>OV815303.1:15412326-16765407 GCA_929108375.1 Gymnoscelis rufifasciata
GGGCAAAGACTGTTACGGTATTTTATCCTCTATTTTATTTCAATACGGTATCTGTTCTCGCAAGGTCCTGTGATTGTAACGGTTAAAAGCTGAAAATCAGCATGCTTTTAGTAGCTGGCATTATGCTGAGCTTTATCCCTTTTGCTACAGAGATTATTAAGTAATTTGTGTATGTTTGTTTGTATAATTGATGTGTTTTGTATGAACTGTTAATTATAAATATTTCCGGACTACTCACACAGCAACACCTAACCCCAAACTAAGCAGAGCTTGTACTATGGGTGTTAGGTGACTGATATACTACATAGATATATTTTTTTTTTGTAAATACATACATATGATACATAGAAAACATCCAGACCCGAAACCAGACCAGACCAAAAATTGTAGATCGTACAAAATCTGGTCCCCCGGCGGGAATCGAACCCACAACCTCCTGCGCCTCAAGTTCGCCCACCGAGCCACAGAGGTCGTCAATTAACCGCTTAGTTGCGTATTTGTGTTTTCTTGTATGTCTTTGTAGCAAAGAAACGATGTCTATCTCTATGGTGTCGCGTCGGCGCGCTAAAGTCATCGCAAACGGGTTTAAGCGATGTTCTTATCTATTAGTGGGAAAAGATTTAAGCCGCATCGTCTTCATCCGAATACTTCACGTTGCAACGATGTACCTGGACACACACATCACGAATATTCGCCGTTGGCCGCTAATGTAGCCGCGCCATCATAAAACAAGTTGAAGTCAATTATTTGCCGCTGGTCAGGTCATAATAGTAGGAACTGGTGGTCTTTGGAATCGAAAGGTTTGCGAATGGAGCTAAGCGAAGTGGAGAACGTCCATCTTTGAGAAGAATGACTTGGTCAAAGGAGAGGTAGTTCGATTTAAGCCACTTTCAGCCGAAACCTATGGAAATCAATGATGGGAGATCTATGTATACGACCTACGACTTAAACTTAGAAAATAATGTACCTTTGGACTGGACTGAACAAATCAGTATTCAAAACGAAGCACAATAAAGTTGTTAGTACTTCCAAAAATAAGACTATTCTGGGAACTACGCCCACACAGCTACCCACGGCAAAGCCCCAAAGAATATACCTGTAGTAAAGTAAGGTTCGTTCCGTGGGCGTCACCTGAAATGAACATAATATGCCAGAACAGTATTAAGGGATTTACACCTGTACTTGAATTACAACACTTCTTTATGTTTTCCAAGGGTTCGCCTTTTACTAATTACTTTTTTTTAATTGTGTTAGATGTTCTCCTTTTATTCGTAGACTACAACATTACATATATTTCGTAAGATACACGAATATTTAAGTTCTTTGGATCTATGTGGGTTGTTCAATAAAGAAATTGCTTCGATTGTTAGGAATGGTCTTTTAGTGTTTTTGCATGTAACGGAGAAGAACTGAACAGTCTTTTTTCTTTCTATCTAAACTAAAACAAGTGAAATGCAAGTAACATTATAAAGAAGTTACAATACAGACTGCTGCTGAATGCTAAAAGTAAAATAACTTATTCAAAGGGAACTCCGAAGAAGTAAAACTAGATCACAAGTTTTTCACTTCTTGTTGTGTGCCGATGGAAAGGATAAAAGGACAACACAGAGGTCGAGAAGGTCTTGAGAAAATATAGATATTAGTTCAACTCCAAACTCATCATCATAACCCTATTAACGTTCCCACTGCTGGGACACAGGGACTTCTCTATGGACGAGAGAGATCAGGCCTTAATTCACCACGCTGGCCAAGTGCGGGTTGGTGAATGTCACATGTCCTTCGAACTCTTTAAAGTTCTCAGAACATGCCGTTTTCCTCACGATATTTGCCTTCATCGTTAAACCAACCTCATAGATAGGACTTATTATACAGAAAACATTGAACAATGTTTTTCTCAGCGTTCGCTCTGTCGTAGGACATACGGGTGACAGATAAAAAAATATCGAAGTAAAATGAGATGAGAAAAACTCGTCCCACAGGGTGAGAAAGTGGTACGAGTTATTGCAGTAAATCGCGAAAAGTGGAAGTACGCGAAAGGAAGGCCTTTGTTTTGCAGTGGAATATTATATAATATATATAAAAAGGAAACTTTTAATCCACTACTATACGGTTACTTTCATGAATAGTATTAAAAGTCGCAATACTGCTAAAAAAAGGAAATTAGTAACGACCTTCATATTCACGAGACATAAAATATATTTATCACGTGCAATTCTGAGAAAAATACTATCAACTGATTGATTTGTACCGCCTAGAGTTAAACTCTTGTGATAAATCCTTTAATTTCACGGCTCAGTACACTCGATCAGATCATTCGGCCTGAAAACGCCCACTTCTTTTAGCCGTAATAAGACCGTAAGAAAAAATTTTGTCTTGATATAGTTAATAGTGGTTTTGATCATATTATTGTTCAGTAACAATAAATAAATGAAATAAATAATATACATAATAAGAATAATGAATCCTACTAATATTATAAACGTTAAAGTTCGTGAGGATTTTAGTTTGTATAGTGTGTTTGTTGCTGTTTGATGCAAAAACTACTGAACGGATTTTGATGAAACTTCACAATAATATAGATTACATAATATCAGAAAAATATAACTTTTTAAATTATCATGGTTTTAAACAATATTATGATTTAAAACGGGTAACATACCATGATTTATGATTTGACGGTTGTTGAGTTTTCCGATATTTCGACGCTGTTGCAAGCGCCATGATCACGGAAACCGTCAAATCATGGTATGTTACCCGTTTTAAATCATAATATCAGAATAATACTTTTTACCGGAGTAAAATACCACGTTTCGCGTACTTAAAATCAATTATTGCGAGCTAAGTCCGATTTATCAAATTTGACCGGGTCATAGCGGACATCCTAATGAAGGACAAATAGACATTGACATTGTAAATTTCAATATCAGCCAAATGTCGATAAACACTATTTTTATTTATTTTACTTAGGAGAACTAACAGCTCGAACATTACCAACCTACAAATAAACAATTCCAATACTTAGTAACTTATAGGTTTTATTTCCAGAAAGGTCTAACAATAGTAATAAAGAGCATCGAACATCGTTGGCATGCCTACTCGACCGCCATTTTGAAAAAAAATGTGTTTCGGCGGCCAGTGATGAAACTCATGTCAATCGACAGAGTAAATGATTACAAACAAAAAGTGTTCTATGATCAAATCTCCTAAGTGATACGGTTTCTGAGATATTTTGGTTCAAGAATTATAGAATCTGTCCCCTGAGCTATGTTCTACTTTACTTTATTTTTCTTTTTTCTGACCCTAATATCTCAAAAACCGTATCACTTAGGAGACTTGATCGTAGAACACTTTTTGTTTGTAATCATTTACTCTGTCGGTAGACATGAGTTTCATCACCGGCCGCCAAATCACGCGTTTTTCAAAATGGCGGACTAGTAGGTATGCCAGGCTCCATACAAAAATGTTCGAGCCCTTTTTATTCTAAGTTGTTTAATTCTAATTATGCAATGACCTTGGCCATCCAGACTCACAAAATGACTTTTCTATAGGTACAGAAAACAAAGTTCTGTATCAAGTTATAACGTTAATCCGTACATAGCGTCAAATTCGCTGGTATTTCCGTATTTCCGGTAAACAACCGTACTTCATAAATCCGTCGAGTGGGAGGGAATTCCATTAGTTACCAAATACCGCGAAACCAAGCATTAAATGCTCCCGTGGGCGTACACAAACAGAAATATTAAACGCGTTTACCGATACATTAAGAAGTAATTACCTTACTATATAAACTTACATATATATGCGAAATAGTTAACAAACTCAATTCTAAGATAAAATGCCGCTAGCATTCGTTTGTCGTTGTCAAATTAAAATTTGTGTTTGTTAGAAAGAGGCACAATTCATGCTAAAATATTTAGAATATGCTTTCCATTTTTAAACCCCGACCAAAAAAAAAGTATTCTATAAATTCGACGTATCTGTCTGTCTGGGGCATCGTAGCTCCCGAACCGTTAGCGATTTCAATTTAGTTTTTTTGTTGTGTGAAAGGTGAGTTTCGCGGACATATTTGATGAAATCGGTTTACTCGTCAAAAGTTATGATGGAAAACGTGGGGTAGGAAACCCGAAAATCTGCAAATATACTCGAGTGGGGTCTCAAATAAAAGCGCATCACATGCACATTACAAAATAGTATGATTTTTTACTTGTAAGTTTACTATAGTTCTGGAAACGGGGTTTTATTTAATTATAAATTTAGATTATGCATAAGAACGTTAGTCTTCAAGCTCAACAAGTAAATAGGGCCGGAATAAGACACTTCCCTATAAAATGTTATAGTACCTTTCTGTATTTTGTGGTAATAGCCGAAGAGCAGAAATCAGTTAGACCTTTGTTATTTTATCAAGGCTTAAAGTCTTAATGAGCACCTAAGTTCTAAAACCCCCCACGCAAAATTTCTAGTGGCACTTGTAATTACTACGGCAAATTGTTGAGTCAGGACCCTTTGTAACGCACAATGTATTTAGGTTTCTTAGCAATAAGAATTTAATAAGAGTATATAACTAAGACTTTGTCTTTTTTTGGGTTATTGTAATTTGTTGTATTTTTGGACGCGCTAATAGACTACTGTACAGAATAACAATATTTGTTTAGTCGAGAGAGAGAGAGAGAGGAAAACATTTATTGATTGAATTATTGATTGATGAAAAACATTTAGTCATACCTTTTCAATTTATTTTAAACATAGTATTTACTATGGTTTTAGACACCGTTACTGACTTAGCTAAAATTTGGAACACAGATCCTCTAGAGCCTGAGAAAGAACATATATGTAACTAGCTGACCCCAGAAAACGTTGTTTTGCAAAATGAAAAATAGATGTTGACCAATTCTCAGACCTACTCAATATGCTCACAAAATTTCATGAGAATCGGTCAAGCTGTTTCGGAGGAGTATGGCAACGAAAACTGTGACACGAGAATTTTATATATTAGAAGAAGATAATTCATACCTGTCTTTTCTCAGACACTGGATCTCACTGCGGGATAACCAGATAATCCATCATATGAGCCGTTCGTCAACTCACACCATGATTCTTGTCCAACTGGTGTGAGTTGACGAATCGTAAAAAAACTATACTCTTAACGCGGTAACACTGCACTACTAGCCAAATTAAACCATTATGGCATACGTAAAAATGAGCTTTGCATAATAACATCCTATTTGCAAAATAGGATTCAATTAACCGAATGTAATGGTCATGTGTCAGAATCATGTAGTATGAATTTAGGTGTACCTCAAGGGTCAATTCTTGGTCCTCTACTGTTTTTACTTTATGTAAATGATATTGTAACTTGCGTAGACAAAACAGAAAATATAGTTTTATTTGCAGACGATACTACAATTATAGTAAGTGACAGTAATAAATCAAATGTAAATTTGAAACTAGATAAACTTATCAACGACATTATGGAATGGTTCAAAGCGAACAATTTACTACTAAATATTGATAAAACAAATATAATGAGATTTTTTTTAGGTAATGGACATAGTATTGACCCTGCAAAAGACACGATTATAAAAAATGACATGAATATAATTAATGAATTAAAATTTCTAGGAATTAAGATAGATAGTAAGCTAACTTGGACTCATCACATTGACAGCCTATCAGGTAAACTAAAAGCAGCTGCTTATGCCATTAAAACTATCCGACAATTAAGTGGGATTCAGGCGGCCAAGTCAGTTTATCACGCGTACTTCCACTCGGTCATGAAATATGGGATATTGGCATGGGGAAATGCTGCCCAATCTGATAGAATATTTATACTGCAAAAGCGAGCAATACGTTTTCTGTTACAACTGAGTAAGTTGGACTCTTGTAGAGACAAATTTAGACATTTAAATATAATGACATTTACTGGAGAATATATATTACAAAACTGTATTTATGCAAAAATGCATATAGATAATTTAGATTTACAAAGTGACAAACATAATTATAATACACGCAGAAAGAATGATGTGTCAATCCCAAATCATAGGCTAGCTAAGTTAAACAAGAGTTTTTTGTATTTAAGTATTAAATTTTATAATAAATTACCTTTGCATATAAGAAAACTTAAAATTACAGAATACAGTGTAGCTATAAGAAACTATTTAATGTTAAAATCTTTTTATAATATTGACGAAGCTTTAGCTGATGAATTTTACTTGTAAATTAAATTGAATATCCTTGTGAATATGTAATGTATAATATGACCTATCTAAATGTACAAACATGTATTTAATTGGACCAATAAATGAACTGAAACTGAAACTGAAACTACTATAGTTTTATATAATAACGTGAAATAGCTGCTCCCGGCTCTTACACTAATAATACTATCATCAGGATACGTAATACGAGTGTAGGGCGTCTTCGCAATCTCCCACGCAATAACTCTCGAGGCGGGCTTTAATTTGGGAGGCAAAATGGAAAATTTCAAGGTAGTCGAAGGTTATTGCGTTTGACTTTGACTCGTATCTCAGTAATTTTCAAGTTGATATCTAGGCATGGAGGCGACAGGAGTTATAATCATCGTTACGTATGATTGAGTGGCACCAAAGAAAAACTTTTGGTAGGTACTTAATATTTTGGTGTGCTGCTAAAATAGTATAAAACTTAACTATAGGGATGAAGTAATTTGCTCTGCCCAAACCTCGTACATATTTGTATGTGCTAAGGTTGTTATAATTTGCAACATCGATAGTTTCAGGTCTGACACGTAGTTCGACGGGCGCGGGCGCTTCGTAGCACTTTTGTAAAAAATGCGCTAGCGTCACCATTTAACAGCTTAAATAGAAAGAAAGATTAGCACATTTGACAGTTAGGTGAAGAACGGACATAATTATTTCTACGACAAAATTGACATTACCTTCCTATCTAAAATAGTTGCTAGACTAGTGGCACATATCCGGCAATGAACATTATCTCGCTTATTAACAAGATCTCGTATAGTAATTTAATTTCCTCAAACAAGGTTTTGTCTGTTTACGTCCTCAAGTGGTAACCCTCTGAATCCTTACACGTGACCTCCGGGCGGTGCTAAGAAAAGTCTCTGGTGGGAGGCTTCGGCCGCGGCTTGTCACCACCCTCCGGGCTGGGCCGGTGCTTGAAGCGATTTTATCGTGTTTCGTAATGTGGCCCGGAGAAGCCATCTACCTTCTAGGTCTTCATGTCCCATCTAAGACCACATCGTCACTTTACATCAGGTGAGATTGTAGTCAAATGAAGGCTTATCCAGCATAAAAAAAAACAACTTCAGCGTGTATCTACCCAACATGAGAACGGTTAATTTATCATTCCCAAGGATCTTTCACCACACAAGGCAGCAGGGCTGACTCTGACAACTCTATACTATTATCTCTATACTATTATACATAAACGTATTACAGACAAGACTAAGAGCACCTTATTTGAACGATTGTTGATATAAACTGAAACGTACTAGATAGATAACTTTATAAATTATGAACTCGGTTAAGGATCTTTATAAAAGAACGAAAAAGAGCTGTAATGGATATGAGTGATGCCGTTAATTAATCGGTTTCTAAAAGGTTATCTTTTGTAGACCACATTTACACTGTCAATTGTTTGTAAGGAAATTTGACGTTGGAATTGATTGAACACAACAGATTTATGCTCGGATTCAATATTCTACAGATCGTTATTGGAAACAACCTTTTTCTTACCGATAAAGAGTCACCGCGTCAAAGCAATTTAAACGATTCGTAAACAAAACAATTTATTTTTATGTAGATTAGATATTTAAAGGCTGATCCTGTCAGGAAATGTAGCCTGTTATAAACACAGTACAATAATAAAACAAAAAAAAAATAGGGTTAGGTACTAAGGGTTTATTTCACCTAATCCGAGTAAACTAAGCGATAGTTAGAAATATATCTGTATTTTAACCATTGACTAACTTAATTCGGAGATAGTAAAATGGGACCTAAGCATACCTAATATGATAGCAGATGAAATTACACTCCCAATTAACTTTAAGAGAAAAAAAGGAAAGAATGTAAATTGGAATTCAAAGTGAGCAAAACACAAAAGTGGAGATTGCTTTAGACAAAGAAGGCTGTGCCTTAGCAGACCGAGATACCTATTTGTGTAATAATGCCTATTGTTTGTCGCGATGTCAATCTTGCTCTGTTCATGTCTTCAGCGCAGTCTCATTGTCTAGTCTAGTTATAGGATTGTGTTTGTCACGGTACATAGTTTGATCTTTTATCGTGACCTTCTTTATATGCGGGTCACAAAGTCAGTTGTTTAGACAGTAGTTTAGGATTATTAAAATAAATTCTCCTTGGTTTGAGTGTTTAATATTTATAGTTAAAATATCTTATATAAGTATGTCTATTATATTAAGTATATAAGATATCTAGTACCAGTAACACAAGCTTAGAGTTTACCACGGGGCTAGATGTTGTTGTCTGCATTGTCCAGTTAAATCAGGCTAGTATAGTATTTTCGCATTAAAAATATTGAGTGCTTACCCGTTCGACCCAAGATTTTTCTACCCAATAGGTATTTTGCTCCGTTCAACCCAAAACAATAGATTCAAGTTACCCGTTCTACCCACACCTACTTATTCCTAATTTCTATTGTTTGAATTTAAATAAATGTCATAGTGAAATACTTAAGAAGCAGGCTCATTCATTACATTAGACAAAAAATCGCCACGGCGTTGCCCGTGTTTTTGGATTATCTCGTGGGATCATATATATACAAAATCAACAACTACTAATAAATTGAAAATTAATTAAAAAAACATTGTCCAGCGGACAAAATTGTGAATCTAAACCATTCCCAGATCCCCTTGAACACACACAAAAAATTTCATCAAAATCGGTCCAGTAGTTTGAGAGAAGTTCAGTGACATACACACTCACAGAAGAATTATATATATAAAGATATACAAATTACGGTGTCTGTACTATTTAGAATACACTGTGACTCAGATTTTTGCTTTGGGTAGAACGGGGCATATGTTTTGGGTTGAAGGGGTAAAAATATTATTGGGTAGAAAAATCATGGGTTGAACGGGTAAGCAATCAAAATATTAAGCACAACTCTGAAAACAAGTAAAACAAAAAAAAAATCATAGGCCTCCCTATTCGGTTAGGAGCGGCCTACGTCCATCTAGGAGGTGGACGTCCAAAGCTGCGCTTGCCGATTCGTGGTCATCAGTCGATAACATTACCACTTTAGCAAACTTATACGTTTGGCTAGTATGTTAGTCGCATCGCATATATTTAACAACAAAACACAAGATCTTGGAACTAGGCAACTCGCGGTACAGAATACAGAAATTGAGAGTACCGGTGCAGGGAGTGATTCTATCGTTTGTCTAGCTCCTTAGGAATTCAATTCACTTGTTACGTTAGAGCTAAGCGAAAGGAGATTTATAACTACCTTATGAATCACTGGCACTGACTATGATTCAGTGAGAAAGAACATGACTCATCGCATCGTTCAATTATAATTACAAATAGTTAAGATTATGTTCAACATATAAAAATACCGACGGTTACTTTTCTTCTACTGTAAAAGTTATAATAGTTTTTGTCCAAAATATCACTTAATCTTCGATAACTCGCTATTGGTTCTGTCAGTTATCAAATTTACCTGACGATAACTCGCGACAAGTTCAGATTTAAGTTAATTATTGTATTTTTATGTATCTAATTGATAAACGAAGAAAAATTAGATATTTATAATTCAATTGAAGTCTTAAATTATTCCAGTGTGGGAAGTTCAGAAAGCTAATTAATAAATGATGTTATGTTTTCGTAGTGACAGGGAAATTAATTAGTCTGTTCATCGTTAAAAATAGGCTCATTAAATATACAGGAAACATTTTATTTGGAAATAATTTTACTGCTTCAGTGGCGCGGTGAGCGACGGTCCGCTTGCGGCGCAAAAGGTAGAGAGTTCGATTCCCGCCGAGGGGTCAAGTGTTGGTACGTTCTGCAAACACTTTCTCCTTGGTTTGGGTGTATAATAAATAATAATAATAATAAATATTTCCAGACATTACACACAACAACATCTAGCCCCGTGGTAAGCTCTAAGCTTGTGTTACGGGTACTAGATATCTGATATACTTAATATTATAGTCATACATTTATAGATATTTTTTATTATACATATTAAACACCCAGACCAAGGAGATCGTGCTTGAAGAACATGCAAACACTTTCAGCCGCGGCGGGAATCGAACCCGCTACCTCTTGCGCCGCAAGCGGACCCTCGCCCACCGCGCCACTGAAGCAGTTAAAGATAAAGAATTCTTAATAAAAACATATATATTTGCCCCTGACCTAGTGCATTTACAGCACCTGTGAATATTTATTAGACAAATTTGTCTGTCAGAATTTAGTGAACTGTATGCAAGTATTTTCAAAACTACTTTCGCTACCACACGTTGATGTGTTCAAAGTGCTATGTGACATTTCTAAAATACCTGCGTTGTTCCAAATGTTAACACAATTTGTATGTTTACCTACTAGTAATGAAGAGATAAGTATATGGAAAGATATGCACATTTCTTCTAGTTAATTTACTGGATATCTAACTGTTGGAGATTACAACAAGTTGCAATCCTATGCATTTGACAGATATTTCACAACTTAATTTTGTCTTTATCTGTCAAATGTATAGGATTACAACATGTTGTAATTTCTAACAGTCGTAAGTGTCAACTCGTGGTAGGTCTGTTGGTAGCATAACGTTCTATTCCAGTAACCGCTGTAATCCAAGCAGGGTCACTTTCTTCGACGCCCGGCGGCGCATGTCGAGCGAATCGAGGCGCAACAATCTACAGTCACAACCTGGAAACTAGATGCACTTGCACAGTGTTTGGACATTCTTTATATTTAAAACTATTTATTTAACCCCCGACAAAAAAGAAGGGTGTTATAAGTTTGACGCGTCTGTCTGTTTGCTGCAACATATCCCCCGAGCGGATGAAGCGATTTCAATTTAGTTTTTTGTATTAAACATTGACTTTTGCGCTAGTGTGCAGTATAATCAGTATAGTGTGTGTATATGTTTGTAGAAAATCGGTTGATTCGTTTAAAAGGTACCTATGAGGGGTGAAAGTGGGAATGAAAAACTGAAAATCTGCAAATATACTCGAGTGGGGTATCAAATGAAAGGGCATCACGTGCACATTACAAAATAGTATGATTTTTTACTTTTAACGAAACAAAGTTAAGGATAATCGGGGGGGTTTTCTTTAATTTTAAATTAAGATTACCAACACGGTTTATGTGTAAACATTAAAGTTAGATTTTTCATTGACATTTATTCATTTCACTCCTCATATGCTTCAAATGGGTTTCATTAAACATAGCTAAGAACACTTTTGATAAACCTATCTTTCATACAAAAGAAGCGAATTGAAATCGTTTAATTCATTTGCGTCAAAAAGGGCAGAAGGGGAAGGGACCAGAACAGCCGCCGACAACATGTTTTTTTTATTTTCTCTGGTGTCGCGTTAAAAAGAATTTGAGTGCATTTGCCGGTCCTCACATTTTACAAACTCAACATCCTATAAGCGCCTGAACTAGAATTCTAAACTAAGGTTTTTAAAGTTGACAGTAAATAAATTACAATATAGTAAAATGGATTAGTTTATGAAGTTGTAGCGGGCAGGCCTAGTCTGCAGAACACATTTTCCGAGAGCTGAAATGTTCATGAACGAAGTGAAATTTCAAGCGCAGCGTCACTACTCACTAGCTCACAGTTGATGCAATTAGATTTTCAACCGAAATAATAGGTAATTTTTGAGGGAGACCTTAGTCCAACATTTGAAACCCAACATCTAAAATAATTATGATAAAGCACACACAGATAACAAGCGCTTGCCGAACATGCAAACTTTCGTTACAACACAACAAACAAAGCTAAAAAAATATATGGAAGAAGTAATTTTAAACAAAACGTTAAAATACGCCAAGCACGAAGCGACAAAGAAGTTCCAAGTCGTTTCAAATATATATAAGAAATTGACGACAGTTACACAAAAATACATCTTCCACGGAACTTCGAGCTCACGTGTTAAGGTTCCGACGGCGAAAAGATATGGCAGTTGACTTGAATTTAATAGACGGGTCTAGACCAGACCATCCGTTTTGGATCGGCGGGTATACTCGCATGATATTGATATATACTATTTTATGGAGGTTCCAAAGTTGGGCCGCCACAACAGATACTTTATTTTTAGTCCATGATGGAAAAAATAACTTTTTAATGTTTAAGTAGTAAGCCGCCTCTGATACAAAAAGATAAAACGTTCCGCTTGAATCTCTCTATCTATTAAAAACTGCATTTAAATCCGTAGAGAAGTTTAAAAGTTCCAAGTGAACAGACAGCGGAAACGACTTCATTTTAAAGTAAAGATAAAACTTACATAGTTAAGACATGATAAGAATAAGAATCATTTATTTTGTCACAATCACAATAAAATACAACAAATACATGAATTAACATTAGGTTAGAACTATGTTGCGACAAAAAAGATAGATAGAGTATGTATGTATGTATGTATGTGTACCTATGTATGTCTCTGTCTTATTGTGGCAACGTAACGCATAAAAGAGTCCACCCAGTACTTAAATGTACTCTATATTGTACAAATGCAACGCGCGTGTTAAAGTTGTAAATGTAATTTAAGTATAAGTTACGGTTGCATATTTATATTGTGTTAATAATTTATTATTCTATATTCTAGCATTTTACATATGTATATGTATAACTAAATGCTTTGACAAAGCGTCTATTCAGCTGCACTATTAATGAAAGATTATAATTAGTTTTTACCAAAAATGTATGAATCTATTAATTTACTGACATAACTTCACAACACCACGAAGTGTTCTTCAATAACCCGTAAGTTAAATAAATTAATTGAATTCAATTGACAGAAATGACAGACATGACATCTACAGTCAGACAGAAATCTTTGATTTAAAATTATTTGCATTGTTGGCTTGCAATGGTAAAGCGAAAATTTTGACTAAACCACCTCATGCTGCTCCAACTCTGCGAATACCAATCCACGGTCGTACCATACTATTAAAAGCTTCAGAGTAGTATAAAGCAACGTCCACATTCTTCAGACTACTCTTATTTCAAAGGTCTATTTCCCAGCACATCTGCGGTGAAGGAGGCGAGGGTGTATTGTTAGCCGCGAGTGCTCTCAGACGAACGAAACAATAGCTCTGTTTGCATCCTACAGTCCATTTTGTGTTATTACTGTAGCAGGCGTGCAAGTATTGGGTTTCTAATGTTCTGAGACATTTATATGGAATTTAGTCTGAAGAATAAAGTTCTGGTATAGGCAACACTTTATGTTATAACGTGTTTTTGTTTTGACAGTGAGTTGGTGGAAAAAGAATTGGTAATTAAGCGTTGGTATGTACGATTTTCTGATTGTTTCTGTGGATTTATTAATAAAGAATTATAGCTGTAACCTTGGTGTACTTTAAAGACTCGCAGAGGTAGATCGTGACTTGTAAAATCGTAGAGATTATTTTGGCACGAATTCCCAGTTAACATGGACACTGCCTCTTACTAATGAGAAACTGTTTCCATGTTGTTTCTTTGAATGAATCTTGTTTATGAAATTCTATAGGCTATATACCAGGTTTACGCAATACTTGTACATTATACATGTCTATTAGTCACGGATCTATTCGTGCGTGTCTGCGATCTGCGCGTGTCTACCCAGTCAGCACCGCCAGTCGTTTATAAACAAATCCATAGAGACCGAAAGTCTTATATACTCGGGCTGGTTTTGACACGAATTCCCAGGCAACGTAAAAATTGCCATCAGTAACCCCTTTAGTAAACATGGTAACATGGAAATTGCCCATAATTATTATTTATTTATATGTTTTACTAAGAGAGCGGACACTTTCACAATCTTAAATATTAAATCGAATGGTATACAAGCTGAGTATTACTCTAATTATACATTGAAACATATACATTATAATTTTGCATTGTAGCTTCTAGTGATCCTATTCAATGGAGAGTAGTGATCTAGCTTAGTACGTGCGTGTTTAGGTGCGAAAGCTTGTATTTTATATTATATTCAATCTAGGGAGACCCATAGGTAATGTAAAATCTAAATCCGATATTTATTTATTTACATTATCTTATCTTACCCTATTTCAACAGAAAAATCCCAATGTAATAAGGAAGAATGTCAAAAAGTTGTTACACAAATGAATGTATGTTGTTACAATATGAATTGTCTCTTTTCTTAGTCATCTAATGCATCGAACTTACGAAATTCTTTTATAAACACGGGCAAAGTTAGCGTTAGAATGCTTCAATGCACCATTTTTTCGAAACTGACCAGAATATGGTTAGCAGTTAGCAACATCTTCGTAGAACCCTAAAAGTTTCTAGTTACAAATGCCTGTCCAGTGACGCAGTCGCCATGGCCGAAATCTGATAGGATAATCTTTATATATATAATTCTTATGTGAGTTTGTATGTCACTGAACTTCTCTCAAACGACTGGACCGATTTTGATGAATTTTTTTCTGTGTGTTCAAGGGGATCTGGGAATGGTTTAGATTCACAATTTTGGAAAAAAATTGAATAAAAACCCGTGCGAAGCCGGGGCGGGCCACTAGTATTAATATATATGTATACATAAATATATATATACGGGTACGGGTAGATATGGTAGGTAGATACGGGTAGCTCACATCCTGTAGCGAAAATTATACAGCTGAAGAGAATACTGGTTTTATGCAAAACATGTATATTATACACTGGAACCAGATACATCTGCTAAATCACTAGCGATTTGTGGGCAAAGACCACAACGAGGTGGAGTCCGAGACGACAAAAGTCGTGAAAGATCCGGGATAAGGGGCACTTGATGCCCAATTAACATAATTATGTACTACACAGTTTACAGTGAACTCCGATGCTATGAGAGACTACATGAGAACTAAGACTGCTTTTTCGATAAGTTGGAATCTCGCCATTATGTGAGCTTCGGTTAATTTGTGGTTTTCCACCAACTCAACATCTGTCGTAGTTCTTGAGTGAGCGGTTTTGGCCGAAAGGGGTCTAGTATCGACGGTTATCGGTCACCTACACTGCAAGGGGACACCGCCGCGCCGTGACATTTGACTCCATGATATTAACACTGTGGTTCAAATATTTATGATTTATATTGCATGTTTGATAGTCTGTAATAAGATAAGAGGTCGATTTAAACATACACCATGTTTAAATCGACCTCTTATGTTTGAAATAAATTTACTTTATTATTTATTATTATTAAAGCCGTGTTGGCTAAGTGGGAGGACACTCGACTTTCATTCCGAAGGTCGTGGGCTTGAACCCACGACCTTCGGAATACCACGTACCTCTGGATTTTTCTTCTTGAGAAATTTATGTGCGTTTTAAACACGTGCTTTAACGGTGAAGGCAAACATCGTGAGGAACCGGCAAACCGGCATGTTCTGAGAACTTTAAAAGAGTTTGAAGGACATGTGACATTCACCAACCCGCACTTGGCAAGCGTGGTGAATTAAGGCCTTATCTCTCTCGTCAAGAGAGAAGTCCCTGTGTCCCAGCAGTGGGAACGTTAATAGGGTGATGATGATGGGCTGCGGCAGCTTTGAATCGAGAGAACTCGGAGTACGGCAAACAAATAAATAAAAGTATATTATGCAAGTGTCCAGGTCACGGGTCCACTCGTGCGTGTCTACCGTCTTGGTGTAGTCAAGAACAGGTCACGTGCTACCTCATACACGAGCAATCTAATTTCACAGACATGTCTCGGAGAAAGCAATTACGCTCCGAAAGACCATGCCCGTGAATTTCTAATGGTTTCGCTTTCAATGTTCTTTGCTATTGAAATAATTAAGCATGTTTTGTTTAGAAAGTTATGTGTACTTGCTTTTACTTGCTCGTGCGTTCGGTTTGTCGTATAAGAACATGCAACGTGCTTTTAGTTGAATTACTTAGTAAACAGTTGATATCTTAAGAGG
This sequence comes from Gymnoscelis rufifasciata, assembly GCA_929108375.1. Classification (NCBI taxonomy): domain Eukaryota; kingdom Metazoa; phylum Arthropoda; class Insecta; order Lepidoptera; family Geometridae; genus Gymnoscelis; species Gymnoscelis rufifasciata. Next base: position 15,428,400 of record OV815303.1, read on the forward strand.
TTACACTGCACTATTTTAAAGTTACGCTATAACTTTAAAATAGTGTTCGCACAAGGCCTTAGCTATCTTCTTCCTTACTTTTAAAAGATATCTTGATATATATTTTAAAGTTCTGCTCGATTTAGACACTCGAATTTGATTGTAGCAATATTTTAAATAAAAAGACATATAGGTAAATGATATAGGTACAGTGAGCGTCAAATTGATACAAGCGTCTAGAGTAGTTCAAAATTTGAAAAAAAAACATTATATTGTTACAATAAGTTAGAATCATCATTATATTGTATGCGCCCAAGGTGGTCAAAATATCAAAATTTATATTGTTTCAAAACATGGTGTTCAAAATGATCGGTGATAACAAAGCTTTCAAATTATCGTATTAAATAATTTGTATGCTGCCTTTGCACTGCAAACTAACAAAGATCATTTTTTTTTAATATTTTTTACATTATTTACTACTACTCTAGATCAGTTTGACCTTGACTGTAACTTACTAAAGAACAAATTACCTAAAGTTTTAACTTGTCATTTTAAATAAAACAGAAAACGTAAACATTATAAAAATTAACAAACAAACGTAACATGGTGGTCCGGTAACATACTCATTACCATACACGAGAACATGGTAATGAGATAATAAAATGTATTCGTAACATAGAAAGGGAAACAAAAGCATTATAAGACATCCCAGACGTAATGATCGAAGGAAAGCTAACGCATAATGTAACAATTAGAATATGATAGTAATGAGATAAGATAGATGAGGTAGATAAGCACTTACCTAATGGATCTACTCAGGAAGTTCTCAAAGGTTTTAACGTAATGGCACCTGAAAAGAAAAAAAAAATTAATATCGACCATGCAAAATTACTAAACTGTATAAAAAATCATCATCCCTCAAAATTTCAACTTTTAGCTCTTAGTTCTTAAGATATAGCCTGGTGACAGACAGACAGACGACGAAGTCTCAGTAATCTGAAATAATCAAATAATAAAAATCCCGTTTTACCCTTTGGGTACGGAATACAGCAAACCTGAGGGTATGGAGAACTGTAATGCAGAAAATATGCTATATATTATAAATAAGCTTGTGTTACGGGTACAAGACATCTGATATACGTAATATATTAGACAAACATACACAGATATTTTTTATGACACATATTAAACACCTAGACAAAGTAGAAAGTGCTTGTAGAACACACTTCACACAAACGCTTGACCCCTCGACGGGAATCGAGCCCGCTACCTATTGCGCCGTAAGCGGACCTCGCCCACCGCGACACTGAGGCAGGCAAAATTCAAAGCAGATTTATTCTCTGAAGAACTAAAAACCTTTTCACATGAGACCTTGTACCTGTTGGCAACATTAAATTTATTTATAATCTGTAGTTTACCAAGCCTTAATTTCATTCTATGACATTCTATTCACTCAGCCCTTCCCAATAAAATCAGCTGTCACAGAATGCGCGAGGTTTTTATTTCTTTTGCCTGTACTTTATTTCAATATGGTTACTGTTCTCGCAAGGTCCTGTGATTGTAACGGTTGAAGCTGATAATCAGCGCCTCTGCTTTCAGTAGCTGGCATTATGCTGAGCTTTTTATCCCTTTTGCTAAGAGCATTATTAAGTAATTTGTGTATTTTTGTTTGTACAATTAATGTGTTTTGTATGTACCTACTATTAATTTACTGCTTAGTTGTGTATTTGTGTTTCCTTGTACGACTTTGTAGCAAATAAACGATGTCTATGTTATTTTCATTATAAAATATTTGTACACTAATCCCTAGCCCAATCAAGGACTACTCCTGTACCTACTCCATTTTCTGTCGTGTTGACATTGACATATAAATGCTAAATGAATCCCAGTACAGCCCAAGTGTAAATGACCGTAGGAAATGAGACCACAAGGCTAACAGTATTAAGTTCTCCAAACACACTTGTTTGAGAAGCCCAAGTAAGCGCCAGAGTAAACGTTGGCTTGGAGTCGACGTGCCTACAGTGCGAGTACTTACGAATGTTGCCCTGGCACATTGCTTTACCAAAGACATTCATAATTTACCAAGAATGCTCAATATTGTATATATTACCTATTCCTACTTGTAGCTTAAGGCGTAACGTTTGTGTGAGGAAATAAACTAATTTTAAATATTTATTATTATTGGCAAGTTAAGGGTCCTTACCAGAATTTTGATTTTCAGAGCAGATTTCTCAGAAACTATAAAAATTAAAAAAAAAAAACTATCATCTATTACGCTATCTAGTAAGTGTACATTTTTTTATTTTGATATGCCTTAAAATAAAACCAGTAAAATAAAGATTTTTTATTTTATTGGTGTATTTTAAAATCACAAAACAAAGTACTTAAAGTATATTTATGTATATAGTATATGTACATTTGTTGGTGTTCATCTTTTTATTTCAATAGGTATTTATTGTATAAGTACCATAAAAATCGTGACGAAGTTATTTTGTAAGAACCCTATTCATATATTCACGTTAAACGGTGATTTTGCATAGAAAATGAGATCGTTCGAATTTTGACATAATGACGTTAACATGCAAAATTTACGTTACATACCCCTCGATCCGTGAGAGAATAGAAAAAATAATGTATTGATCTAAATTGTAGAAATAAATTATTCAGACAATAACAAAAGCAATATCTTATAAACCAAAGTCTCACATTTACAACGGAATCTATAAGAAAGGCAAATATTGATAACAATGTATGGCCACTGACAGATGCCCTCCGTTACAGTGACATTTTGCAGGAAAACACCGCCCAGTCTGTGTGTGGCAGGCTGACAGGTCTAGGTCATGTTCAAACGACATGTATTGGTGAAGGTCTAAAAACTGTGAACTGGATATGTTAAGATAGACCATTTTTATTATAAAGACCTCTGTGGCTCGGTGGGCGAACGTCCGCTTGAGGCGCAGGAGGTTGCGGGTTCGATTCCCGCCGGGGGACCAGATTTTGTACGATCTACAATTTCTGGTTTCTGGTCTGGGTGTGTTCTATGTATAAATTGAATGTATTTACAAAAAAAAATGTATCTATGTAGTATATTAGTCGCCTAACACCCATAGTACAAGCTCTGCTTAGTTTGGGGTTAGGTGATGCTGTGTGAGTAGTCCGGAAATATTTATTTATTTATTTTAAGAATGACATTTGGATGTTTGTTATTCCTTTACGCAAAACGTATGCATCATCATCATCAGCCGTAGAACTTCCACTGCTGGATTTAGACTCAAATATTTTCATTAATTTCGGCTGGCAGCGGCCTGAATCCACCGTTAGCCCGCAGACTTCACCAGGTCTTCCGTCCACCTAGTTGATACTATAATTTGAATATTATCCCGTTTTTTCCCCCACTGAAAATATTTTAAATTCCACGCATACAACAGCTAGCAATGAATTGAACCTATAGTTAGTTGCAGTAACGACCGGGCACTGTACTATTCTGAAGCGTGGAAGTGTTATTTGTACAGTACGAGTATTAATGGCTCGAAGGCTTTGAAGGGCAAGGTCATCGTAACTACCGATGCGCCTCTCACACCAGCATAATCATAACCTTAGTTTAGATTTGTTTGATATATGCTTGTCATAAAAAACTTGTCGCTGAAAACCAGCGCTGTGCCTGCTCCAGAGCAGTCGCAGCAAATGCTGAGTCGACGACCCTTTTGTGATTCATCTGTGTTTTTATTTTTAATTTAGTATTTTTAAAGTGGTCTTGTAATGCAGATGTTTCATAATAAACTTTTCTTTATCTTTTCTTTATCTTTATCATAGATAGATAGATAACATCCTTACTGTACACCATTTCTTATGAACTAAATTACAGAAAAAAAACGCTACTAGTGGTACAATCGGCGGCCTTATCGCAAAAAGCGATTTTATCCAGGCCACCTTTGGATGGATATGATCTATTATAATTAATCTTATTTATTTAAGGACTAGATTTTTTTAAGGTAAAAAGTTGCGTTGCATCCTTTACTGGGACAACAGCAATGTTCGTGTAAAATTGATCGTAATCGGGCTTTGCTCGCAATAATGGATATATTTTCCCTCGAAATGTGGTATTTGACCGCAGTAAAAAGTGGTATATGCGTTATTTTGATAGGGCTATATTACTATAAAGTGTCATAAAAATCAATTTCGTAGTTTTTTCGTGAAAGAACACCAAACACTTACATCCTCACAAGCTTTCGCGTTTAGGAATATACCAATATGCGCAAGCTGGAAACTTAGAATGCGGTTACTAATTACCCTCTTGAAATTAACTTTATTTGGATACGAGATGTACTTGGTGACAAAAACATCAAACGAAAAACCGGACATTTAAAGATCAAGGTATACTCTCGTTTGAGGCAGCTGCTAAGCAGCGTATGTCCAATCGAAATATCAATTAATCGAATAAAAACCGGCGACATTTGCAAATTCTTTCGCAAAATGTTAGCATGTGATAAAAAAGTATCTGTGTTGAAACACCGACTCCACTAAAATAGGATAATGGATGCTACTTTGAAAGGTAATTAGGCTGATTGGATTAATAATAAAGTTAGAATTGTAGCGTTGCCTAAAAGCTTCTTAGAAGTTTCCAAGTCGTGTTCCTTCAAGAAAACAAGACCCTCTATTGTTGCTTTCTTGGTACAAACCTAATTAGAGTCGAGAACAAAGTTCAGTCATTACATATCATAAAACAACCTGTACATATATTATACAATAAATGGAAATTATGTAGCCGTGACCAATTTCTACTAACTATAACCAATATTTTGTACCCTTAGACTTGCACACTTGAGTTGGTTTTGGTTTGGGTATTTTTTTTCGTGTTTATGTCAGTATCATTTGAATAGTAACTTAAAAGTATCCTTAAACTTTAAATTTTTTGCATAAATATAATTTCCTGAGATTATTTTTTCTTTATAACAAGTCTTTGACGATTTATCAACGAGCGAGAGGGTTAAATTCGATTTTTTTATTCAAAACAATGGCTTTCTAAGAATCTACCTCTCTTGTCTTTCTGAATGGAAAGACGAATATTAAGTGGATAAAATAATGTTTGATCAGTCTGAGGATTTTATGTTACTTGTAACTTATGACTTAACGGAAGAAAATACCCTTTTAGGTTTATTAAGGCAAATACTTACATCAATTATGCTTGAGTCAAGAACTAAGTTGGCTTTTTAAGTTACAAAGTCATTACAGAATATGAAACAACTTCGGAACTTCGGAAAGTATCGTGAAAATTACTGTCTAATAAGTCTACGAAAAGGGACTTGTTTTGAGTAATTACGATATCAATATTTCAAAAACATCAAAAAGGTCCCGAAGATTATAATTTATATTGTTTTTTTTTAAATCTAATAACAGACAATATTTTGAAATGTGGGCAAGAAGGCAATTGTGGTTTGATCATAATATTTTAATATCAACAATCCATATAAAAACTTGAAACATACCACGATTAGATTGTTTTTGTTACCTGTTTCAAGTTTTAATACTGTTAATAAATCTAAATTTAAAATTTAAGAAAGACCCCCGATTCCAATGCCTTCATTTCCTTTAATGTAAAACAACATAATATTATGTAATGTGGACGCGATGCGCTTTCAATTGATACCCCACACTAGTATTTTTGCAGGTTTTCTGTTTTTGTTCCCCACTCTCACCCCCATAACTTTTAAACGGCTCAACCGATTTTCATGAAACATGTCTAAGAACACCCGGGCCAAACTCACCTTTCATACAAAAAAAACCTACGTTCTTCTACGAATCTCCTCATTTCTGATTCGATCCCGTAGAGAAACCCCGAGCATAGCCTGTTATTTCATATTAAGGTGTATTCCTCGTAATACATATCGTATTTTTCCTCCAGTAACATTGAGGATGTGGTTTTTGTGCCGCAGCTCATGTTCGCTGTTTAGTAATACAAAAAGGTGTGATTCACTGGGTTTGTCTCACCACTAATTTACGCACACAATATTAACTTAGGTGTGCAAACTGACTCATGTTTGTTCCGCTTTATCTGCTTACCAGTGGGTGCGGATAAACTCAGTTACAGTGTAAATGACTAAAAATAATAATAATTCCGACCTTTAGATTTGTTATCATCACCACCCTATTAACGTTCCCATTGCTGGGACACAGGGAATTCTCTCTTGACGAGAAATTAGGCCTTCATTCACCACGGCCAAGTGCGGGTTGGTGATTGTCACATGTCCTTCAAACTCTTCAAAGTTCTCAGAACATGTAGGATTCCTCAAGATGTTTACCTTACATCAAGTTTTCTAAAAGAAAAGTCCAAACGTGCGCGGCGAGGTTGGAACCCATGACCTCAGGAATGAAAGTCGAGTGTGCTTCCACTTAGCCAACATGGCTTTTAGATTACTTTATTTTAATACGAACGAAAAATCATGACGTTACAGTGCATTGCAGTTTCGTGTGACGTAATGTAGTTCAGTTTAGTTTCTTGTAATTGGACTTTGCGCTTGAAGCGACAATTTGCCAGTGCCGAGTTAAATAAAATTATAAAGTGAAAAAATGTTACTCAGTTGAACGCCATTTTGCGTCTCCCGTAATGTACTTTATGTATGTAAACACGTCACAAGCAACTCCGAAACTAAGATGCTCTTTATCTTGGCACTTTCTTATTAAGTTGATGAAGCAAAAAACAAAAGTCCAGTATTTGTGGATGGGTTAAGAGATGGACTAAACAGTTTACCTATTATAACTTTTGAAACTATCATGGTTATCAATACTACTTAGATTTATAACGGGATATTTACCATGATTGATTGTCTTTCGAGTTTCCCATACGCCATGATTATGGCGCATGTAACTGTGCCGAAATATCGGGAAACTCGAAAGACAATCAATCATGGTAAATATCCCGTTATAAATATAAATAGTTTACCTTTTACCTATTTTATATAGTCATCATGCCTATTGACGTCATCATCATCATCAAAGAATGATGTAATCAATCAGAGTACTACAACGAATCAATGAACGGATTTATTAAAAAGTTATCAACTTATCATAAACATTCATAAAATTGTTTTGAATACAAAATATATGGTATTGTGGAACAAACGCAAGATTAACTCTAAAAATTGTTTTCATTAAATTTATGAAGATTTCAATTTCAATGTTATCTTAAACAATTGTGATTAGGTACTCGCCGATATCTTTTTATCTTTATCTGACCCTGAAACTAGACGGCATCGGCAATATAACGAATCGATAAATCTCTTTGAACAACAGCTTATTGTTTTTAAACCTTATTTAATGGTTTTACAAATTGCCACCTGTGATTTCATAGAGAATACAATAAGCTATTGTGAAGGTCCAAATTGGCGCCGCGGGCACTGGCTTAAGATTGTTGCCTCCCATCTCCTCCAACGGGCACCGTAGAACCCTCCCAAGGGTATCTAACCAGCTGATATCTATAGATAGCTGAAATCTCAAGATGAACAGAGCAGCGTCTTCTTGGACCACAACACCCCAACCCGCCTGCCGATAGTGGCGAGTATTAGCAAACCCTCTTATTACGATTGAAGTAGGCTTACATACAGCAGTGGACTTGTTACGACCGAAACGAACGAACAAAAGTTTAGGTGAAATTTCATTTACCAGATTTGGCACTTCTGTTTTTGTATTCACGGGAAATTGGATTGGTAACGGTAACCTTTCCGTAAATTGGACCTTTCTTTCAAATAAATAAACATAAAGGCGGAATTACCTCGAAATAAGAAAAGCATACAGCCTACTTGGAAACAGTTATCCTACGTAGACGAGATTATTAAGAATATACAGTAGGGTTGAATGGTGTAAGAGCTTTTGATAGTGTGCCGTCTTGGGTATCAATTACACACTGAAAAAACGTGTCGGTTAAAAATAAACAAAATACTGTTGAAAATAACCCAGCATGTTTGTCAATATAGCACCTGCAAAGTTGATAGCTTAAAAACAAATACGTCAACTTTGTTATTATTGCTTGTTAAATATTAACCGTTAAGGTTGGTTAAAAATATTTCTGTAATAATAATACAGTTGCCTACATTAGTAACAACAGAGTAAAGTTGGGTAACTACAACCGGTTCACTCGGTAGCTGCTGCAATGTTACTCGGTTGTTTTAGCCAATTTATTGGGTAACTAAAACCGGTTTACTCGGTAGCTGCTGCAATGTTACTCGGTTGTCTCAGCCAATTTATTGGGTAACTACAACCGGTTCACTCAGTAGCTGCTGCAATGTTACTCAGTTGTCTTAGATAATTTATTGGGTTACTACAACCGGTTTACTCGGTAGCTGCTCAATGTTACTCGGTTGTCTCAGCCAATTTATTGGGTAACTACAAATGGTTCACTCGGTAGCTGCTGCAATGTTACTCGGTTGTCTTAGCCAATTTATTGGGTAACTACAACCGTTCACTCGGTAGCTGCTGCAATGTCACTCGGTAAATACAGCTAGTTTATTGGGTAGTTACAGCAATGTTATTCAGTACTCGTAAATAATTCAATTGTTTCATAGATAGATATACATTCTTACTGTATTATGAATAAAAATTATTTAATTAGATATTAATAAAATAATAAAAGTACCTAAACAAGTACTTTCAGATATTTTACTAATAAGTAATTAATATTTTTTTTAATAATACAGTATGTAGGTACTTATGTCTATGTAACGAATGAATTGTTTACGTGAACTGAATAACATTGCTGTAACTATTTAATAAATAATACTTACTTACCTACTGAATTAGTTTAGAATTTAAAGTTGCTGAAAGCATTGCTATAAAGTGGCTATAGTTACCGAATAGAATTGCTGTAAAAGATCGTGGGGTTCTTTGGAAATTTATTACAATACAAATCAAAAAACTATTTAATTAATACTGATTTATTATTGAGCAGTTTCATATAATATTACAATGTATTCAAAATTATACAAATCTACTATAGTTATGAAAACAAATCTTATGCACAAGGTTCAAATAAGGTGGAGACAATTTTGGACAGGTTAAGGATTAAACTAGGCATTGGTTTTAACTTTAACAAAATCAATGATCACCGGGGTACATGAATATTATCTATACTAATATTATAAAGCTGAAGAGTTTGTTTGTTTGTTTGAACGCGCTAATCTCCGAAACTACTGGTTCGAATTGAGTAATTCTTTTTGTGTTGGATAGTCCAGTTATCTAGAAAGGCTATATAAAATCACGCTACGACCAATAGGAACAAAGATATAGTGGTAAATGTGTAAAAAACGGGAGAAATTGTTCATCTTTGAAGCCTTCCGTTGCGTGCGCCGTGAAAACGGTTCAAGATACACAAAAAATATGTATTAAAGAATAATAGCTTTTTTAATGATCTAAAAAACAGTCTGCGATGTCTATCTTTTAAGATTAACTCACAAAAACCGTTTTTATGGTACCTAATTTGGTCGAAATAATTTGTTTAAGTTGTATCAACATAATAATATTAATCTTTATTCAAATAAATATGTTGTTGGTTAAGAGTACTTCATCCATTATAACGCGGGTAGCACCGCAGGGCACAGCTAGTGTAGTATAAGGCGTAAAAATTAACCTATAGTACACTTGAGGTTGTTGTACCCGTGAAACTGAATAACTCCCTAAGAAATATACCTACAGCGAATTAATTAAATAAAAAGTAGGTAGTCTCGCCGTAGTAGGTACACTTTTTTCGGGCCGTTTTTCAGACGCACACTTGATATAGCCAGAAGTGTCGGGATCAACAGCATGCAGGCAATGTTGGAGCTCTCTTCTGGTGCTGAAACAAAAAGCATTTCTTAGCACTGCAGAGTTGTTACAAACAGACGGACAGGCAACGATTTCAAGATTTTAAAGGGATTTTACTTACAATCTTGCAAACGGAGAAGTTGTGTCCTTGTTGTGACTGCTATTTTTCTTCTTTTCCAGTTTATTTTTTTTTTCTTTAGAGGAGGAAAGCTCTTATAAATGGCTGTATATGTGCCAAAATATCATATCATAGCTTCAAACTCCTTTTCCAGCTGAAAACAAAATCATAATCTTAGTCTGAAAATAACTTCAATATAACTGTGAGGTGCTTTTTCTTAAACTACTAAACAAACACTTTGATTTAACTGTTTCTGCTCCACTAACATTACACCACCAGCGATAAGGTCATCTATTGTACTGATCATGTTTTAAATTTAGATATAAGGTTTTATTTTGTTATGTATGTACACTTTTATTGCACTTAAATGCAATAAAAGTGTACATGCATTAATTTAAACAATCTATAGCCACAACGATACCAATACCAGTCGGAAACATTTAACAGTTATTTATATCACATGGGAACTGATTAATGGAATAAAAAGTAGCCTACAACTTAATCAAGGCGTACCTGTACTCAAAATATGAAGCATGATCCGTTCAGCAGTTATGGCTATGTTCGCTCTTAGGCCGTTTGTTTTCCAAGAGTGTGGAGCCGCCAGTAAGTACATAATAAAGAAAGTACGAGCAACAACACAGAAAGGAAGTCAATTCTTTGATGTATGTAACCAAACTTATCATGCAGGCTATGAAAACAATGAAAGTTGTACTGACCTTTAAAACACTTCGATGTAAGACTCGAGATTCCAAGCAGTTAATAAATTTCGGACCTCCTCATCCATAATTTTCCGTACCTAGTTTGCAACGTATTTGAAACTGCACTGCACTTTAAAATATCACAGTAATATTTCACACAGGTACGGAGTGACCCATGTGGTAGTAGACGAATATTACTTTACTGCCACATGGATCACGCCACGCCATACGTCACGGGCGCGAGTCGACGGAAGAGTGATGTGATGAGCCGAACGAAACCAATCATCTTTGTATTTGTAACTGAGCGCACAGTTATTTTTAAGCAATTGTCTCGGGTGTTTTCTACCGAGTAAATCGGTACAGAACAGCCTGGAGGTACTCGATTATATATAAATGACACTAGCCGGTTGCTATTGACCATGGTCATTTGCTAGGACCAACCGATTAAATTTACTTATTTAAACGGAAATAAGTAGCTTGTCTCAAGTTAAATAATTTCAACTCGTGTATAAATAAATCAGATGGTGTGTAAAAATAAACAATTTAAATACTTGTTTAAAAACAACAGTATGCTTATTAATTTTAAATTAATTCTCTTGGTAGTTTTGAATCAAGTTTGAAAGTGTTATAATTTACAAATTAAGTTAATTGAAAATTACTAATGTCTTATTTGTTATCAGCCGAGAAAATATAACAATGTACACAAGTCTACTCTATGCCAAGTTCGCTTATAAATTTTTAGATAAGTCTTACTTAAAAATGACCGATATGATTGTAACCGAGCCAAAAAGGTCCTTTGTTAAAATAATATTTTCTCAGTGCAGCATTAAGAAACAATATTACATTTTTTGATTTGTTTATACGATTTATAGTAGCAATATGCAAAAATGTGTGGAATTGCGCAGAGTGGAAGCAGGGAGGAAAGGCCTTTGAATAGTATTTTTATTTTGCAGGTGGTTTCTGTACCAAAGTCAACTAGCAAATGCTTGCTTATTATATGACGTACATTATATCACGTACGAATGGCTGGACCCATTGTTGGACTATAGCTGAATAGTCGCGGGTAAATCGGAAGTCTTCCTTCGTCAGCGCTACTTACAAGATCTGACAGCATCTTTAGACGCTTCACAAACCCATATCCCTATCGTGGGCATAACGACGGTCTGTCCTTTCTGAACACTACTGTCACAATGTAACACCAATTGTCATCATTTAAAAAGCCCATCGGAATTGAATCAGAAATGGTGAGATACGTAGAAGAACAAGAGTCGCCGTCATTGTTAAACGGATTAGCTCTTTGAAGTGGCAGTGGGCAGACTATAGAGCAATCAGAAGAGACGGTCGTTGGGGCCGATAAGTTCTTAAATCCAGACCACTGATCAGCAAGCGCAGCGTTGGACATCCACCAACTAGATGGACGGACGTCATGTTAAAGGCTGCCAGCCGAAATAACTAGAAATCTTTGAGGGAGGCCTATGTCTAGCAGTGGACGTCCTACGGCTGAAATGGTGAACAAGTCCATTTAGGCAAATTGGTAAGATTCAGGTAAAAATCTTTATAAAGACTAATGAGGGGCTTATCAGTGCAATAATAAATATTGATAAACTTATGATAAGCTGGTTGTAATCACTTTAAGTGGCAAAAAACAATATGACTCACAAGTAATGTATATGTCCTTTAAAATATGTTGTAATTTCTAACCAAGTAATGAAAACCTATAGGGAGCGGTATTTTCAAGTTTTGTTTTTACAATTTGACCCTCACATTTCTAAGTCCATTTTGAAAACTAGTTTTACTCACGTAAACTGTGACGATATTATACATAACCCGTTTTCGAAATCAATAGTGTAACCCGCGTTAGTTTTGAAAGTGTCATTTTTAAGTCTTCATTTGAACATTAAGCAAGCAATCTTGTACGGAAGTCGCTAAACTACAGAAAGTTTAATACAAAGCAGAACTAACAAGCAAGCTAAGCTAAATATAAACAAAATATCGCTACTGTAAATAATTTGAAGAAAACAGCAAGTACAAGCCGTAATGCTTTGTAAGAACCCGGCACTGCCAACATAAAAGTTTTAAGTGCAAACTACTCAGCGGTTGAACTACTTACATCCTTGGATTATTAAATACACTAGGGAATGCTATTTTCTCGTTTAATCTGATAAAAGAGAAGCGAGGAAGTTTTAATGAGGAAAATGCAGTATTTAGTTGGGAGTTTAATAAGTCAGTAAGCAACACTCGCAAACTAGAACGATGGGTGACTTGGTAAAAGACACAGGTTTATAGTGGATGCAGGCCGCTTCCAACCGAAAGAAGTGGCAATTAAAAAATCAATCAATAAATTACACAATTACATAATTAGCGCACTTTTTGGGACTTTACCACTTTTATTATGACTTTTTTTTTAGGTGCTAGATAGAAACTGTGTTACAGCAAGGGTTGGGTTAAAATTATTGAGGGGGTTTTGTCCAGTTGTGTTCTGGCCGAATTGACGATGATAGGGTCGAGCAATAACTTTTAAGAATAAGAATAATTTATTTGCATAAAACATGAGTGTAGGTATACATGGTAATAAGTTTAAAAAAAGTTTTGTGTTTCTTATGTAAAAGACTGACGACAAATTTTTATTTTAGATCGAAGAATTCAAGAGTTTGTTGAATTTATAGTAGAATCACGTCGTCACGTGCGATCCTCGGGACTTCCGCATTCTGAGCCGAATCAGATAATTTACAGCAGCTTCTAATAACGCAAAATCATTTGTAAAGAACCAATTTGCAATCATAATAAAATTGGATCTATTCGAAACCTTCTATTCACTTTAGCCACATTTATCTGAATATTAAATCAAATGTTTTTTTGAGTGCAAAAAGATGCAGACGGAGAGGTCACCAAATACTGGTCTCGCGCATCGACGCTAAAAATCACGTTTGTTGTACGGGCCCCCTTATAGATTTATTCATTATGTGTTTCATTATGTGTATTTGTTGTTTTAGAGACAACAGAAATACATCATCCCTCAAAATTTCAACTCTCTGTCTATCATGGTTCTTGAGATACAGCCTGATGAAAGACAGACGACGAAGTCTCACTAATGGTGACCCCCTTTTGCTCTAAGGGTACAGAATCCTAAAAAAAAATACTGCAGTAGGTAAATTTCATTAGTTATGATTCGAAAAATCTATTTACCTTTTTTATTTGAATCTTATAATTGAGTATTTGCTGTAGGGTACTGCAATGCGACCGAAATTTAGTAGAACATTCAAGGACAGCTGTATTTTTCGATAGCACACCGTGATTAATAATATGTACACACGAAATGCTATTTGGTTAAAGTTTGACTTTTAGCATATTTTTACGTTAAACATGAAAGTTCCAAAGCGCTCTGTACTGTGTTAAGAGAATACGTTTTATAAAGCCTTAAGTCTAATATTATTCGCAGAGGAGGTGATGGGGGCAACATTATTTCGTCATTATTTGGTACTAGCTTAGAAAGCCACAGCGTGGCCCGTGTTTTTGAATTTTCTCTCAGTAAAAAGTACCCTATAGCCTTCCTCGATAAATGTGCTATCCGACACTGAAATAATCTTTCAAATCGAATAAGTCGTTCCTGAGATTAGCGCGTTCAAACAAACACTCTTTAGCTTTATAGATATATATAAATTATCCTGCTTATAATAATAAACCTTTATTGCAGACACGTGATCCATATTGTTCTAATAATAAGTTGAAATTAAAAATAGTACAACGGTCAATAGGACTATGTATTGTATACGTAATAATATAAATTTGTAAATACTAATTTTAGTAGTAGCAATGTCTAACTTTTACCTCTTAGAGTTTAGCATGAATCTCAGACTATACCTATTTCTGATTATAGTTTACACCTCTATATACAATCGGTGCACTAATGATTGATACAATGATTACGCAGCACACTCAGGAACTGCTCCATCAGTCAAAAAAAGCCAAAAAAAGAATTTCAATTCCATTGTGCCGTCTAAAACACAATGTGCCCAATTCGTTCATAGCTCATTAATCGGCAACGGGCGAGCCTACCCGAATGTCTGAATACCTGTCCCATCATATTTCCGAGCCGCTGGCTTCGCTTTGGAAGAATGGAGTCTTTTGTTCGTCAAAGAGCTCGCTCATTTGGTGAACCGTACCGATGACCTTTTATGATATGCTGTGAGTTACCTTATATACTATCATCATGGTTTTTTCATAGACTAACGGCGTTGGAGCTTGGAGTTGACAGTGTTTACGAATTTTTTCATTAAATTTGTCATTTTAGCAGTAAAAGTAACATAGTGACTTACTTCAAGACCCGTCAAAATCAGCTAGGACGTTCCAGAAATTAGTCGGACAGACATTGAAATATTGGTTAATGGAAAACTCGGAAACCGTCGAAGCATGCAACCAGTTTTACGTCGTGATGATACTAGGCGTTGTGTGCGGCAACTAAATATATTAAGGATATATATATAACTACACGGTTTGTCTAGGTACATAACATTATTGTTTGTTGAGTACACAAACTCTGCAAGCTATGAAGTGCGTCAACAATTGATATGTTGACAAATACAGATATTATAAGATAAAACATTAGTTCGGTAGTTTCAGAATAAAATATTATTATGAGATTTTTGCGCTATACTACCTGGCAAATCCAACGTAACATTGACATAACACGCAACGTAACAATAATTCGTGGAAAGTTAATTGTAATTATTGTATACGCGTTTATGGTCTTCACTTTTATTTTGCAAAACAAAACGCCGTAACGTCAAGTAATTTTAGAGTAAGGTAAACGCGTGAAGCAAAATGGAACCGGATGCACTTAAACTGTAGATACTGAGTGGTACTGAAATAACTAATTTTACACTTTAAACATCATCATCAACGTTTTAGCCTTAGGTCGTATACTGGACAAAGGACTTACACATTGTTTGTAACCATACTGAATAATCATATTGACTCTCCTTGGTCTGGGTGTTTAATATGTATAGTACAAAATATCTACGTATGTACATATGTCTATTAAGTATATCAGATGTCTAGTTCCCGTAACACAAGCTTAGAGCTTACCACGGGGCTAGATGTTGTTGTGTTGATTGTCTGGAAATATTTATTTTAGGGTTTTAAAATACTCGCCACGCTTGGCACAAAATATAACTATATCTATAAGTATTACCTTTATAGATATATTTTATCAATAACATTTTACTAAACTACTGAGCTGTTGTTATCAATCTAGAGAAACAAGTCTACACATAACAAAAGTAAGTGGTTCAGAGACGACACTGTGAAGGATCTGACGTCAAAGTCATTACTATTCAAGACGCAAAGGACTGGAATACAAATAGGTTACAACGAGCAAACAGAACTGCGGCCCGACAGTTCCAAACTGGAACCAGAATTAGGAATATTGCAGAGATAAATAATAAACTCATAGACATACAGCAGATAGGAAGAGATATACAAAATTGCAGAAAGCCATTGCAGAGAGTGTTAAGAGAAAATTATTAAATATTTTTCAATTAAATTGCGCAATAAAATTATTCTTTCAACATTCTTCTGCTACAAAACTCTGAGTTGCCAAGTGTGAAAGTTATAGTTTTTTATTTAACTACTGTTTTACGTGTTTTAAAACTAATAAATCGGTAGATCTAAGGAATTTATAAATAGCGAGTGATGCCTACGGAACGGGTTATGGTGCTCAACGCCGACCTTCGTTACTATGTCATCTTTTTAAAAATATCAAACATCCAATCTCGTAATGCCCCTAAACATTTTTGACACCTTTGTATGCAAAATGGTTACCGTTTTGTCGACTATTTGAAGTACATAAATAAAATAAATATTTCCAGACAATCCACACAAGAACATCTAGCCCCTTGGTAAGCTGTAAAGCTTGTGTTACGGGTACTAGACATCTGATATACTTAATATAATAGACATACTTATGTAGATATTTTTTATTATACGTTTAAAATATATATGAAAACTTCGTCAAAACATTAGGTAATAATTTCAGTCTACTTACTCAAAGTACTCTACTGGTTACTCAATTAACAGCTAGTTAGACATGGTATTGACTTAGGCTGTTTTCAATTTAAAACGATAAGCAAACTTATAATGCTATTTCGGTATTTGGATTGTTTCTTAATCCTCGTAGTAACATAACGTCGGCCTTGCATTGACCCAAAACCATGTGATGAATGTAGAATTTGTCATACACTTGACAATGCACACAAGCAAGAATAGCGTTGACCAGCTTGTACTAAATGCGCCGCTTTGTTGCCCAATATGACGAATCCTGACCAGTATTTCATAGAAATAAACGACAACAGAACTTCTGTTACAAGGAGATAAATCAGCGAATATAAATTATAACTTTGCTCATAAATAATCACACATTCAAAATAAATATTACCAAATCTCCAAACCGCTCAAGAATAGCCCACCATTATTATTTTCCAACAACCTCGATCTATATTCAATAGGATAATCAAAGTATTCTTCTGTGAAGTGATGAATAATGAGCGATACTGGTTGCCAAGAACTAAAGCGAGCATTAAGCCAAAGGGCATTCCATCGTAAATCAAACACCAAATAGCTACCCTTCAGTTTACAAATCCATACATTTTATGACCGACTAGCTTTTCATGCCAAGCCGTTGAACGTGTTTTATGGATTTTCCCGCAAGATCGACTGATTATATCGCGTAAAAAAAACCTTCATTGATAAATAGGCTGTCTAACAGTGAAAAAAATATTCAAATCGGCCCCGTAGTTCCTGAGATTAGCGCGTTCAAACAAACACGTCAGCTTTATATTATTAGTAAAGATTCGTGTTACCATGTAGCCAAGCTTCATAATCAACCGTATCCCACATACTGATATTGCCTAATAATCTGTAATGTAATAGCTATGCGGTCAACATAACTCCCACGTGCGTTTATATCTGCGATGAGCTATACAATGATGCAATAACGCCATGAAGATTATATCTATGACACGGTTTTACAAAAATGTCATTCGTGTAAACTACAAACAAATTAGGTGACCAGAGACTACCTTGCTGAACCCCAATTTATTACTACTGTATAAGCTCAAATGAATATATGATTATAAAGAAAATAACAATCAGAAACGCATCATTGAAAGCCCTAATGAGGATCAAAACCTGTAAGGATACAAACAAAGGGCTTGAAACAGACAATCAGTGTTTTACGATATTTGTTGCGCGAACATTGCCCTTTTCGGCTAGTTACATTGTGCCGCGGTCAACCACTCGTAATTGGAAATGTCTGCAAATTATTATTGGACGCGTAAAAGCTTTGTATACAGGGTGTTACATTAATCCTATATACATTGCGAACTACAGCAGGAAAATAGGTCGCTCGCGAGTATTTTTTGTTAGAGTATTTTAACAAATTTCACAGATTTTAATTAAAAAAAAAACAAGTACAATGTTTGAACTGTTTCAATTAATGTTTATAATAATTATAAAAATATTATTAGCTTATGAAACCTTCATGTCATAAACTTTTTGTAATAATGTTGAGCAGCAAAACTTAGGTAATATAGTTATTATAATACTTGACTATGACAATTTTAAAATGTACCTTTTTATTGATTTCAAAGCTCTTTCGATCATTGTCATATTTGTCTTTTACTCTTTCGCTAACCTTTGAAATAATTTTGTCAATTAATCAAAAGTCACATCGCAAGAAGGACGTTGTAGAACCGCGTAAGAAGGTACAGGTGTACATTGCACCTACAGACGACTTTTATCCCCATAAGGTTATGAATGGTTCAAATACTGTAAGAGTATATTAAAGCTTTAATATTAATATATATATTTTTTTTAATATTTCCGGACAATCTACACAACAACATCTAGCCCCGTGGTAAGCTCTAAGCTTGTGTTACGGGTACTAGATATCTGATATACTTAATATAATATACATACATATATAGATATTTTTGTTATACATATTAAACACCCAGACCAAGGAGAAAAGTGCTTGCAGAACATACAAACAATTTTACCCTCGGCGGGAATCGAACCCGCTACCTCTTGCTCTGCAAGCGGACACTCGCCCACCGCGCCACCGAGGCAGTCATAAGCTTTAAGGGTCAAGATTCAAATAAAACTTGAACATTTGAAATTTCTGACCCACCTCGACTTTGCACGTGTGCTTAATTAACATTATAAACATTCCTATAAAATTACTCTTAACTATTTAATAAAATCATCATGAACAGAGAATTTAAGAATTTAGCCGTTAATTTTATAGAAAGACTTAGCTGGCCCATTCCGGGTTTGCACCTTCCTATTGCAGATAACCGTGTAAAGAACAGTTCAGTAGTTTTTTAAATTTATCCCGAACGTGTTTATTCAGAATACTTCGACTTGGGCGGTATATTTACGCCACAAATATCCCCACATATCCCCATGATAACCCAACTTTTTAACACAAAAACCGAACAGCGAAGTAAAGAATTGCTTATAGGCAATACCAATGCTATGCCTCAGGCTAGTCCTAGACGACCTCATTCTGCCTCGTGTGGGCTGAACAGTTAGCCTTTCGTAGGCGATGCTATTTTATCTGTACCACAAACCTTTGTGGAACTGGAAACACTGTCCCGAGGCCTCGCACTAAACTGCCAAGTTAAATGCGTTGCGTGTCCAAAAGTATCATACGGGAATAATACGATTGCACGGTATTAGGTCTTATTATGTGTAATTTCGGTATTTAAGGCATGTTTTATGTATGTTGCTCGTACTTTCAAGGAAAACTTTGTAGTTCCTTATTTCGAAACGGCAATGGACAATGTTAAGTTCTTTGTTCCTTACATAAATTTACAGTGCAATTGTAGAGAATCACGGATCAATTGGAAACTTTTTATAAAACACTCCATGCCAAATTTGACTCAAATCTGTTTTTGATCGAATTTTACCGCGGTTCAAAGTAGCCTATGTGTTATGCTGATATGTGTGCTATATTATTGTTAAGTTTCATCATAATCCATACTAGTAGTTTTTGCGCGAAAAAGCAACAAACAGTTATTTACATACTCACTTACTTCCTCACAATCTTTTGTGTTTATAATTTTAGTAGGACTAGTAGGATAGAACCACAAACTGATCTGATGTTAAGAACCATTATTACGAGAACACATTGTCTTAAAATTGTATGAAGGCTTAAGTTTTGTAAGTATTTTGTGTTATCTTGTGCTGATTGTCATTTCTTTATAAATAAATAAATGACCATGACCATGAGTCCAATTCAAATTCTTTAATCCACCACCAGTGTAGTTAATGTTAATGCGAGGAAAATACAAAAAAAAGGTTTTACTGTAAATTACTTTCGCTGTATCTGTAATTACGGTTGAGCCGGCCGGAGCCATTAGCGAAATAGCTACGGCTCATAGCTTACAATATTTAACAAGGACTTTGATGTTCTTATTTAATAGGTCTTCCGATTGCTGTAATATCCGCTCATTGCAGAAATCAGTTAAATCAAATTCTCGATATAAGATTCAGTATTCTTGACAGTCTTTCTATTTACCTTTTAACTACACCCATTTGTGCTAAAGAGGGGTACTTTTCAACCGAGAAAAGAATGTTATCGTGTTCCCTACGATAAGACCTAAAAATTATACATAATTGTAGGAAATTTTACTGTCCTTATAGTTAAGTAATTATTTCAATGAATATAGTATTATTGCGTTCTATCAAGATAACTTATGATTTTCTTAATATCAATTTTTGATGCAAAAGGGCTTTAAGCCTTCCGAGGGTTTAAATGTATGAAAATGTTACTTAGCCAGTAAGTAAACAAAAATTATAATTCAATAGATTATAACCATAGGCAAAAAGTTAGTTGAGAATATTTATGATTTAGGTTGTAGCACGAGATATGATTATTAAACTATGTTAATTTTTACAAAAGTGAAACATGTTCCTGAAAAAATAGTATTACATTTTTTATAGATAGATATGTAGATAATTTCTTTATTGCACACTAATACCTATAGACTAACTTATAAAGAACATCAATTTGCCACATGATTAGTCGTACAATCGGCGGCCTTACCGCTAGAAAGATAATTGTCATAATTATTACAGCTTACTTTTAAAATGCAGAGCGCCAGCACTTTTCACACTGCCATGCTTGGTTTTACATGAAACTCGCGCGCTAGCTGTAAACGCTCTTAAGATCAAAACAGATCAATACGCATTTCCACTATTACTTGCAAATGAAGGTGATTTCCGAAGAGCGCTCAGAGTTTTCCACTCCAAGAAACGCTGCTTAGAATAGATTAACGTTATTACCATGCTCATGCAAGGTTAGTACAAATTTGCACAAAATTAGTCCTCGCTACGCCATTAGCACTGAGCTTAACATTCAGCGTATGTGATAAATTTGAGCAAACTAGAACTGACTGTAAAATGTAATTTGCAATTCTAATCCAAGGAAATTACGGTGACGAATACATGCTTGCTTATCTCACCTGAAGTAGCTGTCTGTTTTGTTATTAATGGTTTATCATATCATCCTGTATTAGTATGCAAACTTTAGGAAAAACAAGAAGCGAAACAATATTAGTATTTTTTTTGTCGGGATTTTCTTAATTTAATTATTTAATGTCATGGAGTGAAATCATAATGAAATCTTACTGATAAAAGAAATGCATAAGATGATTTTTGGTTCATAATTTTGAACCCCCAACGCAAAGGGAAAGCAAGCAGAATCATGAAGTTTACGACTTCTAAGTGATCTTCTTCCACTTAAATGTTTGAAGCCTATCACATTCATAATACAAAGATACTAGAGGTATAATCAAAATACAGGTATTTGACTGTATGAGATTGTAAATAACGTGAGGAAACCGTCATGTTCTGAGAACTTGGAAGAGTTTGAAGGACTCGTGTCATTCAACAAGCCGCACTTGGTGAGCGTGGTGAGAAAGTCCCAAAAGTGGGGAAGGAAAACCGAAAATTTGCAAATATACTCGAGTGAGGTCCCGTAAAAGCGCATCACATGAGCATTACAAAATAGTATGACTTTTTACTTTTAAAGGAAGTAAAGTTCTGTAATCGTAAGTTTTTTTTTTAACTTAAAATTATTCCTAGGTGAAACGTTGTTTTGCAAAATTAAAAATATATAGTAGCCAATTCTCAGACCTACTGAATATGCATATAAAATTTCGGTTAGTCGGTTAAGCCGTTTCGGAGGGATTTTATATATAAGATTGAAAACCTTCACAAACACGGATGCAAATTGGCGACAAGAAGCCGAAGAACAATCGTGTGAGTTATTGAGTCAATTGAAGGAGGCGTGAAATCTTAACTTGAATCCGAGAGATACAAGATCCATGGACAATGGCCGGAGCTACATCGAAAACAATGTCGGGGTGGCAATGAACAAACGTGCCTCTGTTTTGTTCACCATTATCTTATCCGGGATCACTATTGTCTTACATGTTTTCGTAACTATATTGTTTAACAAGAACTGGTTAATATTCTGGTTGGAGATCTTGTAAATAGTTTAATATATAAGTACGTACCTCTTTATATTTAAATTTTAACAGTTTGGCAATAGATAGCTAGATTCAGATCATTAACATTGAAGTCATCAAAATGTAGGTGTAATCATAATATAAATGGTAAAATAAATTAACATATACATTAACCTTATTAATTAATCAGGCTTATTCGATCATAATTAATTAAAGCGCAAAACAAAATATTTAATTATTGTTAACGCAGCATGAAAGAACAACTTTTCTTATCTAATAATAAGTAAGGTTAAGTAATTTTTAGGAATAAGGATTCGTTTTGTGATTTAGAAAACTTTATTGGAAAGCTAAGGGAATTCAAATTTAAACAGTATCAATACCAAGAAGACAGCCAACAAGACAAGCCAACTTTTTAAAAACGACAATTATTAACTCTTATTAATGCATCGCGTTTATAACCAATCGGCTTTTTAAATTCAGTCAAGAAATATATTTTTTAAATAATTTTTTAACTAATTTACTTAAACAAGTTTTTTTTTTTATTAAAAGAAGTAATCATAACTATCTGATAGTTTGGATTCAATGTAATAAAGTGCTCAGACTTCTGGAAAAATAACCAGGAATAATATAATTTCCCGAAAAATAGTAATTTTCACTATTTAAAATAACACCAAAATTTCATTAGAAGGCAAACAAGCCAAATAACTATACGAAAATGGCATTGGCAATGCGCCATTACAGAGTTTACGGCAAAATTCTAACATATCAAATATTGCAGAGAAAAACAAACAAAGGATTTTATTGGTCGTATATTAGGTCCTTACATATGAAATTGGCGTTTTTCGTACTGGCCACTTTAATCACAAATTTCTCCTCTTTGGTAAGGAATTCCAAATTCAAATTTGTACAGCTATAGACTCATGTATTTGTGCTTCGATGATCGTCATTCATTTGTTTTTTTTCTTCTGTTTTTTTCTGTTTGCGTCACTCATTTTACAAAATGGAAAACTTAAAATATCGCATTATTTACGAGTACGAGTTCCGCCGTGGCACTAGTGCTGCGGAAACAACTCGAAGGGTGAATGATGTGTATGGCGGTCGTGTTGCAAAAGAAAACACAGTTCGTTTTTGGTTCCAACGTTTTCGTTCTGGAAATTTCGACTTGCAGAACAAGCCCCGTGGACGGCCTGAGACTCAAGTTGATAATGAAGAGTTGAAGGCTATTGTGGAAGCGGATCCATCGCAAACCACGTCCGAGTTAGCTGCAGGCTGCGGTGTTAGTGATAAAACTGTTTTAATTCACTTGAAGCAAATTGGGAAGATTAAAAAGCTTGAAAGGTGGGTACCTCACGAATTGACTGAAGCAAACCGGCAAACGCGCGTCGACTGCTACGTTACATTACTAAACCGGCACAATAATGAAGGTATTTTAAACCGAATCATTACCTGTGATGAAAAATGGGTTCTTTACGATAATCGGAAGCGCTCAGCGCAATGGTTGGATCCTGGCCAGCCAGCCAAATCCTGCCCCAAGCGAAAATTAACCCCAAAAAAGTTACTTGTAAGCGTTTGGTGGACTAGTGCCGGTATTGTTCATTACAGTTTTCTCAAATCTGGCCAGACTATTACGGCTGATGTCTATTGTCAGCAATTGCAAACCATGATGGAAAAGCTAGCGGCTAAACAACCTAGGCTGGTCAATCGCTCCACGCCACTGCTGCTTCACGACAACGCTAGACCACACACTGCGCAACAGACGGCTACTAAATTAGAAGAGCTTCAATTGGAAAGTCTAAGACATCCTCCGTACTCCCCGGACCTTGCTCCAACAGATTACCATTTTTTTCGAAATTTGGATAACTTCTTGCAAGGGAAAAAATTCAACTCCGATGGGGCAGTCCAAATCGCCTTCAAAGATTTTATTGATTCCCGTCCGACTGGTTTTTTTAGTAAAGGGATCAATGAACTACCTATAAGATGGCAAAAGTGCATAGAAAATAATGGTTCATACTTTGATTAATTAAATATATTATATTAAAAAATATTCGACTTTTTGTTCCTCCCATACAAAACGCCAATTTCATATGTAAGGACCTAATATTTTCGATGGACATGATACGATATGATACGCCGCATAGCCCAGGGTGTCAGAGTTCCCGAAATAATATCTGCTGAATTTTTTACATTAAAACAATCATAATTAAATAACAAATATGAAACATGGAGAATTTTACTGACTTCGTTAACGGCGAATTGCTACATGATTTGCTAGCTTTAAAATACATTATTCCGGATAAAGCTTAATCCAAACAAGACCAAGGCCACTAACTTTTACCAGCAACATTACAATAGGTGACATTGAGTCAAAGCGACTGCTGATATTATCAAAGGAAACTGTCCATACCTCGAATAGAAGGTCGCTTTTAATGATGTTTTTGCACATTGGCTAAATTACGGTCGAATATGCAACCTTCCAAAAATAACTACGAAAAAATAAAAGACTGGAGGGGATAGAGATTAATGCTCGAGCCCTTTATTGCGAGTATAATAATATAGCTCACAGAATCGAGTGCACAAAAAGGCCAACGCTCTTTCGTCCATATTGCGCTATGGTTCATTGACCTATCTTATTTGCTAAAAACGGTAATGAACTAGAATAGAATGTATTGATTTCAAGACTCACAACAAAGAACGTTGTATCTGTTGAATATGAAGTAGTATCCATTCACTTGTGAGAAAAATATGACTCATAACTATGCGGCTTCGTAAGACCCAAAATGGTAGGATTTGGTATAATGCGTTATAACAAGTAGAACAGATAAATATGATTTATTTATATGTTTTCATACTTATGAAAACATACTCAAGAAACACAACACATACATTTATACCCCGATTCCTATGCAATAATTTCCTTAAAAGTAAAAGACCATAATATTTAGTGATGTGCACGCGATGCGCTTTCATTTGATACCCCACTCGAGTATATTTTCAGATTTACGGTTATCCTTCCCCACTCTGACCCCCATAACTATTAAACGGCTCAACCGATTTTCATGAAACATGTCTAAGAACACCAGGGCCAAACTCACCTTTCATACAAAAAAAACTAAATTGAAATCGCTCCATCCGTTCGGGAGTTATGATGTCCCAGACAGACAGACAGACACGTCAAACTTATAACACCCCTCTTTTTTGGTCGGGGGTGAACAAACAGAAAACAATGTTATCGAAATCTTCGAATCTAATGCTGAATTTCTGAATTTGTTGCCCTAGATGTTATTCATAGTAATCATATTGGGACGCTTCTATTGTTCGAGCCGAAGCATAGGGCAACCACAGCGTTTCGTGGCAAAACACATTTTACTTTCGTTGTGAATACGAGAACAGCAGCGGTGCAGCATACACGCAATGCCGTGAAAGTGCTGAATATTTATCGAGCGAAACAAATGGAAGTACTAAAGGTAATTGATATTTCCAAACACGTCCACAATGAGCGAAATGAAACTGTGTGTGATATAATTAAAACCATCAAATGAGCAGAGATTGTATAATGGCCTGAAATTAGATGAGCAGGTTGAATGTTGTTGATCTGGACCAAAATATACGTAACATTGGGTAATTCTATTTAGGTATTAATATTAACGAATGTTATCTATGATCAAATTTAGAATTTATGGAGATTAATGCGTAATTAGAAACAAAGTAGTTCGTGGTCAACATAGTGTGTGTAGCTGTAATACAAAAACGTAAGGACAGTAAATTGTCTTAGTTATATGTATTTATAATGGTGGTGAAATACCAAAGGGGGCTTCAAAAGGCTCTATCCGCGGCTACCCGAAACCGCAAGCAAATTAGGGACCTACACGGGGAAGGATAAGAGCTAAAAATACTGAGCCATAGCGGGTATTCCCACAAAGGCAGTTTTCGTGTAAATCACAAGGTATGAATAGATTTCAGAATGCGAGTTACCGTCTGTGTACATGATTTAGTACTGTAATGTTTTCCAACATCGCATGATTTTTGCGGAAAATTCTTATTCCTGACGGTGATGGTTCAAAATTGATTGAATTATCTTATCTTTTTAGATCCACGTGCAAAGATTAAAGATAATAATTCTCATTAAAAATAGATTACAAAGTGGGATTTATTCAATGTCTTTTAATTTAGAACAGATAAAAGTACAACTAGCAAAGCTAATACATTTTTTTTTTAGATATTCCATGTATGTACAAAATACAATGGGGTTCTGACTTATTAACAAGGGTTACCTGTGTGTCAGGAGTCAACTCCTTCTAATCAATGTTGTTATATCCTTGATATACACAATAGCTTGTTATTATATATAAGTCTAGGTTAATTAAAAAATAAGTAAGTAGATGAACTTGGGCTTCGAGGCTTTTGCTACAACCACAACATTGTTATGTTTTTTTCATTTTTGTTTACGGAAAACTCGAGAATGACGACAACCTCAAAATTATCAAAGATGGATCTATAGCTGAATCCTGACCGTGAATGTAAACTTGAAACCTGTTTACTGAATCATGCTGCTCTTGACCTATGGTTTGCTTTAAACTTGGCAGTACAACCAAGTCAATATTTTCAAACCCAAATATGATAAATCAACTTTAAAATAGAAGATACAAATAAAGCCCAAATTTAACATACACGTTCGACAGAAGCTTCCGCGAGACAATCAAATCAGTACTTGATCACTTTTGCCCCTTCCTCAGTAGAATCTGATTGCCAGGGGATGGTGAACAAAAATCGTATGAACAAAGCTAGTATTAACTGACAGTAAAAAAATATGAGAAAATCAGAAAAAAAAATTGGTGCAAGTAATCGGGCAGAAGTGATGTCTGGGGAGTGCGTGGGATGAATCATGTCTCGACAGCGACATTAATTTGAATAAGTTTATTTGGGAGAAAAACTTTACTCGTATCATATTCAACATAATACTTTACAAAGTTTCACCAATCTAATTTCCATGCCCATATAAATGTTAATTTCATGTTAAGGTCGATGACGATTTTGCTGTAAATATTGCTTTCGTTTTCCCGTTAATGGGTGAACAATGTCAACGCGAAACATTTTGTTTATTATGTTCCTTTTTCCTCTTACCTTTTTTATGGGTAAGCAATTATCCCGATTTTGCTTCTTCGTGTACTAGGCCTTTTTTTATGATTGATTAGCCTTCATTTGACCATAATCTCACCTGATGTTAAGTGACGATGTGGTCTAAGATAGAGCATGAAGACCTAGAAGGTAGATGGCTTCTCCGGGCCACATTACGAAACACGAAATAATCGCTTCACGCACTGGCCCAGCCCGGGCTAATTTAGTATTATGTGACAGATACATCATATACATACTTTTCAACTTATGTACTTACTTGTTAATTGCATTTCATTATGTCCTAGTCGGTTTAACCACCGTTACGAAACCCTTGTGTCTCATTTTACGTGCAAAATCTTGACTTACTTTAGCCAGATTCAAATTATCTTTTTAAAATAATAACGTAGGTAGGTATGTCCTGCGAAGGTCACTGAATTATACTACGTTCGTTGTGGGTTGTCATTGAATTTGAAGGTTGCCTATTGTCCCTTCAGAGAAAAGGGGTTCATTAGGTACCTACTGGGTGCTTATTTACTAAAAGTTATTTGGTAGTTTTGTGTATTTATAAACTTTAACTATGTTTCTCATCTGGTTTCTTTCTTTAGCGTTATAAAATTTAAAGATTTCATTAACAAAATATTATTTAACGATTTAAGTTGAAAGACTTGTTTTGACCATTTTAAGCGACAGGTTCTAAAAGTTCAATATGGGATTAAGGTCACTTATGTCTTCTTCAGGTCATCAGTATATCTGATGATCTGAAGAAGACATAAGAGAGTAAGACGAGACGTAAGACAGTCGGAAATAAGCACTATGTAATTTAAGTATTTATATTATGTGACTAGAGGAATCTCTTTACGTCTATGTATGGCACAGCTTATTTACCAAGACGTTATGTACACAAAAGACGTAAAACTCAACCGGCATCGTATGTCAACAAAGAAGAATAAGACAAGAAGAATACCCAAATCCATCGCCAATCAACCCACCCATTGAATATTCATCAATCCGTGCAACAAAAAGTCATTAAACGTACAAAAACTTCAAAGATACCTTGAAACCAGCACACGAAGCTGCGATTAGTCGAACACAACACGCAATATAGTCAAAACTCCACAAAATACACCACGTTATACCTAGAAATAATCGAAGACGCGGAAAACGGACGATCAAACGACAGCAAGACGGAAAAACACGGCCGACCGGCTTGCGCGCCAAGCCACGACTGGCTATTGCTAACACCGAAGGGATTTCCGAGGATACCTAAGTCTGCGTCGAATCATGCACGACGAATCGTTTTCATCGCTGCTTTATCAAACACCACCGAGCCATTCACGCATCGTAAAACAGCAATGAAGACTAGATTGAAACCAACTGGTGAACAGATCGTTTTATTTCTACGGACACAGCGGAAAATCAAATTTTGATCTAGCCGGATAAACTAGCCTTTATGGTTATGAGGAAGTCAGTCAGTGACGTATACTAGTTTCACAGACTACTTACTTAATTCTGCGTGTGTTATAATTGTATTCGTAGAACAATGGATGTTTTACAATGTCCTTGTAGAAAGAAAATTAATAACAATAGCGGAATAACATTTTATGGGCCTTCCAACAATTTTATTTTAACAATTTAGAATAGGATCTTATCTAAGAAAACTAAATTTAAAGTAATAACAAAGGTAACCTATTTATAATATGATATGTGTAGGTAAGTTTGAACACAAAACGTCAGTAAACCAATAATCACAGAATTTAATTTCAACATTCATTGTATCATAAAAACCCGTCGAGTAGGTATATTCAAGACGACGTCTGGTTTTTAATAATACATATAATATTAAAATGGTAACACGAAACACAGATTTCATTCAAAACTGAAATCCGGTACGTTAATTGAATGAGAGCCGTGTTGGCTTCGTGGAAGTTTTGGCGCTAGCTCTATGCGGTGTCCTTGACCCAACTGCTTGAGCTTTCAACTGCCAAGCTAGCCTAGAACTTAGAAAATATAAATAATTCTACTGTAATGGCCTACCTACTGGGTTAAACATTCAACGTGTTCTAAAAGTAAAGAAACACTTTGTGCGAAGGCGTCTTAGTTGAATCCACTCTAAATGTACTGAAGGGTTTTCTGAATACGAGACTATGCCTAGTTGAAAGGATGAAGGTAGGTTTACTAGGTTTTTATGTAAGAAGCATGATATAATTGAAGGTTTCATTTTGCTACTAGTTGTCGATTCAATAGGAATTGACGTAATGAAACATGCAACTATTTCTATGTTAAAATTAATGTACGATTTTGGCTGTTCTTTTTTTAATTTAAAAACAATAAAAGGCTATGTCACTGTGCGACCACATCGCCTTATCGGGAAACAACTTCTAGAATAATATAATTTACTTACAAATAAACCCGTCTACCTTGGATCTATCTTGAAAGCCTAGTAACTCTTTCATCAGTTTCTAGATTTAAAAGGGTTTTACCATTTTTTCTCAGAAAGTTACTCCTTCCAACACATTATCCTCCGAGTCACCTTATAACCTTATTTTCCATAAATACACAGTGGAATAAATAGCATTAACCTTGATCATATCATAGCAAACAATTCAGTTAGCCTGAACAGCATAACCACGTCTATTTACTGTTTCATTTGCGCATCCATTAGCGGTAATCATGGTCTGTAACACATGATCAATTATTTAGTCATTCTCTTTATCGACTGCACGTTATTTTGCTAAGTTTAGATCTGTGCCGATTGCGATGGAATCACTCTGATCTGATAGCAACCCGTTTCTGTGATCGAATCCTAATTCATCACCAGTATTATTATATTATTATCTGGAGCACGTTAAGGAGTTTTTGTTAATTGTGGCAGTATCCAAATGATCTAATTTTTAAATAAAAAACGGAAACTTTTCGATACAGCAGCGAAGGCTAGTCTTTATAAAAAACTAGCGGCCCGCCCCGGCGTCGCACGGGCATAAAATTTTCCCGGAAATGGTTCGAATTTTTCTCGCCGTAAAAACCATCCTATCTCTCAAGTTGGATCGAACTGCACATGGTGTGCGAATTTTATTATAATCGATTAAGTGGTTTAGGAGTCCATTGAGGACAAACATTGTGACACGAGATTTATATATATTAAGATATACCACATTTAATAGACAAAAATCGTCATCCTATACAGGTATATTATGAAATTAATGCAGCGGAAGATTGATTTACAAATCAATATTAAAATCAGAGATTAAATTAATTATAATTACTTAACTTAATTTATTTGCGTATCAAGAGTAAAGGACTTTTAACGACTATTCCCGGTATCTTCGCCGAATAATCAAGGAAGCGAAACGCCTCACCGGGCGTGGCACGATTGTGTACCGGACCGAGCTATGGGTATTATGCTGTCTTCCTGCTAATCGGTCACTATGCAATGGGAGCAATGTAACGCTCACAGACCATACATCTACCCAAATAACGCAAGTATCACGATTTGTATTGAAACCAAGCGTGCCGACTTTTGCCTGTGTTAATATGAAATCGAAGTGATGCGCGACATTATCGCTTGTTCCGATATTCATCGTCTCCTATCACCTGCAAGTCAGATCAAACGCCCAAAGCAAACGAGGTAACGTAATCAGAATATTATTTAATCATTTTTTCGGCCGTCCGGCTGCAACATAGTCGTGCGCGGTCTGAAGTGTGATCTTGGTGGTGACCATCCTCGACGCTTGGTCGGGGTTCGGACAGGCGAAGTACATGCATTAGATTTATCTAGGTAGATGTATGTCTGTGGTAACGCTACTTTTTGTTAGAGTGTGGGTAGGCATTTACTGTTATATACTAGGCGAAGTTAATAAAACTCAATTATAAGCCGATGAGAGAAATGGGAAGTAAGTCACGGAAGACAGAAGACGGCTATTGACCAGGAATGGAATCTTTGGGGATTTGGAACTAAATATTGAATGTTGTTCGTTCCTATTTTAATTCCTAGCTATAATTTTTGTCCCAAACATTGGTAAAGGCCTCCAAAATGTTTCATTTTCCTTATTTTAAGGAAAATTATCACTCTGAAAGATAAATGTACTACAACTTTATTTATTGTTTGTTTACCGCGGCATAAATATCGGCCTTTACAGGATTTTTAGCCGTTAAATTTGATTTAAAATATGTAAGTGACGTCAAATTTTTACTCCTCATACTGAGCACGAAAAACTACTAAACAAAAACTACTGAAGCGATTTAAATGAAATTTAGTAGGTACACAGAATCTCTAGAGAAAATGTAATTCGGAGAAAATTCTGTTATAACGCGGGACACTGGTAGTTCATAATAATTCATAAAGTCATTGAATAAAAACTACAAACTCTCAAAAGTATCGTAAACTATAGCAAACATACAAAAGTATTTTTCGCATGAGTCACAAATCTGACCTAAGTTCGGCAAAATCTTATGTCACAATAAGTATTACCAATGTTCTGACCCGCGTAGAAAGTGAAATTGCCCTTGAAAGGGTACCAGACGATGTGTAAATAGCAGAAACTACGAAATAGTTGTAGTTCAAAATCATAGACTCGAATGGAATTCACGACATATAGAATAGAAAATAAAAATTAACTGTCGTATTGAAATCACTAGAGTTATAAAGGAAAGTATTATTAAAACATCACGTGAACTAGCATAACCAATACATTTCGTTAGACATTAAAATCTTTATATTATAAATCTTCTGTACGTGTGTTAGTCATGGAACTCCTCCTAAACCTCCTCGATTTTGATGTAATTTTTGTGTGTGTTTAAGTAGGTTCTAGAATGGTTTAGATTCACAATACGGTCTTTATTTTATTTATTTATATTATTTATTAACTAGGTGCGAAGCGGGGGCGGACCGCTGGTACCTTTATATATTTTAATCATTACGAATAGGTACATAATATTATTTTGGTTAACTATAACACAATGGTATATCATATTTCAAAGCCACATTGTTTCAGGTCAGGGTCAAAGTAAAAAGTGAACTAGCAAATGAAATTAGTTTTAAAAACATTAGATAGGTAAAACACGCGAAGTATGGCCTGTGGAGCTTATCAAATAATTGAAGAATTTGCATACATGCTAAATTCGATCTACTCAACGCCTTATCCGATCCGTGCAGATTGCCGTTGCACTACAATAATATCAATTATAAATAAATATATATTTCCGGACAATACACACAACAATATCTAGCCCCGCGGTAAGCTCTAAGCTTGTGTTACGGGTACTAGACAACTAATATCTTATTATAAAATTATCGTGTCACAATGTTCGTTCCCGTACTCCTCCGAAAAGGCTTGAAAGATTCTCATGAAATTTTGTGAGCATATTGAGTAGGTCTGAGAATCGGCCAACATCTGTTTTTTTCTTTTTGCAAAACAACGTTTGCTGGGGTCAGCTAGTAATTAATATAATAGACATAAGTACATACAAATATGGATATGATAAAGAGATATTTTTTTGATAGGAATAAACTTTAATTTAATTCTTCAGACTCGTTAGAAAAATATTTTTTTAAGTAAGACGGACCGTTGGCTATTAATTATGTACTTGATAATATATGCATTGATAAGACATCATCAACAACACCCTATTAACGTTCCCACTGCTTACTGGGACATAGAGACTTAATTTAGAAATATATATTAAATCAATCAAATCAAATCAATTGGTCGACGTGTACATAAGTATATACTCAAAGAGTTGTGAAAAAGAAAATGTCAGAGTCAAATATGATTGTACCTAATATTTCCCCGCTTCTCTTCTTGATTGAATCGTTTGTCAGTTTCGTAGCGAGGTATTTCATCAGAGCAAAATCATATTTATTTAAGTTTCTTACGACTCGTCTTTCTTACAGGGTCGGCCGCGGTAAAAGATTATAAATTACTCTCTATTCATAAAAACGGATTTTATCAATCGATCTAATAACCACCTATAAGTCTGATATAAAGAAGAGAAATATTTTTATGAATACTAATAATCTCTGTAATTTTGTGTCTCTCTGTTTTTATCTGTTTCTGTTTTTTTTGTGTGGTGTACAATAAAGTTCTGAGTCTGTCAATCTATATAATATTTACCCAACCCTGTTGAATGTAGGAACAATAAATCTAGTGGCATCTGCGGCTACGGATTCTAAAAGACAATTTTGTGCCAATTAAAATAGAGTTGGTTTTGTATCACGGCGCCCTAACGAAGCAGCCCTGGCCTGAATTGGGAGCGTCGCTCTTGTGACATTTCACAACGGAAGCTAACCAATTTTAATCTGCTGTTTGCGGATTAAACTGGGCTGAAACTATAATGGCGACACGGAGGAAAACTTTAATGATAACAATGAAAAGATCTTTATGCTATTAATCATAAGAATCATTATGAATCGACAATGATTCATTTAATTAATATAAAAGTAGGGAAGGATAACTCGTAGTTAATAATTATTTTTTATTTTCAATGTATCGAGTAAAGTAAATAAAATAAAAATGCTAATGAGAGCTGAAACTAATTAAAATAATAAATTAATACATTCGAGTAAAGGCCTATTTCACCATCTTAATTTATTTAAAATATTTAAATACCTACAACCGCAAAACACATCATAAAAATTATAAATAACATTTCGTTTGAAAACACAATCTAGTTTATTTATTCAAATATACTAGGTGATATAATATATGCGGAAGGATACAAGAGGCCAGGATGTCAATAAAAGCACACACCCATATCTGAATAAAAAAAAACTAATGTGATTGCGTTCCAAATTTTGCATACATTATCTATTTGTAACATCAAACTATTGAGACGATAAAGAAAGGATAAAAAGCCGGTTGTATTACGAGTACGCAAGGCGGAAACCACCTAGTTCAACGTTCAGAAAATAAACTTGAAAGTATAACAGTCTCTGGTGGTAGGCTTCGGCCGCGGCTTGTCACCACCCTCCGGGCTGGGCCAGTGCGTGAAGCGATTTTTTCGTGTTTTGTAATGTGGTCCGGAGAAGCCCTCTTCTAGGCCTTCATGCTCCATCTTAGACCACATCTTCACTTTACATCAGGTGAGATTGTGGTCAAATGAAGGCTTATTAATAATAAAAAAAAAATAATAATAAGATGGTCCTACCTAGGGACCTAGGACTTAGGGTTCCTTACAGTTCAATAGTTTATACACTTATTGTTATAAAAAAACTAACACTTATCAATAAAAAAATTTTAGAAAAATAGTGCCATAAGTTGCTGTCAGAGCGGTCACCACACGTACACTAAGGTAGCTTAACTTTATAGTTGAAAAAATGTAAATTGTGTATGAGTTATGAAAAAATACTTCTTAGCTATCTCATTCAAACTAATTTTCGTTGGAAGTTTGCGTGGTAATTAATGCACCTACATCATATATTATTTCAGCTTATCATTCTCTAATTTGGAGGTTTTGTCTGTTCACGTCCGTAAGTGGTAACCCTCTGAATCCTTACACGTGACCTCCGGGTGGTGCTAAGAACAGTCTCTGGTGGTAGGCTTCGGCCGCGGCTTGTCACCACCCTCCGGGCTGGGCCAGTGCGTGAAGCGATTTTTTCGTGTTTCGTAATGTGGTCCGGAGAAGCCATCTTCTAGGCCTTCATGCTCCATCTTAGACCACATCGTCACTTTGCATCAGGTGAGATTGTGGTGAAATGAAGGCTTATCAATAATTGTTTTTGTTTTTTTTTTCTGGTTTTTGTGATAATCTTAATGCGGTTCACGGAATACATCTACTTACCAAGTTTCAACATTATAGTTTCTAAAATAAGTGTGTGTGATATACGGAAGGTCAGACATACATGACGAATCTATTAGGGTGCCGTTTTTGCCATTTACTACGGAACTCTAAAAACATGTTTCAAAAGCTTCCATTCGATATGCCAGGACTATGTAACTGAGCAAACAACTTTCGGATATTTCAGCTGTTTGTAAGTGTATTGTGTTGCGACATTGAAGCGAATAGACATTTATATGCTTTAATTCTTTTTTATGTGACAAAGAACAGTCTACTTAAGTAATTACATTGGTTTTACTACTAATTAATACTACGTAATGAATAGCAGAAAAATCATGTGGAATAGTCGAAATCGGCTAGGAGGACTTCATAAGAATGATAAGAATAAGAATTAATTGATTTGTATCTTATATAAATTCAATTAACATAAAATTATACCATAACTTAAATTGAGTAAATAAATAAATACTTCACCTAGCCCCAAACTAAGCAGAGCTTGTACTATGGGTGTAATGTGACTGATATACTACATAGATCCTTTTTTTCGTAAATATTGATTTGTATAAACTAAAGCCAACATAGGTAGATAGATAATTGTGATACCTATCTTTCGCAAAATGTTTTTTAAATATAAGCAGTTTTTCTCAAAGGAAGAAGTTGTCTTAATTAAAAACCGACTGAAAAAGGCAAGATAGCACCATCAAAGCGATGCAAACGACACTAAACGAGTATAAAGTGTCTATCAGTTTCTCTACGGACTAATTGCGAGACATCTAGGTTAATAAGTCCTCGGTAAAAGTAAAGCACATCTCGTTGCCCGTTATCACTTTCATCGTCGCGTGCCCAATGCTCTCTCTAATGCGTAATTAATTGCTGTCTCCTCAAAATACCAGCAATGTAGTGTGAACTGGGTCGATGGACTATTGTGCTCATGATTCTATTGTTATACATTACGGCATCATTGTGTGGGATATATTTTGTAACATTGCGTTTCGCGTGGATGGACATAACCGGGGGATTAACGAAATGGTTCTCTGTTTGTCCGATCGCGTTTAATTCCGAAATTACCAGGCATTTGCAATGGTGATCGGTTTTGTTTTTTTGTTGTTAGGAAATAATAATTGTTTTAGCTTTCACTGTAACAACGGTTGATATTTCAAAAGCTGCGAAAATCCAATTTCCATTATTTGCGATTCTAGCGGATTTCAAATTCGGGCTTTGTTCCCGATTAAATCTCGCCTAACAAGCGAAGTTGTTGGTAACTTTATTCAAATTAACGAATTTATCCGTATTTGATCTTAAATGATATTATTATCTTATCTATAGTGTCCGGTAAAATACTGTGTCCGGTAATGAATGGATAATCTTGAAATGGGTAATAGCACAGTTAAGGACCGACCAGAGAAATACAAAAAAAAAATCTTAAGAGATAGTTATAGCTCGTTTTTTAATAGCAAAATTTTTTTCAAGCTCATATTTGTAATATTTTTTACCGAACAGTCATGAGGTTTTGTCTGTTCACGTCCGTAAGTGGTAACCCTCTGAATCCTTACACGTGACCTCCGGGTGGTGCTAAGAACAGTCTCTGGCGGTAGGCTTCGGCCGCGGCTTGTCACCACACCACCCTCTGGGCTGGGCCGGTGCGTGAAGCGATTTTTTCGTGTTTCGTAATGTGGTCCGGAGAAGCCATCTACCTTCTAGGTCTTCATGTCCCATTTTAGACCACATCGTCACTTTACATCAGGTGAGATTGGGGTAAAATGAAGGCTTATAGAGCATAAAAAAAAAAAGTTAAAAATATAATAAAATTTTGCTACACCATACGAGTATAACTGATCTGCACCACACCATATAGAGGTACACAACTTGCTTGTGCCCGCGTTCAAGCAGTTAAGTACTGCTCATTTCCCGCGCTTGGTGTTCCGAAGCCGACCTTTTTAACCGACTTGAAAAAGAAGGAGATTCTCAATTCCTATTCTAAATATATTCTCCACTATGGAGGTCTCTTGTGCAGAGAGTGATAACTGAAGGAACCTTTTTCTTAGATTGATCGCTCTCTGCACAAGACAGTATCTGTCTATGTTTATGTTTTCTATATTTATGTTATTTTATGATCACACTAATTAAATTTATAGACCTGTGTCGAAATAAAAGATTTTTATTTTTTATTTTATTTTATTCGACTGAAAACGATTTTTCTCTAAGTTGTGTACGCTTTTGAAAATTATTGTTTGATTCGAATGGGTATGCTTGCTAAGTGGCCCCATTGTCACCATGTCAAAAACTGACGGTCCCAGAAAATCGAGAGCAACCCTGCAATTGCGTTAAAGTCGGTTTTTCCAAACGTAGTTTATATAGATTTACAATCTGTATTGACTCCACGGTTTCCGCAAACGTGACCGTTCTTCACGTTCTTACACAATCATTGAAAATATCAAATACCACAAAGAGCATCGGTATTGAAAGCTATTTGGAGGTAGGGAGTCTCACGTCTTCAGTACCGACGATTTTCGTTATTGTGAGAATACAAAAAGCTAGTTTTTGCACAAAACGGTACAGACTTGCGTTACTTGCGTAACAGTTATTATCGCGCTAACTTTATAATGAATAACAGTCAATATAAAGTCAGACCTAGCGAGAAGGCGACGCGGCAGACCTCGGCGAAGATGGCGGGACGAGCTTGATAGTTTTCTTCACGACTGGCGAGAAGTGGCCGGAGATCGGGAGTTGTGAAAAAAATGAGGCCTTTGCCCAGCAGTGGGACACAGGGGGTATATAATAATAATAAGGCGCTCCTGGACTCGGCGCGTATCGTCGGGAAGTTCCTTTCTCTACAGCCCCAGTCACCGGTCGCTTGCGCCTAGCTTCGCGGCCGGTGATTATCCGTTTTGATATATTTTATAGTAGTTGTTTTAATTATTTTTTTATGTTATCTATTGTAAATTAATTATTTTCCACGTGTTTAAAATGAAATAAAGAGAATAATAATAACTGTCAATATTCAATTGAACAATGTTTCCTAAAGACCCAAGTGAGGCTTTGTTGAATTGACTATCATTGGAGAAGTTGTTCTATTATCAAGTGAATTGAATACCTACAAAGTTAAACAAGAACTGTGGGAACAACTGATATGAGAAAAGTTTGCTAAGTGAGATTGGCAATTATTGGCGTAAACTCAACAATTTCCAACTAAGTGCGGGTTAGGCAAATTTTTAATTGGTTTACAATAAAAACAGTTTTAACACCAAGCTTTTGTATAAGTCGGTAGGTACTTCATTTCAACCGACGAGTAAATGGAGGAGATTGAAAGCTGTTGCTTATAAGAACATTTATCTTGTTGAGATTCTTACAGTACCCATAAAAGTTTATCAAATGATACTCGTATTCGACATTCAATAAGTGCCTGTGTCATAATCTCCAAGTAAATATATAATGACCAAAAAACTATCGGCTACCTGGTAAATGTATGTTCTCCTAATCATTCCTAAATCTGGCAGGAATTCTATCATTATTAATACACTGTACATCACTGCATTTGCGTCTTTACAGCCAAAGCTACATAACCCCTTTAAATATGTTAGAATAGCTTTAAACGATTTGACCGTGTCTTTAGATTTTCCCGAAGGAACAACGTATGTGGGTATACGTAGGTAAAGCCTTCCTCGATTAATGGGCTATCTACAAACTACTAACAAACAAACTCTTCAGCTTTATAATATTATATAGATACTAGCTGACCCCATCAAACGTTGTTTTTCAAAATGAAAAATAGATAGTAGCCGATTCTCATACCTACTGAATACGCATTTAAATTTGGTAAAAATCGGTAAAGCCATTTTGGGAGAGTACCGTAACTAATATTGTGACATGGAAATTTATATATTAGATCAAATTAAATGCCCGAACGAAACATTTACAAAAAAATGTTAAAGGGATTGTCCATCGGCCGAAACGCTTTACTGACCCTTTTCCAACATACATACAA
Organism: Gymnoscelis rufifasciata; assembly: GCA_929108375.1. Taxonomy (NCBI): domain Eukaryota; kingdom Metazoa; phylum Arthropoda; class Insecta; order Lepidoptera; family Geometridae; genus Gymnoscelis; species Gymnoscelis rufifasciata. The sequence continues at coordinate 15,467,391 of OV815303.1, forward strand.
AAACTAAGCACCGAAGACAACTAAGTGTAGGATCAAACAGCCTTAACCCTCTGAAAACCGCTTCCATTCATCTCCAGCATTCTCGATCCTCCAGAACGGAGAGAATCTATATAATGCTCACATAACAGCGAGTTCATTTTACACTGGTTTTATAAGGGTTCGAAGGGATTGCCAGAGTCAAAGGCAAAGAATGCGTAAAGCTTCAAGGATTAGATTTACTGAGGCTACGAGACGATTGGATACTCGGTTTTCACTTTGCCTCATGGTGACGCTACATATTTTACTACGAATATTCGCCGTAGTCCGCTACTACGGCGAATATTCGTGTCAACCAATTGTACAATATGTATCTGAATGGAATAATATGATTTCTTACTCTTATTAACGCGATGATTGTAACCGTGTACATCGTTGCAACGCGAAGTATTTGGGCGAAGACGATGTTTGGCGTGGGCGTGGCTACAATTACGACACTTTAGAAACTTGAATCGCGCATCGGGACACAAATCTTTATCCGCTTATGTAGACAAGAACATCGCGTATACCATATACGTCATTCACGATTACTTTAGCGCATCAACGCGACAAGAATATTTGCCTGCCAATGTAGCCGCACCATCATTAGTTGAGACTTTTATTTACGTTCTTGAAATTAATAATATTCTTGTTTTATCAGACTTCGCAATGTAGCTGTATTCATTTTCATTATGTCTCGACTTGCATCTGTATGTTACATAGGTAAATCGAAATGAGTTCAATAGAAAAATAGACAACACAATAGTGGTGTTCCTACCTTTTTATAACTTAGTCCAAAACGAGGGGTCTTTCTTTTATACCTGTAATAATAAAAACATGTTTAATGCAAGATCATAAACAATCTAATAATTGGTGTTAAATTTAAAAAAATAATTTCCTTTTTCCGTTTTATTTGTACGACGCATTCCCCCACTCCGGAACTTGAATGGTATATTAAAATTAGGTGTGTCCAGTATTTTTGGAAGGGTTAACAAACATATTATGGATTAAACAAAATACCTATTTTTTATATAGACATCATGCCTATTCAGTTTCCCAAGCAACGCTGTAAGGTGATACAAAAACTGGCAATTTCACAAAACAATTCATTTCACAATAAAATTAATTGCTTTCGCAATACGAATGTGCGGGCGAAAAATTAAATTGATGCTATAAAAGATATTAACTGTCTCTGATGATTGTATTACTCGTTTAAAATGATTGGCGTGCACTGAACCGGTGAATATAACCAGGTAGTGTGTGTAAGTTGCCATTTACCAAATAGCTGCTTTTAATTCACTTTCTTTACTGGACCTTAATCGATAATTTGTGCCGCGTTTGCACCATAATTATTGAATTATTTAGTTTGTACTTGTACATTTGAGGAAGTTTGATCAAATAATTTTAAGTAGTCTAATATATTTGTGATTAGGTTGTTGACTACGTTATGAATTCATTATGTTAATAGGTTTAACATTCTCATAATTTTATATAAAATTATTGACTTTGTGGAAAAACAAGTTAATATTTAAATTGTAGGTACTTGTCTGTAGTTTCATTTGTAATCACTTATTTTATCGTAAAATAATTCGGAAAGAAGATATTGCCAAAAAACTGCATTAAAGCAAGATTTTTCCAATATTGGCAAAGTTGAAATTCGAAAAGAGCACGCCAAAATCAAAAAAATTGCCTAATTGGAAAACTTTCCTGGTAAAACTACCAAATGACTGAACTAATAGAGCTCTTTGACAGAAGAAGGACTTAAGTATTAGGCAACATCACCATATTAAATACTTTTTACTATCTATGTTTTTCTACCAAACAACAAAAACCCTCAAACCATGACAAACGGGAGAAATCTAGTTTTTACGGCATCGCAGAACAAAAAGCATCTTTTGGCAACTGTGTCCAATGAGAAGTAATTAATGCTGGCTGATCGAGTTTTGAGCCAAGGTCTGACTGTTGGTCGGTTGTCTATTGTCTGTCGCCTCGGTTAGCCAAGAAACCTGAGACCGTGTCGCAGGGTGAACTAACGGTTGCAACGGATTAATGTAGGTACTAACTATTGTGAGTGGCAATGGATATAACGTCATTTTATTCATTTAACATAGATTATTATATTATTAAAACTGTTATTGCATTTTTGGCTCCGGCTCCTGAAATGCAGTTCTTAACTAGTTCGGGAGGTTATAGGATTTTGATGTAGGTACCAAATAAAGATATTATATCATACTAGCTGACCCGGTGAAATTTATATCACCTAGATACGAATCGTAGTTTGAAAAGGGGTGTAAATTTAGGGTTGCATGTATTTTTGTATGCTGTATCATAGAAAAATTAAAAAGAATATGATAAAAAACAAAAATTTAGTTTAGGGGTAGACCACCCTTAACATTTAGGGAAATGAAAAATAGATGTTGTCCGATTCTGCACATTTTTAATTGCACATTACAAAATTTTATGGTGTTTTACTTTTAAGGAAATAACAGCACTGAAATCAAGGGTTTTTCTGAAATTTTAAATTTCGATTTATTTCTTGACTTATTAATTGTTTGAGATCTTGGAATAATTCTTCTTCAAATATTTTAATGACATTATGTAGTTAATCACTAAAACAATGCATGCTTAACACCAAGTAGAGCAATATTGAGACTAGTTATTTTTTAAGACCTTTGTTATCTACATTATGCTGTTGCAAATAAATATTCTTATTCTTATCATTTATTTTTTCATTTTGGCTGCTTCAGTGGCGCGGAGGGCAAGGGTCCGCTTGCGGCGCAAGAGGTAGAGGGTTGGAATCCCGTCGATGGGTCAAGTGTTTATATGTTCTGTAAGCACTTGTCTCCTTGTTCTGGGTGTTTAATATCTAATAAAGAATATGTATATATGTCTATTATATTAAGTATATCAGATGTCTAGTACCCGAAACAAAAGCTTAGAGCACCGCTTAATGTTATTGTTGATTGTCCAGCAATATTAATATATATAAACTACCAGCTCTTGGAATACTGCGCTCACCACGCCATCTCTGAAGTTTCACAAGAAACAGGATGGAAAGATCATGAATCATTAACGGCAATGACACAAACCCAGTTACCATCATCCTATTGACACAATGACAATTATCAAGATAAAAACTGCGATGCCTGAACAATTGTCAATAGTTAATTACGCGAAGAAGCTACCGGTTATGAATAATCAATAACTGGGTAATTATTAACTGGTGAGTTGAGTATTTTAATATCTATAGCAATAAATAACCTTTAGCAAAAAATATTACTCAATTAGATTAAATTAAATTAAATATTTTAGGACCAATCACACTCCATCAACTAACCCCAAACTAAGCAGAGCTTATACCATGGGTGTTAGGTGACTGATATCCCAGATTTTAATCTGGGCTGATATACATACACCATAGATTATTTTTTTTGTAAATCATACTTATGATACATGTATCATAACCTTAAGAATATTTCCAGTGTGTTACACAATTCCAGTGTGTTACTGTGTGTTACAATTCCCGAGTGTTATGGTACAATTTCTGTGAGCCTCAATCACAAACACCCAGACCCGAAACCAGAAATTGTAGATCGTAAAAAAACTGGTCCCCCGGCGGGAATCGAACCCGTAACCTCTTGCGTCAAAAGCGGACCATCGCCCTCCGCTTAAAATATTAACGAAAGCTTCAAAAAAAAATCTTCAAACTAAAATAGAGCAAATATCTGAATATATATAAATCTCGTGCCACAATGTTTGTCCTCAATGGACTCCTAAACCACTTAACCGATTATAATAAAATTCGCACACCATGTGCAGTTCGATCCAACTTGAGAGATAACATGGTTTTTACGGCGAGAAAAAATCGAATAATTTTCGGGAAAATGTTATACCCGTGCGACGCCGGGGCGGGCCGCTAGTAGTTTTATATTTTCGTTAAAGAAAAATAAGTCCACAATCAAAAAAATTTATTATAAAAAAAAATCATTAAACAACCTTACGACCACACTTCCTAGTCTTTCTGCAGTTCCTCGGTAGATTTTCCCAGAGTGTCGTTAGTCATTGAATCGCAGATGGCCCAAGATACGTTTCACTGCTGTGAACGCATTGCTGAGGTTACGATACCTCGTAAACTGTGTCAGGGAACAATAGATTTCCTAATATGGAAGTTGAGAAGTGAATTGCGAGTTTTTTGCTGTGACGGAAAATGCGAAATTTTTAATTTGGTTTTTAAATTGCCAAAATCCAGCGTTATGAATAACGCCGTAAGCTTCGAACTGGTCGAAGCGCTCCCAGATAGTCCAAAAATATTCGCTGAACGGTTTCCAGTAAAGTTTTCGTGACCCGGAATAAATTATAATGATATTTGTTGAAAACCGATATTCTATAATGTTTTTGACGCAAAAGGGGTAGTGTCGCAAATAGATCATGCTATAAGTAATATAACGAATATCCATTTGTATACGGAGGTCAAAGATATCTTTACAATAGACAGCGTCAGTGGTGTTATGGGCGAAGGTCCGCTAGCGACGCGACCAATATGTTTTCCATTGTTTAATATGTTTAATAAAAAAATCTATGCATGTATATTATATAACGTAGGTATATCAGATGTCTAGTACACCTATCACAAGCTTAGAAGCTTAACTCAGGGCTAGATGTTGTTGTGTAGATTGTCCTGATATATAAAATATTAATTAATGATATTACAATCCGTAAGAAGAGTGAACATGAAGAGTGGGGAACCGGCTGTGTAATAAATTTCATAACATAATCAACACCACGCGAGCTAGTGTAATCCATTTACCAGAGATGGCACGTCTGTTGGGAAACAGTATCTATTATAGTCGTACCAGCCTAGATGCTTCGGTTCCTTCCATCTTATGATTGAAACATACAATGAGGGCTAAAACTGTATATCGCGATAGACAAGGCTATAAGAGGTTACGGATAAATGTTCCGCTAAGAAGAACTCGGTCTAATACTCTTCTAAGCCCTGATTTCACCATTGGCTATAAACACGATCCGGTCAGGCTAAACTCGTTTCACCGCCTAACTCAGATCAAATTGTCATATTTCTATGGTTGATCTTGGTTCAGTAAAACAAGATTTGTAGCGCAAAATGGGATTCAGTAATTGGGACTTAATGTCCCAATTATAGGCAAATTCGTTTATGTGGCGGGTGAGTAGTTTTAACAACACCGTATCTACAGACATTGATCTGGATTTATTCTACACCATTCCGTTTGTAATTTGTTTTCGATCTGTAATTTTTGTTTTCTTTTTGTATAATTGTTGTTGTTTGTTGTATAATAATGCCGGCAGCAAAAATAATAGAACAAATAACAAAATCACAAAAATGACGGAATACAATACAAGTCCTTTGAGGATTCCACCGAGCACCTGCGACTTAAGATTTGTCTTGGATGCTCCAAACGTCGTCGGAAATATAGTGTTTTTTATCTAGAAATATTTTTTAGGAACCTAACACACACTCCAGTAGTTGATTTGCTTTGGTTGGGTTCTACATATTTGGTGGTCCTGCGTTTTCATCTTCGGTAAGCTTGTGCATGAGTTGTATTGGGCGGGCGGGAGGTGCAGTTGCATGATAATTTTTTAGAAACTTCTAAGGTTCGGAATGAGTATTAAATATTTGGTTCGTTATATATATATATATATATTTAGAATGAGTTTCCGCAAAATAACGCCTGAATCTATCTTTTATAATTATAAGACTGTCAGCGGATACCGTTATAGCCAGACTAGAAATCTTGTCGAGACAAGTCTCTTATTTAGATCATAGTTCCTTCCTTGTTATAACGAGCAGTGAGGTTTCTCTGGATTCCATTTTAGTTATTTAGTATGTTGCATTCACTTCTTTCAACTTTTCATTCGTAAGTAATTTTATTGTTTGTACTCTTCAAAAACGTTTATATTAGGTCCTTACATATGAAATTGGCGTTTTGTATGGGAGGAACAAAAAGTCGAATATTTTTTAATATAATATATTTAATTAATCAAAGTATGAACCATTATTTTCTATGCACTTTTGCCATCTTATAGGTAGTTCATTGATCCCTTTACTAAAAAAACCAGTCGGACGGGAATCAATAAAATCTTTGAAGGCGATTTGGACTGCCCCATCGGAGTTGAATTTTTTCCCTTGCAAGAAGTTATCCAAATTTCGAAAAAAATGGTAATCTGTTGGAGCAAGGTCCGGGGAGTACGGAGGATGTCTTAGACTTTCCAATTGAAGCTCTTCTAATTTAGTAGCCGTCTGTTGCGCAGTGTGTGGTCTAGCGTTGTCGTGAAGCAGCAGTGGCGTGGAGCGATTGACCAGCCTAGGTTGTTTAGCCGCTAGCTTTTCCATCATGGTTTGCAATTGCTGACAATAGACATCAGCCGTAATAGTCTGGCCAGATTTGAGAAAACTGTAATGAACAATACCGGCACTAGTCCACCAAACGCTTACAAGTAACTTTTTTGGGGTTAATTTTCGCTTGGGGCAGGATTTGGCTGGCTGGCCAGGATCCAACCATTGCGCTGAGCGCTTCCGATTATCGTAAAGAACCCATTTTTCATCACAGGTAATGATTCGGTTTAAAATACCTTCATTATTGTGCCGGTTTAGTAATGTAACGCAGCAGTCGACGCGCGTTTGCCGGTTTGCTTCAGTCAATTCGTGAGGTACCCACCTTTCAAGCTTTTTAATCTTCCCAATTTGCTTCAAGTGAATTAAAACAGTTTTATCACTAACACCGCAGCCTGCAGCTAACTCGGACGTGGTTTGCGATGGATCCGCTTCCACAATAGCCTTCAACTCTTCATTATCAACTTGAGTCTCAGGCCGTCCACGGGGCTTGTTCTGCAAGTCGAAATTTCCAGAACGAAAACGTTGGAACCAAAAACGAACTGTGTTTTCTTTTGCAACACGACCGCCATACACATCATTCACCCTTCGAGTTGTTTCCGCAGCACTAGTGCCACGGCGGAACTCGTACTCGTAAATAATGCGATATTTTAAGTTTTCCATTTTGTAAAATGAGTGACGCAAACAGAAAAAAACAGAAGAAAAAAAACAAATGAATGACGATCATCGAAGCACAAATACGTGAGTCAATAGCTGTACAAATTTGAATTTGGAATTCCTTACCAAAGAGGAGAAATTTGTGATTAAAGTGGCCAGTACGAAAAACGCCAATTTCATATGTAAGGACCTAATATTAAGTACAAAAGCAACTTCTGACTAGTCAAAACAACTTTGAACGCCATCCGATAGCTGAAATTGAGGCTACCGAACTAGTAAACAAGTGAAGGTTCTACTGATCAATTATACAACGACAACAACTAATTTACGCCCACGCTCATGGGACATTATTAGATATTAGGTCCTTACATATGAAATTGGCGTTTTGTATGGGAGGAACAAAAAGTCGAATATTTTTTAATATAATATATTTAATTAATCAAAGTATGAACCATTATTTTCTATGCACTTTTGCCATCTTATAGGTAGTTCATTGATCCCTTTACTAAAAAAACCAGTCGGACGGGAATCAATAAAATCTTTGAAGGCGATTTGGACTGCCCCATCGGAGTTGAATTTTTTCCCTTGCAAGAAGTTATCCAAATTTCGAAAAAAATGGTAATCTGTTGGAGCAAGGTCCGGGGAGTACGGAGGATGTCTTAGACTTTCCAATTGAAGCTCTTCTAATTTAGTAGCCGTCTGTTGCGCAGTGTGTGGTCTAGCGTTGTCGTGAAGCAGCAGTGGCGTGGAGCGATTGACCAGCCTAGGTTGTTTAGCCGCTAGCTTTTCCATCATGGTTTGCAATTGCTGACAATAGACATCAGCCGTAATAGTCTGGCCAGATTTGAGAAAACTGTAATGAACAATACCGGCACTAGTCCACCAAACGCTTACAAGTAACTTTTTTGGGGTTAATTTTCGCTTGGGGCAGGATTTGGCTGGCTGGCCAGGATCCAACCATTGCGCTGAGCGCTTCCGATTATCGTAAAGAACCCATTTTTCATCACAGGTAATGATTCGGTTTAAAATACCTTCATTATTGTGCCGGTTTAGTAATGTAACGCAGCAGTCGACGCGCGTTTGCCGGTTTGCTTCACTCAATTCGTGAGGTACCCACCTTTCAAGCTTTTTAATCTTCCCAATTTGCTTCAAGTGAATTAAAACAGTTTTATCACTAACACCGCAGCCTGCAGCTAACTCGGACGTGGTTTGCGATGGATCCGCTTCCACAATAGCCTTCAACTCTTCATTATCAACTTGAGTCTCAGGCCGTCCACGGGGCTTGTTCTGCAAGTCGAAATTTCCAGAACGAAAACGTTGGAACCAAAAACGAACTGTGTTTTCTTTTGCAACACGACCGCCATACACATCATTCACCCTTCGAGTTGTTTCCGCAGCACTAGTGCCACGGCGGAACTCGTACTCGTAAATAATGCGATATTTTAAGTTTTCCATTTTGTAAAATGAGTGACGCAAACAGAAAAAAACAGAAGAAAAAAAACAAATGAATGACGATCATCGAAGCACAAATACATGAGTCTATAGCTGTACAAATTTGAATTTGGAATTCCTTACCAAAGAGGAGAAATTTGTGATTAAAGTGGCCAGTACGAAAAACGCCAATTTCATATGTAAGGACCTAATATATTAGGGTTGCTGACCAGACGATCGGTTAATTTATTGTGCGGGAAAATAGCCTGGTCCCTCGGGAATCCACGATAACGCGGGCATAACAGTACAGCGGAAATTTTGTAGTTTCATGGCTATTTACGAAGCTATACCCCGTCCGTTTTAGATAATAATTCATCTATGTAATGGAAAAATGGCAATGAAACAGCTTGAATAAGGAATTTTAATGGTTTCGTGCGGGATAGGTAATAAATGTTCTGCCATTTTCTAGGCGTAATGTACGTTTCCGCATTAAGTTTATAAGCATAGAATGTAATGGACAGAAGGTGTACTATGCTTCCCATAACCAGTTTTTCTGATACACAATATTTGCTATTATAATATTTCCTAGGTGACTTTTTGCATTCGATCTTTCTCTTGGCAAATTGTTTAATCTCGTAAAATCTGAACAGCTAATTATCTCACTGCAAACTCAAATTTCATCGTATAGTCAGCATAAAAGAGTTTTGGTTATAAAGCCCTACTCGCTTAGGGGATTTAAAAAAAAGAAAATAAACCCAAATATCCCCTTCGAAGGGGATGCTCGCAGAGGATTTCTGGAGTAAGCCCGGAGTAATGGGTGGTGGTTTTGGGATTAAAAGACGAATCTACCTTTAAAACTGCCAGCATTCTTCGGATTTTCGTTTCAGTCCGTTTGTCATATAAGTTTTTGAACTCCAAAAATATAACTCGAAGACCTTACCAAGACGGACACGTTTTCTTGAAAAACAGAGGCAAATTTTATCCGCATTATCAAGATTCAAGACAATTTTTGGCTACAGTTTTGTCTCAAGGTGCGCTTGCTTATAATTTTACAAGGAAAAAGATAATTATGTACATGTTACCAACAGTTGCACGGGAAAATCATTTCTGGCAGATCTCAAGCGAATCTCCTGACGTCTCACCAGTCTTTCAAGGCTGAAGTGGACATAGCACCTAAAGACGAAAGATTGACTAAGACTAAAAGCAACAAAATTGGAAAAGTAATAAAAGAAAGTAAGTACTTTTTACTGTTTTTCCCTCAACATAAATAGCCTGCCTGTAAGACCGCTTACTTCCTAAAAAGGCGATCTATTATCACCACCATGGCTCTTGTTTTCCAATAAGTTTAAGAATGTACTTCACAGCCAAGCAAAAACATCACTGTGTTCGAAAAATATTTCCAGAGAACAGAAAACCTACGTCTAGGTCGATTTTACCGTGCCTACGTACTATGGTATTATGTTAGATTCATAACATCCGGAGACTTCCATCTCCTTTTGATATCAATACTTACGCATAAGTTATAATCTTGCATCTCCCTCTCATCATTAGCGGTCGAGATAATCCCAGGTATTGTCAACCGTTCCGATAGTTGGGCACAGAGAGCGACCAAAAACACAGTTTTTATATGAAAAGCAAATTGACTTTTTTACTGAGACATTCTGATTGCATCTCTGGCGTTCGTTAGCATCTTATGTTTAACCTTAGGAGCAAGGCGTGTAGTAAGTGACTCTTTATTTTTTATACTTAACAATTTCAACATTTATAATAAGACTTCGGAATTGTATATTAATAATTTCTTCGCGGTTATATCTTTCACACAGTTCGCGCCTCAAACCTTTCTGTTTTTTTACCTTCCTAGGTTGTCTGGAAGAAATTGCTTTAAGCAACAAGATCGCCTATTACGCATGCTAGGTTTTAGTTTAACTTTGGTTTGATGGTTGGTATGTGCAAAGTATTTATCTATCTACTCGTTGTAGAAAAGACGCAAAAGATTAAGATGATATTATTTCCAAGTACGAAGTGTGATTACAGTGGAGACAATAAGAGGCTGGAAGAATGCCTATAAGAATAAATCTGTAAGTAAACATTGTTACCTACATGGGATGCAGATTTCCCCATAAAGATAAACTAAAGAATAGAGTAGGTATGGTATTACAATGGCCAGATTGCCATTTAGCCAGCACAAAGCGAACGCTTCGCCGCAGATCCCTTCTATTACGAAAATAGGTGTAATTTGAGACAAAAAAACACTAAAGCGCTATGCAATTTTATTGTAGTCTTTGTTTTGGCATCCTGCTGATTATTTTAAGTAGGGATATATTATCATATCATCTACTTGTATATGTTAACGGCAAAATTAATCCGGTATTGTATACAATGCCTAGGTAATGTATATTTATTTAATAAATTGTCTACGCATTATATACAATACCGATCTCATCAGCATTCACATTTTCGAAAAAATAAATTTAGATAACTCGAGAGCTCGCCGATTCCGTTTTTTAAGTCGGTTAAAGTGAAAAATATACAGAGACAAGTGTGTGTGATAAGAAGGTACTTCATTCTTATAAGGAATATTAGATTTGCTGATTTGTTAAAGAAGTGCTGACACCGCTACACTGTTTATTTTAACTTTTGCGGTTGTCAACTCTCTAATTGTTCCGTATGCCATGTAATTCCTGTTCCCATTAAAGATGTTTGTATTTGAAATGTTCATTATCGCATGTGGGTGAATATGCTAAAGTGTAGGGTTCAACTCATAGAATAATGAAAACTATTAGCAATGCTAGCCCACACGTTGCGTTATGACCACACTATCGCCGCAGGCAGCCCTATACCTTCTATAGTTTAAAACAGGTTCCCTTATTCTGAGGCAGCCTCAATATCCTGCAATTAAGTGGCTCTGGTTTCCGCAGGCGAGTACCTACCGCTGAGAGATCAAGGACCGGCTTATAGGTAACCGTCTATGAAGTTGATATTGAATTTTATGTGTAGGTATGTATAAGATTCTTGGAGATGTTGTACAGACAACTGCAAAGAGGTCGATCCACCCAAAGTAACAAAAATATGTATCCACGTCTTCATTGACTTAAAGTTAAGGTCGTTGATAGATATTAATATTTTAATTAAATAAATTACATTGTCGCTTTTTCTAGTGCATCTCACTGTTAGGACCATGTTATTATATTCCTTAAATTAATATAAATAAATATTTTTTGTACCTGTGAGTGGATCTCTTTGTAGTTGAATGTATGTACGTTGTTGGAGGGATAAATACATTTACGTGGGATAAATTTCTTTAATTTCTAATATTTTTAAAGTTTTTACTCATTATATTTTTGAAATTAACTATGTCCTATCTTAGTACTAATCTACATGAAGAAGGTTTATAAGGTGAAAGATTAAAGTTAATAAAAAAAGTTTTTGGAGGAAAGCATTAATTAATACAATAACAACATCAGAACTGCGCAGTATGCGAAGAACGCGGGCGGATGCCCTGACGAGAGTGATGTGATGAGGTTAACAATGAATATAGTATTGAAGTATTTATCAGGTAGGTGTTAATTGATAAACTTTTCACATAGTATTATTCACATTTACCTACATACATAATAATCATATTAACATGCTTCAGTGCAATTACAGTAGGACTTGCTTGATTTAATTTGTAATTGCATCAGGTGAGATTGTGGTCACAGGAAGGCTTATCGTTATCGTACATACAAAAAAAAATGTTTTTTTGAAATGTAATGTTTGTATGTTCAATGTAGCAGAATCTGTGTAGCTTTAAGTAAGTAGTCTTAACATCTGACATGTATCACCAGATTTCCGAACAGTTAACAATTTATGATTTATTTATGATTTATGACTATGACTTCTTTATAAAAGAAAGACATTTCAAATAGGCTACACAGGTGACAAAATATTCTTAGTCCATCATTTAAATTATTAAAAATAAGTCATGCATACAAAAAATCAAGACCATACAGAGCATTAAAGATTCACGTTTTTTCGTTTCAAATTCACAATTTAATACAATTTGTCCTGAATGTATGTACCCACCTATTGTGATTTGTACTGTATATATTTAGACGTCACAAGCACTCTGGAACTATGATGCACTTTTATTATATTATATTGATAAAGTGAAAAATAGGCGTCCTGGCTGTATTTTTGGATGGGCAACAGAATACCTATTTTTATCCATTCATCTCACCTATTGAACTGAAAAAAATTAGATGAGCAAACCTGTTTACACTGATTTTATCTTATATATAAAATTCTCGTGTCACAATGTTCGTTCCCGTACTCCTCCAAAACGGCTTGACCGATTCTCATGAAATTTTGTGAGCATATTGAGTAGGTCTGAGAATCAGCCAACATTTATTCATTATTTAAGGATTTTAAGGTTTGCTGGGGTCAGCTTATAAGAATTTTGAGTAGTCTTGTGAGAAAACAGCTAAGTACCTATCTATGCATAAATAAATAAATATGCACATTATACAAGTATTTATTACCCTTCATTTTAGATTATTTCAAGGTGTAGAAACTGTAATAGGAGATAATGTACTGTAGAAATAATATAGAGATAAATAGACTCATAGACCTAGGATTTTTTGATAAAAGTCCATTGTTATATTGGCAACAAATATACCTACATCTGAAGTTCCGGGATGATGTATTTTGTAGCAGCCACCTGCCTGGTGACCGACAGACAACAAAGTCTCAGAAATAGGGTTCCCTTTTACCCTTTGGGTATGGAACTATACAAAATAGATAGGTCATTGTGTTTTGATAAATCAGTTTTTGGTAGAATTGTAGAGTATCATGCTTGAGTATGTTGAACAAAGAAGTATTTTGGTTCCCGAGGTAATATGTACAACGGACACAACAGTCAAGGGCGAACCCTCATAAAATAATCAATGAATTAAATATCAATATTTGCTGGTCAATTAAATAATTTAATTTTATGATTTCATTACATAATAAATAATATGCCTATAATATATAATTTTATGTTTAATGTGGAGAATTGAACATTCCATCCAGTAGATATATTTTACTACCTACTTTTTCTACGTTTGTAAGCAAAACCAACACTGTGAACATTTTGTAAAACGTTTTCATAAAATGTAGTTTAACGTCTGTTCCTGTCAGGAGTATTCCTGGAAGGTATTTAATCATTCAATAGTAAATGTATCAATAGGTGTTTTAAAGTTACTTCGAAGAATATTTTAACATGCTCAACAAAAAGCATAGCACATTCAGAAGAATAAGTGTAGGTAGGTACTTATTACTATTTAAGATGAAACCTGAAAATGTTTAAAACAAAACTTACCTCCGCAGAAATGCAGTAAACAACCACAATAATCACTGGAAAACAACGTAATCACTGTTTAGTTGAACGCACCGTTGCTATATTGTTAAGCAGAAACACAAATTTGAGGCAGTTTCATTCAAATTCCTGATTTTTTCGGAATTTTATTGACAAAAATGCTGGTTGCCCGTAAATGCTCACTGAACGTTTGTTGTGGTACTTGATGAAATTGAACTTGACTGACATGCATGACACAAAACCAACCAGTCAGTTGTCAAACAACTTTGCTGTGCTGTGTGGTAAAACAGAATTGTTGTCAACACTAAATTTTATAAATAGCGACATCTCGTAGTTGGATTTTGTACTATCTCATATGCTACCTTTCTGTATTCTGTGATTCTACTTTTGTATAGTAACTGGTATTAGAGGTCGCTAGATGGCGAAAACAACGTATTTCACAGTACCAAGCTTTAGATAGTTATTATAAGGTACCAAGATAATAGACTAATTTGTTTAATTGAAAGCGCTAATCTCAGGAACTATTGGTACTCACGACATGCTGTAGATGGTAGTGTACCATCCATGGTGGGCCACTATCAATGGCCTTAGCAAAGTATTGAAATTATACGCACTGTTGTAATATTGCCCTATCCGTACCGTACCCCTTGGACGACTCTTGAGTATATTTATAAAGCTTTAAATAAAAGCACAACTAATTGGATCAACACTGACACCGGCCGGTCTCTCCTTGGGATTCAAACATTTACCTACCTCTGTTAAATTTTGATATTATTGTATGCTCAGATTGGGCAAACTGTTGAAACTGATTTAAAGCTTGGATAGACGATTATAAAATTTAGTTTGGAAAAAAAACAAGCCAAAATATAACTTATGGAGATTAGAAAGTAGTAGCATAGAATAATAAATTACTGTCATAGTAATGTAGCGGATCTGTAATGCGGCATCTAATGTCCGTTGCAATGTACCCAGCTGCTGAGAATGCCTCACTGGTGACTAATAAACAGGTAAGTATGCAAGCTGTTTATTCCTCCACTTTCAAATAAATCCATCCTTTTTTGACTGCTTATTGCTGCCTAAGGGCCATTACACACGGCTGACAACCACACGACAAAACGACATAGCGACAACGCAACCACGTGGTCGGACGTATTTTTGTATAGAATAACAGTAATCTATTCACACGTATCACATTTTGCAGTCGTTATCGACCACTGATCACATCACAACCACCTCGCACCGACATCGAAATTTTTTAATGAAAAGCTTTGAAAACTAAAACTGTCATTATCTCTGGATCTACTCATCCTAGACGTTCCATTATGGGTTCAAATTAAAAATAGGTAGTTAACATTTACAAAAGAAGACATAAACAATATAATAATTAACCAACATTAAAGAAATGAATGTTAAAAACTCACAACAATTGCCATAATAATTATTTTGAACACAAAACCTTCTGAATCCATTATACCTATCGCTGAGGGCAAACAGCTTTACCGACAGTGATTGAAGACTCAGTAAGAAACTATGAATAAATATTTATTGTGAAATTACGAACAAGCTCTATTTTGTTTCCATAATTTATATTACGAAAGAAAATAATAATTATTAATAGATTTGACTTGTATTTTTTTCATTTTCCGTGAAACTCAATTAAAATCCGAAACACAATCTAATACTTATCTAATAACTAATACTTTTTTACAATATTATTCATTTACTTCAGATAAGAAAACTATGAATAAATAAATATTTTTTGTGAAATTACGTACAAGCTCTATTTTATTTCCATAATTTATATTACGAAAGAAAATAATATCTAATCATTAATAGATTTGAGTTGTATTTTTTTTTTCATTTTCCGTGAAACTCAATTAAAATCCGAAACACAATCTATCTATCCGAAATACTTATCTAATATCTTATACTTTTTCACAATATATTCATTTACTTCAGATCGTTCGATTCAGAATGTTACCACCTCACTATGACCAACAAAATGTCAATAAATGGCCTTTTAAAATTGACCCGACTATAATAATTACCAAAACAATATACTGAAACTCCAGCAACAGGCTACACTGTTGTGTTAACGGGCGGTAACGGGCGGCCTTATCATTAAAAAGGATTTCTTCTAGGCAACCTTTGTATGCATTAAGAGCAATGAGCCGTACAAGGTACAAATGAAAAACTTGATTGTTAGCACATCATCATCATCATCAGCCTATTGTAGTCCACTGCTGGACATAGGCCTCCCCTAATGAGCGCCATAGCGCCCTGTCCTCGGCTTGACGCATCCAGCATCTGCCTGCAGTCTTTCGCAGGTCGTCATCCCACCTGGCAGGAGGGCGTCCTACACCACGTTTGCCGAGTCGCGGTCTCCACTCCAGAACACGTTAGCACAGTCAGAGTAAAATTATTTGAAATTGAATAAACAATTTTTACCCATACAAAATAATTGTTCCATGCATAGTACTTACCTACTTACCTATAATCTCGTAAAGCTAGTTTTTATACCATAATTATCTATTTCATTTGTACGGTTTTAGGAAAGATACAAGGTTTTTAAACCATCATCATCATCATCACCCTATTAATGTTCCCACGGCTGGGACACAGAGACTTCTTTCTTGACGACGACTTAATTCACCACGCTGGTTGGCTTAAACCATCAGTTAGTTATAATATTATAAAATATGTGGTATTAGTTATAATATTATATATTAGTAGTACCAGTACTACTATACAAATAGAATATAAGAACTACGATTGTACTATAGATACTCAAAGGCTCAGAACAATAAATTAACCGTTGGTTGGTAAGATAGGTTGCGTCCTCAAAAACTCAATACCAAATCCGTATCCTAGCAACCACAAACAGTCGCTGGTACATACGCACGTGAAACAAATTTCACATATAAGTATACATCTAATCTGTGATATAAGTCTATGTGTGTGTGAGCTACTGTTCATGTGAGTACCTACCTACATAATCTACAAATGTACCCAGGTAAGTACCTATAAGTTGCATTGAGATAGTAACGGTTGCATGGTAGACTGTGTTAATTGTAGATCGATACTCAGCATGCTTGGTTTCAGGGTTAGAAGGCCGGTGGCAATGTTAGGTTTTAGTGTTTAGGTTAGATAACACCTATGGTGTCTATTTAATGAACTCTGGCCCCATAAATATGTTTGTTATAGTATCAGAAAGCTGAACATACCTACTTATATATAATAAGCTAATTATAGGTCTTCAACTGTAATCATCTTCAATTAGTTGCTTTGTACTGTATCTTATAATGAGTCTCAGAATAATAGCTTCGAGCTCCAACTATATGTAATAAAAAAATAGGCCATTTTTTTCTTGCCAACGAAAAATCAAGGCGATATAGTGCATTTAATGTGTGTGTTTGCTTTTGTACTAAATTTGTACGTGTCACGTCACACTCCGAAGATTTGATTCTATATACCTTGGCACTTTCTTAGCAAATTGATAAATCGAAAAATAGGTAATCAGTATTATGAGACGGGCTAACAGACTAGCGGTAACTAGATAGCTAGAATACAATTATTGATGTACCTATAGCATTTTTAAACCCCACCTACCCCTTGGTAAGAAGTGGTTTAAGATCGACCATAGTAGATGTATTTTATTTACTAATTTTATCTTAAACTACAATAAAACAGTATAATTTTATTTTATTCTGAAACTGAGGAACATTATAAAAATGTCTAGACAGAGAGGTTGCAGGTCACACACACTACATGCCGCTATTCGGTTTAGAAATAGTACGATACGTACAGACCAAATAATAAATATAGGTACGTGATATCGTACTAGACCTCCCCTCCCCTCTCATGGTATTTCGTGATTTATTGTCAAACCCCTCCCTCCCTTTCAAGCCTCACGTGATAAATAGACGTTACTTTTTGAGCTTTTAAAAAAATATCGTAAACTAGTGGCCCGTCCCGGCTTCGCACGGGTTTTTATTCAATTTTTTTTCCCGGCAATTATTCGATTTTTGCGACTATAATTTAAGATTTAAACTATCCTATCTCTCAAGTTGGATCGAACTGCACATGGTATGCGAACTTTATTATAATCGGTTAAGTGGTTTAGGAGTCCATTGAGGACAAACATTGTGACACGAGATTTATATATATTAAGATTAAGTATGTTTAACTATACTTATACAAGATATACGTAATGCAAAAGAAAACAAAAAACAAAATAAATAAAGCGCATCCCAAAAAACACGTAAGATTTGAACCTAGGAGCTCGGGTTCGACCAAATTCGGTATTAAATATAATCTAAACATACAATTTAAAAAAAACCCTGATTCCAGAACTTTAGTTCCATTTTCCAGACAGACAGATACGTCCAACTTATAATAACACTCCTCTTTTTTTTCAAGAACTGCTTTTTTTACCGAAACTTATAACACTCCTCTTTTTTACCAGAACTGCTTTACCGAGTTATACAATTTAAATGTTGATGTGTTGATCATGATGTTCAATTTAACCCATTTTCTAGCACGCTTGTAAGCATTAGCTTTCATTTCAACATTAAAAAAATAAAATGGTCTAATTGAGAAACCTCCTCCTTTTTTATGTCGGTTAAAAATATTGCTGGTCAAAGCAAATTAACTTTGTATTCCTAATGACATTATCTATACATATAATATTTTAAAGTTGAAGAGTTTGTTTAATAGTTTCTTTGAACGCGCTTATCTCAGGAACCACGCTTCCGATTTGAATAATTATGTCACTGGTAGATTATTGAGGAAGGATTTAGGTACTCTTTACCAATAAAATCCATAAAACACGTGCAAAGCCGTGGCGTGAAAAGCTAGTGTTTACAATAATTCGGATCTACGAAGTCGGTACCTCGCGGCACCGGCTCTCTAATTGCTTTGATTTCATGGTTCCTTTCGGCAGACGGGCTGCACCAGCTCTGATTAATTACCGTATGGCGTGATTCAAGCTCCAAAAGATATTAAGCAATAGGCGAAAAGACTACCATAATAATCTAAATTTAAAATTGAAGAAAAACTCGGTTACAAAGCTTTTTGGAGTTTAAAATCAAAAGTGTAACACGAAAAGTTGAGGCGTTACGTAGAAAGAGACAAACATATATATCTGTAGGATTGAACGTGTAAAAGAATGAGATGGAATACATTACACAGCGTATCTCATTTCTCATAAATGTAAAAAGGTTCCATGACGGCATTTAAAAATAAAAAGGTTGTATGCTGTTCTTGCGATATTTAAAAATAAAGAAGGTTCTTTCACTTTTTGAAAACAGAACACGAGGCTGTATGCAATATATATCACTTGGCTTTATGGTCAAGTGACTTTTGCCTGCGTATGACAAATAAAAATAAAAGTTTCATCTACTGTTATATTTCTGAAGTGAAATGCAAAAATATTCCATAGCCATTACATTTATATATATACACATAGAGCATATTATGCATAATATCGTTATTTTACGAGTATGGTCGGTTATAAATATAAATATAATCAATATTTATGATGTATCGGTCAAAAGCTATAAGCACACTGTCTTAATACTTCTGGGAAAACTAATAAATGACGTGCGCAAGTTCATTTGGTTATATTTACTTGCCATTTTTAGTTCAGCACTCTGATATTATTAAAATCAATAGTCAACTATTAAATTAAGTACTTAATCATATAAAACAAGCATGATTTGTTGCTCAGGGACATTCGCACAGAAAATAAAATCAGTTAATCATAAATTGTAAATAATAATAATTATTATATATATTATATTGGAGTTTACTCCATAAGAAACGATTTGAGTTATAAGGCCCGCTACGGAAATTTTATGAGGAGTAAAATCAAGTGTAACACGAAAAGTTGAGGCGTTACGTAGAAAGAGACAAACATATATATCTGTAGGATTGAACGTGTAAAAGAATGAGGTGGAATACATTACACAGCGTATCTCATTCTCGGGGTCTCCTCTTTGCGCGATACTTCGTAGTCTCACTGTATTTTATTTATATTATTTTGTAACATACTTTATGTAATACGCTTTATTGAAGTAATATAAACAATCCGAATACTTACAGATACACATAGAGCATAATTTGCATAATATCGTTATTTTACGAGTATGGTCGGTTTGTTTCTCTTATCATTTTAGCAGATACGTTCATTTACCCTTTTTTTCTATTCGATATATATCATAATTATCGTTCGTAAGGAGTAAACTCCAATCGTGCGTCGTAGCTGACACACACACACATTTTTTTATTTATACTTTGTGCACAAAATACTATGTACAGAGTTAGGACTTAATGCTAAAAGCATTCTCTACCAGTCATCGTGGGCGTTCAAGAGAACACATTTTAACACGAAATTGGAAATAACTCGAGAGCAAAATATACACGCCAAATTCTCAATTTAGCAGGTTTGTTTTTTGAATTCGACAAAAGATGCTTCTGTTAATTCACATTAACTTGAGAACTAAAAATACAAGCCGAATGAGAACCTTCTCTTATTTATATGACGGTTATACTGAAAAAATGCACAAAAAACATACCACAAAAAACACGTGTAAAATATAAATAAGTACTAGGTATCGCTAATTAAACAAAAAAAAAAAAAAAAGTTGGAATATTATACCTAATTGTCAACAATCAATAAGGGATTCCTATGTCAAGCAGTTCACTATGATAATGAAATACATTTTAGACGCTCAACATTTTGATTCAGGTTTAAAGAATAAATATTAAATTGACAACATTAAATTCAGTCTAGAGAATTAAACTTAATTGTGTTTTCTTAAAGGATAGAGCTATTATATATTATACCGTTAACTAGGTACAAGTGATTCTAACCACCCACTACGTTAAATATTTTTATCGCAACCAAATGAGTAGGAATATACAGACCAAACATCTGGGCTGATTTTTGATTCATACGTCGATCTATTCTTCTTCGTTCGGCAAGTGTCAAAGGCATGACGTCAGTGATAATTCAATATGGCGACTACATGGACGCCATAATGTTAAAAAAAGTCAACAAACTTTGTCAAGTGGGGTATCGTTGAATAGGTATTTAGGAATAATTTATGGTTTTCTTCAACTTTTTTCAATACGACTGACAATTAAAGGATCTCTATATCGATTTAGAATTGCGAGACAGTAAAAAGTTAAGTCGCACACACTTATATTTTTTCTTAATTTCAGCTTGTTGAAACGACATTTTTTTGAGAGAGAGAGAGAGAAAACATTTATTGACACAACACACATAATAACCAGTTAAATATTTATATAATACTAAATACTATTTAAACATAAATGTTTGAATGTGTTGTGCCAAAAGGACTTGCCTTAGCGTATACAGATCCACCATTAGGTGGATTTGCGCTTTAGACTTATAGACTCTGATACCTACCCGATAGTCAGAAGTAGTCAGGTTAGTCGAAAAAATTTATACATAAAAAAATCACGTTTCGATGGCATATTATATATTTTTATAGATCATAATAATATGAAGACAAATTAACAACAGCAAATATTTAGATTTAGGATGAAGTAGGTAAGTTCACAAAATGGTCATGTAAAATAATGTTACAAACGAAAATAAAGATTCTATTGATTCTATTAAAACATGTAATAATAATTACAACCGGGCTTTAGGGCTAGTGTCTGACAATCTCGACACTTACATATCAACTTACAGGGCCACGTTTAGAAGGGAAA
Organism: Gymnoscelis rufifasciata; assembly: GCA_929108375.1. NCBI lineage: Eukaryota > Metazoa > Arthropoda > Insecta > Lepidoptera > Geometridae > Gymnoscelis > Gymnoscelis rufifasciata. Next base: position 15,488,942 of record OV815303.1, read on the forward strand.
ATACTAATCTAACAGTAAATTTATAGTATACAAAACTACAACTGAAAATATTACACTTAAAGATCTGCTCATAGTATCAGTTCAGAACCTTCCGTGCCGTCCACGAGACGCGGTTGTTCTTCATTCTCAAGAAACACACGTTCAAGATTATAGTCTGCAGCGCCGGCAGAAATCCTGGTATTAATATTGACATTGGTTTTATAATTTCTATAAACATTAATAAAATGGTAAGGACTAAAACCGGTCCACCAGATAATAGGAAAGTCACCGTAGCCACTTGCACTTTTTGGCACACCTGAGTCCTTCTGTTCACTCCACTTCTCGTAAACAAGCACCGCAGTACTTTGATGTACAGGAACAAATTCGCCACCAACATCAGTACGCAGAATTGAACGGATCGAGAAGCAAAAAATAACACCGTTATTGTATCCGTTTCTTGAAAGACAGCTTTCAACAAATGAAATATTGGGGTCAACAGAGGCACTCCCCAACAAAACACGCTAGATTTAAGGATTCTTCGAGTAAGTTTACTTTGAAAAACTATAACTATATTCGAGTACATCAGCAGAGATCCCACAAACAGCCAACATGAAGATGCATTTGTAAAGTAATAAAATATTGTAAAAAACACTTGCTCGGATTGTATTTCTAGGCCGTTCAGTTTCGCACAAATAATCCCAAAAAAGATACAATACGAAAGCGAGAAACAGAACATTAGGTTGGTGTATACGTAGTTACAAAATGAACGCCATTTTGGTATCAGTATCCATGTTATGACGCCAAAACTAAGCGTGTATAGAGAGAGTATTGCGGCCGATAATGTGAAAACACACCATATCAAAAATACTATTAGAACATTTGGTGTTATTTCAAACTCAGTAAAATCCGACTCAGGGGTCCACGTATCGTTTGTATCAGTCAGATTAACATTATCCATGTTTCGTTTAAACTATAATATACTTTTTCATAATATGTGTAAGCAAAACGAGGTTCGCTTGCAAACTTGTAACAAACTGATTGAACTAACTGATTATGCCTATTGATTTTGTTTTATCTTAATTAAGTGTCTAAAATGTGAACTAATTAATGACATCTATATAAATATATATATATATATACTATTATACGAGGGTAAAATTGTTTGTATGTTCTGCAAGCACTTTTCTCCTTGGTCTGGGTGTTTAATATGTATAATAAAAATATTTATATATTATGTATATTATATTAAGTATATCAGATATCTAGTGCCCGTAACACAAGCTTAGAGCTTACCACGGGGCTAGATGTTGTTGTTTAGATTGTCCGGAAATATTTATTTATTTTATTTTATTTATATATATATAAATATTAGCTGACTGACTGACTGACATTTCGACGTAGGGCCGAAACTTTATGGTCCTTATGGACTAGACATGTGAAATTTTGAATAGGGGTAGGTACCTTTTTAACACCAGACCAAAAAAGAGCGGTGTTATAAGTTTGACGTGTCTGTCTGTCTGGGACATCATAGCTCCCGAACGGATAAAGCGATTAAATTTAGTTTTGTATGAACGTGAGTCTGGCGCAAGTGTTCTTAGACATGTTTCATGAAAATCGGTTGTGCCGTTTAAAAGTTATGGGGGTGAGAGTGGGTAAGGAAAACCGAAATCTGCAAATATACTAGTGTGGATTTATTATTTATAAGAAGATTAAGGTAAGAGAAAACATACTATTGATTGCAATGCTCAAATTGGTGTAACCGGCAACAAACATAACTTGGTTCGGGTCAATTAGGTGTAACTTTAGTTTTTTGAAGAAAGTTGGTTTTATATTGGTGTATGTGTGGTTATAATTTTTCGTTCAAACTAAGAATTAAAAAAAGAAAGAGCAGAAAAAAACTAAAAAAACTGTATACTCAACTTATTTTAAGTGTTTTGGTGGTTAACCCAATTGAACCTGCAACCGACGATATGTACAATATCTATGCTATATGCTAGGGTTTAGTTCTGAAAATAACTTTTTGAATGGGATTAGTTACGTGTTAACGAATTATTAACTACTAACTAAGCGACATAATATTATCAAGCGACAATTTTTTTATTTCCGCACACGACCATTCAGTAGGTAGCCGACGCGGCAGATTATTTCGTGATCTTAACCCCTCCCCGTACCTCCGTACCCGAGTGACGCCTGCCACTCACAAAAATTAACTCGTGATATCTTTTGAATGGAATGTCAGAATCTAATAATTCAAAAAGTTATATAAAGGTTTTAAAGCAATCTTACATAATAAATAATTTATTTTGTTTAGGATTAGTACCAAGATACAAATACCTAAAGAGCCTTTTCAAACAGTGGTATTTTAATTTTTTAATATAAAAAATCGCTTATTGTCACAAAACTATAATAGTTTGAGATATGATGTAACGACGTTTTTTGTAGATAATGATAAGATCTACAAAGTTGTAATACATCACTTTGTTATATATTCAACAGTTTTCGCAGCATTCGCGATTAAAGAAAGATTTTTGGTTACATTTTTCAAAAAAATCGCTTATTGTCACAAAACTATAATAGTTAGAGATATGATGGAACGACGTTTGTTGTAGATAATGATAAGTTCTATAAAGTTGTAATACATCACTTTGTTATATATTCAATAGTTTTCGCAGCATTCGCGATTAAAGAAAGATTTTAGGTTCTTTTTTTTCACCATGGGTTACATTATCGGAGTTTAGTAAGGAATCATATTATTTTTGAAAACTAAAAATAGCCTATGTCACTCAGGGATAGTGTGGCTTTCGAATGGTGAAAGAATTTTTTAAATCAGTGCAGTAGTTTCAGAGCCTATCAAAGACAAACAAACAAAAAATCAAACCTTTCCTCTTTATAATATTAGTATAGATTAGCAGATAACAAATGCAACTAATTCAACTAATCATAGTATTGGTAATTTATTATTATTATATTTATTATTCTATGGTACCTATTGCCTATTAAAATATAAACTACATTGTTTTATCTCAAATGGCTCAACATTTTGCCATTTTATCAGAATTAATTAATGACTAGTAAAAAAAAGCTATTTGAAGGGTTCTGCGATTAAAAATGAAATGGGAAGCAATTTAATGTACAAAATTGCGAAATAAATACTTCAGAACAACTAACGCCAAAATGACGCATCAGTAGTGTCACAACTTTATTGCATTTCTTCGGTAAAAACCGTTTGTCTATGTCTAGAAAAATCTCTTATAAATGGGCGAAGCCATATCGAGGGTGCAAAATAAGTATACCTTAACTGTTGTACTGTTAATATCACTAGGAAGTGCAAAAAAATCTGATTCTAGTAGGCTATTAGGTAAAACGTATTTAAGATTTATTTGCACTTATCAGGTTTTAACACTGCACCCTATGTGTTTACAATTGGTATACATTTAAGGTAACGCTGTGAATGTAGTTAGGAAGACACATAACTTTTATTACAGAGGTTTTACATGTGAGGTGAGCTCTAGAAATAAAATAACTTTGACATACACACAGGCAGTGTTATAGATCCTATACTATTTCTACTGTACATGAATGATAATAAAGAAACATCTGACTATCCTGTTTACACAATAAAAAGGAAATGGGATTTCATTTGCATTTCAATTGGACACAACAGATTAGACTGTTGACTGTCATACAAATCTTCTCATATTTGTTAAGTTTCATAACAACGCATTAAAAATATTCAATAGTTAGTATTACTACTTACTTTAAGTTCACATTTTTGATACTTATTCTTTCAAAGATATATAAATGCCCCTATAAAAAAGGATATCATTTATATTCACATGCATAATATAAAAAACACCGCAACGTATCAAAGCATCAAATAATTTGACATTGGCAACATAAATTAGTGTCGCATATAACTAAATTGAAAGGTCGGTGTCGAGCTATACGGAATACGAGTATCAACCACACTACAATTAATTATATATTTCAAATAGTCCTCAATGCTTTTGCAAGTATAATTAACAAAGCCTAAGCTGATGGCATAAGTGTTTTCGTAGTGTTACTTTCTGTTGACTTCTTGGAGGTTTTGCTCTTGCGTGGGGGCAGTATCGTGCGCTTACACCACGATACGCGGTTATTCATCCTTAGAAAGCAAATATTCAATATGACAGTCTGTAGAGTCGGCATGGCTCTCGGCAGCACTATCCAGAGCGTTTCCATATGCTCCAGAGGTGACGACAGCAGGTATGCAATTAGAATAGGCGCACCAGTTAGCATTAACGTGAACGTAGCCACTTGCAATTTCTGGCAAGTGCGTTTTGGACTATTCAAGCCATTATCCTTAAACAAGCAGTAAATCACTCTAATATACAGCAGCAAGTTTATCCCCAGCATTATTCCAGAGAATATAAAACTGTCCTTTATTAGGTACACGAATATTGCAAGTGTGTCGAACAATTCTCCGACCATGTGTAACATCGACAATAATAGCGGAACTCCCCAGCAGAACAGGTTGGACTTCATCTTTCTCTTTTCAACGTCTCGTTGGAAGACGATTACTAAATCGGTGTATAAAAGGAACGATCCGATGAAGAGCCAGCAGGAAGATGCGTTTACGAAGTAAAATATGAGTATAGAAAGTAGGTCACTTTGCCATTCATCATCTTCATTGTCATCGTCTACAAATAATATGCAGTACATGATCCAACTAGACATCATGTAGCAGAATATTACGTTGAGGTACACGTACATGCGGAATGAGCGCCATCTCGGGATCAGGATCCAAGTTATCAGGCCAAAAAAGAATGTGCAGAGAGATAGGACTGAGGCCAGTATCAAAAACACTGAAAAGGCGGTAATGACGGCAACTACTGTTGTTGGTATCACTTCATCAGTATCGTTCCCCGTGAAGTTCTGTAATCTTGTGTCATTGAACGTCTCATTCATCTTCACTGTTGTAAGATTATTTATTCTGGAGTTCAAACTGAATTCACTTTTTATTGCGTCTTGATAAGCACGGTACTCTTCTATATGCAGGAACTTGTTGTACTGAAAATAACAATGTTCAATTATAATATCGATTGATTAGTTGTTTTAATTAGATATTGATTTATTATACATTAATGGGTCCCTTTTATATTTGTTGTTAATTAAACAAATAGTGGATTGTAGTCGGTTCTCGCTATCGAATATACATTTATCATCATACAATGTAGAAAAAAGTTATAAAAACGCACAAGATACTGGTATTTATTCAAACATACGAAAATTAAAATAAATATATTTAGTGTATTCAAGTCTTAGTTACTGAACGTAATGTAAGTAGATAAGTATTTTTAATCGAAACAATATATTAAATATTCTTAAGCCTAGTTTGCTTGTTAGTTATCAAACAGAACAAACACAAATGAAATACATAAATTTATATCAATATGTACTTAATTCCTTAGCAAATTATATTGTCTAGGTTAAAAGGAAAGTAGGTTACGTAACAATAAAAAAATATCATCATTTACGTAGTTTAAAATGAAGCTGTCTAATCCTACAAATGTGAATCTAGTTTCCGATTATAATGCAGTTTTCTGAAAAAGATAGCAGCGCCCCGCAGCCTTGTATAAAATAAACGATAAACTATTTATGAAATTAAATATCTCCGCATATTTTTACTCTTACTGATTTGTCAGAAATTTAGTGGTAAGTAAAAAGTTATTTTCAATCGAAACAAAACCTTCTGTTTAATAGAAGAATTATTTCATGTACAATTTACATAAATATTGCTTCAATGTATTTATGTATATGACAATTAAACAGTCGTTTACAAAAAATATTTTTTTTTAAAGAAAAATCAACATAAGATTATCACTATAAACTTACCAAGTGGAAACAGAAATATATCATTCAATAAATAAATACATATTTCCGGACAATCCACACAACAACAACTAGCCGCGTGGTTAGCTCTTAAGCTTGTGTTACGGGCACTAGATTTTTACTTTACTGATGTAAAGTGACGATGTGGTCTAAGATGGGGCATGAAGACCTAGAACGTAGATGGCTTCTCCGGGCCACATTATGAAACACGAAAAATCGCTTCACGTACTGGCCCAGCCCGGAGGGTGGTGACAAGCCGCGGCCGAAGCCCACCACCAGAGACTACTATTTGATTTTGAAAGGTCTCAATTAATTGCTGTACAAATCACCCCGAATTGTCGATGAGTATCATATCCAGTCAGTTTTACTGGTTTTGCTTAAGAAAATCGCTATTTTGGATCTTATCTAAGCTGTATTCACGAATTGCAGTGAAAAAAAGGCGTGTTGGCTAAGTGGGAGGACACTCGACTTTCGTTCCGAAGGTTGTGGGCTTCCGGCGGTGGGCTCTGCCACGCACCTCTGGATTTTTCATCTTGGGAATTTATGTGCGATTTAAACACGTGCTTTAAAGGTGAAGGCTAAACATGGTGAGGAAGCCGGTAAGTTCTGAAAACTTTGAATAGTTTGAAGGATATGAGACTTTCACCAACCCGCACTTGGCCTACGTGGTGAATTAAGGAGAGAAATCTTTGTGTCCAAGCAGATGGAACGTTAATAGGGTGATGATGATGATTCACGATATATACCTATGGAACTTAAGTAACACAAATTAAGCCGAGACTGATAAACTTAATGGCGCATTAAAACTTGAAACGGAAACATGATTAAAAACCATGATAATTTAAATATTTGTAATGACATATTTTTCATTCTGCCGTAGGTATACCTCGGCCATTTTTAGGGTTCCGTAGTCTTTAGTTTGTTTCTTCATCTTAAACAAATCAAAAACAAGACCAACAAATAATCATTGTAAAGTTTCAATACAAAAATAAGCTACAGTTTCTAATCGCTTCTTTGCTCTAGTGTAAAAAAAGCGAAGCGACCTGATACGATACATTTATTTCCTATTTATCTTTAAGTATGTTTAATTTGTTTATGTTTTTGTGTTCTAATTTTTTACGTTTATAAAATTTGTAAAACCAAACAATGGAAATAAATGATCCTGTATCTTATCCGACTCAGTCAAGGCGGCTCTTACAAATCTCCCATAGCTCTAAAAAATCTACCTATCTAAAACATCCACCGAAATAAGGTCAAAGTGACTCAGTTGACCCCATCATCGCTGCTAGCTCAGGGTGACGTCATCTTATCCAGACTAAGAGCCAAACCACACGGGGCGGCGCGGCTGCGGCGCGGCGCCTGAGCGGCGCCGCTGCGGTTTTCTACATACAAAAATGCATTGTAGCCACACGGCGCCGCGCGGTTTGCTCCGGCGCCGCGCCGCGCGCGCACCGGAATCGAGACGAGGCGGGGAGGGGTGTAAGCAGAGCGGCGCCGCTCGCAGTTGTTTGTTCGTTTGTTGTTGGCTCCGTAGAACGTTGTGACGCCGCTCTACCCGTGTGGTCGCCAGCGCGGCAAAACCGCAGCGGCGCCGCAGCCGCGCCGCCCGTGTGGTTTGGCTCTGAGGTCGCGCCTAAGTGGTGACCTTGTGTTTATACCCCATTACAACTGAGGGATGGGGAGTGGACTTAATTGAATACCAATGATAATGTTTCCGTTGGGTTCGGTTTTTGGTCGTTGTCTTGATTGATTGTCATTGACCGATTAAGCTTAGTTACCTGGTAGATAATGCCATGAGAATAATTAAATAAATTCATCCATGGAGGTTTTGTGTGTTCACGTCCGTAAGTGGTAACCCTCTGAATCCTTACACGTGACCTCCGGGTGGTGCTAAGAACAGTCTCTGGTGGTAGGCTTCGGCCGCGGCTTGTCACCCACCACCCTCCGGGCTAGGCCATTGCGTAAAGCGATATTTTCGTGTTTCGTAATGTGGCCCGGAGAAGCCATCTACCTTTTAGGCCTTCATGCTCTATCTTAGACCACATCGTCACTTTACATCAGGTAAAATTGTGGTCAAATAAAAAGGCGAAAAAAAATAATTTTTGGAATCAGTAATATTTATATCACAGTATCACTTCACCCAAGCAAGCAGCCATAAAGTAAGCAGAATCATAATTTTTAGGGATCCGTAAACTATTACGTACTACTACGAAATAGTAGGGTAAAACGGGACCGTGTTACTAAAACTTCGTGGTCTGTTTGTCGGTCTGTCACCAACATGTATCTCAAGAACCGTGACAGATAGAGCAGTTAAAATAGAGAAATAGAGCGTTTCTGTTACCGTTATTACAATCTAATAAATAAATATACATTTGGAGGACTATATACAACAATACAACAAACGTGATTATTATAAAGTTAAAAACCGTTGCGCCCGGTCAATACTTGGTTGGGTGACCGCTCTGAATGCATCGTTTTACACTTTTAAAACAAAAAAAAAACTTTGTTTACTGTTTTTAAAAACCCTAGGTGTATAAAAAAGCCGTGTTGGCTAAGTGGGAGCACACTCGATTTTCATTCCGGAGGTTCAAACCCCGCCACGCACCTCTGGATTTTTCTTCTTGAACTTTCTTCACATACATTTTGTCATTTCGTATGTGCGCTTTAAAACATGTGCTTTAACGGTGAAGGCTTTTTAAGGTTTTTAAAGTCGTGCTAGTTAACAAATAAATAAATAAATCGTAAGGAAACCGGCATGTTGAACTTTAATGAGTTTGAAGGACATGTGACATTCACCAACCCGCACTTGGCCAGCGTGGTGAACTAAGGCCTAATCCCTGTGTCCAAGCAGAGGGAACGCTAATAGGGTGATGATGATGATCATGAGTTGTATAATGAGTCTTTGTCTCAGCAAAAGAGCGGTGTTACAAATTAATAGTGAGTGTGTCTCTGTCTGTCTGCATCGTATTCCCAAACGGATGAACCGATTTCGATTCTGATTATTTTGTTTGAAACATGGGGTAGTCGGTGTTCTTAGTTGCAAAGAAGATAATGAGGAGTAAAAGTGACAGTAAAAATTTAATATGGTTAAGTGTTTATCATGTATTATAAAAATATCTATGTATGAATATCTGTTATATTAAGTTTATCAGATGTCAACTACCCGTAACACAAGCTTAGAGTTTACCACGTTTTTTTTTATTTTATTTATTTGTTATATACCTAATGTTTACAAATATGCCCGTGTTGAGTATCATTTTAAAGGTTATTAACTAGTACCGCTTGAATAATTACTCGGTTAAGAGCCAGCTTCACACGTACTAGCATAATCGTTAAATGACAATTAATTGGTGACTGGACGGTGTTTTTAATTTAATCTTGTATAAGGTACAACTTCTATATTTATGTTTTATTTATTAGGTTAGATATAGTATGTATACATATATGTAGGTTTATTTTATTTATTTTAGTCACTTTTGTTATAATATAATCCTGTAAGTATCTATAATAAATTCATATTTGCACACAGATCCCCTTTAATGTCTCAATGATCCTATCCATTCAAGGTTGTCTGGAAGAGATCGCTCTTGAGCGATAAGACCGCCAATTGTCGCATAGTTTTAAGAAAATTATTGTTATGTTTGTTTTATAATTGTGTGCGCAATAAAGAATTATTATCTATCTTATCTTATTATCTTATCTTACTTCTATGTCAATGAAAACTAAATCAAAACTTAAAGGACTAACCCAACTGGAAGTACCTAGAATCTTGAAACTTGGTAAGAAACACACAAAAGAAAATTGCCAAACCTTATATTTTACGTATATAATTGTATTTTTCTTTTACTTCATTCCACCTACAGGTTTGTACGGTTTGTAATGATTATATTGCACACAAATTCAATGATAGACAAGTTCACAGTATTGTGACCTACCTACCATTACCATTAAGAGTAGTACCTATCATTGTCATAGGTAGGTCATTGTACCAAACCATTGTGATCACAGAACCTGACTGCCGGCCTAACCTAAAATCCACGCAGTGGTTTTGAGGTAATAATAATGAAGCAATGGCATCTGTATGTCGGTTCGCAACTCTTTATTCACGAAATATTAACATTACATTTCACTTAATACTAGGTAGGAAGTATTAAGTGAAATGTAATGTTAACCGAGCTATAAGTTAAAAAATTACAATAAGAACTTTGAATAACTATTTGATGATGAATTGGTAAACCTAGTGTGAGTTTATAATATAATATATTAAATTAAAGTGTTGAAGATTTTAACGACCAGACAGCGGAACCGAATTCATTTTATACTATGTAGAAATAAAATCGAATTCAAAGTCAAAACGTTTATTTCCTTAGAAGGAAAGGGCATAGACAGGTCCACTTAATATTGTTAAAACTAAATTTTTAAATAAAATGATCAAGGAAATAACATTGTCATAGAATAATAAATTACTAACATTGTCTTGACAGTTCGATCCAATGTTTTAGGATGTCATGAAGCGAAAAATAGCTCACCTTGCCTTAAATTATCCGGCACTGAGTCATCCAGTACCATCCAGAATCCAACCAAAAATATCACAGAAATAAACCATTAATATATTGTTTTTACGGAGGTTACAGCACAGCACTGATATCACACTACACGTTCGCAAAAAAATCGCATTATCAATAGTATGTGATCGCCGAATAGTCGTCCGCCTACATCGGACCAAACTGGTTACTAAAATAAAAGCTACGTAATTCTACAACCTTGAGGCGCACCGGGAGTCGCCTACAAAGCGAAATGGTAGGCCCTGTATTCCCCGAACGTTCAGTGAAAAAAAATGTTAGTTAATATTGTAACATTTAAAAAACACAAACTTCTTCTGTAATCTGTATATATATACTTAGCTTAGTTAATTTTGTTTGACTGTCTATTACTACAATATTAGTTTATAAAAAGTAAATCTATAATTGGCCGTAAGATAGACAAGTAAGAAAAATAATAAGATACCTACATTTAAGGGCAGACTACTTTGTTACAGAAATAAAAAAAAAACATAAAGTAATAAATAATTCTTAAAATACGACGTGTTTAACAAAGTGTTTAGTACACACTGTTTGAAACGAAACGTTAAGGATTTAATATAAAACTCTAGAATAACACTTTTAAATAACTTCTGTAAATTTCGTAATTAAAAACATTCGGGTATTTAATCAATCACATAATAATCCATAATTGTATACTACATAGAATCCAGTCTACAAGTTAACTGGACGACGCTACGTCTAGTGCTAATAAAGTAGCTACATAAAGGCACGGGACACGTTTAAAAAAAACAATAATAGGTAACAGTTTTATTTTAACTTCAGTAATGAACTGCACTTATAGTCTTTAGTTGAGACGACAAATTGCGTTCTAGGCAGCCCAAGGACAATCCATTTGAAGTTCGACATTTTATTTTTTGCTTTGAACGCACCAGACGGTTACTTAACAGCTGATTTCAAAAAGGCCAATTAGTCATATGAATTCGCAAGCATCACTAATATGCTACCAGCCAGAGTCCTTTCTATTCGACGCGTATGTTTATTTACATTTTTGTGTCTGTTACCTACGAACTATATTCATCATCATCATCATTTCAGCAGTTGGACGTCCACTGCTGGACATAGGCCTCCCTCAAAGATTTCCAGTAATTTCGGCTGCCAGCGACCTGCATCCTTAGTCTTCATTCTACAACTTTTCAGGCCCAACGAACAACTGTTCTACGTGTATATGGCCTGCCCACTGCCACTTCAAAGACTAATCCAATTGGCTATGTCGGTGATCCGTGTTTTCTCCGAATCTCCACATTTCTGACTCGATCCCGTAGAGAAACTCCGAGCATAGCCCTCTCCATAGCTCAGTAAATGTGTTTCTAATGATTAAAGTTAATTTGAAGACTGGTGTTTCCAAAATGTTCCTGTTTTATCTAAATGTCATAAACATCGCTCCTGTGATTCTGGAGTTAAATACAGTATGCGTAACGTTTGAGGGCTACAATTTCAGTCGTCGATATAAATGTTTAAGCTACGAAAATGTAAAAGACTGTAAAAACTGCCTTCTAGATAATTTTTATCTTTAGACAGCTGTTATCATTGACATAAAACAAAATGTTTATTTAGTTGGTAATTTGGTGTATAGCATGAAGATACTAAAATATAGTCTTAAGATAAAAACATACTTATACAAATAATATTTTTTAAATGTATAAAAGGATGCAGTCTAGAATATAATTTTATCAGTCACCAGAAAGTAATATGAATCGTTGTTAAATGTTTTGATAGTATTTAGTAGTTATAAAATATAGTTGATAAATTTTCTTCTTCTTCTTTTTATTTTATTTCGATGGCGGCCATGACTGACTATATAGCCCTCAACAGCCAATGTTCGTAATAATTTTTCTTAGTTAATTCGTAAACTTAATGGAATTCACGAACGGCGATTAAAATGTATTGTTTAAAATAGTACTTATATTTATTGGAATACTAGCTGGCCCGGATACGGATACTATGTTCTCCTCCTGAATCCTTCCTCCTCCGTAGAAGTTTTCACTTTACCCATAGAATAATAAATTACTACGTAACTCTATTTAAGGTAATTCTATTGTCATTCCATTAAATAAAACATAAATAAATAAATAAATATAAATAAATATTTCCGGACTACTCACACACAAAAAAAATAACATAAAATTTTTACCAGATAACTATCAAGTACCAGAATAGCAGGAAGAGTAAGAACTGAAATCTACTGTACAATCCACAATGTAACAAACAAATTTATAATAAAAATGTTTATAATATGTCTATGGTAATCTATAATAAGTTACCTGAAGCCTTAAAGGAGCTGCAGGGGAATGTTTTTAAGACAGAACTAAATAGTTGGCTGCTTGACAAATGCTTTTATAATATTTTACTTAATGATTTGACGGTTTTTAAGTTTACCGATATTATGGTATGTTACCCGTTTTAAGTCATAATATTATTATTATGAAAATATATTGTTAAGAACCATGATAATTTAGTTTAAAAGTTATGTTTTTATAATGTTAGTGAGTATATAATTGTAATTTATAAAAAAAATATTCTTTTTTGTATTCAGATTCTAATTTAAATTTTATTTTATGTATTTTGCTCGTTATTGATTTATTTATACTTTATTTTGTACCTTAATAACATTGCTGTGTGATTAGTCCGGAAATATTATTATTATTATTGACATTTGATAATATTTGCATACCTGCTTGCGGGTTGAATACAACTATCTAGTTTTTTGGATGACATGTTTGAAAAATTGTATTCTGCAAATAAACACTTGATTTGATTTGATTTAATCTAAGTAGGCTCTACCTACTTAAATTCAGTACTTAGAAACTTTGATTAGAAAGTATTTTGCGGATGTATTGTACAAAGCCCATTTAGCCCATAAAGCATCAATTGACTCTAAAAAAAAAAGCATTCATTAATTCATTCAAATACTGTGCTCGTCAACCTTATTTCTTCTTCTTCTTTTATTTCGATGGCGTCCGTGACTGGCTTATTTCACAAAATCCGAGCAGGTAGATTATCTATGGTTAATAATTTTAATAATACGTCTCAATGGATTTGATAAAAATAAACTGAGGAAATGGTAAGTTAATTAAAGAGCTATCTCGCTTTGTCACATGTGAATGAGAAAAAGAGCTCTATATTTTAACCCACAGATATTATCTAAATAATATCATTTCGATTTCTGAGTTTTAACCATTGTTTACTCGGAGATGGTGAAACATGCCCTTGGTCTATAAAGGAGGTTAAACCCAGTTTTGCATTTTTACAGCTGAAGAGAGAAATCTTAGAAGCGTCAAAACTAAAATACAAAAAACATAAACAAATTAAACATAGGTACTTTATCATAGGTATCATGTATGTAGGTACATAAAGATGTACATATGTGATGAATTATGTACCTACCCCTATGTTTATACTATATTTTTATGCAGATATTTGTATGATAAAGATATTTAGATGGTATTGTTATATTTAATATACATATATATTTAATACTAGCTGACCCCAGCAAACGTTGTTTTGCAAAATGAAAAATAGATGTTGGCCGATTCTCAGACCTCAATATGCTCACAAAATTTCATGAGAATCGGTCAAGCCGTTTCGGAGGAGTACGGGAACGAAAACTGTGACACGAGAATTTTATATATAAGATATTGTACACCCTTGCCTCCTTTCTATTTTAAGTAAAGTATTTTCGCTTCGCTTAGAAGAGATCGCCTTTTAGCGATACGGCCGCCCATTGTACCACTTACATATTATTTTGTTTTACGTGTTTATATTCCTGTGTCGTTATACAAAACGCTTTAATGTGATGTTAATAGTGCGAGGTGTGGCGTTTATGCATTCGCTGTACATCACAAATGTCACTTGTCGGCAATCTTCTGATGCTTATGGAGCAAATACAAGAAGTTATTAGGAATATTGTTATTCCCGTATAAATCAGCGTATAATTTGTGGGCGATAACCTAGAAATCAAAATTTCTGTCAAGGACACCGTGAATATTAGCGAAAACGATTACCACTTTAAATAGCCTTTGTCTACTAATCACAAGCACGTATAATGTATTTTATTATTATTATTCTTAAAGTTAAATGTATTTATCTTTAATATATTAAATGTATTTTTTTTTATTTAATATGGACATTTAATTTGTATTCCCACTCAATTAATGTTGTCTGAAATAAATAATTTGAATTGAATTGAATAATCTACAGTCAAAAACAAATAATTTGAATTGAATTGAATTGAATAACCTACAGTCACCATCAAATAAACTCATGAAATAGGGTCCCAAAATAAAATATACGTTAAATCAAGTTAAAAGTTACAGACGTCAATGGTTTGTTATAAGAAAAGGAACAAATAACATGTCATAAGTATTTGAACATATAAGCTTGTGTTACGGGTACTAAACATCTGATATACTTACTTGTACGGATATTTTTTATTCTACATATTAAACACCCAGACCAAGGGGAAAGGGCTTGTAGAACATACTTCCCCTCGGCGGGAATCGAACTTGGTGGTTGATTGTTCGACGATAAGCAGTAGTCACTATATGCTCGAGACAAAAATCAAAAGTAGTCATAATTTGTTCTAGACAGCCCAAGGCCAACCCGTCAAATAATTCAGTAACAAACGAGTAGGTACGTAAATATACATCAACAGAGACAGCTTGACTGAAAATATGCGATTCATTATAAATACGATATAGAATGCTATTTTTGTCACAACTTTGACATAATCATAATATGTATAGGTCTGCCTCGCACATGTTAGTTAAGAACCAAATATAAAATTAAACATAAATCGTATACCTAATATTGATTCGATTTCACCAATGGCTATAAACGCGATAAATTCAAGCCTTAGTATCTACTCGTTTAAACGCCTAAACGAAATCAAATTGATTTTAAATTCAATTTTTTCTATGGTTATACTTGGTTCAAATTCAATGAAACTCGATTAGTAGCATAAAATGGTGAAATGGGTGCTTAATCGTTAGCAAATGTCGTTTAAACGGAATAGTGTGCTTGCAAAAACGCACGATTTTTTCGTGTTTCGTAATGTGGCCCGGAGAAGCCATCTCCCTTCTCGGTCTTCATGCCCCATCTAAGACCACATCGTCGCTTTACATCGGATGAGATTGTGGTCAAATGAAGGCTTATCCAACATAAAATAAAATAAATAATAGTGTTACTTTGCCACAAAACATAATCAAATCAGAATAATATAATCCCATCAAAAACAATACTTGTCAAAAAAACCAAGTCGCGCAACTCAGTTGTTCTGCGGTAAAAAGTTGTGAGATCCAAAGTAAATCCAAGTCTTCAAATTTCGTCTCAAAATTCTTTAACAACTTTTCAACTTTTTACCGCAGAACAACTGAGTTGCGCGACTTGGTTTTTTTGACAAGTATTGTTTTTGATGGGATCTCATTTCTTTTTGTATTTTGTAGACAGTTCTACTTTTTTCCTTTTCGGTACCTTCTACTTATTGTATATATGTCCATATAATTTTCTTTTTGCCGGTCTAGATTGGATTTATTTATATTTCGCATTGTTATTACTTTAGTACATATTTCGTATATACGTGGCGTTGCGACAGCGCCCTCTATACCGGTCTTTTCCAGATTTTTTAGTTTTTCCTTGATTCATACACCAAACACTACTTATATTCCAAATTTGAAGCTTCTAGGTCTGCTTGAAGTGCCTTAGAATTTTGATGATCGGTGAGTCAATGAGTGACAAAATTAAGAAATTTGACCCGTTATAATTCTTAAAATACTGGTTCAAATTGAATGAAATTTGAAATATACCGTGTCTTTACAATGCCTGCATGGTTACTGAAAATTTCAGTCTTCTAGTTTTATCCACAACGAAGTTGCAGGGGGTCGAAAATGGCCTAAATTGCTTCGGGAAAAGGTACGACAGCGCCCTCTATACCGGTTTTTTTCTAGATTTTTTAGTTTTTCCTTGATTCATACACCAAACACTACTTATATTCCAAATTTGAAGCTTCTAGGTCTGCTAGAAGTGCCTTAGAATTTTGATGATCGGTGAGTCAGTCAGTGAGTGACAAAATTACGAAATTTGACCCGTTATAATTCTTAAAATACTGGTTCAAATTGAATCAAATTTGAAATATACCGTGTCTTTACAATCCTGCATGGTTACTGAAAATTTTAGTCTTCTAGTTTTATCCACAACGAAGTTACAGGGGGTCGAAAATGGCCTGAATTGCTTCGAGAAAAGGATGGTACGGCCGTGCCGCTTTTTTGCTCGACTTGGTGGGGGCACTGCCGTGCCCCCAGATGTTTATGTTCACCTCGTAAAAATTTGTTTTTTTTTACAGAAACATGGCTTTGCTTTTAGTGAGATAGATAGAGCAATATTGAAAATTGTTCGCTTATAATCAATGATTTATAAAAAACATTAGGTACTAGAAACGAACTACAAATAGCTCAGAAACAGACTGCGGATTCTCTCATTCAAGGTCGAGAAGATTGCTGAAAACACTAAAAATACTGATTAGGTATAGGTATGCTATCTTCCGCGTCTTATATTTTTGTTATTATGTTGGTGTAATTTTGTGGTTGCTTTTACTTATGATGGTATTATATCTCAATTTATATTGGGTTATATTGTAGTAAGCATTTGACCTTGTCGACATTTGTTTGAAAGTGACAAAATGGTCCCAAAATAATATTTACAGTAAATTAAAACAAAAGTTTGAAAACGATTCAAACAAATTCAAACTATTTTAGTTTGTTAGAAGTAATGAAAATAATAACCTATTAAATGTCATACATATCACATTTTTTTCGATCCTTGGTGTTAGTAAGAGGGCAAGGCTCACGAAATTGTCAATTATAACATTTATAACACAAAAGTAACACAACAGCATTTTGTGTTATCGTAACGCGAAAGTCACCCAAAAGTAACACAAGTTTTGGGTAAAGGTTGTTTCATAATGATCAATAAAATTATGAATTAATAATTAATATTTAATTATTAGTTTGATTGCTTACGACACGATATCTTAATCCAGAAACTTTTATTTTACGGCTTTAGGGATAATGCAATTGAAATTCTTAAATCGTATCTCAAGGGTCGAAGCCAGATTGTAAAGATAGCGGATACACAGTCAAATATAGAGCACAGTTACATTGGTGTACCGCAAGAATCAATATTAGGCCCACTATTGTTCTTAATATATGTTAACGATTTAACAAACCGGATTGGGCATTTGTAACTTTATTTGCTGATGATACTCATGTAGGTATAAAAAATAATAGAAGTGAAATAGTTGAAGAACGAACCAATTCAGTCGTTTTAAAATTAAAATAATGGTTTGAAGATAACGGAATTATTCTTAATGCAGATAAAAGTACAATTTTAAATTATACTGTAAGACGTAATAAAAAAACTGATGAAATTAAGGAGACAACATTTTTAGGGTGCATTCTTGACTCAACTTTATGTTTCAAAGGTCATATAGAAAAAATATGCAAAAGATTAACTAGTGCAAATTATGCCCTATTCAAACTTAGACAAATAGTCAACAGAAACACGCTCGTATCTGTCTACTACGCATACTGCCACTCTATTATTAGCTACGCGATCACAGTATGGGGAAATGCCTCTGAAATTAATAAAGTGCTTGTTTGCCAAAAAAGGTCGGTCGGGGTTATTTATAATCTGCGAAGATTGACATCTGTAAGAGCATATTTCAAAAAGTCAAAGATACTAACAGTAATATCAGTTTTTATAATGAATTCTCTTATTGAAATACACCAAGATAAAAGTGACTTTCCTATGAAAATGCAATTACATAAGTACAATACCAGAAATAAATGAAAACTTAACATACCTGATACAAGACTCGCAAAAAGTTATAAACAAGGTAAACCTTTAAAACTAGCTATGTACAATAAGTTGCCATTTGAAATTATTCAACTTCCCTTACAAACATTTAAACATAAATTAAAAATATTTTTTCAGTCACATCCTTTTTATAGCGTTGCAGAATACATGAGTTGTTCATTTTCAAATTCTTAGCCATTGTGTTTAAATATAAGTACCTATGTATAACTAATGTTAGTATAAATGTTTTTATGTTGTATGTTTTGACTTGCCTGTTATGTAATATAACGTTATGGTAAATAAATAAATTGAAATTGGAATATCTTTAGTTTGCTCCAAACCTCTTAAAATAATAAAAATAAGTAAGTATAATCAAATCACGTTTACTGTAATTTTTAATGATCCATAGATCTAAATAAACCTTAGATATCTAAATCAAAAGAAAACATAAAAATTTACTTCCAAATTAACATTATCAATATTATATTTTAAGGGCCAATTTATAAATAGTTAGAAAACTACTAGATATCTGGCGAATCAACTGCCAGCTTTTCATTTTAAGCTGTCAGTTAGTAGTTATCTGACTATTGAAAATATTATTTTTGTTCTTCGCTGTAATTTGCTGTTTTGCTTTTATATTGCCGTAAACTTCTTTCATTGTTTTCTTCTTCCGTTCATTAAATTTTTCAGGATTAGTTGATTTCAATTTCTCCCGGTATCTCTTTTGCCTCTCAGAACGGCGGCATTTTCTATATATAAAATAAAGTTTTAGTTAAGATCATTTTCTTTTGACCTATTACAATTTCATTTGCAATTGACACTTTGGTAAAGCTTGTTACATCTGGCACGTTACACTATAATATGTCTAAAATCGTTGATTTCTATATTTTTGTGTAATTATAAAAGATCGTAGAACAAAATATGTTCGCCTGCTGAGTGCCAAGCACACTCTTCCAGCTTTATAAAAACCCAATTTTGAAACACCTTGTAGTAGTTGTGTTGTTTTTTTTATGATTGTATCTTTATTTTTGTGAAAACATTTGTCACCAGCATGGCATCGAAAGAGACCAAGCAGATCAGCATGGCCGCTAGCGCGATAGCCCTCCGCGGGGTCCGGCTATTCCTGACGGCGGGGCGGGCGGCCGTGGAGCGGGGGCGGGCGCCTGCCCCGCCCGCGGGGAAGACCAAGCCCAAAGTACCCGTGGTCGGCGCCCGGCCGGCACAGAAGGTGTTCGATCTGCTGTTCAGGACCACTAAATTTAACAAGTATGGTTATTTAATATAGTTAAATATATATCTATATTGGAAAACATGAACGTTAGATTTCTTACAACTTAAGCACGATAATAATATGCATTAGTTCGGTTCGGAAACTCTCGCGTGTTTTAACGCGTAATAACAATGTGTGTGTACGTCTGTGTGTATGTACATGTGTCAAAATATGATATATATATGACGGCGCGCGCCAGTAGCGCCGGATAACCGAATAAGAGCGAGACCGATATCCGGTTTGCTCTAGTGAAGCTCCGTATCTGTGGTGGCGGGGCGGCCATGTTGGTTTTGGCACTTGTCAAAACTTGTCAGAACGGAATGGTCGCTTGCGCACCAAGTCCACGGCGAATCACTAAAATTCGGTGTAATCCTATTTGATTTCGATTATAATCAAATCTAGAATTGATCAGGGTAGTCTAGTTTATCTATCAGTGATATTATTTCGTGTTAATTTGTGTAGCAAGAAAATTAAATTGAAACCTGTTATACCTGGTGTTGTGATTTAGCTCATTGTCCTAAAAACCTACGACGCCTGACCCAGAGAGGCCTCCTGTTCCGACATCAGAAGTGGGATTCGTGGGGCAACCAAATGAGCGATATCAACAACAAATGGATGAATCCTCTGCCACAAAATTACTTAGCAACATGGAAGCGTTATTGTCTCGTGTGCTATCGATGTCGCAGAATGCAACCGTGAGTAATACTCCTACGAAGCTATTGGAATTCAATCCTGATGACTTGGATGCCGACATAGACGGCTAGTGTAACGTGTCTGATCTGATTATAAAAGGAAAACGGCTAGAAGGTGTGGATTTGCTTGTCGCGCTTACAAGTGCATTAAAAGGACGTGCCGCCGCGTGCCTTACTAGGCTGAATTTGAACGAACTGACTTGGGATGTGGTTAAACAAACTTTAATCGCAAGGTTTTCCAAACCCAAACTGTATCAGGATTATTTTGATGATATATTGCGTTTTGAAATTGGATTTAAGGAGTCAGCATCCTAAGCCGCTATGCGTTTGTGGAATTTTACTGAGCGCATACCCAAATTTGAAATGATCGAAGAGATTATAACGGGGCTCGTAATATCAGTGCTATGCGCCGAGAGTTGAATGCTCATACAATCACAACCAGGGCTCAAGTCTTTAGAACACTTGTCTTGGTGGAATATCTCTAACGCGACGGTTTGACGGCAGTGATAAACAAGAACCGGAAATTAAACGCTCTCGTATTTCGAATGAAAGATTTAATGGTTACAACTATTGTGGCCTTGCGGGTCACGGGCCGACTGCCGAAAACGACAACGGGATGACGCTGCTCCTTCTACCAGCTGCAGCAATCTTCAGGATCAACTCGACTTCTGGAGGGGTCACCATCAGTGTCCTGCTACACATGTGGAAGGCCACATAGCTCCTGCGTGTCCGGACGGAAAGAGCGGTGATGGGGCCGCGGTCGGAGTCGTCAGTCTGTGTGAACATCGACCTTCGGGCGGGGCAGTTGGAGCATCCGGTGAGCGCGTTCCTTTTTTTATTTGCGGCTTGCAGCGGATCATCTTGATCAGTTACTGTCAGTTTTTTTTCGGGTGCTGTGTGCAATGATCTAGTTTGTCTTAGCGGTATAGGTGGGGATAATATTGAGTCTTCTTCTTTAGGTGCCACTTCATTACTGAAGGTTGGCAGTCAGCTCCTAAAAATAATATTGAGTGCACGTCTCAGATCCTTAGTGAGGTGGCGATTGATCAAATAACAACGATATTGCTTTTTCACATTGTGCCTGATAGCAGCATTGCTGTGTCTGCTATTATTGGTAGGGACATTTTGGAGAAAGGCATTAGTGTTAACCTTGATAATGATACCTTGTCATTCAATTATAAACAAACTTCACATTTTTGTGACTTGGCTGCGGGAAAACAATTTACAGATATAGATACAGATTTTCAGGGGAAGGAAAAAGAGGCACTTGTGACACTGTTGAATAAATACGCCGATCACTTTATCGAAGGTATACCTACAAATCGAGTCAAAACGGGGGAGCTTAAGACAGACTTAATCAACACAAAGTTGTTCAGCGTTGTCCTTATAGACTAGCTCCTAGAATCTGGGGTCATTCGAGAAGGTTCCTCCCCTTTTGCAGGCCCTATGCTCTTGGTGATAGGGAGGGACAATTCAGAGAGTTATGGCGCGGTCCTTGTGCGGAAGAGGGGGGTCTCCCTCATGTCGTGGAGTACTTCGGCCGACGTACGACCGAAGTAGAATCTCGGTATCACTCGTGTGGGTTGGGGGCACTTGCTTTCGTACTTGCGGTTGAACACTTCAGGTATTGTCTGTACGGACGACGGTTTCATATACTGACTGCAATTCGCTTAGAGCGTCGAGGTCTAGGGTCGGTTTAACTGCTCGAGTGCGCCTGCGGTGGGCGTTTTTACAGGCCTGCGACTTTGACATAATTTGCCGTGAGGGTCGCGGAGTGGAGCGCGCTGATTGTTTCTCTCGAAATCTGCAACCCCAAGCGGACGCTCCAAAACCGGTCACTGCAGAGGCTAAAATTGTTCAGTTTGTCGAGTTACATCAAGGTTGGTTATCGGTTGAACAAAAGCGTGATATTGAAGGGATTAGACCACAAAATTCAACAACGATGAATTACCCGAAAATGTAGCGCATACTTATGATGTGACTATATACTGTATGTGTGTGTGTGTGTACTTTGACTTATGATGTGTGTGATGGTATTCTCTATATAAAAGTTGTTCGAAATAAAGTAGTGTCATGGTTGCCAGTAGTACCGCGTTCATTGATTTGGACATTAATAAATCACGTTCACAATGAGATAAGTACAGTATTTAGGCAAAGATAAAAATTATACGAACAGTATTGGTTCCCGCAAATGTCGAAATGCGTACGTAAGTTTATCGATTATTGTATAGTTTGCAAGTCATCAAAAAACCCACCTGGTGCTCAACCTGTTCAATTACATCCGATACCCAAGGTTTCCGTGCCCTGGCACACTATTCACATTGACTTTACGGGACAGTTGAGTGGGAAGAGCGACCGAAAGGAATAAATACTGCTCGGTAATAATTGACGGCTTTACCAAGTACGTGTTGCTAGAACATACTATGTCTATTGGTGCAGAAAGTGCAATTAAAGCATTGCAAAAGGCTGTTCCCCTTTTCGGAGCGCCTAAACGAATTATAGTAGATCAAGGGAGGTGTTACGTTAGCTCCGAATTCAAAGACTTCTGTGCTAGGCATAAAATTGAGCTCCATTTTATTGCAACAGCTTGCTTACGGTAATAGAAAATGATGGTAATAAAACTGGCGTGACGAATTAGGCAATGTTCAGCTTGCAATTAGCGGCACCGGGTCAGCTGTTACTAAATACACACCCACGGAATTGATGTTTGGGATTCGAGCTCAATCATTAGGCATATCTGGCTTGGACCCTGTATCACAAAACTTACCAGCTCGATTAGAACTCGATGTTATAGGGAGGACGCCTTAAATAATATTAAACGGGCTGCAGCATCTGAAATAGAACGCTTTAATCGCAGACGTTCAATCGTGAGTCCGTTTTCTGAAGAGGAATTCGTGTTTATTAAAAAACGACAGCTAGTAGCTAAAGGGCTTAAATAATTCTTCGCGCTCCTACAAATACGCACGTGAGGGCTTGCGCACAGTGCCTGCTGGGCACGAAGGTTTACTGGAAGTTTCAACTAGTCTAATGAGTGAAGGGGAGACCGTGACGGCGCCGATAGATGTAGATGGTAGTGATAGCCTTCGAGTAGACAGTAGTTATGATAGATTATCTAGAAACTGCGCGTGCTCTGATACCATTTCTGTAAGCCGCTCTGATACACTAACGGCGGGTTCGGATACTGATAGTGTATACTCTGATCCTGAGCAGATTGAAGTACAGTGTGAAGTCGAATTTACTATATACTGAATAAGATGGTCCGCAGTCTTAGGTATGATCATTTTGATTTGTGTAATACCTATACTTTGTGTGTGATGATTGTGAAGTTGGTCGAAAGGACAGTGCTGTTGTTACCAGAGTCTGGTCAACGATGCACTCGTCCGGTCCAAACTTGTTGAGTGAAATGGTTGATGGAGAGTGTCGTCCGGGCCAAAGAGTATTTGGTTGAAGGGATGCACGTCTTCATTCTCGTGGGTGGTCGAAGGGACAGTGCCGTCCGGTCCATGCCATACTTTTAACTAAGTTATGGCTGGTCGAAGGGACACACTCGTCCGGTCCACACGATGGGTGGTCGAAGGGACAGTGCCGTCCGGTCCATGCCATACTTTTAACTAAGTTATGGCTGGTCGAAGGGACACACTCGTCCGGTCCACACGATGGGTGGTCGAAGGGACAGTGTCGTCCGGTCCATGCAATACTTTTAACTAAGTTATCGCTGGTCGAAGGGACACACTCGTCCGGTCCACATAATTCTGTGTGCATTGAGCTGTTGAAAGAATAGTGTCGTCCGGTCCATGCTCCGCTTTTCATTAAGTTATTGCTGGTCGAAAGGACACACTCATTCAGTCACGAGTAATAGTCGAAACATTAAATGAGATGAGATCTAGGAACCTTTAGGCTTGTCAGGCTGGACGAGCGGATATCTAGGCCATGGTTGTTGTCTTGTTTCAAGACCAATTGCTGAAATGCGCCCGAGGACGGTCGATAGTCAGTATGGCCGTGACGGCGCGCGCCAGTAGCGCCGGATAACCGAATAAGAGCGAGACCGATATCCGGTTTGCTCTAGTGAAGCTCCGTATCTGTGGTGGCGGGGCGGCCATGTTGGTTTTGGCACTTGTCAAAACTTGTCAGAACGGAATGGTCGCTTGCGCACCAAGTCCACGGCGAATCACTAAAATTCGGTGTAATCCTATTTGATTTCGATTATAATCAAATCTAGAATTGATCAGGGTAGTCTAGTTTATCTATCAGTGATATTATTTCGTGTTAATTTGTGTAGCAAGAAAATTAAATTGAAACCTGTTATACCTGGTGTTGTGATTTAGCTCATTGTCCTAAAAACCTACGACGCCTGACCCAGAGAGGCCTCCTGTTCCGACATATACTTACTGTACATACCTACAAAATAGCAACATTATCACCCTACTAACGTACCCAATGCTGGGACACAGGGACTTCTCACTTGACGAGAGAGGAAAAAAAAAAAAAACTAAAACTACTGTACATAAAACTATAAATATAATACAAAAATAAATCTTAAAATAAAGGGTTTTAAAAAAAAAACTCAAAATCTCGGATGGGCAGCGTTCGGGAAACTAAGACACGTCTTTTCATCTAATATACCGCAGTGCCTCAAGACGAAAGTCTTCAATCAATGTGTGTTGCCAGTGATGACATACGGATCCGAAACGTGGTGCTTCACTATTGGTCTCATCAACAGGCTCAGAGTCGCTCAAAGAGCTATGGAGAGGGCTATGCTCGGGGTTTCTCTACGGGATCGAATCAGAAATGAGGAGATTCGTAGAAGAACGCGGGTCACCGACATAGCCAAACGGATTAGTTCTTTGAAGTGGCAGTGGGCAGGCCACATAGCACGAAGAACAGATGGTCGTTGGGGCCGAAAGGTTCTCGAATGGAGACCACGGATCGGCAAGCGCAGCGTAGGACGTCCACCAACTAGATGGACGGACGATCTGGTGAAGGCTGCGGGCTCACGGTGGATGCAGGCCGCTGCCAGCCGAAACCACTGGAGATCTTTGAGGGAGGCCTATGTCCAGCAGTGGACGTCTTACGGCTGAGATGATGATGATGAAAAAAAATCTATTTTAAAATTAAACCTCCGTCGTAAGGTTTAAATTTTTTAAATTTTGTATTTAATTCCTAAAAGTCAAAGTTAGAGTGAAAACGTTTATTTCCTTAGACGCTCATGGCATACATGGACAAAAAATGTATTGTTTCTTCATACGAAAGCAAAAATAGCCAGTTCAGACGGGCCTCCTTGCATTGTACCGTGTTAGTGGTCAGTGGATAAATATTATATATTCCAAAAATACGCTGTCACAAAACTGAAATACCCACAGAAATCTAAATAATATACTCCTACTCCTAATTTTATCGTTGATTTATTTTATATCTTAAGTATTTATAATATTTTTTAGCCCTTGAAAATGTAAAGTAAATCTTTTTCTAAGACCATATCCGTCATTATGTGTCTACAGCTAAGTCAACATTTTACGAAACCTACCTGCTTATATCTATTTTTATAAACAAGACCAGAAATACTTTGATATCCGTAGACCTATTTCGACGATGATTTAAAAAAAAAAGTTGTTTCTTGCAAGTTGGTCAAATTTAAATTTTATAAAAATCAGTAAAGTCGTTCGCGAGTTATATTGAATTACTATCTTTTCACGTCACGTTGTTGTCCGTTAGTTTTGGAATTTGAAGTGTGGTGGGAAAGTGTATTTGTTTGTATTCGGCAAAAAGACTGAACCGATAAGCCTAAAACTTGATATGATGATAGGTTTTACATTAAAATAGGACACGCTACTTTTATCTGCGAGAAGAAATGTCGTTCTACGGGAAAATACATTATAAAGCTGGTAACAGCGCAGGCACTGTAATACGTTTATTTCAAACTAAAAGTCGTTTTTTTTTTCTAACTGTTTATTAATCTACTAGCCTTATAAGTATTAAACACCGCAAGAATATCCGTTAGCTGTATACAGAGTCACCGCAACGCGTAAGTAATGAGAGTCTACGTACAAACTAAGAAGACATAGACCGGGCTAACGAGCCAATACACTCATACCCCATAGCTTCAGTAAGCCATATTCACCAGCCAGTAATCTATGTATTATTCAGTCTAAGCCACATTCACCATTCACCAGTCAGTAAGCCGTAGGCCGCGGGGCGCAATGCCAGTCCGTAAGCTCAAAGAAAAACATCTTGAAGCCTTATACAAGCTTACGCACTTCACTAAGTGAGTTTATCGTGGTTTATTATGATTTTTACGGTAATAATCTGTGAGTTTTATGAACGTTTCAAATGCATTTCAGTTATTAATGATGGCTTTTTATTGTTGGAGGTGATTGTATGCGTGTTTTGTTTTGAATGGTAATTTTTTATGTGATGTTTACAAAAGTTATGGTATACGTTTTGTTATTTCAATAGGCAATTAATGCAATGTGCTCGCGCCAGAAATGCAATGTGTTTTACACGTAGACTGTAGAAGAAAAGAGTTTCTCTATAATAGGTTGGTAGTATAATCTTTGACGAGTCCTTCAAAGCTTGATGAAACGAGAAAAGGCTTTTTTGATCATAGAGGTCACAAATACCATAAACCATAAAAAAGGAGATGATTACTGTCTGTTACTACTCTATGGGCACCATTATATAGTCTCTGAGTAGCACTGCGCTGAGTTGTCGCGTAATATCCCGCCCTATTTGAACAAATCGGTATTTTATTGATGTTTTAGTTTTAAGATGGATACATTTTTAAGAAAGAGTGCATTTATTTGCTATGCATATTTTCTACAAAAAAACCGCGTGAATATAATTCAGGATAACAAAGGTACAAAGTTTTTTGTTTGGTCTTGATGTTAGAATATCAGGCTCAAATTACATTTTAATCTATAAGTATAAATAAGGGTACAAATCGCTCCATATACAGGGTGGGAAATATTGATGGTCCTGGCGATCGATCGATGGAAACTACTTTAAATCCTAGTTAAATTTACTAAAAGGAAACATTCGTTTATTTTTGAAAAAACAAAACAGCTAAAATCTGGTAATTGTTGTTGAAAAATAAGTTAATTTACAGTTTTAAGATAAGATGCAGATTCTTAACAATCGATATGTATAAGCCATTTTTGTGCAATAACGGAATGAGAAGAATAAGAAGAATTAACATAAAACAACTTGTTCTTATAATGAGCTTAAGCATTTAAAGAAGTTTCCCGAGAACGCCCATCGTGTTTTTCACCCTGTATATGTTTATCTTTCACTCACCGTTTTGTGCAGGAATGAGCTGGAAGCTCTGTACAGCATGTACCGGCAGCTGCTGCAAGCTGCGCAGGCCGTGGCGCCCACGACGGCGGCGGGAACACCTCCGAAAATTGAGGTAAGTTCTCCAGCATCTATGTACAGTTCAGTTCAGTTTCTTGTT
This sequence comes from Gymnoscelis rufifasciata, assembly GCA_929108375.1. Taxonomy (NCBI): domain Eukaryota; kingdom Metazoa; phylum Arthropoda; class Insecta; order Lepidoptera; family Geometridae; genus Gymnoscelis; species Gymnoscelis rufifasciata. Next base: position 15,516,653 of record OV815303.1, read on the forward strand.
ATTCGACTTTGCGCTTGAAGCGACAATTTGCCAGTGTCGAGTTAAAAAAAATTATAAAGTGAAAAAGATATTATTCAGTTGAACGCCATTTTGACGAGTCTCAGCATCTATCTATATCCTCATTTAATTTATCAGATGACATAATCGTTCTTTCGATCCACAGCAGCCTTTCTTCGTGCTGCTGGATAACCATGCTGGGTTATCCAGCTTTTATCCAGGTTATCATAATGGGTTTTCCACGTAATATCCTAGCGTTGAGAATCTTCTTTAATCGCGGGAAAATATGTTATCCTGCGGGAAAATTCATTACAGTGTGGGGGCACTGCTTGTAGCAATTTTTTTTCCTAACGATCCTTTTTCATGTAGTGATAAAAATACAATATAAAAGATACTAGAAATAGCCATATAAAAACGTTTCCAAGTTCCATTACTGCATGCTACATATGCATATAAACTTTGGAAGCCTTTTGTTAATGATATCTAACATATCCCGCCTATACTTAGTAGGTAAAAGCTAAGTTACAATGCCTACCATAATTAATCAAATTGAAGAAGTTTTGTCTGATAACAGTTTGGCTTGGTTCTGTGTAAGTGTTGAGTCATGGAATCAATTTGCTGTAGGGTGTACCTTAAAACTGATTTAATGACTTACCTAGGTATAAACGTATGTATTTGGTACATCTATATACGGCTAAATTATAAACTATTTTCAGTGGCTTTGCTGGCGTGAATTATCCCAATTCGCCAGTTTCGATCTTACCCCCAATTAAATATACTTTTTCATACCGACAAAATTATAATACTTAGTTCAAATTTTTCGGTTTATATAAATGTATCGTCAAAAAGAACAGTACAGTTCACTTGGAATGACTTTAAATTAAATTTATTAAATCTATGTTAATGTAAAACATAAGTTAGGTAGCTTATATTATTTTAGAACAATTACTCGTAATCTGAATAAATTAAAACTAAAATAAGTATATGTATTAATTACTTCAACTGACTTACAAATAAGTCAAGTACGTTTCCAAGATTTAAATGGGTGGGTACTATATTTAAAAACAATCTATTCAGAATGAAGTACTTATTATACTTTATAGTGCAGCTACATTAGCGGCCTACGGCGAATATTTGTGTCAGCACGAAGTGTGTGGCCGGGTACATCGTTTCATTGCAACGAAATATTCGGGCTAAGACGATGTTTATCGTTGGCATGGCTATACGTCACTTTAGAATTTAGTAGCGCGCAGCGCGATACTTTGCTCGTTAATGTAGCCGCAAGATTAAAATCTTTAGTTGAACTTTACTATTTACCTACTGACACCTGATACGTTGTACCTTGCAAACCTTTAGTAATACAATAAAATCTATTATACAAAGTCACTGGAAAAGCACAAGCTTGTCTCAGAGCTCGTAAGCAGTAAGCACTACAGTACAATGCCTTCTTTCGTTTTTACAGCAGTCTACATATTTTTATTGTTTGTTATCCAATGGTTCAGCAACTTTGTTATTTTATTGGCATGAGTCGAATGAAAAAGTATGAGTTAAATACTCCGGGGGTATCGTAGTACAATATTATAATGTTGGAAAGTTACAGAGGCTTTAAAATTTACATTTTATTTCGTAATGTTGTTGTTCTACGTGATTCGCAAGCACAAAAAAGCGACATTTTAATGAAGAACATAAAGATGCAATTTCTTTATCATATTTTTCTATCAAACCAATTTAAATAAGGAGGAGGTTCTCAATCTAACACATGACATGTGTTCTTCAGCAATCCATATTTTTAAACACTTCATGTATAAGCACCCATATTAACGTTCCCACTGCTGGGACACAGGGACTTATATCTTAAAGAGAGAGAGAGGCCTTAATTCACGAAGCTGGTCAAGTGCGGGTCGGTGAATCCCACATGTCCTGCAAACTCTTTAAAGTTCTCAGAACATGCCGGTTTCCTCACGATGCTTTCTAAATATTTACATACATTTTCAAAGAAGAAAAATAAAAAGGGTTCGGAATGAAAGTTAAGTGTGCTCCCATCTTGCCAACACGGCTTCTTTATGTATAATTCATCTAATAGTTCATTTTTCTAAAACGTATTTTTACTTATTTTATATAATTTCAACAAAACAACCATACAATTTCATGTTGCCCTATCATGTATAAACTCAATTCCACACACATACCGGAATTTCAGGAAAACTACATGTCCCACTAAACTGCCATAAAACAAGTCGTCGGACCGGTTCTCGACCTATTTATCTGCCGCCCTCGCATGCCGCCGCCCAATTCCCGCCCGCCCTTCATGTGGACGCACGCAATAACGACAGTAAATGCTCCCTATTATTCGGGACAATTTACCAACATCGAGCTATTGTCCTATATTAAACGGTTTTGCGGTTAGCTAGTTTTTGAACAGATAACTATTAGGGGTTGAATGAAATCTGCCTAGATTTTCATGGACTATTTTCCTATGAGAGACGGTTATTGCAACTACTAATGGATGTTTAAATTTTATACAAAAATTAAGACACATCCGTAACCTTCGCGCACAGGATTCGAACCTGCATCTCCGGGAAAGCGCCCTGACGTGATAGCCAATTACACCAACGCGTCATTACGTGATAGATCGAAACATTTTCTGCACTTTGTATTATCGAGTGAAACCCCGAGTAATTTTTTCTGTATAAAATTTAAAAATAGTTTAACCTGCAAAGTGTGGTTTATTACTTATTAAAAATCATTAAAAATACTAATGGATTAAAGCATATATAAACAGTTAGATTGTAGAATATAAATAAATAAATTAAATAAATCCATATTGCTAGAAATCTTACTTTAGCCCCGTTGGTGCCCGTAGTAAGTATACGACCTACGATTTAATGACGTTTATCATATCATACGCAACTTATTGTTTAAAGAATACCAGGGTATTTCTGTTCATATATCTTTGTATATGTGTGATTATATATTTAGATGTATATATATATTTATATAAATATACTTATATATAACTTTTAAGTGTGTATTTTTGTGTGTGCATAAAAAAATTATGAATTTATATAGATATAGGTACTACCTTAAGGCAAGAGTAAAGCCACTAGGTACCTAGTCGGAACTGCAACCTTGCTAATAAAAATAGTGAGGGATCATTTTCCGTGCGCAACCGTAATTGATCGAATTATGTTATCTTAATAGTTTCCTACTGCAGCCTACAGCCATGCAATGTTGTCTGTCGTAAACTAAAGGCGATTAAATTGGAATTTTAATTGAGCATAAAACCCATTTAGGATATTAATTTGGAATGTTTAAATGTTGAAATCCTAATAAGTTTAGTTGCTAAACAAATAAATCGTGCTATAAAAAGACTTTGTGTAACTTAGTTCACCTATCTGATTGATTGCTTGGTTGACTGTTTGGAAAGATGTTTTTGTTGCAAAAGTTTCATCATACAAAAAAAAAATGGTTTATATTTCAACTTAAATAGCATCACTTTCATTTATTCTTTGTTGCAAAACGCCATAAATATTAAATTAAATAAAATATATTACAGGGCATAGATCAGAACACATTCCGAGAGGTCCTCCACAACACCTTCGACCTAGTCACAGAAGAAATGATCCTCGAGAGAATCTGGGTGACATGGGAACGCGGGGCGGGCGGCGGCGAGGGCGCCCTGCGCTTCGAGCCCTGGGCGCGCGGCCTCAGCGTGCTGCTGAAGGGCGGCGCCGAGGAGCGCCGCCAGTACTGCTTCACCATCTACGACGTGAACGCGGACGGCTTCATCACCAGGGACGAGATGTTTGTCCTGCTTAAGTGAGTCGCACACTGTTCTGTTCAGTAGCTTAGATCAGTATTATGTTTCATCTATAGACGAAAAATTAAAGATGGTGCAGACATCGACGATGCTGATGCTGGTTTGATGGCAGCATCGTAGAAACCCAACGCCAATAAGCGGTTTCTAAGCAATTAGTCTGGTAAGGCGTTTATGGAAGAAAACAAAATAACATACCAATAGTTAAATAGCTTAGCTAGCCATTTTTAACCCCCGACCAAAAAAGAGGGGTGTTATAAGTTTGACGTGTCTGTCTGTCTGTCTGTCTGTGTGTCTGTCTGTCTGTCTGTGTCACCATAGCTCCCGAACGGATGGAGCGATTTCAATTTAATTTTTTTTGTATGAAAGGTGAGTTTTGCGCGAGTGTTCTTAGACATGTTTCATGAAAATCGGTTGGGCCGTTTAAAAGTTATGGGGGTGAGAGTGGGTAAGGAAAACCGAAAATCTGCAAATATACTAGTGTGGGGTATCAAATGAAATCGCATCGCGTCCACATTACATAATATTATGTTGTGTTACGTTTAAGGAAATTAAGGGATTGGAATCGGGGGTGTTTCTTAAATTTTAAATTTAGATTTATCATCGCTTGTTATCGAAAGGGTTTAATACGCGAATGGTGTACAGCACTTTAGATAGATAGATCTTTCTTTTATTACACAATAATACTTACACTTACACAATAAAAATAACAATCAATAGCCACACTATTAGTAATACAATCGGCCGGCGGCCTTATCTCTAAAAGCAATCTCTTCTAGGCCACCTTTCGATGGGTAGGATCTGCTAGAAGCACGAAACACCGTGCACAACTGCACAAAGATCAGTTTCTTCCAAATCAATCTAATAATGCATTTTTTTTCAGGAACTCCCTACTAAAGCAGCCAGGAGACGAAGACCCCGACGAGGGAGTACGGGAGCTTGTGGAGCTAGTTCTCCGAAAACTGGACGTAGATCAGGACGGGAAGGTGCCTATAGAAGATTATAAGTAAGTCTTAAAAATATTTGGTAGCTCGACAAGTTTTTTTTTAAACGCCATGCCAGCTATAGCTAAATAGGTATGTTTTTAAGTGCAAAAACATGCAGCAAATTACGTTTGTTTGAGGAACATTCAACCAAATTACGTTTGTTGTACTGCTTCCGTATTAAATATTTATTTATTATGTGTTTTTAGTATTTGTTGTTATAGCGGCAACAGAAATACATCATCATCATCACCCTATTAACGTTCCCACGGCTGGGACACAGGGGCTTCTCTCTTTACGAGAGACATAAGGCCTTAATTCACCACGCTGACCAAGTGCGGGTTGGTGAATGTCACATGCCCTTCAAACTCTTTTAAAGTTCCCAGAACAAGCCGATTTCCACACGATGTTTGCCTTCACCGTTATAGCACGTGTTTAAAGCGCACATAAATATCTCAAGAAGAAAAATCCAAAGGTTCGTGGCGGGGTGTGAACCCACGACCTTCGGAATGAAAGTCCAGTGTCCTCCCACTTAGCCAACACGGCTTTGTACAGAAATACAACATGACAGACAGACGACGAAGACAGTGCTAGAGTCCCTTTTTATCCTATGGGAAAAGAGCCCTAAAAAGGACAGACTTTATTAGCAAGCGGCTTATATATTTATTTATTTCTTAAGTAACCCCAAGGATCATGCAATAGAGTATCAAGCTGTTTTTTTTTTAATAGAAGTTTTCTTATGTTATACTTTGTTTTATAGGAATGCTGTAGAACAAGAGCCGCTTCTACTTGAAGCATTTGGACAATGTTTGCCGACGAAGCGCCAAGCAACTACCTTCCTCAAATCTCTTGCAACTAAATTATAAGGAAACTAGTCAATACCATAATTATAAGTTAGCAAGTATTTTAAGCAAGGTCTTTTATAAATATTATGCATAGTGATTTAGTCAGTTAAATTGGTAGGTATATTTATTAGCACGTCGAAATCATTATGAATCCTTATCGGAGAATGATTTTTGACCAGGGATGCAAAAAGAAGGGTATAAGTGTTACGTGTCTTTCTGTCTTTGGCATCATAGATAAGCGATTTCAATACAGTTTTTTTTATATCAATTGGTGCGTTGTCAGACATGTTTGATGAAAATCGATTGAGCCTTTTGGGTTGAGTATTTTAACTTAAGATTATTTCTTATTTAAGGATTATATTAGTTAATAAGAAATAATAAAAACATTTTTTATAGGTTATATAAATAGTATAATTGTCAACTTTCAACCTCGCTCATTAGATAAATAAAACTAAAAAATATTAAATTATTGATTACGTAAAAAAAATGAGAGCCTACCATACACGCACAATTTCATAAAATTTGGTGATATGTTGCAAACGGTACTTTTAAAGAGCGAAAGGCTCTCCCGTGTGCCTTGCTGTGCGAGGTGGCTGGAGGCAGTTAATCATGAGGATCCAAGCCCGTCTGGGCGAAGTCAGTGAGCACCCTCGCGGCGTTGGTGGGCAGGATGTTCAAGAACTGAAAATTAACATTTTTGAGTTAGATTAAGGCATGCTGTATCTTAAAATAACAACACTAATAAAACGTAGGTACTTGAATACGAGAACAAAATTAACTATTAGAAATAAATACTATTAATTAAATGTGTGTTTATAATTCTAGTTTCGAAAATATATGGTATGAAAATATATTTATATGCCCGTAACTGTGCATTCTCACTTTGTTCAAGTACCTACATTTTGAAACTCTTTTACATTTTTATTAAATAAATAGTTATATATGAACAATTTGTACCAGCGCAACGTTAATAAAGGTCTTTATAGTTCGGCCGTTCAGAGAATGCGTTCCTGACAGATGTCAGAAAAATCACGCCTATGAAGTCCTGAATTTCTTATTAGTACAGACAATAGCTGTCATTGTAATACTTAATGAGCATGCTGAACTACCTAGTGATGGGAGATGAATCATGGAGGAACGGTAACGAACTCAGTGTTATGTTGCCCAACACTAGTCGTGACTTAACTGATAGGTGTCAAACGCATTCTCTGAACGGCCGAACTATAATAGTATCAATACAAAATAACGAGTTCCAAAATAGAAGCTACCAGTTAATCAAGAAAGTTTATGCGCAATTAGGTCAGTATAAACCTTCCTCTTTCCTAACTAAATCCTACTAATATTATTAACGCGAAAGTTTGTGAGGATCTAAGTAAGTGTGTGTGTTTGTTTCTCGATAAAACTACTGGATGGATTTGAATGAAACTCCACAATAAGATAACTTACATATAAGAATAACACATTGGCCACTTTTTACCAAAATACGGTAAAATACCGCTTTTCACGGGAAAATACAATAATTACGAGCAAAGCCAAATGCAACTCAAATCGTGAGTTACATTTGGCATGGACAAAGCTGTTTACCCAGTAATGGACAAAAGCTATTTTTAGTACGGGAAAATTTATAATTGCCCGAGCAATCTATGATATAATCTATGATTGATCTATGTACACAGTTTTTTACAATAAATGTTTATCTTCTTCTTCATCAAAGCCGCGGACAGGCATCTAGTTATCATAGTAACTTACTTTAGTCAGATAATAGAAATCGCTAGGGATCGTGATCTCCTCGTAGTTCCTCCTGACGGCATTCAAGATCTGATCAGCCGCGTCTCCGGGGTCCACAGTCTTCAGCAGGCGCTCGAAGCGGATGTTGGGCTTCTTGCAGAGGCCTGTGTTCACGATGTACGGGCAGATGGTGGTCAGGTGGATCTGAAGGCACGAAGGCAGGGTACGATTTAATATAAATTTAGCTTTTTCAGTCACACGCTATTCAAACCTATTGCTACACAAAATAAAACAGTTCAATGTAGGTAAGTGAGGTTTGTGGCTTACTCCAGAAATGCCCTGTGAAGGGGATAGTTGGAATACCTTTCCAATATATTTTGTGTGAAAAAAAAAAATTAAATTATACTTAATACAAATACAAATTATACCTATTACCTATAGATTAAGATCAAACGTTTATCTATTTGTTACTCCAATATAAAATTATATATTAAATTCAGTAAGCGGGACCAGTTGCCCGATTAAAAACTTGCATAACGTCAACCGGGTCCGAAGACCGGGTCTGGGTCCTTTAGTAGACTGGGCCTGCTCGAACAGGCCCAGTCTACTAAAGGGCCATTTAATGTCTGTTGAACAACTGTCAAGATAACACATAGTACTCCTATATTTGTCTCTCTCTGACTTCATAAACCTATCTTATAGAATTGTAACCACATTATAATTAAAGAGGCGTCGTGTCGACATAGTCGCCAGACGCTTAATGCTTAATTATCATGAATTATATAATATTAGGGTCCACGAAGACGGTCTTGTCCATCTTGTGGTGCGTTTCCGATTGAGTCCTACGGCAGTAAATGCACTAGTGGTCTTCTAAATCTTAATAAGTCTGGTCAGATCCTCTTACCCCGGTAGTATCCCTAGGATCCTCGTGCAGTTCGATAGCCAGCGCCTCCATGATACCGCGCGCTCCGTACTTGGTGCCGCAATACGGGACCAGGTTGCGAAGGCCCATCTTACCGGCCATGGAAGACATGGAGACGATGTGCCCGTTGTTGTTCTCCAGCATCGCTGGGAGGAAGGCTTGGATCATCTGGAAATATGTTAACAGATATAAGGCTGATTTTATTATTGGATAAAGACACCCTTTACCTTGAATTAACCTAGTGCCTGTTTACGTCACGGTAATAACCTGTAACCAGCCAAAATGAGCTATCAAACACTGAAATAAATTTCATATCGTCTTCTTTAACTATGACAACGCGGGGCGGGTGTGGCGCGGTGGTGCGTGTTGATCAGAATGGTGACGTCTCTCACTCGTTGTATATAATAAATGGTTCCTTACCCCAAAGGTAACAAATAATGTCAATGTCAAAGTCAAAACGTTAATTCCTTAGACGCTTATGCAAACATGGACAGGTCAACTTAAAAATCAGGATAATCAAGGAAATAACATTGTCTTGACAGTTCGCTTCAATTTTTTACACTGAGTGTGTGAGAAGCAAATATAACAACCCAGCTTTCATCTCTTATGTTGTTATTATAACAATATTGGTGTACAACATGGTTACCACATATACATTTAACATTAACAAACAAATGCTAGTCACGCACATAACAGAAAAAATCAAAATTCAGCTGTTTTGTCCATCCCAGTGGAACCGAGCTGTTGATATCTACTACCGATAGGATCTTCTTCTCGAAGTGCCTGAGCACCGGCTTATAGGGGGTGATGCCGGTGTTGTTGATGAGAATAATGACGTATGGCACCTCATTGCATCATCATTATTCTCATATTACGCACCTCTTTGCATCCAACAAAAAGGTTGCTTACCCAAAGGTTGCCAATAACGTTGATGTCCACGACCGATCGGATCTCCTTCTCGGAGTGCCTGAGCACCGGCTTGCAGGGCATGATGCCGGCGTTGTTGATGAGGATGGTGACATCTCCCACCTCCTTGCTGACCTTATCAGCCAGTTGGAACACGGCCGCGCGGTCTGTGACGTCACATCTGAAAAAAGGGTCTGGGATAAAATTTGCTTTACCAACGTTTTGTTTATTCTTCGACACTTGTTCTTGTGTAAAATCTTTAAAGTAAATTGGATAACAATAAATAAACTGTATCCAAAAGTTTCAAAGCAAACCTCTACTTTTTCTAGTTTAACCTGTAACAATTATCATCCCTTATCATAATCATCTAAAGGTGTAGGGCGGAAACCATACAAAGTATTTAAGATAGATCTTGTTGTTCATAATTAGCCAGTCCTTCTACAATCTGTGATGTCTGATCTTAAAGATAGAATAGAATAGAAAATTATTATGACACAATGGGCAAGATTAAATTATAACTGCAAGCCAATTTTACAGCTCAATTTTTGACTGCCTCAGTGGCGCAGTGTGCACAAGTCCGCTTGTGGTGCAATAGTTAGCGTGTTCAATTCCTGCTGAGTAGTCAAGTGTTTGTATGTTCTGCAAGCACTTTCTCCTTGGTATGGGTATTTAATGTGTAAAGTAAAAATATCCATACACTTATGTCTAATAAATTAGGTATATCAGATGTCTAGCACCTGTAACAAAAGCCTCTTACTTAAGTACCATGGGACTAGATGTTGTTGTGTGGATTGTCCGGAAATATTTATTCAGTTCATCGTTGTCAAAATTTAATCTCGTATTACCTATACCTACCTACTACTTTATACTTATAAGGAAGAATATAATACAAATACAATATGTTTATTGTATAACACATTGATATAAAAAAATCTTAATATAATGGTTTCCAAACTAGGCACAGCCTGTATCTTGGAAACCTACTTCCTTATGAATTCAATCAAACATATAAAGTACTAATAAAATAATATACGTTTCCATTTTATAGAGAAGACAATTATAGTTAAAATACAAAATTAAAAGTAGTTAATTAAAGGTATACGCGCAAAGTAGTTAAAAGTGTGTAAAGAGATCTATATTTAATTTAAGTAAATGTGTGCCACCTATGTGTGGATGTATAATACGAGTGTGATGTGTGTTGTAAGTGTGGTGTAAGTGTGTGTGATGTGTGTCAGATGTGAGTGTTGTTTGGGTGCGTAGAATGCAGTGGCTATTACCAATTACTACCTTATAAACGAGAGTAATGTATCAGTCGAATCATTGAATACTAACTGGTATCCGTGAACCTTTCCCTTCTCCTCCTTCACTATCTTGAGGGTCTCGTCAATGCCAGCTTGGTTGACATCTGCCACCACCACGACGGCGCCGAGCCTCGCGAACCGCAGCGCCATCTCTCGGCCCATTCCGTGCCCGGCGCCACTGATCTGCAAGTAAAATAATCATCTTATATATAAAATTTCCATGTCACAATGTTAGTTACCGTACTCCTCCGAAACGGCTATAACGATTGATACCAAATTTTATATGCGTATTCAGTAGGTCTGAGAATCGGCTACTATCTATTTTTAATTTTTAGTTCCCATTTTATTTACTATTATAGTAGTAAAATTTTAGTTGTGAAAATCTGTTTATGTATGGAATTACATGTTATTAATAATTATATATTATTATTAATATATTATATATTTGGTATCAATTAATTATTATTATTAATATATTATATATTAACAACATGTAATTCCATACATAAACAGATTTTCACAACTAAAATTTTATGATTTAAAATATTTTATCAGGGGATTCACATGTTATAAATTTACAATTTATCATGGCAACTCATGGTAAGGCACTGTCCTAAAAAAAGTGCTGACAAAAATTGACATGAATACTGATCATTTTCTAGCTCAAAGTACGAATACAAAAATTTGAATCAGATTAGGTAGATTATTATTTTATCTGACACAAGTATACTTGTGGGCGTATTAAGTTGATATAGCGCAGCATTATCTTTATGTCAAGGATATATTTATTAGTTCTGATTGTTGCGACTACCGATTTACCAAAATAAATTAGTTTTAGTCTATTGATTTTATTATAATTTTGTGGTTCTTGATAACTATCTATACCTACTAATATTGAAAAGAGGAATGATTTGCTTGTTTCTTCGTAATAACTACGAAACTACTGAACGAATTTCAAAAATTATTACACCAACGGAAAGCCACACTATCCTCGAGTTGCATAGGCTATTATTTTATTTAAAAAATAATAGAGAGATAGGATATCCTTACAACCAAGGTGTAAAAAATAACCCAAAAACAAAATAGCAATAAATATAAAATATATATATATAGATAGACCTCAGATCAGAGAAAATCCCGCATTTCCCACGTCCCGCATTTCGGTAGTAGGCAAGCTACGATAATTCGTTTTAATTTTTTCTACACAAATTATGAATATTAGATTCAACCTATAAGTGGGGCTTATCACTTTGTAAAAACATAAAAGCTATATCCAATTTACATAAGCTTCTATTGTATGATGTTTTTTCAAAATACTGACCAGCACGATATCCTCACTGACATCCTTGGGCTCCGGGGGCATCACCCACACCACGATGGCTCGCAGAATCTGGAAGTTCAGCCGCACGATGGTCCATATCGCCTCGAAGATGATTCTCAGTACGAATATCACTTGTGGTTCGTCGGCCCTGGGAGTAACATAATTCATAAATTTATTACATTCCACAATATTAACATTGTATTTTAAAATACAATAATATGTCATACAGGTAATTAACTTTTTAAATGGCTTTGCCTCCACTAATAGTGCGATTATAGTTTATGCCGTCAACAACAGCGTCGAAATATCGGAAACTCATCATATCATGGTATTTTACCAGTTATAAGTATTAGTAAGTATTAACAGTTACAAATACGAATATGTTACAAATAAAATAACCCTGTTATACTATATTATACAGGGTTATTTGTAAGCAGACCATACAGGACGTGATAGGACGTAGGATTAGGTAAAAACCATTTGACAATGAGTTACCAGGGTCAGTTAACCCTCTTTGAAATATTTAAATTTTAATATTGAGAATTATGGAAACTAGTACAACCTTGTAAATAAGTTAAAAAAATCTTAAAATTGTATTTCCTATGGGTAATTTCGTACTATCATGGTAATATTATCTATACAGTATTCAACACGCTGACCATTCGTCATTGTGGCACTGTCGCGACTGCTTGTATCCCTCGTGTAACCTTCGATCAAGGTGCGTAAATATAGCTCGCGTTTCGACCGTTTGTAAGAGTTTAGAATACTGTATAGATAGTATACCTAACCGTGATTATTATCTTATAAATTAATTTATGATTAAAAAATCACAATATTTATTGTGATTTTTTCCCGAGTTTCACATTGTGACATTTAAAAATCAAAAATTATTATATATTGAAGTCCCCAACCGCGCCTGTCGCTCTGTTAGTACATACTAGGGCTTGTTTTCATTTTCGTTGGGTGACAATCATATTATCTTGTGTGACATAAATACTAAAGAAATAAACATAACAAGCGGTGGTTGAACTTTAAGTTCATGACACAAAGTGACCAAGTAAATATTTACCTACCTAATTACATTATGAATGTTATTTTCTGAAATCCGTAATATGCGTAGAATTGTCTACTAGAAACTAATATCAAGACAGGATTTTCGATAAGGGATCATAAGGGCAGGTACATTAACCGTTATCATCATCATCACCCTATTAACGATCCCACTGCTGGGACACAGGAACTTCTCTCTTGGCGAGAGAGATTAGGCCTTAACTCACCACGCTGGCCAAGTGCGGGTTGGTAAATGTCACATGTCCTTCAAATTTTTAAAATTCTCAGAACATGCCGGTTTCCTAACGCTGTTTGCCTTCACCGTTAAAGCACGTGTTTTAAAGCGCACATACCTTTTTTAAAAAGAAAAATCCAGAGGTGCGTGGCGGGTTTGTACCCACCATTTTTGGAATGAAAGTCGTGTGTGCTCTTACTTAGCCAACACGGCTTGTTATGCATTAACCGTTATAGTTACGAGGGAACGGTTTAAGAAGTATATTATTACATATTTGTTTTAGATAAATATATTGAACTGAAACAATACAAAAATCTAATAGTCAACTTGATAAATGCTAAAATAGCAACAACATTTTTTGAATCCCAATCATGATTATATTTCTACTTAGTTTAAAAAATTTAAGCTAACTGTCAAGACAATGATATTGCCTTGATATTTTATATTAAAATGTTTAATTTAATTAACTTTCAGTTGAACTGTCCACGTAAGCCCTGTGCTTCTCAGGAAATATACGTTTTAACTTTGACTTTACAGTACGCATACAGAAACATCAAATACTTTAAAATGTTCGGAATTTCAAGGTGTTAAACTACAAAACGAAATAACAATGCTAATAACGACCTATTGAAAATACTTTTCATGCAAAAACTGGTTTGGATCAAAGATAAGAAATAATCAATGCATTTAGTTTCTTAGATATCCAAAAATAAACGTGAAAATTATAAAATAATGATTATAAAACTTACATGTTGTTGTCCCTGTGTGTACCTGAGTCGATATGATAGCAGCTAATTACTTCGAAAGTATTTTATCTTATCAGTTCATAGATAAGGATTATCTCGTAATCGAACCTATGACCCAACTAAATACTAAGCAGGTATAAAGTTCAAATTTCAGCCTTCAATCTGAACACTATTATTATTAAACTAGGCTAGTTTGGTCTGCAGTTTTTGCCATAGCAAAATATATCCACTTCGGTGCACTATAAGGTGACACAAGGTGTAAAAATATATTTTAAATATAATTGTATACAAGGAGACCACTGTTCTTAAAATAAATGCTGATACTGAGTATTCTTACTGGTTACTTGAACAATAACAGCAATGTCAAGAGTCAAATAAAATAAGATAAGGAGAGATTGTTCGAAAATGACAGGGCAATAACAATGTATCTTGGACTAGTTTCATTCATTGCTTCGTACACTGTATGTATTTTAAATACTGACTGCTTCAGTGGCGCGCTGGGCGAGGGTCTTGCGGCGCAAGAGGTAGCGGGTTCGATTCCCGCCGAGGGTGAAAGTGCTTGTATGTTCTGCAAGCACGATCTCCTTGGTCTGGGAATAAAATGTATAATAAAAAATATCTATATATGTAATAACTATTATATTAAGTATATCAGATATCTAAGTACCCGTAACACAAGCTTAGAGCTTACCACGGGGCTAGATGTTGTTGTGTGAAATATCTGGAAATATTTATTTATTTTATTTATTTAATATATGCTGAATATTCAAACACCCAAGTAGGTAGGTACTCTATCCATCATTATTTAATATATCAAACTTTTATGTAATAATGTAATTTGAATAGCAATGGATTTTATTTATATATTTCAAAATTGAAAATGGATTTATTACAGGAAATGTTTATAGCCTGGGTAATATTATGTAAAAGATTTCTAACATTTAAGACTATACAATAAAATAGGTATCTTAAACTAAGATCTATGTTACAACATAAATATATTTATGTTTGCCATATAAAAACTAAAGAGAACAATTTTTGTTACTTAAAAAATAAGCAAAAAGTTAACGAATGAAAAGAGAAAGAAAATACGATATTATTGAAGAAGAGATGTTTGAATCTTACTTATAAACAGATATTTTAAAGGTGAAGATATCAAGTTCTTTATTATTCAAAGACAATTAATTGTATGGGCGGCCATTCTTGTGAGTGTATTGTAGAACGAAATATTGTTCCTAATGTGTGCAGCACTAATAAATTGCTTTTGTGACACCTTGTAGCACTGAATTGAGTGTTAATATATATCTGCGACAGTAGATTAGGTGAGTCAATTACTAAAAATGTATTATTTTATAGAGATAATGATGCCAATGTTAATTCGGATTATATAACATTATCGTGATGTGGCTTAAAAAAGCCTAAGCTTTTCTCGAGGAGATAATATTTAGAGTAAGACATTCTATTCTATTCTATTCTAAGAATTGCGCTACTAATAGGTACTGTCAAACATGTTCCAAGCTTCAAGTTCAATTGTTTTTTGACTGTGGTATGTTTGTCGAATTAGGCCCCTTGAGCTTATGTTACGGTTTCATTCCTCGACTACCTCTATAATGAACCTGACAAAAGAATAAATACATTTGCTAGGTATATTCGCACCTTGAAAAATCTTCATGTAAAATGTCCGGTTGTCTTTGGCATACTATGAATAGTCCTCAAAGAATCCCATGGAACAGTCTGGAAACAATTTTGAAGCGGTATTAACTTGTCTTCCGTACCATAAATCTTCCTTAGTACCTGTTAAAAGTTAATAACACGTTTCATTACTCTATTTTGTACGCCTAGCTACGTTCCTATAGCAACCCTGGTATATTGACTACATGGTAAAAACAGGCGCAATGTATTAATATAATACCTAACACTGTAGCTAAACAGTAGCAATTTCTTATCATCATAAGTACCCCTACGTTCCCACTGCTGGGACACGGGGTCTTCTCTCCTTCAATTTTTTAATAAGATGACTGAAATGAGAGTGTTTTTTTTTATGGGACATAGATGGATCACATAGATCTATAAGGAACCTATTTACTATTATCTTGAAGACACTCAGGTTGTTGTTAGAAAATACAGCAGCAAGGAGAAGGAGCGAATTCCAAACCTTTGCCGTGGGAATTATAAAGGTGGATGAGAAGAGCTTAGGGCGAGTGAACGGAATACCCACTTAAAAAATAGATAAATCTATGCGGAAAATCCACACAACAACATCTAGCACCGTGATAAGCTCTAATAAGCTTGTGTTCTAGACATCTGATAAACTAAATACAATAGACATAGATACTTATTTTAGATTTTAGACACCAAACCAAGGAGAAAGTGATTGCAGAACATACAAACACAAATTGACCCCTCAGCGGGAATCGAACCCGCTACCTCTTGCACCGCAAGTGGACCGTCACCCACCGCGCCACTGAGGCAGTCAACTAAGGATGGTCACTCGCCGTACGTCTGTGTTCTGGAGTGGAAGGGTTATAGCTGATGATGTATAGCTTTAATGTAATTTTAGTCACATGACGTCATCTTAATTAGGGTTAACCAAACCTAATTAAGATTCCTTCCATTCCCAGCATGTCGTGAATTGTTACCAATCAAGACTTATTTTTTGTTGTAGATAGTCTAATTAGCGGACTCCTATATATACAGTTGGCTGCATTTTACTTAATTGATAGAATTGTCTTAAAAATTGGGGTAAACGAGATTAATATAACATAATAGTGTTATAGACCAAAACCTTATTAGATTTCGGTTCACAAAATAACAGCAAGTTGTATTAAGCTAAAATTTGCATACACTAATGTGTATTTACTATGTACCGTATAGGAAGGTACGGTGAGTTGATATTTGGATAGATTAAATATATACATATAATTAAAGCTGTCATGTTTATAATTATTTTAATTGTATTTGTTGACATCATTTATTGACAAATTTAGATGGTCATCTTTTTGACTATCTACCAATACATAGTATTTCCTAGTACCTTCTGTATTTGTTTACTACTTAACTAACACTACCTAAGACTTCCCTATACATAATTGACATCCCCGAACTAGTTTTTGTCAGTTTCACTGTTTATAAAACTTGTTTTGTTAGGTACCCATGTCACATAGGATATGGAAGAACGGCAAATTACAAACTTAACCTGAGTAATATATAGTATTATTACACCAGACCAGTTCGTTCAGGTAGTTTCCTACTTCGATTTATATACATTATCCATAGAATATTTTCATTTTGCGTACTTGGCACGTATGAAAAATGCAAAGTAGGTGCGATAAAGAAAGATATATTTTTAATTTTTATACATATGTTGATCAAAGTTCGTTCTACAATTTCTGGGTTCGGGTCTGGGTGTTTTCTATGTATCATAAGTATATATTAACAAAAAAAACTGTATCTATGTAGTATATCAGTCACCTAATCGCACCAGTGCTTAGTTCCTGAGTTAAGCGCCTTCAAGCAAACAATAAAAACAAACCTTTATCTATAATATATTAGTATATAATGATCTATCTTAATATATATAAATCTCGTGTCACAATGTTTGTCCTCAATGGACTCCTAAACCACTTAACCAATTATACTAAAATTCGCACACCATGTGTAGTTCGATCCAACTTGAGAGATAGGATGGTTTTTACGGCGAGAAAAATTCGAATAATTTCCGGGAAAATTTTATACCCGTGCGACGCCGGGGCGGGCCGCTAGTACTAATATATTATCTATACTAAATATCCGCTATTAAGCGAAGCGCCCTTTTTCCATAGGTCCAAACTTAAATAAATAAAATAGATAATTGAATAATTTTGGACTAATCACACCTTTAACCTAATCCTAAGCAGAGCTTGTACCTATCCGTTTGTTGATAAAGGTTTGTTTTTATTGTTTGCTTGAAGACGCTTTCTCGTGACCTAAGTAGGTACTGCTGCGATTTCAAAACTCATATATATACATAGATAAATAGCTTGTTTATCGAGCAAGGTTTTTACCCCGGAAAAAATAGTTTTTAGTTGTTTCTGCAGTAAAAACCATAAAACACGGACAACGTGGTAAGTGAAAAGTTAGTAATTAATCTAAGGGATACATTTATATTTTAATTATCTTCCATGCTCGGGATTAAAGTACACCGGTAGATACCTTTCATAACCTTGAAATACCAATGATTGAAATACTTTGAAGGTACTGCACCTACGTTACTTAACTCTGCATTAAGCAAGAAATATCGCAAGATGTCAGGTGGCGTTTAAACAGTAGCAACAAGGTTTTTAAACTCCCAATTTAAAGATTATTGTTAGAGATACATTTCATTGAAAAGACATAAACGCGCCTTAGTTCTTTTCACAATGCCATTCTTGAATTACACTCGTCTCAAAAAATGTCCCATCGTATTTTTTTTATTGTTTATGGACGTAAGAGATCACAAATAAGGTCTTTAATGGCTTCATTGAAACAGATGGACGTACAAGATTTTTTTTCAAAATAGACGGCACAGTCAACGTGTTAATAAAAAGAATATTCAATCCGCTCGCGGCGCAAGAGGGTTCGATTCTCGCTCAGGGGTTAAGTGTTTACAAATTTTGCGCGCACTATTTCCTTGCTATGGGTGTTTAATATATTTAATGTAAAATATGTATTTATACCTGTATGTCTATTTTATTAAGTATATCAGATGTCTAGTACCCGTAACACAAGCTTAGAGCTTACCACGAGGCTAGATTTAGCTATGGATTTTCCGGCAATATTTATTTATTTTATTTAAATTAAATTGAAAGAGACGTTGTTAAAGGGGTGTTACTATTCAGTTGATGACTTTGTTAAATGCGATATAGTTTATGATTAATCAGTTTATGTATGACATAATTATGTCCACCGACTAATAAACAAATGTAAATTATATATTCATCTTCTAACTTGAACTATAAATTGACATTCTAATTACAATTTCTGGTTTTTACCAGAAATAGTAAATAGTAGTAGTAGTAGTTTTCTTAGTCTTAATTATTTACTGACACTTATGTAGTTACCTACTGATTTTTTTACTGTCATTATTAGACATTATGCTTAGATTAAGACAAATTGTTGTAATAATAGGACAACAATTAAGGAAATGTTGTATTAGTAGTGATAGACGTTAATTATAATCTAATTGTAATAGATATTCAAATGCAGTGCGAAATTGTGAATTAAATAAGTTTATGCATTTTGAAATAAAAAAAATAGAGTGTATTTACAGACATTAGGTTAGTTTTCTTTACTTGCACCCCCATAACTTTCAAACTGTTAAACCGATTTTAAACAAATAAAACTAAATCAAAATCGCTTCACAAGTTCGGGAGTTACGATGCTAGTGCTATACAACAGACAAACACATCTAAATTATAACACCCCTCATTTTATTGCATCAATTGTTAGAAAGAGGTAAGGTTTATTATTATTAAGCATCTAAAATCTTGTCTACACATACATATAAGAATTCAAGCACCATATTAAAATCTTGCACAAACTCTCGTGATAAGAACTTGTAATGTTGAGCAAAAAATGTACAAAGTGTATAAGGCAAAGTTCAATAATTAAAAGTATTTATATTTTTTCTGAGTACATTAAGAAAAAAAACATAAACGACGCCATAGCCTTGGTCTTCGCCCGTCACGATAAGTAAATGTTCTAAGAATTGAAACAGACCAAACAAATTATATAATCCTACAAATCTCTTTTAGTTCTACAATTCGTGTGGAAACCGCGTTAAAGCTTATGTTCTTCTTTAACTTATTCAATCAGCGACAAAGCAAAAAAATAAATATTAAACTCATTTAAGATGCAAATAATTTAACAACATTTAAGAGGCATCACCAAAGGTAAGCAACATTTTGGTGTACAATAACAATAAAGCTTGCTTATTTATAAAAATAAAACTAAAGGAAATTAATGGAATTAATATTCAGTTAGGTAATAAGTACAAAACGTTGATAAACACAAATATTTTGTTTTACGCTATAATGTAAGACGAGTCATAGTTACTGCACTGGAATAAATTTATGTACATTTTTTCCTGAACCTGTTTCTATGTGGTTTTTCGGTGTGAATAAATTATCTGAATCTAAATTATTTTCAAAATCCACAAGGAACGCAAAAAAATAGGTATTACCAGTATTACATACAGAACCTTACAAAATCAAACGACAATGAAAATAACTTATATTTGTTTACATTTCTGGTACAAACCTGCTTCAATACGGTAGTAAAAATGAGAAAAATTAAGAGTTGTGTACGAAGCAGTAGTGACTCGCGACATTCGCGCCGAACGGACGCTCGCTACACATCACGGAATTTCACTGTGTTCCAAATTTAAAACAAAAAGGTGAGTGACCAAAGAGTTTGTCATTCAGTTTTATATTATGATCTGTGGCGCTGCAAATATTATAATTGTCTTTGGTAATGTTAATATGAATGGCGTGATCTGCTTTATAAATTAAAGTACAATTTATTTACGGATGGTACCTTATTTTTAATGGAGTTTGATTAAAACAGATTTATAAACTTTAGGGTACCGCTTCTAAAGTCTAAAGCTTCGGTGATTTAGATTTAGTAAGTGCTAAATAACATGTGAAGGTACTTTTTAACCAATTGACCTAGAATTTAGGTTTTAATTATTTTAAAGGGCAATTGGATCGTTTAGGCGCTTACTCGGTTTTCTTGGATCAGTGTGACAATAAATATTATATTTGAATATTCAGAAAACATAAAAAGTACACTCAACCTATTGAAAAAGTATTAACAGTAAGTTTTTCTTTCTTAAGTAACTTTAATAATATAGAAGAGCGAGACCATCTAACACAAGTTTTTAAGCTTAAATGAGGGTCTTTGCAATAAAAATCACACTGTAATTTATTTCGTTATTCATATCATTTGAATGACATACGCTTAATAGGTATTTAATTAGAATTAAACATTAAATAAAACTGAACACCTAATCCAATATATTAAAATAAACCAAATTTTAGGTAATTACTAGCCCCCAAACGTTATTTTGCAAAATGAAAAATAGATACATAGTAGCCGATTCTCAGACCTGCTGAATACGCATATAAAATTTGGTAAAAATCGGTAAAGGCGCTTCGGAGGAATAAATAAAAACTTTAAATAAGGAGGTCTAATATAAAGTATACCAAGGAGTCATAAATTATTAGGTATATATTTTTATCAAACTTTCAACGAAAAAGGACGTTCTTTATGCTGTATTTTTTGTGTTTTTTTTATATTTTGCTCAGAACTTTGAGCCATGAAAACGGATTTTGATAAGTAATTATTTTTTGAATACAAGCTGTTGCTTGCAAGTTGGTTTTAAATTTTATAACATTCAGTAAAGTAGCTCTAGAGTTATTTTGAAAAAACGTCCTAATTTAATACCGACTTTTGACGAACATTTTGGTTTTATGTTTTTCAGATTATTTTGACTAATTTAGACTGACTGTACTTAATTAGTTAAATATTACAATTTCGACATAACTAGTTGCCCTTCACGGCTTTGCAAAACGAACATAGTAAAAAAAATAGTATAAATAGTGAAATTTAAATTAATTGCAGACAAAAATGGCTACAGTGGAGCCAAACAAAAATGGCGGAGTTCCGAGTCTCGTGGAAAGGGCGCCATGGTAAGTACATAATACTCTAAAGCCAGTATTCATAGACGCAAAAAAATCTCTGATTATTTTATGATTTTTTTTATTTATTTTATTAATACCAAATTATGGTTCAAAAAACATATTAACACATACTTATAATTAAGACAATAATAATTTATAATCTACCAGGTTTTTAATCAACGTGTATTTTCAATTAAATTTTGGGCATTGAACTTCGTACAAAACTGGAATCACACGTTTTTCAAATATAATGTTCGGTAAACTTATTTGTATAAAAATCAGCCCAAAAAACATTAATATACTGTCCATATTACACAAGTCGCAGGACGCCGGTGTACGCCTGCTTCCTCGACCTATCCAAGGCATTTGACCTTGTCTGTTACGACGTGCTTTGGGAGAAGTTGAGGGACAAGGGCGTACCGCCGGACATGCTTAAAATATTTCAGTATTGGTACGGGCACCAAAGTAATACTGTTAAGTGGTCCAATGCCTACTCTGACGCATATGGGTTGGAGTGCGGGGTGAGACAGGGGGGGGTAAGCTCTCCCTCGCTCTTCAACCTGTATGTCAATGATCTCATTGTTGGGCTCAGCGACATGCGTGTCGGATGTCGTGTTGATGGTGTTTGTATAAATAACATCAGCTACGCGGACGACATGGTGCTGTTGGGCCCGACAGCAAGATCAGTCGAAGAGATGCTGAAGGTATGTGCTGACTACGCTGCTTCTCATGGGCTCCGCTATAATGCTAAGAAATGCGAATACATTGTCTTTAAGGCCGCCGGGAATAATCTCAAAGACTTTCCAGAGTTAACCCTAAACGGCATGATCATAAACAAAGTCACAACGTTCAAATATCTGGGGCATTATATCACCGACGACCTTAAAGACAATGTTGACATTGAAAGAGAACGTAGGGCTTTAGCGGTGAGGGGTAACATGCTGATTCGTAGGTTTTCCCGGTGTTCTGAGGAAGTTAAGGTAACGCTTTTTAAAGCCTACTGCCAGGGCTTCTACACCGGGAACCTGTGGATTAGCTACACCAAACGGCCGCTGGAGACCCTACGTGTACAATATAATAATATATTTAGGATGATGTTGGGACTGCCTCGATTCTGCAGTGCATCAGGAATGTTTGCGGAATATGAGACGGACGGCTTTGCTGCCATCCTCCGTAATAAGACCGCATCCCTGATGCGCAGGGTACGTGACAGCCCCAACAACATCCTAAAAACCATAGCTGGTAGAATCACCTCTCCCCTGTGGAAATGTTTCATGGGGAGAGTGATATAATTTAGTATTTTATTTAGTTTTAATTTTTGTATTATGTAGAACTAACTAACACTAGTAATAAGCTTTCTATGTATACTAACAAACTATGGATCAATGATATCTGCAATAAAAAAAAAAAAAAAAAAAAAAAAAAAAAAAAAAAAAAAAAAAATTAATGAAACAAGAAAACAATAATTTACCTTATTGATAGATAGATAGATAGATATGCATTTATTTCGCTGCAACACAGACAATTACATGAAAATGAATTACCTACTTAGGGTATTTAAACGAATAGAACAGTATAAAAAGAAAAACAATTACGACTAAATAAAATAAATTAACAGTAAAACTAAACCTCACAATTAAGAATTAAAAAAAAATTAAGACGAACATAAATTATAAAGAATCGTGCACCTAGCACATAAAAACAATACCTATATTCATTATTTATTAATGCCTAGGTACCTAGGTACATATTTTGCTCGAAAATCCAACTACCAACATCTGGGCAAGCTATAAATTCAAAGCTTGTGTACTTACGGGTAATAATAAGATATCTAATATAAATAATACAATTTAACTGAAATATTTAAGACGACCTGAATGGTTTGGTGGCCTAAGGCGTGATTGCTTGTTCGATTCCCGTCTGGGCCTGATTTAGTATGATCTTATTATATTTATATTTAGACTATATTTATTATATTAATATTTAGATTATATTTAATAAATCATATTATAATTTATATAATTAATATATATTTCAATAAAATCATGTCGGTTCGGGATTAGGGGATTCAAAGTCAAAACGTTTGAGTGAAACATCTTGTAGAGAGAGTGAAAGCAAAGCAATGAGCGATTGAGAGTTACGCCGAACGGAGCGCAGATCAAAAGAATAGAAGATACAGTCAACAGCAAAAGAAGCTCATAAAATAGGGCCCCACAATAATTATACAACAAATTAAGTCAAAAGTTACTGACTATTGTTGTTGTAGAAGTAAAGGATTTGTTCCTTTAGGATTTGCTATTGATAATGCAACTTTAACCCGATTTTATACTTTCCATTTTTTATTACTCGTACCATTAAGGTATTATTTTAATAATAACTATTATTCATTTATTATTTTTGTAACGTTTCATAAGTTATTATGCTTTTGACATTTGACCTATTAAAACTTTAGAACTGACTTTGGTATAACTTGTTACATCTGGCACGTATTTTGAACCGTTGATTTTGATCACCTACTTTTGCTGTTGACTGTACATTACATAGAGGAAATGCTCTGGTGTAATTATCACCCCATTATTTCAAATTAATCAGCTCAAAACACCTTTATATACGAACCTTCAATATCCTTTTCAATGTCACCACAAGTCACGTAAACTAAAAGGTCAATGGACGGAACGTGCGAGTCCATTTTACAGTCAACCATACACAGACCATACATACTGTTGTGTAACACGGCATGCTAAGTCAAGTAAATACCTACTTTACATGATACACATGTAAATAGACTTATTCATAAGAAATAAGGTTGTTTGAAGGATATATACAGATATAGTTGTGTTGTTCTATTCGCTTCTTAAATTAGTATAAAAAATGTAATCAAACTGTCAAAACAATTATTAATATTTTTATAAAAAAATATATTTAATTATTGTTTACTTGACTAGTCCATGTATGGCCTGGTTTTCCCCAAATATACTAATGATACTAAGTAAGTTTTTCGCTTTCGCTGTATATTAGCTTTGATCTTTTAAAATAAGTAATATAAAATTATAAGCATGCAAACATTCCATGAATACTATAATATAATTCATGTTTTATTCTTTCGTGCAATAGGCATCATAAAAAAAAGGTAGGAAACCTATTCATTCTGATAGCCCGTTCAAAAATTCTGGACAACAATTTTTCGCTTTTTCAATTTAGTCCTATATCTTGAAACTTTCTTAAGTTTTTCTACCTATATCTCGAAACTTTCTTAAGTTTTTAGTCCTATATCTTGAAACTTTCTTAAGTTCGGTACTCAAAGTACCGAAGTTAACTATAAATTTTATATATACACACGATAGCCGTATAATTTAGTACAAATCGCTCTAAAAATTACGTAACACGAAACGTCAATGAATTGTATCATTTTAATATTTCGTTTACCATAATGACCATCAGATTGACGACCAAAATGTTTTTTATATTCAATGTGATTCATCTAAATGTGTAGGTAATTTAAAAGTTTCCTTGAAATATTTTTCCTTATGACAGATTCTTGTAGGCATTAAATGATAACAAACAAGCAAGCAAGCCCGTCTTAAGCTTGATGCTTCGTAAAGGTGCGTACGGATTGCGCGTACCCTGGTACGCGTACTCAGTTTACGCGTATCCGGAACGCCTAGTCCGTACCTGCAGCTACGCGTTCACTCTTGGGGTACGCGTACCGAGCGAGCCAACTCGCAGCGCGAGCCACCGTCTGTCGGTTTTTGGTCGCGCGTCAAAGAGGACGCACGCGGCCGGCTACGCTATATTTGGACGGCAAAATGAATAAACACGCGTGTTCTTCGAGTTTCAATAATGAATCTCGCGCTCTGGATCGATTGACCTCGCGTACAGGTTCGCGGCGGTCCGTACAAGAGCTGTACGCGTATCCAATGTACGCGTGGACAACTACGCGTAACACAGGAACGCGCTATCCGTACGCACCTTTAGGCGGTTTTATGTCAAACTCGTATAAAATCTCGCAAAACATAGCATTAGGCCTGAGACACCTAAATCCTGAATCTATGGTACAAAATTACTAAAATAATTTTGTTGAGCATATATGTAGGCCCGAATTTTAGAAAAGTTTACATAACCTACAGTATAATGTCTTACATTCCAAAATGTCTATAAACAGCGAAGGCAAACATCGTGAGGAAACCGGCATGTCATAAGAACTTTAAAGAGTTTGAAAGACATGTGTCATTCACCAACCCGCACTTGTCCAGCTTGGTGAATTGAGGCCTTATCTCACACGCCAAGAGAGAAGACCCTGTATCCCAGCAGTGGGAACGTTAATAGGGTGATGATGATGAGGTTGCGGATACATGCCGAATAGGGAGCCAAACATTTCCTAGAATGTTACATTACATAGAGATGTTCGAGGATAAGATCTAGTCTTTTACCTTTATAAGTTAGCTTTATTGAACTATGGACTTGACATTGTCTTTGATTTTTATTGTGTTTTGTTATAATTTACATTAGCTAGTTTAAATGGATATATCTGTACTTACTAGTTATTAAATTAAATAAATGGATCCGTTGAAGCAATGTATTCAAAATCAAAGTAGCATTGACTTGTACGAAGCTGAAATAACAATCCAGAGGTAAATATTTCAAAAATTCGTATTAACAATGTGGTAGGTAGGTACTGATAGTTGAAAACAAGGAATCAAGTCGGTATAGGTACCTAGATATATTAGGTCCTTACATATGAAATTGGCGTTTTGTATGGGAGGAACAAAAAGTCGAATATTTTTTAATATAATATATTTAATTAATCAAAGTATGAACCATTATTTTCTATGCACTTTTGCCATCTTATAGGTAGTTCATTGATCCCTTTACTAAAAAACCAGTCGGACGGGAATCAATAAAATCTTTGAAGGCGATTTGGACTGCCCCATCGGAGTTGAATTTTTTCCCTTGCAAGAAGTTATCCAAATTTCGAAAAAAATGGTAATCTGTTGGAGCAAGGTCCGGGGAGTACGGAGGATGTCTTAGACTTTCCAATTGAAGCTCTTCTAATTTAGTAGCCGTCTGTTGCGCAGTGTGTGGTCTAGCGTTGTCGTGAAGCAGCAGTGGCGTGGAGCGATTGACCAGCCTAGGTTGTTTAGCCGCTAGCTTTTCCATCATGGTTTGCAATTGCTGACAATAGACATCAGCCGTAATAGTCTGGCCAGATTTGAGAAAACTGTAATGAACAATACCGGCACTAGTCCACCAAACGCTTACAAGTAACTTTTTTGGGGTTAATTTTCGCTTGGGGCAGGATTTGGCTGGCTGGCCAGGATCCAACCATTGCGCTGAGCGCTTCCGATTATCGTAAAGAACCCATTTTTCATCACAGGTAATGATTCGGTTTAAAATACCTTCATTATTGTGCCGGTTTAGTAATGTAACGCAGCAGTCGACGCGCGTTTGCCGGTTTGCTTCAGTCAATTCGTGAGGTACCCACCTTTCAAGCTTTTTAATCTTCCCAATTTGCTTCAAGTGAATTAAAACAGTTTTATCACTAACACCGCAGCCTGCAGCTAACTCGGACGTGGTTTGCGATGGATCCGCTTCCACAATAGCCTTCAACTCTTCATTATCAACTTGAGTCTCAGGCCGTCCACGGGGCTTGTTCTGCAAGTCGAAATTTCCAGAACGAAAACGTTGGAACCAAAAACGAACTGTGTTTTCTTTTGCAACACGACCGCCATACACATCATTCACCCTTCGAGTTGTTTCCGCAGCACTAGTGCCACGGCGGAACTCGTACTCGTAAATAATGCGATATTTTAAGTTTTCCATTTTGTAAAATGAGTGACGCAAACAGAAAAAAACAGAAGAAAAAAAACAAATGAATGACGATCATCGAAGCACAAATACATGAGTCTATAGCTGTACAAATTTGAATTTGGAATTCCTTACCAAAGAGGAGAAATTTGTGATTAAAGTGGCCAGTACGAAAAACGCCAATTTCATATGTAAGGACCTAATATTTAGGTCCTCAGTAAGTTGTATTGTTTTTCGAACAATGCGTTTGGCACATGTCATGACTAAGGCACTTATAAAAATAATGTTTACGACGAATTACATTAACATAACTTATGGCTTATTTCACAAAATTCGAGTAAATAAGCGATGGCAAGTTATTTTGATTATACGTGTAAATGGTTAGTTATGTAAATAAATAAAACTTTTATTTTTATTTTTTTATGTCATGATCTATTTCGCTTTGCCACATGTGAATGAGCGAAATAGCTTTATAAAAAGAAAGTAAAAAATTCTTTTGTGACATAAAATGAGGTACCATATCAAACTTAGGTCCCATATGCTTCCGAACTAGATAACTGTATTTCAGGAGCCAGTTATATAATAACGATGCCGATGGTCTAATTTTACTGTGACATGGTGAAACAGGCCCTAAGTCTTTGTAAATTCTGTTAATGTCTGAAAGAATTTCTGTTAATGTCATTCAAACCAAAAAAAAATGTTTATACTTTTATTGGGAGTAATGCAACATGACATTTGACATTGAGAATTTTTAGATAGTTCTAGATCGGAATAGAATCTGCTATTTCCTGCCTCAGGGATTTTGATCGGCACTACACCCATAAGTTGCATGTTGGAGGTTTTGTCTGTTCAGTTCCGTAAGTAGTAACCCTTTGAATCCTTACACGTGACCTCCGGGTGGTGCTAAGAGCAGTCTCTGGTGGGAGGCTTCGGCCGCGGCTTGTCACCATCACCACCCTTCGGGCTGGGCCAGTGCGTGAAGCGCGTTTTTCGTGTTTCGTAGAAAGAAAAGAAAGAAAGATAACACTTTATTGCACACACAAAAAACAAACATAGACTTAGCATATAATCATAATGTTGGAGTACAATGGGCGGCCTTATCGCTATGAGCGATCTCTTCCAGGCAACCTTTCGATAGACAGGATCAAAAGTAACAAAAAAGACAGTGGTAGTTGGTGGTGGCATAATATGGCCCGGAGAAGCCATCTACCTTCTAGATATTCATGCCCCATCTTAGACCACATCGTTACTTTGCATCAGGTGAGATTGCGGTCAAAAGAAGACTTCCCCAGCATTAAAAAAAATAGTCTACTTGAGGAGGACATACCTACTTCATTGTAATTCTCTCTCACTGTAAACCTATGGTAATTTTAAAAAGATATGTAGATTTGTTATGAATATAACACACACACACACACACACACACATTTTGCGATTAAAATTATAGATTAGTCCATATTGCTCTAAAAGTCGCTTAATGTTTATAAAACTTGACTTGTACTATAAACCTCAATTCATTATTATGTAAAAAGTCAAAGGTTGAATGAAACAAACGAAATATTCAATAACCGTCTCTACAAAGGAGTACATACTTAAAATATAATATTGGACGATCATTACATTAAGTGCAATTTTTTTTTATGTTTTACATATTTAGATAATCATAAAGTTTTTATACATATCATTTAAATTTAACTGGTTAGAACCAGTTAAATAGTAACCTTTTGCTCTGCATTTGGGCAAAA
The DNA here is from genome assembly GCA_929108375.1 of Gymnoscelis rufifasciata. Classification (NCBI taxonomy): domain Eukaryota; kingdom Metazoa; phylum Arthropoda; class Insecta; order Lepidoptera; family Geometridae; genus Gymnoscelis; species Gymnoscelis rufifasciata. The sequence goes on from OV815303.1 coordinate 15,545,751, forward strand.
AACCAATGTTACTAATGACAGGTAATTTCAAACAAAATAATTACATACCTACTGAAACTATATTTTGTGGCTTTACGACCGGACAAAAACACGAGTACCTAAAATAAAGACAGGAAACGCAAAGTTTATTGTCCTGAATGAGAGACTGATAGTGATTACACATTTATCGTGGTACAAGGATCACAAGTGCTGATAAAAGTAATGACACAACACACAATGCACTTATTGGGTATATCCTTTTAGTCCATTACGAGAAAAACAATACTCTATTATTATTATTATTCTCTTTATTTCATTTTAAACACGTCAAAAAATTATATATTATTATTTATTATTATTATTATTAATGAATGATCGTTAACATAGTGAACTAGCTTCTTAGGCGTACAATGGACAGGCAGCATTAACTCCGCATATAACCGCAGCATAAATCCGTCGGAGACCTGTTCGACAAATGCAATAATTTTACTTATTTTATTTTATAATTTTAGGAAAACTAAAGTAGGTAACTTAATACTAAACACAGTGTGTAACTAACGGCTAATTATAAGTTTCCACAAATATAAGAAAAAGTTACTAGATATATAAAACAGTCGAATAGTAAAAAGACAGCACATTTGCTTTAAAATACAAACTAAGTTACAATAAATACTTACGCAAAGAAAAAACTACTCAACCAGTGTTTAAGACGCTTGGTTGAGGTATTAAATAAATCTAAATCTACTTCATCGTTGCCATCAATAAACATAGTATTTGCTTGGATGTTATTGAATGATTTGCATGCCCTTAAGATGAAAGAGTTCTGCCTGTAGGTAGTTCGTCCTCACCAGGTGCATACAAGAGCTTAGGCTTACGAAGTAAGCCTATGTTCGTGCGCAGACCAATCAGCTCTAACAGCTCTGGACAATCCACTGTTCCGTTCGCTAAATTCATATGATAGCATAAGTCAGCAATATTCCTACGTTCAATAAGGGGTAAGAAGTGAAATTTACGACAGCGTTCCATATAGTCTGGTAAAAAAATCTTTGCTCTAAACTGCAGGTAGCGTAGAAAACGTTTTTGAATGCCTTCAATTCTAGAAATATAGATGTCATAGCGCGGGTTCCAAACCTGCGAGGCGTACTCTAAATTACTGCGAACATACGCACAGTACAGAATCTTGAAGGTCTTAATACTGGTAAACTCCGATGACATCCTAAGTACAAAACCTAACGATTTGGATGATTTCTTGACAATGTGATCGATGTGATGATCAAATAAGAGCTTATTATCGAACTTAACACCTAAATCTCGGATACTTTTCACTCTAGATAAGACAGTATTATTCAATGTGTAGTCAAAGTTAAGTAGATGTTGTTTTAGCGTGTACGCAGATACATAGCATTTGGATACGTTTAGCTGGAGGTTGTTAGTGGTGCAGTTCCTCCTACCTATAATCCTACCTACCTACTTCCTACCTATAATCTATCTCTTCAATATTTATAAACCTTCTACAATTTCTGTTTATATCTATTTCCTTTTGAAAATCAAGGCCCAAAAATATCCCTAGCAATCTGACAAAAGAAATCTGTGACAATTTTACCGAAGTGAAGTCCAAGAAGTCCAATCATACGCCCTTATGCGAAATAGTTAACTAAACCTATTGTAAGTAATAACATGCCGCTAGCATTCCTTTGTCGTTATCGATCACATGTTATTGATCACACGATGATGTTTGTGTTTGTTAGAAAGGGACAAAAGTCATGCTAAAATAGAATACATCTGCTATCCATTTTGCATAAGAAGGATAGTGTGTACAAATGTCGGACATTAGCTTGTGACCATGGGAATAACTGAAATTATAGGTGTTTCAATGACAGGAAGATTTAATTCTAGTTTAGACCAAGGGCAGCAAATGTAGTAATATAATAAGTTCTGTTGCTTCCTTGTACATACTTATATATAATTTTTACATTTCAATGTCAAATAGGCGTATACGCAAAAGACAAGAAAGATATCTAATTGCATAATATTTCTAGATAATTCACATAGCAGCTCTATGGTTCCTTAACTTTTATGTTTTTATTGCAAGTAGACAACCTTCGTGGCTTGGTGGGCGGTGGGCACATGTCTACTTTATGTGCAAGAAGTTTTGCGTTTAATTCCATTTGTGGACCAATGATTGTATGATCGACTATTTCTGGTACCGGTCCGGAAATTATATAGACATAAAAATGCGACTATGATATTTATTTAATAAGATATAAATAAACATCACCAATTGTGTGCCGATATGCACTCTGCGAGTCTGAGGGTTAAGAAATCGAACAAATTCAGCTGGCTTCTGCAACCCCCAGTTTTTGCGAACCCGTCCCAACCCAAGACGTAACGAAGGTCACGCGAGCACCTCAATAACCCAATAACCCAGTTCGTCCGCCGACACTCGGGCAGGATGCATTCAGGATGCGTGCAGCGTGCATACATCGGCGATTTTCAACATACATCCGCTTCTTATTATCCACTGGCAGGGCTAGAAAGCCGCCTCAGTCCGACGAGAGAAGCCGAGGGTCACGCTTCGACCGGTGATAGATGGTGTTATGTGGTTCAACGTATCGCTTATTGGCAAAACGGAACAGAACCTCATTCAGATTGTGTGAGTACTGCACTTGATACAGCATCTTTTTCTTGTGGTTTTGGTCACTAAGTAAATAAGTTATGGCTTACAACTGAGATAGCCTTTTCGTCTTAATATGGCTTACAACTGAGATAGCCTTTCCGTCTTAACGTGCCTTGAGTTCAAGTCCTTGATAAATCAATCAATAATTAATTAAAAGCCATAGAAATTACTACATAAATAACGCAGTCTTTAGGACTTTTGTGTTACAGCAAAGTAATGCCTCAGACATCGTAATAAATAAAATTTCTTAAAAATACATATAAATAAATAATATATAAGTAATATCCCTAATATGTTTCCTTATTTCTCGACTCATTTGTCTCCTATAAATACCCGTTCATGACAAAAGTGAGCATCAAAGTTTTTTTTTTTATAATGTGACAATAGCAGATATTTTTTTTATATGCACAGATTCAAAACTAAGCCTGATGTATGATCAACTATTTGCTTAAACTAGCTTAAAATCTAAACACAGGTTTAAGAGGTACGCCTACTGTGTGCTCACGCGACGCTATATAACTCAGGCAAATATAGCAGAAGTGCTGTTTTGTTTATAGATAGAAGGGCATTTTTTCTAAGAATATGTTTATCTCGTTGTGAAGAGCAAATTGAGCTAGGCATGGGACAATTTCATGCAATTTTCTCCTATTTTGTCTATCGTTGATCGAGAGATGGTTTTGTAAGATCGACGATCTATTTTTTTACTGTGTAAGTTATGGTAAAAACATTAAATTCACAAAATTGAACGATTTTTATTCGAAAGTCGTGGGTTTAAGCCCCCGCCGCTCACCACAAGATTATTTTCTCTAAAAATGTATATGCGTTTTAAAAACGTGCCTTAACGTTGAAGGCAACATTCGTGAGGAAACCGGCATGTTCTAAGAACTTTAAAGAGTTTGAAAAGCATATGTCATTCACCAGCCCGCTCACACGCGTAATTTCAGCGTGGTTTATTAAGGCCTTATCTCTCTCGTCAAGAGAGAAATCCAAGTGTCCCAGCATTGGGTACGTAAATAGGGGTGCTTATGTATCTAACATGACATTGGTACTATCTGACAACTGTAAGAACGGTCCCACGGAAAACTTAAATGTTGATAACGAAACCAAAAACAGTTTTAAACATATTAAGTTTAATAATGACGCATAAAAGCAAGATCAATATACTTTTAATATTTTAGTGTTTTTTACTTTACTTTATTAGCTATGACACAAAAGTGTAGTTAAAATGTTATAAGAATTGACAGTAATCTAGGTTTGTGCCTACGCGTTATGTCATAGTCTGAGTCGTAAATCTTCTCGTTGCAAACAGGTTTCAAGACGCAGTAATTACGACATCCTAGGAAGAACAAGAATCTTAGAAGTATTTCTAAATTACCTGCAGAGGCTATTACACTGTACTGCAAAAAAATATACTATATTAATTTTAAAGCTTGCGTTGGAATGTCTAAATTGTTTGTTAGTAATGACATTGTTTCAATTGGTTTTTGTTTATTGAAATATATGTTTAAAATTGTTGGTTATGTAAAAAAAACGAGTTGAGAATTAATGAGAGCCTCGAAAAGCATTTAAAAAAATGATAAAGATTAAAATTAAAATTCAAATATATTTATTGTAATCATGTTGTTAAACAAGATTTTAAAATTATAGGTACAGTTCCAAACATGATCAAATTATGTATGTATGTATGTTCGAAGAATCATATATAATTAAATGAATATTTTACTTACGGATAAAGTTATACACTATTAAATCAATACTATCATAATAATAAAATGTCTTTCAAGTTATAAATAAGTCAAAGCAATAAGTGGTTGTAGGAAATGTTATCTTTTTACCAAATTTAGTATTTCGTATTATTTAAATATCAAAAGTTGAATTAGTGGTAAAATCAAACTTATGTTTAATTTTTTTTCAGAAAAAGATTAAGACACATCCGTAACCTTAACGTTAAGTGAGTTTTAGCACTTATTAAAAATCATTCAAATTGAATCAAACGTAGTCTTTCTGCAAAGGACAAAGGACCTGTTGATTGTTTTTTTAGAAACGCAACGAAAAGTAATGTAAATTATACAGCTCATAGCAAATTAAGTGGCTATTTAACCTCCAAACGCCAAATGTCAAAGTTGTCTTAATTACAACATTGCATTAAGTTTTTTTGCCACAACTAACTGTTGATTGTTTATTTTAGAGACGCTATAAAAAACAATTTAATCCAGTTAACACAAAATATTAACAACTAACTCAATAAATTGATTGAATCATAAACCAATTCACATGTATATCGCACGAACGCAGCAGTCCAAGGTTGTTCGCAATCAGTCTAACGCAGGATACCAGTTACATAATTGGTCATCAATTACCATAATGTTCAGGCAAAATGCGCAGTTTCTAGTTCACTGTGTGGGGTATGGTGGCCTAAGTTTGTGCCCCTTGGGGAAACACCGCCACAATGATAATAATAATATGACATTTCACGATCATTCCTCGCTACTAATTACTAATAATGCTTACTGCGATTGACACTGCATTTTTCTAACGACAAAAAAAAATCGGGAGTCACTCAATTTGACGTATTTTTTTTTTAAAGTAACATATCGCTGTACCTTGCGAGATGATATTATTGGCAAAATAATAATAAAGATTATTACTAGTTTCAGATCGTATTTGGTTCTCTATACTAATTGGGTTGTCTGTAAGAAATTGCTTTAAGCAATAGCGCCCATTATGCATGCTATGTTTAATTTTACTTTTAATAATTTTGTACTCTTGTTTATTGGTGACTCTAATAAAAAAAAATCTATCCATCTATTTTATAATGATAGAGTTTGTTTGTTTGAACGCGTTTATCTCAGGAACTTCTGGTCCGATTTGAAATATTCTTTAACTTTCAGATAGGGTATTTATTAAGGAAGGCTATAAGATATTTTACCAAATCCATCAAACACGACCAATTGCCGTAGCTTTAAAGAAGTCCAGTTATTTGTATAAAAACTTATTGGTTTCTTACCAATCGTATTGACAACAAACTTATTATGTTCAAGTTCATTCAAATTTATTTATATGAAGATAAATAAAATGAATAATTTGTCTGGTTTAGGTTAGTGCCTCAATAATTTTATAAATTTAAATAAAAATCAAACAAAACCGAAATGGAATTCATTATAAAAAGACAAAACAAGAATGTCAATTAATTCTGTTTTTGTCGAAGCTTCTCCTTTTTTTTTCGTCGGTTAAAAATAGAGTTACTTCACTGAATAATGACTTTAAAGCAAGCAAAACATAAAAACAATTAAAGAGGTATTTACTTATTATTAACACAACAAAAGTTAGAACAGGTTTGTGTAATTAACAATATTAATATCTTAAAATGTAAAGTTATTATTCTAATTATTTTAAGCTACAATTATATTTTACAATGCAATAGTAAAATTTATGAACTGTATAATTAAATTCAATTGAACTGATTCCTATGCTAATTTGCACCCGTGCTTAGACGAGTCGCGTGTAAAAAATATTGTATTAACATATCACCTGTCTTAAACATTGCAAGCAATAACCAGTTAGAACTGTTGCAAAACTGGACTCGCAAGGTTACTAGACGAAGAGAGATCAAGGTTGGCGAGTTACTATAACAGATCATCTACTCACGATGCATCGTCGAGCTTTAGATTTAGACGAATTAAATATACCCCTTATAATATGCCCGATATTAATTATAACGTACTGTCATCGGTAGAGAATACGTCTATATTTCTCTTACTAATAATGGTTCATCGTCATGGTTGTAGCAAGTTTAAGTCCGTTGGGAAAACGATCAAGATGCAAGATAAAAATCCTTATTTTCCATTATTTGATTTTACTTATCTGAGAAACGTCAAAAATAAAATAAAAAAAAACACAAACAAATTAATCCGTTTTGTTTTTGTAAATTCAGACATTTGCGCTCTATGTTATTTACCTACTGTAGTACAATCTAAAATAATATAAATCCTTGAAGTAGAAAAGATATTAGTGAACAGACAGCAGAACGATCATATTTAAAAGAAAACCAAAAGAAATGCACTTTATTTCGGTGAAAAGTGGTTTCATTCAAAAATTTAATAATGCGTGTCTATTTTTTTTCTCTACTCTCAACTCAAATTTTAAATACAACAGAAAAAAAACCTTAGAGTTTTAGGAAAAATGTTGATGAAGGATTATACGGCAATTTCAATTCTGTTTAGTTTCTTATGTCCACTCTCACAGTATGAATGCGTTTTGTAACTACCGGTCAATTAAAACTAGATTAACTGCTTCATTGTGTTCATGTTGCCATTTGAGGAAATTATTATATAACTGCTGTCATTACAAGAATTTACCTACCTATATTGAAGCTAGTTATCACTTTGTCTTTCTATCACTCCACTTTTTTCCATAAACATGCTCGTCATGAGAGAGCTCTATGCTCGCAAGCTCAAGGTTTTTTGCAAGATTAATCTCATTATAAATTATCATGTTTTTTGACAATATTAATCATATTGATAAATATAAAAGCTCAAAAAACATCAAAACCCATTTACAGTTTTAATAAGATTAAAAAACTCCGAGTATAAACCTCAGGAGAGACGTAAACATAGAGACACTGATTATATTAAACTAGAATAGAAACCGTGAATCGGGAAGCGCAGCTTAGGACATCCACAACAAGATGGATCCTTATCAACCAGAAATATGAGGTAGGTCTATTACCTGCAACCGACATTCTCTTTTTTTCCATTTATTCCATTATTATTATATTTATTTATTCCAAAACTTTAAACTTTTTGTACAGCCTTTACCTAATACAATAGCAAACTTATCTCAATTTTTGTTATCTATTTATTTATATTATATTAAAGCATAAATTGATTCATGGTTACTGCGTCAAGATGAAAGAGATTAAGCCCCGATTTCACCAAAGGCTAAACTCGTTGAACTGAAATTAAATTGACATTTAATTGTAATTTTTCAATGGTTGAACTAGGTACAATAAAACTCATTTCACAATTTAAATTCAAACAATAAAAAAAAATTGCTACAAATGTGTAGCAAAAAAATTGTGAAATTGAGGATTTAATATTTAGGCCGACTTTCGCTTTGTTAACATTTTCAGTATTCAATATAAATATTTAATATTCAACATTAGCCTATGTTTTTGGGATATGATGTTATTTGTGCGAAGTGCGCGTCAAAGGTGCTATAATCGATCTTAACCACGTTAGTTGTATAAACACAAACACTAAATTGAGGCCTACACAAATACACCGCACTAGTAGCAAAGCTAGTTCAATGTAAATCTCGTTACGGCAACGTGGGTTACGAATGGGCAATGCCCTTGAACTTGGCGAGTGAAACCGGCGCTTGTGCAACTCTTGCCAATCAGCCAATCATACCTATTACGAAATAGCCAGCAAAACATTCAAAGTATCTATTGCCTGTGAGTTTTGTTGGTTGTATTTCATTAGGCATGATGACTACTAACATAAAAAAAGGCATTCTGTTTAGACTTAAAATACTGGACTTCTATAATTATTAGCTTCATTAATTTTATTCACTGACTGCTTCAGTGGCAGTGGGCATGGGTCCGCTTGCGGCGCAAGAGGTAGCGGGTTCGATTCCCGCCGAGGGGTGAAGTGTTTGTATGTTCTCAAGCACTTTCTCTTGGTCTGGGTGTTTAATATTTATAATAAAAAATATCTATATATGTATGACTATTATATTAAGTATTTCAGATATCTGGTACCCGTAACACAAGCTTAGAGCTTACCACGGGGCTAGATGTTGTTGTGTGAATTGTCTGGAAATATTTATTTATTTATTTTATTTTATTTATTAAAAAGTGCCAAGATATAGAGCATTAAAGTGCCGGAGTGGGCTTTGACGTATAAATTAAGAAGATAGTTTATAGTTTCAGGCGCTACTTTGCGGTAATCCATTCTAAATACTTACATACATATATATAAAATAAATAAATATTTCCGGACTACTCACACATCATCACCTAACCCCAAAACTAAGCAGAGCTTGTACTCTGGGTGTTAGGTGACTGATATACTACATAGATACAATTTTTTTTTGTAAATACATACATATGATACATATAATACTAATATTCTGTTTCTGTCTAATTCCGCACACACAAAATATATAAATTTGGTACAAATTGCTCTTAAGCATTACTTCACGCGAAACTTTAATGCACTGCAGCGCCTTGATTTTTCGTTTGCAAGAAAAAATCAAAAACATGGGTATAATGTTTTATATAGGTAATCTTACTTATTATTATTTTGAGAAAATCCTCACAAATTTTTGATAAGATCGCAGGACGGTATACTATCTGCGCATGCGCACATGCCGCTTTTAGGTATAGATTTTTACATTATCGTGGTAAAAAGGTATTATATTTTCCTCATTAAATGCTTAAACTTGAATTTCGTTAAATCCTTCCTATCTTAAAGTAAGTAAAAATAAGGAAAATTATACACCCATTGTTATGCCTTATACAAAGATCTTATAAAATATGGGTTTCAACATAACAAATAGCTTTATAATATTTGCTGAAAACCAGAGCTCTGCCATGGTGCTCTTTTAAGGTTCTAAGGACAGATGTACATTATCCTTTATTACACACTAGCTGTAAACCCCGCGGAGTTGCCCGCGTTTTCGGATTTCCGCGGTAAAAGTAGCCTATAGCCGTCCTCGATAAATGGACTATCTAAAACTGAAATACTTTTGTTCTATCGCTAATAGCTTCGGCAGCGCATTCGACGAAAGACATTTTAAGACTCATTTTTCTACACCTTCGGTTACATTGTTCAAATTTTACCAAGGATCCCTAATTTTTTTCAAAATGAAATGTAGCCTGTGTCAAATTGGAAGAATGTAGCATTCTATTGGTGAAATCGGCCCAGTACTTTTTGAACCTATTCATTACAAACATACAAAAATAGGTACACATCTTCTCTCTTTATAATATTAGTGTAGATGTTGTTATCCTAAGTAGGTTTAAGATAGTAGATAGATTTAATTATTAGTTTTAGTAATCTGCCCTAGTTTGTTGTTTTGTGTTGTGTTATAATAAATATTTTTCATTCTTTCAAATATTAATAATAAATTAAGCCCAATCAAGGTTCCATACCTACCACGATTGTTGTTGTGAAGAATGAATTGTAACTAATTTACAGTAATAGCTCCTCATTTTATCATGGTCTGATGGTTTTATGCATATCATTGCGAAACGAATTCTAGGTATCTACTCATTTAGACATTATAATATTTATCATGGCCATGTGTTTTGAAATTGTTTGGACACATGATAATTTTTTAAAGTATCAGGCAAAGTTCACTCCACATTTTATTGAAATTTACAATACAATACAAAAATTATTTATGGCAACACCACAATATATAGGAACATACATAGGAGATACATTTGACATACAGTGACACAATGGGCGACCTTATCACTAATATCGATCTCTTCCAGGCAACCTTTGGATGGATCTGAAATTTGTTAATAAGAGAGAGCAGTTGCGTTTACACAGTTTACTTTATTGATTCTTACTGTGGTTCTAAATAATAATGGAAAAGTTAAAGACAGTAAAATAATATGCTGTTATTTACTCCAGATATTACCTTATTAAGTCAATTATATTTGCAAATATGATACTTACAAGATTGATTAACATCATCTAATTTATTTTATTAAGACTACGAGTATACCAACGGTAACAGTAAGTGATCAAAATCAACGTTTCAAATCATCTTCTAGTGTTAAGTGTTCTAGTTATACCAATGTGTTAATATACAAATTAAGTTTTAATTGATAAAAAGAAAATGAGCATAATCGCACCGAGAATCGAAATAAATGTGACCACTTATGACACGTTATTTACTTTACTTCTAACAATTTACAATTATCAGTAACTTTTGACTTAATTGAATGTATTTATTATTTTGGGACCCTATATCATCAGTTTATTTTGCTGTTGACTGTACGTAGTATGACCTCACCATACCATGTTACAAAAGATATTTAGGAAACAAAAGAAAACGAAACACAGATAAAAAAGGATTTTTTTAAAGTAGGTACTTTTGCCTTGAAAAGCTTTCAACGAGTCGAAAGCAGGTGTTCTGTTCTTCCGGTACCTTCAGTGTTGCTATATGGATTATTTTACTTATAAATTGCTCGCTTCCCGCTTCGGTTTTGCATAAGTGTATTAAATCGTTATAAAATTCAAAAAAAGATTTCGGGAAAAAATGTTTTTTAATGACTTAATCAAGAAACTATTTTATTCTGTTTACTGTCTATCCTTCGCGCCAGTGTGCAACACTATTGTAGATGTAGACAGTAAACAGAATAAAATAGTTTATTGATTAAATCTTAGTTATTTTATAAGTTAGCAATTTTATCTATGGCGATTCCTTCAAAGCGAGGAAAGAGTTTCTTGACAAAAGAGGTCAAAAATGCCATAGATAAAATAAAAAAGATGTTTTCTGTCTATGGTAGTAACAGATAACTTCATCGTCTGAGAAAGAATTTGGATGTTTTTTTTGAAAAGAAGATATCCTGGCATAAGCTTGGTTTCATGATTAGGATATCAAGTTCTGATGAGTTATGACTTGACTTTTAGGTTGAATAATTTAAAAAATGGCGTTTAACTGAGTAACATCTTTTTCACTTTATAATTTTATTTAACTAGACACTGGTAAATTGTCGCTTCAAGCGCAAAGTCCAATTACAAGAAACTGAACTGACTTTTAGGTTGCCAGTTTCAACTTTATGTTCTGGATTAAAACAAAAAATACAACGTTAATATATTAAAAACAATTTTTATTAAGAAATGTTTATTTAACAGAAAAATTACAGTACTTACATAGAACTTAACCAATGACTCTAGGCACAGCCTGTATCGTGGAGATCAATTTTGAAATTATCTGATCAGATAATGCGGACTAACCAAACTTAACTTAAAACATTTCATACAATTAATTTATAGACAAACATCATTTACCTCCGAATTTATAAAAAAACATTTCTCTTTAATATATCATTATCTCTCTTTATTATTTCAGAAATATATGAGATAAATAGAAATTTAGATAAAAACATGTAGATGAAAAATATAATAATAATATATTATTCATATTTTTGGATTTTACTCCTTAAGAAACGATTAGAGTTATAAGGCCCGGTATGGAAATTTTATGGGGCGTAAAAACAAGTGTTAACAAAAGTTGAGGCGTTACGTAGAAAGAGACAAACATATTATATCTGTAGGATTCAACGTGTAGAAGAATGAGATGGAATACCGTCGAAACGTCACGTTCGAAATAAGAACTTTAACGCATTTTGATTGGTTGTTTGTTGTGTCTCTGGAATGCGAGTTACCATTTTTGACATTCGAATACGCGTTCGAAAAATTATTCGTCTAGCATTCACTTAGAATTTCTCAGTGAGTAGAGGTGAGAGTGCAAAGTTATTCAGTAAAATCATCAATATTTACAAAAAAATTTTGGCCGGACGTTTCTTTTTCACTTGGATATCGTCTTACAAAGATAGCTTTTACGTTTTTGTGCAGGGAACTAAAACAATTGACGAATTTATGGTCCTCTCAACGCGTTTCGTTGGAACATATAATAACTAAGTACCTTCTGTTATTTATTAATTAAAATATTAAAAAGAAGCTATAGTTTCATTATATTATTTTGTAACATACTTTATGTAATACGCTTTATTGAAGTAATATAAACAATCCGAATAATTACAGATATATAATATGTTTGTTTCTCTTATCATTTTAGCAGATGCGTTCATGTACCCTTTTTTTCTATTCGATGTAGGTAAATATATCATAATATCGTTCGTAAGTAGTAAACTCCAATCGTGCGTCGTAGCTGAAACACACACACACACTTTTTTATTAGTTTATTGCAGTTATACAAACCATGACCTCTACAACAAACGAAAGACAATTATTTATTAATTAATTCATCATTTAATTTAAATATTTCTTTTTTCAGTATTTAATTTTAGTTTGGCTTAAGTAGGTATATAATATATAGAGGTATACATTTTTATTAGCACTCTACATTTTTAGTTTTGGCAATAGTAAATATAGGTTTAATATTAGTTAGAGTAAGTTTTAGTTTTTCATTTTGTAAATTTGTATATTTTATTTTACCACCGCCGCGCCGTCCACAACCTTCCCGAATTAAATTATTTCCGTACAAAAGTTGTCTGGAAGAAATTGCTTTAAGCAATAAGACCGTCCATTACGTATGCTAGGTTTAATTTTCTATGAATAGTTTTGTATTTTTGTTTATTGGTGTGTAATAAAGAATTTTATATCTATCTATCTGTCTTTATTCAGTAAAATTTGATGAACGCCGTCTCGGGCATATTCATTCCAGGGATAATTTTTATATTAAAATTCTAACATTTACTCATCCTCCCCGTTCCCGGTTTACCCTTTAGGCATGAAACTCTAAAAAATAATAAGACGTAGGAAGACTGCTGCGGGGAGCGCAACATAATAAAAAGCGCTCGTAATAACCTACGAAAAATTACTCTGACTGTTTTCTGACGTTTTTTTTATGTATGTATTTTATGTATGTGTTATATACAAATACATAATATATATACATACTATATTTGGAGGTTGTGTCTGTTCACGTCCGTAAGTGGTAACCCTCTGAATCCTTACACGTGACCTCCGGGTGGTGTTAAGAACAGTCTTCTGGTGGTAGGCTTCGGCCGCGGCTTGTCACCACCCTCCGGGCTGGGCCAGTGCGTAAAGCGATAATTTCGTGTTTCGTAATGTGGCCCGGAGAAGCCATCTACCTTCTAGGTCTTCATGTCCTATCTTAGACCACATCGTCACTTTACATCAGGTGAGATTGTGGTCAAATGAAGAATTATCGAGCATAAAAAAAAAATACAAATACAAAAACACTTAATTGCACACACAGGGAAATAATATACACCCCTCCTACTTTTTTTAAATCGATTAAAAAATAAACAACAAATCTGATTAAAGTCGTGAGGCTAATCGCAGATAGAGAAAAAAAACGACCTTTCCACGACGTTGTCAGCATTTTATATGGCTTTTTTTAACGGGAACAACGCATTTTCCCGTGGTAAAAAGTAGCCAGCCAAAAAATAATAAATAAATAAGCAGTGCAGAGCAGTAGTTAGCCTTCCTCGATTAATGGGCTATGAAATGCTGAAAGAATTTTTCAAATTTGACCAGTACTTCTAATAACAGAGGTATATTATAATCTACTGAGATTAGCTCGTTTAACTCTTCAGACAAATAAACTCTTCAGTTCTATAATATACACGCATATGAATTATACTCAACTATTATTATATATAATAATAGTTGAGTATATTTTTTATTAATTTTATATATATTTTTTTTTATATTTAATAGTTAATTTCCTTTGAGTGACAAGCTCTATCTATTAAGGCTGGGATATCCCTAACATCCAGAAATTTATTTAGAAAAATGGAAAATTCGCCGGATCGCCTTAATTTCATTTTAATTATTTTTAATACAAAAACTAAACTAATCACTAATACAATTATAAATTCTTATCAAGAAACCTACAAAAAATTATGAATAATAAATATGGACATTTAAATAGTGTGTGAAATCATTATGTGAGATTTTTTGTTTTAATTATCCAAAAAAAACCCACCTTCTTTGTTTTACCTAATTATATATACTTAAAAAATTTCTTAAAATAATTAATGTTCGTCAAATAGTTTTTGTTTTAATTCCCGACATAAAAGAGGGGTGTTATAAATTTGACGTGTCTGTCTGACTATCTGTCTGTCTGGGACATCATAGCTCCCGAACGGATGGAGCGATGTCAATTTAGTGTTTTTGTATAAAAGGTGAGTTTGGCGCGAGTGTTCTTAGACATGTTTCATGAAAATCGGTTGTGCCGTTTAAAAGTTATGGGGTGAGAGTGGGAAAGGAAAACCGAAAATCTGCAAATATTCTCGAGTGGGGTATCATATGAAAGCGCATCACATTACAAAATAGTATGACTTTTTACTTTTACTTCTAAAGGGGTAATAGAGGTTTTTTTTTAATTTTAAATTAAGAATATCGTAATTTTTTTTTAAGCATAAAATGACCATGACACATTTACTCGATATAACACGTCTGTAGGTAGGTCATACAACTTTGTTGACAACATCACTCAATAAAAATTCCACAAGCGATTAGCAATGCAATTGCTCTTGCTGTGCAAATTGTCTCATTTCCTATGACACTTGAGCCTTGCTTACCTTGAACTTAAAGAATACTACAATTGCAATCGCTTTAAAAATTTTAAACATTATAAACTGTCATGACGCTCAAATACGGAAATAATATGGTAAAAAACATTCTTAAAATTAACTTCCGCAAGCCTTTAAGTTCCTTTAAGGTTTTCGAAAATGTTTTGAGATTAATATCTTATAATCAGGGATAAATGTAATTGAAATGTCTACTATCATTCGTTTTTGTAACATTAAGATTTATTTTCGAAATTATAAAAATAATATATTATAATTTAATATTAATACGTTCCGGTTATTTTAATATTGATATCAATCTAAGAAATAATACTTGCACCTAAGAATAATAAATTACTACTTAACCTACACCCATCAACAATGTCATGATATACTGCAAGCTTTATTAATAATCTTAAAATCTATGAAGAATGTATTTATATAACAACAAATTAAAAAAAAACTGCTTTTTAAATCGTTGTAAATTTATGTGATAAAAAGGTAATTTCTTCTTACAAAATATTTATTTTAATTAGTTACAATTGGAAAATTATTTTATGATATTATATATCAATCAGTGTTGCCAACTTCTACATTTATTTAAAATCGGCTAATACAATAATATAGTTTTAATAAACTTCGAATTAATGTTGTTTAGATCTTGTATCAGGTCTTTGTTCCTGGCAAATGTTCGATTAGTTATTGATTCGTCCTCGAATTTGGCAAAGTTTCGATATTTGATGAAGTTTACAATATCTCTAAAATTTGTTAATGTATGTACTTACATCATAGAGAATTCAATTAATTCTCGTTTTTACGTTATCATACTAATGTTACAAAAGTGACTTTTGTGTTTATGTTGGTGTATTTTGTTACTCTTTGTAACAAACCTGTGAATAATCGTGAGGAAACCGGCATGTTCTGGGAACTTTGAAGAGTACGAAAGACATGTGACATTCAAGTCAAGTCAACCCGCACTTGGCTTGCGTGGCGACTTAAGGCCTCTTTCGTTCAGAGAGAAGTCCCTGTATCCCGGCAGAGGGAACGTTAGTAAGAGCGTTTTTAACGTTAGTAACGGCTTAGAGTGAAATTCAAAAAAGTACTTTCAAGTTTAAAAATAAAAAGATCCAAAAGTTTTTTTAACACGAGTATGATATTAAGCATACTAATTAAGTAGTGATCCTAGTAAGTTTGCCTAAGTTAAATGATAAACATTAAGTAAAAAAAAATGTGTGATTTAATAGATGGTCTGGATTATAAGGAAGCCAGTAGTTCTGGTTACCTATTTTATGGAATGAGAATATTAAGTTATAATAGTTGAGTGTCATTTTGTTTAACGAGCGACGTATGAAGTTCATTTGAATAATTTATAATACAAAAAACACAAAAAAAATATCCATAAAATTATAATTTCTTATCAAGAAACCTACAAAAGTGTAAGAATCATAATTAAAATATTTTTGTTCTAATACCCAAAAAAACCCTGCTTTAATTAATCTCATGCCAACTTAAATTATTCCGAGAATTATTTAATATTCGTTATATTATAGTTTTAGTGTTCAGAACCGTGAACAACAATTAAAATTTAATGGTGGCTTGGTAGCATACCTAAAAACTTAATGTTACTAATGATTTTTAAATGCAATTAAACTCATTAAATTAGACAAGCCATAACAGTCCTAAAACTTAGTACAAAAAGTCATAAGGCATTTATTTCCATAGATACTAAAAATATTACATGGACACATAAACAAGTTCAAAACTACACCAAATAAATAATATCATTATTAATTAAAATAAGTAATTAAATTTATAATTTAACCAAGATAATAAATTAGCCTTGCCAGTTCGCTTCATTATTTTGAACAATGTTATAAAGAAGCCATCTCTGGACATAGGCTATTTAAATTATGATATGCGCAATGTGTGAAGAAATAGTATTTTATAGAGACCCAAGACAACCATATTGGTCCGTGGCCCCTTCCGAGCATCGAACGAAGCTCTTGCACTATTTGGTAGATACCGACCCCTATTTGTTCTGCCGTGGAGCCCTCTCCCTTATTTATTATGTTTTAGAGTCAAGTAGTTATTTTTTCAGCCGTGGATGTTCCATAAGCATAAGCACCCATACATATTTAAGTTCCCACTGCTGCGAAACATGGACTTCTCTCTTGCCGAGAGCCTTAATTCACCACGCAGACCAAGTACGGGTTGGTGAATGTCACATGTCCTCTAACCTCTTTAGTTCTCGCAGCCATCTCCCGATGCCTTCACCGTATCCGCATGTTAATTTTGTGGACTATAATAATAATAATAAATAATAATAAAGCCTTTATTCAGATACTTAACTATGTTTGCATGAAAATTTTAAAATTAGACATCGGCAACTTCTATTGCATCTGTTTGCCCAGATTTGGCAAAGGCCTCTTCCAACTGCTTCCATTCCTCCCTTGTTCGTGCAGTTCTAGACCATGTCTTTCCTGCTGTCTCTCTTATTTCTTCTTCCCATCTTTTAAATGGTCTTCCGCGTTTCCTCTTTTTGTCTCTAGGATGCCAGTTTACGATGATTTTGCTCCATTTGTCTAAGCCGCGTATAGTGTGTCCCGTCTATCTCCATTTGAGTTTCTTTATAACGTAAGTGACGTTCTGTAGACAGATGTGTTGCGTATTTTATTAATTTTCTTTATGCCTAACATACTCCTAATTTTGTGGACTAATGATGATTAATTAATGTTTGTTTCAGGAGCGACGAGCAAGGCATCGCGATGAAGGTGTACAACGGAGTGGCGCTCGCGCTGGAGATCCTCGTGCTGTACATCAAGATGACGCTGACCTGGCTCCACTGCCTCTACCTGTGGGCCGTGCCGCCGGAGCCCAAGAGCGTCAAAGGCGAGATCGTACTGGTGAGGAACTATACAAATCTTAAAAAAAAAGTGTGTGTGCGATTCACACGCGGTAGAAGTGAAACTTCAGTAAATCGACGAAAGAATAATAAGAAGAATAAAAAAAAAGTGTGTGTGTGTCAGCTACGACGCACGATTGGAGTCTACTACTTATGAACTATAATTATGATATATATCGAATAGAAAAAAAGGGTAAATGAACGCATCTGCTAAATTGTTAAGAGAAACAAACATATATCTGTAATTATTCGGATTATTTATATTACTTCAATAAATCGTATTACATAAAGTATGTTACAAAATAATATAAATAAAATACAGCAATACCTCTTTGCGCGATACTTCGTAGTCTCAACTACGAAGTATCGCGCAAAGAAATTTAAATATAGGATTGTATTTGTGTCTCTTACATCATTTCCGTTTCATCTTTTTGCATCCGGTTTGAAATCACTACGATTCTATAGAAGTTTCACTTCAAAAGTGTTTGTGCGATTCACACGCGGTAGAAGTGAAACTTCAGTAAATCGACAAAAGAATAAGAAGAATTAAAAAAAAACAAAAAAAAATACTATGCAAAAAGATTTTGTTCGGGCGGCCACCCTTCCAAGTACTGGCGTCGCGCAAAGTTGCTTAACCTTGTTAGCGAAGCCAATCTTATTTCCACTTCCGTTGCATCCGGTTTCAAATCACAACGATTCTAATGAAGTTTCACTTCAAAAAAAATCCGGAATTATTTAAGTGTTTGCTTGCTGAAGTTCGTACGCAAAGACATGCTACAAACTGTACGGCTGTGTGCGTTAATGATTTATTTTCTACATTTATTTTGTCTACTATGTGCGCGAATGTGTTTGGTAAAGTCAAAATTGGTTTAAAAGTTTTTTGGGGTTAAACCATACCCATGCCATCTCAATGAAATGAGAGGTCATAAGTAATTTCTCATGACTACTGCTATCATAGAGTACATAGGTCTAGTTGCAAGAAAATTTAGTTATTTCCTTTAACCCCCGTATTATGTATGATTTATCTCTTTGCACCTGCAGATCACTGGAGCTGGCCACGGCATCGGTCGGGAGACAGCCACCAGGTTCGCGAAGCTGGGGGCCACCATCGTCTGCGTGGACATCAACCCCAAGGGCAACCAGGAGACGGTGGACCTCATCCGCGAGCAGAAGGGCAAGGCTTTCAGATACGAGTGAGCATCTTTACAACAGAAACTATCATATGATAAATCTAACTTTAAAATTAAACAAAAACCCCGATTCCAATGCCTTTATTTCCTTAAAAGAAAATCACCATATTATTTTGTAATGTGCACGCGATGCGCTTTCATTTGATACCCAACTCGAGTATATTTGCAGATTTTCGGTTTTCGTTCCCCACTGTCACCCCCATAACTTTTAAACGGCTTTTAAGCCAACCGATTGTCATGAACCATGTCTAAGAACACCCGTGCCAAACTCCATCGGTCCGGGAGCTATGATGTCCCAGACAGACAGACACACAGACTGACACGTCAAACTATAACACCCCTCTTTTTGGTCGGGGGTTAAAAATTAAGACGCACCGCTAAGGCAAAGTTATTTCCTTGATTATTTTATTATTAAAAAAAGTTGCTTAATTAACATTGAGTTGACCTGATGCCTGACCCATTTGCTTCTAAGGAATTATATGTCAGATAGTATATAATCACTACTTTTTATAAACGTTTTGACGTTGACTTTGAATGGAAATAAGATCTGATATACCACAGACAATAAAATAATAGAAAATAGGTCCTCGATTTGGCGTCGACCTTTTTTCGTAGACAGTCGGTATTTTAAACTAAATTACCGGTATTTTTGACTTTCAACAAAACATGGAGGTTATCGAATTGACGCGTAGGTATTATTATTTTTTGCTATTTATTCTTTGAATGTTATTAAACTTTTTTTTTCTGTGGACGGATTTCGATGCTTCTTTTTTTAAATGTAAGTTGGTACCATTAATTTCATTTTTCAGTTTTTTTGTCTGACCGACAGACCGATACCGAATATTCTCTTACATAAGAAGAAATTTTCTCAGGTGGTAGGCTTCGGCCGCGGCTTGTCACCACTCTCCGGGCTGGGCCAGTGCGTGAAGCGATTTTTTCGTGTTTCGTAATGTGGCCCGGAGAAGCCATCTTCTAGGCCTTCATGCTCCATCTTAGACCACATTGTCACTTTGCATCAGTTGAGATTGTGGTCAAATGGAGGCTTATCAATAATAAAAAAACAAAAATAAAAAGAAACCAAACAATTACTATACAAGTATAGAAAAAGTAAACAAAGTATAAAAACTCCTTGCTGAGTCGCTATCTTGCCACAGAAGCACTTGTATGGAAGAGGCCAATGTACATTCTACTGCTTATTTTGTTATCAAGTTATCACTTATCCTCCACACTACCGAATTCTGTCTATAGTTGGTGGACACTAGCGGAATACTTAAGGATAATTAATTGGATATAATATATTATGTATATAGATTTTTTGTTGTAAACATTTAAACACACAGACCAAAGCTTAAGTGCATAACATACAAATACTCCGCGGCAGGAATCGAACCCGCCAAGCAGACCTTCGCCCGAGACACTGATATAAATATTTTAGAAAACACTAAAGCCATATTTTTTTAATAAACAGCTGTAAATTCATGATTCAATATAAAAGCTTCCGTATTTTTACAATGACGCAATGGACTAAAACTCCTATTATTGGACATGCATATGTGTTTGCGATAATAATATTGACTTCACAAATGATTTAACGACATTGCTCACACATGGTAACTACAATTTGATAGGTACCTATATTATTGTTTACTTTAGTATTATGTGTATCTACGTATATAAATGCTTTATAAATTATCAATAAGTATAACCTATTATTCAACATGATTTACAAGCTACGGAGTCGAGGTGTTTTTGGGAATTTTTTTTTGCAGACCAGCATGGCGAGTTTTCCTCCTTATATAATATATTGAGAAAGGAATAAATCCGGTTTTGGATATTCCCTGGTATAGATCCCAGTATAGATTTATTTATTTTATAATTAATATAAAATAAATAAATCTATACTAATATTATAAAGCTGAAGAGTTTGTTTGTTTGTTTGAACGCGCTAATCTCCGAAACTACTGGTTCGAATTGAATAATTCTTTTTGTGTTGGATAGTCCAGTTATCGAGGAAGGCTATAGGCTATATAACATCAGATATAGTGGTAAATGTGTAAAAAACGGGAGAAATTGTTCATCTTTGAAGCCTTCCGTTGCGTGCGCCGTGAAAACGGTTCAAGATACACAAAAAATATGTATTAAAGAATAATAGCTCTTTTAATGATCTAAAAAACAGTCCGCAATAGTATATGTCTATCTCTTAGGATTAACTCACAAAAACCGTTTTTATGGTACCTAATTTGGTCGAAATAATTTGTTTAAGTTGTATCAACATAATAATATTAATCTTTATTCAAATAAATATGTTGTTGGTTAAGAGTACTTCATCCATTATAACGCGGGTAGCACCGCAGGGCACAGCTAGTAATAAATAAAAATGTTTATTTCCAAAAAAAGGTTTTACTACAATACTAAATAGCTAGCTTTATGTAATTTATTTCTTAGTTATGTTAAGTTATTTAGACCTTTGCCAACCAGCCATTAGTTTCGACACCTCGTACTAAACTAAGTTCTAGACTTGTAATATAGTCACGAGGGCATCCCTACCTCGACTTAGCTACCATAGGTTGTCAATATTAACAAATGCGACGTTTGAACACGACACGAATTATGCTAGTTAACTCTTTGATTTTGTTCGCAGAGGTGACGTCACCAACCGCGAAGGAATCTCTGAGCTAGCACAGAAGATAAAGCAGGAAGTTGGTGACGTCACGATGTTGGTGAACAACGCCGGCATCATGGCCTGCAAGCCGCTGCTGCAGCACAGCGAGAAGGACGTGCGCAGCCAGTTCGAAGTCAACATCATGGCTCATATCTGGGTAATTTTGTTCTTTATGTATATTAGTCGATATAAATGTAAACGATACAATAGATTTTAAGTAACACATTTTATTTTATCTTTTATTATAAATTGATTGATTTATTGCCGCGCTTTAGGGCCGCCTTGCGCTGTACGGTACCACTGAAAACCAGCGCTGTAGCCAGCTCACCTAGCTGCTACAGCATTATGCTGAGTGGAAACCGATTTACGTTTAAATATTTTTACTATACTATTTATGTTAAACTGCTTTTATGTTAATTTTAATTGTAATTGTATTTTGTGTTTGTGACGTAAATAAAACTCTTTCTATTCTATTTCTATTCTATTCTATTCTAAATTACCTCTCTATCAAAGAAACTTTAATATTCGGTTAAACTCAGCGTCGGCTAAGCAAGATGGCCGCGATGCGTGACCGTCTTCCGGGCGCTACTCACTTATTTGAAATTCATATATAATACTATTCTCTCACTGTTTCTACAATTATCTTAATACATTATTTTCTGTTGATGTTATGGTGGAACGAATCGCACTAGGCACGTTTTACCACTATACACGCAATTATACCACGAGACATTATGTAATTAGTAAGGTAGCATATGGAATGGAGTAGTCTTTGCTCTTAGACCATGAATTAGCCAACATTGCCTCTCCAACTGTTTTGGTTGCGCAAGTATGACCAGAGGTTGAGACTTCGATCTCACCTGAATAACCAAAAGTCACAAACTGCATGGGCAACTCCTCGCTAGCACAGATTATGGCGCGCTCGCCGGGTGCATATCTAGGTAAATCCATGTTTATCAAACAACGTTACCATAGGCGTAAAAATAAACAAAACAAAACTTAATTCGCTCATCACTTCGGTTTCAGTTTCAGTTAAAGCTACTCCTCGTTTTCTCTACTGCTAGTCATCGTAAGTTGTTTTAGTAGTGAAACATCCAGGACTTACCTACTATATATGTTTATTGGTCATTGTGTGCCCAATCCTGTCTTAAATGTTTTATTATAAACGCTCACTGGTTAACGTTATTTGTCACAGCTCCTGCAAAGCTTCCTTCCCTCAATGATGGAGAAGAACCACGGCCACATCGTGGCGTTGTCGTCCATGGCCGGAGTCGTCGGCCTCCGCAACCTGGTCCCGTACTGCGCCACCAAGTTCGCAGTACGAGGCATGATGGAGGCCATGCACGAGGAACTGAGGGAGGCCAAGGAAGACTACAGCGGAGTAAGTTATTAACAATGCCAGTGCCAGCCATCTAGTGGTACATCTTTCCGAACAAAATACGAGACTTTGGTACATCTACAAGCCAGCGTTAGCTCAGTGTAGAGGGTTATGGTCACCCTCTTATATTCTGAAGAAGGTCTTCGCCCAGTATGCTCTATGGCCGAAGCGAATGAGAAAAGTCTACAGAACCAAGGCCACATCAACAACCTTGATTTTAATACTGTGCGCGATTAACATTAAATACTAATATAAAACTTATATATACTTAAGTAGATAGGTAGGTTAGGTAGGTAGTAGGATGTTCACAACTGACTATCGGTTTATAATATATTGTTATTTATATTTATCATTAAATTTTAATTTTAATTAATATTTATTTTATATTAACATTGATGATTAGTTTGAATGACATAAGAATATTGTTTAAAATTGTTTTTCTTTTTAATGTATTTTGACCCAAACCCAATTTGCAGTGCCCCTCCGGGGTGCATGTACATATCGACTTAAGATGTAACAATTGACCTATATCTGTATAAATGTACATGTGAGAAAATAAATAAATAAATAAACATTAAGTATTTATAGGACCATTCTACCTCCCCAGATAAAATTCACAACAATCTGCCCGTACATCGTAGACACGGGCCTCTGCAAGAACCCCAAGATCAAGTTCCCCTCCCTGATGAAGATCCTGACGCCTCAGGAGGCGGCAGACAACATCGTGGACGCTGTGAGGAGGAACTTCTTCGAAGTCACCATCCCCAGCTACCAGTACTACGTTAACATGGTAATACTATTATATAAATATCTGAGCCTTCGTGATGGCTGTGTTTTATTTCCTTGCGGAAAATTGACATTTTCCTACGTTGAAAGTAGTCTTAATTACTGCGCTTGCCTCCCATTCAAATCGGTCATATATTTTCAGTTAATATTGGCTATATTATTATGTAGGTTTTATAGTAATAAAAATGTGAGTCATTTTGAGTTATGTATCATATTAATGTATCTTCCAAAGTCAATTTAAATTTTAAATCGTCATAGGTAATGAATGATTCAATATATCCAATTTTTAAACCAAATAGAAGATAAATTTTGTTTTATAAATTTTCACGTCTGAATTGACGAAGTATGTAGAACTGTATAAATAACCTGACACCTATGTTGACCATATTTCAAGCAATAAATAAATTTCATTTCATTTCATTTTCATTTCATTTCACGTTTTATAAATCCTCCGGCGTATCCCCTCAAGGAGGAATATCATCAAAGTCATCAAGGAAGAAAGAGAGTCTCTCCTGAGCTCATCACTTACTGAAATTTATTGTTATTCACAGATTTGCCGAATGTTCCCACGAGAAGTTCCTTTATACCTAAAAGATTTCTTGGATTCTGGACTGGAGCCTCAATAACTGAATCTTTTACGGCCGAAAGGTTTTCAGACGTTCACACAGCAATACAGTTGAAACTGATTTAACGAGTAATAAAATAAAATAAAAAATAAAGCACTTTATTAACTGCAGGAACATTGCTGAAAAAAAAAGTAAAAAATATAACAGTTTTTAGAGAACAGGGTGAAAACTTTAATAGGATAAAACATTAAATGGATTGCCCGCGATTGAATACATTTTAACGACACTGGGTCAAAATCATCCGTGCAAGAGTTGTATTGTAACTTTCCAGAATTAGGAAATAATATTGCAAAATTAATGTATTACAAAAAAGTATTAATATTGTGAAATGATCGGATGTCAAAAACCTAATCTCGACCAATTAAAATTTAAAATATAACTTATTTAAATAACGAATAAAATAAGGTCCACTAAAGATCGTAAGTCACGTCAACTTATTTCAAATTGTATTGAGAAATTTTTGCAGAAAAATTTGGAAAATAACAGCAATATTGGTTTACGTAAGTAAAATAATTATTTTATCGTTATATAAATACGTAAATGATGAATCGATACATTTTATAGTATTAATTTATCAAGTTCGAATTCGTTAGTACTTAATCGAAATTAAATGTTACTGTAAACTCGTCCACTTTTATGTATTACGCAAGACAGAGTAATTTATATATTATTATATTTCGAGTTTTGGGTAATTTATAAAATGTTGCTTAAAATGGGTAAAATATTATATTTTGTTAAGTTTTTACCCTTTTGTTTTGTATATCCCTCCTGAGCTATCTTCAGAGTTAGGTTAGCTTAGTGATGAGATTTCGCTACACAGACATACAGTCTTAAAAATAGCATTTTGTATTAATTCAAATTAATTCATTTCATTTTGTATTGAATTGTCTTAATTTTTTTCTACATTTTTTATTGTAGAATTTCGAACACGGAAAGAAATTGCAAGGCAATGAGAATTAATGAAAATTCTTAGTCATCTTTATCATCACAATCATATAAACTTACTTTGAATAAGTATTTTATACATTTTATATGAGTTTTATAACGTTTTCTAGTTAAAATAGGTTAGATATTAAGTATAGTCATTGTTTTTGTAAATTGCCTTAGTTTTGTTGTAGGATAAATAAGTAAGCTTGAGTGCGTGATATATGATAAATGTTACCAGAAATTTAATGATTATGTACTAAATTATGCATTTCTTCCCGCAATTTCGCGGGAAAACGCCAAGCTTCCCATTTATATCCTTCATCGATTTATAAAGGTACTTTTACAAGGTTAAGTGCCATCTTTGAAACGAAATACAACACATTCGGGTTTTATGATACTGTTTGAATGAATTAAAGGTTAAGGTTGTGATGTTAGGATTATAATAAATTTATTTAATAAAAATATTCAAATGTTGTTTTTTTCTCGTTTTAAGTACTATAATTTTATTTTTTACTTTTTACTTGAATTGCATTAAGGCCCATTCAACTACAGTTGCATAAAATAAAAGAAAACATTTATTGCTTTAAGTTATTACAAGAGTTGTTAAAAGACAGCTTAAAACTAATACCTGTTGTAATGCCTTTAGGCTGTTGAACTTGTGCGACGCTGATTTTCCAATACGACTATTGTTCGTTATATTACGGTTAATATTTATTTTTCTTATATTATATAAGTACTATACACATATATATTACATATATATTAAGACTTATAACGGGCGCAAACCATGATTTGACGGTTTTTGAGTTTCCCGATATTCTCAACTCAACGCTCTTGCAAGTGGTTTGAGTGTTGGTTGAACAAGATCCGCCCGATCAATTATTAATATTAGGTCCTTACATATGAAATTGGCGTTTTTCGTACTGGCCACTTTAATCACAAATTTCTCCTCTTTGGTAAGGAATTCCAAATTCAAATTTGTACAGCTATAGACTCATGTATTTGTGCTTCGATGATCGTCATTCATTTGTTTTTTTTCTTCTGTTTTTTTCTGTTTGCGTCACTCATTTTACAAAATGGAAAACTTAAAATATCGCATTATTTACGAGTACGAGTTCCGCCGTGGCACTAGTGCTGCGGAAACAACTCGAAGGGTGAATGATGTGTATGGCGGTCGTGTTGCAAAAGAAAACACAGTTCGTTTTTGGTTCCAACGTTTTCGTTCTGGAAATTTCGACTTGCAGAACAAGCCCCGTGGACGGCCTGAGACTCAAGTTGATAATGAAGAGTTGAAGGCTATTGTGGAAGCGGATCCATCGCAAACCACGTCCGAGTTAGCTGCAGGCTGCGGTGTTAGTGATAAAACTGTTTTAATTCACTTGAAGCAAATTGGGAAGATTAAAAAGCTTGAAAGGTGGGTACCTCACGAATTGACTGAAGCAAACCGGCAAACGCGCGTCGACTGCTGCGTTACATTACTAAACCGGCACAATAATGAAGGTATTTTAAACCGAATCATTACCTGTGATGAAAAATGGGTTCTTTACGATAATCGGAAGCGCTCAGCGCAATGGTTGGATCCTGGCCAGCCAGCCAAATCCTGCCCCAAGCGAAAATTAACCCCAAAAAAGTTACTTGTAAGCGTTTGGTGGACTAGTGCCGGTATTGTTCATTACAGTTTTCTCAAATCTGGCCAGACTATTACGGCTGATGTCTATTGTCAGCAATTGCAAACCATGATGGAAAAGCTAGCGGCTAAACAACCTAGGCTGGTCAATCGCTCCACGCCACTGCTGCTTCACGACAACGCTAGACCACACACTGCGCAACAGACGGCTACTAAATTAGAAGAGCTTCAATTGGAAAGTCTAAGACATCCTCCGTACTCCCCGGACCTTGCTCCAACAGATTACCATTTTTTTCGAAATTTGGATAACTTCTTGCAAGGGAAAAAATTCAACTCCGATGGGGCAGTCCAAATCGCCTTCAAAGATTTTATTGATTCCCGTCCGACTGGTTTTTTTAGTAAAGGGATCAATGAACTACCTATAAGATGGCAAAAGTGCATAGAAAATAATGGTTCATACTTTGATTAATTAAATATATTATATTAAAAAATATTCGACTTTTTGTTCCTCCCATACAAAACGCCAATTTCATATGTAAGGACCTAATATTAATAAAAAACATGATAATTAGAGAAACTAAAAAAATCTAAAAGAAAGTGAATAGATTAAATTAATAACTCAATAACTACTGACTCATTTTTAGATGTGACAAATTATGGAGCCCCATTTCAAATAAAAAATATCATAAGCTAAAAAAAAACCTAATGATATGAGAAGAAAGTACAATTATACCATTTATACGAGTTCTCCAAAAAATATAATAATAGTATAAAATAATAAATAAAAAAAGACACTTCACAAACTATAATTTTATTCATTTATGACCTACAATATTGGAATATCATATACACATCAAATGCAAGTATTAAATACTAGTTACTCGAAGCTCTACAGCATTCGCCTTCACTAAGATAGGATATGACCTCTACAATATTCAATTTAAGCTAATGCGTCTCTTTCAAAATCTGATTGGCTCACATGTGTTGAAAGCTTAACATATTGATAGACCTAGGCAACAGAGACAGAAGAATAAACATACATTCATTTCAATGTCATTTAATTGTGCATTTCGCCGATGACTTTGAATGGGTATATAGCCGACATTGGCGAAGTGTGCAAAACGCGACATCATCTAAGAAAAAACTGTGTAAATATAAATATGCCTCCTTAGCTCAAAGTGGCATATATTATCAATCATGTTTTTTTTTATTTTTACTCTAAAATAACACCAGTATATTGCATATTGCAAATCTTATTATTTTAACCCAAAATAATAATGAGAAATGAGAATTCCCTTGCATAAGTACTTAAACAGCTCTTTAAACCAATAATGTAAAAAAGAGGTAAGCGGATATTATTTCTATGCACATGTTCAGATAAAAGTTTTGAAACTGAAGCTATTTATAAATCCAGCAAACTCGAATACATATTCCATAAACAGGAATATGTGAGAGCATTATAATTTGAAGGTTTTGTTATTA
Source organism: Gymnoscelis rufifasciata (assembly GCA_929108375.1). NCBI lineage: Eukaryota > Metazoa > Arthropoda > Insecta > Lepidoptera > Geometridae > Gymnoscelis > Gymnoscelis rufifasciata. Next base: position 15,574,294 of record OV815303.1, read on the forward strand.
TATCAAGTTTACCTACAGATTAAGCAGATTATTAGCATATACAGGGTATCCCAGAAATGGTAGATTCACGTGCGTGGGGTGCCTTCCCCCACGCTCCATTTCTAAAAAACCCTGTATGTAAGTTATTATGTATTTTTGTCTCATACCCTACATTCTAATTAAAATATATTTCACCAATCACGTGCTACCTAACGTTTGTACATAGCTTGAGCTTAGTATAATTAAGCATAGTAAAACAAACTTTAAGAAAATTGTTTACCCTTACAAACCTTGCCGAATATAAATCAAAAGTAGATCTTCATTATAGTGCAAACATTTTTGTTAAAACCTGCTTTCTCTAGGTCAAAAATATTACAAACTTCTATAAAATGACGTAGGTACGAGTAGAATGTAAATTTAATAGAAATTGTTATTTTTTTTTACTTTTAAATTTCTTTTAATAGTATTCATTTATTGTTATTATTACTACAATATTGTAATTAACGATTATGTTATGTTTCCCTTTAACTTCTGTAAGTTTTTGTTTTTCCAGTACGTCCATATTTTAATTTGATTGTCTTTGACTGAATATTAATAAATCTTACGAAGTATTTATTTTTAATTTGTTGCGATTTCTTTATGACAGAAATATTCTTCAAGTCAAAATTGTTTTTATTTGTATTCCAATTTATTTTTATTTAAATAGCATAAGCTCGGGGTATATATTATGTAAGCGCGTTGCCATGATCAGATTTTCTTAATGCTTTGCCAACCAATATAATTCTGTGATTATAGAAAATTTATCAATTAACTTCTTCATAATAATACATAATTCTTTATATCTTGTTCATTTTAACCATTATTATTATGATATCTTTACATTTCTTACAAATTATACACAGGTATTTATCTCAATAAGTACTTCTTATGTCCTACACAATTCACGTTGGTTTACATAGAGCTATTTTTCAACATACATTTCTAGAAGACTATAAACTTCCTAAAACAATACTGAAATAACTCTTATATACACAATACACACGTTTTATTGCTTCTAGAATATTAAACATTGCTCTACATTTATTGAAATAACATTTATCATTCTTAAATATTAATTTAGTTATATTACCTATACATATTTAATTATTCATAAGTTAAAGTGAAAAGCTGCCATAGGTATTTATAATTCAAATAGGTTTATTTTGTTAAAACCCTACAAAATTCTATAGCAAAATGTCCCTTGAAAAGTAGAAATTCGGGTAATTTTTTTTTTTTTTTGTCGAGCTACTTGTTCTCAATAGCGTTTGATCATATAAAATCATATAAATATGAGTGGAATGTAGTATTTACGATTTAGTTTAAATACTATTTAATTTTACTTATTCCTTTATCGTATAATTGACTTTACCTTCTCAAGACAATACAATAAATTACTAACACATATAATCTGTAGTGAACATATCGTAGAATTGACGAAATGTACTTAAAGTTGGAGAATTTTTTAAAGTGATTACATTTCATGAAATGTTTTCCATTAGCCACATCATATTGTGTAATGACGATTTCAATGATAAGAAATCGTATATGTTCTCAATCCTGGAATTACCCATAGTATTGTAGCGTATTCCATGAAGTTATCAATTCCACGATATGCTCACAACATATTCTAAAGAGTACAAACATTTAACTACTAGAAAATAATAAAATCCTTTCAAACAGCTGGAAAGAGGTCTCAGCCTCTGAACTATTTCAACAAATTGTGCGTCAGTCGTATTGCTTTCTATAATTAGCACTACAAATTGGAAGCTTGACATAATGGAGGTACGAAGCATTTAAAAATGTTGCCAGCTATGATTTGTGTATCTATTTAAGTTGGTAACTAATGGTACTTAAGGTATGAAATGTTTTAAGGGTTCTGTTATTTTGAGATTTTGGCTCAATGCTGGCAACGTTTTAAATTGTCATAGTTTTGTATCTCAGGAAGAATTAGTAATAATTAATAGTATTCTTTAATTATTACACTTTCCCCCACCAGGGCCGCTTCACCAGTGGCACTTAAGCATATAAAGCGCAAGAGACAGAGACAGATGGATAAAGATCGTGAGAGAGAAAGTGATTCTTAAGGGTAACCACGAACCTAGGAGGACAATAATAGAAACATTTTGATGCATCTATACTAGCAATAAGCTACTTTAATCATACTGCACTCAGTATGTAATATTTTTATTAAATTGTATGAAATAACAAGAAAAAAAGACTTTAAATGTATCAAGTTGGTGGGTAAGTAAGGTTGAAATATAGTTCATGAAATTCTGCTGTGACAGCGATCTCGTACAAATTGAATTGGATCCACTTTGTTTCATCAAAAAAAAATTAGTTAATGGAATAACACTAACAAATATTGAAACATTAAGAACCTCCTCCGTCTTTGGAGTCGGTCTAGAAGTAACCATTTCTTATTTTTCAACTACTGGCCTGTTGGCATTTAATGCTTCCGATAAGCATGAGTGATTATGTTGTCATTGAGTCGTCATGTCATTACTAAAATATATCGATATCTTTTAGATGTTGATAATTTCTGTCCCAATAACCTCCGTTGTAGAGCCAGTCCTCTTGCTTCGTGTACGGGTTTTGGCCTTGACTGAACCACCTGTAACAAGAGATGAATGGAGATTATAGAAATAGCCTTTCTATCTTATAAAATAAAATTAAAATTTAACTTTACACACCTTCGCGGCCACAAAGCGTGTGGGCCGCGTCGGCAGAGCGGGACGCACGCGTCTAGTGGTCAGACGTAACGATAGGCTCGTTGTCATGACAGACAAAACTTATTTGGCAAATAAGAATGTCAAATATTATCATAGCCACATTAATTAATAGAGCAGCAGGTGTTAAAGGAAGTTGAGCATGCAAATATGAGGACTGCATTCTGTGCATAGTTTTGAACTCAGAAAAGCTTGCTGATTATGATTCTAGTTGATTCTGGATGACAATGGTGGTCGATTATTGTGAACGGAATTCAGGTTTCTAGAAACTGTAGGGATTATTAAGACTTATAACTTTTGTCATGTACAGTTCTCACCTAGGTTGCCACGGCTCCGAAGACTTCTTCAGCGCCTTCCTAGACGTCCTCTGCTTCTCCTCCAGCCGCGTCTTCTCGGTGGCCGCGGCGTCTATGTCGCCCTGCTCCAGCAGACGGACGTCGGGGCGCATCCGGCTGTCGGTGGGGCACAGCTGGCCCTTCATGTCCGCTTCCAGCTCGTTTAGGGACATCGCGAACTCCGTGAATTGGTAATACTGGAACAATTTTTCTGGATTAAATAAGTGCAGCTGTAAACCACCAGTGTAGAATATACTTCAACTTGTTGGTTTGGTAGTTTGTCTGTAACATTGCGCGTTCCGATTAAAAATATATAACTATTCCAGGAATATTCACACAGCACCAGGTACCTTATCCCAAACTATATCAAATCAAGCTACTAAAGCACAAGCTCTGTTATCTTAACTTGAGAAAGTTTGTGTGTAAGTGGCATCGATATATTTATATTATGTAAAAATGTGCTACACAGTAGAACACCCAGAAATTGTAGATTGTATAAACTTGGCTTTTTCTATAAATATTCTGCGAGTATCTCATTCAAAGGATGGCCATACCTGGACCCTCGTGGAATAAAAAACTTGAGAGGTGTCAAGGGACACCCGGATGGAACGAAGTTCCTCTCGATTAATTAGTGTAGGAATTGTAATAAAATATTTTTTTTGTGATTAAAAAAGTGTCGTGTCGCGTGTCGTCGCATGTCGTGACAACTTTTCGTAAGAATGTTTTTTCCCCTTTCACAACGCGCGATAAGGAACTTCGTTCCAAAAATCTAGTAACTCCTACCTGTGCGCTATTCGTCGGCCGCGGTCTGGCCTCCCACAGTGTGACGGATCCAGGTATGTCGATGTTATACGACTCATCGCCTTTCGGGATGTCGTCCGAGCCTTCAGGTTCATCGCTCTGGAACAAATTAAACAATTGTATAATAAATGCAAGCGCTATTCAAATAATCGTATTGAGTTATCTTACAAACCAATTCTATTTACTAAGTTTCCGTTTCTATATACATAAACATTACATACATACATGCGTAATAAGTTGGGTTTATGTAAGGACCCTTTGTATAGGACATGGCTAAATTTACTTAGATACTAATTATAACTCATTTTTGTATATTAGTTAATACAGTTTTGCTTAAAACAACAAAATGTAATTAATGAGTCGTTTGTATTTTTGCGACGCATTCGCGTTCCTTAAGTTCTGAAATTATTAAATGTTGACTCTTAATTATTATCCTTCGTTTTATCTTCATAATTTGGTTAATATTTGATTACAAGCAAACCTCTAGTCAGGGTCTCAAATAAAAGCTTATAAAATAGTGGGTGGATTATCAAGTATATTTTTAGTATAGGATAATCAAGGCCTGTGACAGTTTTATAATTTAGGTTAATTAAAACTCTTTATCTACTCTCATTTTAAATCAGAAAATAAATTGATGAACTGACTACTTACATCTTGAATAGACATGGACCTCAGCGCCCCAACCTTAAAGCTGTTAAGCTTAGCCAGCACTTTCTTGGGCGTGTGCGAGGGAGTCTGAGACGAGCTCTCATCGCCCCTCTCTTTCGCCCACTGCTCGTGCGCCGGCGCACTACAGCACTTTATGAACTCCGTCCACTTGCCGTACAGGAAGCGGATGCGTTTCTTACTGTAACATGGGAATGGAGGATATAACCAAAAACATAAATACTCCTCATACTATAGAAAGCGTATTGTGGTCAATCATTTTGTCCAGTCCATGAAGTTGATATTTAACCACAAGGATAGGTAAGTCCAATAAAGATAACTCCTCGTGCTTAATAAACATCGATAACCATTTTTTACGATGTACTCATACAAAGTGTCTGTGAGAGAGCAAAAAAACACATTTTGGGAGGTCATAGCTCCTCCAATCACCCGCGGATGATGATATAAAGAATTGTTCCAAAATCGAACGATAAGAACAGTGAACCCGTACTTAGCATCCATGATGAATCCATCCACCCGATGCAGGTCGCGGTTGTTGAACCCGGCCGGCTTGAAGTTGAGGTTGGCCTTGAGTCCGGCGCCGCCGTGGCAGACCACCTCCATGGCTCCGTACTGCTCGATCCACAGCTTGCCCACGATCACGTTGTGCACGCAGCAGTTGACGTTGGTCCAGGTGTAAGCTTCGCCCCAACTGAAATTTGGTGTACATCGATCACTAAAGGGATTTTGTATTATTTATACAACCACAGATATTAGCAGTAAGAGATATGATAATGACGTGGCACGTGTCGCCAAATCCTGTACATACCTTTGAACAGGAAATTTACAGTTTTGACGCAAATGACTCCACTGTCAATGCCAATCAGTTGGTAACCAATCAAAGGCTTAAGTCACTTTATAATTTTATTTAACTCGACACTGGCAAATTGTCGCTTCAAGTGAAAAATCCAATTACAAGACACTGAACTGAAAGGCTTCGGATCCGTAATCCTTTGATTGAAACTACGAGGTTGACGACCTCTATGGCTTACTCATAAAGTGTACAAATTCTGATTTCGGGTCTGGATGTTTTCTATGTATTAATATGTACAAAAAAAAAAATATCGTTGTAGTACATCAGGCAAATAACACCCATAGTACAAGCTCTGCTAAGTGTGTTAAGTCCGGAATTATTTATTTATTTTATTTATTACTTTGTGAATGCAGTGAATTGTAGTTGCAAAGTGAACTTCATAAAATTTCTCCTTATTTTTTATGGTAACAACTGTAAAATACTGTATTCGTTTTACTGGTATTTGTATTAAAATAAATCGCATTTAAGAAGAGTTTTATTTCCTTTGTCTGGTACACTCCAGTGCCGAACAAGAAGCGAGTCATTCGAATGGCCCTCCGTAGCGGGTACAACCAAATACCGTGCTACGTTTATCCACAAACTGGTTCCCAACATACTATAGATGCTTGCTATTTATTGTTAATATAGTTATATTTACATGATGAGCGTTACACAACTATTTGAGGCCCTTGTATGTAGTTACACAACATGTATGATGTTGATGTTACCTGGGCAATTCCACCGTGACATGTCCTTTCGGCTGGATCTCTACGCTCTTGCCGCAGAACTTCAGCTTGGGGTGAACTGAGCCGTGGAAGACGAAGTGGGGGCTGTCGGCGTGGAAGGCCGACACGGGGGGGTGGTGGGAGACCTGGTATAATAATAATAATAAATAATAAGCCTTTTATTCGGACAACAGATACATAATTATGATTCTTACAGTAGATACTAATAACTTTCACACATTTCTTGTTTCTTTATTCTCTGTAAATCCGTTATCTAATTGGCAAAGGCCTCCTCCAACCTACTCCATGGTATACCATGGAGTAGGTTGGAGGAGGCCTTTGCCTTTTTTTAAAATATGTTATAACATATTTTAATTAAAGTTGGTAGTTGGCATTTTGTGTATTGATATAAAAAAAAGTATAGGGCTTCGAGAAAGCTAACAGACTTCAAAAGAAGCTTTTTATTGTTTAATGGTAATGTTTCAAAGGTGGTGCTATTAAAAAATATATAGGTTATTGTTGTAATGAAACACGCGTAGTTGGTTAAACACTGAATTTATTTCCATAGGTATCTACCCTCACATATTGCATAATAGCCAACCTACCCACATTAAGTATATACCACATCTTTCCCCTTATAGAAAACAAAACATTAAATACATTTATATTCCCTTCACCAAAACAAAAATAAAGAAATAATAATACAATTGCCTTAAACTAAATACCAATAACTAATATTATAATACTTATATTCCTTTTTTTTTTTCTTTTATATAAAAATCTGTGAGTTTTTAATATTTGCGACAAGAAGTAACGTTAAATATGTGTAATATACCTACAACCAGGTATAAAAAAGAGCTACACAGCCTGTTATGTGCCGCTAATCATCGTCCATCGTTCCAAAAAAATTATTTAACATTCGAGCCGTTCTCTCTTTAGACCTCGCCGGCTCACAGACTGGCGACACTCTTGATGGGTCACAGTCACTAGTGCCCTGAATTGACTTAGGCCCTGTAGTTCCTGCCTGAGATTGCGTTGACTCCGTTGATTGCTGCTGACTTACATTAGATTGCCTGCGTCTGCGAATACCTGACCTCGACGAGAAAGAGGGCGATTGCAGACCTGTCCGCATAGTAGTTCTGGGTAGGTTTTGTGACAGCACTCTCCCGCCTGCAGTCCCGCGCGCCACCAGCTGTGCGCGCGTGCGCCGGTACCTAGCACCGTGATAGTCCTCATGTTGTAGCGGCGGCTGTCGGTGCGGGCGCGGCGCGTGCAGCGCGCACGTCGCGCAGCCGCGCACGGCGCGCTCCACGGCCTCGGACAGCCCCGGCCAGAACATCACCTCGCGCGCGCGGCGCAGGCACCGCTCGATACCGAGGTGCCCCTGGTGGACCCGAAACAACATTTCTTCACGAAGACCGCGGGGAATGAACACACGATCACCTTCAAAAATTATTCCATCTACGTAGTGAAGCTGCTCACGATAAGGCCAGAATATGTTAACTTTCTGATTAACATCGCGTCTATTTTTAGGCCAACCCTGCGAATTATATTTCATTAACCACTTACACTCGTCATCGACATTCGTTTCAGCCCGAATGACCTGCATCTTCTGCTTGCTAAAGGGTACATTTTTTATAACGAAACATGCCTGCACCTCCACTTCATTCGTGATGCGTTCGTACATTAACTCAGTTAGAGGGGCTCGCGACAAAGTGTCAGCAATATACATGTATTTACCGGGAGTATATACAACTTTAATATCAAACCCCTGGACCCTCAACATCATGCGCTGCAGACGAGCCGGCACCGCGTTGAGAGGTTTGGTGAACAGCGCCTCGAGCGGCTTGTGGTCCGTGTGCACAGTGACGTCAGACCTGCCGTAGATGTACTGCCTGAACCGCTCCACGGCGAACACGATGGCCAGCATCTCCTTCTCTATCTGAGCATACCTGGTCTGCGCACTAGTGAGAGTGAGTGAAGCAAACTCGACCGGGCGACCCTCCTGCAGCATCACCGCCCCCAGGGCCACGCTGGACGCATCCACCGACAGCACTATGGGCGCGCGCTCGCAGTACAGCGCCAGCACCGGCGCGGAGACCAGTGCTCTCTTCAGTGCCTCCACCGCTTCGCTGTGCTGAGCCTCCCATGACCAATCGCTATCCTTTTTCAGCAGGGACCTTAAAACGTTCACACATTCTGAATAATTTTGAATGAATTTGGATAGATAATTTACCATCCCTAAAAATCTCTCCAGAGATTTTTTATCAGTAGGACAAGGCATTTCTGTTATAGCCTTAACTTTCGAACAGTCCGCTCGCATTCCGTTTGCGTCAAAAATATGACCTAGATACGTAATTTCCGACACACCGAATTTACACTTACCTCGATTGAATCTAACACCAATTTCCCGTGCGCGACGTAGTAATCTTTCCAACCTTCGATCGTGCTCCTCCTTAGTACTACCCCAAACGATGACGTCATCAATAAACGACTCCACTCCGTCAAGATCTTCAAGATGTTGCCGAAGCTTCGCGTGAAAAACCTCAGGAGCACAGTTGATTCCATACGGGAGCCGTAAAAATTGCCACCTACCAAATGGAGTCGAGAATGTACAAAGGTCAGCGCTGGCATCGTCGATTTGCACCATCCAGAATCCGGTGCGCGCGTCCAGCACGCTGAACACGCGCGCGCCGCGCAGCCGCGCCGCCAGCTCCGGCGCCGTCGGCAGCGAGTACTGCGCGCGCCGCACGGCGCGGTTTAACGGCCTGGGGTCCAGGCAAACCCGGATGCCGCCACCTATCTTCGCAACCAAAACAATTTCATTCACCCAGTCTGTGGGATGCGAGACCTTCCTAACTACACCCAGTTTTTCCATTCTACGTAGCTCATCTGACAATTTACCTTTTAGTCCCATTGGAATCTTTCTGCTAGGGCATATAACAGGCTGAACATTTTTATCTATTACAATACTGTATTTACCTGGTAATTTTCCTAGTCCTTTAAATAAATCTGAATATTGATCTATGTTAAATGAATCAACCCTGTTAATTAATCCTAGAGTAATACAGCCTTCCAAGCCGAGAACATTCTGACAGTTAAAATCTGCGACAATAAATGGCAAAATATACCGTTTGTTATTGAATAGCAAAGTTATGTCATTAGTACCTACGACCGGCAACCGGTTTCCTGTAAAAGAATGTACTCGCTTTGTGAACGGCTTCAAATCATTGATAAACAAGTCCAATTTTAAATATTGAATTTTAGAAATAACATTTATCATAGACCCCGTATCTATTTTTAGTGAAATATTATGTCCGTTACAGTCCATATTTTCCACCCACTCCTTATTTGACTTACTTGACGTTTTGTCCTCACCGATCGTATTCACATAAAAAATCTCACCGTCAGATTCCTCAGCGCCACTGTTCGCGGTGTCAACGCTTATATTTAACACTTTACGGACCATTTTCTTATGCTCACACACACGCGAAAAATGCCCTCTTTTATCGCACACAAAACACCGAGCATCACGAGCCTTGCAACGCTCGCCACCGGCACAACGGGCACTGCCGCAGGCCAAGCACGGGGCGCGCGCGTACCTCGAAGAACCGCCGACGGCGCCGCGCCGCACCGCGTCGCCGTCGCCGCGCCGGCCCGCGCCACCCGCACGGCGCACGCCCGCGCGGCGATCGCCTCGAACGCCGACTCCGCGGCCACCAGCGCCGCCAACAGCGTTCACATGCACGCCCTCAGAACCACCTTCCAGACATCGACCTTCCTCCTCACTCATCTCTGCTGCCTGGCAAATCTGAATAGCCTTGGCTAATGATAGGTCGTCGGTGCGCAGTAGCCGATCTCGCACTTTATTGTCTCTAATTCCGCATACTATCTTGTCTCGCAGCAAACCCTCGTGCAACCTTTCAAACTCACACTGTTGACTGAGCACCCGCAGCGCAGTTACATATTGATCGATATTTTCCGTCTCTTCCTGGCCACGTATAAAGAACTTGAATCGCCGCACTGTTATGTTTTGTTTGACTCCAAAGTGATCTTCAAACTTTTTCAAAACACAGTAGACATCATCTTCACTTTCACCTTCGCTGAATGTAAACGTCGTATAGACATCATACCCCTGGGGCCCGATGAGGTTAACCAACAAGCTAGCCTGAACTTCCTTCGGCTCCTTGCTCACTCCCGACGCTTTGAGAAATACCTCGAATAACTTCCGCCATTTTCGCCAAGATTCCGACCGTGCGGCCGGGCCGCCTTCGAGTGATAACTCAGTCGGGGGACGCGCGTGTTCCATTGTTTATCGCTCTAAACATCAAACACCAAGTAATACTCAATCTGTATCACACTTTCAGTGGGTTGATTGCAATAAACTGTCCCAAGGCAATTAAATACATCACCGCTGTCACCATGTTGTAATGAAACACGCGTAGTTGGTTAAACACTGAATTTATTTCCATAGGTATCTACCCTCACATATTGCATAATAGCCAACCTACCCACATTAAGTATATACCACAGTTATTTTATTATTTAAGTCAAGATTAATTTTGAAAAAACAGTTAAAAAAATATATGTGCTTGAATTTATCTCACTACAATTGCGTCGACATCAATGATTTTTGTCTTAAAATGTACAAATGAATTAGCTGAATATTAGGTACCTGTTCACAAACAGCTCTGAATTCAGGTCTCTCCAGCTCATAGGTTTCTCCAAGAAGGGGATTGAAGGGTTTACCGAGTCGCTCCCAGTTCGAAGCCAGTGCGCTCACTGCGAACGCTGAAACAAAAACCGTCATCAAGTTTCTTCAGTCAAGAAGAATATCATAACATATTCCCTAGGATCTGGTGTACGTTGCAAATAACTGACTTTCAATACATTTTTTGGTATCCAAGTTCTGTTGTACAAAAAATGTATTAAAATGACACTTTACGCCAGCAATAAAACAAGCAAGCGTAAAGTTAGGGTTTACCACGTTTTTTTTATTAGACATAAACTGGTATCATGTGTTTTTGGTGGGCTTTTATTGTTTCCGTGAATTCTTAATCTGGGGGCACGGCAGTGCCCCCACCAAGTCGAGCAAAAAAGCGGCACGGCCGTACCATCCTTTTCTCGAAGCAATTCAGGCCATTTTCGACCCCCTGTAACTTCGTTGTGGATAAAACTAGAATACTGAAATTTTCAGTAACCATGCAGGATTGTAAAGACACGGTATATTTCAAATTTCATTCAATTTGAACCAGTATATATATATTATAACGGGTCAAATTTCGTAATTTTGTCACTCACTCACTGACTGACTGACTCACCGATCATCAAAATTCTAAGGCACTTCTAGCAGACCTAGAAGCTTCAAATTTGGCGCCTTGTGTCTATAGTACCATTAATTTGTACCATCAATGGTACAAGTGATACTACTATGTGTCCTTAGTACCGTTGAAAAAGATACTAGTTTATACCGTGTATTTACTCGTGAAAAAAAACAAATCAAAAATAATAAACCGTGCCGTTTGCAGGTCTAAGGGGTTTTAAGTTAGATTCAGATTTATAGTGTAATTTAAATTGTGTATTTACTTGTGAAAATAAAAATCAGATTTTTGTATTTTCTAACGACGCAATTTTTCTAAAAACAATGCGACTGTAATTGTTGCGGTCGATCACTACTTTTGATCTTGAGTTTTGTGGCTCTGTTGTCAAAGCATTTACGCAATGGTATGCAGCATCTCTTTTTAGAACTTTTAGAAATTGGCATGTTGTGGTAGGTTTTCTCATAAAACGCTTGTTAAATTGACCGTTCCATGCTTCGCAACAATTCGTTGTTCGATGTCTCTCGCCAAAACTGCACCACTGTGCTTTTTTCGGCATCCAAAAATGTGTTATATACTTTAACAAATCTTTAACTTCTTTTGTACTACCAATAACTACACTTTCTGCAATTATATAATTCAGACCTTCTTCTATTTTGGACTCTGGCAAAAGAGGAAGAACCATGCACAAGCTCACTATTTTAGTTAAGTTTTTGTTGCTATTTTTTTTTTATTTACGTAGGATTTTAAGTTGCGTAGCTTTCTTTTTAATTTTATACAGGAAATGGAAGTAGCAACCGTGGTGCAACACCTGGGGAAATGCACGTTCAATGGCATTTATTGCCGCTTGTTCGAAGTCCGTTATGAATTTATGTGGTTCCCATTCCCAACTTTTTTCGTTTGTAGACATCCGTATTTGTGACTTGATTAGTTCAAGCATAATCAAATACGTCTTCTGTTTCTTATTCGGTAGAAGTGCGTATATTACAGGAATCACATTATTTTCATTTGCGATGCTGCCTATATCACAAAAAAGTACATAAAGCTGATAGAACGGTTTCAAGCAATTCTTGAAGGTCCCATCACATAAGAACACTTTTCCATTAACCACAATTTCTCTTGCTTCTTTTAGAGCAAAAATGAGAATACGGTCGTAGCCATCACGATAATCAGCAAGAAGGAAGTCGTCATACTCTGGAGGCACTTCAACTTCCTTCATGTCACTGTATGCCATCTTCTCAACTCCTGCCAATTTCCTTCTTGTATGCTGTGCATTTGTATTTGTTATACGTTGGTAATTTCTTAATCAAGTGTAGTCCTGAATCTCTCATTGATGCTATGGTAGTTCTGTAAACCGCAGGTACTGCGTACCTCTTCGTTCATTCTATTACTTTCCAACCCCTTGATGTCTGAAGATAACGAAGGCGACCTGAGCGGTACACAGCGCCCTTCGACATTATGTATATATATTTTCTTGTATGTTTTCGATGCAATGGTACTAGCGACACGTGCTAGTATCGGTAGTACCATTGATGGTACTAAGGACACATAGTAGTGTCACTTGTACCATTGATGGTACAAATTAATGGTACTATAGACACAAGGCGCTCTTCGGAATATAAGTAGTGTTTGGTGTATGAATCAAGGAAAAACTAAAAAATCTAGAAAAAAACCGGTATAGAGGTCGCTGTCGTACCTTTTCTCGAAGCAATTCAGGCCATTTTCGACCCCCTGTAACTTCGTTGTGGATAAAACTAGAAGACTGAAATTTTCAGTAACCATGCAGGCATTGTAAAGACACGGTATATTTCAAATTTCATTTAATTTGAACCAGTATTTTAAGAATTATAACGGGTCAAATTTCTTTATTTTGTCACTCATTGACTCACCGATCATCAAAATTCTAAAAAGAAAAAAGTAGAACTGTCTACAAAATACAAAAAGAAATGAGATCCCATCAAAAACAATACTTGTCAAAAAAACCAAGTCGCGCAACTCAGTTGTTCTGCGGTAAAAAGTTGTGAGATCTAAGTAAATCCAAGTCTTCAAATTTCGTCTCAAAATTATTTAATGTTGTATATAAATATATTGAGACTTGGCCATCGCACTAAATAATTGAATTTACACGTGTTTTCAGGCGATTGAATTAACACGTGTTTTCAGGCGATGGCCAAGTCTTAATATATTTATATAAAACATTAAATAATTTTGAGACGAAATTTGAAGACTTGGATTTACTTGGATCTCACAACTTTTTACCGCAGAACAACTGAGTTGCGCGACTTGGTTTTTTTGACAAGTATTGTTTTTGATGGGATATTTATTAACTAGCAACTCCATAGTTCAGGCGACTCATCTTAACTCACTCAACTTGCTGCATTTTAGGAAGATCAGTTCTGATCTCTTACTCATAGGGTCTTTGCCGAAACTTTTTCTTGAGGTCGCAGAAGTATGATAATAGCTACGCTGGCTATTTACCTACCCCATTTGGCTCATAGGGTCCATGCTCAGCCACCATGCGCAACCGATGCATATTCCATCTGCTCTTAACGATCACAGTAAGAACAGAGCCGCTACTAGACCAGTGAAGTACTCCATCCGGCTAGTTGGGACGGTCTGCTCCACCGCCATGCACAGTAGATGCTATTGAACTAAATAGCTTGGAGTGTAGATTGGGCATGAAATGGACTCGCAATCTCAAAATGAGAAAAATCATACCTCATATTTTCCGAAAACACTTACTGACCGAATCTCTATCACCAGCATCTCACATAAACCTTACCAATCAAACTTGATTGAATACATTTTATTGGATCTTAGTCGAAGCTTCAAATTAAGAAACAGCGGTTACAACTCCTCCAGACGATATCATCTTTAAAAACTCTAGAATTATAGTTAATGTAGCTATTCCATTCGTCTCGTAAGAACTTATATAAGTATCTTCAGACGCTATTACCAACTCCACCTTCTCTTAGCAATCACAGTAATAAAAGAACAGAGCTGCTAGAGGGCTGAAAAGCTTAGAGCCATTTTTTTTTATGTTAGATTAGCTTTCATTTGACCACAATCTCACCAGATGTAAAGTGACGATGTGGTCTAAGATGGAGCATGAAGACCTAGAAGGTAGATGGCTTCTCCGGACTATATTACGAAACACGAAAAATCGTTTTACGCACTGGCCCAGCCCGGAGGGTGGTGACAAGCAGCGGCCGAAGACTACCATCAGAGACTGCTCCTAGCACCACCCGGAGGTCAAGTAGTATAGCCCATCACGTAGTATAGTAGTCGGAGGAAAAGTTTGAAAAAGAAATGGAGTATAGTTTGAGCAGTACCAGCGATGTACTCCATCCGGCTCGTAGGATCGGTCTGCTCCGCCGCCATGCGAAGGAGATGCGCGTACTCCAGGTACTCCAGCATGCGCTGCAGGAAGGACAGCGGCTCGTTGAACACCACCGGCATCGTGATCTTGGACAGCTCCTTGCCCACGCAGTTCTTCAGCACCGACCACAGCGAGAAGTCGCCGCGACTGAACTGAGCGACTGGGAGTGAGGTTCTGTGGACAACAATGCTGAGTTGATATTTGAAGCATTTTGGTTCTTTCTATAGTAGATCGATTACAAATTATGATCAGAGAGTATATAATCACTACGTTTTAGTAAACATTTTCGCTACTGTCAGTTTTTAACTTGGCTTCATTTAAAGGCTTCATTAAACCTTTTCTAATCTATAAACCAGTGATAATGGTTGTAATGGTATTATTACGTTTAAAGTTTTGACAATGACCCTATAAAAAAGGTATTTTGTATTGTTTTAAATTAATTGATAATCTTAACACGCATATCCTCCTTCCACGTTTGCCTGGAAGAAATTGCCTAAAGCTATAAGACCGCCATTACGCATTCTAGATTTAGTTTCAATTTCTTATTGTATTGTTTCTTAGTTTGGTGTGTAGTAAAGTACTTTTTATTCGATTCTACCCTTGAAATTATTTTAATAACATTTATTTGTAAATTTAGCATTATTTGACAATGCCCTCGTACAGCTTCATTTATTAATTATTATGACATTATTTATCATCTAATTTTTTTTTGCTTTTATGCTTGAAAGTTTGTAAGCAAAATATTTTTTGTTTTCTACTTGTTTTTTTGTTTTTCATACTATGTATGACATAATTAACTAACGTCTTGTCTGTGACTTGTAGAGTGCTTCTTTTTAATAATTTTGTAATATTACGAATATGCATATAATAATTAGGTATTCATTATTAAATAATTACCTAATTATTATTGAAACGAAGTCAAGTGTTCAGTACCTAAGATGAATGAAGTACCATGAACCACTGCTGGGACACAGGGACTTCTCTCTTGACGAGAGAGATTAGGCATTAATTCAACCACGCTGACCAAGTGCGGGTTGGTGAATGTCACAAATCCTTCGCACTCTTCCAAGTTCTCAGATCATGCCGGTTACCTCACGATGTTTGTCTATACTGTTAAAGCACGTGAACAATTTATGTGCACTTTGAGCTAAGCGCACGTAAATGCGCACGTGCTTTGAACCCACGACCTTCTTTATAAAAGTCGAGTGCGTTTCCACTTAGCTAACACGGCTGATACTTAATACTTAATTAATATTAACCAATGTTGTTGGCCAAAACGACAAGAATTTCCACTGAAATCCATCACCTTCATTCTATTAAACTACCCACATCACTTTATCATAATTACATTAATTTCCTTACGTCTACTCATAAGCTGAGATACAAAATTATGTTATGGTAAGTATATGCACAAAAAAACACCAAGAGTCAACGGTTTTTATTTTATATCTCTGTTTTTTACTGCCTGCACATACTTGAACTAAAAATCCATTTAGACAAGCGAGATTTATGCTCAGCATCTCTGAAGGGATTTCATCGTGACCCGCGAAACGAGGCCAAGGGCACTCTCCCCTTCGAATCGATGGTGTTCCTTCCCCTCGTGAGTTAAATGTCCCTAACCTACCCTTCAAAGGTTTCCGTATTCCTGAGAAATACACTCAGTTCCAAAAAAAACGGGTCATTCACTAAACCCGAATATCTCCCGGCTTACGTATGCTGTCCTAATGAAACAAAGACTGTTTAACTGAGAATTTAATTATAAAGATAAAAAGTAACTAAATAAAATCTAAATTTAAAATTTAAGAAAAAAAACCGATTCTAATGCCTTAATTTCCTTAAAAGTTAAACACCATAACATTTTGTAACATACGCCACTCGAGTATATTTGCAGATTTTCGGTTTTCCATCCCCACTCTTACCTCCATAACTTTTAAACGGCACAACCGATTTTCATGAAACTTGTATATGAAAACTCGAGCCAAACTCACCTTTCATACAAAATATTTAAAAAGTATGTTTACAGTCTAAAAATTAAAAAAAAAAGTGTGTAATTTTCGGAAAATTAAATATTTTTTATAGCTATTTTAATCACTTTCTTCATTTTAGTACTTTGTATTGCCTCCACGAGCTCTTCTGACAGCTTCCAAGTCATGCTGTACACCAAATTACGGAGCCGGTGCTAAGGAGAAGTAATTTATTGATTTGCACGCTAAAGATGGCTTGTATAGAATGCTTCTAGCATTAAGTCCTCCTCTGTACATTGTATTTTTGTGCACAAAGTATAAATAACTTCCCATTCCTCCAACAACCTCCTTTACATGTTTAAATAATATGTTATTAGAGGCGCAACTACAAAGATTTTAATTCTATTTTATATTTAATTGATCTTACTTTTACAGTACTGAAGATATTTAGTTTTGGAACCGAGTGTACTTTGATGGTTGTTTGACGTTTTGTGGTGGTCCAGCTTATGAAGATGCAAGGTATCTGTATGAGCGCTTTTTAATGTCACATAAATAGCAAAAGGATCGGTCGTAAGTCGTTAATGAATATTAAAAATACCACCTAACTCTTTACCGTCTGCTGTATGCGAAAGGTTATTGTTTTAAGTTTTCTATGGACCTTCTTTGTTATGGAAATTTTGAATTATATTAAAGTCGTAAATCTTCGTTGTATAGCAGTCTAATGTAGCTACCCTAATGGTTGGGAAGATTTATTGTTTACATAATCTTTTAGCCTTCTTACTAAAATCAAAATAATGTTGAGCAAAATATTGTATCGTTTGGCCGTAGGAAGTAATTTAGTTTTCCTTAGCTACGTTCTACGGCCACGGGAAGAGAGAGGGCAAAATTCTTACGTTGGTGCCCGCGGCGAATCATTGGATAAGATTAAATAAAATTTAGATTAGTTTTATTTTCAAATTGAAATTGGACCCTGTTATGCAGAAAAGATCCAACCCACATTTGAATGACGCGTTAGTTGGATCTTTTCTGCTTAACGGGTCTAATTTAAACACGTTATAGAAATTATTATTTATGTAGCCGTGTTGGCTAAGTGGGAGGACACTCGACTTTCATTCCGAAGGTCGTGGGTTCAAACCCCGCCACGCACCTCTGGATTTTTCTTCTTGAGAGATTTATGTGCGCTTTAAACACGTGCTTTAACGGTGAAGGCAAACATCGTGAGGAAACCGGCATGTTCTGAGAACTTTAAAAAAAAAAAGTTTGAAGGACATGTGACATTAACCAACCCGCACTTGGCCAGCGTGGTGAATTGAGGCCTAATCTCTCTCGTTAAGAGAGAAGTCCCTGTGTCCCAGCAGTGGGAACGTTAATAGGGTGATGATGATGATGATGATAGAAATTATAGTAATTAAATATTCGAATGCCAAAACTCAATGACATTGAAGTCCTCAAAAACTCAATCGAGTTTTTCAACAACTTAATCAAGAAAGGGTCCTTATCATAAAATCGATGAACTCAACTTTTTCAGAAAAGGCTGCTTGGGATTTCTTTAGGTTTAATTAAGAAACAGTTCGCTCTGGCGCATGAATAATTGAGAAGATGGATTGCTCTGTACCCCGACAGTGACTGACGCCCCACATTGTGCGTAGGTTTGTAATTACTTCGCCTGAAGCATTTATAGCTACGCTCTTCATTTTTAGTAATTGGAAAATTAAACCCTCCGGCTCCTTGAGGTAAAATTGTTAGCTATAAGGATTCTAATTTTGAGAAGTAGGTCAATCGCCTACTGCATACCACGCTCCAAAAATCAAATCGCAAAATGTTGGTCAGAAAGCTGCAAGCTTGAAATGAAACTGGCCCGGGCACGTGTGTCGTATGCCGGATAAGAATTATGGGCCAAGCGAACACCCAAAGCGACCTCGTGGAAGGCCTAGGATGAGATGGCGGAAAGAACTTGACAATCACCTGACCACTATTTCAGCGTCGCCAACTGTCAATGACATATTTTTTTTTTTTTTTTTTTTTTATGATCGATAAGCCTTCATTTGACCAAAATCCCACCTGATGTAAAGTGACGATGTGGTCTAAGATGGGACATGAAGACCTAGAAGGTGGCTTCTCCGGGCCACATTACGAAACACGAAAAAATCAGAAAACATATAAAGTCAGACCAAAATTGTTAAGCGACTGTTTATTAAAATATTTTCTATTCAAATACTTGCAAACACGAACGGCATTTTGCGACAATTGTATGTGTGCGGCAATTATTTTGTGAAACATGAATAATTATTTCTAGTCGACATATGTATTTATAGAATTGTTGGTGAATCTTGAAGACTGAAGCTGTGTCGGATTTACATGACAATTGTTATGTACCATGATGCATATGCAGTGGGACAGTGATTGCTAAGTAATAATAGGTAATTCGTCTAGTGTCGAATCTATTAATTTCTACTTAACCGTTAAGTGCTGCCAGAACGCGATGCTTGACCTTTTGAGTACGGGCTCTGTTCATTTAAGGAAATCAAAGGTAATTAATTAACATTGTTTCAGAGTAATCGAGTCAGAAAAGAGTTATGTTAAAGAATGATGATTGTCTCGAAGTGTCAATGGACCTGATTATTTGAACGATAATCCGTTAGCGTAGCGGAGGCCCGTAAATATCTTTAATATAGACGGTGGATGCAGGCGCCTTTCAGAAGGAACAATCATTAATATTTTTTATAGTGGGGCTATAGATATAAAAATTCGCTAACAAACTTCACACAAGAAATACATGGGTATAACATGATATTTAATCATGGGTCCATTAAAACTATGCTATTATTTTGACTATTTAGTATGTATACTGGTATACGCATCCTCTCATAATTCATAAATTTATTTCATTCCACAATATTTACATTGTATTTAAAAATTACAATAATATCTCATAAACCTCGTAGGTAATTGTATTTGTGTAAACTAGATATTGCTGTATAAAAACATTAAACGCAGTATTTGCGTTCCAAGAAACTGCATCTCGAGGTAAACCAACAACTCAAAGCAAACATACTCCTGAATAAACAAAATAGCAAGACGCTGTGTTTGCTCTTTTCGCGGCGCAGTTTCATGCCTGCGTCGTCCCTAAGGTGTACCTCAGATGTACCTGATACTAAATTGTATTTTACGATTCTTGTGTAACCTTCGACTTCAGAGCTTTGGTCAAACTTTGTAACCGAATTATTTTTGTACCTTGGACACGTATTTTATTTCGTATGTCAATTTAATAACAATAATTTAATTGACATAAGAAATAACATACGTGTCCAACCAAGGTACAAAAATAATTCGGTTACAAAGTTTGACATAAATAAATGCTGTGCTCACCTTTCATTAGAATATGTATAATATTGTGTGTATTGATTATTTTAAAGTGTTTGTTATCATTGATATTCTGTTGGTGTATGTAGCCTATTTTAATAAATAAATAAATAACATGTTTTCTTGTTTTGTAATGTGGTCCGGAGAAGCCATCTACCTTTTAGGTCTCATGCCCCATCTTAGACCACGTCGTCATTTACATCAGGTGAGATTGTGGTCAAATGAAGGCTTATCTAACACAGAAAAAAAAAGCTGTAATTAAAAAAATATATGACCCGAATGCAACTTAACATTTTAATGTCTATAAGCTTTTTATGGGAGAAAGGTTGTTACGCATCTTTGAATCAACATTAGATCCATGTTGATTTAAAGTTGCGTAACAACCTTTCTCCCATAAAAAGTTGATAAACGGTCAGTCGGATCAAATAATGTTGAAAGAAAACTATCACTATTGTTTTTAAAAATTCATCACTCAGTCATCGACTCCGTGGCGCAACGGTAGCGCGTCTGACTCCAGATCAAAAGGATGCGTGATCTAATCACGTAGGGGTCAATTCTTTTTGTGTTTCCAAAATTTAGTTTTAAGTAACATTCAGTTTATTTGTAAGTTATTTTTAGTTCAAATTACATTTGAAAAAAAATTTTTATTACAATTCTTTCACTAATTAATCAAAGGAACTTCGTTCCATCCGGGTGTCCCTTGACACCTCTCAAGTTTTTATTTATATTTTTACTTTATACTTATATTTTATTATTTATTTATGTCTTTAGTGACACTCGCCGTACAAAGAGACATCGATTGACGTGTGAATCATATAAATCTCTGGTCTGTATAGTGGGACAAAGAAACGTACATACATTATGTATGACTGTAAAACACATAACCACTCCTTTGGGTAAAAATAAACCTTTTACTGAAAAGTCAAAGTCAATACGTTTATTAACTTAGACGCTCATGGCATACAGATCAACGTTAAGCTAATTTACGGTTTGAAAATCTTAACTCTTCACTTCTAAGTTAAGAAGCGAATACTTGATGTATTCGCTTCTTAACTTAGAAGTGAAGAGTTAAGATTTTCACCTTCATTTCTTATTATTCGTAAGAAATTATTATTATTATTATTCGTTTATCTGAAATAAACGAATAATAATAATAATAATTTCTTATGCTAAAGTACTTAATTGGCAATCGATTTTATAGTAAAATCTATGGACTATTTCTTTATTAAATCTCTTTCTTACATGAGAACGAAAATGGAGCCTAGTCTTCCGTGTCTTGTCTTGAAATAAATAGTTCTGAGATGAAAAATATATCACTCTCCTATACAGTTCGGTCGTGATTCCTCTAGTCCCAGCTTTCAAGGTTACATTCCCGATCAATACCACCTGTGGTATCACGGATCACTTCACGG
Organism: Gymnoscelis rufifasciata; assembly: GCA_929108375.1. Lineage (NCBI taxonomy): Eukaryota > Metazoa > Arthropoda > Insecta > Lepidoptera > Geometridae > Gymnoscelis > Gymnoscelis rufifasciata. The sequence goes on from OV815303.1 coordinate 15,595,833, forward strand.
CAATAAAGGCTTTATTGCGGGGAACTAAAGTTGGTAATACAGATTAAATGGATTTCATTAATGACAGCTGGTTCAAGTTTCAATCACATTACGGGTAGGTAGTGGTTTGAATTGTTTTCAATGATTAGTAGGAACAGCGTATAGTTAGTTAAACCAATAGGGTAGATTATTTAAAAAATTGTCTATCATTTAGATTTTATACAAAAAATTAACACCTATTTTTTATTTAATATAATAATACCATGCGATTTGATTGCGATTTTTGTACATCAGAAGTCTCACTACAGAACTTTTTTGCTCCTCTTGGCATTTCCTCACCACATTCACATTGATAAAGCGAAAAATAGGTGTAGTAGGTATATTTATAAATATTTTTCTTATATTTTTATATATTTTTTTTGTGAGCAACGGTTTGGCCCGCGTTTTTAATACCACAGCAATAGCATGATTTTTAATTTTCCTATGCGCTGTTTACTTAATGAACTTATGACTAATCTGCTCTTCGTGCTTGAAGGAAGACGCAGGTCACTGTCATAGACAAGAAGATGAATAAATATGAGTTCGTATGACACTATATTATTACATATTATATACTAGTAGTGCCCCGCGGTGCTACCCGCGTTATAATGGCTTTTCCGGAAGTCGTAATGACATTTCCATGTGGTAAAAAGCCTTTCTCTGACTCTAGAGACTCTGTGACCAAATTTGATTGAAATCCAGTAGTTTTTTAGTTTTGAAAGAGAACAGACAGACAGAAAAATAAATGATTTATGAAATAGAGTACATAAATTACTTAATAACTCTCAATTTAACAACAACGTAACATGCTGAGTTTAGGACCTTTTTTGGACACTAGCAGTGTGTTTATATGTTATTGTTATTATTTTTATGTGTCTGAAATAATACGGGCTTTCTTTATTTTCATTTCATTCTATAAAATAAAGCAATTACAACATTAAGAATTATTAAGAATTACAACGTCTTAAGTCTACTTACCAAGCCTAATCCTATCCTAGCCAAGACGCATAGCGAATTACCATCCTTACTTAGTGGATATTCCACTCGTACCAATCGATTCTCACCAACCTTCATAATTCGTACTGCAATGATTTGTAATTCGTTCCCTGCTGCTGTATTTCCTCATACCTACAATCTGAGTATCTTCAAGTCAAGAGTGAATAGGTACCTTCTAGATCTTTGTGATCCATCCTCGTCCACATCGACACTTACCATCAGGCGAGATAGTGGACAAGCAAAGATCTATCGTCCATAAAAATAATCTAACCAACCTGCTGCTTCCAAACACAAGGCCATCAATATGGACCATCATTATTGAAAAATATAATTTTTTTCCGCTTGGATAAAGAATATTTTCCTGCTAAACATTGAGGCGTATAGGAAAATCAAGATGGTTCCCTTGGGTACCGTTGGATTTATGAATCAATTTCGTTTTTGTATAAATTGTTTAGGGATTACTGTTGTTGTTTTTCTGTTATTTTTAGATTCAGATGCTACTGTCATTTCGGTGGTTCGTGCAATCATCATCATCTTGCCCTTGTCCCACACTATGTGCACTCACTCTTTTCTTACACATATCTTCTTTCACACAGTCCATACATCTTTTCTTTGGCCTCCCTCTTCCCACGTATCCATCCACATTAATAACGCTCTTCTCGTAACATGACTTTCGTTCCTTCTCATAACATGCCCAAACCACGCTTACCTATTACCTCTCAATCTCAACTTATCCGTAACTGGTGATTCGTACAATCATAGTTATAATAATTATATATATATATATTATCATAAATCATACATTACATACAGTTACTATATATGATGACATGTTATCCCTAGACTTGTATGTAATTTTAATTTATTATAATATAGCTATAGTTTACAGTTAAAATTATGACACTATTCATCAGTTCATCACACAGCATCACCTAAGCAGAGCATGTACTCTGATGAGTTTTAGGTGACTTATATACGGATTTTTTTCTGTATTTACAATTAAATATTAGTATTTCAGTCATTTAAAAAACACACTAAGTTAACACACTTGCGCCTAAGCGGACCTCCGACCACAGAGCCACAGGTCGTCATGAATAAAACCATGGTCTTAAAATATAATGCTGTCGTATCATTACATATTATATACTAGTAGTGCCCCGCGGTGCTACCCGCGTTATAATGGCTTTACCGGAAGCCGGAATGACATTTCCATGTGCTAAAAAGCCTTTCTCAGACTCTAGAGACTCTGTGACCAAATTTAATTAAACTCCAGTAGTTTTTTAGTTTCGAAAGGGAACAGACACACAAAGTTACTTTCGCATTTTAATATTAGTATGGATGTTATGCTAAAAGCAATGTGGTATAACGATTCATTTTTAAGCATCTGGGTATCCGCATCCTATCTCTAGTGGCTTCGCAGCCTTGTAGTTTAGCCTTGACAGTTCGCGGCCTCTGATACGTTTTTATTTCAGGTATTATTTGATACCACATAATAATTCATTAATTTTAAGTCAGTATATTGAATCTCTTTGATTAATTTAAAAGAAAAAAACAGTGAACTCCAAGTCATAATTTTTCTATTTCTGGTTGTAGTATTTGCGCAGTAGAATTAATCTAGCTGTGGAAAGGCACCACATTAAATGTCCGAGAATGGGTGACTTGATTACTAATGTTATCCTAAACTAAATAATGAAAATAAGGTACTATTTTTGAAAAAAATACTAACCACTTCTATGAAACTTACCAACACCCATACTCTATACTTAGCTATGTATTTGCTGATCGTTCCTATAAAACTTAATACTTGTATAAAATATCAAAAAATTTTAATAATGAATTACTGATATATAATGATTATTTCTACTACTACGCACTTTTTAAAAGGGAGAAGTATCATGAATTCGCTTTAAAGAACTTTATTAACATTCAAAAAAGAACCAACCTGTTCTCTTAAAAAATGAGTACATACAATATTAAAAGTATTTTATCATTGTATCGGCAAGTCGATATTTTCAAGTTAAAATGATGCATACCTTAAGCATATTATATCAAGATAATATAAATGTTAGCTACAGCAATGTCCTAAGATATAAGATAGTATGGGATAAATTAGTTTGTAAAAGAACGCTATACAGACAGCGGAGTGGCGTGTCCACTCAGAGTTTAGAATAAAATATCATGAAGCATACGTAGTCATAGAATAATAAATTACTAACGTAGTTGTAATTCTTTTTTACCACAGATTATATCATATTATTAATATATGTTGAAATTATTATTGCTAGCATGTAGAGTTTTGTTTTCTTATAAATATCTATTTAAGTTGTATAAGAAGTTCTGATAAATATAGTGCTAAATTTGGAATTTACTTACGAAAATATATGTTATTAATATATTTTAAAATTATGATTATTATTGAACATAAATTCTACATTTCTGTGAATATAGAGGTGTAACTAAGATTTATAGGCGTTGAAAGCCCTGAAAGCTATAGGTATACATTTCTTTCCCTTTTGGTTAACAAGACAAGGGTCAGTGAGGTAGACCGTGATAAACCCTTCAGCCGGCTGACCTTGCAGTCAATGTAGCAAAAAGGTTTCATATCTCACATGAACCCTCCTTGATTGAGCTGACATGAAGCTGACACATAACCTATATTGAGACTATTTTAGGGTATAGTACCAATACCCATTAGGCCAACAGTACCCTATTAGGTATTAATACTGCGTCGTCAGAAATTATGGGGGTGATCTACACTCGGTTCCAAAAAAACGGGTCAGACACATATACCCGAATATCCTAATGAAACGAGGGATGTTCAATTGTGAATTCAAATAATGATATAAAAAGAAAAATAAAAATGTGTACAGCCTCAAAAGTAAATAAAAAACTAAAATAGGACATCATTTTTCGTACTATCGTATACTTCGTATAGGACAACATCTTTTAAGTACTTGGTATTGCCTCCACGAGCTTCATGGCGATTAGGCATGCTGAACACCAAGAGGAAATACCTTTTCATTCTTTTACTAACCTCCTTCACATCCAGTTTAAATCATTAGAAGCGGAACAAAAACGTCTTTCTTCTATTTTGTAATTCTGGAGATATTTAGTTTTTTGACTGATGCGTTATTTTTGGAACCGAGTGCAGTAATTTATAATTCTATGCCGAGGTTATATCGTTTGTTTAGTTTATTCGGAGATGCATTCATGGAACCTGCCCCCTTCTCAGTCTAGTCCAACTATTTTATTACCTTTTTCTTTAAAGCTATCAATTCAAGATGCATAGCTATCACCACCCAGCCTCGCATCGAAACACATCCTAAACTCTACTTCCATACCTTAAAGCAAAAATATGCAACTTAACTAAAGAAAAAAATCCCAGCTAAACTAAGCTTACGTAATACTTTCCACAACTCTAGATACTGGATTACCTTCCACTTGGCAAGCATTAAATTGCCTACATTTTTTCTTCTTTCCAGCCTCTGGGGTGTGTTAGGGGTAAATAGGGGGTAGGGGTAAAGGGGTAAAAGGGGTGGAAATTATTTATTTATTTATTTATTTATTTACAAAATTTTGGGAAAACTAACAGCTAGTATAAATTTTAAGACACTTATATAAAAGCTTGCAACTGTGGTAGTCAGTTACAAGCACAGAGACGGCCAATTATAAGTTTCCACTTATAGAAAAAGTATAAAAATATATATATTACTTAACCTATCGAGACTAAATAATACTTACATAATATTAAAAAAGGAATGTTATTACTTAAAAAAGACAAAAGAAAATTATTATTAAGAACTTGCGAAAAACTGCTCATTAATTAAACGCTTCAAGCTGCACGTTGATGAGTTAAACAGATCAATGTCAAGGCCATCCTTGACCAAGGAATTGAAAGAGTTACTGGCTCTAATTATGAACGCATTGCTTCTATAGTTGGTTTTAACTATAGGAGTGTAAAGAGTGCTAGGTTTTCTCAAAAAGGCTGAGTTCGCTCGCAACCCAACCTGACCAAGTAATTCAGGACAGTCTACGGAGCTATTACAAATATTAAAAAGAAAAACTAAGTCTGCGATTTTTCTACGATAAGATAGTGGAAGGAAATGAAATTTACGACATCTAGAGTAGTAATCTGGTAGGAATATTTTTGCCCTATACTGCAGATACCGTAAGAATTTCTTCTGTACCGATTCGAGGCGTTCAGAATATGTACTATAACACGGATTCCATACCTGACAAGCATATTCCAGATGACTTCTTACGTAGGCACAATATAATATTTTAATGGTTTTTAAATTTTCAAACTCGGATGACATTCTACGAACAAATCCTAAAGCACGGTAAGCCTTCTTAGCAATATCTTCAATGTGAATGTCGAATAATAATTTGGAGTCAAAAGTTAAACCCAAGTCCTTAATTTTATTCACCCGCACAATAGGAGTGTTAAAAAATGTGTATGGAAATAAGATTTTACTAGGCTTGCGAGTAAAGGAGCATATGTAACATTTGGATACATTAAGATCCAATCTATTATTAACACAATATGATTAAAATCGAATGAGGTCAGATTGAAGTAAATGTGAGTCATGAATATTTTTTATGGGCAATAGGATTTTCATGTCGTCTGCGTAGAGTAGAATTTTAGAGTGAACAAAACAAGAAGAGATATCATTTACAAAAATATTAAATAAAAGGGGTCCTAATAAAGAACCCTGGGGAACACCTGAAGGCACACTCAATGGCACTGAGGAGTAGCCTCCCAAGACAACGGTTTGACAGCGATTGCGAACATACGACGTAAACCACCTAAAGAGATTACCTCTAATGCCAACTCTTTGAAGCTTATCAAGTAGTACTTCGTGATCAATTCTGTCAAAGCATTTAGAATAATCCGTATAGACAACATCGACTTGACACGGTTCAGACATGTGGCGTGTTAAAAATTCTGAGCATAAAAGAAGGTTTGAAGTGGTAGACCTACCTTTCAGAAAGCCATGTTGGTACGATGATAAACTATGTTTAAGTGCAGAATATACCTGAGTATACACAATTTTCTCTAAAACCTTTGCAAACAAACATAATTTTGATATAGGCCTGTAGTTTTCGACATTACATTTAATCCCACGTTTAAATACAGGTGTAATATAGGCAGACTTCCAGACGTCCGGAACTATGCCTTCCAATATTGAGCGACGATATAATAGAGATAAGGGTAGTGACAAACTACTGGCGCAATTAATTATAAGTAAAGCCGATATATTGTCAGGACCGGCGGATTTAGAAGGATCAAGTGTTTTAAATAATTTAAAGACATTATCTTCAATGATGTCTACCGTACTCACGTCGGTTGCACAATCAGGTAAAGAATTAGGGTAAGAATTATTAAGATTGAGTGAAATTGAAGAACTAGATGAGTGAAGGAAATTTTTATGAAAATAATCACCAAAATAATTGCAGATAACCTCACCTTGATCAGAGGACTCATTTCCGTACTGCAGAACCGCGGGATATGAGTTTGACTGGCGTTTACTTTTAACGTACGACCAGAAAGCACGCGGGTTAGATTGAATTGAATGTTCAATATTGGATATATAAGAATCGTACATATTTTTCTCCATAACACGCGCTCTGTTCCTGAGTAAATCGAAAGAGTCATAATCGTATGCATTACCATACTTCTTAAATTTTTTATGAAACTTTGATTTTTCCCTAAGTATTTTAATCAAAGGGCGCCTGTACCAAACTGGATACTTACGGGAGACGGTTACTAATTTTGAAGGAATGAAAGTATCACGAAGTTTATAAATAACGGAATAAAAATAAGATATAGCGTCGGTGAAAGATCTTGTACTCAATTCTAATTTCCAATCAATAGCATCAAGCTCAGATCTTAATGAAATGAAGTCGCCTTTTTTGTAAAAATATTTAAGGTATGGTAAAGGTTTTATTACATCATGTAGTGCAAAGTGGGGTGTTATTAAAAGAGAAGGATGGTGAGGATCCTCCGGTACGAGAGAGCCATCACAGGAGGTTATATTTACAGTATCATTACAAAATACCAAATCCAGCAAGCGACCATGACTATCATTAGCTAAAAAATTATATTGAGAAAGGTTACTTGTATTCAAATTATCGATTAAAGCTGATTGGCTAGGACCCTGGATATTACTAGGTGACATAGAAAGTCCATCACTATTTTTAGACCAATAAATATTCGGCATATTAAAATCACCTAATAAAATGATCTTATCTGAAGGGTTCTCTAGACTTATTTTACTTAAGTTATCGGCAAAAATAGAAAGCTGGAGGCTTAGAGAATTACCTAATTTTTCAGCGCAAATATACACTACACCAATATGTAATGAGTAGATATACCGTGGACTCTTATTTTTCAACGATAAAGACACCCAAATATCCTCGGCGGTGGAACACCACTCAACCCTACTCCGAGCCAAAAGGTCCCTACGTACCGCTATAAGTACACCACCTCCTTTATTTTGACCGGTAGAAACATAATCACGATCACGTCGCCATACCAAGTATCTATCGTCAAATAGTTCATTGTCGTAGACGGTATCATTCAGCCATGTTTCCGTAATACATATTATATCATAATTATTCAATAAAATATTTCTATGAAAGGTTGCAGTCTTAGTCCGTAGACCCCTGGCATTTTGATAATATATGTTAATAGAATCCATTGATAATGATTAAAAGGATTAGCATAGAAATAGGCAATAAAATACAGATTGTTAATATGAGCACTAATAGTGTGAAATAAAAATCATGAAAACTCCAATACGTAATAATATGCATTAAAATAAAACAATTAGCAAAACAAAAACGATTACTAAAGTAATTGACTAGCAAAATAGTTAAAGTATTTAAAGCGGGTAGCGTTAAGCGAAAAAGAGAATGACGCATAACTGCCCGTGAACCAGTGAGCGGCACACAATAGAAACAATAGAACGCATTCCGAGCGACAGCGCTCCTCAACTCCCGGGCCGCCGGGGCGATGTTACGAGCGTGATTAAGTGCATCAACGTAAAGAAAGTTAGCGCATAATTTATATTGAGCAATAAGCAGTAATTCGCATAAATAAAGAAAAAACTTACTAGATATTGTGTTAATTAAAATAAAATTTAGATATGTGAAAGAGTTAATAATCAGAGTTTTCTCAGATCGGCTTCTGATTTTATCACAATAACAGGGGAGGCTGGATCTTTCCTGAAAAATTAAATTGCATAGTCCCGGCTAATCAAAGAGAGATGGCCGTACTAGTATGTAATGATAGTGTTTATTCCCTCGGGGAGATGTAGGAAAACATGGTTGAAAAAGATTATAAGAAACAGTGAATTGTTATTTTCCTTCAAAAAAGGATGTGATTCTCAATTCGATGAGTACTTTTTGTATGTAACGTTACAGTTTCCGAGTTCGGATTTGGGTAGTTTTTTTTATTGAATACCAATTATGTATTAATTATAATTAAATGAGAGAATTATGAGTCTGTAATGGATCCTACATATGGAAATGGATATAATATATAGATCGGCACAGTATTTCATGAGTTAAATCCATATTTGCCCGTCATAAGTTTAGTCTTATCCTAAAAAAATCAATGGGGACACGGTGAAAAAAAGCTCTCAAGTAACATTTAAGATAAGCAAATCATCTAAATGAGACCCTATTACCTACCAATTATGAAAATAGGAACTTTTAATAAAATAACGCTGCAGTTGAAAGAAATTCAATTTAATCTCTATCGGTACTTTATTGAAAAATTTATTTATTTCTCAACAGCTCATGTAAAATGCAGACTTCACTCGAAGCCATGCAATATTCATGTTCAGTTCATCCAAGAATTTACTTATTTAACCCCTTAGGCTGGGAGCACACAAGGACTGGGCGTTTAAACGCGCGACACAGTTTCAGAACGAATGCGTATATTATCGGATTATGGATTTAACTTCTTATGGCCAGAAGAGAAGGTTAGGAATAAGTTCAGGTTCCATAATACATTCTTTATATTTCCACCTGGTTACAATATTAATACATGAGTGAACATAACGAGCGGGGAGAGACGACTGACAACACCGTGCACAAAACAATGCAATTCCTGTAGCTACCTGGAGCCGCTACAGTTGTAAAAAACCTAATCAAATAATTATATTTTTTACATTTTTAATTTTTTATGCACCACTTTATATTAAACCACTTTTGTTGTCCACGGCAGGACATAACCCCCCCCCCCCCCCTCAATCTCAATGAGGCAACTTGATGTTTTTTTCGTTTACAAAGTCAAAACGTTTATTTTATTATACGCCTAAGCATTCATTGACAGGTCAACATAAAGCTCATTTAAATAAAAACTTAGAATAATCAAGGAAATAACATTGTCTTGACAGTTCGCTTGAATTTTTTACACTGAGTTGAGAAGCGAATAGAACAACCCAGCTTTAACTAACGCCTTGTCTGTATTTGCAGAGTGCTTATTTTTAATACTTTTTAATTGCGATGGTAGAGATAGAGCACATAATACTTAGTTCTATAGATTGAAACAAAGTCAAGTGTACAGTAAGTTACGACCAATTGTTTAAAAACTGCAATTTACTCTAACCGAAGCAATTTCAATCACGAGCATAAAATTTAATGTAAAAAATAAACTCTTCTGTTAACAAAATTCATCTGTTCAATTTCAGAAAGGTCTGGTGGCTCGTTTTCGAATGGGCGAGACGAGAGCGCGGATCGATCGGCCTTGGGAGGATTTTGTGACAAATATCCATTGGGTGAGAAGGGTAGGTACAGTCAGCGTCATAGTGGGGTTTCTACGCTTTTGACAGCACGGCTGCTTACGCGGCCCACGAGCTTCGCGGCTCTTGGATCATAATCATCATCACCCTATTAACGTTCCCCACTGCTGGGACACAGGGACTTCTCTCTTGGCGAGAGAGGCCTTAATTCACCGCGCTCGCAAAGTGCGGATTGGTGATTGTCAATGTCGTTCAAATTCTTTTAAAAGTTCTCAGAACATGCCGGTTTCCTCAAGATGTTTGCCTTCGCCGTTAAAGATCTTTAAATTAGATCTTGGGAATGAATGTCGAGTGTGCTTCCACTGCTTGGGACGGAATCTGCTCCAACAGAAAATCAAAAACAAGACTAACAAATAATGATTGTAAAGTTTCGATACAAAAATCAGCTAGAGTTTCTAATCGCCTCTTTGCTCTTGTGTAAAAAAGCGAAGCGACCAGATACGATAAATTTATTTCCTATTTATCTTTAAGCACCTGTGTTTATTTATTTTATTGTTTATTGTATTTTATTTTTGACGTCTAAGTTTTGTAAAACCAAACAATGGAAATAAATTATTTTCTTTTGGATCATTTTATTGTTATTAGCCGATATTTTTAGGTGCTGCGCGTACCAAGCGCTCTAGCTAACGCGTCTGTGTCTAATATTTTTTGACTATGTACTCTAGACACTTATATTATCTTGACGATGACTGTACTTCTCGTAAAATTGAATGTTACCTACGACGCCGGCAAAGCTTTGTTGTACAACAATCCAGATTTATTAAATGTTTTTACGAGAAAATGGTATACCTGATTATTTTATACTAACATTTCACACTACAGCTTTACCCCTTGTAGATTTTGCTATAATAAAAGATCAAGCATTCCGCATTCCCGGGGTAAAAAATGGCCTATAGTCTTCTTAAGTAACTTATAGGTATATATTGAATTATTATTAATAATAGTATTTGTAATTACCATGGTTAATTACCATGGTTAAAATAACCAAAAATGGCAGAAAGAAATATATTTTCCAAAAAAATTAATTATTTAAGATACATTTATGTTACTTGAGGAAGGCATTTGATTGGCCAAGTCTTTGAAAATTCGGAGTTATCGAGAGGTTTACAATATAACTATGTATATAATACTAAAGGGTATTTTCCGTTAACAATGGATGATATGATGAAAAATTGCAGAACGCACAGTAAATATGAAGACACCTCCATAGGTAGCTATAATACCTATGTACATTATAACCCTATACTACATTGTAACCTATCTATTTGTACCCATTTATTTATATTTTATTACTTCTACAATTTTGTTGTTGACGCCACTGCTCCTGTGTGTACAATGATCTCTTTCCATCCAAAGGTTGCCTGGAAGAGATCGCTTTTAGTGATAAGGCCGCCCATTGTCTCACTTTTGCTACGCACAATTCTTTGTAATATTATTTTTTTGGTGTTTCAATAAAGAATATTGTATTGTACAGATCTTTACAGTTGTCTAAAAACATAACAACGTTAGCATCCTAGGAAAAATGTAGGAGAACTTTCATAAATCCTTATTATCCTATTTTTCCCGGACCGGCTCAGTGGCTGGAGTTATCTTTTATAAAATCATTAACTTCATAGTACCTTGATGATTTGAAGTTGATTATTTAAATAATGATCCTACTAAATACTTTCTCTTACTACTCGACAACTCTAATAACGCGAATCCGGGTTTTTTTTCAGATTTGGTAACCCTAAAAATGGAATTAATAATATTACTCGGTTCCCACGAATTCTTATTTAATTTTACAAGATAATCTTACCTGAATTTCCCAAAGCTGCCACCATTCTCTTCCATCTTACTCCCACGCGCCTGTTCCCCGTCTCCCGCGACGGTCGGCGCTTGCTGTCTCGTTCACTCACAGATCACTCGCAATCGAATATAGTCCGCAAGTCAAGTGCAGTAGTGTCAGTCTTGTGTGAAATGTGCAAATGTGAATTATTTTATATCCATAATTGTGTGAATGTGTCTGAAAGGCACTGATTTGGTAAAGAACTAACTAAAACTATACAGAATGGACAAAAATATGGGTTTTGGAGGAAAATTTCTTTAATTACAATAATTTATGAGTAAAATTTATCCTGAACACTTATCCTACTGTTTCGAGCGAGCGACAATTTTTTTTAACTCTTTGAATGCAATTTTGTTTCTTTTAAAAAATAAAGGAATGTTAACTTTTAGTAAAATGAGCTAGCTATGGGATTCGGAGTAGTTTCCCTCCAGCGCCCATTGATTTTTGACACACTGTTTATAAACTCCACTAGAACTAAAATAAAAGTACATTAAACATAGATTACTAGCAGGATGGTGAGAGGGAAATCAAATTGATGGAACTCCCTGATCAGATCCAACCATCTCTATCCACTCCAGGACCGACGCACAACGGATTAGCATCCCTATATATATATATATATATTTATATCTAGCAGTTACCTACTCTTCCGTCCATTCGCACTAAAACCACACACTTAACTTTTAATTTATTTTTATAATTTTTTCAAACTTTTTAATTTAGTATCTACCTCTATAACTTAAAGACAAATACCTCAAACTTATAACACCCCTCTTTTTGCGGCGTGGAGTTAAAATGCGATTTTACGTTTCTACGTAAAACTACTATGTAACGCGATTCTCTAGAGATGGAGTGGAAAGGAGCGAACTGTGAATTAGCCAATAATAGGAGTGCTCAAAATTTCCGGTACGCCTGAAGCGTAGGAGGTTGCGGGTTCGGTTCCCGCCGGGGGACCAGATTTTGTACGATCTGAAATTTCTGGTTTCGGGTCTGGGTGCTCTCTATGATACATAGAGAAAATAATATATAGTATATCAGTCACCTAACTCCCACTTAGTTATGCTCTGGGTTAGGTGATGCTGTGTGAGTAGTCCGGAAATATTTATATTTATTATCTAACGGTTGGTAACAAATTGTTATTTAAAAAGCTAAATACAAATAATAATAGCAATTTAATATTAGTATAGATTCCCTTTGTAATATTAGTATGGATAAAGATAACTGAATAGAACCAGGGTACGTGTAAGTAGGTGGAATTCCACAAGAGTGTATAAGATGGTTCGAGTTACCACGTCTAGTGAAGTTGGTCCTTTGTATTTTGCCGACCTAGACAAACATTTTCGGTTCAGAAATCGATTCTCAACTATATACATTATCAAACTTGTTAAGTATGTGAGCCTCAAACTTGTTCGAGGCAGTAAGTAGGTATATCTACTATTAAAGTTTAATTTGAGTTGCTTGAGTTTCAGAGTCTTAAAGTTTCAAATTCATAAAATGTAGTTTTGTTGCATTTACTAAGTTACAGCAAAAGGTTACAAAAAAGATATAAAAGGATTTGGAGACGAAATATAAATATACATTGCACACATAATTTATCAGTGAATAACAAATGGTGGATAATGAATATATGTATAGTGTATAACGTGCCAGCTATAAAAGTTATAAAGTTCAAAAGGTTTTTCTCAAATATCTGTGACTTGTCGCTCTGTGGTACTAGAGAACTTTATAAACATTATTTGTGATATTGTCTACAAAATATGGACTAAGCATTTTTCTGTAAAATTAACCGTTTTCGGAGCAGAGCTTTGGAAACAAAATTAGAATAGAAAGTTCGTGGAGCATCTTCTTGACATGTTGATAACTTTAAACCTTTTTAGCCGGCACGATACCAATGTCGATTTTGGACATATCCATCACGAAACCGTTATTAAGGTGTAGATGTACAAAAATCAGTTCATGAGCTCAGTAAATGTTTTTCTACAGGTTGTGAAATCATGTGGTCTTTTCATATTTACTCAGATTACGCGAGGAACGCAAATAAAAAAAAAAAGGTGTGTGTGCGATTCACACACGATAGAAGTGAAACTTCAGTAAATCGACGAAAGAATAAGAAGAATAAAAAAAGTGTGTGTGTGTGTCAGCTACGACGCACGATTGGAGTCTACTACTTACGAACTATTATTATGATATATATCGAATAGAAAAAAAGGGTAAATGAACGCATCTGCTAAAATGATAAGAGAAACAAACATATATCTGAAATTATTCGGATTATTTATATTAGTTCAATAAAGCGTATTACATAAAGTATGTTACAAAATAATATAAATAAAATACAGCAATCTTTGCGCGATACTTCGTAGTCTAAACTACGAAGTATCGCTCAAAGAAATTTAAATAAAGCATTGTATTTGTGTCTCTTACCATTTCCGTTTCATCTTTTTGCTTCCGGTTTGAAATCACTACGATTCTATAGAAGTTTCACTTCAACAATTCGTCGTGGTTAGAGTCATCACCTTCACCCGTTTTACGTTCTCACTGCTGGGACACAGGGACTTCTCTCTAGACAAAAGCGATTAGGCATAAAACCACCTTCCTTCATTTATACTTATTGTACCTCTGTCAATATGACATATTATAAGTTATAAATTTTCCCGGAAATTATTCGAATTTTTCTCGCCGTAAAAATCATCCTATCTCTCAAGTTGGATCGAACTGCACATGGTGTGCGAATTTTATTATAATCGGTTAAGTGGTTTAGGAGTCCATTGAGGACAAACATTGTGACACGAGATTTATATATATTAAGATTACATCGAATTCACGATAGATAACATTTGTAATTAATTCACAACTGAGTGTACCTGATCAAATTACAACATTAAATAAGCCACAAGAGCAATCCCAATCAACTGCTCCCACAAACCACACCTCAAGTATTCATATTGGTTAGCCGTTTTCTGAATTTCACATACCACCGAGTCTCAGTGGACCTTTGTTAATTCCTGTGGTCTAATTACCTACACCGGTTTTCGCGGGGACCGTAATATTGTCGAGATTGGGGTACGAGATTGTAATGAATGCGATTAATTAATGTATATTATTGAAATCTGGCTTGGAAATTTAAACGATGACATAAAATAGAAATCAGGAGTTGTAACAGGCGTGGAGTAAGCTAGAGGGCCCTGCTCTCTCTCTGTATTCAGTGTGGGGTTCCAATGATATATTGTAATTAGCATGTAAGCTATAAGGAAAAGTTGTATATTTTAAGGTTATTGGAAGAAAAACAGGGCTTTAGGCCACCGTAATAGCAAAAATATCGTTTTAAAATATAAATCCGTAATTTGGGCTCGCTTTACCAAAAATAAGCTTCACTCCGACTCAGCTTACGTCACATTACTTTTGGCCATGTCTCTGAAATGCTTTCAGGTCGATTTTCTAAGGTTATGAGAGATTGATACCAATCTCATAAAGTGATATGATATCTATCGCATATTGTCCCGACTACAGCCTTTGTGTGATCACATCACAGAAATGCTTATTAAATATGGTAATTTACGAAGAGCCATTTCGTGTCCATATTGTTTCGATCGTATCTTCTTATATATAAAATTCTCGTGTCACAGTTTTCGTTCCCGTACTCCTCCGAAACGGCTTGACCGATTCTCATGATATTTTGTGAGCATATTGAGTAGGTCTGAGAATCGGCCAACATCTATTTTTCATTTTGCAAAACAACGTTTGCTGGGGACAATCCACACAACAACATCTACCACCGTGGTAAGCTGTAAAGCATCACATTGTCATTGCTGAAGAAGAAAGTAGGCTACAGTGGGGGTGTATTCTGTTATTTCGAAGAAAATTTATTTTGTATGCTCCGCAAATTAGATTGATCGAACGCTTTGAAGGTATCAAATGAAATGGCTTTGTAGCATGACACCATTTGTATTCCTTGTCCAAAAAAAAGGTACTCAACATTTGTGTTCATATGTAAATAAAATTCGAGATCTAGGGACTATCTAGGAATAGTCCTTTCCATATAGTCTAGGATCCGAACCTACATCGACATTCACCGAGTTGATAATAGAATCAAACTTATTTTCTAATATACGAAATTCTATAAAAAAAACCTAGGCAGTTTTTTTTAGACTAGTTTCTAAAAATTTCAATTTTATTTTTTGAAAACATTTTTTTTTATTAAATATTTAAAACATTATTAAATATTGTATAAAATTGTCTTATTATCTTCAAATAAGACAATTTTATACTGGACTTAAAGTATAAAACATATAGAATGTGCAGACATAGGATTGACTATTAATTACGGACGAACTACTGGGTTGACAGGTATAAACAGGTATGTCAATCCAGTTAATTTCACTTGATGTGATAATAAAAAAAAAAAACAACCCGGTCAATGCCGATGTAAGTTCAGATCTTATACTAATAGATCTCGAATTTTATTTGCTTTCATATATACTTTCATAAGACATAGTCATAGATATCGTTTATTTGCTACAAAGTCATACAAGAAAACACAAAAACACAAATAAGCGGTAAATTAATAGCATATGTACCTAACATACAAAATACATTAATTATACAAACAAAAATACACAAATAAGCAAGCAGTAATATGCAAGTAGGTTCAACATCCATTGGCATTATTCAAACCTTCTTTTGCCAAATTTCTGCTAGTAATTGGCTAAGAAAAGGATCATGGTATGATTTGATGGTTACCCGTTTTAAATCATAATAACGAGAGTTATTCACGTAAATTTAGAATACATTTAAAAAAAAGGAGACAAGAAGTCTATTCTACCTAGACAGCGTTTCTTATCTATCTTGACAACAATCTATATTAAACTAGTGGCCAGCCCCGGCTTCGCACGGTTAATTATAAAAAAAAACCCGGCAATTATTCTATTTTTTCTCGCCTTTTAAACCTTCCGTAGACCTCATCGAACATTTCAAGACTAAGATAAGATAAATCCGTTCAGCCGTTCTCGAGTTAACGAACAGCAATTCATTTTTAATTCAAGATGTATTAAATGTTACCCT
Source organism: Gymnoscelis rufifasciata (assembly GCA_929108375.1). NCBI lineage: Eukaryota > Metazoa > Arthropoda > Insecta > Lepidoptera > Geometridae > Gymnoscelis > Gymnoscelis rufifasciata. The sequence continues at coordinate 15,612,546 of OV815303.1, forward strand.
ATTTCTACTTGTGAGGTTTGTGTGAGGAAATAAATGAATTTTATTATTTATATTTAATCGTGCTAAGCCGGCTTAGATTACAGATGCCACAGATGGCGGCACTTGCAACAAAGTTGAAAATAGGTAATCAGTGGCCAGTTACTTGGCAACTCGCCAATATGTAGGTATCTTTTGCGTCTGCACCAAAAGATAGAGGTTCGATTTACGTCATCGACTCTCACGAATGGTTTCCGAAATTTAAGTTATGGAAAAAAGTATAAAAAAATTATACCTAATGATTGAAACAAGAAGACTAAACTAGCGCCTAAAAACAAACTTTTCAGCTGTACCTACCGACTAGCTTTTATCAGGGTTTGCTACGTTCATAAGCAAATTAGTTTGTTCTTAAATCCATTGAGTAGTGAAAGTCGAGATAAAGCGTAAGCGTTTGTCATGACAAAGAAACATAATTCAGGATTTATAATGTTAGTTGGGATTAGTATAGATTTTATTGCGATTATGCTTAAATCGGTGATCCAAAGAAATATTCTAAACAGAATATGCCGCCTTCACATTATGATAATAAGAAATCACGAACTTGTAGTACATTCAGCATATTTCAAGGCAATTTACTACACATTTCGTATTCAGACAACGTTCTCCCAGTCTTCAAGACTTCGATTATGATAACTCGATAATAACCAAGGCTAGTCGAATCGACAACTTGAATCGGAAATTGAAGACTTCGCCACTTCATTCGAGTCATAGCATAAATAAGGTCAGCTTCTACTCGAGCACGGTTATAATATCATTTTCGATTTTTTTTTTGTATTAACAAATTATTGTTTGTTTATGAACTGGCACCAACCTTATCATGTTTCTGTTTTTTACGTAAACACTATATGGGGGATATAGCATTTACGTACCAACGCGTATTGGAGCAGCGTGATGGGCTATGGAATGGACTTACCTCCTTATTTTTCGGCAGTAATGGTTCCATGGCCAAACTTTTAAACCCCTTTTATATTCAAACACCTCGCTGGCTCCCACTATGCAAAATGCAATTTTGAGCACTCCTATGATTGGCCAGTTTACAGTTGGCTCCTTTTCCACTCCATCTTGAAAGCATCGCGTCAGGGGAAACTTAGATACCTAAATAAAATCGCATTTTAATGGTATATATCTATTTGACTCCACCCGATGTTAAACGAGGATCTGGTCTTAATGGGTGTACTATACACACAAGATTACAATGTACAATCGCTGTCAAACATGATAATTCGAACTGAATATTTTAAGTTGTTATAACTTTTTTAATATAATTTTGACTAGTCTAGACGCTCATCATTGCTGTACCTTTTCACTTTTATCTTAAGGAAAAGGCATTTTTATCTTTAACAGATTTAATTTTGGTTTTAGTTATATTTTGCGTCTGTAGTAGTTATCAAGAATTCCATAACTCGAAATATCTACCAAAGTATTATAATGACAGTTGTCATAAGATACTAAAATAAAACTTATATTATGATTTCTTTGGAAATTATGATATAGAGAATATTGCTAGGTACATTACCTTAAGCAATAAGTAAATAAAATAAATAAATGTATTTCGGAAGGATCCAGAGTTTCGTTAGTTACTTAAATTTAGTATTTATAATATAACATAAGATAATTTAATTTATTTAACAAGTATTTTAACACACTTTTTTAATAAATGGGGTATCCTATTTACTATTCAAATTCAAATTTCTTTATTTGCACGAACATAAGTAAAAAAAGGAAGGTCTTCAAATAGTTATAGATGCATAATGTTCTACCACATTCATTTGGCATGCAAAATCTTTACAATAATTTGTAAATTAAAAATTATAAACTAGAATTATCCTTTGGTTATAAAATATACAAAACATGTCAATTAAAATACTAGTGAATTAATTAATAATGTAATTTTATTCTTAATCTATCCTTAAACATTATGTTTCTTACAATGGTCAAAGTATTCATTCATTGTGTAAAAACAGCAGTCAAGTAACCAATAATGCAACTTTGATTTAAGCTTACTCAATGGTAGTTCTTTAAATATTTGGGTAGAGCGTAAAAAATTAAAAGCAGACAAAACGCTATTGTAACTTGCGTGATCTCTGCAGAGTAAAGATGTTGTTGCGATTTTACTATACTCGTATATAACCTAATCGTGGGACCCTATAATCGTTTTATAACTTTTAAAACTATAGTGGTTTTTAACATTATTTGGTTCTACCGTGCTCATGGCGCATGCAATTGTGTCGAAATATCGGGAAGCTCGAACATCATTAAATCAGGGAAATATCTCGTTGTTAATCCAAATATGCATTACAATTGCTAGATATTATCGAATGTTACATAGTTGTTGTTGTTGTATCTTTTTTATTCTGTGGGACGGATTTAAAATAAATTTGTTACTCAGATTGTTCATCGCCTCGGAAAGACATAGGTAATTAATCAACTCGTGGATCAACCTTTAATACTTTTATGAATATAGGGTTTTTAATTAGACTTAATGTGATTTTTAATTATTTCTTCTTATAATAAAAGAACATTGTTCTAGCTTTCTACATATTGCAAGAGAAATATTAAATAAAGAAGAAGAGAAGAATAAAGATTCGTAGTATGAAGGCTGCGAAAAGTTTCGAAGGAATATCTACTCGAATAGACCTGCGAGAATACAAAGGCGAATTCCAAGTAGATATTGTGTAAACCGTCCGCGCTCTACTTCCTCCAAATTGGATTACCTAAGTAAAGATTGCTAAATTCGAGGCTACTAACGACATTTAAAGGACTTCTATTCAGAACTCGCAAAGAAACGAGGGTGAACCTATACCCTTTTTGTTCTGTAAATCTGTCTCCTCGCCATTACATCAGTTTCCAATAGATATATTTACATATTTTTTATGAGAAACATAATATCAACTAAAATGGTTTATCAAACAATAGCAACCGACAAGCACATTTAAACTTTTTACTTCTGCCATTATAAACCTACCGTTTTGCGCTTAAACTGTTTAAAACCGAATACACTATAAAATACGCGTACACCGTAAACTCTTGTATTGTATCTCAAACAACATTTAATTATCACAAAACATTATTTTATATTGTATAGCTTAAGTACCACATAATTTGGGTAAAATACGTCTGTCTTTCATGACTGAGTTTTTTAACCGTGTTTTGACATTTCCGTAGTCATATTATTAAGTTCATTAGTTTATTTCTGCTCTTGGCATAAGGCATTACAAAGTTATCCGATTTTGTAACACAATAAATAAATCAAATGATTTATTCACCAAATACATGCTATGAGTATATACAGGTACAAAAAAATTTAACTAGTTGATTTCAATAAAAATATTTCTAAATAAGAATAGTTACAACAATAAAAATAGCTGCATGCACGGATTTCAAACCTTTATTAATGTTTACGATAACTCTGCATAAGTGACACGTTTTCTCTTACACTTAAACTAGCTGGAAATTATTATATGTATTTACAAAATCCAATATGAATAACCCTTCTAACCTTAATAATCTCCAATCCCTAATCTAATCTCTAATACATTATTTACCGGTGTGCTTTATTACGATAACAATAAAGTGCTACGCGGCTACGGCGTAGGCGTTCGTAGCGGCGTCTACGAACTTTGACCTATTGAATACCTGATGTCGGGTTTCTGTATTTCTGGGAAGTTCCAAACTACAAAGGTGTTATTTCGTTGAAAAGCGTAAAATGCTGCATTTTTAATCATAATTCGATTAACGCGCCAATATATACATAGAGCATCGAAGTTCCGAAATTTAGTACAAATCACACGAAAGCGTTACGCTAACTTAAATTCACTGTATTGTCGTGTAATAAATAAACGTTTGTCTAATTTCGTTTGCTAGACAAAATGAAAATTAAAGTGTGTGTTATCCAATAAAATAGAATATCCAATAATAAATAATACAAGCAGTGAACTTTACAGATTAGGCCCAAAGGCTTACAGAAAGTCTATACCAAATTTTGAGTTATATTGTTAGCAGTTAATAAATTATGTCCGAATATACCGGTAATATTTATTTGATTGGCATGGGGATAATTTTATGTCAAAATCCACAAAGCAGGCAAACAAGACTTGGGGCGATCTACCTAACGAAGCAAATAATAAAATAATTTCCTTATATATTTGATAAATTATTCAAGGCTCTACTTCAGACTAGTTTGGGCGTAACAAGCTCGCTTTAGGCGCAATTCCTAAAATTATACCCTCTTATTTGAAATATAGACCCAAAATGAACGTAATATTAGTAGAATTGTACAAATTTACATAAACATATTTGTACATTGAGTGGGTAGATAAGTTACCGCTTGACACTGTTAAACATTTGTAAACATACACATGAAGAAAATTTTATATTTTCTTAGAAGGATCATTCTGAGGACAGATCAAAAGAAATTTCGACAGTGTTTACGCTGTCATGCCATGAGGTAGGGTGGCCAACCGTGCTGTTTTCCCAGATCATGTCATCATGGGGCTGTCCCGATTAGTTTATGGGTAACATTGTCTTGAGTTGAGTTTTTAAAGAGTTTAAGTTTCCAAGACTTAAGGATATTTTTTAGCTTTAAATTTCGTTAAATGTAATTTAAGAATATCATTATTGTTAAAGATACGTTAGAATACCTAAATCCGAAAAAGGCCTCATTAGCGGAAATGGTGCCCACCATATAAGAAAAATATTTTTTTCTAAATTAATAAGAAAAAAAAAAATTTTTAACCGAGATATCCTGTTTTCTATATTCAAATCTTTGGTTCCAAATTATACAGATGGAAACCCTACCGTAGGGGCGCTGTAGGGATACAGTACACAAAAGGTAGGATACAATATTGTCATGTTACTTATAAATAATGACTATGACATAGATCCTGGGTCTAGAGAGAGAAAGAGAAAGAGAATTAAAAAAAACAAGCTTGTCATATATGAATAAATCTTCCCTTTAATACATATCTATCTTTTTTTTTATGCTGGATAAGCCTTCATATGACCACAATCTCACCTGATGTAAAGTGACGATGCGGTCCAAGATGGGACATGAAGACCTAGAAGGTAGATGGCTTCTCCACCACACACCACCCACCACCACACCACTCACCACACCACATTACGAAACACGAAAAAATCGCTTCATGCCCTGGCCCAGCCCGGAGGGTGGTGACAAGCCGCCAGACTGTTCTTAGCACCACCCGGAGGTCACGTGTAAGGATTCAGAGGGTTACCACTTACGGACGTGAACAGACAAAATCTATTTCTATCTCCTAGGTCTGGATGTTTAATATGTATAATACAAATATCTATATTATGTATGTCTATAATATTAGGTTTATCAGATGTCTAAATACCGGCTTTAAGCTTACCACGGGGCAAGATGTTGTTGTGTGGATGGTCCGGAAATATGTTTTAATTGCTAACATTAACTGCATTTTAAGTCTTTAATATCAAAGCAACCAGCGAATGCTACTTCATTGAATACTTTGAAAGTATAAAGCAACTAGATAGGCAGTTCGAGCTTTGCTTAGATGCGAAAACCTTCCTCTTAAATCAACCTACCTATTGCTAAAAGCCGCATAAAAATCCGTATAGGTTTTTGAGTTTATCGCAAACATAGGAACAGACCGACGCGGCGACTTTAATTTATAATAATAATTATCATTATTATCGGCCCATGTCGTCCCACTGCTGGGCAAAGGACCCTCTATTCCCCCTTCCACACATCGCGATCTTGAGCTGTTACACACCAATCCACGTCCAAACTATCCAGCTCATCTCGCCATCTTGATCTTGAATTTATAATAAGTTTATAAAATGAACTACGTACTCGTCAGTCAGCAATAAAATAAGAATTTAACTGAAAAGCCACTGTTTATTGTGATTTTATTTTAAAAAAATGGTCTTAAATTTGTAATCTAAATACATTATTTATATTTAGCCTTCGCTTTTATGAAAAGGATCCCCTGTAGCACACTTCGGTCATTTCCCATTAGGTAGGGTCTTATTTAAGACAATATGATAATTCATGGTGTATTTCAAAGACAAGATATTTAATTTAGCTATTCAACTCACCAACATTCAGCCGAGATCAGGCCGATTATCGCGAAAATACCAAAAATTAAATTAAACCTGTCAGATTATCTTGCGGTATACAAAGGTTTCATTGAAATTTGAATCCAAAAGGTTAAGAATTTACGGGAATAGACGTTTATACTAACATAAAATCATAGGATAATAACATTTATTCTATGCTTAAAATAATATTTATGTGTGAGAAACCTCACCCGTCCTTGTATGAAAGTAAAACAAAGGTGTGTGTGCTATTCACACACCATAGAAGTGAAACTTCAGTAAATCGACAAAAGAATAAGAAGAATAAAAAAAAAACAAAAAAAAAAATACTATGCAAAAAGATTTTGTTCGGGCGGTCACCCATCCAAGTTCTGGCGTCGCGCAAAGTTGCTTAACCTTGTTAGCGTTTAAGGTGGTTGTATGCGCTAACGCGACTTTTTCAAATTGATATATCTACTTTATGAGTGAATAAATATGTATAAAAAAAATATATGTTGAAAAATAGATATTAAATTACAACTTGAACGTTTGAAATTATTGTATCATCATTATTACTTAATAAAAAAAATATTCAAAGTAAGGCATTTTTTATCCGAAATTTGGATATATCATTTAAACGGTATTGAGTTTGAGTATTTTTCTTTAACTTAAATATTTGTCAAAGTATTCCACACAAACTGTACGTTTGAAAATTAAAACAAATGATTTATACGACTACAAATAATTATTTTATGTTTTCGGTATGAAATGGAACGACCGGGTCTGTGCGGGGGCGACGGGCGGCAGTGTGGCTCAGACTATCGGACGGGGAGGTTGTGTCGCGCGTCTTCGTCATCGGTCCAAATGCATTTTTCGATGTAACCGTATAACGATTATTGTTTGCGCATGGACTCTGTTGTTTAGTTTTATATTTTAGAAATAGGTATTTGAGCTCGGACTTTTGTATATTCGTTGGACAAGTTCAGTAAGCAATTAGCAGGAATATAAGTTAGTAATAAATAAGTAATGATTATACTTACTACCTACCAACTAGTAAATTAAGTACCAAGCTAATATAATAAGTACCTACCTATTAATATTTATAAACAAAAAAAAACACTTATGAAAAAGATTTTTTTTTATAAGGGTTACCTCGTTAACTAACTCTGACTCTGAGTGCCTCGTAGGCGCGGTGTGCGAATGTCCGCTTGCAGAGCAAAAGGTAGCGGGTTCGATTCCCGCCGAGGGTAAAAGTGTTTGTATGTTCTGCAAGCACTTTTCTCCTTGGTCTGGGTATTTAATATGTATAATAAAAAATATCTTTAAATGTATGTATATTATATTAAGTATATCAAATATCTAGTACCTACCCGTAACACAAGCTTAGAGCTTACCACGGGACTAAAATGTTGTTGCGTGAATTGTCTGGAAATATTATTTATTTATAACTAGCACAGACTAGTATAAATATAATTAAAAATTAAATAATGAATTAATTGTTATATATATTTTATGTCACCGCACCGTCGAGTTATTTGCTGTGCATTATCCTCTCCATCCTAAGGTTGTCTGGAAGAAATTGCTCTAAGCAATAAGGCCGCCCATTGCGCATTTTTGTATTTAGCTTTAAGTCCCTTTTTGTATTGTGATATGGTGTGTAATAAAGAGTTTTATTATTATTATTATTACTAGGTAGATGATACAAACAAAGTATATACAATGTGTATTTTCGAACCTTGATCAAACTAAATGCGGATACACGACATACATTTATGGATAAATATAGGATAAAAAAATTATATGTTGGCTATTTAAAAAAAACCCAATATTTTTTTATGAAAACTACTTCGTATGGTTTTTTATTCGTTTCTGTTTGAGTAAATGGTGTATTTTATTCAAAGTAGGCTCATTTGAAAGCTAGATAGTTTACATCATCATCATCAGCCCTTATCCCATATTACGTGGGGTCGACGCAACATCTTTCTTCCTTCCATTTTCCTCTGTCACTCGTCATCTCAACACTCATTCCTTCCTTCAAAGTTCAAAATTAATTTATTGCGTAAATACATGTTACAGCGTTGTTATGGCTTAAATTTTACATGGACCAATGTATTTTACCTGTCCAGGCATGCAATTATAAAATTGGCATTACACTATTGAATAAACTAAAATAATAAAAATCTAACAAAATACATTGCTAAATAATTTTTTATAATTATTAACTTTAAATTAATTTCATTAAACATTTATAACATCAGTAATCATCATAGTAAGCAAAAATTCAAAGTCATAAAACTAATTATTGTACAATTTAAAAAGTCATTATCTTAGAAACATTTTTGTCAGTCATTTTTGTTCTTACGCATGCCATCCTTCAAACAGTCCATCAATATTTTCTTTGACCTACCTCTTCCCACATATCCATCAACACACATATCTAACACTCTAAGCTAGATAGTTTACCTAATTAAGAAAATTCAAAACAAAATACAATTTTGGTACAAGAGCCCGCTAAGTTTTTTTTTGTAGAAATTTACCAAAACATTTTTTTTTATTTTGTTGTTGATCTATAATTTTTATACTTTTTTGCATTATTTATTAAACTTCATAATATTTTTCAAAGGTTGTCTGGAAGAAATTGCTTTAAGCAATAAGGCCGCCCATTATGCATTTTGTATTTTGCAAGTCCATTTTTGTATTGTTTTATCTTGGTTTGTAATAAAGAGTTATATTATTATTATTCTAAAAATTCTACAAAGAGTATGGGTCTACCTTTTTTCGTTGTCATGTTATTAGCCATTTTAATTAGGTACTTTCTGCCTTGTAGTGCCAAATATAAACAGACAACAAATTATGTATCTTAAGTTGCATTAAAATGATCACGCACGATTGTGGTGAAGTGAGCTGGAGCGTCACCATGAATCACGCCAGCGAATGAAATAAGAAACGATCGCGATGTACTAAAAAGAACTTGTGAACTGAACGTGGGTTTACTTGCAACGATATGCATTGAGGAAAATGGTTGGCATTTTGAACAATCAATAAATTAATTGATAGTACCTAATAACTTAAAGTGTTGTATTACTTAATCTTATCATTATCCACCGTTAATATCCCACTTTTGGGCAAAGGCTTCGTTCCGTTTCATCTTATCTTGCCTTGTTTCATTACATAATTTGCTGTCTGTTGATCTCTGTACAAGGCAGAAAGTACCTAATTCGAATGGCTAATAACATGACAGCAAAAAGAGTTTAATTAACCTTTTTGGTACGTGGGCTACCCACCAACCTTAGAGTATCTATGGATACCAACAGTGTCAGTCGCGTAGCATTTCAAATAATTTTATAATCTCTACCTGAAACTTAAAAGGAAAAGCAAAATACCACGAAAACTTAGTGACTGACCAAACATCTGAAATTGTACTCGTCTTTATGCCCGATTTTCTAATCCTATGACATTATTAATATTGCAGATACTACCTTGATTCTATCAGACGATTGGCCTTCAAGCAAAAACCAGACATTATTCATAAAATTTAAACCCTTACTTTTTAGAAGAGATTTGTTGTATAAATTATGAAGTTTAATATGACATGCAAAAAAGTATACCTCAATAATCCAGTGTAAAAGTTACAGATTAAAAATAAAATAAATATCTATTTTTTTGTTAAATTTCTACAAAAAAAAAGTTTTAATAGGCTTTTGTACCGAAATTGTATTTTCTTTTAATTTTCATAGCTAGGTAAACTATCTAGCTTTTTAATGAGCCTACTTTAAATACACCGTTTACTCAAACAGAAACGAAGAAAACACCAGATGAAGTACCTAGTTCTCATAAAAAAATATTAAATCGACTTTTTTAAATAGTTTACATAAAAAAAATCTGATATTTATCGATTAATTTTTGTCATGTATCCGCAAATTCCGCAAATCCGCGTTTGATCAAGCTTCGAAAATACACATTGTATAGGTAACTAGCCTACCCTGGCAGGATTGGCTTAGGATCTTATTATTAGGTTGGTACTTAGTAAGTAAAGAAAACCTAGTTAAAAAAACATACTTATTATTTATTTATTTATTTGTTATATTAGAACCACCAACAAGAAAATACACTAAAATAGTTTAAAAATTAAGGTTCATTAATATCTAATAATAATATATAATTAATTTTAACAATACATTTTAAATTAAAAAGAAAATAACATAAGCACAAACGCATAAATCTCTAGGTAGAATAGTTTTAGCGTAATAATGATGTAGTTGGAAAGTCCTTATTTACGGCGTCGCGACTCGCGAGGACCCGGCACGCGTGACCGCTTGCCGAGAGCGCAGGCCGCGCTCTGCGTCGTAATAATGTAGCGGGGAATATGCGGTTGCGCGGGGAATAATTTTGACTCCGCCCGAATCCTCAAGGCCGTTGGCCCATACAGGCGCCTTAAGATTGGCTTACCCGACAGGTAAGCCAATCTTATTTCTATTTCCGTTGCATCCGTTTTCAAATCACAACGATTCTAAAGAAGTTTCACTTCAAAATACATGTTTTCAAGAAGATATAACAAATTGTTTAGTTAGGTTTGACATACCTATCTACATACGAGTCTGGCTGATAGATGCAAACTACATTTATTTTAATAATAAAAGGGGATTCTACTCGGTTAAAAATAGTTGTATATAATGTTGATTTCAGAGTTAACAAGCTGACATTTTGAAAAATATAACCCGACTATGCGAACTTTTTTTTATGGGAATTGCTAAGCCTTTAATGTTAAGTGAATGAATGAATGAAAATGGGAATTTTTTATGTTAAGTGACTGAATGAATGAAAATGGGAATTTTTAATGTTAAGTGAAAACGGTTGTTACGCAACTTTGATTCGATATTGTAGATCCTAAACGGTGAGCCAAACCGAAAAATGTTGGAATAAAACAATTTTTTTAAATACTTATTCAACGATACCCCGTATGATATAGTTTGTTGACTTTAACTTGATTTATTATATTTTTTAATTTCATCGAATTGTATAGGTAATGTCTTGTTCACCACCGCAGGTAGGTACCGATTTTAATAAATAGAGAATAATTTGATTTATTTGGTAGCATTAGCAATAAAACCATAAAAACATTTAAAATGAATATGAAGAGCATTACTGAAACTCTAAAATAAAATAGCTTAGGTACCTACAGCTTATATATTATTCTTCACCCCAAAAAAACATCGTCTCGTAAGTAAATAATCTTAAGCGTCCCAAATTCCAACGTATATAATTCCTCTACAACATGTTACAGTACCAAACCCTTGAAACGCGTCCGCAAGATATCAGTGTTTTCGTTTTATATCGTCCTTCTGCTCAACACTGAGGTCGCAGGGATAAGGAGCTTAGAAATTAAGGTCGGAAAGGGATTATTTTACTTACTATTTTATATGGCGTATAAACCACCGCTCTAATGTTAACTTATGGCGTTTTCGTTCCAAAGTTTTCATACGAACTTCGTGCATGTTGATGAAGCATGACAAAGGCAAAAATATTATTGTTGCACTATGATGTGATCCGAAACTCCAAGTTCTTATAACTTCCAGCTTTCATAAAAGTACAAAAGTTAAGTATAAATAATACCTACCTCGATGAAAAAAGAAGCATTGTATTGGGGTTTTTTATGCATTGATTTTTGTATAGACTATCTAAGTATAACAAATATGAAATGTATTATGTTGTTATGATTGTATTGTTCAATAGTTTCAAACGGAAGCAGTCACTGACCTCAGGCATTTTACAACAGCGATAATATCCATAGTTTCAGGTCGATGTAAAGGCGCCGCCCGTCCGTGCGAACTATGTTCATAAGCACATTTTCATCAATACAAAACGGATCGATTTGTCTACAAAACCGTGAAAATGGATACGTTGATACTAATATGATGACTCACTGGTAGGTATGAGAAAAATAAATCGTAAACAATAATGACAAAGACTTATCTATATGGTATACGGTACAATTTGAGAGTTGACAACCGCAAAAGTTAAAAAACTGCGTAGCGGTGAAAGACTTATCTATCATTTCAATGTTTGTGTTCAAATTAATTGTATGTAATGTTTAAAGTTAAGTTCGGTTAGTCCGCATTATCAAATACAATATTTCAAATTGATTTCCACGATACAGGCTTTGCCTAGTGTAGGAGATCCTAACCTAACTTAATTCTCCGTTACCGCAGAGGCCTTGGGTGTAATATACAGCGGTTCTCATTACCCTGTTTAGGCGGTCATTTAATGTTTGTGGACGTGAGAATCATTTAAGTGCAAGCGTCCAGCATCAGAATATCAGCGTGATGAAAAGTTAAGTAAGCCTTCCTCAGAAGATTTTTAAAAGCAAAGATATTTGTAGAGGTACCTACACCTAATTAAAATATTTGAATAAGTATACCTAATCGTCTCAAACGGAAGCGGAGAAAAACTTTAGGGGTTTTTACACAAGCGGCATATATGAGTTTTAGCGGACGATAAAATGTCGCAAGTGAGAACTATGCTCTCTCACCACTGCTAAAACACTGCCCCATTAAAAAAATTCAGATCCATCCAAAGGTTGCCTGAAAGAGATTGCTATTAGTGATAAGGCTGTCCATTGTGCCACTGTATGTAATATGTATCTCTTATGTATGTTCCTATATTGTGGTGTTGCAATAAAGAATCTTTGTATTGTATGGCATGCTCATACGACTAGGTACCGCGTAGGTAGGTACGCCTGGTTATAAAAAAAAATTGTATTAAAAATATAATTGTTTTAAATACGAACTAGCAAAATAGCTAGGAATAATGACGATGAATCATTATTCGTATGAAAAAAGTCTACGCAGCTTTTCCCAAAGACGACTCGATACCTAAATATTTCCGTTCCGTTAAATATTTAGTTTCAATACTTTAAATATTTAACGGAACGTCTGTGAAACTGCCTTTTAGTAGGTATGCATCCTATAAATTTGGTAAGTTATTATCGTTTGAATCGTAGTAACAAGCCAGATACGTCCTGAGAGGGTCCAATGGGCGCCTAATTATCCGTCACCGCAGAGGCCTTGGGTTGTACAGCGGTATGATTACCCTATTTAGGAGGCCGTTTCAAGTTTGTGGACGTGAGAACATGCAATAAGCATTACTAGGTATAACCAAGTTTTAAGGACCTTAGCAGCTTAGCTTCTAAGTGGGTATTTGTAAGAATTAGCTTAAAATAAGAGTGGTACTTTCATCATCAATCATCAACACCCTATTAACGTTCCCGATGCTGGGACACAGGGACTTCTCTCTTGACGAGAGAGATTAGGCCTTAACTCACCACGCTGGCAAAGTGCGGGTTGGAAAATGTCACATGTCCGTCAAATTACTACTACTGTGTTACTTTGCTTGTACTTAATTTTTTTAATTGAAATCTGTTGTAGGTACACTTTGTTTTCTAACGAAAGTTTTAAGTTTACAAGTTTCTACAGCTTATCCTCGAGAGGATGTTACAATGTTGGTAAGTATAAAAATATACTAGGTACTTGTTTCTCCGTGTATATTCTATGAGAACATTTTATTCTCATCAGACTAAAATTGCGCAGGGCAGCAACAAAATAAATGGTGGTTTGATTCCTTTAAATTCCTAACTTGAATTGAATAATGTTAGAAAAAAAAACTTTTAAATAATCATGTCAGTGTTTCACGTTTCTTTACAGGCAGCCAAATTTAAGCTTTGGGCACCTACAAAATCGATCCCGCATGATCGAATCCAAATAGACTAAAGGACGTACTTATTCTCATATGCATGATACAGCATACCTATTTTACTAATACGTAATTTAGCTTCTTACTAACAAACACAAATTTCAATGTTATGTTGACTTTAACATAATTAGTTTGCATTTGGATAGTTCCAATGAAACACAGAGTTCTGAGAAAACCCGAGACATTAAATAGTGATTTATATCCCGAAAATACATTATTTGAGTTTCGTCTTCTCTCGCCCGTTCATGAATACTGCGCATATTCCCCACGCGGTCTCGGCGAGAATCACGCGAATTCTATACCTACCAGCAGTTTAGACCCTAGGCGAGAATTCGCGTAAATCTAGGAAGCATACGCTGAAAGCTAACGAAAAAAAAGGCTGATTTTAATGTCTGACCATAATCAGCGCAGAAAGGCCGGCGTTATTTTAAAGAATCATATTGTCCATCATGATTGCTACGCGCCAACCTGTCAGCGCTGATGGTGAGCGTTACACTTAAATTTGCCTTACTCTATTTCATATAATATTAAATAAATATTTGAAACGATATGTAAATGTTAGGCGCTGCATTTACATAGCATTTCATTATTTTTAACATAGTTTCCAACGATTGGTACTTTAAAATTATGAAATCACCCGGGTCAGAAAACGCCGCGCAATCAATTTCTGATCGGTCACGTTAACAAAACCCACTGAGCAATTAGGTTAGTAGATACATTATGAATTGTTGAATAAGTATCCTAGAGCGACATTAAGATCTATGCTCATCAAATAAAATAATGGGATTTATTAATTAAACTTTAAATATGAATGACAACGAAATACATAGTGACAAAATCTAACATAACGTGTTATTGTATAAGTTCTAAGAATTAATGGGGTCTAAAACCTTCTAGTATACCTTAAAAACATAATCAACTTTTTTAAACTTATATTTTAAAAATCTCAGTTTCTTATATAAATTCAACATCGGTCTGTTTTGCCAGTCTGGGCCAAAGCCGCTTATCCTTTACTGCAAAACCACAGAGAAGAAACAAGTGCAAAACTATTTACCAGTGCGGTTTCATAATTCAGACGGTAAGCTAACAAATTGAATAACCAACAAGCATGATGTTAGATATTTACATTGACAAGGAGTTTTGAGAAAAGCTTCTTCAAAATAAACCTCAGTTTGTTATAGTAAGTAGTAATGTACTAATTCATAACCAATTCATAACCTATACAAATAATTGTGTAACCCAACATAACCTACTAGACAAAACCTAAAAGTCATCGCATCTTAACAACCATAACTTGTACTTTCCATAACATTTTATGATAAATTCCTCAAAATAGAACTTAAAGCTAACTCTACCATAATATTGTGTTACGTTACATATACTTATTACTGTAATAAATACTCAATAAAATAACCTATGAGTACCAACATGAAAGTATAAACCTATATATACTTTCATATTGGTTTAAATAAACCTCCTAAAACACCTAATATACTTTCATATAGTTCAAAAGAACCTATAGTTATATGCTAGACTCACAAATCAGTGCCAGTCATGTAGTATGTTCGCGCGCGCTACGCAGCTGTTCTCGCGGCGAGCACTGCGGCGCAACTGGCAGGTTTTCGCGAGACCGGAGCCTTCCCCCACCCTCGCTCGCGCATGCGTATGGCGCCCAACGCGGCCCGTGCATAATGATTTATTATTATAGGTGCAAGACAAGGTCAAGGTTTGATTTTCGAAGTGATGGGCATTGTTTTAATGTGGTTAGGACCTTTATTGTTGATGAGATGTAAAGCGGTGTTCGACATTGTTTCACGTCTAATATGCTTCCATTAAAATCCTCTAAGGATGTACAATAGACAATTCATCTATGTATAGTCTAAATTCAAAATTGTAAATAAATTCTTGGTCACTTTTTCAATCTTCATTTAGAATGTATCTGAATACGTACGAACTTATTTTCATAAATTCAGACGTTATCAGAGGAAATAATTGTTAATCGTTTCGTGACTTAAACGCAAAACGATAATAAACATCGTGGATATAAACAAAAAGAATACGTAATTTTAGTGTCTGTCATCCGCAATAACTTAAATATTTTCAAAGGTAACGCTCGTTAGTTGAACAAACCAAGGATATTAAATAAAAACAAAAAATTACAGAAATAAATCACTTTAATACACAAAAAAATAAACATGGGTCATAAATTCATAATCATCATCTAAGCTTAGTTTAAACTAATTGTCACTTTTATCACAAAATATTTAACACAGCTGTTGTGTCAGGTACATTTTATATTATTTTAGAATTATAAATAAATGAGATTCATATTTATGTCAATTCTTACAATAAATGCATTAAGTTTATTGTATTAGATTATAATATTTTTTTATTTAATTGGCTGCGTCAACTCTTTTATAATTTGTTATAGAGTTTATAACATTGATAAAATTACAACGAAAATATTTTTTGTACGTTCTTTTTTGTTTAATATTAGGTCCTTACATATGAAATTGGCGTTTTTCGTACTGGCCACTTTAATCACAAATTTCTCCTCTTTGGTAAGGAATTCCAAATTCAAATTTGTACAGCTATAGACTCATGTATTTGTGCTTCGATGATCGTCATTCATTTGTTTTTTTTCTTCTGTTTTTTTCTGTTTGCGTCACTCATTTTACAAAATGGAAAACTTAAAATATCGCATTATTTACGAGTACGAGTTCCGCCGTGGCACTAGTGCTGCGGAAACAACTCGAAGGGTGAATGATGTGTATGGCGGTCGTGTTGCAAAAGAAAACACAGTTCGTTTTTGGTTCCAACGTTTTCGTTCTGGAAATTTCGACTTGCAGAACAAGCCCCGTGGACGGCCTGAGACTCAAGTTGATAATGAAGAGTTGAAGGCTATTGTGGAAGCGGATCCATCGCAAACCACGTCCGAGTTAGCTGCAGGCTGCGGTGTTAGTGATAAAACTGTTTTAATTCACTTGAAGCAAATTGGGAAGATTAAAAAGCTTGAAAGGTGGGTACCTCACGAATTGACTGAAGCAAACCGGCAAACGCGCGTCGACTGCTGCGTTACATTACTAAACCGGCACAATAATGAAGGTATTTTAAACCGAATCATTACCTGTGATGAAAAATGGGTTCTTTACGATAATCGGAAGCGCTCAGCGCAATGGTTGGATCCTGGCCAGCCAGCCAAATCCTGCCCCAAGCGAAAATTAACCCCAAAAAAGTTACTTGTAAGCGTTTGGTGGACTAGTGCCGGTATTGTTCATTACAGTTTTCTCAAATCTGGCCAGACTATTACGGCTGATGTCTATTGTCAGCAATTGCAAACCATGATGGAAAAGCTAGCGGCTAAACAACCTAGGCTGGTCAATCGCTCCACGCCACTGCTGCTTCACGACAACGCTAGACCACACACTGCGCAACAGACGGCTACTAAATTAGAAGAGCTTCAATTGGAAAGTCTAAGACATCCTCCGTACTCCCCGGACCTTGCTCCAACAGATTACCATTTTTTTCGAAATTTGGATAACTTCTTGCAAGGGAAAAAATTCAACTCCGATGGGGCAGTCCAAATCGCCTTCAAAGATTTTATTGATTCCCGTCCGACTGGTTTTTATAGTAAAGGGATCAATGAACTACCTATAAGATGGCAAAAGTGCATAGAAAATAATGGTTCATACTTTGATTAATTAAATATATTATATTAAAAAATATTCGACTTTTTGTTCCTCCCATACAAAACGCCAATTTCATATGTAAGGACCTAATATTAAGTAGATTAGTAACCTTAAAGAAAAGTATTTTTGTAGAGTAGATGCTCAGATTGATCTTAAGACATATAATTGAGCACATGGTTATATAAAACAATTGTCATTTAACAAAATCAACTGGTTTCAAGTAAGCCCAACAGATAGATCATACAAAAAGGACTTTTAAAATTGTACCACATCAAAAACCAAGAATCAAGTCAATAATCTTCGAATTTGTTTAAGAGCGAAAATGTTCCGATAAAACAGGCATACAAAAAATTCAATTGAGTACCTTCCCTTTTAATTAAAATCTAGACAAATAAACAAATTCAAATAACATGAAAATTTTCCTATACCAAGGTATCTTTTTGGCTTCACTTTGTCTCGTAATATACTTCCATGTGTATAATTTTATAATTTGAGGGTAGTTGTACAATTTTTGACTATATGCTATCACAAGCAAATAAAAGCATATACTACAAGCTAAGTTGCTAATAAGGCACTTGCATCTCACATCTATAATTGTGCATTTTGGTGCTGACCAGAAAATAAATACCTAAACTGACCATTCAGAACTGAAACAAAAGAAAAACAACTAAAATTAATTTGGAATTACAAATAAACTACAAAATTTATAAGGGGATAAAAATATTTTTTATGAAATAATATTAAACGTTAGTTTTTAAAGATAACGCAAATAGCAAAGTTGCAAGTCCATTGGAGTACATCAAATGTAAGTTATGTCAATTTTCTACCTTCTAATAAGAAGTTATTCCTTATTCCACGACGTGCATGCGAAAATCTGATATTAATCTGTTGAGTTACCCTTAAACGGGTCCTTCGGCAACCGTGGGTCGAAAAGCAATATTCGACCGCAGCTATCCGTAAACAAATTGCGATGCAGGCATAAAGGTGCTTGCTTGCGTACAGTCAACAGCAAAAATCAACGTTTCAAAACATCTACTAGTGTGACGTGTCAGTTCAGTTCAGTTTCTTGTAGTTGGACTCTGCGCTTGTAGCAACAATTTGCCAGTGCCGAGTTAACTAAAATTATAAAGTAAAAAAGATGTTACTCAGTTGAACGCCATTTTGCGTCCCTTGCAAATACTGCAAAGTCTGCAAAATCCGTGACGTGTCAGATGTAGCAAGTTATACCAAAGTGTCAATTTCAAATGAAGGAGCGAAGGCGAGGAGCGAAATAAATGTGATCAAATATGACACTATGGTTCCTTTACTTCTAACAAACTACAATAGTCTGTACCTTTTGACTAAATTCACTTTTCACTTTATTTTGGGACCCTATTTCATCAGTTTATTCTGCTGTCGACTGTACATGTCTTAAATATTGCTATAATCACCAGGGGTGTCGGTCGGGAGTGCGAAATTTTGTGGGAATGAAACCATTTTTCAGTTCAAATCATATCGAAACACAATATTTCGTCCTAAATACAAAGTTAGGCGGAACTTCCGTGTGCAGGGACCGGTTGTAGCCGGACAACGGAATATAGATAGTATAGATATAGACTCACCTGTGTCTAGTCTGCTTCCTGTAGGGCCGGGCGTTTCTATACACGTGTCCACCTTGCGAGACCAGTGTCCCGCGCGACGAGGCGGGACTGACGGCCGTGTGCAGGGACCGGTTGGAGCCGGATGATGCAGTATAGATAGTATAGATATAGACTCACCTGTGTCTAGTCTGCTTCCTGTAGGGCCGTGCGTTTCTATACACGTGTCCACCTTGCGAGACCAGTGTCCCGCGCGACGAGGCGGGACTGACGGCCGTGTGCAGGGACCGGTTGGAGCCGGACGACACCGGGGATAGGGATGTAGCGAGCGGCCGGTCTTCGTTTGTAGGGGTTACGTCACCTGTATAATTAGAAACTTATAATGGGGTACGGAACGTCGCGTAATTTGTATTGGGACACATTATAATAATAATAGCGACTGCCATGGAAGAACAGCATTGTGGTTCGATTTGAACAATCATTGATGAATTAATTCGACCAAAAAAAAGCAAATGTTTCACATAATGTATTACTAGCTGTCAGTCCGTGGCTTTGCCCGCGTAATAATAGCTTTTCCTGCCGTAAAAATGTAGCTTTGTTCTTGACTAAGAAAACAGCTATACCTATGTCCGTGCCAAATTAAATAATATTTCCGGACTAATCACACAGCATCACCTAACCCCAAACTAAGCAGAGCTTGTACTAAGGGTGTTAGGTGACTGATATACTACATAGATACATTTTTTTTGTAAATACATACATATTATACATAGAAAATACCCAGACCCGAAACCAGAAATTGCAGATCGTACAAAATCTGGTCCCGCGGCGGGAATCGAACCCGCAACCTCCTGCGCCTCAGGCAAGCTTTCGCCCACCGAGCCACAGAGGTCGTCAAATGTTCGCTAGTCGTATGTGTGTGTGATATGTAATTTTATTATTGTGGAAATCCATTCATTAGTTCACTCTCACAAACTTTTACGTTTATAATATTAGTAGGATTATGTCTAATGCTGGGTGTGCAAAAGCCTCGCCCTTTGTTCAACTGGGGATACCACGGTGAGGTCAAAGTCAAAGTCAAAACGTTTATTTCCTTAGAAGCCTATGCTTACATGGACATACTGGAACTTGGCATACTGGAAGTTTTCGCGGAAGCACTCACGATAGTTCCCGCCCTACTGAGTATACTAAGAATACCGTAGTATGGTATGTGCGTGAAGCCCCAATAAGAAGATATGCAGGATTCAGGATGAACGCAGGATTTTCTCACGACAAAAAAGGTGTGTGTGCGATTCACACACGATAGAAGTGAAACTTCAGTAAATCGACAAAAGATAAATAAAAAAAATACTGTGCAAAAAGATTTTGTTCGGGCGGTCACCCATCCGAGTCCTGGCGTCGCGCAAAGTTGCTTAACCTTGTAAGCGTTTAAGATTGGCTTACCTGTCTTTTTTTCCGTTGCATCCGGTTTGAAATCACAACGATTCTACGGATGTTTCAATTCAAAAAATAGGTGAGTGGAAGCTCCTGGAATTTAATGTAATTGTATACGTACCGTCGAGGCTGCCGTCGGGCGAGCGGCGCGCGAGGTCGGGGCTGCTGCCCCACGGGCTGAGCGCGCCCAGCGGGCTGCACAGGCCCGCTGTCACCAAAGTGTCGTCCTCGTCTTCTGAGTCTATTACAAACAAAACAAACAAACATTATTATTTAATAATTCAAAAATCTAAATTTAAAATAAGAAAAACCCCCGATTCCAATGCCATCATTTCCTTAAATGTAAACAAACATAATATTATGTAATGTGGACGCGATGCACTTCAATTTGATACCCCACACTATGTATTTACAAAAAAAAATGTATCTATGTAGTATATCAGTCACCCATAGTACAAGCTCTGCTTAGTTTGGGGTTAGGTGATGCTGTATGAGTAGTCCGGAAATATTTATTTATTCATAAATTCTTTATTGTACACAAAAAGGATACATTAAGGTTTAGTAACTATGGTCATGAAAGGCGAGCTTAACCCTATAAGAGTTTTCTTACAGCTAACCTGTGGTGATGAAGAAATTTGAAGCAAATAAGATTAGGTAGAGATGCAGATAAATGGAGATATTTTATATTTCAATTTTAAAAAGTTTAGCCTAAAATGTGAGATTAATTCCTTAAAAATCATTCAGGTTTAAACAAGAATTTATTTAATCAACGGTTACTGCTACGCTTTGACCTACTAATAACCAGATAACTGGTTATTAGTAGGTCAAAGCGTAGCAGTAACCGTTCGAAAGTAATCGAAGTAATTTTTAGATATTTGGGACAGTTAAAAAAATTATATCTATATCTTTTGATGATGATGTATTGGAAATTAAACGGATTGGGTGTTTAAAGACCCATAAATACGATACCAGTAGCATTATATACTATTTCGAGATAGCAAAGATATAATAGTTTTCTTCTCAAATTCTCTTAATTGTTTGCGAGTCCGATATTAACGTTATATTTGCTGTTACTTACTTTCAAATACATCAAAGAAGTTTTCCTTGGATTCGTTTATGGTGGAGGAGGATTTCGATTTTTTCTTTCTTTTGCTCTGGGAAAAAAACAAAAATATAACTTAAATATATCCAGAGAATCAATCAATCAATCAATATTCATTTCAATAATTGACGCAGTATTTAGGACAAGCACAGGAGGTAACTCCTGTGCTTGTTAGAAACAATAAAATAGCTTACAGATTAACTTATAATATGATATTTAACTTAAAACTAGAATTTTATCATCATCACCCTATTAACGTTCCCACTGCTGGGACACAGGGACTTCTCTCTTGGCGAGAGAGAGATAAGGCATTAATTCACCACGCTTGCCAAGAGCGGGTTGGTGAATGTCACATGTCCTTCAACTCATTATGATCAGGGCTCTTTCTCAAGTTCTCAGAACATGCCGGTTTCCTCACAATGTTTGCATTCACCGTTAAAGCACGTCTTTTAACGCGCACATAAATTTTTCAAGAAGAAAAATCCATAGGTGTTTGGCGGGGACTAGAACAAAACTAGAATTTACTTAAATTTTAAAATATTAACCGTGGATTAATTATTTTTATTACCTTTGTTAGTTCCTCTGCTACGGACATTTCAAGCGCGTGGTGTGTTCTCGCCAGTGCCGCTAATGCCTCCTCTAAAACTCTGTTCCGTTCTATCTGTAATGAAGTAGATACCCATATTTCTAATGGAAAATCGTATCTATACTAATATTATAAAGAGGAAAGGTTTGATTTTTTGTTTGTTTGTTTGTCTCGAATAGGCTCTGAAACTACTGCACCGATTTAAAAAATTCTTTCAACATTCGAAAGCTACACTATCCCTGAGTGACATAGGCTATATTTAGTTTTCAAAAATAATATGATTTCTTACCAAACTCCGATAATGTAAACCATGGTGAAAAAAAAGAACCTAAAATCTTCCTTTAATCTCGAATGCTGCGAAAACTATTGAACATATAACAAAGTGATGTATTACAACTTTGTAGAACTTATCATTATCTACAAAAAACGTCATTACATCATATCTCTAACTATTATAGTTTTGTGACAATAAGCGATTTTTTTGAAAAAATAAACCTAAAATCTTTCTTTAATCACGAATGCTGCGAAAACTATTGAATATATAACAAAGTGATGTATTACAACTTTGAACTTATCATTATCTACAAAAAACGTCATTAAGTACATCATATCTCTAACTATTATAGTTTTGTGACAATAAGCAATTTTTTTGAAAAAATAAACCTAAAATCTTTCTTTAATCACGAATGCTGCGAAAACTATTGAATAATATCAAAGTGATGTATTACAACTTTGTAGAACTTATCATTATCTACAAAAAACGTCGTTACATCATATCTCTAACTATTATAGTTAAGATCACAAAATAATCTGCCGCGCGGGGTCGGATCCCTACAGAATGGTCGTGTGCAGAAATAAAAAAAATGTCGCCTGATATTAGGTAGTTAATAATTCGTTAAATCCCATTCAAAAAGTTATTTTCAGAACTAAACCCTAGCATATAGCATAGATATTGTACATTATCGTTGGTTGCAGGTTCAATTGGGTTAACCACCAAAACACGTAAAATAAATTGAGTATACAGTTTTTTTTAGTTTTTTTCTGCTCTTTCGAATAGCATAATAATAGAATTCTAGCTTTAAAAAAATACAGTTACGCTACACAATTTAACTGTGAATTTGCAGACTTCCGTCGAAATTATCCTATGACCAAAGAAGGTTAAGTTGGTATATGTCTATGTATCTTGGCAAACCAGCATTGCTCTTACACTAATTCTTAGCTTGAACGAAAAATTATAACCACACATACAACAATATAAAACCAACTTTCTTCAAAAAACTAACGTTACACCAATTGACCCGAACCAAGTTTATGTTTGTTGTCGGTTACACCAATTTGAGCATTGCAATCAATAGTATCCTCTTACCTTAATCTTCTTAAAAATAATAAATCTTAATTTAAAATATAAGAAAAACCCCCGATTCGAAGCCTTCAATTTCCTTTGAAGTAAAACACCATAATAATGTGTAATGTGCACGCAATGCGCTTTCATTTGATACCCCACTCGAGATTTTTGCAGATTTTCGGTTTTCCTTCCCCACTCTAACCCCGACAATTTTAAAACGGCACAACCAATGAAACATGTCTAAGAGCATTCGCGCCAGACTCACCTTTTAAACAAAAAAAAACTAAGTTGAAATCGCGTCATCCGTTCGGGAGCTATGGTGTCCCAGACAGATAGACACGTCAAATATATGACACCTCTCTTTTTTTGTCGGGGGTTAAAAATGAATCGCAAAATGTGTGGCTAAGCGCATAAATCAACAACGCCTATACCAATTTAGCCAATTTATTTTTTTAAATGTTTGTTGGAGTTTAAGGATTGTTTTTACGGAGAGAAAAATTCGAATAATTATGAAACAATTTTGAATAATTACCCGTGCAAAGCCGGGGCGTGCCGCTAGTTACTCTATATAATAATATGATTATATCAATTATGCTGCTGCTTGGACAGATGTTGCTTAGTTCTACGTTGACAGGCTCTAAAAATTCTGGTTGACCAGGACTGATATATATGTATACTAGTGGCCCGCCCCGGCTTCGCACGGGGTTTTTTTTTCCAAAATTGTGAATCTAAACCATTCCCAGATCCCCTTGAACACACACAAAAAATTTCATCAATTGCCTGGAAGAGCTTTTGGCCTGTCAATCATAATCATTTATTCATAGAAATTCAGGTTTGTACAAAGTTCTTAATAAAATATTTTAGTTACACTAAAATCTGCCTTTTCGGCGCGTATGAATATTGCAAAACACAAAAAATTTTTTATTAACTATTTCATTATAGATTAAACACACAATATAAAAAAAACACAAAAATATTAATCCTTAAATGTCATACACGTATTAGTCAATTATTTGTAATGTTAATCCTATAAACATTATTAAAATTATGTCAAAGAAAATGTCAAAATTATTTTACAATTAAAATTATATTGTGTCAAAGAACTTATGAAAGGCAATCTACCAATATGCCTTAAAAGGAAGCTTCTCTGCATACGGATCTTACCTATCCTAACATATGGTGCTCAAACTTGGTCCTTGACTAAGCATCAGAAGTCCGCCCTAGGGGTGTGTCAGCGAGCTATGGAGCGTAGTATCTTAAATATTAAACTGTCAGCATGCGGAGCAGCATCCTACGCTCGAGAACTCAAATAGCTGACGTCGGTCAGAAGGCTGGAAGCCCAAAGTGGAACTGGGGTGGACACGTGTGTCGCATGTCTAATGACAAATGGGCAAAGGGTACTACAGATTGGGCCCCACAGACGAGACGACGGAGAAGGCCCAGGACGAGATGGCGGGACGAGCTGGACTCTCACTTGACCGCATGGCCCGATGCCGCGGTGAACCGCGAAGAGTGGAAGAAGGGAAGGGAGGCTTTTGCCCTGCAGTGGGACAGTAGAGGCTAAATAATAATATAATGTATTACCTCTCGGTTCAGTT
Organism: Gymnoscelis rufifasciata; assembly: GCA_929108375.1. Classification (NCBI taxonomy): domain Eukaryota; kingdom Metazoa; phylum Arthropoda; class Insecta; order Lepidoptera; family Geometridae; genus Gymnoscelis; species Gymnoscelis rufifasciata. The sequence continues at coordinate 15,637,719 of OV815303.1, forward strand.
TCGCTGCGTCCGCGTCCCTGGTCTGGGCGACGAGCGCCGCGCAGTGCTTCAAGGAGGATAGCGCTTCTTGTCCCGTGCCACAAGCGTGTTGGAACCTCTATAGACATACAAAAAAAGTGTGTGTGTGTCAGCTACGACGCACGATTGGAGTTTGCTCCTTACGAACTATAATTATGATATATATCGAATAGAAAAAAAGGGTAAACGCATCTGCTGAAATGATAAGAGAAACAAACATATATCTGTAATTATTCGGATTATTTATATTACTTCATTAAAGCGTATTACATAAAGTATGTTACAAAATAATATAAATAAAATACAGCAATACCTACCTTTTTGCGCGATACTTCGTAGTCTCATATATGTATATGTTTGTCTCTTTCTACGTAACGCCTCAAGTTTTCGTGTTACACTTTTTGATTTTACTCCGTTTCTTAAGGAGTAAACTCCAAAAATATATTCAAATACCGGCTTTAGAGATATTAAGTACATATAATTAAGCTATTCACGGGGTTTCTTTACGAGGTTTAAATCAGGATTATGGAAAATTTAAAGAAGATGATCCGAGCCTACATCGTTCTTCATCGAGATGATGATAGATTAAAACATTTTTATAAGAAATTGAGTATATTAGAACACATTGTTGACACAATTCCATGCGCGTTAAGATTAAAATCTTTAAAATTTGCAATCATATAGAATGATGCCCTATTAGGACAGAGTTTTTTGCTATTTCAACGTATTCGCAATATAACAGCGCTTATATTGATATGATTACTTTTCTATTATCTTGATATTAAACAGTTAGTTAGTTATTTTATACATTTAAAATAACTAAAAATAGTAGGCCTTTTTTATATCAATCGGAATTTAGTAACTTTTTACTAATTTAATTATAAAAAAGAAAAATTATAACTATTGTTTTGTTTTGGTGTACAATAAAGTGTTATTGTATTGTTAAATCATCGTTACCATATAAGCAGAATGGTGCAGCGACGAGGCCGTCGAGGTGGAAGTGTCGAGCGCCGCCAAGATGGCGGAGCACTCGCGTAATTGCGTCTCCAGCAGCGCCATGTGGTTCCCGGCCGCTGTGAGCGCGTCTTGCATAGAACCTGCAAATAAAAACATTCACTGGAATAATAATAATAATAATAGATGGATCAAGGGTCAGATTAGTACTCCTGGACTCGGCGCGTATAGTCAGGAAGTTCCTCTCTCTACAGCCCTAGTGACCGGTCGCTTGAGCCTAGCTTCGCGACCGGTGATTCTCCGTTTTGATATATTTTTTTACAGTAGGTAGTTTTATATGATTTTTATATGTAATCTAATGTAAAAAATATATTTTTGACGTGTTTAAAATGAAATAAAGATAATAATAATATTAATTCAGAAAATCACTTAAAGCTAAAGTTAACAAAAATCCTTAAAATTTAATTAGAACGAATGATGTATTTTGCCTGAACTAGGCAAAATACATCATTCGTTTCGTAGAACGTTCCTGTTTTTCAGGCATAATTTATTTCCTAAGTTTATTCTATATAACAATGTTTATAACTAATTTAATGCACATGTTGCTCTGACTATTAGGTATAATTTGAGGTATATAAATTGTCCAAGGGCAAATATCAATGCCATGCTTTTTACCAATGGCAACAAAATCACGTATTCCTCAAAATGGCGGACGAGTAGACATGCAAGCTCCATACAAAAATGTCAGAACCCCTTTGCAGCCTCCAGTGATTATTAAAGTGACTATTTGACATTCTATAAATTTATAATTAATCTTACCAAATAATTTGTATTACGTTTTCAAAATATGGATGTCTGAAATGAATGAGTTAATAATAATTAGGAATGTGCAAATCGAAGGTGCTGCCAACTGGTGACATCTAATTTAATGTTTATCCAGATTGTGACATTTAAATTAATAGTGATTTAGTTATTATTATATTTTGGAAAAGTTGTGGCATTGGGCAACTCGCCCCGGCGTCGCACGGGTATAAAATTTTTCCGGAAATTATTCGAATTTTTCTCGCCGTAAAAACCATCCTATCTCTCAAGTTGGATCGAACTGCACATGGTGTGCGAATTTTATTATAATCGGTTAAGTGGTTTAGGAGTCCATTGAGGACAAACATTGTGACACGAGATTTATATATATTAAGGAACACTAATCAATAAATGACTATTATGACTATTATTATTATTACATTTGACATTCTGAATGTGGCATCAGTGCTGGCATCTATAGTTGGTGCGTTCGCTAGGGTCTTACCGAGTGGTTTGCATTCGTCGTCGAGTTCCTCCGTGGCCTCCTTGGCGGAGTCGGGCGAGGCGCCGGCCCACAGGTAGTGGCCCGAGTACGCGATGTGCTCGTTCAATGCCGTTATCCAAGCCTGGATACAACATACAAATAAGAATAAGAATAATTTATTTGCATAAAACATGAGTGTACATGGTCGTAAGTTTAAAAAAAAAAGTTTTCTACATGTTTTGCCAAACCTGGCGTGCAAATTTGAGAGAGCACAATGCATTTGGTCACAAATGTGATTTGTCTGTGAAATATTTCCTGATTAGTTAATTATTATTATATGTAGATACATCTTTAAATATATTTTTATCAGTCATATAATACTAATTTTGTTAAGAAGGAATTCATTAACTGTATAATAGCATTTATGAATAAAATCATTTAATTGCATTCTTTGATTTAACAAATCGATCTGACAAATCTGGGATATTAACACATACGAAATTAAAGTAGGGTCAATTTAACAGGCCACATTTTTGACAGTTCATGAAAATTTAACGTAGAGACGTAAGTTTATAATGGAACAAAATATTATGGATATTCTTCCAACATTTCTTTAAATTTAACCATTTATAATTAATATTTATTGCAATTATTACAAATTAGGGGAATTTTACTATTTATTTTGGCTAATAAATTGACCCGATTATAGTAGAACAAACTACGTTCCGCTTGCTTATTCGACCGCTAAACCATATTATTAAATAACTGCGCCGTATGATGTTTAGTATGGAAGGTCTACCTTCATGTTTTACCCTGAGCACAATAGGGTGATTAATAAATAAATCCATACTAATATTACAAATGCGAAAGTAACTCTGTCTGCATGTCTGTTTCTGAAAGAGGAACAGACACCAGTCATCAGTAGACACCTGAAAGAGGAACGTATAGTTCCTCTTTCAGGTGTCTACTGAACTGATTTAAATGAAATTGCCTGAGAAAGGACTAGACTACTTTTTACCGCAAAAAAATCCATAACAACGCGGGTAACACCGCGGGGCACTATTAGTGAACAACACCGTGAACTCCGAGGCTGTGGTGGAATAACATCCGAACCAAGACTGCATTTTTGGTTCGCGTCGAAAGGTTGGAATCTCGCAGTAATGTGAGCTTCGGATCATTTATGGTACGGGTTCCAACTAAACATCTGTCGACATTCCTGAATGAGCAGTTTTGGCCGCAAGGAGTTAAGTCTCGACGGTTCATCGGTCGCCTACACTGCAAGGCGACACCGCCGTAACAGATGATCCACGATTCTGACACATAAGTTTATAAGATTTATATTTTTATGTATGTTAGTCTATACGGTATATATTTATACAACACAGGACGCTACAGGTGGCACTCTCCAAGCATCAATACAGTTGGCTCAGGACCGGAGTCGATGGAGAGAAGTGGTGACGAAGCTGATGAGACGCCATAGTCACGTCCCTCAGTCATGAGGTTACGACTAAGAAAGAAAGGTATATATTTATATGGGCCTTAGATGCCTGAAATAAATGATTTTTATTATTATTATTAGTTTATGATATATCTCACCTGCCTAGTCCTAGCGAGGTCGCTCTCCTGCGGCACGGCGAGGCGCTGCGTGTCGCCGTCGCTGAAGCTCACGACCAGCAGCGCGGGCGCCGTCTCGGACACGGACACGGACGCGCCGTCCAGGTACTTCCGGCTGCGCCATCTGGCGTCCCCCCGCGCCGCCTCCGCCCGCGAGCCGTAGTAGAGCAGCACGCCTCGTTGTAGAACTGCCTGGAGTGACATTTTAGATTATTTTTATGAATAAATAAAATAAAAGTTTTGTAATTCAGACAGGTTGTCCACATACATACAAATTACATAATTAAAAACATAAGACCTTAAATTAAAATTAGATTTACAATTATGATTTACAATTTTTATGGTTATGGGAAATTTCGCTTCATTTAAAGTGCTACATAGTTGCATAGTGGCCACATAGTTGGACAATCTTAGTATCTGGATTTAAACTTTATATCGCTTCTTTCACTTTTTTAGCTGTCATAGTTCTGAACAATATGATAACTTGAAACGGGTAACATAGGTACCATGATTTGACGATTTTTGAGTTATCCGATCCGAAGAGTTTGTTTGATTGAATGCGCTAATCTCAGAAACAAAAATGGTTTGATTTGATAAATTGTCATTGTCAAATAGCCCATCTATTTTTAGGAATATCCTCAAATGCCCGTGTTTGCTGTAGCGTGTAATATATAGTAATATGTACATACTATGGTAATAGTCTTCGTCCACATCAACACTTTCCATCAGGTGAGATTGTGGACAAACATAGGTCTATCTCCCAAAAAAAGGTGTGTGTGCGATTCACACACGATAGATGTGAAACTTCAGTAAATCGACAAAAGAATGAGATGAATAAAAAAAAACAAAAAAAAAATACTGTGCAAAAAGATTTTGTTCAAGCGGTCACCCATCCAAGTACTGGCGTCGCGCAAAGTTGCTTAACCTTGTTTGCGTTTAAGATTAGCTTACTTCTCGCATTTCCGTTGCATCCGGTTTGAAATCACAACGATTCTAAAGAAGTTTCACTTCAAAACATTTATTTTTAGCATAATCCTAAAACACTGGCAACGCCCCGTAGCGTTTAAAGCTAGCTAACGTACCCACAGCTTCCTCCAGCCCAGGAAGCGGGAGCGCTTCATGAGCGGGCCCTCGAAGCGCGCCGCCGTGCGCTGCAGCTGGTGCACCGGCCGCACGCTCAGCACCTCGCGCATCTCCGCGTCCCGCGCCAGGTCTATCGTTTAAAGCTAGCTAACGTACCCACAGCTTCCTCCAGCCCAGGAAGCGGGAGCGCTTCATGAGCGGGCCCTCGAAGCGCGCCGCCGTGCGCTGCAGCTGGTGCACCGGCCGCACGCTCAGCACCTCGCGCATCTCCGCGTCCCGCGCCAGGTCTATCGTTTAAAGCTAGCTAACGTACCCACAGCTTCCTCCAGCCCAGGAAGCGGGAGCGCTTCATGAGCGGGCCCTCGAAGCGCGCCGCCGTGCGCTGCAGCTGGTGCACCGGCCGCACGCTCAGCACCTCGCGCATCTCCGCGTCCCGCGCCAGGTCTATCGTTTAAAGCTAGCTAACGTACCCACAGCTTCCTCCAGCCCAGGAAGCGGGAGCGCTTCATGAGCGGGCCCTCGAAGCGCGCCGCCGTGCGCTGCAGCTGGTGCACCGGCCGCACGCTCAGCACCTCGCGCATCTCCGCGTCCCGCGCCAGGTCTATCGTTTAAAGCTAGCTAACGTACCCACAGCTTCCTCCAGCCCAGGAAGCGGGAGCGCTTCATGAGCGGGCCCTCGAAGCGCGCCGCCGTGCGCTGCAGCTGGTGCACCGGCCGCACGCTCAGCACCTCGCGCATCTCCGCGTCCCGCGCCAGGTCTATCGTTTATGCGCTGCAGCTGGTGCACCGGCCGCACGCTCAGCACCTCGCGCATCTCCGCGTCCCGCGCCAGGTCTATCGTTTAAAGCTAGCTAACGTACCCACAGCTTCCTCCAGCCCAGGAAGCGGGAGCGCTTCATGAGCGGGCCCTCGAAGCGCGCCGCCGTGCGCTGCAGCTGGTGCACCGGCCGCACGCTCAGCACCTCGCGCATCTCCGCGTCCCGCGCCAGGTCTATCGTTTAAAGCTAGCTAACGTACCCACAGCTTCCTCCAGCCCAGGAAGCGGGAGCGCTTCATGAGCGGGCCCTCGAAGCGCGCCGCCGTGCGCTGCAGCTGGTGCACCGGCCGCACGCTCAGCACCTCGCGCATCTCCGCGTCCCGCGCCAGGTCTATCGTTTATGCGCTGCAGCTGGTGCACCGGCCGCACGCTCAGCACCTCGCGCATCTCCGCGTCCCGCGCCAGGTCTATCGTTTAAAGCTAGCTAACGTACCCACAGCTTCCTCCAGCCCAGGAAGCGGGAGCGCTTCATGAGCGGGCCCTCGAAGCGCGCCGCCGTGCGCTGCAGCTGGTGCACCGGCCGCACGCTCAGCACCTCGCGCATCTCCGCGTCCCGCGCCAGGTCTATCGTTTAAAGCTAGCTAACGTACCCACAGCTTCCTCCAGCCCAGGAAGCGGGAGCGCTTCATGAGCGGGCCCTCGAAGCGCGCCGCCGTGCGCTGCAGCTGGTGCACCGGCCGCACGCTCAGCACCTCGCGCATCTCCGCGTCCCGCGCCAGGTCTATCGCCAGTTGACCTGAGCAAGTATCATCATCATCACCCTATTAACGTTCCCACTGCTGGGACACAGGGACTTCTCTCTTGACGAGAGAGATTAGGCCTTAATTCACCACGCTGGCCAAGTGCGGGTTGGTGAATGTCACATGTCCTTCAAACTCTTTTAAAGTTCTCAGAACATGCCGGTTTCCTCACGATGTTTGCCTTCACCGTTAAAGCACGTGTTTAAAGCGCACATAAATCTCTCAAGAAGTAAAATCCAGAGGTGCGTGGCGGGGTTTGAACCCACGACCTTCGGAATGAAAGTCGAGTGTCCTCCCACTTAGCCAACACGGCTTTTTTTTGAGGAAGTATAAACTTCACAATATGCCGCATCCATAAATTGGACCCAGTTAAGCAGAAAAGATGCAACCAACGCTTCATTACTTGTGGGTTGGATCTTTTCTGCATAACTGGGTCCAATTGTACTCCATGTTTGGTATCTCATTGTAACTGCGCACGGTCCGAATGAACTAATTTGTGTGCCTACCCCCTTGCATTATAAAAATTTACCTGTTATTGTAATGTTGTGCTTTTCTTTCATTGTTTTGATTCTGTTGTTGCCATTTGTAATATTTATAAACATCATACTTTACATTATGTTGATGATCACTTAAATTAAATCTACACGCTACTGTACGTTAAAATATATAGTTATAAATTGGTTTCTCATGTAAGCGAATTATTGTAAATTCTTAATGAGAAATAAAAATTTTCAAACTTAATTGTTAGTCTTATTATAATGTTGATACTACAGACAAACGTGATATACCTACATAACACGCAATTGCAAGAACTTCACGTCTCCGAACCCCGACCAGGCGTCGAGGGACATCCTCGACGTCTGGTCAGCCAAAATGATTAAATAATATTAATATTACGTTTGCTTTGGGACGTTTGATCTGACCTTTCTGTGTTAGGGGACAATACTGTCGCGCATCACTTCGATTTCATAATACAGGCAAACGTGCATTGGTCGTGTATCAGCACGCATGCTTTCAATAGAAATCGTGATCCTTGCGTTACTTAGGTAGATGTATGTCTGTGATTTATAAGCATATATAAATCTAGAATCCTAGGAGTCATAATCATTGATTGTGGTGTGCGTGTGAAGAAGGTGCTCTTGGTTGAATGTTTTCAGCGGATTTTATGATAGTCGCTGACCAAATTGACTGTAATCACTAGAATAGGCGATAATTTGTCTTATAACAGAGAAATAAGACAAATAAAAGAGTGTGTCTTATATCGCGTGTCCCTTGGACAATGTGGCCAGTATCAGGGACACATACCTCTGCTGTTCTTGAGCGTGGTGTCCACCCCGTTCTGCAGCAGTAGCACGGCGAGGTACAGAGGTCGTCATGTCACAATGTGGCCAGTATCAGAGGCACATACCTCTGGTGTTCTTGAGCGTGGTGTCCACCCCGTTCTGCAGCAGTAGCACGGCGAGGTACAGAGGTCGTCATGTCACAATGTGGCCAGTATCAGAGGCACATACCTCTGGTGTTCTTGAGCGTGGTGTCCACCCCGTTCTGCAGCAGTAGTACGGCGAGTAAAGAGGTAGTCATGTCACAATGTGGCCAGTATCAGAGGCACATACCTCTGCTGTTCTTGAGCGTGGTGTCCACCCCGTTCTGCAGCAGTAGCACGGCGAGGTACAGAGGTCGTCATGTCACAATGTGGCCAGTATCAGAGGCACATACCTCTGGTGTTCTTGAGCGTGGTGTCCACCCCGTTCTGCAGCAGTAGCACGGCGAGGTACAGAGGTCGTCATGTCACAATGTGGCCAGTATCAGAGGCACATACCTCTGGTGTTCTTGAGCGTGGTGTCCACCCCGTTCTGCAGCAGTAGCACGGCGAGGTACAGAGGTCGTCATGTCACAATGTGGCCAGTATCAGAGGCACATACCTCTGGTGTTCTTGAGCGTGGTGTCCACCCCGTTCTGCAGCAGTAGTACGGCGAGTAAAGAGGTCGTCATGTCACAATGTGGCCAGTATCAGAGGCACATACCTCTGGTGTTCTTGAGCGTGGTGTCCACCCCGTTCTGCAGCAGTAGCACGGCGAGGTACAGAGGTCGTCATGTCACAATGTGGCCAGTATCAGAGGCACATACCTCTGGTGTTCTTGAGCGTGGTGTCCACCCCGTTCTGCAGCAGTAGCACGGCGAGGTACAGAGGTCGTCATGTCACAATGTGGCCAGTATCAGAGGCACATACCTCTGGTGTTCTTGAGCGTGGTGTCCACCCCGTTCTGCAGCAGTAGCACGGCGAGGCGCGCGTGCCCCCGGTACGCGGCGCAGTGCAGGCACGTGTTCCCTTGCCCGTCCACGCAGTTTATGTTCGGCGGGTGCTGGCTGCTTAGCTGGAAATATTCTGATATTTTAAGGGCTATCCATATCCACACATGTCCGGTACAAGTATATACAAGTTGTACATAATCTTACACATTTTTAGTTTGAGTTTATCAAGCTGTTGGGTGTTAATCAGTAAGTGCTGTACATGCCTTATCATGCACACATAGTTATGCATATGCATAACTATGCAAATGTTTAGTATGCACACATATCATAATATAGTCTGATGCAGTTGATTAAATTGACATTATTCTGCCACTGTATACAGGCATGAATATTTTCTAAGGTATGCGGTATACATAATAAAAAGGCTTTAGTAGGCCTTACCAGTTCCTGTATCAAATCAATCCGCCCATCCTTAGCAGCAGACAATAACTTCCTCTCCTTCGCATTTCGCTCGGCTCTGTGCGCGGCCTCGAGAAGGCGTTGAACGTCCCGCGTCTTGCAGACGTCGCACGCCGTACGCCCCTCGCCGTTCATTATGTTCACGTCCGCCATGTTGTTGAGCAGGAGAATGACTAACTCCTGGAATAGTAAATAAAATAATAAATATAGCAACCATACAAAATAAAATAAAAGTGTGCGGCTCGGGTCGCCTGTCGGATGTGATAACTTCAAATACGGCTAGCGCTGCCGTTTGCGTGAGAGAAAGGGATGCCAGATAGATAAAGCCGTTACGCGTTACGAGACAAATTGTTCAATATCACGTAAGAGTTATAACTTCATTAAACATTTGAGATATTTTCTTGCTTGTGTTACGAGTCGAGAGTGTTATATTTATCAGTAATCAAGGACTCGTATTGTGTTAAATTACTTTGCATAAAAAAAAACCAGTTCAGGCAGTAAAGGCTTGCAGAATATACAAACACTGCTGCCAGCAGGAATTGAACCCGCTACCTCTCGCACCATAAGCGGGCCTGTGCGCCTATATAGTTAGAACTTGAAAATAAAAAGAATATAGGTTTTATCCAGAACTAGTTTTTCACGACTAGGCACTGATATGTTCCTACTTCCTATTTTATCAAGCATACAAAATGCAAATTATGTGCACCAGATATAATTTAAATTTTAAAACTACTTACTTTACATTATATACATACATACATATAAAACAGTGCTCAATTATTAACAAGACATTTTAATGTTTAAATTGCTATGGTCTATTCCAATAATATTGCAACATAAAATTGATTTGACATTATAAAAAAATTATGATCTGGTCCAATAACACTAGAGATTAGATCGAAAGATGTGATATTTAGTGCATGACATTATTGTATAATACAGGTAGGTACCAACATTTTATAGACAAATGTCACCCAACAGGATATCTGATAAGGATCTACTCGTAACATCTAGATAAATTTAGAATATTGGAAATTGTATATTAATTAATAATTTCAACATAGAAATCAAGATACTAAAAAATAGTGAAAGAACTATTATATTTCATATTTATATGCATATTTCGTAAAATACTTCTAATTGATGCATATTTTACACACTGAATAAAGTTTTTGGTACCTTATTCTCCTTATTCCTAATTAAAAATCCAGTGCAAGTATTTCTTTTGTATTTTTAGCTACAACTATATTGTATAACCAAAGTTTATAAAATTGTTGATATTGAATGTTATTTAAGATCTTCATGTGTAATGAATGACACACAATTTATCTTATTCATATAGAAATTCTAGGTTAGCTGAATGCACTAAATTAAGCTTTACTTTTATAATAAATATATTTTTTTTTTTTGTGGTAATTAACAACTCCTGAGGGAAAATTCATAAAACAGTATTCAAATACTAACTATTAACTAAAAAGTGTTTAAAAGTTGTTTTATTGAGAGCCAGTACCACCTATTCTGTAAAAATTAAATAACTAGTGCATTTTCAATGTTAAACATGTTAAGAGAATTTAACAACAGTTAAACATGTTTTAAGAATTTTCAAATGTATTTTGATTTAAACTGCGACCCTAACACACTGGGAAGTGTTTCATAATGCCCATTATCTAACTCACCTCATTGCCAATAAAAGAAGCTTTGTGCAAAGCAGTGTCTCCAGTCTCATTGACCTCATCCACATCCGCCCCTGCCTCCAACAGCGCCCGCACAACCTCCGTGTGACCGAAGTATGTTGCAAGCTGGAGCGGAGTCCATCCTAGATTACTTTTGCTTTTTCCTGTGAATAATATTTCTTCATAATATAGAATAAAACATTGTCTGTTTGTTAACTTAGATTTTAAAGCTACTTAATGGATTTTCAATGCAGTTTTCAGACATATTACTTGTGTGAATGTGCATATCTCAAGAACTACTGATGCAATTTGAATAATTATTTTAATATTGGATACGGCAAAAACGTCATTCCCGCGGTAAAATACGTGGCGTGAAAAGATGATTATATGCTTTGCACCTGAGCAAAATTAGGATCAGTAGAATATTTAAACTATGCACTTATCATTCATTTAAACAGAAAAGGTATTAAGAGGTGACTCATTGTGAGTCATTGTCGCTGATACTCTTAAGCACTTGATTTATGCATCTTTCTTTCCTGTTTAGATATTTGTACATCTATATAAATAAAAATGAAGTTGTTCGTTAGTCTGATTAAAACTCGAGAACGGCTGGGACGATTGAGCTGATTTTGGTTTTAAAATGTTTGTCGTAGTCCAGGGTAGGTCTAAATGGTGAGCAAATAAGGAAAAATTGCCGGGAACTTTTATTACCCGTGCGACGCCGGGGCGGGCCGCTAGTAAACAATAAAAAACAAACGTAACATACTAAGAGTGCTAAGTCTGTTAACAAATTATTAAATTTTCTTAGCTAGCTTCTTAAAATTTTTACATATTGTATGGAAATATTATGTGCTATAGATAGAGTGGATATACTCTCATTAAATAATTACTTGGAACAAATTGTGTGTAATAGAAGAAGAAGAACATTAAACATTATCTAAATGAAGAACTTACCTTTGCAATCTAAGTTTAAAGTAAGTTTCCTGTCATTTCTTGCCTCCAGCAAAGCCTTCACTACAGATAGTTCCCCATGTCTCGCTGAATACAGTAAAGACTCCTCAGCTTCTTGTCCAGAATCCATAGCAATTTCCTTCGACATCGCGTTATCCTTGAGGTATTATATTTCTGTATCACTTGTTCGCGTAAACTCCCGACAACTGAACCGTGGTGTTCGTGGTTTACATGTCAGTAAACAATTATTTAAAATGTCAGTAACTATTTAATTATAGGAAATATTATATCTCTTTGATGACAATAGATTGGAAATGATTTCGCGGGATATTCATATATTATTCATTCGGATTTATCGCGAGCGATGTCACTTTATTTCTTTGTGCGAATTATTCAAACTGCAACACTTCAACCGCACGCAATGCACCGCACCAGAGCCAGAGAGTATTATAATCACTAAAGTATAAAGCAAGCAAAGCAAAATCAAAATCAACCCACCAAATCGCCAACAGTGATGCCATCTAGAAAATTTAAATTTGTAGATAAAGTATAAAAAGGCTACTTCGTAAGGACATCCAACAAAAGATAGCATACGATACAAACAAACCTAATTGTCTATTTAAAAAATATGAAAAACATTGTGTTTACAGATAATGTACAGTTAAAAAAGCTTGGTATACTCTCAAATGAGATATATTTATTTATTAATAAAGTAAGTTATTCGTTCAATATTATTTTAATTATATTTTATAGAAACTTGGAAAGTAAAATATAACTTTTACAAGGCCAATACCCAATACTATTGGGTATTGGCCTTGTAAGTTGACAGGCTCTAATATGTAACAAAATTCGGCAGATCTGACCATGACCAATGATCGACACGAATGGCAGCACTGTATTTAAATATTGAAATTGAAAGAGCTTTCCCAAAATAATCAGCTGTTCTTTGTCAATGTCAACTCAAGATTGTGATGAATGCCGTGCTGAATGTGTTTATTTTGTTTTTAGAATTAATTACTCCGATTTCTGTAAGGACAATATGTGCGACGATATAAATAATTGCTGTAGGCTATGTTTGGATGTAGAATCAAGCCATGTTTCCATCTTCGGCGATCCAACAATAGCTCTGCACATAAAATCTTGCCTCTCTTTGACCGTGTCTCCAAACGACGCCCTATCGACCGATATCTGCTTTTCCTGTGTCTCACAGCTAAGTCAATTCCACCATTTCCAACTAAACGCACGATGTTCTCAAGAGTGGCTCGAATCTTCGCTACAGGAGAAGTGCAAGAAATCTGGTGATACCAAAACTGCCGTTCAACCGTTACCAGACTCGGAATACAATTCTGATTCACTTTTAGAGTTCTTAAACAACACCGCCAATATAGAGGAGTATTTAAACAACTTGGGTAAGGAAGACATACCATCTTTATTCAGTATGTTAGACAAAAATGAGGTTATGGAAGTGTGCAAGCTCACTGCATTTAAGGCTATGAAGCAACCCAGTCCAAAGAAAAAAGGCAAGCAGCCCGTGTCGATGGAAATAGATGTTCTCGATTCTGATGTTGAAATAGTGAAACAAATTATAAACAAAGAGGCTGTACCAAAGCCTTCAAAAATAGAAAACAACTTTCATACATGTTATGGGTGTAAAACAAAACTAGATAATATACAAAAACTCTGTCAGCATGTAAGTACCTGTGATGAAGCTTCTAGGACTTGTGTGCAATGTGACTCACTGTTTGACTCTCGACAGAAAATGATAGAGCATTCCGTCACACATGCACTTTCACTCACTTGTACATGTAAAAAACAATTTCCCACCAAAGAAAAGTGGCTCCAACATCAGAAAATTTGCAGAAGCGACAAAGCAGGCTGTACCTTCCGCTGTAAGGAGTGTGGAGAGGTTTCGAAAGATAGATTTCAGCTGTACAGACATGTTAAAAGTCATGTTTTAAAGGCAGAAGAGAAGAAATGTGATATTTGTGGACATATTTTTATAGGAAGTAATGCTTTGGCTGAGCATAAGAGGGATCATAAGAAAACCAATGAAGTTTTATTCAGGTATTTTCCAGAACTACCAACCTATCTAAGTAATTTTAATTTTTTATACTTTTTCAATTATAGTGTGTTTGTCTTTATTTGAAGTGATGACTACTTACAGGATGAACCAGTTTGTTACACAAAGTATTTGCAGTTTTCATCATATCACTTCCGTCCAAGCTCTCTTCCAGTAGTCAGTATCTGTAGTAGGAAGAAAGCATAAATCATAAGTTAGTTTCCTATAATCAAAGTTTTTACATAAAGTGACTTAAGCCAAAATTAAAGACCACTACACCAGCGCGACTTATCGCGGTCGTCATGCGAAGTAGGCCTAGGCATGAAGTTTGCGCCGAAGTTTAAGAGAATAATACATCTTGTTTAGACCCCAGAATACGGAATACAGAATACCGAAATGGACTAAGTTCATGATGATGTCCATCACTACGACCACGTCTGAAGCTGCGTTTGTCCTTAACACTAATTAATCCCTCTATTTCTAGATGCAAAGTCTGTCAGCACACCTCAAAAAGTCACCAGAAGATGTACCAACATGTTAAACAACACACCACCCAACCACTTACCAGACACCTTTGCGAATCCTGTGGCAAGAGCTTCTCCACCAAAACAATCCTCAACAGACACTCTCAGCAACACAACAAGGAGTTGATTTGTACCGTTTGCGATAGAACGTTCAAGAACCTTCGAGAAAAGGAAGATCATGTGATGGTCCATAATGATCTGGTGATGTGCGATCGGTGCGGGGAGACGGTGAAGACGTATGAAGTACAGGGTCATACTTGTGGGTCTTGATAAAGACATTAGACGTCCAAAGATTGAAATGATAAGATGCTGTTGAGTTCTAGAGAGTACATGACGACATTGACATTCTATCCAATTATCTGGGACATCCAGGTAAGCGTCCCAGATAATTGTTAAGTTTTTCTCCTAGGTCCCTCGCACACGGCGATTTTTTGCGTTTCGTAACCGCGCTATCGCATTGCTACTAAAGCGTTATAGTCGCGTTTATTTAACGCGCTATAGAAGCGCAACAGTATCGCCACTGATCGGGTTTATGCCGCAAGCATACCACGTTGCTGCAAAAAGCAATCGCTTTGGGAGAGACTTTTGGGTCAAACAATAAAATTTAATTACAGGGTGGACCATGACAGGATGACAACTTCAGATCCAATTTTTTTATAATATTATATGAAAGTGACAGGCGGCAATAGTGTGGATCTTAGCGCAATGGTGGATTTGAATTAACTCTGCCACGGTCCACCCTATATATCGAATGATAGAGCCTCTATGAATCGGCACTAATTCTTCTTATAGCAGAACTGTTCTATATTTTTTTCCAAAAATGTAAATAGTTAAACTCTATTCCAATTCCAAAGAGATAATAAAAGACTGTTTAAAAGTACCAACCTCGTTTTAATTCGATAAAAACAATGCCTAAATAAATAAATCTTATAGTATCAATAACAAAACTAAATTAACTTTGCTACGAATGAGTAAACGCATCCAAATGTTTAGTAGTCAACAAAAACAGAACCATCCTCTATGGCTGAAGTTGAAGAAGTCTGTGAAAATGATCCGTATGCTGTGCGGCAGGAGGTGGCTGAGCACTATGATGTACTTCATGAATCGTGGTATGCAGATAACTTTGCGGTTCTTGCGGATGCCTGAAAAAAAATTATATATAATTATAATATACAAGCACTCCGCCCGCTGCTTTGCCCGCGTAATAATGAGTTTCATCATCATCATCATTTCAGCCGTAGGACGTCCACTGCTGAACTGAACATATATAGGCCTCCCTCAAAGACTTCCAGTGATTTCGGTCGGTAGCAGCTTGTAACCACCGCGAGCCCGCTACCTTCACCAAGTTGTCTGTCCATCTAGTTGGTGGACGTCCTACTCTCCGTTTGCCGATTCGTGATCTCCATTCAAGAACTTTCCGGCCCCAACGGCCATCTGTTCTACGCGCTACATGGCCTGCCCATTGCCACTTTAACGAGCTGATTCGCTATTATTCGCTATAATAAGTTTACTCGCGGTTAAAATTAGTTTAGTCCTTTACTGTGAAACGCTATGTCGGCTAATCGAGCATTGAATAAATGTGACGTACCATAGTATTAACACGAGAGATAATAAAAAATACTAATTTCTACCTACAGCTTAAGCTTACTCATAATGTTACAGAGCTTCTTAGTAGACAATTTCAATTATTAATTAAGAGAAGTCTAATGAAAAAAGCGTATTACTCTATAAATTATTATATAAATGATAATATAAATGCTGCTTGGATAGATGGTGCTAGTTCCAAGTTGACAGGCTCTAATAATTCTGGTTGACCATTATAATAACTTCAACAAGCATTTTTTTTGTAAGTATTAAATTTAATTAAAATAGTTACCTATAAAAAAGAACTCCAAAAATTGTAATAACTACAAAATTGTAATATCTGATAAAATAAAACTGTGTACCTAGTTCTATTCGCTTCTCAACTCAGTATAAAAAAATTAAGCGAACTGTCAAGACAATGTTATTTCCTTGATATTTTTTGTTTAAACAATTTAGTTTTGTTAATTTTAAGTTGACCTGTCCATGTAGGCCCTGTGCTTCTGAGGAAATAGGTGATCAAACGTTTTGACGTTGAATGCTCGCAATAATATAAGTAGAATAGGATATCGACGTTTTCGCATGTAAAAAAATTAAATCGTTCAACTGATCATGGCTTGCAGTTTTGAGAAAAACTCTGCTGCTTTTGTTCTAATACTAAAGGGTTCGAACATTTTTGTATGGAGCCTGGCATAGGTACCTACTAGTCCGCCATTTTGAAAAAAAAACGTGATTCGGCGGCCAGTGATGAAACTCATGTCAATCGACAGGGTAAATGATTACAAACAAAAAGTGTCGAGTTTCATCACTGGCCGCCGAATCAAATTTTTTTCAAAATGGCGGTCGAGTATTTTTTTTTATGCTCGATAAGTCTTCATTTGACCACAATCTCACCTGCTGTAAAGTGACGATGTGGTCTAAGATGGGACATGGACATGAAGACCTAGAAGATGACTTCTCCGGACCACATTACGAAACACGAAAAAATCGCTTCACGCACTGGCCCAGCCCGGAGGGTGGTGACAAGACGCGGCCGAAGCCTACCACCAGAAACTGTTCTTAGCACCACCCGGCGGTCACGTGTAAGGATTCAGAGGGTTACCACCTCCCACACAGAGTTGCACACACATGCCAACGATGTTCGATGCTCTTTATCTGGGTTGTGCGCCACGTATGTCCCACCTTCAATCATGATCCTAGCGGCGTCTCTGGGCGCGCACTCCGCGTAGAGCGCAGTGAAGCGGTGCCGCGGCGGCGGGTAGAACCCCGTGGCCACGCTGCCGAGGTACACAGACGTGATGTTAATGTTCTTAGTCCAAACATCTAGCCGGAGCTCTTCTGATAGGGAGTCCATCAGCCCTGTGTAAGATGCGAATAAGAATTTCGAGAATGAAATAAGTAGTAACAATATACATATGTATATTACACAACAGGTATTTAGGCTAATTTTGTGTAAAATCTGGTCCCGCGGCGGGAATCGAACCCACCTCCTGCGCCTCAGGCGGACTTTCACCCACCGAGCCACCCGTCTTCTCCTTTTTTGAAGTCGGTTAAAAAGAGACAAAGTGTTATGTTATGTTATGTTTCCCAATAGTAAGTACCTTTAAGTCCAGACTTAGCAGCACAGTACGGTACCATATCTGCGCACGGCATCAGACCTGAGCTAGAGTTGACAGCCACGATGTGTCCGTGTCTTCTTTCAATCATACTTGGCAGGAAGGCTTGTATTACCTGGAGCATAAGTTGTAAACAACAGTTACTCTGTTTAATTACAAAACTAAGGGTGAGATAGATAAGGGGTTAAAGAAAAATACACATAACAGTTGTTCTATCGCATTGGATTCTCAATTCTGTCTGTGACTACTACTGCGGTCGTTAACAATACCTTCTACTTTGTCAGTTGGACCTAGGAACTATCATTCACCACCAGTACCAATTACGTATAAAGGAGACATCTGGTTGAAGTGTCATAGATACCCAGAAGTGAGACAGCAGTGAGTTGACCTCTAGCAGTCTCGCGACGACCTCGGGGCGGATGTGGCAGCCCAACGCGCAGGTCGCCGCGCCATCATAGCTGATCACCATTGACACTTCGTATGAAGGAGACAGCAGATGGAAGTGTCATAGATACCCAGAAGTGAGACAGCAGGTTGACCTCTAGCAGTCTCGCGACGACCTCGGGGCGGACGTGGCAGACCGGCGCGCAGGTCGCCGCGCCATCGTAGCTGATCACCATTGACACTTCGTATGAAGGAGACAGCAGATGGAAGTGTCATAGATACCCAGAAGTGAGACAGCAGGTTGACCTCTAGCAGTCTCGCGACGACCTCGGGGCGGACGTGGCAGACCATCACCATGGACACCTCGTGTGAAGGAGACAGCAGATGGAAGTGTCATAGATACCCAGAAGTGAGACAGCAGGTTGACCTCTAGCAGTCTCGCGACGACCTCGGGGCGGACGTGGCAGACCATCACCATGGACACCTCGTGTGAAGGAGACAGATGGAAGTGTCATAGATACCCAGAAGTGAGACAGCAGGTTGACCTCTAGCAGTCTCGCGACGACCTCGGGGCGGACGTGGCAGACCGGCGCGCAGGTCGCCGCGCCCGCGTTGCTGATCACCATGGTCACCTCGGACAGCTGTCTCTGGATGCGCCGCGAGAGGGCGGCCACTTGCTCGCGCGCTGTCACGTCTATTGTGAAACCGTAGCACTGGAGGTAGAAATATAAGTTTTCTATTTACATAGTATAAAATAAGGCCAATTCCACTGCCTGTTAGCTAATATTTTAATACTCAAAGGATATCAATGCAGATAGCAGCATGAGTGCTACAAAACGGAGGTACATATGTATAAATTTATGTCTCCAGGGCACCAAAAAGTGCGTAGCTGTCTAACACTAATTCGTAACTCTATCTTTACCTCGGATGTTGTGATCTAGGAACACAAAATAGCGTTTAGAAGTGGGAGGTTTACCCGTGATATAGATACCGTACACTGCAATTTATGATCTTGCTGCTTAAAAATATATCCGCCCGGACTCTGAACGGTCTACCTTGAGTCCACCTATAACCCTATAAGTAGGCATACTTCGCCATCCTTCTTCCTGATTTCGTCCACCACAGCGTTGTTGCGCCTGCCGTCCTTATCCCAGCAGATCACGGTGGCACCTAGCTCAGCGAGTTGGATAGCCAGCTCTCGTCCTATGCCGTTGCCTGCCCCCGTTACCTGGACAGTTCGTTTTCATATGTGTATAATCTGATTTATTATTTAGGGTTAATAAATTATGAATTGTTGAAGAAAACTCAATCTGTCTGGTCTGATGCCAACTAATATTTAATGCGAAAGAAAGTTTGTTTGTTTAATTTCTTTAATAAACTGGCAACGGTACCATATGGAGTACTTTAATGTTTACTTAGTTTTAATTAGTATAAGTTGTAAGTCAATTTTGCTATGCCCTTTATACAGTGTTCATAGATATTACCCATGTCTGTAAAGTTTATTGCAATAAAGAAACTGAAACTGAGGTACTTCTCGTTGTATGTTGATTTTTATGGAAAGAAGACTTAAATTGCCTTTAGCCTCACCTAAAATTAATTTAACACATTTTTTGTGTTATAATTTCTGATTTATCATCATGTAGGTATGTTGTTTGTGCCTTTCAAACCAACGACAACTATCTCTTGCAACACAACAAAATGTGCGAAAAAGACTTTAAGGTGTGATAAAAATATTGTTGAGTTTATTACCTTACTTCTTATATTTTCATTAATAATTTAATCTATATTTTTTACACATATCGTCATTAAGACTTAGTTTAATTAAAAAGTGTTGTGCCACCCTATTATACACAAATGATTATTATGTGTTGATGGTAATGCCTAAAAAAATTAACAAAAAAATGTATTACCAAATTTATTATTTCAGGACACTCAATCTTAATCTTATCTAATCAAATATAATAAAGGAATTACCTAAGAAAAATAATTTAATAGGTGTTACTGGCCCAGCAATAGGACACGCCAGGCTGTGCAAAATACTAACCAAGACAGTCTCTCCATGCAAACTCTTCATAACTGGAGGTATCAACACTTTCACAACACCCATGGTGCAATTGATGCAAACCTTGGCCACCAGCACCATGACGTCCACTGCGAAAAGTGGCGCCGCAACCAACCTCCCGTCGCCCCACCATGGAAGGATCCATGCCTCCTGTAAGCTCCTGAACTTGCGCGCTAATCTTCCTAACAGACGCAAGAATACACTTCGCCTATGCATATGATAATAAAAACTTAAAAGTATACAAGCATAACAATATTGTTGATTTGATCAATAACTGATGATTGACAGTTTTTGACAGCGGATCATAGAGTATATTTTGATCACATAGGTAATTAGTACCAAATAGTATTTGACCATGACCACAATGTGCCAAAGAGTATATAATCACTACGTTTGTTGTTGTCTATTGTTGTCAAAATTTACACAACAATTATATAACGCCAAAATCTTTATTTTGTTCACAAATTAAGCACCACAATGGCAAAACCTTTGCAAAAAGAACGTGATAACCGTTCAGCAGAGAAGAGGGATTTGACCTTCCACCCTTTTACTATAACTCCTGAGAGTGCCCACACCTCAATATTGTTGCTGGAGTCTTCAGAGCCTGAAGTCCTATGTCAGGTTAACATCACCACATTATATCATTAAGCGGTCTCCGCGAACAAGAGAATCGTGACGAGTTTGCACTTGCATAGTCGGGAAATCTCCTCAAACGTATCGTTGCGACTCATAACGGAATCGCAGGGTGTCCACAGCGATTCATGCGATAGCGACGACCGACGCCTACGTTTGACAACGAGCACGTCGCGCGCGCTCGTTTCGCGGTGAGAGCACGTCGCGCGCGCGTAGCATAGGCTCGCCGCGCTTTGACTTTGCGCGAACTTTCATCCACTTGTCGCATCGCCTCTTATCATGGTCGTGTGTGGACACAATGCTTATAGAGTGAGTAGAGATTCCCTCGCTTGTGGAGACGTCCATCTAGGTTTTTGTATTAATTTACTAGCTGGCCCCTTCCGGCTTTCTCTTGATTCACTTTAATTATTACGTTAAACCGCTGTAATCCGTTCATTCTTTTCCAAGTTTATCCCGAATATAAATACCTACAGACAGACACGGCGCCGGCCGGCGGGGGACTTTAATTTATAATAGGTAAGTATAGAGGTACCTATAGGTAGTTATGATTTGTCAACTATAGCAAGGTTTTAACATTTCTTCAAGAAGGTAATAAAATTTTATTTTTTATTTACTTACCTTAGGGTTAGGGTATTCAACTGTGTTCATTACGATTAAACAAGATACTTATCCTAAACCTAAACCTTATTCAATGACAAATAGAGATTCTTCAAGTAACCTTTGAACTACGAGAACTTTAAGATCTGTCCTCGTCCACATCCTCACTTACATAATAGGTGCGATGTGGTCAAACAATAATCTATTTAGCATAAAAATATATCTAAAGGCATTTAGTATATGTATGTACACTATTATAATAAAAACTCTTTTTTTTATTAGCCTAGCGTGTCCCACTGCTGGGCAAAGACCACTCCCAAATCCCTCCGATCCATTGCTTCCTGCCACCAGTCTGCTCGGCAGTTGTCTAGGTCGTCCCGCCATCGCTTTCGTGGCCGATCTTGTCTACGACTACCTTAATAATTAAAGTATATTATATTCCACAGACGTTGAGAGCCATAACAGTATTCGCCGCTCAAGATATTGCGAACCGTCAGATGCTGTTTGACCTGAACGCCATAGCCTTCATTCTGCCGCACGTGGAGCATAACGAGCTGAACATAAGGAGGTTCGCTTTGAAGGCTTTGGCCCAACTCTGTCAGCTACCGATTGGACCGGAGCAGGTACTGGAGAACGAGCAGAATTTGCGGAAAATGGCCTTTATGTTGACGAAGGTAGGTTTATTTTAGATAATAATTGAGCCCTATGCAAGGTTTTTGTCGACTTAAACGTTAACGACGCGCAGCTTCTATTTTTTCTTTAGAAATTTGTAATGAAAACATAGAAGTGGCGCGTCTCTTGTGCGCCACGACACCGCCTTGACTCCACTTCATGTGTGTGCACCTCGCTTAGACTAACATTCAGTCCTGGTGCAAGGCTATAAAGATATTTAAGGAATTGCTGTTGTTATTCGTTGATAGTGCCAAAAAATTAGCACGACATAAATAATCTACTGTTTTCCTTGTATCTACTAAAAGGTATACTCAATTAATCGTAGCTACGTAAATAACTACGCAATCTAAAATTAAACATGAGTGTTTATTTTCTTCATGAAAATTGTCTGACCGCGATAGTTTATGTAACACCTAGCTAATGAGGCAGCTTCTTACAGATAGAAGATGTCTACGTGCTAGAATTCGCGTCACTCGTGCTCTCCGAGTTGACCAGAGAGCCGCTCGGTTGTGCACAACTGGTGTCCGCTAATATCCTCGGCAGTCTCTTCTCCAGGATGAAGAACAGCTTAGATCCTGATGTTCAGAAGAACTGCCTTCAGGTGATTCTCAAACATTTGTAAGTGTGGGTGGTGGAAAAAGGGGACTCGCTATGTGATTTTGAGGGCCTATTTCTTTTTATTAATCTTTCACCACAGACTTTAAGCACAAGCCTGTTAGGTGTCCTGAAATAGTTACCAAACAAATTCCTATTTCCCCTGATTTTTAAAGGATCTTTTTATGTCTGTAGGTATTTAACTTAGGATAAACAAGTACCTAGGTATGTATTCTATGATCGCGTATGCTTAGGTCTCATGTCAGTGCCCATTGCGTGGAAACTATAATTTATATTAACTTAATTCATGGCATTTTTTTCATTCACCCTCTAGTGTCAAAGGCACGTATGTGGCATATGTAACTTTATCATATTAGAAGTACAAAAAAAATAATTTAGCATACAATCATTAGACTCTCAGCAACCTCCTCGACGACCCAGTCTGCGCATCCGAAGTGACGATGAACCAGCAGTTCAGCTGGCCGTCCCTGCTGGCGCTCATGCAGAGCAAGTACCTGGCCATCCAGCACGCGGCGCTGAGGACCGTGGACCAGCTGATCTGCCGGTACAAGGATCAGGCGGTACAGAAGACTTTTAGGGCCTCCACGGGAGTGCTGGATCTGTGTGATATTTTGGAGGTGAGGAATGTTTACTAATGGCCCTTAGCATTGTGATAATGTTTGGTACCACCGCACGAAGTGGCCTAAGTGTACACAGTACGGCAAAGTGTATTACAGAGAATACCTAAGTAGTATTACAAAAAAAATGTTTTTATATAATACTAATAATAATAATTCTTTATTGCGCACACAATTATAACACAAACGTTACAAACATATACTTACACTATGTGACAATTGGCGGTCTTATCGCTATGGATAATTTTTATCGCTATGGATAATTTTTACTACAAAACAAAATGTTTATAAACTGTGCATGGAATCTATCTCATGCTTATGAAATTTATTTTAATCATGATATTATTTCTTATCGAAAATATATCGATAATATATAATTCTATGTACAAGTAAATTTTAATATCAATTGTCTTTTTAATCCCCGACCAAAAAAGAGGGGTGTTATAAGTTTGATGTGTCTGTCTGTCATATCATAGCCCGAGCGGTTGGAGCGATTTCAATTTAGTTTTTTTTTTTGTATGAAAGGTGAGTTTGGCGCGGGTGTTCTTAGACATGTTTTATGAAAATCGGTTGAGCCGTTTTAAAGTTATGGGGGTGAGAGTGGGGAAGGAAAACCGAAAATCTGCAAATATACTCCAGTGAGGTAGCAAATGAAAGCGCATCGCGTGCACATTACTAAATATTATGGTGTTTTATGTTTAAGGAAATTAAGGCATTGGAATCGGGGGTTTTTCTTAAATTTAGATTTATTTACTATTAAACTGTTATTTATTATTATCAGCACAAGTTTCAACCCGGAATATGCCATCAAGTAAAATGCAGTAACGTTGATCTCAGCTAAACCACATGTTCTCCCCAGTCGTACGAGTTCCGAGATGTACACACGTTGGTGCTGGGCGTCCTTCGGGACTACGTGGAGACGGAGGAGAACGCGTCTCATCTTTACCAGTCTGGTGTGATCATCCGTCTGCTGTCCTATCTGGAGATGGCGCTGCCGGCAATGAAGCCGCACTGTCTTGCTGTCCTCACTAAGATGAGCTTTGTGTCCAACGGGCGCGATGTGAGTACAAACATCCATCAGTCATCATCCGTCTCCGTTCTTATACTCGTACCATAAAAAAATTATATAAATTAACAAAAATCATATTTTGCAAATTGAAAAATGGAATCATTTTATCAAATTAGTGTACTGTCATCGGTCCTCAATAAATCTACAAAGTTTGAACGAAATCTGGCCGTTTAAAGTGGGTCAAAATCGCGCCCAAAGAAGTCGGTTACAAACAAACATACAGGTGTAGCTAATATAAAGCGTGTAAAAACCATGCTATCTATGGACACTGGCAACGACACAGATATGACCTGTCTACCTTATAAATGCATCAGTATGCCCTTTTTAAAAAAAGCCCACACTGTACTCTTTAAGAAAAAACTTTAGACAGAATATCATTCCACAAACCGAGTGTTAGCGGGAGGAATTTCCTTCTAAACCTAACGCGCCTTTTAAACCGAACTAAATGGCTCCAAGGTATGTGGACCAAATCTCTTCCGATGGCAAGCGTTGCAGCTGGCTACTTGGAGCAGGACCTTTCAGCGATGAAACATCGCGGTTCTCACTTTGATGAGCTTCGTGTCCAATAGAGAGGATGTGAAGATACACGGCTAAAAGTCATTGTCATGGACGTGTGTATTCACTGTTCTGTTTTCAGGGAACCAAGACAGCAACAATATGTTCCAGGCTCTATTCGAGACCGGCACAGACTTGGTGTTCTGCCACCAGCTGCTCAGTTCCAACGTGGAGCTGCTCTCTGACGCAGCGATGGGCGTCGCCAACATGACCAAGCTGCTGCCGTCCGCTGTGCGCATGTCCGATACTAATATTATAGAAGCACTGTGCTGTGAGTAATACTAATACCTACAGGAACAGTTCTCGGTAGATCTAGTACCGTATGAGAAATGAGGTTATTGTTTTGGCCAAGAGACATCGACACCCTCATTCGCTGATTTAGTATTTATATTTTTTTTGTGTTTTTTTTGTTAATCTAAGTACATTTGATAATCTTTTGTTTATTTAAAATATTCTCTCTGTAGAATGTTTATTACAGAAATTTCGCTATCATCAAATGTGGCTATATTACCATACTCGCCACGGTTGGTAGTCGGGTTGGTGTGCGCAGTATGGTTTTGCGCAGTATGTGCGCAGTATCGTATGCCCATGTTGGGTTTTAAAAATATACTGCTTTGTTGCTTGCTGATTATAATAAGATGGCCCTAAATAAACTTAACCTCCTTGGTCATAATATATTGCAGCGATTGTCGCTGATGACGTCACAGCGTGGTTCTACATCCGCATTAACTCGCTCCGAGCGCTCGCCGAACTTTGCCGAATAATCCCGAACGCGGCTTATAGTCTCGTTGAGCCGAAGACGTTTTCTGCTCTCAGAAATATCAGCAAGAAATGTAAGTTTACTTAACTCAGGTACATATAGGAACATATTTAATTATATTGGCATGTAACTGTCAGTAATTAAAAATTCACAATATCATTTGCACATTCATATTAACACATCGAATATTAAAAAAACATACGCGACGAATTGAGAACCTCCTTTTTTCGTTGAAAGGTTGAAAAAGTTACTAAAAACATTGTCCTCGGAGAGAATCGAACCCGCAACCTTCTAAGCCTCAGGCGGACCTAAGTCTTCTAAGGTTGACAAACATTCAACACATAAAATGATAAGATGATGATATTTGCATGCATTTTCAGACAAGGACAACCCCATCGAAGCCCAAAGGCTACAGATGCAGTGCTGTATCAACCTGCAGAACTATCACGAAAGCACTAAAGCGATGATGAACGCAGAGTTTATGCAGGAGCTTGTAAATTGTCTTACTGTACGTAAATTTATATTTTAATTTGTCATGTCATCTCATGGGTTTACAGCCAACTTCCAACTGACTTCCATAAGGAGTTGTTCATAATATGACGTATTTTTGGATCCTGTACCCAGAGTTAATCGAGAGAATAGAGATAGTTTAGAATTTTGAGGGATGATGTGTATCTATAGCAACATAAATTATGTATATAATGAATTTCTTTGTTTATTTGTTTTCATTTAATATTTTAATAACTAGTTTGTTTAACTCGTTTTCATTTTGCATCATGACTTTGGACACCTTAAGCTGGTCGCTGCCATATTTTCAATTTGCTATGTCTAAAATGATATCGTGTGATTTGTAGCGCATCGACATAAACCTCAAGATATTGTCATGCACCGTGATCTCCGGCCTCATGCGCGATCCCACTGCCAAGGACCTTTTCACATCGCAGAAAGGAGAGGAAGTAAGTTTCGTATATAATTGGGTAGTTGAATATCATTCATTAAACAAATTGTTTTTATACTAAGAAAGCCGCAAAGCTAAAGTGGGATTGGGCTGGTCATGTCTGCCGTAGGCCAGGAGAGCTGTGGGCAAAAGTAGCGACGAATTGGTGCCCTGATACGGCGAGAAGGCGACGCGGTAGACCAAAACAAAGATGGCGGAACGAATTGGACCGATTTCTAGCCGACTGGATGACGGTTGCTATGGAAAGAGATGCCTGGAGATAATGGGGGGAGGCCTTTGCCCAGCAGTGGGTTGATACCGGCTCATAATAATAATAATAATTAAGAGTAAATATTTAAAACCGTTTTTAAACCGAAATAATAAACACATTATTTGATAAAATCTAAATTTAAAATTTAAGAAAAACCCCCGTTTCTATTGCCTTTATTTCCTTAAAAGTAAAGCACTATAATATTTAGTAATGTGCACGCCATGCTCTTTCATTTTTACCCCACTCGATTATATTTGTAGATTTTCGGTTTTCCTTTCCCACTCTCACCCCCAATACTTTTATACCGCTCAACCGATTTTCATGAAACATGTCTAAGAACACCCGGGCCAAACTAACCTTTCATACAAAAACAACTAAATTGAAATCGCTCCATCCGTTCGGGAGCTATGATGTCCCAGACAGACAGAAATACACACAGACAGACAGGCACGTCAAACTCATAACACCCCTCTTTTTTGGTCGGGGGGTTAAAAATAAAGAGCATTTTTCTAAAATATCTTTATTAAAATCTTCGTTTTCATCACGTGACTCGAAACTAAACTTTTTTGCGCGCACTTTTGTAATGTAATATTCATGATTGAATTTTAATAAAATGTATTGTTTTTTACCGAAACACGAATGTGGTTTGTTTATAATGTACCTAATGGAATATCTAAAAATGGGTTTCCAAAATAAGTCATTTACAAACATCTTAAGTATTCTTTGTTAAGGTTACACACCAGATACCTTTCTCGAGCATTTCTAAATAATGACAAATTCTTACGAATGCTTGGAGATATGTTCAGGGAAATGGTGACTGCTTGTAAGCATTTATTTAGCCATAAAGTTCTTACTAAAATTCATAAATATCAAAGGACATGAAAAGAATAAGTAAGTGAATTACATTAGATATTAATGTTAAAAGAAAACAGAGACGGTTTTATTTTCTTAAAAACTAGCTTTAGGTACATATTAGGTCCTTACATATGAAATTGGCGTTTTTCGTACTGGCCACTTTAATCACAAATTTCTCCTCTTTGGTAAGGAATTCCAAATTCAAATTTGTACAGCTATAGACTCATGTATTTGTGCTTCGATGATCGTCATTCATTTGTTTTTTTTCTTCTGTTTTTTTTCTGTTTGCGTCACTCATTTTACAAAATGGAAAACTTAAAATATCGCATTATTTACGAGTACGAGTTCCGCCGTGGCACTAGTGCTGCGGAAACAACTCGAAGGGTGAATGATGTGTATGGCGGTCGTGTTGCAAAAGAAAACACAGTTCGTTTTTGGTTCCAACGTTTTCGTTCTGGAAATTTCGACTTGCAGAACAAGCCCCGTGGACGGCCTGAGACTCAAGTTGATAATGAAGAGTTGAAGGCTATTGTGGAAGCGGATCCATCGCAAACCACGTCCGAGTTAGCTGCAGGCTGCGGTGTTAGTGATAAAACTGTTTTAATTCACTTGAAGCAAATTGGGAAGATTAAAAAGCTTGAAAGGTGGGTACCTCACGAATTGACTGAAGCAAACCGGCAAACGCGCGTCGACTGCTGCGTTACATTACTAAACCGGCACAATAATGAAGGTATTTTAAACCGAATCATTACCTGTGATGAAAAATGGGTTCTTTACGATAATCGGAAGCGCTCAGCGCAATGGTTGGATCCTGGCCAGCCAGCCAAATCCTGCCCCAAGCTAAAATTAACCCCAAAAAAGTTACTTGTAAGCGTTTGGTGGACTAGTGCCGGTATTGTTCATTACAGTTTTCTCAAATCTGGCCAGACTATTACGGCTGATGTCTATTGTCAGCAATTGCAAACCATGATGGAAAAGCTAGCGGCTAAACAACCTAGGCTGGTCAATCGCTCCACGCCACTGCTGCTTCACGACAACGCTAGACCACACACTGCGCAACAGACGGCTACTAAATTAGAAGAGCTTCAATTGGAAAGTCTAAGACATCCTCCGTACTCCCCGGACCTTGCTCCAACAGATTACCATTTTTTTTCGAAATTTGGATAACTTCTTGCAAGGGAAAAAATTCAACTCCGATGGGGCAGTCCAAATCGCCTTCAAAGATTTTATTGATTCCCGTCCGACTGGTTTTTTTAGTAAAGGGATCAATGAACTACCTATAAGATGGCAAAAGTGCATAGAAAATAATGGTTCATACTTTGATTAATTAAATATATTATATTAAAAAATATTCGACTTTTTGTTCCTCCCATACAAAACGCCAATTTCATATGTAAGGACCTAATATATCACGGCGTTGTCCGTGTTTTTGGTCTTTCCCGCGGTATAAAGTAGACTAGCCTAGCTTTCCTCGACAAATGGACTATCTAACGCTACTACAAGTCGTTTCTGAGATAAGCACGTTCAAGCAAATAAACTAGAACTTTTTATTATAAGTATAGGTAATCAACAAACATTAGAATTAAGTACCTATATAGCTCTTTTGCTTACAGGTGGTGACAAATAACTTAAGCATAGAGCACATCGGGCTAAGGACCGCCCTCTGCACTCTGATCATAGCGAGCGTCAGCGAGGAGGGCGCCAACGCATATTTAGAACTTGGTGCTATTCACTAGTAAGTATAAGTGGAGACCTGGGTTAATCACAATAAGAACTCATTTGTTAAACGTTTTCATGATTTATAAAGATAAATTAAGAAGTTTTGTTGGAAAACTGTGTCGTTGTCACTGACACTAATTTATAAATAAAACTAGTAGTCTCTAGCCGCCGCAATCAAAAATGCTACAACAACATAGCACTGTAGTTGCTTGCTACGAAAGAAGCTCGGAGCACCGACATTATAAAATGCTACAAGCTACAACAACGTAGCACTGAAGTTGCCAGCTACGAGAGAAGTCGTAGCGCTACAACAACGTAGCACCAAGATTGCTTCGAAAGTAGCCTGTAGTTGGAACATTTTAATTCCCGGGCTAAATAAAACAAAACGAATCCTTATGCCTACGCACCGAAAATTTACTACATTGACTTATTTTTATTGATAAGAGAAAAGTATTATAATTGGTTCTTAAATCTCACAGTATGGTGGAGAACAGAAAGGCGCGATACGTTGTAAGCGCGTGGGAGCCCGCTATCGAAGCGATATTCCGGCACCACCCTTCCGCAAAGTTCGCGTACACCGGCCGCCTGGACATCAACGACTACACGAACGTACGCTAAGTCTATGTAAAACAGTGCATCAAATAATCGGTAATGTTATCCTGCTCAGACACATACAACCTGAGATATGTAGCATGCTAAGTATGTATGCATACTGTATTAATGTCTGTAACTGAAATGAATAATTATTATAATAATTGAGCCTAGCCTCGCGGCCGGTGATTCTCCATTTTAATATATGTTTTACAGTAGTTGGTTGTACTCATAATAATGATTTTTATGTAATCTATTGTCACAAATATATATTTGACGTTATTTGACGTGTTTTAAATTAAGTAAAGAGAATAATATATACTACAACTCTGTAATTTAGGTATTTTTGTAGGTAATACCTACACACCAAGATTTAAAACAATACTATATACAAAATACATAATAGGCGGCCTTACTGATTAAACCAATTTTCCAGACAATCTTATGATGGAGAGGAAAATGCACAATGAATAAATTCTATCTGCTTTTTTATTTATCAGATAAGAGTATTAGATATGAGAATGTTTATGTTATAATTCATTCGTGCCAGTCAGATAGATAGATAATATCTTTATTGCACACCAATGCTTACAGACTAACTTAAAAATAACAATCAATAGCCACATTTGTTGTACAATCGGCGGCCTTATCTTAAAGCGATCTCTTCCAGTCAGTTTAATAATTTATAATTTAATACATATAAAAAAAAACACAAATTTCAAACTAGCTATTTAAAACTCACCAAATTAATTTAATTCCAGGAAGGCTTCTACGTGCAGAAGCGTCTCGGCGCGAAGTTCAGGACTTTGAACGGCATACTAGCGGAGAAGCCTCCACACGCCTATCCGACCTACATCTCCATGTTCCACCAGCCGCCGTTCGGGTCCACGCAGGACGCGGGTGTTAGGACACCATGTATGTGCCAAAAATTGTATGACTAGTGTACAATAAATCTAAATTTAAAATTTAAGAAAAACCCCCGATTCCAATGCCTTAATTTGTATAACAACATAATATTATGTAATTTGGACGCGATGCGTTTTCATTTGATACCCCACACTAGTATATTTGCAGATTTTCGGTTTTCCTTCCCCACTCTAACCCCCATAACTTTGAAACGGCTCAACCGATTTTCATGAAACATGTCTAAGAACACTCGCGCCAGACTCACCTTTCATACAAAAAAAATACTAAATTGAAATCGCTCCATCCGTTCGGGAGCTATGGTGACACAGACAGACAGACAGACAGACAGACAGACAGACAGACACGTCAAACTTATAACACCCCTCTTTTTTGGTCGGGGGTTAAATATGGGTTTATTGATCATATAATTTGAAAGTTGGCAAAAATGTTGGGAACGTATTTGAGGCAAGAAAAACTTGTATAGGTAGGTACCTAGATGGTGGGTAGCGGTACTATAAATTTATGTTTTCTGTTTATTTATGTGATGCTATTACCAATTTTTTAATGTTGTAGTTTAATGTATAAAGAGTAAATAAAACAATAAGCCAGATAATTTAGACGGGGGTTTCACTTTGAAAAACAAGGTCAAACATTGACAACATCCGAACATTGCCCGCGCCTCGAATCCTGCAGCTTTTGTGATGGGATGCGTCGTGTTCTTATTCATTTGAGCTGTAATATATTTATTTTGATAGATTCAGAGCCATCGCTTACGCAAGACGTGTCGGAGTCTGCAATGCGCATGCGGCCGTCGCAGTTAGCGGACGACGCTAATCTGCGCTCCTATCTGCACAAGTGGAGGCTGTGGTTTGGAGACCCGTTAGTATGAGGATGGATTAAATAATACTTTTGTTTATAGCTTCCTAGGGTTTCGTACCCAAAGGGTAAAAAGACACCCTATTATTTCTTAAATATTTTATACGTTAGGCAAATAACTAATTCGCAGAACATGTTATTTTCAGGACAAAATCGCTTCACTACATTCAAATAGAAGACGCCCACTACGAAGTAAAATACCGCGACAAATGCGACGAGGTGGTATCCTCCCTGAAGCAGCGCGCGCAAATGCTCGCCGACTTCGTGGCCGCACAGATGTCGGGCCTCGGGCAGGAGCGCGACTGCTCCGTGCCGCAAGTCAGCCTGCACGCTGCCGATCTAATGGTACACTGATATAGGTACACTCAGTAGGTACTAGAAACATGGTGAACTACAGAGATTGCTCGCCTTCTTCATGGCCCTACAGTACACTGATATTTATTTATTTAAATAGCTTGTAACTCTACTTTTACAGGATTTACCTAATACAACATAGCATTTAGTATCATAACAACATAACATTCCAATTTATAAACATAAAAAATAAAGCAATAGATTTTCAAATTAAATTAAACGGAATCACATTAAATGTAAGAACTTGATTTAAATTCAATATAAAATAATCCCGCTAAGAAATTTAATGTTCTTCCCAGACTTCCCAATCTGATGTTAAATCAACCCAATCCTTGATGGACGTCAAGCTCATTTCTCCACCGTCGTTTTGGTCTACCGCGAGGTCGTTTACTGTCCTGTGGAATCCATATAGTTTTGGATTTATCCATTGATTCATCCGTATAATCACCTTTTGTTTTTTATCGAAGAGGGAATCTGCTTTCATATATCACACTCATGAAGTGTGATTTTTTGTATCCGTATAACTACCTATATTAATATACCGTGTTTGACCACTTAGTGATGATTTTGTGATTTGAAATAGGTAATTGGATTTGCATTAAATTGAAGTTAAGATTTAAAACGTTATAAATAATTTGTCATTTTACGGGTGAAATCATTGGAATTCTGTTAAGCCTGCATAATTTCGTAGTGATAACCCTAAAAACAGCTGATTTCGTTTGTTAGTAAATATGCTCTATGCTGGTTGGACAGAGTATAGCTTAACTGCAATTGTTTATTTTCAGAACGCGTTGAAGTCACCCGTAGTGGGTTTAGGGCTGGTAAAGTGCGGCGGCGCCCTCGAGCGGGCCATTCTGTTCAAAGTGCTGGCGGACCGCATCGGGCTGCCCTGCGCCCTCTACAGGACCTCCAGTGCGCACGCCTGGTGCGAGATCGCTGTGCCAGAACTGGTACGTACTGGATCTACTCTCTTCTCTTACAGGCTTTAATACTGTGTCGTTAGGAGTGCTGGGATGCTGGGAGAACCATCTTGTTCAAAGAGCTGGGAACGTATCGGGTTACCCTGCGTCCTCTACCAAACCTCCAGTGCGATCGCGGTGCCAGAACTGGTACGTATTGGATTTACGCTCTTATCTTACTGTACTGTCTAGTTAGTATTTTCATGTAAAAAGTGGTGGTGGACCGCATTCGCTTGCCCTGCGCCCTATAATAGATCTCCAATGCGTACCTGGTGGTGTGATATCGCGGTGCTATTACTAGTAGTTCTACTCGATTTTATCTCTTTTTCTAATGTACGGTGTCGTAAGTAGGATCATCTTGTTTAAATTGCAGTCCAGAATAGTTGTTCCACTAATGCCAGTCCAATTGCGGATGTTCTGGATCCATGTTATTTTACCTCCTTCCCCTCTGTGTTCATGATAGTTGCAGACTTTACCGTGGATTATACAAAGAAATTACCTAAAAATGCGACATTTCTTATTTTAATAGACGAGTTAGGAGATTTCTAAGAGCAAAGGCAAGAAAATGATTCTCGCTTATACGCTTAACTCCTTACTTTTTCTCCGTTTTGAACCCCACAGGATACAGAAACAGAAGCTGAAACCTATCCTGCCGGCCTCCTCCGCGTGAACTACGTAGTAGAGCTCATGCGTCGTCCAGGCCGGCTGCTGCGGCTCGGCAGCGTGGAAGCGCGCGCAGTCTGCGGCCCGCGCTGCTTGGGGAAGTACGCCGCCGCAACGCTGCCCCAAGTGTGTCGCTGCGAGCCCGACAAGTGTGGACATTGATATAGTGAACTACGTAGTAGATGCAAGTCCGGGCAGTTAGCTTGTCGCGCGCAGTCTGGGAAAGTACGTGGGCCGACAAGTGTAGCATTGATATAGTGTGAACTACGTAGTAGAGCTCATGCGTCGTCCAGGCCGGCTGCTGCGGCTCGGCAGCGTGGAAGCGCGCGCAGTCTGCGGCCCGCGCTGCTTGGGGAAGTACGCCGCCGCAACGCTGCCCCAAGTGTGTCGCTGCGAGCCCGACATGTGTGTACATTGATATAGTGAACTACGTAGTAGATGCAAGTCCGGGCAGTTAGCTTGTCGCGCGCAGTCTGGGAAAGTACGTGGGCCGACAAGTGTAGCATTGATATAGTGTGAACTACGTAGTAGAGCTCATGCGTCGTCCAGGCCGGCTGCTGCGGCTCGGCAGCGTGGAAGCGCGCGCAGTCTGCGGCCCGCGCTGCTTGGGGAAGTACGCCGCCGCAACGCTGCCCCAAGTGTGTCGCTGCGAGCCCGACATGTGTGTACATTGATATAGTGAACTACGTAGTAGATGCAAGTCCGGGCAGTTAGCTTGTCGCGCGCAGTCTGGGAAAGTACGTGGGCCGACAAGTGTAGCATTGATATAGTGAACTACGTAGTAGATGCAAGTCCGGGCAGTTAGCTTGTCGCGCGCAGTCTGGGAAAGTACGTGGGCCGACAAGTGTAGCATTGATATACTGAACTACGTAGTAGATGCAAGTCCGGGCAGTTAGCTTGTCGCGCGCAGTCTGTGAAAGTACGTGGGCCGAAAAGTGTAGCATTAATATACTGAACTATGTAGTATACCTCATGCGTCGTCCCGGCCGACTGTTAAAACCTTGGAGCACCTTATTTGATGAATTAGGTACATCGCAGCCAGTGTGCGTGCAAAATTTTGGTTTTTAATACTTTATGGATAGAGTTACATTTATGAGAGTCATTGCAAGTGATTTTGTCGCAATATTTGACATTATTACCTATGTGAAATTTCGGATGTGTTATTTGACTCATGGTTTACTATTTATAGTATTGCCGCTCGTTGGTGTAAGGTACAAAAAGATGATGTTCTTCACAAACATTACCAACTTGATGCAAGGTGGTGTTTTTTTTTTACAAACGTTATGTATTGTAAAGTATTTTAATAAGGGGCATTGTGTTTTAGCTAGTGTAGTGCAAAGTCCGAAATGTCAAATGAATGTTTTGAAATTTCGGACATCAGGCTACACCAGAGCCTCCTTGGTTACGCAAGTTCATTTATGGAGTCGTTTACATTTAGAACTCGCGTAAGCATAAAAACAATAGTATTTGACATTTCGGACCTCTAGCTACACTGCGCCTCTGGCGGAGACACTTCACTCGTTTGCTTGGTGTCCACATCCACATCGTAACTTAACATCAGGTGAGATTGTGGTCAAATGCAGGCCTATCAAGCATAAAAAAAAACCTTTGTCGGCCCTTGAATGATGTAATATTTTTTAAATATGGAGTGTGACTGTGGAACTTTTTTTTTGTGATAGCATCTGTGATATCTTTGAGTAAAGTTTTATATAATAATATTTAAATCAGCAGTTTTGTTTAAACTAACTAAATCGGAGATTTATGCTGTAAAAATGTGAATTGCAATAAATAATGGGTGCAAATTGAATTAAAACAAAAGATAAAGTCAAAAAATCTGTGTTTATTACATGTAAATAAATATAAAAAACCTTTCAAGGCACATCGTTAGACATTGCACAATGGACGGACAGACAATCACAAACATTTTTACTATTCTTAATTTACTTATTCTATACAAAGTGCAGTTCAAGATCGTAATTTAATTCAAAAATACAAAAGCCTGCTTAAAATGGCAGTGACCGTGCTTAATTTTATTTATTTAATAAAAATCCACGATATAATTATACCTTTGAGGTAACTAAATGATAAAATCTATGTCTAGTGTGACTTTTTAGTCTAAAAAGCTTATAAACTCTACAATTAACATAAATTTAACCTTTCGTTAAATAAAAATAACATTATTCACGATAATTTTAGAACGTTTCTCATTAATTAGCTTATTGAAATCTTAGATTACAGACAGTCAAGAACTTTTAATAAATCTTGTACAATATAGCGCAAAAAGTATATTGTACGAATCGTTTTGATGAGCGCGCCATCTGTCTTTGTTTATGTAATCTTAGATTTAAATAATTATCAATCAAATATAATAAAACCAGTCTAAATAGTAATGGCTCAGAAAATCCAGGCACAAAATAAAATGGATACAGCTGCAAAATTTATCAATATGATATAAAAAAGTATGGTGGACGGTAAAATACTAAGTACAAAATTAAGTGGAATGATTATATCTGGTAAATAGCTTTCAATACTTATAAAATAATTATATAACGGTGGATACATTCGTAGTCTATAAAATAAAAATACACAAACTACTGTACTCTTTCATAACTGTGTACTATACATATAACACAACTATGTATAAGACTCCTTAAAACACTGTATCAAAATACTGATTGCACAAATTTCTTCACTGCTTTTGTTAAAACTATACTTATAAAGCCTTTTTATGAAGTAATTAAAATAAACGTCTTTTTTGCAAACCATAAATTAGATTTTGTTACATAGATTAGAGAAAATAGTATTAACTATAATTGATGTCAAAGTTTATGGATGTGACATAGGGCCTGTTTCACCAATAAAGTAAAATTAGCAAATGGTTATAATATAGAGCAATCTTGGTCAGTCAGTCACTGACGGTTGTCAGTTGGCTTGATCGCTTATTATTATAAATATTGATTCACTGTACCCACAGTTGTGAAACAGGATCTAATGCCCTAAATGTAATGTTTCTAAAGAACAGTTACTTAGCTAGATAAATTCCATAGGGTGATTATTGTTTTCTTCATCTACTACATACCTCTAAAACGCATTCAAAAACATGCCTATGTTAGCATACTAATTATGTCTAATTATGTATTTGCTTTGTCGTCCGAAAACGGACCCAGTGTTATAAGACATATTCATTACATACCAGCTGCATAATAGGTACTTGTTATTAATCTTTTACGTACTTTTACGTTGGACGCCAAAAGCGGGCTCTAGGGACGGGCTGTGGGTAGCGAGAAACTGATTGAGTTTAAATTTTAAATGTTTATGCAGAAAAAAATAATTTTATATCTGACACAGGTCCATATAATCTTAAATAATTGTGATAATAAATAAACAATACTAGCCTGTGCAGCCAGAGACCTATCAATCTAGGGAATAGGTTCCTTCAGTTTTCACTCTCTGCATTAGAGACTTCCAGTGAAGAGTAAATGTCATCTCCGGCGGTTTTGGAACGAAGTTCCTTATCGCGCGTTGTAAAAGAGGGCTAGACGGAAAAAAATCTTACGAAAAGTTGTCACGACAGGCGACACAACGACACGACACTTTTTGAATCAGAACATCTTTTGATAAGTTATTGCTTAATTTCGCGCTTCTTGTAATCGACACTGGGTTTCCAAAATTTAGTTTTGGGTAAAATTCAGTTTTATTTGTAAGTTATTTTTAGTTCAAATTACATTTGAAAAAAAAATACAATTCCTTCATTAATTAATCGAAAAGAACTTCGTTCCATCCGGGTGTCCCTTGACACCTCTCAAGTTTTTTTATTAATACGAATCCTGCGACTTAATCTTTTTCTGCATAAACATTTAAACAGTTGACCCTAAAAAGTGAGGTTTATCAATTAAAAAAACTTGATTGAGTTTCTGTCAGCGAGACGGCGGAGCCGGTAGAGGGCTCGAGCGTTGGTTTTTGTTCTGTGTGAGATCTACACAGTGGTTTGCGGTATGCCGTGTACCAGCTGCGTCCTAGAGCGGGCTCTAGGCACGGGTTGCGGGTCGCGCGACACGGACTGGGTTTCCTTCAACGAGACGGCGGACCCGGTGGAGGCTTCGGACGGCGGCTGCGTGGATTGGAGCGTTATGGGCTGGCTTATCTGTGACAGAAATATACAAAGATACAGCTATAGCTTGTTTTTCAACCGACTAAAAAAGGGGAGGTGCTCAATTCGACTCGTATATTTTTTGTCAATACAACATTTTACTCAACATTTCGGTCGTAGGGCACACTCTGCTGGACATAACCCTTATACAAAATAAGGAAGTCATCATATAACTTACTACGCTGATCCAATTTAAGATGGTAAAACCACTTTTACTTTAGTAACATGTGCGTTAGTTTCACTGTGCTCCTTGGTATTATAAAAAAGTTATCAAAATAATGATTTATATTATAGTATACAGGGTGTGGCGTAATGAGTGGATAATCCTTTACCCACGGTTGGGGGGCATCGCGACTGTTCGGAAAATGATAATTTGTATTCAGTAAAA
This sequence comes from Gymnoscelis rufifasciata, assembly GCA_929108375.1. Lineage (NCBI taxonomy): Eukaryota > Metazoa > Arthropoda > Insecta > Lepidoptera > Geometridae > Gymnoscelis > Gymnoscelis rufifasciata. The sequence goes on from OV815303.1 coordinate 15,675,979, forward strand.
GTGTCACGGTTTTCGAGTTATCAGGCATTTTTAATATTTTTTAAAAAGTTAGACCTGACCCACTCTTTTAATTACCAAATTTACAATACAAAGAATTTTCTCAGTCTTTTTCCTGAATAGCATTCCTAGATAGTGGTGCTATCAAATGTAAACTACCAATTTTGTACGATAGCCATAGTTTTTTCTATTTTTATTTTTGAACGCAATATTTGTGTTTTCATTTTATTTTTATCAAACTTTGGTATCTCGTGGTGTAAAAAAAATGTATGGTGACATGAGTGCCCAATTAATAAATAATTAGCCTATTTCATTAGGATTCCGAAATGGTATAACATACGATATCTCTAGCTCTGAATTAAAAAAACTAATGATTTTAAGATGAGTTAGAAGCATTTTTTGAATTTACAAGATAATTTAAAATTTATTTAATTCTAATAATTAATACCAATGTTACAACAAGGAACTGTATGAGAGCGTGTAAATGAAACAAAAAGTCATCAAAATTACATTTATTAAATTTATTTCCAATAAATGTTCGAATTGCCCACCGTGAGCTTGAATGCATGCCCTGCACCTTCTAATAAACAATCGCTTAACATTTCGGGCATGCCCCGTTTGACTTATGGTCTCCGCTGCCCTGTTTATTAGCTCCCGAAGTTGGTTGATGGTGGATGATGTAAACCATGTCCTTGAGGCACCCCCAGTAAAAAAAATCCAGGGGGTTTCAATCAGGTGACCGAGGTGGCCACGGAGTAGTTCCCAAGCGCCCAATCCATCTTCCGGAAAATGTGGTGTCAAGATGTTCGCGCAGGAACATCTTTACTGGGGTACCTCAAAGACATGATTTACAAAGAAACCATGTTCATCATTAACCAACTTTGGGAGCGAATAAACAGGGCAGCGGAGACCATAAGTCAAACGGGGCATGCCCGAAATGTTAAGCGATCGTTTATTAGAGGGTGCAGGGCATGCATTCAAGCTCACGGTGGGCAATTCAAACATTTATTGGAAATAAATTTAATAAATGTAATTTTGATGACTTTTTGTTTCATTTACACGCTCTCATACAGTTCCTAGTTGTAACATTGGTATTAATTATTAGAATTAAATAAATTTTAAATTATCTTGTAAATTCAAAAAATGCTTCTAACTCATCTTAAAATCATTAGTTTTTTTAATTCAGAGCTAGAGATGTCGTATGTTATACCATTTCGGAATCCTAATGAAATAGGCTAATTATTTATTAATTGGGCACTCATGTCACCATACATTTTTTTTACACCACGAGATACCAAAGTTTGATAAAAATAAAATGAAAACACAAATTTTGCGTTCAAAAATAAAAATAGAAAAAACTATGGCTATCGTACAAAATTGGTAGTTTACATTTGATAGCACCACTATCTAGGAATGCTATTCAGAAAAAAAGACTGAGAAAATTCTTTGTATTGTAAATTTGGTAATTAAAAGAGTGAGTCAGGTCTAACTTTTTAAAAAATATTAAAAATGCCTGATAACTCGAAAACCGTGACACTTTTACTGAATACAAATTATCATTTTCCGAACAGTCGCGATGCCCCCCAACCGTGGGTAAAGGATTATCCACTCATTACGCCACACCCTGTATAGCACCCGACGTTTACAATTAAGTTTAGTTACGCCCCCTTTAAGCACCCTTATAATGTCTACTATAAAATTGTATAAAATGATAAAAGCTGTATTGTTCTACTAGCTCCTAGTAGTGCAACTAATTTTAGCGAACTGTCAAGTAAATGTTATTTCTTTGATATTTTCTATATTAAAGGCAGTTCAGTTTCAGTTTCTTTTAATTGAACTTGCAGCGACAATTTGCCAGTGTCGAGTTAAATAAAATTATAAAGTGTAAAAGATGTTTCTCAGATGAATGCCGTTTAAAAATCGTAAGTACCGTACTTACAGTTCTAGTCATAGTCTGTGGGGTGGCGGGTCGTTTGACCGGGACGTCGCGGTATTCATAGATATTCTCTCTGGACCGCGTCGCGTTGTCTATGCCGCTCTGGTCAAGTTCGTTCACCATGAAGATGTCTCCGTCGTAGAACCGATCGGTCTCACTACAAAATCGCACACATAGGTAAATAAATAACCGATTGACGAATTATAGATACATAGGACTATTTGGCTGAATGGACTGCACAGGCGTATAAATAAAACTTTACAAAAAAACACATAGTAAAAAGCCCACAAGATTTTATCTGTTTTGTTTTATTGTGAAGAAAGAAAGTAAGACTTACAACTATCCATATAACGCAAGTATCAAGATTTGTATTGAAACCAAGCGCGATATATGCGCGATAGTATCGATGAAAAACTTTTAGAGTAAATCTGTAACTACAAAAGGTTTCGTTGAGTTACAGCACTATTTTTTATTGGCATTCGACTCGAATGTTTGGATACTTATATCAAACAAAGTATAGCCTATCTCATTAAGTATCAAAATAATAATCACTAAGGCTGATTTTAGTGTCACGCTGACGGCTCAGCGCGTAGCAATTTGTATGAAAAAAAACTGTTATTGGTGTTATTCTAAAAGGTTTCTATAGCGAACATACAGATTGATACACGTCGGGTTGTTTATAGTTAAAAAAAATAGAATCAAGTGATATGGTGCTAAACAGGACCTAGAGATTAGATTAGAGTAAAAAATAAGAGGCCTTTTTTGAAAAAAAAAAAACCTTCCAATCGAAATGTTGTGGAACAAAATATGTTCGCCAATTCCGCTTTATATACCAGTTTTTAAACACATTGTATAGATATTTATAATAATAATAATAATTTATAAAAGCAGAAAACACATATAACGTACATATATCACAAAAACACGAGTAAATATATATAAGAAAACGTACATTGCCGGTACCATTTTCCATTTTGGAGGAGCAGCCCTGTTAAAAAGGATTTAGTAAATGTTAGTATTTGTTAGTTCCCAAACACATGTTAGGCATTTTAAAAACACAGATACCAAATTGGTCGGTTTTCCGGAGATAGTAGTGAATATTAAAATTCATACAAGATTGCATGCAACATCAATTAAAAACAATATTTATTTTTTTATTTGTTATTCTATAAATACTAACTCCACCCGTCTACTGGGCATGAATTTATTTTATGGTATTTAAATCCAGACATATAGAAAAGCATCCGTACTTAAGGATTTTAACAACGCTTACATGCAATTGACTAATGAGATTAACTAAGGAATTTTAAGATAATCTTTAAAAAAAAGGTTAAATTTTTATGTCCAGTAACAGTAAGTACTTGAAAATTTGACAGTCAACGCGTAGCGAGTTTCAAATTGCCGAATTAATAAAATAATGACAGTTTAATACATCTTCGGAATATTTAGTTCTACCACTTTTTAACCCCCGACCAAAAAAGAGGGGTGTTATAAGTTTGACGTGTCTGTCTGTATGTCTGTTACATCATAGCTCCCGAACGGATGGAGCGATTTCAATTTAGTTTTTTTTGTATGAAAGGTGAGTTTGGCCCCATGTTTCATGAAAATCGGTTGAGCCGTTTAATAGTTATGGGGGTGAGAGTGGGGAAGGCAAACAGAAAATCTGCAAATATACTAGTGTGGGGTATCAAATGAAAGCGCATCGCGTCCACATTCCATAATGTTATGTTGTTTTACATTTAAGGAAATGATGGCATTGGAATCGGGGGTTTTTCTTAAATTTTAAATTTAGGTTTATGTATACTGGGTTCACTTGATATGTGAAATGATATGTGATATATGATATGTGTAAGAAAGAGGTGAGTGTTGAGATGACGGGTGAAAGATGGAAGGAGAAAACATGTTGTGCCGACCCCACGTAATGTGGGATAAGGTCGGGAAGATGATGATGATTACTGGGTTCACTTACCGTTTAGCGTTTCTCCAAAGCATACAGCAGACGACGAGCAACACGATGAGAATCAGACACGCGCTCGAGACAGACCAGAACGCGATCTGTAGCGGCTGCTTCGGTTCCCACCAGAACTGGAATTGTTTATATTGTCAATGACTGACCACTGACGCTCGTTGAACTGTGCTAGGAAGTTCATCCGCACATAAAGGAAATACGAGAAGATTATTGAGCTAGAAGTGGGAGAGCAGGATGGGTGGGAGAAAAATTATAAAAAAACCTTAGGTAAAGATAGACCGACATTTTTATTATGATAGACTATTGGCCCGCCCCTGCTTCGCACGGGTTTTTATTCAATTTTTTTTCCCGGCAATTATTAGATTTTTTCTCGCCTTTTAAACCTTCCCTAGACATCCACGAACATTTTAAGGCTATGATAAGATAAATCCGTTCAGCCGTTCTCGAGTTTTAATCAGACTAACGAAAAACAATAAATTTTTATTTATATAGATAGATAAGTTTTTATTTGACCACAATCTCAATCTAGCCTAATGTAAAGTGACGATGTGGTCTAAGATGGAGCATGAAGACCTAGAAGATGGCTTTTTGATGGATTTGGTTGATGTAACGCTGCGTGCGCACGGAATCTTGTCTTACTCTGTCGCATCAGATTTTCGTAGGACCTGGGTCTTACGGCAACAGTATTTCAATGCTAGAGTTCAAGAGCTTTCGGCTTTAAGATTTGACAAAGTCTGCCAGAACTTTTTTTTTTAAATTATTTATTTATTTCTTACATTCACTTCATTTGACCACAATCTCATCTGATGTAAAGTGACGATGTGGTCTAAGATGGAGCATGAAGGCCTAGAAGATGTATTTTCCGGACCACAATACGAAACACGCAAAAATAGCTTCACGCACTGGCCCAGCCCGGAGGGTGGTGACAAGCCGCGGCCGAAGCCTACCACCAGAGACTGTTCTTAGCACCACCCGGAGGTCACGTGTAAGGATTCAGAGGGTTACCACTTACGGACGTGAAGAGACAAAACCTCCAAACTGAGAACAGAGCTTACTAAGTCCGTGGTCGGCCCTACTATCGCGCTCGAGTCTGCCGACACCATTCCAGACGGTAATAGCCGACGTGAGAGAGTGCGTGATGGTAACAGCATTCACAGTCTTTGTTGGATCCTAAAACTAAATGCACGTGGGAACTATAGCATTGAAATATTATTGTCACTGACCCAAAACTGCAAAAAAACTGATTTGACAGTTTAAAACACGACTGTGCGAACACAGCGTAAGCTGCCGATGCTGCTGCTTATACCCTGATGTCACCATTGGCTATAAGTGCCATTAGATCAGGCTAAACTCGTTTTACCGCCTAACTGAGATCAAAGCAGTAATTTTTCAATAATAATAATTTATTTATTTATCTTCACAAATACAGGTTCTCTTATCTATATAAATAAAAATGAATTGTTGTTCGTTAGTCTGATTAAAACTCGAGAACGGCTGGGCCGATTGAGCTGATTTTGGTTTTAAAATGTTTGTCGTAGTCCAGGGTAGGTCCAAACGGTGAGCAAATAAGGTAAAATTGCTGGGAACTTTTTTTACCCGTGCGACGCCGGGGAGGGCCGCTAGTAATAAATAAATATGGATCACAATAGTTTTCTAAGCCTATTGAACCACATTGTGAAGACTGGTGCCTGAAAAAGGTTTTGCAAAAACCTGTATTACAGGTCACCAGGGCTTCACTCTACGGCCCCCAACGGTGCTCGTGCATTTGATAGCTCCTCAATAAATTATGATGTAATCTACTAGTAACATAATAAATATTAATAGTAAACAAAAGTTTAAACAAATAACAGTTAATTCAATGTATAATATGCAAACTACTAACTAAATGTGAAGTTTATGTGTGTGTGTAGAGTGAGTGAGCAGTCAATGGTTAATAGAATAGAATATACTTTATTAGACACCAGATGAACAATACAATATCAAATTAAAACTAAACCTAGAATGCGTAATGGGCGGACTTATTGCTAAAAGCATGGTTGAACATGGTAAACAAAAAGTTCGATTTGTAACATTAAATATGATAAAATTGGGGTATGTTAATTGATAACATAATGTTAAAATTGGGGCTAAGTCGGCTGTTGGTCTGGATCGGGCTGCCCTTAATCAAATCAAATCATTTATTTGCAGAATACATTATTACATACATGTCAAGATCTTATAAACAAGTCGTGTCAATTGTATTCAATGTCAAAAATGGTTAATATAAAGGAAAAATATTAAATAATTAAAATCAAAATGATACATGTTAATAAAAAATAAAACTTGGATCATTTAATCATAACAAAATAAATATTAATTAATATTAATTTACACTATAAAATAATTTTTCCATAAGCCTATTATTTAGTTTTATAATAAATAAAATTACCTTTCAGCTCCTAAGGTTTCAGGCAACTTATTATAGATCATAATGGACATAATTATATGCATTTTGTTTTAAGATCTTTTTGTTACATTGAGGATTGTATAGAATGTTATTAAGACTCCATTCATTGCTGGCTTGGATCTGTTTACTTCGGGAGTCAACTCAATCAGGCAGCGACTAGCTAATAGTTATTTTATTGATAGTATATAGGTAGTTTTATAGGTTTTTGGTGTTTTGTATGTTATAATATTGTAATTTTCATTGTGTCCATCTAGGTGTGTTCACTTTTTAATGTTTAATATGTGACCATCCGTGAAGATCTGTAATTATAGTTCGGCCGTTCAGAGAATGCGTTTGACACCTATCAGTCAGTCACGACTAGTGATGGGCAACATAACACTGAGTTCGTTACCGTTCTTCCAAAATGAAACCGCGTTATTTTAAAGATTATTTTCGTTTTAAATTGGCGGAATCATTTAAAATGTTATATACATTTTTAGTATTTAAGTGGAAACCAAAAAAAGGTAATATAAATATAAAAAAATTGTTTTATTTATTCTTTTTTACAAAGTTACAATCTATATTTCTATTGAATAAAGTATAATTTATTAAACTAAATAAATTGTACGCCAGATCCAAGTTACATCGCCTATTCGATCACGACCTGTCAGAAATATTATGCCATCTCTAAGCAGCCAGACTAGATTAGATTTTATATACGTACTTACTAATATTTTATTTGATCAAGTATATTACAGGAGTACGTAAATAAACCTAAATGTTAATTTGTACTATGAAATAAAATACTTTTTTTAATATCAGTAACTTGTATTATAAACTACGCACGATGATTCATCTCCCATCACTAGGTAGTTCGGCATGCCCATTAAGTATTACAATCACAGCTATTGTCTGTACTTATAAGAAATTCAGGACTTCATAGGGGTGATTTTTCTGACATCTGTCAGGAACGCATTCTCTGAACGGAGGAACTATAGCTTTCTGTTGCTACTAGGTTAGTTATAGTGATAATATTGGCTGTTGATTTTCCTTACAAATAAATAAATAGACTAAAGACAGTACCTCGGTGAAGGGCGGGTAGGTGGGCGTGGCGCGGCCGACGACGGTGGGCAGGTAGACCGACCAGAAGGCCAGCTCCGTCTGGCGGTAGTTCAGCCGCACGGAGGAGTTGTACGTGGTGTTCAGGTTGAGGTAGCGTTGTTACATTGAGGATTGTATAGAATGTTATTAAGGCAGTACCTCGGTGAAGGGCGGGTAGGTGGGCGTGGCGCGGCCGACGACGGTGGGCAGGTAGACCGTCCAGAAGGCCAGCTCCGTCTGGCGGTAGTTCAGCCGCACGGAGGAGTTGTACGTGGTGTTCAGGTTGAGGTAGCGTTGTTACATTGAGGATTGTATAGAATGTTACTAAGCCAGTACCTCGGTGAAGGGCGGGTAGGTGGGCGTGGCGCGGCCGACGACGGTGGGCAGGTAGACGGACCAGAAGGCCAGCTCCGTCTGGCGGTAGTTCAGCCGCACGGTGGAGTTGTACGTGGTGTTCAGGTTGAGGTAGCGTTGTTACATTGAGGATTGTATAGAATGTTACTAAGCCAGTACCTCGGTGAAGGGCGGGTAGGTGGGCGTGGCGCGGCCGACGACGGTGGGCAGGTAGACGGACCAGAAGGCCAGCTCCGTCTGGCGGTAGTTCAGCCGCACGGAGGAGTTGTACGTGGTGTTCAGGTTGAGGTAGCGTTGTTACATTGAGGATTGTATAGAATGTTACTAAGCCAGTACCTCGGTGAAGGGCGGGTAGGTGGGCGTGGCGCGGCCGACGACGGTGGGCAGGTAGACGGACCAGAAGGCCAGCTCCGTCTGGCGGTAGTTCAGCCGCACGGTGGAGTTGTACGTGGTGTTCAGGTTGAGGTAGCGCAGCTGGCCCTCCTCCGCCTCCTCGAAGTGCACGCCGAGGATGCGGGAGCGGGTCGGGTTGCTGAAAGACATAGGCCACATATTTTTCATATTCTGGGTGTTTTCTATGTATCATATGTATAAATTTACAAAAAAAAAAAAGGTGTGTGTGCTATTCATACATGATAGAAGTGAAACTTCAGTAAATCGACAAAAAAAAAAACTATGCAAAAAGATTTTGTTCGGGCGGTCACCCATCCAAGTACTGGCTTCGCGCAGAGTTGCGTTAGCGTTTAACCTTGTTAGCGTTTAAGATTGGCTTACCCGACAGGTAAGCCAATCTTATTTCCACTTCCGTTGCATCCGGTTTCAAATCACAACGATTCTAAAGAAGTTTCACTTCAATAAAAAATCATTTATTCACATAGAGTTTGAAAAACATAACATTTTTGGAACTCTGTCACCTGTGGTAGCTAAACATAGGCGACATATTTGTGAGTTCTAGGCCAGCCCGGGACTAGATTTCGAGTATCTACAATTTCTAGACTTGATGGATCATTTGTCCAGATGTTAAAACTACATTTATACACTAATTCAATAAGAAAAATATTTAATTTCAAAAAGATGCAGTCAGATCGTTCACCCATCCAAGTACTAGGCGCGCGACGTTGTTTAACTTTATAAAAATCACGTTTGTTGTATAAATATGGTATTTATTATGCGTGTTTCTAGTATTTGTTGTTGTGTATACCGTGATTACATCTTCCCACAAAATGCAAGCTCTTAATCAATCACTGTTCTTGAGATACAGCCTGGTTACAGGCGTACCAGGCGGATTCTAGTACTAGGGTCCCGTTTTACCTGTTGGGTATGGCACCCTAAAAACTAAAAAACCAGAGGTATTATAAATAAAATAAAATAAATAAATATTTCCAGACAATCCACACAGCAACATCTAGCCCCGTGGTAAGCTGTAAGTGTTACGGGTACTAGACATCTGATATACTTAATATAATAGACACATACATTTAAAGATATTTTTTATTATACTTATATGTGAAAACTTTATAATTGGCCTTCAGTATGCATGTTATTTTCCATGTATTTATTTTGTATTGTATTATTATTGTATCAAGCTGTAAGTTTTCCTAAAACCTTAAAATAAATAAATAAATAATAAACACCCAGACCAAGGAGAAAGTGCTTTCAGAACATAGATACAAACACCCCCTCGGCGGAAATCGAACCCGCTACCTCTTGCGCCGCAAGTGGACCGTCGTCCACCGCGCCACTGAGGCAGTCAAATTAAGTATTATTTAGTCTACAATCACTTATCAACATAAATATAAAAATATACCCGTATCTAGCGAAGTCTGCATACGCCTTCATGAAGAAGTGGCTCATATTCCTGTCGTTCCCTGTCCAGGCTTGCCGTTCGATCCTCTGTCTCCGCGGAAAGAATTCCTGCAAAAATGTTTATTTATTTATTTATTAACAAAATTTTGGGAAAACTAACAGCTAGTATAAATTATGAAACACTTATATAAAAGCTTGCAACTGTAACAGTCAGTTACAAACACAGAGACGGCCAATTCTAAGTTTCCACTTATAGAAAAAGTATAAAAATATATATATTGCTTAACCTATCGAGACCAAATACTACTTACATACTATTAAAAAGGAATGTTATTAATTAAAAATACGAAAGAAAAATATTATTATGTTATTTAACCTTAACTAATGTTATTTACTGTGAGATTTATATGGTAACACTGCTGCTTTCTTCTAACACGATACTCTATCTCTGTTTGCTAATTAAAAGGAAACCTATGAAAATATCTATATTTAAAAACCATTTTGTATTAGAAGCGCGTTTATTACCATAATATAAAGGCTATCCCAATATAACTTTTTAAATTATCATGGTTTTTAACAATATTATGATTTAAAACGGGTAACATACGGGGAATACTGTAGTGCGATTATGCAAAACTTAAATATTCTGCAATGTGCACGCGATGCGCTTTCATTTGATACCCCACACTAGTATATTTGCAGATTTTCTGTTTTCCTTCCCCACTCTCACCCCCATAACATTAAAACGGCACAACCGATTATCATGAGACATGTCTAAGAACACTAGCGCCAAACTCACCTTTCATATAAAAAAAAAACTAAATTAAATAAAAAAATATTTAAATATTTCCGAACAATCTACACAACAACATCTAGCCCCGTTAAGCTCTAAGATATCTGATATACTTAATATAATATACATACATATATAGATATTTTTATTATACATATTAAACACCCAGACCAAGAAGAAAAGTGCTTGCAAACATACATACAATTGAAATCGCTCCATCCGTTCGGGAGCTATCATGTCCCAGACAAACAGGCAGACAGACACGTCAAACTTATAAAACCCCTCGTTTTTGGTCGTGGGTTAAATAATAAAAAATAGCTTGTATTCTATTCACCTGGTCCATAAAAGGAGCGCCCGTGAGGAAGTACCGCTCGTTGTCGTGTCCGTACTGTCGCCAGTCGGGCCAGTTGAACGCTTCCACCGTCGTGTTCAGCACGTACATGTACGTGGGGACTTTCTGTTCTAGGAGGATCTTCACTAGCTTGTCTGTCGGCGCCCGGTACAGGAAGTCTGAGAGCAGCTGTAATGTGATTCATTGATTATTATTGCAGAGTAGCTTCATTAGGAACATTATGAAAAATAACTACCTACTTACTTACTTACCTAGGTTATTTAAATAAGTCACAATTTTTTTTGTTTATTTATTTATACTTTGTGCACAAAAAATAATGTACAGAGGAGGAATTAATGCTAGAAGCATTCTCTACCAGTCATCCTGGGCGTGCAAGAAAATAAATTAGGCACTATCAATATAAAACTAAATATAAATATTTTTATTACTTTGTTATATTGATGTTTTCAGAATACTGCTTATTTATTGATTTATCTAGCCTATTTTTTATGTCTTTTAGCCTGAGATACCCTAGTTCAGGCTCATGTATTCCATACCTATTTTAAACGTTTTTATACTTATAGTTATAAGTCAATTTTGTTAATATTTGAATAAAATGTATTATTATTACTTTAAATTTAGACACTGGTGTCCCAAAAAGGCTTTCGAGGTTTAGGTAGATGTCTTACTGCAAACCCGTGACCCTTCGGCGAGAATCGAACCCCGCAAGTTACGCCGCGGGCGGACTTTCACCCGCCGCGCCACTGGGGCAGTTTGACAGCGTTTGACACGAGTTTCCCAACGACATAAGTACGATTTTAAAGTTTGTTCTATGCTCGTTTATATTTCCTGTGAAAATCAGATTTGGATCGGATTTGCTCACACACGCGGCATTGGGTAAAAATCATGTTATTTACATATACATATTATGAGTTATACATATTCAACCTCCAGACCAAGGAGAAAAGTGCTTGCACAACATACAAACGCTTGACCACTCGGCGGGAATCGAACCTGCTATCTCTTGCGTCGCAAGCGGGCCTTCGCTCGCCGCGCCACTAAGGCAGACACTAATTACATATGCAACCTACTAGAAGATCGCCGACGCAGCAGAGCCATCGACCTGCATCGGACAACGGATGTGCAGACGCAGCATTGACGTCAATCACTCGAAATATAAAGCAATTGTCTCCGTGCCCCGCACTTCTGATTCACACTTCGAATTAGTCGTATCTAGTATAGTTAGATATAAGAATTTACTTTGTAATTTTTATCTTTTAAATTAAAGTAATTAAAATCAGTTTCGGTTTTTTTTCGGACCTCCGATTGTCGCTAACGTATTTGGCGCAGGCGGTAGGAAATTCCCTCGGGATTTTCGGGAACAAGGACCCCAAAATCGGGAATCCGCGTCGCGAGTCACCCGGGTGAGCTATCAAGTTCAGAGTCGAATTTCCAAACCTACGGTCCGGCGGCAAACCAGGAGGAGAATCCAGCTATCGATTCACGAGGAAAAACCGGAAAATGAAATATATGTAAGTACACTTGAATACATCTCTTGTGTTGCTTCCTTGGCCATTGTAATTTCTTATCCTTCAAGATTTACCATCCAAGAGCATCTAGTGTGCGGGCGCCTTTATCTCAAGGTCGCCAACGCGATATAGATAGAAATAGGAATTTTGATATTTTAGATTAAGATTGTGAGTTAGATTTTTTATTTAATTTAGATAATATGTCTTCGGTTGACACAGACACCATTTTCAAGGCCCTCCGCCTCGTTCCCGAATTTGACGGGAACCCCAATATATTAACGAGATTTATCAAGATATGTGACCAGTTAGCGGCACAGTACCTAAGAGCAGGTCCTGGCCATGAATTATCAAACTTAAGTTTGCTTAATGGTATCCTGAATAAAATCACAGGAACCGCCGCATGTACAATTAACTCTAACGGAATTCCTGATAACTGGTTAGGTATAAGGAATGCATTAATTAATAATTTTTCTGATCAGCGTGACGAAACAGCCCTTTACAATGACCTTTCATTAGCTTCGCAAGGTAATAGAACACCGCAGGAATTTTACGATGCTTGTCAGACATTGTTCAGTACAATAATGACCTATGTTACTTTGCATGAAAATTTACCAACTACTATTGAGGCTAAACGCGATCTTTATAGGAAAGTTACTTTGCAGGGATTTATAAGAGGTCTCAAAGAGCCTTTAGGGTCCCGTATTCGTTGCATGCGACCCCCGACTATTGAAAAAGCCTTAGAATATGTACAAGAGGAATTGAATATTTTATATTTACAACAGCGTAGTGAACCTCCTAGGGCCCACATGACCCCTAAAGTCCCACAATTCATGCCCCCGACAGGTTTTAACCCCGCGCGTTTATCATTACATCCACAGCCTATGCCTAATTGGCCTAAGCCTGTAGGCCAGCGGCCCATAAGGCCTCCACCGCAACAGTTTAAATTCGCGGAACCTATACAGCGTATGCCTACGAACACACAACGCATGTTTGGTGCACCACCCCCTAATTACAACCCCCGTAGTAATGTATTTAGATTACCACCGCGTCATAATTCCCCACAGTACTCTAACCAACCCTCTAAGCCCATGAGTGGAGTTCAGAATTTCACTCCTAAAGTACTTCCACCTACTAGAATGATGATGGGACATGACTGGAGTAAATCCGGGAACCCACCTCCAAGTAATTATTTTAAAACGCGAGAAATGAATATGAATGACTGTGTGACGCACGACGACTCATATTACAGCTATTACCAGGAACCCGATTACAATTACTACACTGAATTAAATGATTATGATAATAATACTTTTACACCTGGTTTTGATTATGATTCCTCGTACTATGATATGAATGTTGTAAATCAAACTTGCGATAATTCTTATCCCCAAGCAGGATCTAGGCAGAATGAGCAGGATTTTCAGGAGGATTTAACTTTACAAAAGCCAGGATAGAATTAAATCTTCAAACTCAAAGGCAATCACCATATATACAGATTGCCAACCCACCATTAAAACTACCTATAAATACAGGCGCTAACCAATCTTTTACAAGCCCCGAGGCTGTAGAAAACCCAACACCTACTGACAGAATTTTTTCACTTGATAGGCCAGCGCACGCAGAGCTTTATAATAACGAGTGCACGGGCACTCAACCATTATCTGTCCGCGCGCAAGATGTTAAAATGAGCGAATATAAATACAAAGTAGAATATAAGAAAGGAAAAGCTAACGCTAAAGCTGATGCTCTTTCCCGTGTCGAAATCCACGCTAACGACGCTCAATCTTTAATTAAGGAAATAGATGAACTTAACTCATTAACGCGAAATCCTTCGGATTCCATACTTGCCCCCACTAATAAAAAAACAACTGAGACCGTTCACACCAGTAATGAGACATCATCAATTAATGACACATCTCTTGCTAACCGTACAACTATAATACAGAATAGGAACAAGACTCGTGAACATGAGATAAAGTATGTACTCCAACAGCAGGTATTCATAAAAAATCCCAAAGCGAGCCGGCAAAAGACAGCAGCCCGTTATACCCAGGACACTGTTTTAGCTGATTTACCAATTCATTTAAATACTTCTAAAAAACGACGACCTTTTGCAAAATCTAGGCTCAAGCGTATTATAAAGCAGCGAACTCGTTACAGAATCCCGTTGGTTATACTTCTAATTTCAAGATTTAAAACTTAGAGACAACGTTAATACCTTATCTAATGTATTACCTAGCTATAAAGATCGTATGCTCAACGAGACTTACTCACTTTACGAATTATTCATTATCTTATTGGCAAAGTCGACAAAGTACTCAATCAATTAAAATCAAAAGAGGTCTTGTAGATGGCTAAGGTTCTATATTAAAATTATAAGTGGTAACCTAGATCACTATAAACTATTGATAATTCATTATTAAAAATATTGTAGATCGAAAATTTTTTTTTGTAGGTCTTATTAGTTATTTTAGAAAATAGTTTAGCTTTTATTCGTACAGGAAATACGCACGATTCTAAGATAGATATACGCCATGGAAATAAATATAAAAAATATATATCTTTGGCGTAGAACATATTTTAGATTTAGAGCTAAGTGAGTATGTACTATGATACCATCAAACCGGGATACTACTATTCTAAAAATCAGATAGTATTCGTTTTTATGTTCCCGATAGTTTCTAAAGATAGTTATGAATTATTTAGGTTAGCTTTAGTACTCAAAATACACGCACAGGCTCTTATCCCATCCTATCCCTATATAGCAACCACAGAAATGTAATTCGTGTACATAGAGGCAGAATGCCCGAAGCTCAAAGACCGGTATCTTTGTGAAAAGGAGATAACGAACCAAGTCCGTACAAAGGCAGACTGCATAAAGGAACTGATTACCAACCAAGTCCTGCAAGATTCCTGCAAATTCACCAAAGTCACCCTGTCAAGGGAAGCAATGGAAAAGCTCGATGACCAACATTACATTCTGTCCTTCCCTCACCAAACGAAGGTACAGCTCACCTGCAACCGCAAGGACTACACGACACTTCAAGGCAGCTTCCTAACTACCATTCCTGTTGGCTGTCGACTCAAAACTGAAACCTTCACCTTAGTCAATGAAAACGATGAAATAAAAGGATCACCACTCAAGCTAACGAAGATACCCTACGACGCTGAAACCCAGGAAACCAATGCTTCTTCCCACTTTCACTTGAACTCCGTAGATCTTCAAGGACTACATAGTATCCAGGATAGAATCATGGTACAAACCCCATTGGAGATGGAAAAAGTTATCGATGACTCTTTCTACCACACCACGATCCCGTTCTACTCAATACTGTCGGGTACAGGAGTACTCATCCTTATCTTCGTAATTCGGCGCTACTCCTGCAACCACAACCCAACTCCAGAAAGGAACTTAGAACCATCACTAACAACCTCCATGGAACCAGGGAACGTTCCGGCGACATTTTCTCTCAATCTTCTAAAATAGTCGCCGATCTGAGGGTGGAGGAATTACATATGCAACCTACTAGAAGATCGCCGACGCAGCAGAGCCATCGACCTGCATCGGACAACGGATGTGCAGACGCAGCATTGACGTCAATCACTCGAAATATAAAGCAATTGTCTCCGTGCCCCGCACTTCTGATTCACACTTCGAATTAGTCGTATCTAGTATAGTTAGATATAAGAATTTACTTTGTAATTTTTATCTTTTAAATTAAAGTAATTAAAATCAGTTTCGGTTTTTTTTCGGTCCTCCGATTGTCGCTAACGTATTTCACTACAATCATCATAATAATAATAAATAATAATAAATAAATTTTATTCAAATACATATTAACAAAATTCACTTATAACTATAGGTATAAAAAAATATAATCACCCTATTAACGTTCCCACTGCTAGGACACAGGGATCTCTCTCTTGGCGAGAGATATTAGGCATTAATTCGCCACACTGGCTAAGTGCTGATTGGTGAATGTCACATGTCCTTCAACTCAGAAAATGCCGGTTTCCTCACGATGTTTGCCTTCACAGTTAAATAACTTGTTTTAAAGAGCACATCAATTTTAAAAGAAAATCCAGAGGTGCGTGGCGGGGTTTGCACTCACGACCTTCGGATTCTCTCTACTACTCACATGTATATACTGGTCTCTAATGGCGCTAGTGTTGTGCGGCAGAGGGTGGTAGGTGTACATGTAGCGAACTGCCTCGTACACGCCGCGCGGGTTCAACGTGTAGTTGTATCTCTGCACTAGCTCCGCCACCTTCTGTTCGAACCATGGCTCGGTTATTGTGTAAGTCGGCGCTAGGGTTTCGTTGTTATCTGAAATAAATAATCATGATAAAATAGTATATTATGTAACTGTTATAAAATGATAAGGCTTTAAACAACGAGTGTATAATAGCCTCGTCGTAGTAATAGTCATCTCGTCTCTAGTTTAATGCCATATTTAAACAGCCACTGCCACTGCTCGACATAATGAACTGTCTGCTCGACTACCAATTCATAACTTTAAGCTAATTGTTAATTAAGAATACTCTTATCAAGTGAGCTGTAGAGTATTTTTGAATACCTAAAGATATTTAAACTGAATGTAGCTTTAGATACGGCGCGGCTTGTCACCACCCTCCGGCCTGGGCCAGTGCGTGAAACGATTTTGTCGTGTTTCGTAATGTGGTCCGGAGAAGCCTTTCCTTCTAGGTCTTCATGCCCCATCTTAGACCACATCGTCACTTTACAGCAGGTGAGATTGTAGTCAAATGAAGGCTTATCTAGCATAAAAAAAATATATAAAGTACTCACATAGGACATAGGCGGCCTCCTGCGTAGTGACGCCGGTCATGTACCGCAGCGCGCGGTTGAACCGGCCCGCGCGGTACAGGGCCTCGGGCAGTTGGTTGAGGAAGTGCCAGTCACGTGACCGCCAGCCGTCTCGAGTTATACAAATAGAACACTCACATAGGACATAGGCGGCCTCCTGCGTAGTGACGCCGGTCATGTACCGCAGCGCGCGGTTGAACCGGCCCGCGCGGTACAGGGCCTCGGGCAGTTGGTTGAGGAAGTGCCAGTCACGTGACCGCCAGCCGTCTCGAGTTATACAAATAGAACACTCACATAGGACATAGGCGGCCTCCTGCGTAGTGACGCCGGTCATGTACCGCAGCGCGCGGTTGAACCGGCCCGCGCGGTACAGGGCCTCGGGCAGTTGGTTGAGGAAGTGCCAGTCACGTGACCGCCAGCCGTCTCGAGTTATACAAATAGAACACTCACATAGGACATAGGCGGCCTCCTGCGTAGTGACGCCGGTCATGTACCGCAGCGCGCGGTTGAACCGGCCCGCGCGGTACAGGGCCTCGGGCAGTTGGTTGAGGAAGTGCCAGTCACGTGACCGCCAGCCGTCTCGAGTTATACAAATAGAACACTCACATAGGACATAGGCGGCCTCCTGCGTAGTGACGCCGGTCATGTACCGCAGCGCGCGGTTGAACCGGCCCGCGCGGTACAGGGCCTCGGGCAGTTGGTTGAGGAAGTGCCAGTCACGTGACCGCCAGCCGTCTCGAGTTATACAAATAGAACACTCACATAGGACATAGGCGGCCTCCTGCGTAGTGACGCCGGTCATGTACCGCAGCGCGCGGTTGAACCGGCCCGCGCGGTACAGGGCCTCGGGCAGTTGGTTGAGGAAGTGCCAGTCACGTGACCGCCAGCCGTCTCGAGTTATACAAATAGAACACTCACATAGGACATAGGCGGCCTCCTGCGTAGTGACGCCGGTCATGTACCGCAGCGCGCGGTTGAACCGGCCCGCGCGGTACAGGGCCTCGGGCAGTTGGTTGAGGAAGTGCCAGTCACGTGACCGCCAGCCGTCTCGAGTTATACAAATAGAACACTCACATAGGACATAGGCGGCCTCCTGCGTAGTGACGCCGGTCATGTACCGCAGCGCGCGGTTGAACCGGCCCGCGCGGTACAGGGCCTCGGGCAGTTGGTTGAGGAAGTGCCAGTCACGTGACCGCCAGCCGTCGTACCACTCGTCCCCGGGGAACGTGAAGTTGTTCTCTAGTACGGGGCCCCATGGGATGAAGCCTACATCCGGCTGGAATAGAAATGATTTCATTGAGATGCCAATGTTGTCGGTTAATTTCACTTTCACTTTAACTTTATACGGTGGTATAAATAGTTTTCACTTTCAAACCTAACGCAAGTTACACTATTCATTAAGTTATTGAATATTATTATTATTATTATACATTTATTTCAGATAATGTCAATCCATATCATATTAAAAATTAAAATTTATGTTAAAATTACACATACAAGTAAGAATATGTTAAGAGCTTGAAATTATTTTTGTTTTGTCTTTTAATATTGATTGTCCATAGAAATTTCACTGCTGAACAGGTATTTCTTAATAAAAGGGTATATGACACAAAAAAAATGTGCCAACGCGTATTTTTTATTTTTTTACAAACTAAAAATCAAGACGATGCATTGAATTAAAGTTTCATGTGACGTAACGCTTTCGTGCGATTTATTCTCAATTTATACGTCTTAAGCCCCCACTCAGGATCTATGGCGCACTATATTTTGGCACTTTCTTATGAAATTGAAATTAGTGACTAGTATTTTTGTACCGCCTAACAGACAAACCAAACAGACGCCTTTTTCTTTATGTAGCCAACATGCCTATTATACTGAGGGGGTTTGCTCATACTCTTTACTACTTTATTCCATTCCAACATCTATACATATATTTCTCTTGTTGTAAATTTGTTGCATGTTAGTTTTTAAGATTTGTAAATCAATAATTAAATCATATAATTGTTAATACTGTTAATAAATTAATTATTATTATAATGTTATTAAGCCTGGAGGAGGGCGATGAGGAAACTCCGCAGTTGTAGAACTTTTGTAACTTCATCGTACTACCATGTATCGCTGTGAGCGATCTCTTCCAGGCATCCAAAGGTTGCCTGGAAGAGTACGCTCACAGCGATAAGGCCGTCTTTTGTACTCCAATGTATTGTCTTGTTATTGGTTGCAGTTTGTATTTTATTTGTGGTGTACAATAAAGAGTCATCTATCTATCTATCTATCTACCATGTAACTATAACACTATCTTTGTACACTGATTAATAAATTACTTTTTACTTTTTTTTTTTACTCGCTATATATACATGGCAGGCCGATTAGCTAGCAGTATTTAAAGTTGTGTTCCACAAAGTCAAAGTCAAAGTAAAAAAACGTTTATTTCCTTAGAAGCACATAGCCTACATGGACAGGTCAACTTAAAATTAATAAAACTAAATTGAATTAATAACAAATATCAAGGAAATAACATTGTCTTGACAGTTCGCTTCAATGTTTTATACTGAGTTGAGAAGCGAATAGAACAACACAGCTTTATCAGTTATTACAATTTTGGAGTTCTTCAAAGACAATGCTGTCAACTTTTTGCTTACTTTATCTTGAGTCCTTTATTTCCGGAAAATCCACACAACAACATCTAGGAAGAGATGGAGGTAACAACGCCGCGGCACAAATAAAAGCAGTTGTACCTGAAACTCAGCATTCCCCAGCTCGTAGAAGCTGCGCCCCTGCCGCAGGCAGTTGACGAGCTTCCACGAGGAGTCGATGGGGCAGCCCAGCAGCCGCCCGAACACCAGCGACGTGTTCTGAACGCGGTACTTGTCTTCTAAAGCTGTTGTACCTGAAACTCAGCATTCCCCAGCTCGTAGAAGCTGCGCCCCTGCCGCAGGCAGTTGACGAGCTTCCACGAGGAGTCGATGGGGCAGCCCAGCAGCCGCCCGAACACCAGCGACGTGTTCTGAACGCGGTACTTGTCTTCTAAAGCAGTTGTACCTGAAACTCAGCATTCCCCAGCTCGTAGAAGCTGCGCCCCTGCCGCAGGCAGTTGACGAGCTTCCACGAGGAGTCGATGGGGCAGCCCAGCAGCCGCCCGAACACCAGCGACGTGTTCTGAACGCGGTACTTGTCTTCTAAAGCAGTTGTACCTGAAACTCAGCATTCCCCAGCTCGTAGAAGCTGCGCCCCTGCCGCAGGCAGTTGACGAGCTTCCACGAGGAGTCGATGGGGCAGCCCAGCAGCCGCCCGAACACCAGCGACGTGTTCTGAACGCGGTACTTGTCTTCTAAAGCAGTTGTACCTGAAACTCAGCATTCCCCAGCTCGTAGAAGCTGCGCCCCTGCCGCAGGCAGTTGACGAGCTTCCACGAGGAGTCGATGGGGCAGCCCAGCAGCCGCCCGAACACCAGCGACGTGTTCTGAACGCGGTACTTGTCTTCTAAAGCAGTTGTACCTGAAACTCAGCATTCCCCAGCTCGTAGAAGCTGCGCCCCTGCCGCAGGCAGTTGACGAGCTTCCACGAGGAGTCGATGGGGCAGCCCAGCAGCCGCCCGAACACCAGCGACGTGTTCTGAACGCGGTACTTGTCTTCTATCAGCGCCCACTCTGCGAGCGCTGAACCACTCTGTAGTTGACAATTATAAATAATTATATGACGGCCCATTACGCATGCTAGGTTAAATTTTAGTTTTAATAGTTTTGTATTTTTGTATAACATATGGTGTGTTATAAAGAATTTTCTATTCTATTCTATTATATGGATCAACCTTTGAATATAAATTATCCGATTTTCAACGACATTTATTACGTAAAACATCACCTAACCTTAGGTGTATTATTTACGTAATTAATAATTAACTGCACGTTTATGCTACTGTGGTTTAATAAAGAAACGGGACTTTTTTTAATATGACGCGAACGTTTTAATAATCTTATTGCATGAATAAGATTTAATATCATGTAATTTGCCTTCGTATTCATAAAAAAACTCTTATTTCTGGCTACTATAACTGAATTAGCTAAAACACACAATAAGCCTATTCATGCCTTTTGTTGCGACTACTATAGAGATAAACAAGGATGAAAAGCTTTTATTGAACTGTTATTAATCAGATTTATTACTAAATTAGCTTATCATAAAAAAACGTAACATAATTAGGTTAAGATACGTTTTTTATCAAACGTTTTATTAACCTCCTACAAGTTTGACATTTAAAGTGAAATGTTTTTATAAAAAAAGGGAGTTTAGGCTTTGTCTGAAATAAAACCGTTTTATTTTATTTTATTTATTTATTTAAAAACTCAGCCAGTCACTCACCTGAGCGATGACTCTGGTGACGATGTCCCTGGTCTGCGGGGCCACGGTCAGCAAGCCCGCGGAGGCCCCGCCGGCGCCCGGCCCGAACAGCGTGATGGACGAGGGGTCCCCGTTGAACGGGGCGATGTTCTCGTGGACCCAGCGGATCGCCATTATCTGGTCTAATATACCGTAGTTGCCAGGGGAGTTCTCGTCCGCTGTTGATAGGAAACCTGAGAAAATGTTTACTAGTAAGTTTTTGATATTGATGGAGATTCGGAGTCCAGGGAACGGGTTTCGAGACACGCGACATAAGCGAAAAGTTTGAGGAATGTCAAACTGCGACATTTTCAATCTTACATTCACTATCAACATTAAAATTTTACTTTTAAACCAAGTATCTAAATGTTTCTTCATAAATGGAGCTTGTAGAACAGGCGCCGACGAAACACGACAGGATTGGAACAAGCTGCCTGCATCTTCCATTAGATTACATCTTCTAAAAATGAGTAAATAGGTACTTTCTAGGTCTTCATATCCCATCTCGGACCTCATCGTCACTTTACAACAGGTGAGATTTAAGTAATGAGATTGAGTTCAAATGAAGGCTACAAATCTACATAAACACGAGTATAGCGTACTTTGGTAATGCACCACTTAATGGACCAGGGCGCCGTTACGCGTTACGTGACAAATCTGCTGACACTCCCATAAAAAGTTATCACTTCTAAATAAAACTAAGCTTCCACACGAACCTAGAGCACCCAGCCGGTAGTTAAAAGACACCACAATCACGTTGTAGAAGGCAGCCATCATGTGCCCCGGGAACAGGTTGGACGCGCCCGACATGAACTGGCCGCCGTGGATGTATATCATCACGGGAAAGCGCTGAGCGGTGGAACCAGCTTCCGTCTGCGAAATAACCATTTCAAAGTTATCGTGAGTTATACTATTCATTTTACAAACGGGATTTACTGACGCATTACTACAATACTCACTATTTGTTGTCTGAGACGTTGAAAAAAGAAGTAGATTCCAGTAATACTTGGGTAAATCCCGGTTTTTAAATGAATATTCTATAAGTTATATTTAGGTCACTAGACTGACACAATCCAACATCCGCAGTCCTCATAGTAATTAAAGATTTGTGTTTGTTAAATTGTCAAAAAAAAAAATTCATGATTGTGTCTGGATCGGCGACGACGTTGCAGTATCAACAATTTTCTAGCTTCCAAAGATATATATTTTATAGTTGAACTAAACTTTAATATTATAAAAGCGAAATTTTATAATTTTATTAATAAATGAAAATAACTTCGCAAATCACAAAAAAGTTGTCGGTAATAATTTAATTCTTTAGACATTGAAAAAGATGCTACTATATAGATTCGGCTACCGAGGGAAAATAAGTTTTACTGAATTCATCATACCACGAGGCACTAAGATTTGTTACACAGATTCTTAGAAAATAGAACTGCATAGCCCTATTTATAGCTTCTGGAGCGCTTTTGAGATTATACCCGACAAGTGGTTAAATTCTACATATAAATAATAAGGTTGAAAGCCGCACAAAAGTTCGACCACTGGTTGATCCAATTAAAATTGCGCCAGACTAATATGGCCAGAATTAAGCCTACATCTCGGCAGCTGTTTGCAATTACACAGATGGACGCCGATTAGGTCAGTGCCACGGGATCTAATGGACATAGAGACCGCGTCCCGCCTAATAACCAACATTAAGTGTAATTGAATGAGTTATCGAGTTAGCGTTATATGATTCATGTTAATTTTAAGCTAATAATTCTGTATGACATAATGTTAAACTCGTATAGGATTTTGTAATTTAATGGATTTAACTTATGGAAGTGTGTAACTCAGTTAGATAGCCTATTAATCGAGGAAGGCTTTAGGCTTACCGCGGGAATGTACGTCGCTCCCGCGGAGAAATCCTTTTTTTTTTGACGATGTGGTCTAAGATAGGTCATAAAGACCTACAAGGTGGATGGCTTCTCCGGGCCACATTACGAAACACGAAAAAATCGCTTCACGCACTGGCCCAGCCCGGAGGGTGTTGACAAGCCGCGGCCGAAGCCTACCACCAGAGACTGTTCATAAAACAAGAGCAAAAGCTAAAGCGTTAAAGATAAGGCGTTCAAACCTGCTTTATATGGAAAATATCCATTACGATTAGTCTTCATATAAAGACTAACCTTAACGGATATTTTATTATGACTCTAATTACTTACATTAGGAGAGAATATGTTCAAGTAGAGGCAGTCCTCGTCCATATCGCGTATGCCTTTAGTGGCTCCGGTGAACCGGACAGGCTGGGGGCAAGCGGGGCCCCAGTCCACAGCCTGCATTAGCTGCCAGCCGGGATGCTGTCGAGGCGGCTAGAACGAAATAGGCTTTTAGAGTTTAACTTCTACAGAAGTATATGATTTTGTCAGCAAAAGTAACATAAAAGTTGATATAATCTTGGAGTACTTGCTCCAGGAGATAATTGCTTTGCTTTGTTCATAGAATATTCAATATTACATTACATAGACCATTTAATAGTCAGAATATGCCAAGCCTACATATCTTAATATGCAATATATAGGTATATATGTAGGTACATTGCATTTTTTAGCAAAATAATCTCTTTTTTATTAACAATCATAATTATATGTTTGGGACATATCAGATTTTTTTGATAGAATAAAAATAAACTAATGGTTTCTTCCTTGTTTTGATATTATTGATCTTAATAAGATAATTCTTACTTTGAATCTCCCTTCCAGAACTGGTGGTCTTGCATAAGGTATGCCGAGGAACACTGACACCTCCCCTTGGATCCTTTCTACAGGAGTCAGCCAGGGTCTGTACCCGGACTGTGGGTCTGGATTGTCATACAAATAAACCTGGAATAATAATTATTATCAGATATTTTAAATTAAAGTAATGGTGAGAATAAAACTACAAATAAGTTCCACATTGTTATTTCTACACATACATGAGAAGTTTCAAGCATCTTTTAAGACTTATTAAGTCTTTTATATTATTTAGTATCTCATTAAATTTGTTTTTTACTTCTGTTTATGTTAATATTTCAGTAGAACTTTTACTCATTTAATTAATTAAAAACAAACCTTAAAACCTTGAACTTGTCCATAGTTAGTAGTGACAAAGATATCCCTCTTCAGTTGTTTTGAGTCTCGCCTTTCCTTGCCTTGCAGATCTTCCCTCCATCCGCCGAGAATACCAGGGAACAGAGCATCTGGGTTGTTCGGATCTCGGCTCTAATAACATTATAAGAACATTCAAATACTGGAATAGCTAATTAAATAATAATTTCTAATGAATAAATTCAAAATGGCCTTTCTCTTGCTCTATCAACTAGAAAGCACCAACTTGCAAACAATTGTAAATATTTTTGATTTTAATACAAAGGTTCAAAGTTTGATATTTCTTTTATTTTATGCCAAGTCATTGGTAACAGCCTAAACATTTTGGTAACAATTCTTGCAATCTGTATTAACACAATAAATAAATATTTACAGTCAATCCACAAAGCAACATAGTCCCATAGTAAGCTCTAATCTAGTGTTATGGGTACTAGAAATCTGAAATACTTATTCTATGAGATATACATATAGATATTTTTTTATATATTAATTAACCAAACCAAGGAGAAAGTCCTTTCAAACTATACAAACACTCAACCCCTCGGTGGGAATTGAACCTGCTAACCTTTTATGTCGATAAATTAAATTATGTTAATATCAAGATTAACCCTCCTTAATAAAGACAACAAGAACATAATTCAGACAACCAGACAAATTTTAAACAAACTCAATTTTGACTCACTACATAATGACTAATTGAGTAAAATGACTTTGAAACTCAAAAATATAAAAAAATACTTACATTCACATACTTGTACTGGTCATCCAAGGGATTTGTGTACAGTGGGTTATAAGGGAAGCCTCCGGGTTGGTTTATATTAGGGTTGTACGGGTTGTACCTCGTTGGGTCTACCCCATACCGCCTGTTATTGTACACATAAGTCCTGTAGTCACTGTCCCCAGGATTAGGGAGCTTGGTCTGACGCGACGCATCCTGGTTTCCACCATAGTGTTTATCATACTGTCCATTATATAAATCTTTATTCGACTGGCCATAAACACCAGCACATAATAAAAACGTAAATAATATATTTTCTTTCATTTTCGAACAGCACTGTAACTTAGATTGTAAGTTTTGGGAATGTTTCTGCATGAGTCACCATAATCAAGCACTTGAAGATTTCCTTATTACTCGCACTTCACTCTGAACTTTTATAAATTAAAACTCTGAGAAATTAGTCTGAAGCACATTTTAATCACAAATTGTATCTCAAGTGGGCACTTTTAAATGAGTGAACACGAAGAAAACCTACAAAGTTTAGTCACACAAACAATGGAAGATATTTATCTCCAGTATACACTCACGAATATCTGAAATGGGCCTATTTTAATCTAGTTCAATGTTGTAGCAGTAGGTTAGAGCTTATCTGTTTGTAATCTAATCAGAAAAGTGCGAGCACCGCGATTGGCGACGCCCAAACCCAAAATTCAGTTTACTTTTTGCAGTTTTGTTTATTTCTATAAGTGGGTTTCCAACTACAAAATAAAAATGTGTCCTGCCTCGAACATGTTAAGAAATATACTACAATAAAAGGTAACTCTTTTCTGTTCAGATTCAATGAAAAATCTGAAGAAAATATAAACGTTATGTAAAATAATCAGATATCATTCAAATTAATTTTCCGAAAACTTCCTACCAAACCGAAAACTTAGTGGTTTTCCAACCAACTTAAAATTGTAACATACATACATACTAAATTTTGACTAAGTTCGAATTGTAGAACTCACTTCGCTCATATATTCAATAATGGGCTGGTCTTGACTTTTATATTATAATGTAATAACTTCTCAATTTTTTTTAACTTTGTAAATCTTAACATTCCAGAAACAAACCGGTTAAACTCAGATGGCAACACTATTTTAGTATCACAATATCATTCATCTTTCCATTCATCCATTCAATCATAATAGTTATACAGAAATTGCTACTAGGTGGCGCATTTTTGTCACTACCGTAGTGTCAAAAATTAGTGTAGTGACACTACGTTCCCAGTTAATGCCATAGATGGCGCGAATTCACCAAAAGTTTTTTCCTGAAAAAACAAAAGCGAAAACATATTTTAATTCAAATTATTTTTTCAAATCATTTATGAATGGTATTTTTTTAAACCTAATATTGTTTCTATGATTTATCATTAAAACTACCATATTTTATACATTTCTTATAAGAAATACGTTATTTTGACTAACTTATTTGACTAGTACCACAGAATACATAATAAGTACTCCTACGCAGGTACTCAAATAAGTTACGCAATGTCTAACGCCAACACGGTCCAGGTCCACGGAAATAGTTGAATAGGGGTGTCATTGTGGCATTACAACAAAATAAGGAGCCGCTTTGTCGTTGTTTTTTTAGAAGGTACTTTTATTGTATATTTTGTTGTTTTTTTAAATTTGTGTTCAATAAAACTTTTTAAATTATCATGGTTTTTAACAATACTATGATTTAAACAGAGCGGCACTATATACCTAGATTGGTTCGGGAGGCTATTGAAATTACTAAATATAGGAACTTCAATCGTGAAGATGGCTTCCAATTGTCAGGAGCATGGAATCCTGTAGTGCGGTTATGCAAAACTCAAACGTATGTAACACCGGTTATTCGCCAAGACACGGTCAGTGTAGTGTGTCGTGATCGAGTTGCGTTCGAGAATGAAACAAGTGGTAGTAGCACTAGTGAGTGTCAACCTCGCAATAAAAGACTCAGAAAGAGGGTAGACCGGTTCGTTTGTGAATAACCGTCTGCCCAAATCGCAAAGACAATGACAATTCAGTTGTTTCCGTGATCATGGCGCTTGCAACAGCGTCGAAATATCGGAAAACTCAAAAACCGTCAAATCATGGTATGTTACCCGTTTTAAATCATAGTATTGTGTTCAATAAAGTGTATTGTGTTGTACATTATTCTAGAAACTTTTAATCACCGTTTATTTTTAAATATTTGTACTTTCGAAGTAAAACCACGGTGATAACGGCTGACATGAATCGATACTTTCAAATTATCGATACGTCGTCGTTTGGATCTTGCGAGTGCAGCACGACACTCACTCGCGGTTGTCCCTGTTTTCACTTTGTTTACACTCAGTTGGTTTTGGTTTGGCGTCCTTCATTCTTGATTGTTTGTTTCTTCCTTGTGTATTAGTGTTTTTCTGGGCGTCTAATTATTTTTTCCTAGCCTCCTTTCAGCTCATTGTTAGTTATGAAAATGTTCGAGAGTAAATTACGTAGGTATCTCATTTTAAGCATTTATTTTTGGTATACCTAAATACTCTACCATCTTACTACAAAAAAAGATGTAGGTAAGTAAGTATGTGGATCTGCCATTGGTCTATAATTTTCATTGAATTTTGGTATAGTAAGTCTTTTCAGAGCACAACAATAATTTTGTTTGTTAGCATTTCTGGGGTCAAGTAGGTATTTCATATTTGCAGGCCTCGTATTTAAAAATGCGTCTACGCAATTCTAGGTGCCTTATTGAATTGAACACAGAAACGTCGGATTACTTATAAGTACATTTTCGTCCGAATTTAGGTACGTGAGCTCTAGGCTAGAAACAGTCAGCGCTGACCGTAGGTACAACCTGACCGTACGAGCGTATCGTAGCTTTGTGCGCTTTCATAGACTTTGCGTAAAGTTTCTCATTTAGTAGGTATCCGATCGCGCAATTTCCTTATCGGTAGGTACAAGGTTTTCTATTTACGCAAAGGTAAAAAAAAAAAAAACTCAGACCGGACACTTCTGAACCAGAAATACCTACATGATAATATTTTTCCAGCATCCAACTTCGTGAAAGTAATTTCGCCAAGCTTATTTGTCACGAAATGCAGCGTCTGTGACTTTATTATTCATAACTTTGTGACTTTTCCATGCATCTTGGTAACTAAATGTGATATTCAAGTATATGAAAGTATTTACATTCTATCCATTTATTTTTTTGGAAATTTTTATGTTTGGCTAAGTATTGGCACAATATGGACGATTTATCTCATAATATCAGCTAAAGTGCGCAGCGTGTTGTTTGTTGGTATGTTGTGGTGTTCAAATCTTGCTTCTATAAAAAGCGAGACGAATAAAGTTACCTGGTCTGTCTGACTCTACCAACATGGCTTGCACTATGCACATCGAAACGAAAATGGAATGCCAGCATTGCAGCCGTCTGTTAAGCCGATCTGTAGGTCATCCTTTCAATCAAAAACGTTATGCCCCAATCGGGGTTTCCTTTACAACGAGAGTCGGAATTCCTTAAACAAGTGATCTAGTTTTGAATGACGGGGGAGTTATCACCCGCATTGCATCATCTAGTCTGTGAGTAGAGAAGGGGTTGATGTGGCAAATAGTAGATTGATGTTTAGTTGACTACATGATAATTTCTTACCTACTTCATTTTTATCCTAAGTAAGTTCTTCGGGCAGAGCCGGCAGGCCAGCTACTTGCCATAATCCAGACATATTTTATTTTTCAAGATTTACTAATACTTACACAATTATACATTCACTAAGCATCGGTCCCCGCACGAGGCAAGCCTGTATTGCACCTGTTACAATGCGTTTAACCAGATACAGAAAACAGTGCATGAAAACAAAAGAAGTGATAAAATATCATAAATAATAAAATTATATAGGTTACATTTGCAACATCATCAACAACAACTTCTATGAAAAACACTCAATAAGGAAAGGGAAGTATCTAAGTAGTATTTCAGTCACCTAACACCCACAGTAGAAGTTCTATCTAATTTGAATTAGGTGATGCTGTGTGATTAGTCCGGAAATATTTATTTATTTTCCATACTAGCGGCCCGCCCCGGCGTCGCACGGGTATAAAATTTTCCCGGAAATTATTTGATTTTTTCTCGCCGTAAAAACCATCCTATCTTTCAAGCTGGATCGAACTGCACATGGTGTGCGAATTTGATTATAATCGGTTAAGTGGTTTAGGAGTCCATTGAGGACAAACATTGTGACACGAGATTTATATATATTAAGATAGGTAGATACGGACCGGGTCGGCAGGTCTTTGGCCGACCCTAACCGCTTCAAACATTTTAATAATATTAAAACCGCATCTCCCTTTCCTACCTCCACGGCGAGTCAGTCTGAATGCGAAGCAGTTGTTATGAATGCACCGCATACCGATACGGCTGTGCCATTGTCTAATTAACTGCCGACTACCGGCAGATCACATTGACCGTCATGCTGTCATCGTAGAGAATGACTGAGTCTATACATAACTTCTACCCGTTGATATCAGGAAAGCAAAATCTCTACCAATGTTTAAGAGTCTTGTTTTTAAATATTACCACATATTACCTATCTTTAAGTTGCACACCATCTCCATGCTAACTGTTGCCATATGTATATATATACATATATATATTATATATATATATATATATATATATATAGTTATATATAAATAAATAAATAATATGTAAGTATTTGGTTTATTTTATGATATGTATGTAATTAAAAGTGTTTTATATTTATTTATAATTTTCATGTAGGTATATAGCTAAAATCCTGTAATATTGTATTTAATCTGTATTTAATTTATTAATACTCGTATCTCCATTATAATTTGCTACTCCCGTCTTAATCGTGCTTTATGATTTGTGTCCATCCCAAGGTTGCCTGGAAGAGATCGCTATCAGCGATAAGGCCGCCCCCGTTTTTTTTTTGTGTTTTATTATGTTGTGTTCAATAAAGAGTTTTGTATTGTATAACTTTTCATGGTAAAGTCGAGCTAATGGAAGAAAAGAGCTATACCTAAAGTAACGATCTTTTTTCTTCTAGATCGGTATGCGGTCCTGCCAGGCCGCTCGAGGGTTGACGTTCGGTTGCTTGATGAAGTGGCATTCTTGCTTGGCCGTTCTAGGTGTGAAGGGAGTGGTATGTATTGTATTGCAATCTAGCCTTCTAATTATGATACGGATCTGCCGGTAGGTCTTTGGCAAGTCTTAGGTAATCCCTACATATTCAAATAATAATAACATATATACGTATTATATTAAGCGTATTGCCATTCCTCCTCGACGGCGAGTCAGTAGGAATGCCGAGCGTTCTAAGCTCGGATTATAAATTGAATGGACATGGACAAAACTATTTATAGTTTAGACGAGGGGATGGATATCCTAACCCAACCCAAAGTTGTGTTTTGGTACGGTGCTGTATTGGTATACGTTTTGTTTTCTCTAAATTGTTGGAAAACGACAATTATTGAGTGGGTATAACCCAGTGAATGGCCCTAGCTCATCATCACGTAACTTTGTCATAATTTATAAAAAAAGTTCATGACCGGATAACCCAATAAAAAAATTTAAAGCAAAACCATAAAAGTAAAAGACGATTTAAAGGAACACTATACGGCATGTTTTGAAAATTCGTTCTACAGGACCATTTTTGTTCATTGTAAGAATAGGTAGATAATAATAATTTGTCAAAATAGCGTTATAAAAAAGATCTACTCTTCTTTAGGTTATAATTGCTATACAATTATAAATTTTTCGTATGAGTTTTGCACGTTTTGTACGTACTCTTAGCCCATCCTCATAGATACAACATTTTCAAACAGTTAATTTGTGACCAAAATTTCAACTATATTACTTTTAAAATTCTGACACATTTTTTTTCCACATTTCTAAAGGAAATAAGTAGTTTGAAATGGTATGATTATTTTAACTGAATTTGCCAGGTAAGTGAATAAATAAATAAAAATAAAAAGGATTTATTTCGGACATCACAATAGTCCATATTTATACGAGAACGTAAAATAAAATAAAAACAAATTTTGAATAATGAGAAAATGGTGAATGGGAAATAAAGATTTAATCGTTCAGAGTTTATAACATAGTACAATTAATGAACAAGTGATAAGTCACCTTATTTAATTAAATAAATAAAAAAAACAGGTAAAATAGAGGCGAAACCAAACGAAAATTTATCCATAAGAGAGTTATTTGTCCAACTGTGGGCGTCATAAGTCTGAAATAATGATGATGATGAATATAATGAGATATAAATTTAAGTTTAAGGAATAACCCCCGATTTCAATGCCTTAATTCCCATAAAAGTTTTTTTTTATTCTATTTTTATTTAGGGACTTTAGAGTTTACAAAACTATGCCAGTCCCATACCTTAAAAGTTGAACACCATAATATTTTGTAAAAGAAAAACACTCGCGCCAAACTCACACAAAAAAAACAAATTAATTGAAATCGCTCCATCCGTTCGGGAGCTATGATGGCCCAGACAGAGACGTCAAACTTATAACACCCCTCTTTTTTAGTCGGGGGTTAAAAATGGAGACAAATCCGACAAAAATAAAAATCACGTCTACACTACAAAATTTTGCGAAAAAATTGATTTTGTTTGTAAAGCCCCGTTTATCTATGGGGATAAATTGTCCTCAATCTTTAATTTTTTTTCAATACTTTGAAACTGTACAACTTAGACACTTTGTTTGTGAGCATTTACTCTGTCAATTAAAACATTAAACTTACATTAAATACTTATTTAGGATATTTGATCATAATATTAATTTCTTTTCATATCATCCAGCTGTTTCGAAAATGACAATGTCTGGAATCTGTGACATTATGTATTAGTACAGCAATTATGTTACTAAAGCCATTTCGCATAATTAATTCCCGATTCCTACATCAATAGGGTGAACCAGTTGATTAATATTCAAACCAAACGTTTGATGTCGATCGTCTATTCAAATTAAATCGCTATGTAAGCGTTCCGATATCAAAGTGTCTCTGGCATTTACCCAAACATGTCTAAATTGACTATGGCACTATCGATATTAGGTTGTATAACAGGACGCCTGACATGATCATTGAGAAAGCTGGAGGGATTTAAAGTCTGGGTAAGGTTTAATTTTTCAGAGAGGCCGAAGCTCTCCAGCACACGCTGCTGCCACCGCACCGCCGCCGCGCCGCCACCGCGCCAACAAAGCCTAATTTTTAACACCAGACAAGAAATAGGGGTATTATAAGTTTGACTTGTCTTTCTGCCTGTCTGTCTGGGACATCAACTCCCGAACGGATGGAGCGATTTCAATTTAGTTTTTTTTTTGTATGAAAGGTGAGATTCGCGCGAGTATTTGATGAAAATCAGTTGCCCCTTATCGGTTGTACAAGTACCTTTGCTAATTACTAATTAGTCATAAATAAGTAAGCAGCGGCGGTGGCGCGGTGGCGGCGCGATGGCAGCACCGTGTACAGGAAGCCTAAATGTCCAACAGTGGATGTCCATAAAAATGAGTACCGAGGTTTAATGATAACGAGGATACATTTATTTTTCTGTGCATAGCCATAGATAGAAATATTATTGCTTATAAAAAGTATCTTATGTTCTATACATCCCCCCTTCGCTGATCCATTTTTAACCAAATTTATTATCAGGTGGAGTGCATCAACGAAGGAAGATCTATAATGATGATGATTTGTTCCGCCTTAGACGCCATAAATGAGCAAATTTTTGTATTGTTTATCAATATATTAAGATTGACAGAAGAATCCGTTTTAAACGTCATTTTTTTGTTTTTCATCCTCCTTGACTATATTTGCAGCACACATTCAGTCAATTCTATGTCAAATGTCTTAAGGTTACATTAAAAAAGGTTACATTCGCTAGCTTTTTATATGGTGGTTAAGTAATTATAAATTTTCTAATTTTCCGCGCAATTTCCTTAATTTTTTCTTTCATAAGGACCTTCTCCTGTTAATAACGAACATAACAAAAAAAGAATTAGCGAAATCGGTCCAGCCGTTCAGGCGTGATGCCGTGACCAAGGGAAATAGGGATTCATTTTTATATAGATAGATAAGCCTTCATTTGACCACAATTTCACCTGATGTAAAGTGACGATGTGGTCTAAGATGGAGCATGACGACCTAGAATGTAGATGGCTTCTTCGGGCCACATTACGAAATACGAAAAAATCGCTTCACGCACTGGCCCAGCCCGGAGGGTGGTGACAAGCCGTGGCCGAAGACTACCACCAGAGACTGACTGACTGAGACGCTTACATAGCGATTTGATTTGGCACAAAAAGGGAATACATTCATAAAGTAATTAAATAAATATTTCCGGACAATCTAGACAATAAGATCTAAATGTAGTTCTGCGACTTACTAGCAGTAAGTACACTCGGTTCTAAAAAAATGGGTCAGTCAAAAAACTAATTATCTCCAGAACTGTAAAAGAAATAAAAAAGAAAAAAATTAACTCTTTAGTTTCGCTTCGAATAACATATTATTTAAACTGGATGTAAAGGATGTTGGTGAAGGAATTGCAAGGTTTTCCTCAGCACCAGCTCTTTATAATTAAATTCTCAATGGAACAGTCTTCGTTTCATTACGATAGCATACGTAGTTCAGATGATATGCATTTATGTGACCGACCCGTTAATATTGGAACCGAGTGTAGTAGAATACTAATACATTTTATTTTGGTTCTAAATGTATAATTAGTATTGAAATATTATTCCTTGTTTAGCTACAGAATTAAAGTCTGGGCTATCCAAAATAACGAAAGAATTTGCACTTTCCTAACAGCCTAAGTTGGAGGGCGTTTGCCATGTTTATTATAAATTCATCCCTTATCTCTTTCAGAGGCACAGCTGATAGATAGTCAGCTGGTCCAGATGATTCATGAGGTGCAAGTACCAAGGCTCAAACCAAGAATAGGTTGCAAGGTACATCGGAATACTCGTAAAAGCTCTACGACATTATTAGCTGTCGCTAGTGCGTCTGTAGTGTGTCGTAGAGCGTCTACGAGTATCTATTGAAAGTTGACAGAAAAAATATGTTTTGTTTTTTATTTGCCTATTTATAGCGTCCTTCTGAAGGGAAAATACCTCCCCCTATTCTGCCAAGTGTCCCTGCTAAGTATAATAATAATATCTAATAATGCCAAAGTATATTAGGTTTTATGGTATAGCAGTTTCCACCCTTAAACACAATACAATACAATACAATACTAAAACGCTTTATTGTACACAACACAGGAACATAAACACGTAAAACAAAATAAATAAAAAACAAGTGGTACAATGGGCGGCCTTATCGCTAAAAAGCGATCTCTTCCTTCCTCGACCTTAGGATGGAAAATACTTTACTTAAAATAGAAAGGGTGTACAATATTAAAAATATAACAATATCATCTAAATATCACATTAACATACAGATATCTACATAAAAATATAGTAAACTATTTAATATAAGAATTATTAGATAAGTACATTATTTTCTTAGTTCCAATCGCGCTGTGTCCTTTTCCTATAGGCAGAACCAGCTGTTTCAAGTACCTGTGCCCTTAAGTATGGCAGAGGGAAATCTTGTAAGTTCGAGGACCCTCTGTTAATCTGTCAAGTTATTGTTTCAACGGCCCTTGGGACGCCGAGTGCGTGCCCGAAGTGATGGATGGCACAAATATTTGAATAAATCCTTTGGCTATTCATCGATAGAGGCTTTGAGAGGTCAGGGCCCTTAAAGTGGATCATGCAGGGTTCACTTGGAAGTGGTGATACAGTTGAGCATTTTCACGAGAATACCATTTGAGAGTGTTTGGTGCTCTGTTCTGTATGAGGTTTAATTAATTTTATTTATCTTACGTAATATGGAATTAATGGTTAATGTTACATAATATGGAAATTCACTGATAAATGTAATGCCCCTCATTAGGTACGTTTATTTACTAAAATCTAAATTTAAAATTTAAGAAAAGCCCCCGATTCCAATGCCTTAATTTCCTTAAAAGTAGAACACCATAATATTATGTAATGTGCACGCGATGCTCTTTCATTTGATACCCCACTCGAGTATATTTTCGGTTTTTTTACCACTCTCACCCCGATAACGTTTAAACGGCTCAACCGATTTTCACGAAACATAACTAAGAACCACCGGGCCAAACTCACCTTTCATACGAAAAAACTAAATTGAAATCGCTCCATCCGTTCGGGAGCTATGATGTCCCAGACAGACAGATAAACAGACAGACAGACGACACGTCAAACTTATAACACCTTTTTTGGCCGGGGGTTAAAAATAAATAGAACAAACAAATTTAGTAATCATTTCAACACTAATATGTTTTATATTAATTTTTTAATCCACTCATTACGTTTATCTGTCTGGCTTAGATAGAGGCTCACAGGCAACCGAAAAATCAGTCCCTTTAATATATTAAGGTTATAATTTTCAAAAGGTCCATAATAGCACGCACCTTTGTTAACGTAAAGCTTATTGTACAAATTGGCTCTGGAATTCCATGGTTGGTTGAATAGTCACCCTCGCAGTTCGATAGTTCGAGTGAAGCGATGTGGATTCTGTTCTCGACCCTATCTGCGAACAGATAAGCGCGTAGATAGAAACATGATACATAGTTAGACAAATAGTGTTGGCTAAGAGAGTGCACTCTCGACTTTCATTCCGGAGGTCGTAGGTTCAATCCCGCCACGCACATTTGGATTTTTCTTTGCTTTTACTGCACTTTAACACGTGCTTTAACTGTAAAGGCGAGCATCGTGAGGAAACTGACGTGTTTTTGAGAACTTTAAAGAGTTTGAAGGACATACATTCACCAACCCGCAACTTGGCCAGCGCGATAAATTAAGGCCTAATCTCTCTCGCTTATAGAGAAGTCCCTGTGTCCCAGCAGTGGGAACGTTAATAGGGTGATGATGAGTTAAAA
Source organism: Gymnoscelis rufifasciata (assembly GCA_929108375.1). Classification (NCBI taxonomy): domain Eukaryota; kingdom Metazoa; phylum Arthropoda; class Insecta; order Lepidoptera; family Geometridae; genus Gymnoscelis; species Gymnoscelis rufifasciata. The sequence goes on from OV815303.1 coordinate 15,712,258, forward strand.
ATATCGAAAAGTCTAAGGCGTAGCGTTCATCTATTCCTTATTATAAAATAAAGTCGCCCGCTACGTTTGTCCGTCTATATGTTCTGGAATTACTCAAAAGCTACAAAACGGATCTTCATGCAGCTTTCAGCAATACGTAGAGTAATTAGTAAGAGGAAGGTTGCAATTTGTTAAAGATCTGAGATAATTATTATTATTATAATTATTACACACACAGTGGACACAAACCCATATCTGATATCAAATGTTATAACCCATATCTGGTTGTGAAATGTACAAAATTGTCGAAAAATACAAAAAAACAAAAAATCGCTCGTAATGTCATCATCATCTCAGCCGTAAGACATAGGCCTCCCTCAAAGATTTCCAGTGGTTTCGGCTGGCAGCGGCCTGCATCCACCGTGAGCCCGCAGCCTTCACCAGATCGTCCGTCCATCTAGTTGGTGGACGTCCTACGCTGCGCTTGCCGATCCGTGTTCTCCATTCTAGAACTTTTCGCGAACGCGATCAAATCAGGCTAACCTCGCTTTACCACCTAACTAAGATCAAATTGATATTAAAATTATATTCTAGAATGGATGCACTTGGTTTAATAAAACTCGATTTGTGGCAATCTTGAAATTGGGGCTTAAACTGAATACCTAGTACGTTTTTTTGCATCCAAAGGTTGCCTGGAAGGGATCGCTTTTTAACGATAAAGCCACTGTACATTTGTTTTTCTGCGTTTCTACCTAGGTTTCTGATATCTGTGGTTTCTACGTATTTATATTTTCGTGTTTGTACAGTAAAGTGTTTTTTGAACAGTAAAGTGTTAAAACCCCCGACCAAAAAAGAGGGGTGTTATAAGTTTGACGTGTCTGTCTGTCTGTGTGCCTGTCTGTCTGTCTGTGGCACCATAGCTCCCAAACGGATGGAGCGATTTCAATTTAGTTTTTTTTTGTATGAAAGGTGAGTCTGGCGCGAGTGTTCTTAGATATGTTTCATGAAAATCAGTTGTGCCGTTTAAAAGTTATGGGGGTGAGAGTGGGTAAGGAAAACCGAAAATCTGCAAATATACTAGTGTGGGGTATCAAATGAAATCGCATCGCGTCCACATTCATCATCATCATTTCAGCCGTAGGACGTCCACTGCTGGACATAGGCCTCCCTCAATGACTTCCAGTGACTTCGTTCGGTAGCAGCTTGCAACCACCGCGAGCCTGCTACCCTTACCAGATCGTCCGTCCATCTAGTTGGTGGACGTCCTACTCTACGTTTGCCGATCCGTGGTCTCCACTCGAGAACTTTCCGGCCCCAACGGCCATCTGTCCTGCGTGCCACATGGCCCGCCCATTGCCACTTTAGCGAGCTAATTCGCTTGGCTATGTCGGTGACCCGCGTTCTTCTACGTATCTCCTCATTCCTGATTCGATCACGTATCACGCGTCCACATTACATAATATTATATTGTTTTACGTTTAAGGAAATTATGGCATTGGAATCGGGGGTTTTTCTTAAATTTTAAATTTAGATTAATGTATTGTTAGCTAAGTCGAAGTCTAGAACGAAACATTAGTCTGTTTTTATCATATAAATGTAACGTAAAAGAAAAGTGATATTCTAAATGTATGTTACCATTACCAAAAAAGAGATTTTGGTATTATGTACCCGCAGTATATCTGTCGCCTAACACCAATAAAGCAACAAGCTCTGCTTATGTTGGCTGTGGTTGGGTTAAGATATTGTTGTGTGATGTGATGAATCATAAAACTTTATTACTCCAGAAAAATTAAATTAGAATCTTTTATTTTAATGAAACCTTACATAACAGAACCTAGTCTGTGTCTGACTTCTAAAACTCCCAAAAGTTCTTTGAAATAAAATCTCTAATGAAATCAACCGTGGAACCAAACTTTACAAAAAACTGTAATCAAAAGGTTTCTTCATAAAAAGCGTAAAAACTCGGAAATAATTCTAACGTCTCAATAGACTAATTCACTGCGCCTTGCAAATTGAGGGTTCTACCTCGGAAAGTCGGTCCTTAAAACAATGAGATCCCTCCCATCCTTATTTTTCGTTTAAATCATCCTTTTCATAACTTTTTCCAGTTCCTTGGAGAAGTTTATGCTGTAGGTGAGGGTGAATATTAAGTAACCTGAGTGATAGAGTTTCTCCTGTCGTCTTAGAAAGTTTGTACATGTATTAATCTCATAGGTATACGGACGTAGTATAGAAAAAAGAAATATTACATTTTCAATAACTTGTTTGACAAAATAAATTATTTTATTTTATTAATTTATGCGATTTATGTTACTAATTTATGACTAAATTATTTTGTCAAAATGCTATACAGCTATATTTGTATATACTAGTCGACCCGACAGACGTTGTCCTGTCACGTCTCAAAAAACAATATCCAGTTGACCGTATTGTCAATCTAAACCATTCCCAGATCCCCTTGAACACACACAAAAAATTTCATCAATATCGGTCCAGTCGTTTGAGAGAAGTTCAGTGACATACACACTCACAGAAGAATTATATATATATAAAGATAATGGCTTAAAGCAATAACGCCGCCCATTAACGCATTTTGTATTTAGCTTTTGTATTGTTTTATCTAGGTGTGTAAGGAGTTATATTATTATTATTGTATAGAGCCGCCGTATTGTTTCTTAATAATTTTAACGACGCAAGCATGTGCCTAGCTAAATCCTCTCTCTCTCTCTGCGAAGTATCCTTGAGAACATTGGAACGAAACATCATAGGTACTCTTGACACTAAGTATTGAGGTCTTTGATTATTATTACTTGTGCGGACTTGAAAAAAAATCACACTTCGCCGACTGCTATTATCTTTTTATTTTCTTATCTGTAATATACATTAAATTGTCAGTTTGAAAATATACAAGACCTTATACCAAAAGACGTCAAAACCCTATCATAAAATATCCTAGCATAAAAATTTAATAAAACAGCAGTATGCGTAAGTCGATAAGCGATGAATTGTAAAGAAATTTCCAAAGGTTGGTGTTTCATTCGTAGACCTCTTCGCATAAAACAGTACGTGGCGTCCACATATCTCGAGGCTCATCGGTCTGAGTTGTTTCATGACAGACGTATGCATGGCAAAATGGAGATTGAGACCGTAGCTAATAAGAATTGTTTTTTGTTTTGTAAAATCTCATATTATTAGAAATAATAACGAGTAGTTTTATAATATGCGAGTAACAAATGTTTATAAAATAAATAACATAAGAAAAATACAAGAAGTATTATGCTTGCATTTTTATTCTCTGAACACTGAAGTGTATGCATTTATTTTTATTTATTTAATTGAGGATAATATTGTATTTTAATAAATCTAAAATGAACACTCCCGAATGCTAGATAATGTATAAAGTGTTCTCATTAAGTGATTTTTTTGTAAATTCTTTTGAGATTAATAAACGCTCTTTTACTTGAACACTGATATGTCTGCAGATGTGTGGTCACATCTATCACTCGTGCATTACGCCTTTGATCTGTGCCATAAAAACTGACAACAGGCGGATGAGTGCCGGATGCGTCTCCGGATGCTAAAATACCTAGCACATATGACCAAACCACCCCTACTTCATATAGGGGCAGCAGACTTCCGTCTATGTCCAATGGCATCATGAGATTAAACTAAACAAACTGTCATTAATAATAGTCATTAATAGTAATTGATTGATAATATAAGTATACGCACACTTACATTTTGGTTAATCTGTTTTTTTTATGACAAAACAAATAAATTATCAAATTCAATTGCTTAAGGTCCTTTTTTATGCTAGATGAGCCTTCCTTTGACCACAATCTCACCTGATGTAAAGTGGCGATGTGGTCTAAGATGAGTCATGAATACCTAATAATCCTGACGGTGACGATAAATATGTCAAATTGCAAATACTTAGTCAATAACACATATGTCAAGTTTTAAATAGTAAATCAATTACAATTCAATACAATACAAACGGAATGTCAATTACTGTAGCTTACTACTTGTTACTGTAATGTGTGTAAGGACTGTAAGGTGAAGCTTAGCATAGATGTCGGTGCACTTCTTAGTTTCTTAGGTTAAGCTTAGGTTTAAGCCTTTTTGCTCAGGAACAACTTAACAAGAAGCATATACTAGAGGTATATAGTAGTTCCTCTAAGCAGCTGTTTCGCGAGGCCCGTGCCGATACCGCGATGTTCCCATTGTGCTAACACGGGCGCTCCCCTTATCTACACAAATAAATCTACTTCCAACTTAGCCAGGGAAGCAACCAGGCCACGAGTTTATTTAATTTCGTTAGAAAGAAAAAAACCTGCATGGTGGATTATTTAGACGGTACCTAATTCAAGGGCTGGTACATTTACCACTACATTCAAGGATTTTGGAGAAATGTTACGGTCAGGTAAATAAATGCTATACTTAGTAGCAAAAATATTAAAAGATCCCTCCACAAAGATCGATCCTATACACAGAAGTCAAACACTTAAGATTCCGTACACGTATTCCGAAAACATCAAAGTATCTGCGTTCCAAAAACATTAAAGTATTAAATGTACTACTTCTTTTTAATTTAAATTTTACATTGCAGTGCACTAAAAATACTTTATCTTTATTTATTTACAAAATAAATATAAAAACATTTATCCATCAACTTAATGTACATACTTATATACAGTAAGAAGGTTTGAAATCCTCTTTTAGGTAAATGAATAGTGTTAGAGGAATCTCGTTCTTCCATAAATAAAACCAAGTACTTATAGTAAATTAAGTTTAGCTATTAATTTGAGTGAAAAATAGATATAGCTTTAAAGAAAATATTATGTATTTAAATAGCACGTGTTTACGAATTGTTTTATTTAAGTTGTTTAATTTACATGTAAAAACGGTGGTCAAAAATACCAAAAAAAAACTGAATTTTGCTGTAGATTGAACTCTTAAATACGAACATTGATTCCATACTTTGTCAGTTTGAGGTTTTAGTATACCTACTTTATTTTTAGCTTTACCCCGAAGCTTTGCACGCGTTAATGGATATTCCCCACAGAATATTAACAAGTTCGCGGTCAAAGTTTCCGATGTCCTGTCTCAATAATATCCGACCCAAAATGAATTTGTGAAATCGGTTCAATATTTTTTAAGATAGGTACCACTTTTCAAACTAAAAAAATATTCACAAACTGTCTCTTTTTAATCCCTTAAAAGTGGGCAATACCGATGGGGCTTCTTGTTTTCATATTCCCCAAACTGCTTTATTTTATGACTCCTATAATAAACGAGCTAAGCAATAATTGAAATTTAATACCTACATTAAAAAGTTGCGCTCTAAAATACACACCTGAACCCATAAACTACTTTAAACACTCGAACCGATTTAATCGCGAAGAAACTGGGTTAAAGCGCATGAATTTTACAAAATGGCTCCGTCCATGCGCTGACTAAGCGTGATCTTGAATAAAATCGTTATGAGCTTATTACGATAAGCTTGGTTAAGAGTTCAGTCTAGCGAGGAAGTCCTGAGGATTTTTCATATTTCAGATATTTCCGTGTATTATTCGAAATTTGAAATGTTTTAGACGGTGCGATTGCTTATTCGAATTATTTCTTTATTTGTTTCTTGTTACTTTGAACAAGGGATACTTATTGAAATATTTACTAGGTTATAAACACATAATTTTTTTGTACAGTTCACAAAAACAAATCAAATTAACAAAAATACACATTAAACCTAAAAGCAAAGTACCTATAAAGGCTTGTTGTTGTTGCGGTTTTGATGTTTTAAAGCAGTCTGCTCCAAGAAACATTTGGATGTAAAATATACAAGGTGTCTCTTTTATGGTATATACAGCGGAAAGGGGGTGAAGGGCACGCGCCAGGGGAACATTTTTTGTTCTAGCATAATTAGATTTGGAAGCCCATTTGTTGAAAAAAATCTTTAAAGTGTCATTAATATTCATTAATAATAGTCAATAATAGTAATTTATTGATAATATATACGTCACAATTACATTTTGGTTACAATGGTTTTTTAGTGTAAATCCGTGTATCCAATTTTTTCGTGAACGATAGCCATGAACTATTATTTTTTATTGTAATTGACTTTGAGAGGTGATGATTAAAGTAAAACCTATCTCATTTAGTATAATGATAATAATCACTAAATAAACGGTGGTAATTTTTTTAACTTATCCCAGGGGTTATTAAAAATGAAATCAACAGATACGAGGCTAAACATGACCTAGAGATTAGATTAGGCAAAAAAAATATGAGGCCTTTTTCCAAAAAAAAAGGCCTTGAAATCGAAAAGTTGAAGAACAAAATATTTTCGTTTAGTGCGCGCCCTTCACCCCCTTTCCGCTGTATATACCATAAACAAAACACCTTGTATATTATAACTATTGTCTGATATAAATTAAAAACTAGTCTAACGTAAAATTAATGTATAGTTTCTATTTGTATATAGAATTATAATGAAGGTATAGAGAACGGAACGTCGAACATAAAAAGTCCACATTCGACAAGTTAAAATAGAGCGTCTAATAAAACCCTTTGTTGGTTTATTTGTTCCATGCTATGTCATTGCAATGTATATTCGTAAAGGTAATGCACAAAAGAGCAAGTTTATATATGGTACTAAGTAGAGAACGGAACGTCAAAACACGAAAGTCTACGTTCAATACATCATCCTGCTAAAATGCAGCTATGAATGAACACCTTTGTTTGATTTTATTTGTTCGATGCAATGTGTTCGTAAAGGTGTTGCACGAAAGAGCAAGTTTATACAGCACTAAATAGAGAACGGAACGTCAAAACATGAAAGTCCTCATCCGATACATCTGCTAAAACGGAGCGTCGAATTAACGGCACGGAACTGCCAACAGCTATTGCCCCTCCATTAGCAAATGACAACGTAGCTCTATGCTATCTGGAATAGAATAATAGTTATTAATCATAACATAATCGTTACTTATAAAATATAACTTTCGCTATTTGTAAGCATGGATCTTTTAATCTTCAAACCAATTTAAATGCGGTTTTCAGCAATAAATAATAATAAATATTTCCGGACAATCCACAATATTTGATTACAAATTAATTTGATTACACGAAACATAAAAAATTACAAATGTCCAAGGAAATAATATCATGCTAGTCAAGAATTTATCAATTAAGTATTTAATGTCCTCTACGAATTAATTGATATTTAAAACATTCACACGAGTCATCTTTGGACTTATAAAACCATGATTTGAAAAATGCTTATTTTGTTAACCTTCCATTGCGGTTACGATCTGACAAAACAAAATCGTGGGCAACAACCAGACAAAAAATCGACCTGTGATTCTATTTTAATTTGGAAACTGTAAAAATAAGGATATTTTATTATATCGCACACACAGTATGCACATTTATTATTGTCACAATTTGCATGAGTATACGTTCGACTAAATGTGTAAGATAATTCGCGTTACTTTGTAAGTAAAAACATTTCCATTGATCGGAGTTCCGTGTCCATCACTTCCGTCCTTCCCAATAGACCGTCGATGACTCGTTGGACTAACTAAATTATCAAAATCCAATAGCGGCAACCTATGGTAGTATTTTACACATTTTATAACCTTATTTGGGAGCACGGTACCGGCCGAAAAGCCCATGGAATTATGAGGTACCTATTATGTTTCCTGTGGATCTATATGGTTGATAAATATTAGGTCCTTACATATGAAATTGGCGTTTTGTATGGGAGGAACAAAAAGTCGAATATTTTTTAATATAATATATTTAATTAATCAAAGTATGAACCATTATTTTCTATGCACTTTTGCCATCTTATAGGTAGTTCATTGATCCCTTTACTAAAAAAACCAGTCGGACGGGAATCAATAAAATCTTTGAAGGCGATTTGGACTGCCCCATCGGAGTTGAATTTTTTCCCTTGCAAGAAGTTATCCAAATTTCGAAAAAAATGGTAATCTGTTGGAGCAAGGTCCGGGGAGTACGGAGGATGTCTTAGACTTTCCAATTGAAGCTCTTCTAATTTAGTAGCCGTCTGTTGCGCAGTGTGTGGTCTAGCGTTGTCGTGAAGCAGCAGTGGCGTGGAGCGATTGACCAGCCTAGGTTGTTTAGCCGCTAGCTTTTCCATCATGGTTTGCAATTGCTGACAATAGACATCAGCCGTAATAGTCTGGCCAGATTTGAGAAAACTGTAATGAACAATACCGGCACTAGTCCACCAAACGCTTACAAGTAACTTTTTTGGGGTTAATTTTCGCTTGGGGCAGGATTTGGCTGGCTGGCCAGGATCCAACCATTGCGCTGAGCGCTTCCGATTATCGTAAAGAACCCATTTTTCATCACAGGTAATGATTCGGTTTAAAATACCTTCATTATTGTGCCGGTTTAGTAATGTAACGCAGCAGTCGACGCGCGTTTGCCGGTTTGCTTCAGTCAATTCGTGAGGTACCCACCTTTCAAGCTTTTTAATCTTCCCAATTTGCTTCAAGTGAATTAAAACAGTTTAATCACTAACACCGCAGCCTACAGCTAACTCGGACGTGGTTTGCGATGGATCCGCTTCCACAATAGCCTTCAACTCTTCATTATCAACTTGAGTCTCAGGCCGTCCACGGGGCTTGTTCTGCAAGTCGAAATTTCCAGAACGAAAACGTTGGAACCAAAAACGAACTGTGTTTTCTTTTGCAACACGACCGCCATACACATCATTCACCCTTCGAGTTGTTTCCGCAGCACTAGTGCCACGGCGGAACTCGTACTCGTAAATAATGCGATATTTTAAGTTTTCCATTTTGTAAAATGAGTGACGCAAACAGAAAAAAACAGAAGAAAAAAAACAAATGAATGACGATCATCGAAGCACAAATACATGAGTCTATAGCTGTACAAATTTGAATTTGGAATTCCTTACCAAAGAGGAGAAATTTGTGATTAAAGTGGCCAGTACGAAAAACGCCAATTTCATATGTAAGGACCTAATATATGGGGTTATTATGGACAGTGAGAGATCTAGTGAACCGATTCATATGATAAAATAGAACTGAGTAGCAAGCAAAAGCTTTTATTAAAAACAAAATCTTTAAAACAAAACAAAATGGAGGTTTTGTCTGATCACGACCGTAAGTGGTAACCCTCTGAATCCTTACACGTGACCTCCGGGTGTTGCTAAGAACAGTCTCTGGTGGTTGGCTTCGGCTTGTTACCACCCTCTGGGCTGGGCCAGTGCGTGAAGCGATTTTTTCGTGTTTCGTAATGTGGCCCGGAGAAGCCATCTACCTTCTAGGTCTTCATGCCCCATCTTAGACCACATCGTCGCTTTACATCGGGTGGGATTGTGGTCAAATGATGGCTTATCGAAATTATATATATTTTTTTTCATATATTTTTTTGTGGACGACTTTATTTTATTTTCATATTATTCGGAAAACTAGGCTAAAGCTAGGAATTAAAACAAAGTAAATATAGTAATAATTTGCACAAAACACATAGTTTGGCGCATGTACTCTGATGGCCAATTAAAAGTTTCCGCAGATAGGTATATTAGTATATTTAACTTTTCATAATTTATTTCAAAATTTCAAGCATTACAAAGGAAAACACAAACATGAAGTACCTACTCATAACAAAGCGGTCAGAAAGCAATCAGTAGAGATATTACTGACCTGACACGCGCTACTAGCGACTTCCTGCGGAGCGATTGGAAACTATCGCCCTCTGAAATTACACCCACATCGGATAATAACAAGTCTTGATTGCAGTTTTCACTTTGATTTTATATTATCTTTGGTCAATAGAAATCAAAGTCAAAGTCAAAACGTTTATTTCCTTAGAAGCCTATGCTTACATGGACAGGTCAACTTAAAGCTAATGTAAATTAAAACTAAACAATAGAATGCTATTATTGTGGTACCTAACTCAGAAACTAGTCGAAAAGTATCTACATTTTAATAATACTTGGACCAAGAAACTCGATTCTTTAATTCATATTAAAGAAGCAATCATTTGCTTTGTCTGCATAGGTGTCTAGCTTCAAAAAGTGCGTGTGTGTGTTTTATTACGTGAACTGAATCATTACCGTTCTATTCCTTTCCTCTCCATTCAAAGTTTGCCGAATGGGGATCGCTCACAGCGATAAGGCCGCCGTTTGTACTCCGATGTATTTTCTTGTTGTCTGTATACTGTTACTAGATATTATTTTTGTGGTGTACAATGAAGAGTTATCTATCTATCTACATATTTGATTAAAACATTAGACTGCCTAAGTGGCGCGGTGGACGAGAGTAGCAAGAGGTAGCGGGTTCGATTCCCGCCGAGGGGTCAAGTGTTTGTATGTTCTGCAAGCACTTTCTCCTTGGTCTGGGTGTTTAATATGTATTAAAAGCAATCAGTAGATTTATTATTATTACAGACCTGACAGGTTACTAGCGACATCCTGCGGAAGCGATTGGAAACTATCGCTTGCTGAAATTACATCCGCATCGGATAACAAATCTTGATTGCAGTTTTCACTCTAATTGTCACTGATCAACTTAAATGGGTCTCTTGAATTTAAACTGGAGATATTGGGGTATTTTGCCTTAGTAGGATATGTAAGATAATGAGGTAAGGTAAGATTTTGCTCACCGAAATAGACTAAAATCTTAGCAGTTGTAGGTACCTATACAGCTCCCCGCTGCCCCGCTGTGCTACACGGGTTATAATAAATTTCCTAGCGTGAAGACATTTTCCTGCATTTTAGATCACGCAGTAAAATAGATATAGTGCGGTAGTAATACATTAAACCAGACAAAATCCTTGCGGGATTCAGTTCTATTATACTAGGTTTTTTTTTAGGTCGGCCACTAACAAGATGGACAGATGATTTGGTGAAATAATTATTTAATTGCGAAATGCGTTTCTTTCTTTTTTTTTCATTCATTAATTTCTTACTTAATATGGTTTAACAGGTTTTTATGAAACATGTCCAAGAACACTATTGATTAACCCATATTTCAAACAAAAGTAACGCGAAAAATGGGCGGAAAGGGAAGGGACCAGAACAGCCGCCGGCAGAATGATTTTTATTTTTCTCTGTGGTCTCAGCCATAAGAATTAGAGCATATTTGCCGGTCCTCACATTTTGCATACTCTACGGTCTATAGCGCCTGCTCTAAAAATAATTGGAGTATTTGAAGTCCAAAGTATATAGATAGATAGATAGATAAGTGTTTATTTGTACTCCAATCACACACATACAATAATCGGGCAAAAACAAAAAGGATACAATATTAAATTAAAATTAGTTAATAATAATAATAATAATAAATCATTTATTTCAGGCATCTAAGGCCCATATAAACATATACCTTATAGACTAACATACATAAAAAATATAAATCTTATAAACTAAAGTGTCATCATCGTGAATCATCTGTTACGGCGGTGTCGCCTTGCAGTGTAGGCGACCGATGAACCGTCGAAACTTGACCCCTTGCGGCCAAAACTGCTTATTCAGGAACGTCGACAGATGTTTAGTTGGAACCCGTACCATAAATGAACCGAAGCTCACATTACTGCGGGATTCCAACCTTTCGACGCGAACCAAAAATGCAGTCTTGGTTCGGATGTATTCCACCACAGCCTCGGAGTTCACGGTGTGCGAGACGCGCGAGATGTAGATTGGCGTGGTAGGTACTTCCGCTCGGAACACAGAGTTTGGGTCCGAGGGCCCAGTGCCGCACTGATTGCGGCCTTTAGGTTTACGGCACTTGCGAACAACCATGGTATAGCCCTCCGCGTCACATGGCGCCTTCCCAGAAGCCGGCGTAGGCGCAGCATCACGTGGTGGCCCACAAGGCTTCTTAGTCCCCTTCCGCCTTGGTTGCGGGCGCGGTGCAGGCGCGGCAGCAGCGGCGACGCATGCATAAGCGCGCGCGGGGGAGGAGAGGGAGGGCACGTGCGCATTTGTCGGTCTCTCGGTCAAAAGTTAACATGATTATAGCATGTGTGCGTTGCAGTAAAACAAAAAGGCCACAGCTCAGCGTAAAGTTGCTCATGGAGCAACACTGATTTTCAGCTATATCTAGCTATATCTTGAGGTATTGTTGAATAGGTCCTTTAATAAGACTTGTGGTCTGAGAAGATCATTTTGTTAATTTTTTTTAGATTTCTAAATAATTACACCTTCTCTATTAAAACGCTCGCTCAGCATTTTAATTGTTGAGAAGCTAGACGCCGCTCGAGGAAAAATTAATGCGCTAATTAAACGCGAAGTGCTAGATGGTTTGCGTAGAGTGTTTGGAGTTCATCAACCCATTATCTACGTCACCTTTGCAGTCATAGAATAAGTAAGATATTAAATTTACTAATCTCATTACCTAAAATAATTTTGACAAATTGTTGTTGATGCTATGTGTTGATAGGTCTGTAATAAAATAAAATAGGTAGGTATTTGCGAGGTCTATAATAATCTCACAAAGTCAATAGTATCGAATTAACTAAGAATTACCCAAAGCTTTAACTAAATTATAAAAATCGCGCATTGTGGATTGATTACTCATATATCTGATGATAATGAGTGTTTCCTAATTTTTACCCATCACTCGTAATTTTAATTACATAATTTTATTGTAATCCCAAGTTTTTTCCCAAAGGGCCGTAATAGTAAATCACAGTCAATCAACGACTGTAGCCGTTTACTCCCCAAAATGTTTATTCTTTTCCGTCGATCTATTGTTTAATCTCTTCAGTATTGATTCACAGTGACCACGCGCCCTTCAAATAGCATTACTGATTTTATTCGTATGCAATTCAACCTTAACCTTGGTCTGGGTGTTTAAAATGTATAATAAAAAATATATATATATGTATATTATATTAAGTATATCAGATGTCTGGTACCCGTAACACAAGCTAAGAGCTTACCACGGGGCTAGATGTTGTTGTGTGGATTGTCCGGAAATATTATTACTATTATATTATTATTAACCTCAAAACCGTTGGTTTAGTAACTATTGTTTTATTTTTATTTTAAATAAATTTGTAACTTTTTATTAGAAGTAGTAGGCTCATACTCATAACATAATGACAGAAGTCATAATCATTTATTCGTTGTTTCATGTGTCACAATAAGGTATTACAGTAATTGCTTCCCTAACATAAGTCCCGTTTGGGGCTTACAACTTTAACTAAAACTTAGATTTAACTTATAAGATTTTCATTATTATTTATTCTTTATCACACTTATAGCAACATTCATTGCATAAGTAACTTATAAATTGTTATACATTATGTCGCGTAGGAAATATGAGAGACCAGCCTCGACAAATATTTTTCCACATTTCTAACTATCTGGTCACTGTCATCTCGAGTTTTCACCCAAAGGGCTGTAAAAATAAATCACAGTCTCAAACACTAGCTCCCTCGATCTATTGTTTAATCTCTTCGGTATTGATTCCCGGTGACCGCACGCCCTTCGACAGTTCGGACTGGACTCCTGCGGATTACGTCGTTATTGTAAGTTATAGCCGTTCATATTGAATAAGGATTTGGGAACGACGTGGTTTTTAAAGAGAGAGAATGTGGGAAATAGGATTCACCAAAAGGCTTGTTGACCGTAGAGTATTTATTAGAGTTGTTGCAGATGCACTTAAAGTGATAGTATAGTAGGCCGCGAGAACAACCTATTTCAATAATAATACGAAAACAAAACAAAATATAGTTTTAAAAATACTTAGGTACCTACTTAAAAAAACTTACTTTAATCCTGTGTGGGAAGGTTAGACCCTAAAAACAGAACTTTATCACCAATGAAAAAGTAATTAATACTTACTTAAAGTATTTAAAAATAAAAAATACTTACGTACAGTCCGCGTTAAATTTATATTAGCGCCTATAAAAGTCAAAATAATCTGAAAAACATGATACCAAATTGATATTAGCAGTAACAATCATCATAATATTGTATGAGCCCAAAGTGGTTAAAATATCTCACATCTCTTGTTTCATATTTATAATTTATTTAAGCTGACTTAAAAATTTATCGTCTTAAAGAGTTTGCTTGATAGCTTTGTTTTTCAGATTATATTTGACAATTCTACCTCTTCCCTAATATGAAATAAACTTTTCTGATCATATGAATTTATTGCACCAGAAAGTACACAATAACATAGGCATTTAAATTATTACATGGAATTTCATTAGTTTAACTTAATCATTCTTTTAAAAGTCAGTAACAAGTTAATAAACTCACAATATCACTTAAATTTAAAGAACTACAGTGAAAGTTATCATTTGCTTGCGTTATGAGTGGTTAATTTAAACCGAACAGTAACACCCCTCGTCCTTAGAGTCCGTACTTCAACAAAGATAAAAAGAAAGAGGACTGACATTTTTGGGCGGTAAAAGCGAAAAATCTCGTCTCGTCCATGGGGGATATTTGCAATCAGCGGAGCAGAACTAAACACGTCCCTCTGGTTCTACTACCTACCTACCTATCTGTTTATTTGTCTGTACGTAATGTACCTAGGTTTTAGATGGAACTGCTTAATACTAATAAGATGTTTTTTGGATATGTTGTGATCGCTTCTGAACTTAGTATAAAAAAATTAAGAAAACTATTAAAACTATGTTTTTTCCTTGATATTATTTGGTTTTATATTTTTTTTAAGTTGACCTGTGCTTTTAAGGAAATACACGTTTTGACTTTGAGTTTTTGAAATGAAATTTGTTTATTGCTTGAAATATGGTATACATAGGTGTAAAAAAAAAGATAAAGATAAAAAACGTTTATTATGTCATCAAACTAAACTTAAATTAAATATTCTACAGATGTAACATATTGATTCTTAATGACATAAATGGTCACCAATCAGCATGTGCTATGACAGAACTAGGTCCTGTCATAGCGCTGGTCTTCCATGGTGACCAAGAATAGCGAGAAGCGGCTGCTGCGTTAATCGCAGGAATAGTTAAAAATAATATTTTTTAAATAACAACATAACATAAAAACTTAAAAACATACAAAATTAAAATTGTTTATAACTAATCAAAAATATTGCTAAACATCCAACATAAACATACAATAAAAAACATACATACATTCAAAATTGAGATCCATGGAATGGAATTTAAGATAATACAAGTTAATTTACAGTCTTTTTAAAATAAAATTGAAGTACAGAACGGCTGGTTCTGTTGTTGTGTTGGTGTCAGGTTATTTATACAGTTCTACATACTTCGTCAATTCAGATTTGACTTTGATTGTAGTTTCTGATATTTTGTATCAGTAGGTCATCATAGCCTGCCTTCACTAGCTGCTAAGTATAGGCTGAGAGGAGCTCAGCACATTTTTAACAGATTGGCATTATCTATTAAACTAAGCTGTTATTTTGTTCACAAATCTCTCTATAACACTAATTCAATTAAATATCTGTTCTCTCCCAAAACACAAAATAATAAATCACCCCAAAACAACTTTATTTTCTTAAGTCTCGAATAGAATTCCCAAACAAAGTTGCCACGAACAGCTAGTTTCACATAATTCTCATTCAGAGTACGAGGCCAAAATTCAAAGGCTCGAAGTAATCGAGACGAATGACCACAGTAAGCCAACCTTATTGAGTTATACCAGTAATGTTGAAAAAATGGAGTCTGGGAACTAGCCATTAGCAAACGAAAAACGGCTTTATCCGTGCCAGTTTTTTTGGCCGTTTTTGCTTGAAAGATTTGGTTGGTTCAGTTGGTCTCATAGATCCTTCTTGTTCCTTTTTTGCGTGGCAAACAAAATTCTAGTTCTGCGGTTGTACTATTGATTTTATCACTTCTCTGGAGCTAGTTGCTTGTGGTATTGTAAATAAAAGATATTAAACATTTTGTGAAAAGCCGTGTTGGCTAAAGTGGGAGGACACTCGACTTTCATTACGAAGGTCGTGGGTTCAAACCCCGCCACGCACCTCTGGATTTTTCTTGAGAAATTTATGTGCACCGGCATGTTCTGAGAACTTTAAAAGAGTTTGAAGGACCTGTAACATTCACCGACCCGCACTTGGCCAGCGTGGTGAATTAAGGCCTAATCTCTCTCGTCAAGAGAGAAGTCCCTGTGTCCCAGCAGTGGGAACGTTAAAAGGGTGATGATGAAACATTTTGTACAAATGGAAAGGGTTTTAAAAGCTTATGGATCGTGCACATGTTACTATTAATATTCTCCATAATTACTTATTACAAAATTCTTGGATGTGAAAAATATTATCCATACTAATGTTTAAAATGCGATAGTTACTCTGTATGTTCCTCTTTCACGGAATAACTACTGAATAGATTTAAGTGAAATTTGGTACTCATATTCTCCAGATCCTGAGAACCTGACACTACTAGTAAGTAGGTAATAAATGCGAAAAAATAGATTATGCAGAAACGGGAAATCCATCGAGGGCTACCAATAAAAATGGTTTTCCGAATATACGTCAATTTTTAATCAGTGAAAAGGGCGATTCTACTCACCAATACAAACCGGTTTTTTTATAATCTTCAAATCCAATATTGGATTTTATATATATATAAAACACAGGCTTCTCGAATTTAGAAACCTAACAAAAATGTTAGGTTAGCCTTACAAATACTGGGTAGGCGAAGTGCATTTCTGTGGGAAAGCTTTCATTGGGTGCTAAATTCTATAGCAGGTACATTATGGAGTAGGTACATACGTCATGCAAGACGTAGGTACACTTGCTGGGAATAGTTGCAGCTTGTCCGACATACCGTGGGTTGTGGCCGACAGAATATGTTGCGGTCAAGATTGCGCTGTAACCTAGTGTAGAACAGGTGGACTGATTAAGTAAGGCATGTGTGTGGGTATCTGTGTGTTTGTATGTGTGTGTGTGTAGTTAAGTTTACCGACTATGTCCTGTTTACAGTCTTGAACGTAGTAGTTCGCAACTGAGATCGCTCAGTTTAGGTCGCCTTAGAAACCCAACACCTAGTTAAATTTAACATGCCTAGACTTTGTTAATCCTATTATTATTTTAGTGAATCGCTTGAAGTCGATATAAGTGACCTTTGAATACTTTAAACAGAAAATGTATATCTTTTATCATTTTAATATACCTACCCAATTTAGATCTTTAGAGTAGGTAGTAGTAGGTATTGTATTGTACCAATAATTCTTCGGCAACTCATGTTATTTTATTGTAGACTTAATAACCGTAATTAAATTAATAGCCTACAACATTACTGTTATAATCTGTAACAAATATTTATTTTAATCCTATGAATCTACTATGTGAAGTTCAAATTAAATAAATAAATAAACAAAATCAGCCCTGCCGATCTACGATCGAGGCTCTAGCACACCCACCAAATACTAAATTTAGTTGAATATTTCGTAGTAATTTATTATTTTATGTCCCTGGTACTCCAGGATCCCAGAATAAGAGGTTTTAAGGCGCCTGTATGGGCCAACGGCCTTGAGGATTCGGGCGGAGTCAAAATTATTCCCCGCGCAACCGCATATTCCCCGCTACATTTTTACGACGCAGAGCGCGGTCAGCGCGGCCTGCGCTCTCGGCAAGCGGTCACGCGTGCCGGGTCCTCGCGAGTCGCGACGCCGTAAATAAGGACTTTCCAACTACATCATTATTACGCTAAAACTATTCTACCTAGAGATTTATGTATATATTATAAAATGTATTGTTAAAATTAATTATATATTATTATTAGATATTAATGAACCTTAATTTTTAAACTATTTTAGTGTATTTTCTTGTTGGTGGTTCTAATATAACAAATAAATAAATAAATAATAAGTATGTTTTTTTAACTAGGTTTTCTTTACTTACTAAGTACCAACCTAATAATAAGATCCTAAGCCAATCCTGCCAGGGTAGGCTAGTTACCTATACAATGTGTATTTTCGAAGCTTGATCAAACGCGGATTTGCGGAATTTGCGGATACATGACAAAAATTAATCGATAAATATCAGATTTTTTTTTATGTAAACTATTTAAAAAAGTCGATTTAATATTTTTTTATGAGAACTAGGTACTTCATCTGGTGTTTTCTTCGTTTCTGTTTGAGTAAACGGTGTATTTTATTCAAAGTAGGCTCATTAAAAAGCTAGATAGTTTACCTAGCTATGAAAATTAAAAGAAAATACAATTTCGGTACAAAAGCCTATTAAAACTTTTTTTTGTAGAAATTTAACAAAAAAAATAGGTATTTATTTTATTTTTAATCTGTAACTTTTACACTGGATTATTGAGGTATACTTTTTTGCATGTCATATTAAACTTCATAATTTATACAACAAATCTCTTCTAAAAAGTAAGGGTTTTAATTTTATGAATAATGTCTGGTTTTTGCTTGAAGGCCAATCGTCTGATAGAATCTAGGTAGTATCTGCAATATTCATAATGTCATAGGATTAGAAAATCGGGCATAAAGACGAGTACAATTTCAGAGTTTTGGTCAGTCACTAAGTTTTCGTGGTATTTTGCTTTTCCTTTTAAGTTTCAGGTAGATAGTATAAAATTATTTGAAATACTACGCGACTGACACTGTTGGTATCCATTGATACTCTAAGGTTGGTGGGTAGCCCACGTACCAAAAAGGTTAATTAATCTCTTTTTGCTGTCATGTTAGCTATTCGAATTAGGTACTTTCTGCCTTGTACAGAGATCAACAAACAGCAAATTATGTAATGAATCAAGGCAAGATAAGATGAAACGGAACGAAGCCTTTGCCCAAAAGTGGGATATTAACGGTGGATAATGATAAGATTAAGTAATACAACACTTTAAGTTATTAGGTACTATCAATTAATTTATTGATTGTTCAAAATGCCAACCATTTTCCTCAATGCATATCGTTGCAAGTAAACCCACGTTCAGTTCACAAGTTCTTTTTAGTACATCGCGATCGTTTCTTATTTCATTCGCTGGTGTGATTCATGGTGACGCTCCAGCTCACTTCACCACAATCGTGCGTGATCATTTTAATGCAACTTAAGATACATAATTTGTTGTCTGTTGATATTTGGCACTACAAGGCAGAAAGTACCTAATTAAAATGGCTAATAACATGACAACGAAAAAAGGTAGACCCATACTCTTTGTAGAATTTGTAGAATAATAATAATATAACTCTTTATTAGAAACCAAGATAAAACAATACAAAAATGGACTTGCATAATACAAAATGCATAATGGGCGGCCTTATTGCATAAAGCAATTTCTTCCAGACAACCTTTGAAAAATATTATGAAGTTTAATAAATAATGCAAAAAAGTTTAAAAATTATAGATCTACAAAATAAAAAAAAAAATGTTTGGTAAATTTCTACAAAAAAAAAATTTTGCGGGCTCTTGTACCAAAATTGTATTTTGTTTTGAATTTTCTTAATTAGGTAAACTATCTAGCTTAGAGTGTTAGATATGTGTGTTGATGGATATGTGGGAAGAGGTAGGTCAAAGAAAATATTGATGGACTGTTTGAAGGATGGCATGCGTAAGAACAAAAATGACTGACAAAAATGTTTCTAAGATAATGACTTTTTAAATTGTACATTAATTAGTTTTATGACTTTGAATTTTTGCTTACTATGATAATTACTGATGTTATAAATGTTTGATGAAATTAATTTAAAGTTAATAATTATAAAAATTTATTAAGTACTGTATTTTGTTAGATTTTTATTATTTTAGTTTATTCAATAATGTAATGCCAATTTTATAATTGCATGCCTGGACAGGTAAAATACATTGATCCATGTAAAATTTAAGCCATAACAACGCTGTAACATGTATTTACGCAATAAATTAATTTTGAACTTTGAAGGAAGGAATGAGTGTTGAGATGACGAGTGACAGAGGAAAATGGAAGGAAGAAAGATTTTGCGTCGACCCCACGTAATATGGGATAAGGGCTGATGATGATGATGATGTAAACTATCTAGCTTTCAAATGAGCCTACTTTGAATAAAATACACCATTTAATCAAACAGAAACGAATAAAAAACCATACGAAGTAGTTTTCATAAAAAAATATTGGCTTTTTTTTAAATAGCCAACATATAATTTTTTTATCCTAAACTAGCTGTGCCCTGCGGTGCTACCCGCGTTATAATGGATGACGGATGAAGTACTCTTAACCAACAACATATTTATTTGAATAAAGATTAATATTATTATGTTGATACAACTTAAAGCGCGGACTGTTTTTTAGATCATTAAAAGAGCTATTATTCTTTAATACATATTTTTTGTGTATCTTGAACCGTTTTCACGGCGCACGCAACGGAAGGCTTCAAAGATGAGCAATTTCTCCCGTTTTTTACACATTTACCACTATATCTTTGCTCCTATTGGTCGTAGCGTGATGTTATATAGCCTATAGCCTTCCTCGATAACTGGACTATCCAACACAAAAATATTTTTTCAATTCGAACCAGTAGTTTCGGAGATTAGCGCGTTCAAACAAACAAACAAACTCTTCAGCTTTATAATATTAATAGTATAGATTTATCCATAAATGTATGTCGTGTATCCGCATTTAGTTTGATCAAGGTTCGAAAATACACATTGTATATACTTTGTTTGTATCATCTACCTAGTAATAATAAAAATAATAAAACTCTTTATTACACACCATATCACAATACAAAAAGGGACTTAAAGCTAAATACAAAAATGCGTAATGGGCGGCCTTATTGCTTAGAGCAATTTCTTCCAGACAACCTTAGGATGGAGAGGATAATGCACAGCAAATAACTGGACGGTGCGGTGACATAAAATATATATAACAATTAATTCATTATTTAATTTTTAATTATATTTATACAAGTATGTGCTAGTTATAAATAAATAATATTTCCAGACAATTCACGCAACAACATTTTAGTCCCGTGGTAAGCTCTAAGCTTGTGTTACGGGTAGGTACTAGATATTTGATATACTTAATATAATATACATACATTTAAAGATATTTTTTATTATACATATTAAATACCCAGACCAAGGAGAAAAGTGCTTGCAGAACATACAAACACTTTTACCCTCGGCGGGAATCGAACCCGCTACCTTTTGCTCTGCAAGCGGACATTCGCACACCGCGCCTACGAGGCACTCAGAGTCAGAGATAGTTAACTAGGTAACCCTTATAAAAAAAAAAAACAACTTTTTCATAAGTGTTTTTTTTTGTTTATAAATATTAATAGGTAGGTACTTATTATATTAGCTTGGTACTTAATTCACTAGTTGGTAGGTAGTAAGTATAATCATTACTTATTTATTACTAACTTTTATTCCTGCTAATTGCTTAATGAACTTGTCCAACGAATATACAAAAGTCCGAGCTCAAATACCTATTTCTAAAATATAAAACTAAACAACAGAGTCCATGTGCAAACAATAATCGTTATACGGTTACATCGAAAAATGCATTTGGACCGATGACGAAGACGCGCGACACAACCTCC
Organism: Gymnoscelis rufifasciata; assembly: GCA_929108375.1. Classification (NCBI taxonomy): domain Eukaryota; kingdom Metazoa; phylum Arthropoda; class Insecta; order Lepidoptera; family Geometridae; genus Gymnoscelis; species Gymnoscelis rufifasciata. The sequence goes on from OV815303.1 coordinate 15,733,718, forward strand.
CCGTCCGATAGTCTGAGCCACACTGCCGCCCGTCGCCCCCGCACAGACCCGGTCGTTCCATTTCATACCGAAAACACAAAATAATTATTTGTAGTCGTATAAATCATTTGTTTTAATTTTCAAACGTACAGTTTGTGTGGAATACTTTGACAAATATTTAAGTTAAAGAAAAATACTCAAACTCAATACCGTTTAAAAGATATATCCAAATTTCGGATAAAAAATGCCTTACTTTGAATATTTTTTTTATTAAGTAATAATGAAGATACAATAATTTCAAACGTTCAAGTTGTAATTTAATATCTATTTTGCAACATATATTTTTTTTATACATATTTATTCACTCATAAAGTAGATATATCAATTTGAAAAAGTCGCGTTAGCGCATACAACCACCTTAAACACCAATATAGTGATCCAAGCCAGTCTCACCGACCGGTGGTATCAATTACCGACCAACGAACGTAGCTCTGAAACACCCACCCGCGTTGGGCCAGTGGTAGCCTGGTGGGTTACAATCCCAGTGGGCATGGCCAAAATTATGATGACGATAAATCCATTCTATAATCAAAATACAATATATGTAATATCACCACCATCTTCGTATTTCATCCGTAATTATAGACCTCTTTTTTGCCCTTTCGCTTCAGAATGCATGGAAAGATGATTGCTTCATCTCCTGCTTCAGCAAACAATCCACTCGGCATGTGTCGGTCTGTTATTGTCTGCGATAACAGCTGCTCTTACTGTAGCTGGAAGGTTATGCGCTCCAAGGTAAACGCTTCTAGGGTTTTGCCTGCAGGAATAGGTACAATTTATTTTTGTTTGAAAGTGCAAAATACAAGGTCCGACCAAGGTTATTAAATAATTTGATAAGTATGAGATGGTCTCATACACTAAGGGTGCCGGGTATTTCATCTGTTTATACACTTATTGTTATAAAAAAAACACCTAAATAATTTTATGTTTTTTATATGTTTTTTTTAAATAAATAGTCACAATTACCGAGTACTGACCTCAACCAATGATTCTTAACTTTATCAATGAAACGAAATTTGTTATACATGCATGAAATATGGTATACATAGGTGTTAGGTTATTTATACAGTTCTAGATACTTCAATTTAGATTTGACATGCAATGTCTTTTATGACTAAGGAAAAAAAATAGAAATAATACAATGCCAACATTTAGTTAATTCCAATTACAATTTAATATCATGTATAATGTCTGTTATTTAAATGATCGTTTACATTGTAATACGATTTGTCGTTATACCATTTCTTAATTTTTGCTACAAATTTGTTTATCAGCAATTCCTTAATTTCAATTGGGATATCATTAAAATTGCGTCCACAATAGAGAATAAGGGAGAGCTTTTTTGATAAAGTGCCGTCTTTGGTGTTCTGGATAAGACAATTCTATAAGTGTTTCTTACGGATCAATGAAAGGAAAACTTCCGATTTATAGGATGTATAGGAAAACACAAAATGTAGTTCTTTTTTTTTGTGTCGCTCTTAATACATCATAATAGTAGTGGAGTAGTCATTATAATTTTGAAAAAAAGTGGCTTTGACATACGGACAGACAGACAGGCAAACATGAAGAATCCATTGGCTACTTTGCCCTAAAAATGGACAGTGAACATCCATCGATATTTGGTTGATGCCAATCGTTTTGGTCGAGAAAGCATCGTCCGGTGGTCAACCCCAATTGTTGCGCATACTTCGGCCGAAAGTATTTCAAACATTTGGAGCCATGACTGTGAGCTGTCAGTTGACGATTAGTCTGGATCCGTAGAAGGCTTTCAATAGGGGCTCTTTTCAGAGCACAGTTGACGCGGCAAAATGAATGTTCGATATATCCATGCATGTTTGATCAATCCACCGAACATCAATCATCGTTAGCATTTCGAATAAACAATGTAGCAACGCTTTTGTGGCAAAGTATTCAAATTTTTCACGGGTGTACCTCCGAGCGTTATAATTCTTACGAGAATTCTTTCCACTGATTAAGTATAGAACTTAGGAAGATGGAGCAAATTAAGTGTTCTACGAAAATAAAACGAATTCTAAGAAACAAAACCACATAAACCTTGAGTGTTTTAAAGTGCTTATAAACAATAAAAGTGCAAATAATTAAAAGTAGAGAAATAGTTCCCCTTTTTTGGTGTCCACCTATAGGCATTTTCTTTCGTCGATAGATTTGATTTATTCGCTAGATAGATACTTGGTACAATACACTTGCACTTATCGCCTAAGGGCAACAATCCGTGACGTTTGCCTAGATGTATTAAAAAAAAACAATCATAACATTATTTTTATAAAAACATTTTTACACTACAAACAAAATTGATGCTTGCTTCTGTTTTAATTGACGTATTAACATAGGTCTTGTCTTCTTCTTCTTTTTATAGGTCTTGTCATGGGAGTCTAATGCTCTAGACACACGACGACACTGACACTCATCACAAATGTCGACACTACTGCCGTCCGTTACCTAAAAGGCGGCTAAGTGACATTTAGTCAATTTTGACTTTTAAATGCCATGACAGTCAGTTCAAAATTCTCTATCGATCTGTCTAGGACACGTGTTCGTATCGTTTATAGTTTCTGATTTAGCGATGGGAAGAAAGCGGTTAAAGAATGCACAATAATATAATTGCAACGCTAAATTACGGCTATCTGCGAATACTTATCTAAAAAGCATTTAAAGTCATATAACTATTTTGAGCTAAAGGAAACATGCCCAGAGATGCACAGCTAAAACGCCGTTACTCAACTTCGGTAAGCTACAATGGGGTTAAGGTATCATAACTCCTCTTAAGTCTAGTTTTGTTTTTCTATTATTTATTGCAGTGCTAAGCTAAAAAGTGGTTATGTGCAAATTACTACGCTTTATAGAAGTTAAAGTCGCCTAACCACTTTAAAGCTTTGTGTTTTGATTTGATTTTGATACAACCACAACACTATATGGCGGCTATGTCGCACTCATTCGCTATAAAGCCGTTATCTACGATCGGCCATGAACCCTCCCACCCCCGATTCCAAAAATAAAAATCACAAAGGTTCTGGAAAGGAACCCTAAACGTAAATTTTCGCTGAAAAATGTCGATGGCGTTTTTGTTGATGTTTGTAAAGTATTATCTTTGACAACATTAGGCTTCGAAAAATCAAATGATAAGATTTTATATACTCCATTCACTGGTGACGAATCTTTTAAAAAGGGGGATCGCATAGAAAACACCTCTACTTGATCGAGATTTGCTACCTCAACATGTTGAATCTTTCAACCCGGTAGAACCACATTACAGACGCAAACACGCCTACGAATTCCTACGAACATTATAGGACATGCTTGTCAGGCAAATGAACATATCATTCACACGGCTTGGCAATGAGCATTTGCATTTGGTTTAATTGCAGTGCCCAAAATAAAAATTGGTTGATGTATTCGTTGTTAGTACACTTAATAAATAGTGATCTATTTATTAAGAAATAATTATGATCTCCTTTACAAAAACGATTTCAGTGAGGATTTTAAGTCATTGAGATTTTTAAATGATTAATATTTAAAGAATAACAATATGCCGATAGTAACTTTCCGATCAGAGTAGGTACAAAGGTGTACAGCCTGAAGGAAAAGAAGCTCTTTTGAGTAAACTCTCTACACTTATTCCATCATTTTAGCAAAATGTACCTGTCAGCCAAAATGAACAAACAAGTACTCCAAGGAGTACGAGAACACTATAATTTTTCAACTCAAAACATTAATACATCTTAATTTAAAATTTAAGAAAAACCCCCGATTCCAATGCCTTAATTTCCTTATAAGTAAAACACCATAATATTTAGTAGATAGGGCACGCGATGCTCTTTCATTTAATGTTTTAAATTTGATACCCCACTCAAGTATATTTGCAGTTTTTCGGTTTTCCTTCCCCACTCTCACCCCCATAACTTTTGAACGGCTCAACCGATTTTCATAAAACATATCTAAGAACACCCGGGCCAAACTCACCTTTTTTACAAAAAAAAACTAAATTGAAATCGCTCCATCCGATCGGGAGTTAGGATGCCACAGACAGACAGACAGACAGACAGACAGACACGTCAAACTTATAACACCCCTCTTTTTTGGTCGGGGGTTAATAAATGATAAAAAATGCCATTTAAGAAAGAGTACGAATGGATGTTACACAAAAATTGTGATTCTTTTATATGTAAGATTTTTATTATAGCTCTAGAAGAGCATAATTATCTAATTAAGTACTAAACCTACTATGTGCCTTGATTTAAAAGTACCTTGCTATCCAATTGAAATATAGCTAAGTACAATTTAGTATTAGTTTTGTATGACTAATTTTTTGCTAAGCATTTAAGTACGATAAATAGGCAATGCACTTTTCGCGATAAGTACATAGGTACCTTTGTCTAAGATATAAGTCTGTAAGTACGTAATTGATCTCAGAAAATTTGATTTTAAAATGAAACATTGAATTTCGCAATTTGATTACTTTTATTTTAGCATTTAACGTAGTTCTTTAGTAGAAACCCTGAATTATCAATTAATTTATACAAAACTATAAAGCGGTTATTGAAACAGGTTTTGTATATAGCTGCCTTTTAGTCATGTTCATCAAGATATAAATAACAAAAAATACAATTTACGTGCTAATGCTAAGCTTAAAAGCCGTAAAATACAGAAACCCTGTTTTAGCTTGGCAGGTGCCACCATGTCAAAATAAACTATCCTACGCTTTAAAGCAGTTATGTGCAAATCCTTAACTAAAGCGCCGTTAAGGTATACATAGCCGCTTTATAGTGGTGTAAACTAAGCAATTTCATTAAATATTTGCTAAAACTTAATTAAAAAAAACATTTTGTGAATCATTTTTATTAGGAAGTTAAGTTGAAAGCAAAACTATTCGATAGTACTCACGTCATTCTATTTTTCAGTGTCAAAAAATCTGTCATATGCATATTAATAATCAAATGGCAGCAATTTCAAAACTCTCGCCGCGTTTTTTGCGTTTTTCTCGAAACTTGCTTTTTCGACTTAGCCGCTTTTTAGATAACGGACGGCAGACTAGTGAAGATTGCATTGCCACAACAACTGCGACTAAGTGTCGCGGCACACACACAGACATTCGATGTATACATTGAGTGTCTAATGTAAAGTGTCGCCGTGTGTCCCGACCATAACAAGAAAATATCCTTTTCTTGCAACTTGTACCAACGACTCAATATAGAGACTGGCGCGTGTTTAATCAGCTCTCTCTGTACGTATGTACATTGTACATGCAATAAAACAAGACAAGGAAAGGTGCCTCCTTGTAACTTTGTAAGCTTGTAGCCTCACTTTAACTAAGGCTATTATTTTGCATTGTCTCACTAAAACTTATCAAGACTTTTAAAACCTTCGGAAACTTTCATTAATTAATAGGAACGCGCTGTTTTTCTAAGCTATTCATGGTATAACTGGTTGAAATGTTTTAACTGGGTCTTAATCAGACAGAGAATGCTCAGCATTTTCTTGCTATCTTTAATAGTGGACTTGACACCTTTACCAAAGCACTCAAGTAAATTGACGCTTTTTGGTAAAGTACTTCCAAGCAGTTATATGCTGTTGCATACTCAACTATTTTTTCTCATATTAAAATGCCTAAGTTAAATAAATTAAGGGCCTAAATAAAAGTTTTATTCTCTTGTTGTTGATTCTACTAAAGTAAACATCATGCTACTTCCAAAACGATTTTTAATAAGCATCGGCATTCTGTTTCCAAAACGGGATAAATAATAATAGTAAGCATGGTGAGATTACATAAAATTTAAAATGGTCCTTGTGCTACTTACAAGTAACAAAAAGTTGGCTTATTGCGAAAACAAAAAAGTTGTCTTATTACGATAGTTGGCATCACGCTAATAATATTAGCGTGAGTCATATTATGACATCAAAACCAGGACTAATCAAGATATATTTTTACCAAACAATCCAAAGCAAAAATAAAGAGAATTTACTAATAAACTGTTAAGAACTTAATAACCCAATACTGCTTCTGTAATATTTCTTCGTACTTTGGCACGGTTCTTCAGGGGCTTACCATCAATTATTGGGTGTAAGCCTCTCTGCGCCACTCATTATTTCTGATCGAGAATTATTGCAGGAACTAATGTTTTCTGATAACGGCATGAAAGGATTTCTGTTCTATTTTCTGTGAAATGTTTGTTTGATTAGATTTGATTATGTATCGATAGAAATTGGAAAATTAACTGCAAGTTACGGTCACAGTACCGTATATAGTCCTCGAATACTTACTTTGAAACATTTTGTAAAAAACTGTAACTTGTAGTTGGCAAAGTTAAAATGGTCAATATATTCCTTTAGCATGTCAAAGATGGATAAACTGAGATCTATCTTTACTTTTTTCTTAAATAAATTATACTAAGTTGGAAGTATTTTATCCTCATAAGATATCTAAGGACTATGGTTTTACTCATATATAAAATACCAAAGTAGTAGAACTGGGTCTTTATTCAAAAACTCTTTAAACAGAAGTATATTAGAGTAGTTAGCTGCACTTTTCTGCCGCTGCTCTTAGCTCTACACCATCCATTCGATCCTCTACATCCATAGGACTTAGTTGAGGTTCTCGGGGAGGACGGCCACGGGAGCGGGGAGCTGGGGGGTGCCAACAGCGATGGGGTTGACGATCTCGGGGAGCTGGGGGGTGCCAACAGCGATGGGGTTGACGATCTCGGGTAGCTGGGGGGTGCCAACAGCGATGGGGTTGACGATCTCGGGGAGGGTGGGGATGCCGACAGCGATGGGGGCAACCACAGCACCGTCGACGATGTTCACGGGGCCGACATCGACGGCGTCGACGACAGCGATGGGGCTGATGGCGCCATCGATGATGTTGACGGGGCCAGGGACAATGGGCTCGACGATCTGTGAAGATTTACAGTGGTTAGTATGGCGAACAAGAAAAATAAGAACAAAGAAAAGTTAGTTGGCAACCTATTAGGTACCTGTTTTGAGGATAAATGTTTTGAGGAGAAATAGAGGCTTGCTACTTTTAGCTGGAATATTTGAAGATCTATTGGTCTCCATGACGGCCAGTGATTGCGGATTCGAAAACTTATCTGAAGGAGTGAAAGTTCAGCAGACGTGATCCTAGGCGCTAATAACTAACGTCTATGTCGAGAGTCAGGCGAATTGCTCTGGTTTGTCGGTCGTATTTTGTATTCGTCAGACAAAATACGAATGCAAGCAACGTGAATGAATGCATAAATTTGCGTAAATCAACTCGTGGAATTTTGAATATAACGTGCACCCTCTAGAAAGCCTATTAAAATTGTAGGTATTAGAATTCTTCCAATTCCATCAATTTCGAGACCGACGAAGGGCGTTATTCTGCAGTCCAATAATAAGTCAAATACTGTTAATTATGCATTTACAGAATTCACACAATTTGGAAGCTTGAAGGCCGCTAGCCAACATACCTCGTTGACAATAGGAGCGACGGGGGTCACCACAGGGGTACCGACAACAGCACCAGCCGCGTTGATGTTCAGGATGATCTGCACGATGGGGACAGCGGTGGTCAGCTCCACGGCGGGGACCTCCTCAGCCACGGGGGTGAAGTCGATCAGAGCGGGGCCGACGGCGATGGGCACAGATTCCACGGGCTCGGTGATGATGGGAGTGGGGCCTACGGGTCCGACGGCTGTGGAACATTTGCTGGGGTTAGTTTAGGGGTAGACCAATGACCAAAAAACATACTTAAAATAGATTTTAATTTGTTATAATTATCGTTTCGGTCATGGGACGGTCACTGCATATAGGTTCCCTGAAAATTATTGGTCTCATGAGAGTTGGTATATGTATCAGAGACTCGTTCGTTTTTCACAGGTGAGACTACGAGTCGGCGAGGTGGCTTGGATCTCTAAAACCTCTAGGATGGTTTATAAAAGCACTATCCCAGTTAATCATATATTTAAAGAGGTACAAGAATATGTTACCGATAGGTGCAGTGATGATGGGAGTGGGTCCAACAGCGATGGGTGCAGTAGGCTCAGTGATGATGGGGGTGGGTCCAACAGCGATGGGTGCAGTAGGCTCAGTGATGATGGGGGTGGGCCCAACAGCGATGGGTTGAGTGGGCTCGATCACGATGGGAGCAGGACCGGCGCCTCCAGGGGTGACCAACGCGCGGTGCACGGGGGTAGCGACCGCCACGGCGATCAGGGCAGCGATGACCAACATAGATTTCATTTTGGCTACGGAATAATAGTTAAATTATTAGAATTTATATATATTTTTTATTTAGACAGAGATAATTCCCAGTGTTCCAGCAGTTACCTTAGTTCATGATGATATATTTTTTTGTAGTTTATTTTTTAGGTAGTGGGTATTGCATATTAATTTTTTTTGGTAATTAGCTGACGGAAGAACTCTCTATAAAGACTTAAACAATGGAAATAAATGATTTTGTATATTGTAACTAAAGAACTCAGGAGATGATTTTGACTTTAAACAAAAACAATTAGCGGTTCGATTATTCAGCTTAATTGTTAATGTAATTTGATAATAGTATTAAATGTTACACATATCATAAAGTCAAAAGAATCTGATTTTATCATAGAGAGTATAAGTGTATTTCTATTTACCGTAAAGATACTTTCAAAACATAAAAAATGATAGGTATCATTAATTGTTGTTTTTTTTGGCTAAATGGAACTTATTATAGGGAATTCTTCTTCGAATATGTATCTCACCTGTGTTTGCAAGATGTTCAACAAACTATGGATTTCCCCAAATTTCCTTACCTTTTATAGTTTAATCTTTTCGCGTGGATTACTGTTAACAGTTATGTTTTATTACCGTTAATCGGTTTAAACCCGCAGTTGAGGGGGATTAGCAAAGAGATTAACAGAATGGATAGGGAAATTGATTGACTATCGGTTATCAAATATGTGTCACCTTCTGTTATCACTATCAGTAACCAGAATTTGTGTATAACTACTGCATTACTATTGTATTGTTACATACATTTATATTTTTAAATTTACAATTTATGTTAAGATTTTGCATGCCAAATGAATGTGGAAGAACATAATGCATCTATAACTAATTTAAGACCATGGTATTTACTTATTTTCGTGCAAATAAAGAAATATATTTTTGAATTATTATGATTTTTGAGAACGAGTTGTAAGTAATACAATAAAAAAAAATTAAGGGGGTTCTAATACAACAAATGTATTTTTTTTTAAGTTAAGCGATGTTGCGCAATGTTAGTACTTGGATGAGTGACCGCTCTCATTATTTTTGTTTTGTTTTTATTTAAAATGTGTATAAACTGTCCACGGAACCCGGTGCAATAAGAGTCGCATCTAATATTAAAAATAAAAATTTGTTACTGGTTGTTTTAAATACATATCAAATTTATTTGTAATAAGTGTAAACCGTTTTATAATTAACTAGCGGCCCGCCCCGGCTTCTCGTGGGTCAAATTAGTTATCCCGGTATTTATTCAAGTTTTTCTCGCCGAAAAAACCATCCTCGAACTCCAACAAACATTCAAAAAAAATTGGCTACATTGGTCCAGGCCTTGTTGAGTTATGCGCTTAGCAACACATTTTGCGATTCATTTTGTATATATAATATTCTAAATTTGTGTAGAAAAAATAAGACGAACTAAAGTACCTAGCTTACCAGCGAGATGCTGTACCTACTAGAACCCACGTCTTCCAATATACGGATGGACTATAAGTGGAGTTTATCACTTTGTAAAAAAAAACATAAAAGGCGTTTTATAATTATTCGTCTTCCGCAATACAGAATAGCCTCATGTGGGGATTTCTTAAGTAATATGATTATCGTATTAACAAATATTTTTGTTATTGGCCATTTAAAAATATTTTAGTAACAGCAGACTCTCATTTCTCTTTTCAGTAGAATTTACTGGATTTAAGTCCAATTAATAAATTGCGTACCAATCTATTACCATAACAAAGGCTTCCTTTTACTATTTCTACAATAATAACCACAATCAACTAGCTAGCCCTTTGAAACAATTTTATTATCTTTTAATCGATAAACATAAACGGATTATGAGATAAGAAACTTTTAAAATAATTTAATTTATAAGTCAATGGAAATCCACCGGGATCAGTGCTTCGATAACCTAGATAAACATTGTATCCAGGCAGATTTTAAGATAAACCTAGGTTTTGGCGATTTCATTGGCATAAGCGGTTTCAATTTCCATAAGGGGTTACATGTACCTACATATTTGATTAGGATAGATGAAAAATATATATAATTAGTCCGTCATTTAAATTACTTAAAAGAATTCTTCCCATAATTTTTCTTTTTCTTGAAAACGAAAAATCAAGACGATATAGTGCATTGATGTTTTGCGTGACGTCACGCATTCGACTAAAATGTACTAAATGTATATCAACGTCACAAGCCCCCACTCGGGGACTAAGATGCTCTATTCTTGGCACTTTCTAATTGATAAAGCAAAAAATAGGTGTCCAATATTTTTGTATGGGCTACAGACGGACCAAATAGCATATCTATTTGCTTGTGTAGCCATCTTGACTAGAAAAACTGCTCGCTGGTCTGGGCATGTTTCTATGAATATCGGTCTAGGCCAATCGGCATGATAATAGTAATAATTTAAAATTTAATAATTATTATTTTTTTAAACCTTTTTATGTTTTTTTTTACAAAGTGATAAACCCCACTTATATATATATATTATTTTTTTATTTGTTGACTACATAGATGCACTTTAACTCTAGGCAAATATCCAAAGTAGTCATGATTTTGTTCTAAATAGTCCAAGGCCAACCCAAAAAAAATGGTAGGTAGGTATTCTCTTTAGTTCAATTCAAATTCAAAATTCAAATTCAAAATTCTTAATTGCGTATTTTTTTTGTATAGTAAGGTATATAAGGCGGCAAATTTAAAGAATCTAAGATGATTTTATGTATCCTACAGGCTTCGATTTCTTTCCGAGTATCGCAAATTTGAGACGACAAAAACGGCTGTATCTTTTGATGGCATTGGCTTAGAAGTCTTATTTTTATATCCGATCTGAGTATTTGATATGAATTTCAGCTTGATACCTCAACGCGAAAAGGGTCTTGACAGACAGAGAGATGAGCAATAAAGCGATACAATGAGGGTTCCGTTTTTATCTTTTAAGGTACAGAACCCTAAAAATCATCAGCAACGAACAGATTATAATGTCGTTACCAATATACTTTTATGTATGTAGGTTCACAGGACGTGGCATTAATGCGAGTAGCTAATTGGATTTGCCGTCGGAAAAACTATTTCCATAAAAAGTATATCCATATAAGGTATTATATTATTGGCAAAATCCCATAACCTAGTTGTATAAATGTTATGCAATATGGGAGAAATTTTAAATATCGAGTTTCGAGATTGACTCCAGTAGTGGGCGGTAGATTAACATAAGTCAGTCAGCTTTTCGTTTTATACATATATATTAGATAGTATTGAATAACTTTTGAAACTTTCATGGTTATTTATTTATCAAGGCAAGCCAACAGAACACATTACTTACACTGTTAATCAACTACATCAGACTAATTATTATGTATGATATGTGTTGTATGAGGAAATCGGTTGGCATGGTATAGACATTATTATGAGAAGGGATGATTGTCATGTGACGAAAAGAGTGTTAGATATGTCTGTCGATGGATAAGTGGGAAGAGGTAGGCCAAAGAAAAGATGGATGGATTGTGTGAAGCATGACATGTGTAAGAAAGGAGTGAATGTTGAGATGACGAGTGAAAGATGAAAATGGAAGGAAAAAACATGTTGTGCCGACCACACGTAATGTGGGATAAGGGCAAGAGAATAATGAATGATGATGTGTGCAAATAATAATACTTAAACAATCACAAATCAGTTATCAACACTATTTAGATTTTTTACCGATATAAATCTATGTAGGTACTATAGAGGTATAGTAGTAAAGAAAATTAAGGCTTTGGAACTCTCGTAAGAAATTTTAATGAAATTCTGACCAAAGAACAGCTCTTTAGAACAACTTCAATTTGCTCATACCTCGTAAGAAAAATAAACATTCAGAGGATCTCCAGAGAACTCTTTCAATATTGAAATTAAAGATCCATTAGTTTCCACTTCAGATAATTAGATTTTAAATGGAATGCAGAAACCGATTTCACAAGGAATTTGCAATATACGGTAGAAGAATTTAAGACAAAAGATTTTTACTACACAAATACGGTCTTATTAATTGATGTTTTACATTAAGGGTTCCTCACTCAAACAAGAGAGACATTCAGTCATTTTATCACGTTGATATCTTTTTTTACCCCGACGCAAAAATATGGGTGGTATCTCTCTGTGGCATTATTGCTTTTTAACGGATAAAGCAATTTATGTAGTTTTTTTGTATGAAAGGTGTGTTTTGCGCGAGAGTTCTTAAACACGTTTGGTGAAAATCGGTTGAGCCGTTTAAAAGTTAAAAAGTGAGGGTGGCTCCTTGACAATAGTCTCTACTCTATAAACGAGCTCTACGAACTTCCGAAATTGTAATTATTTTTATTAAGACACACAGAATTTTATAATGAAACTAGCGACCCGCCTCGGCTTCGCACGGGTGCAATGCTTATACTAAATACACTACAGAGAAACTGTGAACTTGTTATTATACATAATTATAAAGCTTCCTCTTGAATCACTCTATCTATTAATAACCGCATCAAAATCCGTTGCGTAGTTTCAAAGATTTAAGCATACAAAGGGACATAGGGACAGAGAAAGCGACTTTGTTTAATACTATGTAGTGATAGATAAATATTGTATAATGAAAAAAGATAACTAATAATATAAATTTTGTTTGTTAATTAAATAGATAAATGAAAAAATGCTAGTAAATGTTATTTAATAAATAACTTATCTACATCTGATATGTAACTTGGTGTTACGAATAAATTTATTGTGTTTGGAAGAACAATAATATACATATACTCGAGTGGGGTCTCAAATGAAAGCGCATCACGTGAAGATGACTAAACAGTATGACTGTTTACTTTTAAGGGAACTAAGGATTTGGAATCGGGATTAGTTCATTATAAATTTAGATTATTGATTCTGCGGCTTCACTACCGGACTTACTATAGGAAAAATTCATGAAGTGCTGTTGTTTTAAATGTTAAAAAAAATTAAATATGGATTAAACTCATTCACGTCACGTAAAACATTGTTGGAGTACATATCCTCCCTGCTTTAATAAGGAAATATAGCGCCCGATATTGGCAAAACCCTTCTTCAATAAAAATATAATAAATGAGGAAAAGTTTGCAATGGAAAGCCTGAAGCTGAAATTATGAAGATAATGAAACAAGAAGCCAAAATTAATCAAAATACTTTAATGTTAACTTAAAAACAGGGTGGATTTCTGAGAATGGACCATAAGAGCAGGTACCTACATTAACCGTTGTAGTTAGAAGAAAACGCTTTTTGCATACTTCCATATTTTTTAAAGATATTTTGAACTGCATTCACAGATTTTGTAAAAAATTCAGCTAGTAAATTGTGACCTAAAACGTTTTTTATCACAAATTTTTGTTTTTTACAGTCGACAAACTTTTTTGGACTGGCTGAAATTTAATGAAATTGATATGAAATCATTCAAAAACATATAAATGTACGCAAAGGGAAAATGTTACATAACGTATTTTTGTGCTGACAAAATTCAATATTTTTAGGTGCAGTTCTTATTAAATTTAACACACGATCCTGTCCCTTTTCAGAAATCCACCCTGTTTGATTGATACCTATTGGTTATGGTGTAGTAATGCCCAGTTTTGGGGCAAAAATTCAAACGAGTTCGATTCTAAAAGTGCTAACGAGATGTTCTTGTCTACATTAGCGGGCAAAGATTTATGTCGCGTTGCGCGCTACGACAATCTGGAGTGACTTCATTGTAGCCACGCCCACGCCAAACATCGTCTTCGCCCGAACACTTCGCGTTGCAACGATGTACTCGGCCACACACATAGCGTTGACACGAATATTCGCCGTAGGCCGCTTTTGTAGGCGCACCATCAAGAGGTATTTCTCAATTAATTTACCAGTCAGGCACTCGGTATAACAAGGTTTTCCGTTCTGTATTGGATACTAATTGGTCTTCAATAATTCCGTCCCATCTTGAATTCTATTGAACTGCAACAGCGCTGTAGATCGGCCCGGGTAATGGAATTCAGGCGAAATGGCTTCAAGAATTGATGGACTTGTTTGACGATAGAATGTACTAGTTAGTGGGTTGGCCGTATTTTATGATTTTGCTCCCATATCTTCGTATAGGCAGCGTAGTATTTGGCTAAGGGACACTATACAGAAGATAAGAATGCTCTCTCCTACTTAGCAAATTTAGAAATCTCTTGAAATTACTTTGCTTCCTCATACATTGCAATGATATTGTTTTTATTGAGTTTATCTATAGGTAGGTACTAATATTATAAAGCTTAAGAGTTTGTTTGAATTGAACGCGTTAATCTCAGGAAGTACTGGGCTGATTTCAAAAATAATTTCAGTAGTTTAGATAATTTCAGATTTATCGAGGAAAGGTAGAGGCCAAAACACGGGCAACGCCCGCCGATAATCTCGCAGATCAAATGGATTTACAAAATCTAAATTACATAAACAAATTGTACAATAAATCTTAATTTATAATTGAGGAAAACACCTGATTCCAATGCCTTAATTCTTTTAAAAGTTCACCATATTATTTTGTAATGTGTACGCGATGTGCTTTCATTTGATACCCCACTCGAGTATATTTGTAGATTTTCGGTTTTCCTTCCCCACTCTCACTCCCATAACTTTTAAACGGCACAGTCGATTTTCATGAAACATGTCTAAGATCACGCGCTAAACTCACCTTGAAACTCACAAATTGAAATCGCTCCATCCGTGCGGGAGCTATGATGTCCTAGATATACAGACAGACAGACACGTCAAACTTATAAAACCCTCTAAAAATTTTTTGGTCGGGGGTTAAAAAGCGAGTTTAACCATAAAACAGTTTATTTGTTTTGAACATTAATTAAGAACTGGTTTATAAGGGTGACATGTTCACTATACCCTGTATAAATAAATAAACTGATTTAACAAAAAAAAAACTAACAGGGTAAAACCCTGTTAGTTTTTTTTTGTTTGTTTTAGTTGTACCCTAACACAGTTTTATATCGGCAAACCTCGACACGAAAAGATGTGTTATAAAAAGTTGTTATTTTTTAAAAGACTGGTTATTGTTGCAAATGGAATTAAATGAAATGAAATTTGTTTATTGCTTGAAATATGGTATACATAGGCGTCAGGTTATTTATACAGTTCTACATACTTCGTCAATTCAGATTTGACATGCAATGTCAATTATCAAAAGACATATTACTTAAATACTGCATATTTTTTAATCATCCCGTAAAATATTGCTGATGGTGTTGATCCTATATGTATGTGTAGGTACATATCGCTCAGTGCACATTAGCTAGAACCCGCGATGCGTGCGCTTACGTGCGATTACATCACACTTGCAGCGCCACAGACTAAAGTACAGATGTGCATTGCTGAGTTACCTGAGCAAAGAAGAAGAAAGAAAGAAGGAGAAAGAAATGTTTATTTGTCACAAAATCGTAACCAAAAATACCTCAAAGTAAAAAAAAAACAATAATTGATGTGACAAAAAGGTGATCATTCAGCATTATGCTGTGATTGAGCGAGTCAAACCACAGCGTTGTTCTTCCATGATCACCTTGAGCTAGTTGTTCTTATACTACACTATACAAACATTTAAAAATACAGTGAACCTAAAGACAAATATGCATACTTATATAAACTAAGGAAAAAACAAAGTAATGATAAGTGTACATATCGCTCAGTCCACAAGATGTTTAATACACACTTTTTTTAAATATTTATATGTACGTGTGTTAGTCATTGAACTCTTTCTAAACGGACCGATTTTGATGAAATTTTTGTGTGTTTTTAAGTGAGTGGTTCGAGAACAATTTACATTTTTTTTGAGGCTATCTAAATGACGAAGTTATTTTTTTTTTCTTCACTCTAATTACATATCAATGAGGGAGGCTTATTTCCAGCAGTGGACTTAGGCTGAAATGATACTGATAATGATTTTGAAGGTACCTATATAATTAGTATGCTTATTATATTATCACTGTAGCACTATAGTTTGCAACGTAACATATATTAGGCATAAAGCCCACCTTTTTTTACAAAGTTTTTGTTCCAATAAAGTATTTAATATATGTATTATCTATAGGCACATAATTATAAAGTGCGGAAACACATTGGTGAATAAAGTCTAGGTATACTAGATGCACCTGGGTGAATAAACACAGGTGAAGAATTATACCGCCCTGTAGTAAGGTTCCAAACAAACAAGGTGGTGTACCTGCACACTGCTCTATGTTGTTAATGAGCACTCGCGCTGGCTGCACACGACCAGCCAGCAATATTGGTTCGGTACGAGTGTCATATCTACGCGCTGTCAGTTTCTATTCTGTGCTCCGTTTCTGTTTATTGGTATTTTAATTTTGTGAGGGCTTTTCGTGTATTAAAAAGGTTTTTTCCAAATAATTAAATAATGATAATGCTAGTTGAAACCTCCGGTTTTCTTAGAGAGTGTACCTACTTGACTCTAAGCCATTTTTTTAGTGGGAGATAGATCTTTCTTCGTCGATGTGGACGAAGGTGGACCACATAGATCTAGAGGGTACTTATTCACTCAGATACATAAACTCAGATGTAGTTAATATTTTATTTTAGACATTAATTCTGACATGACATTATTTCCCTTGACATTTGTAATTTTTCCGATAACGTAATCAAGTTTCAATGTAATTTAATATCAATTTAAGTTTAGTTAGGTTAATATATCATTGTATTATTTCTAATACGATTATACCTCTATAATTATTATATGAATAAATGAATATGAATAATAATAAAATAATAATAATAATTAGGAAATACAGGGAGTGAATTCAAAACCTTTGCCGTGCAAACTAAAAAGATGGATTAGTTAGATATTAAAAAAGACTTTAAATTTTAAATAAATTCAAATTTATTTAAAATCAAACTATATCTAGTGTTCAAATCAAACTATATCTAGTGTTCCGTGGTCAACGGAACACTAGATATAGTTTGATTTTAAATAAATTTGAATTTATTTAAGAAAAACCCCCGATCCCAATGCCTTAATTTCCTTAAATGTAAAACAACATAATATTATGTAATGTGGACGCGATGCGTTTTCATTTGATACCCCACACTAGTATATTTGCAGATTTTCGGTTTTCCTTCCCCACTCTCACCCCCATAACTTTTAAACGGCACAACCGATTTTCATGAAACATATCTAAGAACACTCGCGCCAGACTCACCTTTCATACAAAAAAAACTAAATTGAAATCGCTCCATCCGTTCGGGAGCTATGGTGCCACAGACAGACAGACAGACACACAGACAGACAGACAGACAGACAGACAGACAGACACGTCAAACTTATAACACCCCTCTTTTTTGGTCGGGGGTTAAAAACAACAAAAATATTTAAAAAAACGTTTGGTTTTGTGTACGGATCCCTAAAAAGACACCATAGATAAAAATTGTCGTTAATAGTTTCTAGTTGAATGAAATCGTTGTTCTTGCTAATTATGGATTGCAGGTTTAATTTTAAACGAAATAAAGTTAAAAGTAGTCAAAGTGTTGTTCAATAGGTACGTTTTTTTCTTTAAAAACACAAGTCAAGTTAAAATTAACAAAACTAGATTTTTTTAACAAAAATGATCAAGGATATAACGTTGTCTTGACAGTTCGCTTCAATGTTTTGAGTTGAGAAGCAAATAGAACAACACAGCTTTATCAGTCTTTTCAATTTTGGAGTTCTTATTTATACCTATTATATATATGTATATTAATTACATCTCTAAATAATTGTCCGACACCACAGAGAATATTCCATTAAGTCTATATTGCTCTGAAAAAGTAACAGACAGAGCTTCTTGCGTATTTTATTATTGATAAAGTATTCTTGATAAGTACAATAAAATATATCTAAATATGTGTGTCTATTATATTATGAATATCAGATGTCTAGTTCCCGTAAAAAAAACTTACAGCTTACAACGGGGCTAAATGCTGATGTGTGGAATATCCGGAAATATTTATTTATTTTAAACCCTCGACCAAAAAAGAGGGGTGTTATAAGTTTGACGTTTCTGTCGGTCTGTCTGTCTCTGTGTCTGTCTGTCTGGGACATAGCTCCCGAACCGATGGAGCGATTTAAATTTAGATTTTTTTTGTATGAAAGGTGAGTTTGGTGCGGGTGTTCTTATACTTACATGTTTTATGAAGATCGGTTGTGCCGTTTAAAAGTTATGGGGGTGAAAGTGGGGAAGGAAAACCGAAAATCTGCAAATATACTCGAGTGGGGTATCAAATTAAAGCGCATCGCGTGCACATTCAAAATATGATGGAGTTACCTTTTAAGAAACATAAGGCATTGGAATCAGGGTTTTTCTTAAATTTTAAATTTAGATTTATATTTAATAGTGAAAATTATGTATTCTATTTAAATGCTGTGTGAAATGAATAGAGTACATCAGGATAATTGAAATATACATAATAGTTACGTTGCAATCAAAGTTGTATCTGCAGCCCGCACTGCGATAATGAGCACCCGCGCTGGCCGCGAACGACCCAGCAATATTGGTTCGTTACGTTTCATATCTGTGTGAGCTTGGAGTTTCATATCTGTACGCGCTGTGGGTTTCATATCTGTGCTCCGTTTTTATTTATTGGCATTTGGTTTCTTTAAGGGGGTTATAGCGTATGTACCTACTTACTTTTTAAAATAAATCCAAAAAACTCAACAGCCACAAAAATTAAAAAAAATAACAAAGTTACTGAATAAATGCATTAACAACACATTAACTAACTTGCGTATTCATAAATCTGTTATTTCTGACTATAACTGAATAAGCTAAAACACACTATAAACCTACCTATTTATTCCTTACTAGTGGCCCGCCCCGGCTTCGCACGGGGTTTAATTAATTTTTTCCCGGCAATTATTTGATTTTTTCTCGCCTTTTAAACCTTCCCTAGACCTCCACGAACATTTCAAGACTATGATAAGATAAATCTTTTCAGCCGTTCTCGAGTTTTAATCAGACTAACGAACAACAATTCATTTTTATTCATATAGAAGATTTTGCGACTATTACAGAGATAAACATGGGTGAAAAGCCTTTCTTGAACTGTTATTAAATAGATTTAACAGTAATTTATGTTCATGATTAACCCTTTTTTGTGATATAAACCTCCTATAAGTCTGATATAAAAAGTTTAATATTTTAATGACTACGGGCGGGTATTTGATCGGAAAATTTTTTGTTTGTCTTAAAACTCATTATAGTTAAATTAATACCTACCTACCTCTGTTAATATTAGGTTTTGTGTCTTAGGCGAGATAGTAAAAAAAATATTACGATCCTACGTGATTTTTTTTTTGTTTACTATGGTTTTTTCCTTTTTATTGCTTATCTGTTATTCAGATAAGCGACAGTACTTGAAAAGCAAGTAGCCAAAGAAATCATGCAAGACATAATCTCTCAGATGAATTTCAATATGGCGTCCAGGAGCCGCGCCCTCCCGCGGGAAATCACCGCGATTAATAAATGCCGCCAGTGCAAGGCATTGTCTATGCAACCGTCGCTATGCCGCAGGTATAATGCGATTATAAAACTGAATAATATATACCTGAAAAAAATAAAAACGGTTGGATAGTATACAGATTCCTAAGAATCTAAATCGGGCACCAGTCTTTCACAATGTTTGCATAATATGGCGGACTACATTTAACCGAATTATATCGAAACTAGTAAGGGTAGGCGCAGTGAGCGTGCCGCGGCGTCAGAAATCCTAACGTTAATGTTAAACGGTGGAGTATACATATACAATCCCACTGCGTCAATAACATTAATACATCATACATCCACATCACATCCTTTGCACCATTTTTCCAACGAGGTCTCATGTTTTTAAATCGGTTTAATAGCTCTAGCTGCGTGATACGAGAAGCGAAAATATTATCTAGCATAGTCGTAACATGATTTGAACACGATCAACACAGATAAACACTTATTGAGAATAAACTCCTTTGTTTCGTCGATAAATGAAATGGACTTATGGAGCAGTATATTTATTCGTTATTATTTATTTTATTTATTTGCCTTATATAATTTAATTGAATAAATACGGCCATATAGTTTATATTTTCAGGTAAACCTTTGGCTGCTGTGATTAAATTTGTTTGTCATTTGTGTTGTTGGAAATTTTCCGGGAGTTATGTAAATTGGCAATATTTATAGATTTGGTGTGCTCTTTTCGAATTTCAACTTTGCCACCTCGTATTTTTGCCGCTCGCGCCGCCATATTGGAAAAATGGTACTCAAATAAGCAGTTTTCAGAAAACTAATACCTAAGTAGGTACTTTAGGTTATATTTAATTTCTTGATTGTGCACATACGTTTTCATTTTACTTTTAATCTTTTTAATTAAAATGTCTATTTACTGTCGGACTCATTTTACGATAAAATATATTTACAAAATGAAGCCGTAAACCTAAATTTTATGAATCTTTCTTCCATAAAGCCAACAGTTTTGGCGTATGAGTGCCGCAAAGTGTACCTCACCACGCGTGTAGGTCATTACTCATACACATCCATCATACACATTCAACCCGCGGCATTTAACCCCCACCTCACGGGCCCTGGCTGAAAACCAGCGCTCTGGCATAGTGCTAATACGGGTTCTATGGCAGATGCATAATGCCGATCCTAGGACCGTTTAAAACAATTAAATTTCTGTAAATTGACATCTATTAATAAATAACTATGTATGTATAGATAACATTTGCATGCCTAGGTTAAGTAGGACATATTTGAACTTAAATGTGATAAAATTTGATGTAAGGGTATTACATCAAATTTTATCGCATTATGTTCATTGCAAATTAATTTTCATTTCATTACAGATTTAATTATTAGTTTGAGTAAATTGTGTTGTTTTATGTTTTTAATTATAAGCTAGTTACTTAATTAATTATTATTATTAAAAGCCCCCTGTGACACCATGCTGGGCAAAGGCCCCCCCCATTTCTACGACAACTCCCGATCTCCGGCCACTTCGCCGAGGTCTGCCGCGTCGTCTTCTCGCTGGGTCTGGGCGCCACTCGGTGGCTATCCCTGCCCACAGCTCTTCTGGCATACGACAGACGTGACCAGCCTAGTCCCACTTGCGGCTTACTTCATTAATTATATGATAATCAATATTTTTCTACTTCTTCTTATCAAAAAATACGAGATGGCAAAGTTAGCATTCGAAATACCACAACAGAATCTAAAAATTGCCAAACACTATTTTTTTTCGAATTAAATGGCTATCTACAATAGAGAAGGACAATATTTATTTCAGTACTAGTAGTGCCCCGCGGTGTTTCCCGTGTTATAAAGGAATTTCCTGCGGAATGACATTTTCTCGCGGTAAAAAGTACCCGATGTCCTTTCTCGAGCTCTAGAGCACCAAATTTCCTTTAAATCGGTTCCGTAGTTTTTGCGTGAAAGAGAAACAGATAGAGTTACTTTCCAATTTATAATATTAGTATAGTATAAAAGTATAGATAGTTTATATAGATGATGCATATTAAGCAGTTTAAAGTTTTAAATAATCACTCAAGTAATTATAGGTAATGTTTCCCGTAGATCAGTGAATTCTGCAATACGTATAATATTTTATATCTCTTTGTTGATTCATTAACTGATAATGAATTGAGTTACGCGAAATCGGACAGCATTGTGGTTGATTAACTGTAATATTTATGATGTGGATTTATTGATAAAATTCAGACTCTGATAAAATAATGTATAATAATGGAGTTATTGGTTATAAATATTTTTATTTCACACCATTGTTTATAATAGTGCGCCCATCACTGATGCAAAGTACATTCACGTAGCAGGACTTCTTGCTATAAAAAACTCCATAAATATAAGAAAGTTAAAGAGTTATACTATTTTTATTTTTCTATCAAACAATAATTAAAACAGAAATAGACACTAAGTTCAAAATATTATTTGTTAGAAAAACTGGCTCTAGAAAATATTATGATGACTTCACAAAAATAAAAATAACCTCATAATGTAAGTACAACACACTCAATAATTATAATTTTTAATTTTAGGTAAAACCGATTACAAAACCTAAGATTCCCTAAAAGTAATAAATCATATTATTTTGTGAAGTGCACTTGATAAGATTTTATTTCACCCCCCCATAACTTTTAAACGGACAAACTGATTTTCATCAAACATATCTAAGAACACTCGAGCAAATCTCGTCTTTCATACAAAAAAAACAAAATTAAAATCGCTTCATCCGTTCGCGAGCTATGATGCCATAGACGCATAGACACGTGAAACTAATAACAACCCTCTTTTTTGGGCGGGGATTAAAAAACAATTATAATCGAATTAGGCCCAGCAAATAGTCAGCATATTTTGCGATAAACATCAAAAATCATTTTATTTCTGATTCATTCTCAAGGTGAAACTTCCAGCATAGCCCTCTCCATAGCTCGCTGGACGAGCCTGTCTGAAATATAATCCGATATTATTTAACAACATAATATTATAAAGGTATATACATTTTTTTAAAACTTTAACCGCCTTATTACAAAACATAAACACGGCTTAGACACGTTCATCAGTTGTTTCGCAATTTTTTTTTCCTTGTAACTACTAATTAAATGAACACGTGTCTAAGTCGTTTTAATGATTACTGTGGGTCTTATATAATTAAATCTTATTCTATAAACATTAGAACGAGAACTTTATTTTATTATGAAGTATTACATCTTAAAGAGTACCTAACTCGTAGTAGGTAAGAAATTTCGTTGAAAATACTAGTAACAGCGTTTTCTGTAAAAACTATTTAAAGTAAGCACAAGAATTTAAAAGCGATGTTCTGCCGCTAAATCACAGATACCCAAAGTTGCCTCCATAAATCAAGAGGAAAGTTCGAGAATAGTGATTTACTTTAACTACAACTTCAAATGTTAATAACTATTTAGTCTCGAAGCAGAAAATTAAATGGGCTAGGTCATTGCCCTCTTAAAATTACTAAGCTTAGTAAAGTATTCGTTGGTTATGAACAAATGAGACAATAAAATTAGAATGCAAGCAAATAATTTATTACACAACTACAAAACAGTGAATAAATAGGTTTCTTAATATTAGGCTTAACTATAATTACTTTTAATATTAACTCAATAATGTTATTTCAGTTGTTAGTTATGAGAAATACAGAAAAAATAGGGTAGGTACCTTTTAGTTAATTGAACTTCCCGTAGGTTTAAAATAAAAATAATAATAGATGTGCCAATCAATCGCACGTTAATGTCAATTTCCTACCAGTTTAGCGATGAGATATTTGTTAGGCAAATCCTGAGTTCCTAGGTCTGTCGATTAGTTATAAAAACCGGCCGGATTTTAGTTAACAGGCTGATCTATCTTTGAGCATATTTTCCTCCCAATATAAAAAGCAATACAGGACTCAGGACAAGGGCAGGATGATGATGACAGGAGTCAAATTGCCGACAAGACGCCAGACCATATTTATAAACCATAATTTGAATACCTCATTTTATCAACTGAATCAGACTCCACTTGCCTATAAAAAACATGTCATCGGTTCTACGATGTGTGTGTCTCTTTTCATGTCTCAACTCAGATAGGAATGAACTGCGCGTATGAATAGCATTACGCTAGTAGGAATATTATTTTTAACCTTATAGTGCGGTTTATCACTTTGTAAAAAAACATAAAAGTATGTAGATAGTTTGGTTTTGACGAGTTTAAGTCTAAACTTTAATTCCGTTAAAGTCAATAAGCTTATTCAATTATTTGGCTCCAGACAACATTGTTTTTTTTTAATCCCGTGGCAATGTATTTTTGGGAAAAAAAAAATTCTAATACTATGTAAATAATAATCTTTTTTTATAAATAATAAATAAGGATAAACGTTATATATCTCTAAATTATTAACTGTATAACTGAAACAAATAAATGATAACACAACAAACATTAATTAAAACATTATGTAGTTTTTTTTTAAACGATGATGTTTAGTTGTAGTGGTAGTTGGTAGGTACCTATCTAATCTGTATAGCAGACCTCATGAATATAGCAGCTAATGATCGGAGCCACGGTCAGGCGCAACAGGAGTGCTGGCGAGTGGCCAACTTCACGTCAATGACACTTTTCTTATGCGATCTACAGCATGCTTCACTCGAGTGAAAGCTTTTCAGTTCGATCGTGCCAAGTTTGCCTGAAAAGATGGAATAAAACTTGATGTTTATAAGTTTCGCAGACTAGTAGACTTATAAATATTGCTGGACAATTCGCAGATAAATATTTAGCACAGTAGTTAAGCTCTACGTGTGTGTTTCGGGTATCTACAAGATATCTGGTTCTGCATAATTGTAATATTTTTTTTCTGACAATCTTAACTAATGGCCAGTGTCGATGTGATAAGGATGGGTCACGAAGGTTTATAAGAAAGTTATTTTTAAGATATACATATATGCCATAATTATTACAATACAACACGGTACACATCACTTTCGCCAAGCAATATTTTATTATATTTTATTTCAAAAGATAGTTTGTAGATGGTAGAACATCGTAGAATCCGTTAAAAGCGGCTAACCACATGAATATAGCAAATGTCGGATTATTAGCTGTCAACGGTCAGGCGCAACAGAAGTGCTGGCTAGTGGCCAACTTCACATCGATGACACTCTTCTTAAGCGATCTACAGCATGCTTCACTCGAGTGGAAGTGTTTGAGTTCGATCGTGCCAAGTTTTTCTGAAAGATGTGAAACTTGAAGCTTATCTTATTACAATGCTTATTATAACTATTCGCATTGGTAAACCAATAAACAATGCTGGTCAAATCATAGAGCAATATTTAACTCCATGATTGAGTTTTAAACTTTTGATCGTGCTAGTAATCTGATTCTACTACATAGAATACTTGCGAGGATTTCATGAAACTCTAGAAATCAACCTTCCTTCCATTAAAATGTAAAAAACATCTTTGGAAAATAACCTTCAAGCGGGCGCGCAGCCATTTACAACGGCATCAGTTGCGCGTAATCCTACCGTAATACCTATGGCATATTTCAGGTATGTACACGAATAATTAATGTAATTGTTTATATTTTTTGTATTTTAGGACATACTTTGAATATGTAATGACACAATTTGAAGAAAAAACCTAACTCGGATAGAACCGAAATTATAAAACTAAATGAAATAACAAAAATTTTGTCTTATGAGGGCCTTATGTGACCGTCAGGTGGTCAATATGCGCCTTTGCAGAAGGTAGCTTCTGCAAAGGCGCATATTTTAACCATCAGCACATTTGCATTAAATGTGATCTATGTTTTTTAGAAGATGCGGAAAATGGATTAAAAACATCTTATTTGAAACAAGAACAAGATAGAACTTATTAAGTTGCCATATTTATTTCAAGGGATTGAGGCCTTGAAATAAATATCTATCCCAGTGATATCATAGCCGAACATGGCAAAAGAGTTATCGATTACCTAGTAGAGGCTACGATGCGAGAGTTTTATACAAGCACTTCAATAGTCATTATAAATCGCTCAAGCACAACCCATATTTCGCCCGAATCATATCGATTTCGAGTTTCTCATTTCGCACAAATACTAAACAAAGCGGCGATAACCATTTCGAAAACCTTTCAGCTTTTCGGGAGGTTCGAAGTCAAGCTGCTTTTGAGACGATTTGAAATGACCCTACAACCGTTCTCATAAAAATGGCTCAAAATCGAGTGCCATAAATTGTACCATTGATTTCGAAAAAAAAAACTACTTGCTTTTACGAAATAAAGGAACTTATAAAAATAAGCAATTCGTTTCGTAATACCCGATTGAACTGCTATCTATCCAATTCCTATCTCGTTACTCCGATGAGAACATTGAGTAAATTTAATTTGGTTTACAGTTAGAACTAGGTTTGTTTTGCGAGCTCGAGCTTCAGCAAACATATTGGTGCCCTCGTTTTGTTGTTTATTTTCGATAGACAGCCCTATAGCAGGGTTGCCTAAGCTGAAACTTTACTATATTTTTTATTTACTAGCTTAGGTAGAGCTTATTTTGCATTATACTGTGAAAACACGGTGAAATAAGTCGTGTTTGAAATATTATTGCGCAGCAGGTTGAATTTCCACGAGGATAGCTATGCTTGCTTACCAATTGCCGACATTTTATCGGTTACTTTACTTTATATCAGTAGAAATACAATACAATACAAAACACTTTATTGCACACACAGGGAAACAAAATACAACAACACGTAGGAAACAAATACATGCGTAGTGTAGATGGAAAAGTCAGTTGCTCAAAATATTCATCACCTCTGCATAGTTTATTAAGACTGCGCTTTTTTGACAACTATCAAAGGTGCTTGATAAGAGCGCAGAATGTTCTTCAAAGTAAGCAAATTGAACTATTTTACTCATTACCGAGTCTTAAAAAATACATCCAATCCCTAATCATAGTATTGCGATATAAGAAAGTACACATCATAAACAAAAGCACCGCCATTTACGTTCCCACTGCTGGGACACAGGTACTTCTCTATTGACTAGAGAGATTAGCCCTTAATTCACCATGCTGGCCCAAAACGGGTTGGTGAATGTCACATGCCCTTCAAACTCTTCCAATTTCTCAGAACATGCCGGTACCCTCACGATGTTATGCCTACGCCGTTAAAATACGAGTTTAATGCGCACTTAAGATTTTCAAGAAGAAAAAAACCCAGATGTGCGCGACGCTGGTTTTGAATGAAAGTCGAGTGTTTTCCCACTTAGCCAACACGGTTCAAATGAAATTCACATAATTTCCGACTTTGAAATAAACATACTGAAACATGAATAAATCCTTGTGCTGTTGTGTTAAAAAATAAAGTGTGTACAGAGATAATAAAGCAAGGAGGAATTAGTAAGTGCCGTGTATCACAAAAAAAATCATCATTGCTGTCACATCTGGCAGCCCTGCCTGCAGAGTGCTAGTACAGAAGGACTTCTCGCTTTTTGACTGGCGTGTTGCGTTTTTGTCTATTTTCCTTCACGCTCCAAAAACCCCTAGACAATAGATGGCACCAGTTTACTTTTCATCGACTCCTGAATGTCATTCGATTTCTAAAATAACAGCTTTAAATTGTTTTAGATCGGGTTATCTTATATCTGGAGTTTAATAAAATTTTGTTGCCGTTAAGTTTATTTGCGTCTTCAGCAGCGTTGCCTTTACTCTTTGTGACTTCAATTATAATATATTTTCAACGTCAACAGTTTGTAGGTATCTAAATTTTAATGAAACACACACATATACATGTTATGTCCAGTTTAAGTGACTGGTTTCGTTTCTCACTGAAAAATATTGTGTTTCTATCCATCCATCACATTCAGTCATCGGTACATACTCGCACATTGTTCAAAATGCCACGTCCAATCATCTTATTAAATCGTCTAATATCAAATCCTCGATTATCAATACATACAAGTTACACTGAATGATTCCAGAACTAAATGGAATTCCATTTTCAACTTGAATCTTGTGATTGAATGAATTTTAAATGTAATTTCAATCAGACCGAAGGCCACGTTCAACTCCAGGTGCTGAAAGTTTTGAACAATTTAATTTAGTGCAGGAATCGAATCGCGAAATGGGAATCGAATGGCGAACCTCATTCGGTGCTGCGAATAACAGCCTGGGCCTGTTGAGTTATTCAACCTGCTGTAGTCTAAGGGATAGCTGCTTAGAAATATGCAAGGTGAGGGTAAAGTTTATAACAAGAAAAATCGTTTGGCGACGAGGAACAACCCGGACAATTCATTTTGAAAATGGACAGGAACTTATCTCTTGGCGAGAGAGATTAGGCCTTAATTTACCACGCTGGCCAAGTGCGGGTTGGTGAATGTCACATGTCCTACAAACCCTTTTAAAGTTCTCAGAACATAGTTTGCCTTCACAGTTAAAGCACGTGTTTATGCGCACATAACTTTTTCAAGAAGTAAAAAACCAGAGGTGCGTGGCGGGGTTTGAACCTACGGCCTTCGGAATGAAAGTCGAGTGTCCTCCCACTTAGCCAACACGGCTTTTTAAAAATGGAAAACGGGTTTCAATTACGTATAAATGTGTGTGTGTGTTTTCAAAATGAATAGTGTAACTAGCGTTAGTTTTAGGAGTGTAACCCGGATAAATATTTAATTAACAAAGCATTTTGTGTTTACAGTTAAATAACCACAGCGTTTATAACATCATAATTATGTTTACCGAAAATTGGTTGCTTATAAACTTTTTAAGAATTTTTTTTTTTTATTTTGATCGATAAGCCTTCATTTGACCACAATCTCACCTGATGTAAAGTGACGATGTGGTCTAAGATGGGACATGAAGACCTAGAAGGTGACTTCTCCGGGCCACATTACGAAACACGAAAAAATCGCTTCACGCACTGGCCCAGCCCGGAGGGTGGTGACAAGCCGCGGCCGAAGCCTACCACCAGAGACTGTTCTTAGCACCACCCGGAGGTCACGTGTAAGGATTCAGAGGGTTATCACTTACGGACGTGAACAGACAAAACCTCCATATACATATGTATATCGAAGAAGGCTCAATATACATATTACCGTGGAAAATTCCTTACTTTTATTCGTATTACTGAAAATCTTTTCCATGACGCATTATTTCGCTTAATTTCATAATTGCATGCTAATACATGAAGGTAAGTTTTGGTTTCGGTATTGGTGCCTTCATTCCAAAATAAGCGAGCGGAAAGTTACAAGGAAATGTTGTAATATTAGTAACCGGAGCATGTAGATGCATATGTAGGAATTCGAATAGAACATTCTCGTATCAAAACTTTCCACGTAACATCGTTACTGTTGTGATAAGTTAAGTTGTTTCAAACTTCTGCTTTACGTCGAGATAAACTCTGCCAAAATCTGCAAGCTATCGCGCTTTGTGAGTCGTGGGTTGCATTGCAATTTTACCTAATGGGACCCACAAGTCCTTTAAGGTCACGACAACTAGAACCATAACAATTGGTCTGACGTATATTTTGTACTGAAAATGAATAGTAGATATACACGTAACACATTAAAACAACTATTTTATTTTGGGAGATAAATTTATGTTTGTCCACAATCTCACTTGTGGTAAGTGAAGATGTGGACGAAGATGGATCACTTAAGATCTAGGAGGTACCTATTTACTCTTGTCACTTGACACTTAGGTTGTAGTTATTAGGAATTCCAGACCTTTGCCAACAACTAAGACATATCTAGATAAAGCATTCGAATATTATCGAATGTCCATACGATCATTTATCACCATTATGTATATGTATACTTATATATCATATCATTAGTTTTATACGCTACCCGACCGATCTTCCGCGAAGTGTGCCCGATATTTATTTTTTTAATATTTATTATTTTTTAGCTGTTTGAGGTTGGCAGGTAGAAAATGCCTTGGCATTAAGCCCACCTTTTGTACAACTCTGTATTTTTATTGTGCAAAAAAGTATTCTTAATAATAATAATAATAATATTAGCAAGTTATGCAATGCATGTTTTGACGTTTATAAAAATACTATACAAAAACTCTTTATTGCAACCACAATACAGGAACATACATACGAGATACGTATTGCATACATTGTATGGGCGGCCTTATCACTAATGGCGATCTCTTCCAATCAACCTTTGGATGGATCTGAAATTTGTTAACAAGGGAAAGAGAAAGTTAAAACATTACAAAAAAAAAGCTGAGTAGGTATAAGTAGTACTGATATCAAACATAGTAGAAGTGTGAAGTAAAGCGAAGACACATTATACTCACTTAATACAAGTCTTGAATATAAGTGAGGTTGAAGAAAATGACTGTAAACTATATTTTTGAAAATTGCTACAGATGTAATCTGTATTGACGTTCCGTCGCGGTCCGTCAAGAGTGGCGCTGGCCAAAGAGCCGTCGACTCCCGATCTACTTTTACACAACGCTATTGCCCCGAGATAAGCCGTGCCGACATCTGCGAGTATTGACCTATCGAGCTCCGCGAGCGTTAGCTGCATCACAATCGGGCGGGCAAGATACAATTGACAAGGTAAAAGGTAAGAATAAATTTGTATTCACGAAAAGCACCTGCCAAAAATAGTAACAGGCGCCGTTGCCTTCGTGCGGGTGCTTTTCAGTTGGGTGATATAACTGGACTATTCGTAGGTAGGGAATAATTAAATATTAGATTAGCATAAGTACATACACATTTTTAAGGATTAGATATAATTTTATAAGTCCAGAGGCTAAACTCTAAAGAATAAGTAAAAATATGTAATCTCATTATAAATGAACTGTTTATAGTTTTTATGAGAAATAAATATCTTTGAACCTAAATAAATCCCTGATTGCTGTCGACTCGTGTCAACCTGGGATAGTGCGGTATGTTGACTGTGTTGAGCGGTGCTGCATGGAAATTATTAAGAGCAGTCTATTATTGCACGTGGAAATAATCTAACACATGCAAAATTAAAATGATGACCTGAAGTTATTAGGAAGACCTTTGTTCAGCAGTGCGCCTCCTAAGGCGGAAATGTTAGTGATGATGAAGAACCAACGTCTATGACAACATAGACTCAAGTCAAAGACTCGACCTTCTGATAAAGTAGGAATACCTACATTTAAGCCACTTATATTTGTACTGATAGTCACCAGATAATCAGTGCATTTGGCTTGTAGATAATTAAGACATTGTATTGGCCAGCACAGAGTGAGTCGTAAATCAATCAGATGGACAGATGATTTGATTATCGCGACCGAGCTGGGAGCGAATCTGGAGATATAGGTTAAATACTTACATTTTATAGTGATGAGAACCAGAAAAATAGAAGAGCAAATATAGTCACAGACAGATTAGCCGGCAATTTTGTTTAATTCATATGATATGGCTACATTTAGCGGCCTTCGGCGAATATTCGTGTTTCGTGTCAGATACATTGTTATTTCATAATAACGAGTTTTCCTGTCAGAAAACTCTTTTTGGGTTCGCTCGCAGAGTACAGAGTAGTAACAGTTCTTAGCAGTAAATTCTTCATTTTCATTTGTACACAACTGTGCATTCAATTATTGTCTTATTTGTTTCGCTCAGACGCATTGCACAATTAATTTTTCAATTTCATTGGAAAACCTTTAAAAGCTGTTCACTCCGTAAGGCCATTCGTTGGCATATTTTTAATTTCCGCGACAATCAGACGACTCAATGGAGTGAGCAGGGCAGCTCTGATTGTTTTAATGGAATGGGGCCTACCGTTGTACACGAGGAATTGAAAGGTAACGGAAGATATTGCTGTGAGACGTTTTTCTAGGTAACAATTACTTGTTTTAAAATGAGTTTATTATTAAACTGGTTATATTAACCAGGCATATCACGCATATATAAAAAAATAAAGTTAACTTTAAGTATTTTTTCCATGTTAAGCATACCCTGAGTATTTATGGAGATAAATATTGTGACCTTGCATTTACGGTGTTGTACTTCGGGTATTGAAAAGCACGGAGGGAAGTTATTGCTGTGAAACATTTGCTAGGTACTAATTTGAAGATATATTTGCAGCCAATACTAGCATGGGCAACTATTACACAGTGAACATATTACAATACAATAAAATACAAAAACGCTTTATTATACACAACAACAAAATAAAAAACAAATGCTACCTATATTGGGCGGCCGTACCGCTAAAAAGCGATCACTTCCAGTCAACCTTAGGATGGAAAATATTTTTCTTTAAATATATCATACTTATGCTGTGTCCTATTTTAACACTATTTTAGGAGTTTAATTAAAAAATTCTAAATGTGACTGTATTTATACCAAGTTGTAGGATAATGGATTTTCGAAGTAGGTACTTTGTTTTAGAAATTGTAAATATAACTATGCGGTTTGTTGTGTAATTAATAATTAGAGATCAGATCATGTTTTATTTTCACTTTTTTGGATTAAAAGCAAATTTAAATCATTCTCGTATAACATTGGTTTCACGCCATAATTTCACAATCGACACTTAGACTCAACGGAATGTGCAGGACAGCTCTGATTGTTTTAATTTAATGAAGTCTATGGTTGCACGAGTAATTGAAAGGTACGGGGATATTGCTGTGAAATAGTTCTTATTTCTTGATATAAAGAAGATATTGCTGTGATGGTGCGACTACAAAACAATACAAAATTCTTTATTGCAACACCACAATATTATATAGAAACATACATAGGAGATACATATTTCATACAGTGACACAATGGGCGACCTTATCACTAATAGCGATCTCTTCCAGGCAACCTTTGGATGGCTACATGAGCGGGCGATTATTCGTGTCGCGTTGGCGCCCTAAAACATCGAGTACGGGCTAACGCGATGTTCTTGTCTACATAATCGTACAAAGATTTATCTCGCGATACTCGGGACAAGATTTTGAAGTGACGTAGGTGCAGCCACGCCCACGCTAAACAACGTATTCGCCCGAATTTATTTTTTTTTATTATTATTGATAAGCCTTCATTTGACAACAATCTCACCGGATGTAAGGTGACGATGCGGTCTAAGATGGAGCATGAAGGCCTAGAATATGGCTTCTCCGGGCCACATTACGAAACACGAAAAAATAGCTTCACGCACTGGCCCAGCCCGGAGGGTGGTGACAAGCCGCGGCCGAAGCCTACCACCAGGACTGTTCTTAGCACCACCCGGAGGTCACATGTAAGGATTCAGAGGGTTACCACTTACGGACGAGAACAGACAAAACCTCCAAAAATACTACGCGTTTCCACGACGTAACCGGCGAACACACATCGCTTTGACTCGAATATTCGCCGTAGGCTACCCGCACCACGAAATAGTTATATTACTAGACTTTATGAGTTAATTTGGACGCAAAATTAGTATGAGCTGAGGATTTTAATCATATCGCTTTCCCTGTTTTTTATTTATGTTTCCAATTGCATAAAATCGTTCCAAGGAATACGAGTATGGTCATTATTTAAGGTTTAGTATATAAAAGTTTTAAGGTTCAATAATAAAATTTAACTCAAAATCCATCGCGCGGTGGCGGCGCGGCGGCGGCGCGTGCTTGCAGAGGAGTGGTGAGGTGGCAGCATCATGTGCAGGAAGCTATAATAATTTTGACCCACTGCAATTTTTGCAAGCGCAAGCAGGCTTTTAGCGACAAGAATATTTCACTCAAACTCATAGTACTCTGATTTGATAAATATTTACATTAGATTTTAGATTTTCGCTTCTTATTTTGCATACAAAGTAGTTTGCTATTTAGGCACTTCGATTTGCATACAGATTAAGTGCTGCCTAGGTATTACTCATAAAACCCCAACAAAATTCGTCTAGGTTGAGATTATAACCGCTTGTTAAAATATAAGTATACTCCCAAGGTATAATAATACCAATATACAAGGTTAAGGTTAATAATGAATTGCAAATTATATGAACTTATGAATTGCACTGACATGTTATTCCCATTTATTTTTTTCTATAGCTGTTTCTATAATTGACCTTCAATTTCTGTGTAAGATGTATATTTGACATCCTAATCCTATTGTAAAATCTTTATTAACTTTTATTTATTTTACCCCACTATGTTATTATTTGTTTTGTCTTTTGTTTAATTTGTGTCAACCTAACTTGACTGCTAGTTCTTCGAAGGTTCCAACGGAAGACCAGCGCAGGCTACACCGCCCGCATTATGCTGAGTTGGGACCTTTTTGGAACTAAATACATTAAAATATTCTGTAATCGTAAGATCAATAATAATAAATAATTGTCACCATTTCTCTGTATGTGTTTATATGTATTTAATTCTGAATAAATTATTTTGTATTTGTTATATTGAGGTAAACAAGTCTACAAATTAACCAACTTTAATTTAAACTATCAAAAGCGAAATTCTCATTTAAAATTAGTCCAATAGAACGGTTTTGCTCGGGTAAAAGCCATTATTTCATAAAATATTCAGCTTAATCGGATAGGATCCAAGTTCCAGATTAAATAGGCAAAGCGAAAAAGCCTGGCCCTTAATAATTTAGTTTGCGACAAAGCCTACGGGGCTTTTCAGTACAATAACAAATAGGTCCACTTTAAACATTTAAATTGCAATGCGCGACCACAGCGACGCGTTTGGTTTATAAAATCACGGTGATCATGTTATACCTTTAGTATTAAATATTATATTAACTATTAACGTTAGTAATTATAACTGCTATGAATGATTTACTCTCCATTCCAAGGTTGTCTAAAAAAATGATTGAATAAGACCGCCAAATACGCATGCTAGGTTTAGTTTTAGTTTTGATTATTGTATCTATCTATCTATTTATGGGCCAGTGTATGTTTGTTCTGCAAATATCAAGTTGGTTCTACGTCTATTTGTTAGTTTAACCTCTTACTTTCCTTCCTGTGGCTTGGCACGGGTTAAAGTCATCATCATCATCATCATCTCAGCCGTAAGACGTCCACTGCTGGACATAGGCCTTTCCCAAAGATCTCCAGTAGTTTCGGCTGGCAGCGGCCTGCATCCACCGTGAGCCCGCAGCTTTCACCAGATCGTCCGTCCATCTAGTTGGTGGTCGTCCTACGCTGCGCTTGCCGATCCGTGGTCTCCATTTGAGAACTTTACGGCCCCAACGGCCATCTATTCTTCGTGCTATATGGCCTGCCCAATGCCACTTCAAAGAACTAATCCGTTTGGCTATGTCGGTGACCCGAGTTCATCTACATAAAAAGTCCTTTGTGCCACAGAATTGAAACCCTTTCCGATAATTGTTCAATCAAAGCTTCAGGTTGAAATGCCTTTCCGAATCGACCATTTCCTCGTTCGAGTTTTTGAATGAAATCCACATGAAATGTTCTACAGTGCGCGGTCAAGATATAAATAACGTCAGTCATATAACGTTAACTGGTTTTCGGGTTCCACTAGCATTAGCAAGTTTAGTTACCGTCCTAAGACCTTTATTTATTGCTGGGGAGGTGCTGTTTTTGCGTTGCGATGAATTAACATTATAATTCCCGGGTGCAGGCTAAATTGCGCATTCTTTGTTTAGCTTTATCTCGAGTAATATGCGGCCGGGAAAGGGAAAGCTGTGCTTATATGAATTACCTTGTGAGAGAATTATTAAATAAAGAATTACTTTTAGTTGAGAAGCAAAATTAAAAGAAAAAAAATTAAATAACTCTTGGCACCGACAATGCCCGAAGGAGGTTAGGATAGTATTTTATATTGTTTTTTAGCCAAAGCCAAAAAATATCATTTGTAATTTTGTAATAAATTAATTAATTTTATAATAAAATATATGTAAATTTAAAATTTAAGGAAAACCTCCGATTCCTATGCCAATGCCTTTATTAATTTAAATTAAAATTTAAAACGCCTCGCTCCAAATTTATCTTTCATATAAAAAAAACTTAATTGAAATCGCTGATATATTAAGTCAACATTCTATGAATGTTGTCATGTAAACATTTAAGATACATTTGGCATCATAACTTAGATATTCATTAATATTATAAATACATTAGTATCGAACATTATAATTAGGTACATCGAGCAACCAACTACATAACTTCTTCGTTAGTACAACCTAATCACACTTATTTTGTTTCTAACTTATGGAAATTGTAGGTCTTTCTATCTATAGAAAATTTCTTTGTATAATATCTCGATAAATAATGCTCAGGTGCTTTCTCGAAGTCGTTAATATTCGTTGATTAATTCTAAGCCGATAGGGCGATGTTTTTTATTTCATTATCTGGCCGGGCGACGTTCATAAATAACGAAGCGCCTCTCAAAGTATTCTGTTATATTGCAAAG
Source organism: Gymnoscelis rufifasciata (assembly GCA_929108375.1). Classification (NCBI taxonomy): domain Eukaryota; kingdom Metazoa; phylum Arthropoda; class Insecta; order Lepidoptera; family Geometridae; genus Gymnoscelis; species Gymnoscelis rufifasciata. The sequence goes on from OV815303.1 coordinate 15,769,846, forward strand.
ACTGTTTAGTCTAAGTCACGGGAAGTTTATAATAATTTTCAAAGTATTTAAAATAAATGGATTTTGAGAAAACCGAAATTAGATTAAATAATGTCGCTTTTCAGTATTTGGGGAGGTGGTTTATCAGTACAATAACAAATAGGTCCACTTTTTGGATACATCCCAAAAATACTGAAAAGTGACATTATTCTTATACATTTTCTATATTTTGTACTTTCTTGTAAAAAAAATATCTTATCTTTATAAATAAAAATGAATTGTTGTTCGTTAGTCTGATTAAAACTCAAGAACGGCTGAACGGATTTATCTTATTATAGTCTTGAAATGTTCGTGGAGGTCTAGGGAAGGTTTAAAAGGCGAGCAAAAATCGAATAATTGCCGGGAAAAAAATTTGTTTCAAACCCGTGCGAAGCCGGGGCGGGCCACTAGTACCTATATAATATATCGTGTCACAATGTTCGTTCCCGTACACATTCGAAACGGCTTGACGGATTCTCATGAAATTTTGTGAGCATATTGAGTAGGTCTGAGAATCAGCCAACATCTATTTTTCATTTTGCAAAACAACGTTTGCTGGGGTCAGCTAGTATGTTATAAAAAAAAGCTCAGTTTCAAATTGAAAGATAATCATGCCCATTAATTGAATAAGCACAGTTTAGATTTATTAAAACTTAATTCAAAATTAATAAATGAATCATTCACAATATCCTACTTATTTTATTAAGCGATTGTTAACCCATTTTAATTTTATTTAAGAACTACAAGTTTCTACATGAATAAAGATTTTCCAACGAATAACTTTCTGAATCGGTCTATCCAAAAGCCATGGTACCACAGACAGCAATATACACATCATCATCATTACCCTATTAACGTTCCCACTGCTGGGACACGGACTTCTCTATGGGCGAGAGAGATTAGGCCTTAATTCACCACGCTGGCCAAGTGCGGTGAATGTCACATGTCCTTAAAACACTTATTTTACTTTTTTTAAAATTTATCAGAACATGCCGGTTGCCTCACGATGTTTGCCTACACCGTTAAAGCTTCTTATTTACATTCTGATCAATGATTCTGCTAGCCATTTTGCATCTGCCCTCGGTTCATATTAATCTCGGCCACCCAGTCGTTCGTTTGTCTTGTTTGTAATCCGCGTAATCTTATAGTTTGGACGGCATCGTAAATTCGGGCAGGTAATGGAGTGTCACAGGCTTTCCAGGCAAAAACACGTCACAACTTCTGTACTTGATGAAGTCGACGGGTTAAAAATGTTGGGAGGCTTTTGGAAGATACGAGATAGAGCCTTGATTATGTTTATTGAGTTAGTTTTGGAATTCTTGTTTACTTAGCATAAAGTTAACTTTCTGATTTTTATTTTGTGTGTTAAGTTTGTTTTTCAACAATAAGAGCTGTTATCATTAGAATTACTTATCTTACACCAAATTTAGTCCCACCAGCACAAAAGACAAATTTGGAAATCCTTGCGGCAAGAGATTCGTGTATTTTATAAGGACTTTCGTAAAGTCAGGATAGAGCGGAACTAAGGCTGTCAATTAGGTAGTACAGGGTGTCCCACGACCATTACATGTACTGAAAGTACCTTCAGTATTGAAAATTCCAGCATTTAGTTGGAAGGTGATTTATTCATTTTGATTTTAAAAACAATTTAAACTGCTTTTAAAGATTTTTGTATATAAGTTATTTAACTTAATAAACGCACCCCATATCGCCCCATCGGCCCCATTTTTACTTTACAAGTATCGACTGAGGATTTCACTAGAACCGTCAAGTCTTTATAGCGTTTCAGATAATTTCCCCAGGGGGCGCTTAGATCGCGGCGGATACACCACGCTTATAAGGTAAACTGTTCTAGCTATTATGTCCGTATGCAGATATTTGATATTAGGGTAATGCTTTGCTAATGTAAAATGGATAATGTTGATATCCATGTGGGTATCAAGTGTGCATATTTAATTAGCAAAATTGATCATCTAAGAAAATATAATAACATCATGAGAACTAATGCTTCATGAGTTCTGAAAACACTATGTCAGTATTTTATAATTATGTGTGTGTTTAGTGTTTTACTGCAATGAAAGTTGTTTATTTTTTCTATTTTGGTTAATAATGAGTTTTTTTTTGTAAATATAGGCAGATTTTTTTATCATTTCTTCTTCTTCTTATAAATAAAAATGAATTGTTGTTCGTTAGTCTGATTAAAACTCGAGAACGGCTGAATGGATTTATCTTATCATAGTCTTGAAATGTTCGTGGAGGTCTAGGGAAGGTTTAAAAGGCGAGAAAAAATCGAATAATTGCCGGGAAAAAAAATTGAATAAAAACCCGTGCGAAGCCGGGGCGGGCCACTAGTTTCTTATAAAATTAAATAGGAGATTTTTGGATTGTTTTTCCATAAATGCCCTGACACGTCTCAAAAGAAGCGCATGGGATTTATGAAAAAAAAACCCTTTGCAGGTGATACTCGCAGTGGATTTCTGGAGTAAACCTGCTATCTATACGAGTAGGCTTGGTTAATCTTTGATAACTAATTACTAAGCACTGATTGAAAAAAAATCTTATCTAATATTCTATTCCATGGATGCTGCTGAGGTGTTCAAAATGAATCAAAGAAAAAAGGGAATGTTTATCGGTTCCATAAATATAAAATATTGAAGTAAGTATTTATTTAAATTGATTCCTAATATAATCGAATCTAGTAGTTTATTGAAATAAATCTTTTTGACTACGAGACGGCACTTTCCTAGAGTGTTGAGTGAGTAGGTTCTCTAGCATTTTTATTAGCGCAATATTGGATTAAGAGCCAGCGCCTGCCAGACCTACTTTAAAGTATAAGAGCTAATTTTTTTTTACGTTTTCTTACACCAGCAAGCACTGGTTCCCTACACTAGTAGGGAACAATGTTTGGGTTTACGAACCTGGAGTAACGGTGCCTTCAGTAGGTATCAGGCAATCAAAGCGTGCAGTACCTGAGCTCTCTCACGTCAAATTGCTGAGATTTACAATATTCTAATGACCATTTTAAGTCATTATTCTAAAAGCCAGACCTATACGAAGGGTCTAACGCTCCCCCAGACGCCGTAGAAAGTCAAATGTTCCTACTGCGAGAGCATTGCTCAGGTACATAAATGCATTTAAGACAGTATTCCTGCAATTTAAATTTAATCGTATATAATTTAATAAAAAGTATATACGAATATTACTGGACACTTATCATTCAATAATTTTTCAATAGTAATATAAAATATACAGGAATAGATTTGTTTTATTTAATAATCATGACATAACTGAAAAAACTAGAATAATTTAATGTTATTGAAAGGAATTTGACTATAATATTTAAAATATTGTTATTGAATATTTTTCTTGAGATCGTTTTTTGACTATAAAATTGTAAATATTATATTGAATGTTTTTCTTGAGAATTATGTTGCAAGAATATTCAAACACAGGTCTATTTGGAGGATCTCATATATCCCTTGACACAGTACAAAGTGGAATACAAGCAAAAGAATGTCTTTGTATACGTTTATACACATGCTGGTAACTATTAATTAAATTTCCATGTTTGATTTTGTAATATACTTGTTCGGGTAAAAACATTATAAATATAACAATCCAAAAGCTATAATGAATAATTATTGTAATAAATATTTACCTTCTAGGTCTCCATGCCCCATCTTAGACCACATCGTCACTTTACATCAGGTGAGATTGTGGTCAAATGAAGACTTATATAACAAAAAAAAAATACCGGAACCAGCTAAAAAGATTTAAAAAAATGGTATTCATTTTGGCAGACAGTTGGCAGCATAGCAGGGGCTTTCCGCTAAATTCAATCAATCTAGCTAGCTAGGATTCTATGAAGGAATAACGATCTAGTCTCTGTTATCCAGGTCACAAGACAAACGTTTTACAATTTAACTTTATTTCTTGGTAAGATAGTTTATTAAAAAATCTTAACTAGCTGTGAAGCAATTTCTCACCTAACTTGAAAACTTGCCCAAAATTATCAAGAATTCAAAGGACACCCCCATGGCTTCAGCAGCTTTACAAAATGGTCTGCAGATTGCGCTTAATGAAGACAAATGTGTCGTTAATTAGGCGGGTTTCTTCTGAAGCCGGTCCAGAGGTGAGGAAGGGTGGAGGTAGAATCTTTGCTTCGATCTATTAAGAGGCTTGAGAACCTTGGGGTTTTGCTTTAGGGAGTAATAACTATAATGATCGTAAAATTTAATAATAATAGCAAGTATGTTCTTGATTACTTTTGAAGTGATAACTTCTAATTGAATTGAGAATGGGGAGGGTGAATTGGTTCGTTACGTAACGCGTAACGGCGCCAGTCTGTCTGGCATCCCGTTCTCTCATGCTTACGATAGGCGGTAGGAAGTCCTTCTCGCTTAATTTTCACAACCCCAGTCGTAGGTACTTGTAGATATCACTTCTGTCAGGCTTCCCTAGTTGCGTACGTGTGGACTATGCTTATAAATACAAATGTGTCTTTAATTAATGTGGTTTTCTTCTAAATCCTGTCAGGAGGAGGAAGGGTATGGATCGTACCTCCACCCTATCTTTATTTTTATCTTATCTGTATCTTTGTTTCGATCTATTAAGTGGCTTCGGAACCTTGGGATTGATTTTACTTTGGGGAGTACTCAAAGGCAATAGTGAGCTGACCTAAGGAGCATTTCATAGTTTTTCTTGGTTTAATTCGTTGATACACAGACAATTGATACTTACTGAATGTTGTTCATACGAATTCAATATTACTTCGCATAAAATATAGAACAAAGAACATTATTCCCATACAATAAATGCTATTAGATTAATCGATTAATAAAGAGGTAATAATTAATAGTCTAAAGGTAATATTAGTTGCCTAACTTTAATAGTGTTATTATTTATCGTCCAAAAATAAAAATATAGTTTTTAACATGTTCGTGCCTCAGAGATACCTAAGTTAAGTCCTATCATACGTTCATTTTGTTCATGAACTTCTTTGCAAATTTTATTTTAATCGGAAAACAAACATTACTAATAAACTTATTACTAACACAAAATAAAAATTTTACTAAGGTTATATAAATAAGGTTGTCCGTTTATCGGTAGTTCAATTATTCAAAAAAGTATTTTTACCATCCTTAATCTTTCTAATCCTCTTCACATTCCACCAGCGAACAGCGGCGCCCACCGCGGAGCCGCCGTAAATTCCCGGCGGTTGCAGCGATTATCCGGACACGGCGCTGATTTCATACGCCGAGGTATAATGTGTTTCGTTTCACACAAAACTAACCGCATACGGAATTGTGTTACCATTAGCTTTTGTCACTCGCATACAAATGCAAAGCACTAACACAGCTGTCACTGCATCTCGTTATAATATACGTTGTACTCCTAATATCATTATTTCAGTAGTTTGTTGTGAAGCACTGTTGGAGATAGATGGATAAAATATTTATTTAGAAATAGCACAAAGCTTACTGCACATGAATAACACAAAAATACATAATGAAGCTTAGCATAATACATAAAACATTTGATGACAACATATAAAAACATAGACGAAGTAAACATTCTCATCAACTGTTCGTTATGTGCGGTTTAACGAACAGGTGTCAACTCAGCATTGTGTCAACTGGACTAAGACGTCAGTAGAAGCTGGTGTTCTGTTGAAAGCTTCCCAATCCCTTGGCCGTCTGTGAACAAATCAAATTTAATAACAAAAAGCACGATACAAATCCCATGTATAAATTTTATTAGAACAAAACATTATAATAAGTCGATAAGATTTTGGAAGGTTTGGATAGACAATATATTTTTAGTTATTTTCAGCTTTCTTCGGCAAAGGAACAACTCGGACACGAATCGGACAAAGCTGAGTTGTCACTTAAGCCCTAAGTTTACCGTCTCCAAAGCATACACTTGTCGGTTTTTATTTAAAATTTTTGAATCTTGACAATTCTTATCTACACGTGTATGTTATTCAAAACATGATCCAAAGACTAAACCATAGAATAAATATAACTATGTCACGAAAAGGTAAAGAAATAAAAACAAATAGCGTGATCATTTTAAAGTCCCAGAGAATTTATCCAGCCTCGTGTGAAAACCAACTCAGAACTGTCATATTACAGACTAGCTGTGCCCTGCGGTGCTACCCGCGTTATAATGGATGAAGTACTCTTAACCAACAACATATTTATTTGAATAAAGATTAATATTATTATGTTGATACAACTTAAACAAATGATTTCGACCAAATTAGGTACCATAAAAACGGTTTTTGTGAGTTAATCTTAAAAGATAGACATATACTATCGCGGACTGTTTTTTAGATCATTAAAAGAGCTATTATTCTTTTATACATATTTTTTGTGTATCTTGAACCGTTTTCACGGCGCACGCAACGGAAGGCTTCAAAGATAAACAATTTCTCCCGTTTTTTACACATTTACCACTATATCTTTGCTCCTATTGGTCATACCGTGATGTTATATAGCCTATAGCCTTCCTCAATAACTGGACTATCCAACACAAAAAGAATTATTCAATTCGAACCAGTAGTTTCGGAGATTAGCGCGTTCAAACAAACAAACAAACAAACAAACTCTTCAGCTTTATATATTAGTATAGATAAAAGATTTTATCGCCGTTTCAGAATATAACTGCAAATATTTTCGAATTCAACTACGGTGCCATTGTATGAGAGCGTGAAAATGTAGATGTTCTATGAAACTCCAGAAAAAGCAAAATGTTCGCTTTCGTTCGTTCTGTTGTTTTGTTTTTTTTTTTTAATTATATTTTGGTGGGGTTAGTGAATTCTGATTTAAATTTATAAAATAAAATAGGAACGGAATTATCTCACGTAGAGAAGTTGTTCGAATGACATAATTTCGTCTAACAAATTCAGTAAGCAGTTGACTCAAAACTTGCATTACTGATTGCCTTAGTGGCGCGGTGGGCTAGGGTCCGCTTGCGGCGCAAGGGGTAGCGGGTTTGTCCGGAAATATTTATTAATTATTTAATTAATATGTGTTGACGAACGGGCCCGAATAGCCGCTTCGAGCGTTCGAGGGTATGTGTTTATATTAATATAAATAGTTATGTTATATGAGATAAAAAATATGTCAGATATTTGGTTGGCGGGCTCAGTTAAGATTATTGATATGAGGCCATTTCATTTTTTTTCAAGAGAACCCAACAAACTTATTTTGTTATCGTGGAGTTTCTATTTTATTTATCTTGAGTACGTTTTGTTCACATCTGTATACGGATTTATAGTCAGAATATATTATATTTCTGTTCAAATTGGTAACGGCCTAGTCTACAAAGGAAAAGTAATAAATTTAATGCATTACATGAACACACAAAATACCGGCCACACCGGTATTTTGTGGGCCCGGTCTACCAAAGAGCCCGGAAATCATTGGGAACTGAGTTTTTCACCTGAGTGTGACGGATGAACCTCATTCATAGATGAAAGACTCCAAAAGAGATTTAACTACAAACAATAAATAGGTCTTCATGCCCCATCGTAGACCGCATCGTCACTTTACATCAGGTGAAATTGTTGTCAAATGAAGACTTACTAAACATAAAAAAAAAATGTATACCATATCTCTTCTTCAGAGATTCTTAGGTCAATGTCATTGAGTATACACAATACATCGCTGTCGTTTCAGGTTCCGGGAGATGGCGACACTGAGACAATATGTCAGCGGCATACGGTTGTCGTCTAGAGCGGTTACCAAGAAATTTACGGCAACATTTCATGAAAGAAAAGACGTTGGAGCATAAAAGTTCTCGGATGAGACCGCGGATCGAAAAGCATAGCGTAAGACGTCAAAGATGGAGGGAGGTATTGCTGGCTTCTGTTCTACGGTGGACTTAAATAGCTTCCAACCGAAGTTACTGAAATAAGGTTTATATCTATCGCTGGACCAGCTTTTGGCTTCCTGCAGTTGCAATGATGATGATAATGATACTTGTTTTTTTGCGAAGTCAGCAACAAAGTATGGTGCAGTTATTAAACTTACAGATGCGACGAACTTTGCTTAGCTGCTGTGAAAAAATGCTGAGTTATTTTGAAAAATATAACTAATTTATATGTGATATATTGTGATAGAGGGTAACAAAATATATTTTGTGAGAAGCTCACGTGATAAGGGCAGGAAGATGATGATGATATAGCCTCATAATTTTTCCATTTTCCGGAGTTTAATATGACAATGTAAGTCAGTCTATAGTTACGAGCAGTTAAAAAGTTGAGCAACTATGATATGTGATTCGAAAAGACGTAAAATGTAAATCATTGAGCGATAGATATTTACGGGCACCTATTTCCAGATTCCACTTAAGATCGTTTTCGGAGTAGCTCGTAAAATGAGCAAGATTTTACATAAGCTGTCTTGGCTCTGCTCAAGTCAGAGCAAACAATTTAGAGACATATTTTATGGAGACTCCGATGTTGAAGTATTAATGTAAAACAAATATTAGTAATATTTTGTGTATGTGAAAATACCAAATTATAAGTAATTTTTACTTTTTTTGGATATGGAAATGCTTTCCTTCCTTCAGCTTTTATGTAGAAGCCTCACGTTATATCTTTAGTGCAGTTTTGTTTTTATTTTTTGTATAGTCCTGATCAATATCAAAACTTTCACAAAATATACTTCGAAAATTGGATAGGTACATACATTTTTCATTGGTTACATTTTACAGCGAATACTATATTCACTTCGTTACAATAAGGTAATAGGTACCTATTTCGTTTTAACTTGGCGCTTATTTATACAAAAATCTAACGTGTGGCTTCTACAACAAGTTTTATCCACGAGTTCATTTCGCGAAATAGCTTACGTCGGAATGCAATTTTGTTTACATTTACGACAACATAATTCATTTATTTCACAGCAAAATTCACGAAAGCTTCTACTTGTATTAGCTACGAGTACAATACAGATAATATTATGTGATATGCATAACATTTTCGCTGCAGTGCCAAAAAAAATGTATAGCTTATTGGTTGTCAACAAATCTTGGCTGAAATGCTTGATGATAATGATGTTGAAAGATAATTGAATTAAAAAAATTAAATTATCTTTCAACATCTTAGATTCATTTAAATTCATTCAACATAAAAAATAATCAAGTTCTATTAAAAACCTATTTCGTTTTAACTTTGCGCTTATTTATTCTGTCAAATATTCCCAAACAGACAATATTTTAGTTTGAGTAATTACCTAACAGATAGCATTCTGAATTCTGAAAGATTCAAATTATGCTGATACATAGTAAAATGTATAACCTGTGTGCCATTGATCAATACTAACAAAACACATCAATTTCATTCAATCAAAAATTCCCAATCTACTCATCGGGCAATCGATGTAAAACCCGGTCTCCGAATTCATTAATCCCCGCGCATCCATCATGAAAACAAGAGATATTCATTAAAATCTCCCATCCGCCGTCGCTTCACTAAACCCGTTTCTGCCTAAGTGAGTTTTGAAAAAAGATCGTTTCTATCGCGATCGGACTTAGTTCGTCTGATGGATGGCAGGGAACTATAATAGACTTTGAATATTACTAGCGATTGTTGTGCGGACCCCACAAAATGTGGGATATAGGCAAGAGTACCTATGTGATGATGATTTGTTTGTTTGTTTGTTTTGTTTGTAAATTTTTACTGTAGGTACTTTATACTTTTTTGTATGATATATGCCGGCCTCTGAAACCTATTCTAAATTCTCTCTTCATTAATTCAGGTAAATTATGTGTATGCTTTGATAAAATAAGAAAGACAGAAATATACCTACTATAAGTATTTCCGTCCACGCACGTTCACGCGAACGTAAAATGAAATAGAAAAAGGTTTATTTACGTCAAAAAAATACAAACACAATACAGAGCAACTATAACATTAATTTTAGTTAGATTTATATACATGTGTAACAAATTCGGACGTAAATTGGTTGCCACTCAGCATGTGCTGTAGGTGCTAAGGAAGCAGGCTACAGCGCTGGTTTTCAGTGGTACCGTGTAAAGTGTAAATGAAAAATAAAATACAAAAGAACCTACAAAAGACCTTTAAATAAAAGAATTTTGTCGTTTAAAGGTGTCCTGTTGCTACAGCTCGTGTCACTCTGTCCAAAATTAGGTTCAACATCGAAAGAAAGTTTTTATAATAAATGTTTTTATATACATATTTAAAATATTCAATCGCGGCAAGTTAAGTTGCTCATTATAATTAACAATTGTGAAATAACAGAAAATAATTATTTTCGTTTAATTCACAATTAAAAATAATAGCCGCTACATTTTGACAGGTGTATTATTATTTCGATTGATCTTAGCAATCGGTTTAAATGAAATACCTTGAACAAAACGACCATGCAACTGGATACCTTGCATATATTATGTTATCTGGCTTCTAACCGAAGGCCGCAGGCTATCCAAAATATATCATAACCTACGGCGACCTGCCTAATCGCCCATCCCCTATAGATACCTAATAATTGTGTAATGCCCCATTACTTTACTGGAACAAAGGCTGGGCAGGGCAGATCATTAGCCCTATAATAATAATGTGTTTGCTGAACTGAGGGGACGGGTATAGGAAACAGTATCTAAGAAGGTACAATATCTTACATGGCCTTCGTGTGTTATGGAGCTTGATTGACGATTTCTTTGTCGCATTAGGTTATTTTAATAATGAATTTTTGGAAGTAGTCGGGTTTCGTTATTTTGCATTTTTTGGCTGTTTAACTTTGTAAGTCTAGCCTCATTTCAGACATGGGCTGAAAAATACTGGACAAAGATCGCCTTCGTATGAAAAATGGTATTAGATTATACATAAATCGTTTATTTGCAACCATGTTGTAGCATTAAGGTCTATTGAAATGTGTAAGAACAGAACAAAAATATGTGTTTGGGAAAAATCTTAATACTAATCTTAGATTAAAAAGCTGTGTCGGCTAAGTGGGATCACACTCGACTTTCATTCCGAAGGTCGGGGGTTCAAACCCCGCCACGCACCTCTGGATTTAAAACCACATTTAAAACCTCTATCCCCTTTAAAAATTAAATTCATTACCTAGTTAATGAACCTCTTATGTATATTATATAGTTTTTCCTCTAAATACACTCGATTATAATTTATAACTGTGATCCCTAGAGAGGTCAAAAAACAGTTCACAAAAAAAATTGTACAATATATTTTTTTTATAAAAGTGTGAATGCTATTCTTCTGTTTGCTAATAATATCAAGACATGGTTCCTAAGCACAAACCTTCCTATGTCTTATAATTTCAGACTTTCTCATACTGACCGAAACTTTTGTTACAACCTGTTCATGTGAATAATTTATGCTGTTGTTTGTGTTTGCAACAGTTTGCGTTCTCCGTGAACCACTCCTTAAGCCTCCTCCTAAAGCTAATAAGAACATACGCCTTAGGTTCCTCAGAGATCTCTGATCCATCCATCAGATAACAAATATATGTGGGTACTCTGCAACAGCGGCTACCCAACAATTATGTCACTCAAATTCGATACAACGTCGCACCGTAAACTTGCCCTGTAACCCGAAATGCTCTTTTGAATGCTACGAGGCAATCTAGGAAGCTTCTAGAGCGATTGGTACGAAATGACATTCTTTTGTTTCATTCGCTGCGTTGCCCCGACGTTGACAAATATGTTTCATCTCGCTCAGACATGCTTAGAATTTAATATTCGAGCGAGGAGTAACAATATAGCAGGAAGTTTGCATTTAAAATTTTAATATGGGCTTGCGTTGTTGTTAACATAGTAGCTGTTACAATAGATATATTATAATGCTTTAGACGAAGTTTATCAAAATGGAGTACTGAAGAATAAACTTTATATATTCATATATATATAGTCATACTATATAGTCATCTTGACTTTATATGATGGCATTATTATTGGAAAATTTATCATTAGGTACTGTTTTCGAGTAATTATTTGTGAGGCATAGAGACAAACGATTTTCTCAATTTGACTTGTATATTTTTTATTTTCATTATGAACTAATTGTTTGATGTATCTACTTCCTTTAAGCATTTGAGTAACAAACTTGAAGATGACTTGCTTCTTGTTTTTTTCTGTAATATTTAGTTTTCGATAATGATATTTTTTATCTAATAATCAACCGTAGTTTGTATTTTATTTTTTATTTTTTTTATTTTATTTATGTAACAAAATCAACAGCCCTTAAATTTATCTTATTATTTACCTAACTTATCTATCTTACGGCCAATTATAGATTTACTTTATATAAACAAATATTATAGTAATTGACAGTCAAACAAAATTTTTATGTTTAGATTACAAAAGAAGCTTATGTTAGAGAAATGTTAATATGTTAACAAACTAAATAGATTAACTTGGAAGATAACAGATATTCACAATATACATATACAACATACACAACACTTATAGCAATGTTATCATAATTTGTTTTTATTAACTAACGAAAAACTAGGTATAGGTCTAAATTGTCTCCTGAAGTATCCTCAAAATATCTTTTTTAAATGATATTTTACTGGCATGAAATACATCGCTACTATGAAATTGCTTATTGTAAGTTCTTTGTATTCTATTAACAATTGAGTGATGTGCATAGTTAGTCGACGTGTTCAAGATAGCGAATAGTCTGGTGCATGTATGCCTGGTGCGCTTATTCGGGGTGTTCATTCTGAGAACTCGAGTTAATAGTTCTGGGCAGTCTATTTTTCCGTTACATAGACTATGTAAAAACGTCATGTCTATTAAAGTACGTCGGTCTTTAAGGGTTGTTAGAGCATGCTGGAGGCAAGATTCCTTATAATCTACAGGGGTAATTTGATTCCTATAATTAAGATGTTTAACAAATTTTCGTTGTATTTTCTCAATACTATCTATGTACATTAAATAGTGCGGATTCCAGATACAACTGCAGTATTCTAAGATACTTCGAACATACGAATTGTAAAGAATCGTTATACAGTTCGTGTCAGAAAAAGGTTTGCAGACTCGCAAAACGAAACCAAGGCTCTTAAAGGATTTATTTCTAATTGAGGTAATATGTTCAGAAAATGAGAGCTTTTTATCAAATATAACTCCTAAATCGCGAACTAATTCAGTTTGATTAATGGTTTTCTGACACAGTAGGTAATCGTATATAATAGGTTTCCTTTTACGTGTGAATGATATTGATTGGCACTTACCAACATTAACGTCAATGCGATTTTCTTTATAGTAATTTTCGAGTCTATCTAGATCGCCTTGGAGTTTCAAACAGTCTGTTCGATCTCTTATTCTAAGGAAAATTTTGGTGTCATCAGCATACATTAAGAATAACGCATGACGAAAGCACTTTCTTATATCGTAAAGATAGCATGAATATAGAAGTGGGCCTAATATAGAGCCTTGTGGTACGCCTGAAGTTATGTCTACGAAGTCTGACCGAAAACCTCCTACGACAACCGCTTGTGAACGCCTCCAAAGGTATGATTCTAACCATCTCAAGAGGTTACCCCGTATTCCTAGTTCGAATAGCTTACGTATTAGTATAATGTGATCTACACGATCGAAGGCTTTTTCAAAATCAGTGTAGACCACATCAACCTGAGAACCCCCTTCCATATTTGTGGCTAAATAATCTACAAAAACTCCTAAATTGGACATCGTAGACCGTGCCTTGATAAAACCGTGCTGTTCAGTAGGGATTTCCGATGAAACAATAGGATATATATTGATATGAACAACCTTTTCGATCAATTTGCTGAGGACATTGAGTATGGATATAGGACGATAATTTTCCACTGATGTTTTCAAGCCTTTTTTATAAATGGGTACTACATGTGCTTTTTTCCATATAGTTGGAAAGCGTCCATCGTTAAAACTTCTATTAAATAAACCAGCAATGGGTGCGGACAATGATTCGGCACACTTAACAAAGAAAATGGGTGGAAGATTATCTGTGCCCGGACCTTTGTCCTTATCTATGTTTTTTAACAGTTTAAATATTTCATCTGGGGTAGTTCTAATGTTACTTATTAAATTTAAGTTATCTAATTCATTAATATTATGTACAGGGCAGGTTGTTTGAGAAATGGAGGTACTATTAAAATGTTTCTTAAAAAATTCATTAAAAGCCGTGCATATTTCGGTAGAGTTATCGAACTGTAAATCACCATAAGTCATTTGTTGAGGGTAATTTGTTGAGCTTTTGCGCTTTGATTTTACATATGCCCAGAAAGTTTTGGGGTTGCTTTTAATATTTTCTTGGGCAAAAGTATTGTAAGATATTAAACATTGATCCTGTAACTGTTTTTGTCTTTTACGTAGTTCGGCAAAAACAGCATAATCGTTAGGATTTCCAAATGTTTTCCAGTCTGAATGAACTTTATGTTTTTCCTTAATAATATTAATGAGTGCTTTACTAAACCACACCGGATATGAATGGGTTTCTCCAACGTATACTTTAGGAACGTATTTTTCTATTAATTCATTCAAAGTGGAATAAAAGGTGTCTACCATTTTATCAAAGTCACTTACTTGATTAATAAACGACCAATCAAGTTCTGCGATTGCTGCATTTAGATTTAAGAAATCAGCACGCTTGAATTGGAGCTTTAATCTGGGTCTGGACCTTAATGAAGGGACGAGTATATCTGTAATTGTCATGTATAGGACTGGATGCGCTATGTCAGGGGGCACTAAAGTAAAGCTAGAGTTTGATACTTTTACTGGAAAACCTGAGAATATTAAGTCTAACGTATTATCGTAACAATTTTTATGTGTGTTATATTGTGTGATTCCAATAAAATTGAACAATGTCAACATATCAGACGCGGCTATTTGTGTATCTACAGTTCCTTTTTTCATTATAATCGGTTCATCTGAGGACCAGTCTATACAAGGTAAGTTAAAATCACCAGCTATAATTATATAATCGTTCGGGTTTTTATCATGTATATCAGAAACTATGTTAACGAATGACTTTATTCGAGTGGGCAATTTTGAATTTGGAGGAATATATGTTACCGCGATATGTATATCGTTATTTGTGCGTATGGTTTTTGCCGGTATAGTAATCCAGATGCACTCAACGTCATCTTTGATCCATTCTGATCTAAGTCGTGCATGCAAGTTCGGGCGGCATAGAACCATCACTCCTCCGCCTAGTGAACCACGATCAGTTCGAAATAAGGAGTACTTACTATTACATAATTCCGCATCAAAAATGCCATCATGTAGCCAGGATTCTGTCACCAAAATGATATCAGAATCGCATAGAAGAACATTTTTATAAAACATGTCAAGTTTTGTCCGAAGACCTCTAACATTCTGGTATAAAAGTTTAAGTTTTCTAATATCCATACCCATTATTAAATTATTGAGGTATAATCAAAATTATGTACACAACATTTAATGAAAATAGGGTCATCAGCAATATGCACACCACGACAGAGTAGCGATGTATTATAACCAGATTCGTTGAACAAGTGAGGATAATAAAGGATGAAGAAATGTATATATATAGAAAGTTTAGATGCTGCAATGAAGTAGTATCTTAAAACTAAAAGTAACACAAAACGGAAGAATAGACCTGTGAATGTGAAGTTATTCATAATTATCGGGATGAAAACCTTAGTTAAATAAGGTTTAAAAACTTTAAATCTAAGTAAATTAACAATAAAAGCTAAACAATTTTGCATAAATCGGCAACTGAAGATATGGTGATAGGAGGCGATGTTTCGTTTCTTCTTACATAGATTCTGCAGTTTTTTGTCCACACAAACTTATAGAACGCTTCTTTAGCTTTAATTTTGCATGAATTAAGCAGCATTTTATTTTCTTTTGTAAGATGCTCATTGATAAAAACATGACGAGCTACTCCTCCCAGACCTAAGTCTTTTGTGTTAATATTACGGTGCTTACGAGCCGCGGCAATCATTCTATCCTTGCAATTACGTTGTTTGAAGCGCACGATGACAGAACGTGAAAGATTTTTTAAATTAGCGGCATGTCTCGGCTGAACACGATGCGCAAATTCAATATCTGAAGCTATGATAGAAACGCCTATATGTTGAGCCAGTTTAAGCACAGTATTTGTTGTATCCTCTTCCTTATCTTCAGGCAAACCGACGATCTCTAAATTCTGCATCCTAGACCATTGTTGCTGTTTTAAGAATTCGTCTTCGAGAGTTTTGATCCGGGCCGAGTGGGACGCGACAACTTCCCTAAGATTTTCATTTTCTTCTTTAACAACTTTCAGTTCTGAGGTGTTGTTGGTATGAACCTTCTTTAAATCAGCTAGTTCTTTACGCAACTCCTCGTATTGCTTACTGATAAACGAGAGGGATTCCTGGAAGCCACTGCTTTGATTCTCAATCACCTTAAGTTGCTTGAAGAGATCACTTACACTCTTCTGAATACAAGCTTCGATCAATTCCTTCCAGCAACTTTTCTCCGCTGTAAACATTTCCTCAACTGCGTCCTTCGTTATATAATTATTCTTGGACAGTGCCAGCTTTTTACGAGTTGTGATATTGCTTCCCGCCAACAAACTCTCCGCTTCAGAATCAGAAATTAATGCTGATGAAGCAGTTTGCCGTACAGGTGTATTAGAGTTATCCATTTTAGGCAATTTGCTGCTGCATTCCAGACATCTCCAGTTCATCCTTGCTTCCTCATTCATAGTTCTATAGCGCTTCGGAGAAATATTAGCACATTGCAAATCATACCTTTGACTGCACCCTGTACAATTCATTAGCTTTTTTTCGACTATTATAGCTTTACAACCCGAGCAAACCGGTTTCTTATCCATCGTTATTTGTGCAACAAGTACAGAAATATTTACAAGAAATTCAGTTCTAATATGCCAAATAGTTTTATTTAAGTATAACAGCAGACAAAAACACGTTTCTTAGTTGCACTCAGCTACGAGGTAGGTATATGGCCACTGATACGTCACAGCGAGCGACCCACGAGTTGTCGTAGGTCAGGATGCGACTTGAGTATAAATAATTTTATAAATGTTTTTGTGTCTTACTCAGCTGATTCTGGGTGAAACCTCACTCAAGTTACACCAAATTATAGCTCACACTAATAGCTTCGCACTAGTAGTAAGTTCTTTTTGAAATTATAAACTTTAACTGGAAAAAACTTTAAATTTCTCTAAGCAAAACGTGGACACACTGTTTCGTTTGACTGCCGGTGACTATATTTGACAATTATTTAAAATAGATAAATCACGATATTTCTAATCCTATATTATATTTATAAAGAATATAGGCGAAAGGACTATTTAAAAAAAATATATATTTAGTCCGTTTCTTAGACCGTGCAAAAATACTGAATTCCTATTTTTTGTTTTTTAATTTTATTATTAACTAGTGGCCCGCCCCGGCTTCGCACGGGTTTTTATTCAATTTTTTTTCCCGGCAATTATTCGTTTTTTTCTCGCCTTTTAAACCTTCCTTAGACCTCCACGAACATTTCAAGACTATGATAAGATAAATACGTTCAGCCGATCTCGAGTTTTAATCAGACTAACGATCAACAATTCATTTTTATTTATATAGATTTCTTGTAACGTCACCACAAGTAATAAATTGTACCATCTCATGAGTCAAAGACAAAGCAAAAACTTTATTTCTTTATACGCACAGGGCATACACGGACAGTTATTTGAATAAAAACTAAGAATAATCAAGGAAATAATATTTATTTATTTATTATAAAGTTACCATTAACAGATATTGTAATAAAACATTCTAAAAACCCTTAAGGGTTTGTTTAGAATGAAATTTCCATTCCTCGAAAACTTAAAACCTAACAAAAATGTAAGATAAACTTTTAAAATAAATATAAAAATTACAAATTATAGTACCATACTTACCCTACTACCTAAAATCTATCTATATTATTATATTGTAATGCGAAACCTTTTCTGTAGTCAAAATTGAGACGACGAAGAAGTCAGATTTATTATAATGTGATGATCACTTCATTAAATAAATTCGAAGTGATTTCAAGCTTGATGGTCAGCTTGGTATCACTTCGAGTGAGATATCAATCATCGTTTGTTTAATTGAGTGGACAATCTAAATGAAAATGGCTCGTGGGGCTGCAATTTTATAGAATTATTTCTTTCCCCAGCGAATGATATGTTGCGGATTATTTAAAAGGACTGGTTATTTAAAAGTTGGTCATGGAAAAACTACAATTATGATTATGTGTTTTTTTGGAATTTTCATTAGTCGTAGAATTTAATATTATCTGTATAATATATAGATAAAAATAATCCGGTAGTAATTTGGATAGTAAATTAAATATCTAGGTGCATAATTAATAATGTAATAATTCATAACATTTTCCCTAGCGGACTTTATAAAAATAATAAACAAACTATTTAAAATCTTTGGTACGTATTATTATAGTATTAGTATTAACGATATATTAGAATTGGTGTTAAAATATAACTACATTTAATTAACCGGTAAAACAAATTTCTGAACTGATCTGATTATTTTAATTGGTACTAATTATAAAATGCAAATAACAGATATACGATATTCAAAGTTATTTTGATTTTAGCTTAAATAATAATTTACGTTCATGTTTAATCTACCACAAATGATTATTGTTTCAGTAATGTCAAATTAAATTTTGTCATGTATTAAAAACTTACGACAGGTCTGCCTAATTTCATATAAAATTAACTTTCAAGTTTAGCCAAATAGATATTAAGTTGCTTATGAATGAATTTAGACTTAATACAGTTAACCAAATTTCATTAAAATCATTTCAGTCTTTTTGGTGTGAAAGTGAGACAGACAGACCTGTCTTAGTTTTTCAGTTTTTTTTAAATCATTTATTAATTTATACAAGATTTTGTGAACATGTCACCCTTGTAGACTAGTTCTTCTTTAATGTATAAAATAAATAAATACAATATAAATGCTGCGCTTACAGTACCACTAACATACTACACGGGTATAAACGCACAAGCTTGCAAGGGAATAACTGATGCAACAATTACTCTTATAATTTTAATTACAATTTCCCTTTTATTTTTACTAAATAATCTGTGCCGTTAACCCAAATTTGGTGCAGGGCTAGACACCCTATCCCTATTTTGTCTTATCTGTAGCACAATGCGAAGCTAAAAAAGTTGAAGAGTTGCAACATCGTGTTAAATAAGTTTTAAAAAACTTAAATATGTTATATTTACAACGTGCAACAAATAAAAAAGTATAACAGTATATTAATTTAGCAATTTCCTGTCTTCACGGATCGTTGAGTGAAAAAGTGGAGAAAAACACACGAGCTTGAGGAAAATAAGATGAGTTTCTGACGTAATTTGAATTCATGACTTTTATAAGGAGTATTGATACAATGACGGCAGCTTTTATAAAGGCGGTATCAAATCTATTACGGTAAGCCGAGATCATTTAATTTTGAACGTGATAAGGGGTAGGGATCAAGGTTTTATTGTATGAAATAATTTGATATAGGAAAAAGATGTCATTCACCATTTGTCGTGGCGGCTATCTTTTATTTTGTGCATACTTCAGACAGTCAAGTGAATCTATTTTTCATACAAGAACGTTTATTAGTATACATTTTAAGAGGCTTATAAAAAAACAGATTAAGACTGAAAACATCAATTATTTTATAGGTACCTAAATCTTACAAATCATTCCGATTTAAAAACACTTTATTTTACCATCAAACCAATTCAAAAACTAATTACCAGTAAACATTGAAGCTTCGTTCGCAGGCTCGCAGGCAAAGGGGCGTAACCGCAAAAACTTATTTTTGTCGTCGAGCTCAGGCTATTAAAAACCGGGCAAGTAAAGAGTGAGCTTCATTAAGCCACGTCACCGACGTGATGAGAATGAACAAGCACCGGCGTATTCTGGAGACATTGCTAAAGTTGGGGAATTCGTCTTCACTTGGACTTATAGAGATAGATTAACAAGAACATTTTCTTTTTGTGACATTTTTGATGGCTGTTTAAGTAAACGTAGGTTAAGAATTGGGTGAACTGCTAAAAATGTGTGTTGTCTTATGCCTAGGCTCATAATTTGCTAAAAAGGTATGGAGACATTTGTGCTAAAGATAACGCTACAGGCTGAATGAGAAATAAGAAGATATGTAGAAGAAACGAGAGTGTCGGTTTTTAGCTAAATGGAATGGTTAGTTAAAGTGACAATGGGCGAGTCAAAATACAATTTAATGACATGTACAGAAATCTATTAATTTTTTTTATTTTATTATTGAGTGAAATAATCAAGAATACGCGTTAGCACATGACAATTTCCATTATCAGAAGAAACATTTCTTTATTATATGTATGAGTAGCATGTCGGAATAAAATTGTGTTCTTGTCAAAAATCGAAGAGATATGTCAGTCAAATTAACTCTGCCGTCAAATAGTTTATTGATTGGTTAACTTTATTCTGACGTTGGAAAAACCCCTTCACATATTAACCGGTTTATGGTCAGAAAAAATAAATAAGAACTCGGTATGCTACCATTATAATATATATTAATATTTTTGGTGGATACTGAGTTATCCAAGTGCTTTTATTTAAATCAGGCCTTAAGTATTACCACGGATTATTTAATATGATTACTAATAGTATTACTCAACAGTTAATATTTTATACGTATAATATACTTAAAAGATAATATATATCAAAGAGTCGCTTTGGTCGAGTAGTTTTGGGCGAAGATTTGTCAGTTCTTAAACCAGCGAAATTATTATCATGTAATTAAAATGAATTCGTTTCCGCAGTCTGTCGTCTTACACTTTTGACCACAGGTTCCAGCAAAACATGCAAAGGAAGGTATCTAATATATAAAATTCATCTATCACGGGGTGCGTAATCGAACTCCTCCGAAACGGCTTGACCGATATTGATGAAATTTTTTGTGCTTATCCGGTATCTATGAGAATCGGCCAACATCTATTTTTCATTTTGAAAAAAAAACAAATTTTTGCAAAACAACGTTTGCTGGGGTCAGCTAGTATTTTTATACAATTTTCCACGCTATTCCGTCGGGAAAGTGAAAAGCTAACTAGCTTTCTAAGATGCTTAACCTACTATCAATTTATAACCAGAATTAACTTATCAAATACAATAATTTGCATTAATTTAATCAATAAACAGAGCTTAGTCTAATTCCACTAAATTCATTATACAAACATATCAGGTAAATTAGGTAAATAATTTGGATACGTTCCAAACTGATAATGTTGGTTTGATAGAGAACCCAGTTGACTGGGTTGAAGACAGGGGTACAAATTGAGAGTGATGCCATAGACATAGGATAGGCTCAATATCGTCTTATTTAACCTATAATGTTGTTTTGAACTGATATATAAATAC
Organism: Gymnoscelis rufifasciata; assembly: GCA_929108375.1. Lineage (NCBI taxonomy): Eukaryota > Metazoa > Arthropoda > Insecta > Lepidoptera > Geometridae > Gymnoscelis > Gymnoscelis rufifasciata. Next base: position 15,791,271 of record OV815303.1, read on the forward strand.
TCGTTTGCACTGTCACGAGATTGACACATGAGTTTAACTCAGAAAATGTTTGCTGTGTCAAAAACTGCGACTTGCAATTGCAATTATCTGTGACCAAAAGTCACAGATAATGTTACAGAAATGATTACTTGTAACGAAATGTCAAATCTGAGTTACTTTACTACCCAATTACCTAGATTAAATGTGCCTTCATAGATGGCATTAGTATACTATACGTGCGAGCTCTAGAGCGCGCTGTCGAAAATGCTCTTTTAATTGGTGACAAACAAACATATCTATCTATCTATGTAGATAATGCACCAATTGATGTATCGGGACACTACTACTCCCTCGCCTAAGAAGATATCATTTTGATAAAATACTTAAAAGCCCATAATAAAAATGTTTGTTTGTTAACAGAATACGCCTGTTGATTGGGCAGAAGACAGGCGTACAAATTGGTAGTTGTGACATAGGTCATGTCAGACCAATAGATTACTAGTTCTTTGTACATGTTCAGAGACAAGACAACACAGACAAATGAAAAAGAATGTGGATTTTGTTTTAGGTTTGGTACGATTGGTTTTAAAAGTTTTGAAGTTTTGCTTTGAGAAATATTGCATCATGGTTTTTGATCAGATTAAGAGTCAATCAATTTTGTATTCAGCGTTCCCTTTGAACTATTACTGTTAACTGTTTTATCTCGGTGTGTGATAAAGGGTTATATTATTTTTCTTATACCCAGATAAGAAACTGTATTTCTACCTCGCATGGACAATCAAAAACATTAGACAACGGTAGGTATAATCTGTTTAAGGTTTTTTGTACTATTAAATTTGCGTCGTAGTAGATTTGGGTATCCGACACTAGAGGCAGTAGTCAGTTTTAAGTTAAAGACAAAAATCAAATGTAGTCAAATTGTGATAAAGACAGCCCGAGGCCATACATAGGTTACCTTTCGGCGAAAGTAAAAATTAAATAGAAGAATAATAATAAATCATGTATTTCAGGCATCTCAGAACCATATAAACATACCGCCGATGCCGTACCTTGCCGACTAGCTTACATACAAATATAAGTTCAATTGTGTATTTAAATAAATAAATAAATCTTATATACAAAATATCATAGTGTCAGTATCATGGAATCATCTGTCACGGCGGTGTCGTCTTGCAGTGTAGGCGACCGATGAACCCTCGAAACTTGACTCCTTTCGGCGAAAACTGGTCTTTCAAGAACGTCGACTAATGTTGAGCTAAAACCCGCACCATAAATGAACCGAAGCTCACATCACGGCGAGATTCCAACCTTTCGACGCGAACTGAACATCTGTTAAAATATATTTTATTCTTAGAAGAACAAACAAGTTCACTTAAAATGAGAAAATACATTAGTTTCTTAAGTATAGTATAATGCTAATGCTTACCGCTAGTCTTAGAGGGTATTTCAGTAAACAAGATATTGCATTTCTAACAAAAAATTAAGTTTGATATAATTCTAAAATTTTTTTTTAGTAAATGCAGTCTAGTTTCAAAAATAAAACTTTACAAGGGTAAAACCGCTGTTAAGGTAGGTTAAAACGGGAACCAAAAAAGCTACCATTATAACAAACTACTGGGTAAATCAAGATATAGAAGTATTTATCCATCACGTACCCTATCCTACTTATCCTTTTCTTAAATTCCAGCTATGATAAGTTATTAGCCAGCGTTATTGCGTCTCAGGTGTGCGATATTAAACCTGCTTGTTTTATCATACTTAATTTAAATCGAACGCAGCTGCTCTGGTTTAATGTCTTTGCGAGACAGGGACAAAAGATCCCTGACGTTCCTACGACACGGCTCCGGGATAGGATAGTTATACTTCGAAGTTCTCCTTATACTTCTTTTATAGTTGACTTATGTAGTATTGACTGACTCAGTGGCGCGGTGGGCCAAGTGTTTGTATGTTCTGCAAGCACTTTCTCCTGGTCCTGGATGTTTAATATATGTAACAAAATATATCTATTTATGTATGTCTTTTATTTTAAGTATATCAGATGTCTAGTGCCCGCAACACAAGCTTAGAACTTACTACGGGCTAGATGTTGCTCTGTTGTTTGTCCGGAAATATTTATTTATTTATAGTTATACTTTTATCTGATTAACCCTAGAAAGCTAACGTTCGTCAAAATGACGAACATCCGATAAGTTATGCTTTCTCCCTCTTTCATTGTTTTACCTACGTTCTCGCGGTTTCGCGCCAACTCAGTGCTCGCCTGACTCCATCGCGTGGCGTTTGCGTTCAGTTGGTAAGTAATTTCATTTTTGAGATACCTACTGCATGGTCGTCATTTTGACGAATGGTTAGCTTTTGTGTGACTTTTCTTTCAGTTTCGTGTTGCAGTAATATTATCATTTATTTGTTTCGTTTTTATATTTATTGCTGCTTATTGTTTGTTTTAGAAACTACACGAAGAACTTGTAGAACCTTGGCTAAAACATCGCCTCGAGACACAGACAATGCCCCGAACAATGAAGGAGAAAATCAGAGACGTATTGTGCTTGACCCAAGTAGTAGTTGATGGAAATGAAGGTCAAGTTCATGAGGCATCAAATTCTAGAGGTTCTACTGTGCCAGAAAGTACTTCAAATAAGAAAAGAAAGAGCTGCAGTTTGTGTTCATACAAGAAAAAGCGAATGACAAAGAACCAATGTTATAGTTGCAAAGTTCCAATTTGCGGTGAACACACAATTGATTTTTGACCAACTTGTACCAAAAATATTTAAGATACTTACGTGTTTTAGGTGATAGGTGTCTTTTCGTTTTATAAAATACCAAAAAGTATTTTTGTTTTATGTTATTTTTTTCTAATTTAGTCCATTAATGTGTAAAGTTCCTAAACGATCTCATAAAAGCAAGTGCCATTAAAAAATACAAATTTTGTACTAAATAATAAAAATAAATTCGATTTTTTTATAATTTTTCTTTTATTTATAACCTAGCTATTCTTAAAAGAATAAAACATAAAATAATATTGAGTAAAATATTAAAAAAAAAAACATTTAAAAAAGGTCGTCAAAAAGTCGAATGGTTAGCTTATTAGGGTAGTTAGGCAACGTTAGCTATCTAGGGTTAAAGACTAGACAAGAAGTATGAATTTATTTATTCATTTGCTTGACGAGTAGACGTATTGTTGACTAAGGACATAATTTTAATCAATAGATAGATTTGTTCTATTTTGTAGGAGCCAGTAGAACCTTCTAAGAAGCGTTTATATGATGTTGATATTGAGTTATGGTCATCAACTAAAAATTCTAACAGGTGCCTACACTAGATATATAAGTTGACTGGTTATATACCTCTCCCATCTCGTAATTCCTCTATCATATTGATTGTGTACAAATTAACACTGTTGAAGTGTCTGTTTCCGATTTTAAAATAACTGCATGTTTTTTTATGTGGACCGAACTTTCACGGACGAATACGACATTAACCCATTTCTACAAACGGTACCTATATATCATAATAATATATATATATATATATAATTACAAAGTAACATTGAGTTATAATAATTATCGGTATGAGTTGTAGAATATTTGAACTAACTGTATTAGGTATAATAATTATCGGTATGAGTTGCAGAATATTTTAGCTTACGGTATTAGATAACGATTTTTGCAACTTAATAAGACAAAATACCTGAGGAATTTTGTTTTTATTTGGTTAAATTTGATAATATATCTGCAACCTATTTTAAATATACTAGCATTAAACGCCACGGGCGTTGCGTCTTTGGATTTTCCCTCGGGAATATCGTATTTTCCCTGCCTAAAGCCTTCCGCGATAAATTGGATATCTAGGTACTATATAATTTTTCAAACTGGACGAGCAGTTGCTATTATTAGCGCGTTCAAACAAGCCATCACACTTTCAGTTTCAATATTATAAGATTGAGTAAATAAGTATTTACTTTGATATCCCGTGTCGGGATCGGACATTTATAAATGTATTAATAAAGGTCTTGCTTTGAACAGGTAGGTATTCACCGGAGAGATTAAAAAAATCGCGAGACGAGACTTTATTGGCTTGACTTTTATTATTGGACTCGGCTATTTCACAAGACTACGACCTCTATCATGGATCCTTGGTTACAAAAAGATTTGTATTGGATTTCTTGGTCGTTTCCACTGTCTATTTATTTATTTTCAGTATTCATAGCTGTATTATTGTACTTTATTTTAAATGTATGCGATATAGTCCAACTTATGATAACTTAACTAATCTAAAGTATGTAGTACCACTGAAAATCAGCGCCGTCGCTGCTCCCTGAGCAACTTTAGCAGATGCTGAGTGGCAACCATTTTGTTTCTTTAGTGTTTTATTAATTTTAATTAAATGATGTATGTTGTTATATGTTTGGAGAAAAAAAAAGACTTTCTATTCCATGCCTGTTTTATTTAAAACACTTTATTTGCACAAAATGGGCCTTAATTAATTTATTTAATTATTTATAAGGAAGGCCTACAGCTAACACAGTGAAATAAGTAGCTACATTTAAATACAGAAAGCTATTTATAAAGCCCTCGCAGATAAAAGACACAATACTTAATGCTTAGACAGTTTGTATGGCTGGTAGCATTGTTGGCATGCGTGTTATATCTATAAGTACCTGAATACATCTATTATATTTATTCTATTAGCTTAGATCTTTTGAACTACTCGATGGATATGCTATTTTCAACAATATATGGCGAGATTCATTAAAAACTATGTTCATAATTATTAATGAAATAATAGGCATGATGACTACATAAAAAAAGGTATATTAGCCTGACCTAAAATACAGGACACCTATTTCTTTGCTTTATCAATTTATTAAGTTCCACAGTATAAAGCGACAAAGATCCGGAGTTGAGGGGAATATAAATGTTATGCAAATCGCACAAAAGCCATTCGTAACTTCAATGTACTGTAATTTTTCTTACACAAGAAAAAAAAATACTTTAGAATTCGGAATGCGGTGATGCAGGATATATCGTAGAGCATTGCCAGTAATAAATTAAATGAACAAGGGGTAGCAGACAAAACTTTTTTTTATATGCAATATTAAAACTTAAATACATAAATTAGTTAACTGAAAACATAGCTACAATAACGTTCTAATTAAACTAAAATCAAAGTTTTACTCATAGTGATGATATTCTCTCTGGTTTTACTGAACCTCTATCTTAAAAATAGAATGAACGATGTGTTTGACTAAATGAATATACAACCTATTTATACAAAACCTCTATTTCAAAGTTAGAACGAAGTTTAATTTTCGACTTATCGAGATCTCTATGCTGCCAGTTCATATATGATACAACCTTTTTACACAAAACCTCTATTTTAAAGCTAGAACGAACTTTTTCTAACGCCTCATCTTGTCAGAACTCACCTCCAGCGTCATTTATTTAGCTAGTAGAGCGAAGTAATCGCACGTTAAAGCCCAATTTGCCGGATCCCTGGTGAAACTTGTTGCTGCTGGAGGCTTGCCAGCTGTATCCTTAGTGTACTGCCAATGAGACACTGAATACACAGATACTAAATAAACAGCGTGTTGCCAGCATGTTTATTTGCTTTTTATAGTTGTTATTCAGATCTTGTTTGGAAGAAATAAAGCTGGGTTACGATTTCTTAAGCTGCGGGTGCTCGGTAATCTGTTAGAAGCTTGGCATGGGTTGTTTTTTAAGAATATAACAGATGGAATTATGCCCATGTCTTGGAGCATTGTAATATTATTTGAATATTGTTTTTAAAACACAGTTTCTTGGTATTAAATCGATAAACCTTTTCCTGGTATTTCATAATTTGGGGGATATTCGTTTCACTCACACTAAGCAATTCTCATCAACCTTCATAATTCGCACCGGAAATATTATAAATTCGCTCCTGCTATATTTATTGATGTCCAAACTGAGTGTCTTTAAGACAAGAAGAGTGAAAGATACCTTCTAGATTTATGTGATCCAATTCTTCCACATCGACGCTACCATCAGGTGAGATTGTGGAAAGATAGATCTCTCCTATGTACAAAAAAGATTATACATAAATATCGGTAACAAAAGTATCGATGGTAACAATGCTTAGGTTTTGGTATATTTTCCGAAATATGGACGCAAATATTGGATTTTACAATTCCAATGAACTTTTCCAATATCATGGAAATAAATTGCGATATTTTTATTGAATTGTGAGCTTTTTGGGGCCACATGCCCCAAAAAGTTCTCTATATCAGTAGAATTTATATTGGAGCAAACTATTGATACTGAAAATGATGATGCGAAGTGATGTTCGTAAATCATAATTATTAATCGCATACTTGTACACTCGTATAGGTCGCATATTATTGGGTGGACGTCCACTGTCTACTGGATGAACAAATTACTAAGTTAAGTGGATGCAAGCTGGATATAATATGAAGGAGACCTGTGTTCAGCAATATCTTAAGGCTGGATATAGTTTACCATCCTGAAAAATGATTCTGTACAGCACAAAATAATTCTACAAATTGGCTTAAAATTACTCGCAAAATTGTATAAAGAGCATACAAAAAAAAATTAAAACCTCTTTTGAAGTCGGGTAAAAAAAGCCAACTGAGATTTGAGCTCCAGAAAAATGACAAAAAAATATAAACTCGCCGAGATATTAAATTGTGTTTCCAAGAATGTTCTCAGTAAGATATCACGAGACAAAAGCCCGTACCGCTTCTCTCGGAAAAGGCAATATCTTTAACATGTTTGTGGGCCAACTTCGCACTGCTGCGGCAAGTAACACTTTATCACGGGAGATTCCAAACGTCTCGAACTTCAAGTATAAAACAACAGCAGGTGTGAATGGAGTGTATTTGAAAGTAGAATATGTGGAGCGTGTTCATAAGCTGTTAGCAAATAGGCTTTTAGACCTCCTTGGTTTTTACCAAGCAGGACGTTTCTAAAGAGTTCCAGAATAGGTACCAAGTACATGAAAAAGTTATGTATCCGAAAGTTATCAATATATAATATATAATCAAAATATAAAATATCATTATATAAATACAACATATACCTCGCTCATGAAATGATTTAAAAAATAAGGGATTTTTCGCAAAGTAAAATAAAATTCAGAAAAATAAAAAGCGTACTAATTTAATACCGTACATTAATTTATATCTCCTTGGCAGAAGGTTACTACGTTTAATTAACCAGAAATTGAGAGGTAATTAGTAGAAACACTTAATTAAGCTCTATTTACTGCTCGCTCATCGCTGGTGGTGAGAGACATCTGGTAATAAAACCAATTTCAATTATCAATACGTTTTAAATAATTAACATTTATCCCAAAACTATCTCAATAAATATCATCATCACCCTTTTAACGTGAGCTGCTGGGACTCAGGGACTTCTCTCTTGACGAGAGATATTGGGCCTTAGTGGTGAATGGCTGGCCAAGTGCGGGTTGGTGAATGACACATTAATATAAAAATATATTTAAATATAATAATATTTCTCAATAAATATACTTTTATACTTTTATATGAGGTACTTATATAAGATTATTCCGTTACCTTTAGACTTTGACAAAGACTATAAGGGATACTGCCGATGCCGCCACCGCGCCGCCACCGCGCCGCCACCGCGCCGCCACCGCGCTACCGAATCGATGGAGCCTTTCTATTTGCAAGTAAGTACCATAAAACTAGTTTCTCAAAATAACTTGTTGAATATTTCAAATTAGACTTTTGAAAAATAGCTTACTTTTTTATACTAGGTTAGCAATGCTATACAAAGTTTTATACAGACACACGTACTACCCTACAATACTTAAACTAAATTTTTAGAATTTTTAAAAATCCCCGAGTGCACATGAAGGTCTCCTAAAATTTGCTAAAACCTAACACGGACAAAAAGTTTGTCCATGAAAAATACGCTGCATACCCCATTACTGGTATTAAGCCAGTGTTTTCAAAATGAGCCATAGTTCATAACGAAAAGTAGGTTTTAAATTCACAGTTTTCGTGTCTGAGGTATTCAGACCAGGCAGTCACTGAGCCCTCAAAGTCTGCGAATCGGCACCATTCCTTTGTTTTCAACTCCAGCTCATTAATATTTCGGGCCGCTCTCTTATTAGCTGGTAATGTTGCCATTTGCTATTAGCAATACTTCCGGTATTGCTGAATTTAGTATAACTAATATTGATTAAGAAACGGTATTATGAAACGGGTGAAATGGCTGAAACTGCAGCTGTGAAATTAGTGCTATTAATGGAATTCCAATATTTTGCAGCACCAAATGGACACACAATTTAGATGTTTATGCTTATTTTGTTCGCTAAATAATATATTTGTACTAAAGAGGGGTGTAGTATAAACAAAACTAGCGCTTTGTCTCCGCATAGCTTATAGTATACTCAAATTATGAACGTGGTTGTTCTTATCATAAAGTTTTATCATTAAAAGACAGACGCTCGTTGTTCGACTGCATGCTTTTGTACAATTTACCGAATAATTGTCTCGACTCTCGTACACTTATCAGTAGGCTAAACTTTAATGTACCAAATAAACAATTCCCTCTCACATCACTAATAATGCCTTGAAATATTGGTTACCGGAGTGTGTTGGCTATGTGTCATAAAAATCGGTTTCCTCGTTTAAATGTTTTGGGCTGTTATAGTGCAATTGCAATGCAAAATCGACCCTAGTGATTCATAGATAATTTTGACCTTATGCTGCGAAGAGGGTTGTAAAAATTGAACCTTTTTTTTATAATATTTAATAACATTATTTTCATCATAAAAACTTATTCATTTGCTTGGCCTTAATACGTAAAAATTACTTAATAGTAGCAGTAGATTATGTTTTTAATGTATTAAACACCTGTGTAATTAACCAGACTTTAAGGTAAGTATCTATATAGATACTTACCTTAAAGTCTGACATATGTCAAGGTTCAGTCAAACCTTGACATATGTCAAGGTTCAGTCAAATCCATTCAAAAGTAATTGCGTGAACGTGTAACAATCGTACACCACTCCACTTTCGCTTTTATAAATTTATAATATAAGTAAAGCAGAGCTAACAGCTAAATCTAATGCAAATCGTTTGTCTAGACAGATACCTATTAACAATAGATTTACACAAGTATTCCATTACCAGCCCATCATCGCCATATCAGAATATAACTAGCAGACGCCATCAATAACAATCTTCAGAATATAATATTTTAAAGCATGATAAATTACGTAAGTCTGCATCAGGCGTCAGCTGGCTCAAACTTCCACCGCGATTCTGGCAACACATTTTCAACGTTGCGATTTTACATTACCGGATATGGCAACACTGTTTTACGGAGGGCAAAAACCGCTGCAATTGCAGCCAGGAGTTGGGCGGGAAATGTGTTTCTTGCTTAAATGTATTAGGAACTCGAGTTTTCGCTTAGTTTTTGGTGGTTTTAGTGGTGTGATACTTTAAATGTAAATGTGCATCTACAGAAATATCGTCATAGTTATCGTCGTTTGTCTGTCTCCAGGCTGTATCTCAAGTACCATGATAAATAGATGGTTAAAATAAATAAATATTTAAGGAGGCTCCCATTTTTTTATAAAGTTCAGTGTTAAATCCTAATATATATAAATCTCGTGTCACAATGTTTGTCCTCAATGGACTCCTAAACCACTTAACCGATTATAATAAAATTCGCACACCATGTGCAGTTCGATCCAACTTGAGAGATAGGATGGTTTTAACGGCGAGAAAAATCGAATAATTTCCGGGAAAATTTCATACCCGTGCGACGCCGGGGCGGGCCGCTAGTAAATAAATAAATAAATATTTCCAGACATTTCACACAACAACATCTAGCCCCGTGGTAAGCTCTAAGCTTGTGTTACGGGTACTAGATATCTGATATACTTAATATAATAGTCATACGTATATAGATATTTTTTATTATACATATTAAACACCCAGACCAAGGAGATCGAGTGTTGTTGCTAGTAAATATATAATTTGTAAACGGTTAATTAATTTAAGTTTGTTTAAATCTAGTATTGCTGATTGCCTATTTTTGTGTTAATAATTATCAATAAGACAATTTTATACTGGCTAAACTTGTCAATCTTATTCATTAGGAATTTCAGTCAGTGGTTTACCTAAAATGTGGTTATTTACTCTCGGACATGCATTTAATATTTCAAATTCGAACGAAACCTACAACTGATTAAACTATTTGTGAATACTCGTATGTGGGTGAAATTTAAATAGATTATCTAGCTAGGCGAACACAACTTAATTGTTTTAGATAAAGTAACAAGTATTAAATTGTTATTACATTTCCAAATTAAAAATCTTATGGAAACTTGAAACGTGAAACAAACCTAAATCATTTTTACTGTCACCTGCCAGGATTAATGATGAAAGAATAAGAATATTTATTTGCATCAGCATAATGTAGATAACAAAGGTCTTAAAAATAATTAGTCTCAATTATGCTGTTACTACCTTGTAGAAAGTGGGGAAATATAGTAGGGACTACATTAATACACAAAAAAATTTTTATCCCAGCTTGTTAGGACGGCTAAAACAGATTTAGGCCTAATTTTCCCATTTTATGCCAGAAATCGTGTTTTATTGAACTTAGTTTAACCATTGAAAACTGACAAATAAATGTCAACGTGATCTCAGTTAGACAGTAAAACGAGTATAGCTTGCTCTGCTCAAGTTTATAGCCAATTATGAAATCGGGCCTTAATCTACGTTGGATACGATTACCATAAACTATGTTTATGTTCTTGTTTTATAACGCCGTTAGGTATGCATTCGATACATTAACGGACTGCTGAAATTTCGTGCAAGTGTCCTTATACTAAAAACCACACACCTCACATAGGCTTACTCCAGAAATCCCCTGCCAATGGGATAATTCGAAAATATCCGAGAATCCCCTGCACGTTCCCTTCGAGCAGATGCAGAGTTTTTTACATAATATTATGGTGTTCATAAAGTTTTTAAATTATTTTTTACTATAAATTGTTTCACCAACAAAGCATACATTGTGAATCCATAGAAGTAAGGACCAGTCTCTCATCAAATAGATGAAACTGCATCATATAATATTACAATTAAGTACCTATATTGATTAGTACGTAAAATCACAAAGATTATGTGGACACGTCATCATTATCAAAAATCAATATATGTAATATAATTCCATAACATAGTTACTGCATGAGTTGTAATTTTGTAGGAAAAAAAAGAATAATTTATTATTTTACTTGAAAAAAAATGTAACATTTTATTAAATGTTTTACTAAAGCCTGTTTGCAATTTAGTACTTTATACGCGACAGCTAAATGACTCGAGCGAGTCTGAAGCTGTCAGGAATCCTGCTTCCATTTCATTAAGTATACGTTTCTAAACAGGCGACTAGGCTGTGACTACATAAATTACGTAGAACAACGAAGTTTTTCTAGTGATTTTACACAAAAGCTTGCTTAGTATACTACCTCTACATGCGTATCACCCATCATTAATTTGTCTATGTTACCAAAAATTCACTCACAAACTCCTGTTTGTGAATTTTTAAGCTCTGGAGGGCATTTCTGGCACTGAATTCGATTGGGAGTAATTTTACCAGATAAAAAAATATGTCACAAGATAATAAGCCTTTTTTTATACAGGGTGTTTCAAAATTGGTATAAAGTTTCGAAAGGTGAGCTCATGTCGAGTATTTTTTGTTTTTGGATTTTTTCATTATTTGAAAATAAGTGCAACTTTCCCCCCACTTAATTTTTTTTTATAAAAACGATTTTTAATAAACGTTCAGACATTGTCTGTTGACGGCCATATAGCCAGTCACGGACGCCATGAAATGAAAGTAGAAGAAGAAGTTGAATTGAATTGAATCGTGCAGGTACGATTCGGCTGGGTACTGTATCAGGGCTGCTTCTCTGACGCCAGTTCCAATAAATCGCACCTTAAAGCCAATATAAATTAATATCCGTTCAGCTTCAGAAGAAACGATACACATACAAACAAGCTCTGTAATTTATTTTTTAAGCGTGCTATTTCCCAGTGGCCGCAGAATTTCATTTCTGGCTGCGGCTCCTGGCCCTGGTTTCCTCCACTTTTTAATCTATTCTGTAATTTACTAGACTTTTAGCGTTCTGAGGATAATGGCTTGTCTGTGCAATTTGTTTTTTAAGCTGTGGTTTTAAAATGCATTTCGTTTGTGTCTGTTCTGTTGTCTTTATTCCTTCGCTTTTTCACTGGGTATTTATTTACCTACTGAAGGTATTTCTGTTGACTATTTGTCTTAGTGGAGGAATTGTAAGAATATAATGTTGATAATAGAAGAAATACCTAATACTTAAGTAGTTAATTTATGCTGGCTTTGTTGACTTATTTAAAAATTGATAGACTATATCGAAGCATTCATGTTTGTTTGATGTCATTAATGTGGCCAATTATTAGAGTACTCAGGAATTGGTTGAAATTTCTGTTTTTATTTATACCTAATACGCCATCATATTGGAGAAGCCACTGGCTCCTGAAATACAGTAACTAGTTCCACTAAAATACCAGTTTTTTTTGTTATAAAGCCAAATTTAATATTCAGAGTAAAGGTCAAAAGTTACTTTTAACCATGTATAAATCTATGTTACTACATAAAGGCCTAAAATATACCTACATATTAACTCCTTCCAACAATTGTCACCCGGCGGCTCTAAGTAAATTCATCGTCATCATCATCATATTCTCAGGAAGATGAGAATAAGGAAGATGTGATAAGGTCAGCCTTATCCCACATTACGTGGGGTCGGCACAATATTGGGCGTTTACTCTGCGTTTCCCAATCTCGGCCAACATTCAAACACTTTTTGACCTACGGCTATCGTTTCGACACCGTTTGTTACGTATAGAGTTTACGAAAAATGCCTACCAAAACACAAATAAAAAAAAATCTTCGCAGCCGGACGAGAGCATGCTTTTCAATCCCCCAGTATTTATACTTAAAATGTGAGAGGGTTAAAAACTTCATCAAAAGTGAAAAAGGACTAGCTACACCGAGCAGTGCCCTGAGGTCGCCGACCGTGTATCTGGACCAGCTAGAGGTGACATGCGTAACCCTTCCACATCGATTTTCGTTCCAGACAACAATTAAAACTAGTGAAAGGGTAAATGAAGAGAAAATGTTAGTATTGTACAATTTTTTATCATTCATAATTACGGATTTCGGGTCTGGGTGTTTTCTATGTATTTACAAAAAAAATGTATATATGTAGTATATCAGTCACATTACACCCATCGTACAAGCTCTGCTTAGTTTGGGGTGAGGAGATGCCGTGTGATTAGGCCAAAAAAATAGTTACATTCACTTCTGGACATAAGCTTCTCTAAAAAATAAGGTGGTTAGATCAGAAGATACCACGTGCAGGTGATTTCTAAGATGGTATGAGAAGTTTCATCCATCATTGTAGAGATATATCTAAATAAACATAATTATATTACTATCGTCGTTTAACCGGTAATTAATCGCGTGGGATGCTTTACGCCCCAGTTATAGAATATTAAAAAATATTCCAAAATAATAAATCAGGATTTTGCTGAAAATAATATTTAGATTCAACGATAAACTAATTAAGAACCTTCAAATGAGACAGTGATTTATGAATATTATCTTTTATCCAGTAGGTACAATATGCGGTAAATTTGCGACACTGGATTTTTTACTTTTTGTACTAATATGTTTTCAGCATACATATTAATGGCAATTATTACACAATGTGGCAACCTTATAAAATGGCCCTGGTCTCTTTCTGTTGTTTCACAAGGGTTTTCAGTCACGTTTTGCGTTAAAGAAATGAGTGTTTTTGTAATAATATCATAAAGTCAGTTTTAGAATTCCATGTTAAAAATCTGCGGTGTAAACTTAAAACTAAAATTACTAGAAACGTTCAAACATGCTCTGGGGTGTAAACCACCCCACGCTATAAATAATGGGTTAAAGCTATCTTCAAAACTACTAGCTGCGTCGCATCCTGTTGAGTTTAGATATGAGCATACCCTAATATTGAATTCCCACATTACTACGAGAAGAAGTCGGTTGTACCTATTTGGAAAGCTTCGGCCAGCCCTGCGCGACCAAAGCGTCTGCAAAGCGGCCATAGCCCATAATTTACTAAGGCTTTTTGTACCCAAAAGACCCCAGAGCAGGACGATTTCACGCAAAAAAGCCTTTTACTTTTAATTGTGTCAAAAAGCTGAAGTCAAAAATGAAACACTAATTAGGGTAAACACCTAAGAAATTTAAAATAAGGATCGTTATTGTGTATGCAAAATTGGCGCTTTACATCCGTCCAAAGAAGATTCTACTCGTAGCACAAGCTTACAAATTAACTACATTATTCTTTACAATTCAGTGTCTGAAGTTAAAATATCTTTCTTTTACCAAAAAGGTAACAAAGCTAGCCCGGACAATGCGTCCATCTAATTGGAGGGGCAAGAAACAGACAAAAACGCGAATTCATCACAAATTCAACACGTAATTCTAATTCATAGACTCCATTCAAACGCCTCTTTTCACTGAGTAAGTTAATTAAGCAAATAATGAGATTGCTCAAAAATTAAGACGAAGATGGAACAAGGTTATATTATATTTTGAAGTTCAAAGTTGAATAATTTTATTTGAAACTGAATTTAATACTTTTCTTTTCAACCAACTCACAAAAAAGAAGTCTCATTTCAGCCCGTACCTATTTTGTTATAAAATTTGGTACCTATCTAGGATTATTTTATGTCAAAAAGGTTTTTTTACCATATTTTAAAATTTAATATATTGTAATGCTTAAAATCTTCGATATTTGCAAAAGGTACGCTAACAGAGTTTATAAAATATTTTACAATAAGGTAATTTTACAACAGGCGGACACAACACTCTTATATAAATAGGTACTATATATTTACTCACAAAAATATACTTAATAAAATCTTTATATACCTACCATTGAGATCCAATCTGAAATAAAATAAATAGGTAATAATTATAAATATTTCCGAACAGTCCACACAGCAACATCTAGCCACGTGTTAAGCTCTAAGCTTGTGTTACGGGTACTAGTCATCTGTTATACTTAAAATTATAGACATACATTCATAGATATTTTTTAGTTTACATAATAAACACCCAGACCAAGAGAAAGAGCTTGCATAACATACAAACACTTTGACCGCGGCAATCGAACCCTCTTGCGCCAGAATCGGACCCTCGTCCATCCCGCCACTGAGGCAGTCAAATACAATAATAACTGTTTAGATATAAACTAAAAAATGAAACTTCAAATTATTTAACATTTACCTAAGTTTTAAGATATACATATTTTTTTTAAATGTTTAACATCATATGTGTATTTTACCAATATATATTTGGTTTTCATTATATGTACTGATTACTTGTAATAATACCCTAGCTCATTTGATATCTGAGAACTTTATTGCTACCTGAATAGAAAGTCTATAAATATACAGCTTTTTCATGCGCTGTTCAAAAAGTTGGTGGTAAATACCAAAACTGCTGGGGGAAAGATTCATCAAAATGAAGTGGAACCACGATATCTAGGCGATAAATCAGGAAGGTATACGGATGCCGTGACTACACAATACATTCCGGACTACGCCGCAACGGAATTAAGTTCGTGTTAACAGAGCAAAATGCACTTTATGAGCTGACAACTGCAGGCGCTTTATTTAGAAATACTGAGAATATTAAGATTGCTTTTTCTTTGTATCTTCATACAAGGTAAGGTAAAGTTAGCGTGGTTTGGGCATGTCATGAGAAGGAACGAAAGTTATGTTACGAGAAGAGCGTTAGATATGAATGTGGATGGATACGTGGGAAGAGGGAGGCCAAAGAAAAGATGGATGGACTGTGTGAAAGAAGATAATATCTTCTATCACACATTATCAGTTACAGTCCATCTTTGGCCTCCCTCTTCCCACGTATCCATCTACATTCATATCTAACGCTCTTCTCGTCCTATCTTATACATATTATGTGTAAGATAGGAGTGAGTGTTGAGATGACGGGTGATAGAGGGAAATGGAATAAAATTACATGTTGTGCCGACCCCACATAATAGTCTGGGCAGGATGATGATGATGATAGTTTATCAAGTTAACATGTTTAAAGAAATGTTTCTGAAAATTGTGCAGCGATATCTGATATCTATCTATCTAATATCTATATATATATCTTATATAATAAATAAATACAAATTTCCGAAAAGTTCACAACAACATCAGCTAGCCCCGTGGTAAGCTTTAAGCTTGTGTTACGGGTAGGTACTACACATCTGATATGCTTAATATAATAGATTAACATATGTAGATATTTTTTATTATACATATTAAACACCCAGACCGGGAAGAAAGTGCTTGCAGTACATAAAACGTGTTTTATTTGTGTCAGCTGTCCCGATGTGGTGGTTGTCTGTAATCAAGTTTTGCAAGTTTGGCACACTTGCCGGTTTTCGATTGAGCAGCGGGGTTCCAACATTTGACATAATCCTAGTCCGCCATTTTGAAAAATAACAAATTTAGCAATCAGTGATAAAACGCATGCCAGTCGATGTAATAAATGCTTACAAGCAAACAGTGTTTAAGTATTAAACCTCTTTCGGTATCAAAGAATTTTCGATTTTATGCAGAAAAAATTAAGACACATCCGTAACCTTCGCGCGAAGGATTCGAACCTGCATCTCCGGGATAGCGCCCTGACACAACGCCGACGCGCTATCTATTACTTAATTTAATTAATTAATTAATTTAATATTTCATAAATAAAAAATTGTCTGTTTATGTTAATTGTATATTTTGTCATGTGAATTTTAATTGAATTTTTTGTTTTTATGATATTGTGAATTTTTATTTTGTGTATTTTGAATTTGTTTGTATTACGGATCCCTGTTAGATTTAGTAGTATTAATTATTATTTCAATAAGAAACTAGCAAACTTGTTATCTCTATGTCGCAACCAAAACGCAACGACAGTGCGGCATGCTCGCGCCATCGCAACCAGGACGTCATTTAGACGGTACCACAACGCAACTACAATAACTGCAGCGTGTTCACATGTGTGGTTGTATTTGACTACTTTTAGCCGCTGCGATGCGGAGTGGTTGTGGTGCGTGTGGTTTTCAGTTATTAATTTATTATAAACATAATCAACCTTATAACGTTCCCACTGCTGGGACACAGGGACTTCCAGAGGTGCGCGGCTGGGTTTGAATCCTCAACCTACGGTATGAAAGTCGGGAGTGCTCCCTTTGATTCATAAGATTTTAGGTTAGTACATAGTGCTTAGAATTGTATCATAATATTATAGCAATGATTCTGCTTTACGACGTATTAACTAGAATTAGAATTATGTAATCTTTATACAAATACTAGCTTACCCCAGCAAACGTGGTTTTGCAAAATGAAAAATAGATGTTGGCCGATTCTCAGACCTACTCTATATGCTCACAAAATTTCATGAGAATCGGTCAAGCCGTTTCGGAGGAGTATGGCAACGAAAACTGTGACACGAGAATTGTATATATTAAGAAGAAGATAAATCTTCTTTACGTGAACGTCATTGAACTCCTCCTAAACGGCTGGACTGAATTTGATGAATTTTTTTGTGTGCGTTTGAGAAGTGGGTTTGAGAATGGTTTAGATTCACAATACGGTCAACTAGGGTGCGAAGCGGGGGCGGACCGCTAGTTTTATTAAAATATTAATAGGTTTTTTAGGACACAAGATTAACAAATTTATCCGGCAAATCCTATCCTGAATATAATATGAAATCACTAATTTTTTAAGAGGATTCATAGGCAATTTCGTATTAATGGCGCTCAGATCATCGGTTGAACCACAAATAGACATGTGATAATTTGGAATTTAAAAACATATCATGCACAACCGTAGAAAACTTTTTTTTTTTTATTTACAAAAACAATAAAAAGGCTTTGTCGCTAAAAAAAAAAAAAAAAAAAACGTAGAAAACTAAATGCATTAACATAAAATATAATATTTTGTTGTAGGAATATGGTACAGATATTAACTAAATAGGTATTCATATTTTGGACATACAGACAAAACACCTAAACAATTTTTTTTCGATTGACAACCTTATTCGATCTTTCGGAGGAAAATGAATGAAGTTTTGCTATTTTTAGAAAATTAAGCTAATTAATTAGTTGAATTATCGACTAATTAACTTTAATACTAACCTTTACGCCTGCTCTATGTTAATGTTTCAACAGTTTTAAATTATTTCAATAGGTTAATTTATTTGTGGTTATTACAATTAATTTGACAAATATAACTAATAATATTGCAGATTACATTGAAACTTTGAACATGTAACAACAATGTAACCTCATGTATTTCATGCAATTAATATATTCTATAAGAAAAGAAAAAAAGAAAAAAAATATTTATTTGTGTACAAAAATATAACAGAGAACATTATTAAATTAAACTTAAATTATAGTTTAATTAATATATTATATTGTAACGTGTCGTTAAGTTTCATTTTGACAGGTGTAGAGAGGCCATTAACTAGCGATCGCTATTTCACCTCCTCACACTACTTGGGAATTCACTTCAGTCAGGCTTATCTGGTGTCTTGTCAAATCATGATATTTAAAACATTGATGATTTACAACAAAAAACAGCACAACATTAAATAACAATCAAGACGAAAGGAATTAAAAAAAAAAATTTTAATTTAAAAATAATTTTAAATAACAAATGTCTTATTATAAATTCTCTCTCAAAATTGTAGGTAAATATGAATATGATCCTCTATTACCTTATATTTAATTATTATTATATTTAATATTAAATAAATTAACAAAATATACTATTAAGAAGTCAACAGTCGCCATGGTTTATACCTACTATTTTATTGTCACATAGAATATGTTGGTATTGGAACTATGTATTGAACTATGGATCGAGCTAGCCTTGCCACATCCTTACCTTGCTCACATCGAGTAGATTATTTTAAGCTTTATTGTCACAAAACGCTGTAACCCGGGTTGCAGCCTTTTGACTTAACAGGGTCGAGCGGATTGTCAAAATGGCGTTCAACTGAATAACATCTTTTTCACTTTATTATTTTATTTAACTCGACGAGCGCAGAGTCCAATTACAAGAAACTGAACTGAACTGAACCTTAGCGTGCTTAAAAATATTGTCTTTGAATACATAAAAACTCAACTCCACTCGTTAACATAATATTGATAACTCTCTGAAACATACAAGTTTCTTAGATTCACGTCGAAGTGGCAGTGAAATGGTTTCAGCTATCTCTATAAAAGGGCACCTGTCAAGAACTCAGTAATGTCAAGATTCTACCCTATTTCCGTTTTCCTTTGATCAAGGAGGTAGGTACATTGTAAAAAAATAATCTAAAAATGGAAATGAGATGATTTAACCATAAAATTGCGTAACAATCATTAAATATATTAATAATATCGTGTTATTATTGTCTAGTCATTATCTACTCCACGATTTAGCTCCTGTATCCTGTGTACCTATTCGACAATTTCCTGTGCTCGAGAAGTGGCGCTTGTATCGACCGCCTGATATCCTAATTTGTTGGCAGCGGTAGGCAATGTCAACAGCGCTGTGTGTCCATGAGTTGATAGATTTATAGACTCGGCTTATTCATTATGGTTGTTTGTGTGTTTGTGACTAGGATTTCTGACTATAGGATCGTTGAAAAGGTTGAAAATTTACAGGGTATAAAACAATAACAACACTTTTGTTGTATTTTAAATGTGATTTGAAAAGAAATCTCTAAAAATTTACTCGAACTGTTTTCGCAATGAGAGAGTAATTAATATAATTATACTTACTCGTAATTGTTGGAATCAACACAGCTTTTGGAAAATACTGCATCTACAAACTTTGTCATGCAAGAAATATTGCTTAATTGGTTTTTAATCGGAGTTATCATGCAGTGAAAACTGTTATTCTGATTAACTGATTTTTCCGGGTGCAATAACGATGGGGTGTATAGTTTGGACATATGTGTAGCATCATAGATTTTAAACGGCTGAACTAATTTGGTTTTCTTTAGTGTTTCTAACTAGTGCAGGAGGTACAGTCCTGCGTTAGAGACTGCGTTAATTATTTAATAAAGACTGTGTTAATAATAGTTATAATACTTTCTTAGGCTTTTAATAAACAATTGATTATTTTTTTTTATGTGTGATAAGCCTTCATTTGTTCATAATCTCACCTGATGTAGAGTGACGATGTGGTCTAAGATGGGGCATGAAGACCTAGAAGGTAGATGGCTTCTCCGGGCCACATTACGAAACACGAAAAAATCGCTTCACGCACTGACCCTTCCCAGCCCGTAGGGTGGAGACAAGCCGCAGCCAAAGCCAGATACTGTTCTTAGCACCACCCGGAGTTCACGTGTAAGGATTCAGAGAGTTATCATTATCACTTACGGACGTTAACAGACAAAACCTCCAAAAAATTATGACTTAAAACGGGTGATATACTATACCATGTTTTTTTTTGTTAAAATCATGATAATTAAATAAAATGTAATTGATTACAGCTGCTGAATACAACGAGAGTGTTATCCATTATAATATATTTTAAAGTCAAAGTCAAAACGTTTATTTCCTTAGAAGCACATAGCCTGCATGGACAATAAAATTAATAAAATTAATTTAAAATCGAATGGTAAATCATCATCATCATTATCATCACCCTATTAACGTTCCCACTGCTGGGACACAGGGACTTCTCTCTTTGACGAGAGAGATTAGGCCTTAATTCACCACGCTGGCCAAGTGCGGGTTGGTGAATGTCACATGCCCTTCAAACTCTTTTAAAGTTCTCAGAACATGCCGGTTTCCTCACGATGTTTGCCTTCACCGTTAAAGCCGTGTTGGCTAAGTGGGAGGATACTCGACTTTCATTCCGAAGGTCGTGGGTTCAAACCCCGCCACGCACCTCTGGATTTTTCTTCTTGAGAAATTTATGTGCGCTTTAAACAATGGTAAATATGCATGTTAAATACAGCATAGCGTTAAATCCCAAAGTTGCGATCACTGATTTTTTTGCGCCAAAAATTCACGCTAACAAGAGCACCATAAAATCGCATTGATTGTAACATTGGCAGTAAATTTTAATAATGTCCTACAAAATCCTCATAAAATGCAAAGCACGGTCACCGCACCCTTTCTGTATCGCTTTGTGTGAAACTTATGGAGCGAAAAGTACACGCTTCATTCACCGACGTACTCCAATTTTAGGACTGTCCTTATACAAGGTGTCACGATATCTATCTCGAGAGGCCGACATGACCGGTGCATTATTTTTCAAAGTTAAAGGTTTCAGACATATCAAACTGACTAAAGTCAAAATATTAAACCATTTTTTTTTGTTTTTTTTATTTCCTCTTGGGAATCTATCAACACTAACCAATATTAGTAGAAATACAATTTCAATGTAATAAAACACTTTCATGTCAAAAGACTCCAAATATTATGAGTTCATTTTGGGTGTTTCAATGTACAGACATCTCAATAAATTTTGATTGTACGATTTCTTTGTAAGTAATAAGACTGGAAACATCTTTTTTATGTTTAAAAACTTTATCGCAAGATATAAGTTAACTATGGTAGAATGAAACTTATTATTTCTTTTAGCATTCTAATGATAAAATATAAATCGTGGCACTAAAATGTAAGCGGGCTTGAAACTTTTTAAACCTCTTGCAGTTTATACACCAATTTTGAATCACGTTGTATATACCGAAAGTGTAGATACTGCTTTTAGCCGCTCTATAAAGGGTGTACTAAAATTAATTATCTCCTTGACCGGATTTCCCGGCGAGTTTTTAGGGGTATAATGTGTACTTTTAGCATGTTTACCATTCAATTTTCATCGTTCATTCGTTCTCCCTCATAAACTCTTGTTGATAGATTATCATTTACGTTGGGTTGAATTATAATAATATAGATAAAAAAAATATTTATAGCAAACACCACATTATAGGAACATATATATTACACACAGTGACACAATTGAGGGCCTTATCACTAATAGCAACCTCTTCCAGGCAACCTTTGGATGGATCTGAAATGTACTAGCAAGAGAGAGCAGTGGCGTCAATAAAGATTTATTTATAAAAAGAGTAGGTATACGTAGTACAGATATCAAATGGGTGATCCAATTCAAGAAATCACTAAGTCCGTTTTTTACGGTTTTGAGTTAGCAGCACTGGCTTGTTAAGTTTTTCATTCTCTTTCAAATGGTCTATTCGAGGTTCTTGGGAAAAATCTCTAAGTGACTTTTCCAAATTGAAAAAATAAAATAAAAATCGATTTTTCCATTCATAAAATCTCTATGTCCTAAGAAATCTCTAAGTCCTTTAGTTTTTGTGGGAAAAGTAGCTAAGTCCATTAAATCAAATTTTTTCAAAACGGATTTTTTAACTTTTTATTAAGCAGGTTGCAAATGTGTTTGAAATCTTATTTGTTTATATGAGTAACTACTTTAAAATGAATCCTGATGACAAACTAAAGGGGTGTTTTACTAACAAGTATACATTTTCTATTGGGTAATCTGGCTAAGACAGTTACCGATTGTAAAATAGTTTTTTCAATAGGTTTAATACATTATTTCAGAGTTATACAACAAAGTGGTCTCTTAGATTCTGGAGACAGTACTGAAAGTGATATTGGCAATTATTCTGCCTCATCTGAGGACGAATGGATACCGGGTAATCGGAGTGCTTTCGAAAGTAATGTACCCACAAATTCGAACGACAATCAGACATCTTCACCTGTTGATACGATTCCACCAATAGGTATTCCTCAACTACCCTCATTTTCTGGCAAAATAACAAAACGCATGAAGCATAATAACCATAAAAAACTGTACGATGAACGAATAAAAACGAGTCTGCCTGGAAAATCCAAATGCCGTAGAGTGATTTTCAAAAGAAGTGGTTTACCTCTTAGTTTTCGGATTCTATGAAAGGTGAAGATTTTAAGCCGTTTTAATATAAGGTCGGATACATCAGATTGATAAATTAAACGCCCGATGAATGCTACGAAGCACCCTTAAATGTAAAGGCTGCTAAAGTGCAAGATATAAAGCGGTTGTTAGAATCGGTTCCTGAAACTGAAAGATTTTTTTACGACGATCTATTCAATGGAACTCGGGATCCCATACCTGCAGAATTCGATTCTGAAGATGAAGTGGAATGAGTAGCCGATTTTGTATGACTGTTGTTCAGGGTACTGCAATAATATCTCTAAGTCCCCTATTTATCACTGTAGTATCTCTAAGTCCAGTGATTAGAAATAAGTCCAACTTTTTTGATATTATATTATGAGACTCCTGTTACTTCTATTTTTTTTATTCTTTCAACAAAGAAAACTACTTAGTTTGCGCTATCATGTATATTTTTATTGATTTTTTTACCCACGCATGTTATTTCAGCTGACATTTAAAACATAAAATTATAAATATCTCAAAAGTCACTTTTAGGACTTAGTGATTTCTTGAATTGGGCCACCCAAATGCAGTTGTAGTGTGTTAATACATGCAATGCATTAGTAGTGTGTAGTAATGTATACACATTATGTAATGCATATTATTGCACAATATCTTAGAAATTTAGTCGATTTGAAAAGAGAAAAGCTGTGACGAGAATCTTGCATCTTGGTATTTTCTATTGAAAAATTGAATTACGGTAACTATAATAATATAAAAAATAAATAAATATTTCAGAACAATCCACACAACAACATCTAGCCCCGTGATAAGCGCTTAGCTTGTATTATTATTGAAAAAACTTTAAATAGATTGTTCAATAGAAAAAACCTGATAAATGTTTAAAATGGCGTTTAGTTTGCAAGCTTGTGTTACGTGTTCAATACACCACATTATATATATATATAAAACCCATCCAAATAAGTCCAAAAGACTCAAGTGTATTAGGAAACTAAAGCTAAATCTGTAGCAATTTTCAAAAACAAGGTTTATAGTCATTTCTTTCAACCTCACTGA
Organism: Gymnoscelis rufifasciata; assembly: GCA_929108375.1. Lineage (NCBI taxonomy): Eukaryota > Metazoa > Arthropoda > Insecta > Lepidoptera > Geometridae > Gymnoscelis > Gymnoscelis rufifasciata. The sequence goes on from OV815303.1 coordinate 15,815,341, forward strand.
ATATTAATCAATAATATGTGTAATGTGTCTTCATTCCTACACACTCCTACTGTGTTTGATATCAGTAATACTCATTTTATTAATAAATAATGTGTAAACGTCTGTGCTCTCTCTTATCAACAAATTTCAGATCCATGCAAAGGTAGTGATAAGGCTGCCCATGGTGTCACTATATGTATTATATATGTTCCTATATTGTGGGGTTGTATTGTATTGAAACTGATACAGCAAATTTCCCTATACACCGTTTCATAGCTTTAAACCTCTCATGTTATACGAAAACAACACATTCACCTACGTTTATAGCTATCCTAGTGCACAAAATTGCCTCGTTCAGAGCGTATCACGGTACGTCGGTCAAAGGGCCAAGCCCTTATGTAAATCAAAGCAGAGGTGTACCGTTTTTATTCCAATACTACGCGGAAGGCTACGTCAAAAGTAATTATGAATTTGGTATGAAACTGTGGAACCGGGTGGAAACAAAACAAAGTTTAAACGGTCGCTGCTACTGTGATGTAATTGAAATCTATACTAGTATTGTAAAGCCGAAGAATTTGTTTGTTAGCACGCGCTTATGTTACTGGTCCTATTTGAAAATGCGGGCTCAGTCGACTAAAGAGCCTCCTTTAGCCCAACGACATATCTGTACTACGTGTCTAAAGGCCTGCCCTGCGTATCCTAAATAATAATAATACAATTTATTGTAAAAACATATCCAAAAATAAACTTTATTACTAAGATTATTTAAATTAAGTGGTTTAATCTGAATCTAAATATGTAATGTAAACGTTGATGAATTAATTGTCCCAAACTTCTGCTTCGCAACTCATATGGGTTTATCAGTTCCAAAAGCAGCTATAACTCACGTTAGATTCAATCTAATCACCCATTTTTAATAAAACCGCCTCGTAAAAGCGTAGAGGCATAATCTAAGGGCGTAAAGAGATCGTTCCCGTTATTTATTCGTTATAATAACCGTTATAGAGCCTTGATGGAGGCCTAACGGATTAGTTACGATCAGGGAAATTACGGCTATTGGAGCGTCCGACATTATTTCCGCTAAGATACATGCCTATACAGTAGGCCTTTAAATCTATTTGAAATTTATACTCGTATTAGGGCAGCTGTGCGTTGACCTTATCAAATCACAGATATACTAACTTCTAGGAAAGAAACAATACAACAATAAAAATTATAATCATTTTTTGGAGGTTTTGTCTGTTCACGCCCGTAAGTGGTAACCCTCTGAATCCTTACACGTGACCTCCGGGTGGTGCTAAGAACAGTCTCTGGTGGTAGGCTTCGGCCGCGGCTTGTCACCACCCTCCGGGCTGGGCCAGTGCGTGAAGCGATTTTTTCGTGTTTCGTAACGTGGTCCGGAGAAGCCATCTTCTAGGCTTTCATGCTCCATCTTAGACCACATTGTCACTTTAAATCAGGTGAGATTGTAGTCAAATGAAGGTTAACAAAAATAAAATAAAAAATTAAGAACTATACTTGAATGCGTAATGGACGGTCTTATTGCTAAAAGCAATTTCTTCACGGTTGTCTACCGTGATTATTAATATTATATGAAATCAGAAGGTTTTTGGATATGCTCACTACTCGTCATTATGAAAACAATTATGATTCCCTAACTACTGTTGGCATCCTTATACATATGTATGTATATTTGAATAATAGAATCCTTAATTGGATCCAATCAGTCACCACAATTTTGAAACTAAAATCAATCAATCATAATTGGAAATTAGATGAGCGATAATGATTTGTTTTAGCTCCTCTAAATTAGATACTAAACAGAAAGATACATACTTTTTTTTATGATAGACAAGCCTTAATTTCAGCATAATCTCACCTGATGTAAAGTGACAATGTGGTCTAAGATCGGGCATGAAGACCTAGAAGTTATATAATAATATAGGTACATCTATATAAATAAAAATAAATTGTTGTTCGTTAGTCTGATTAAAACTCAATAACGGCTGGGCCGTTTGAGCTGATATTGGTTTTAAAATGTTTGTCGTAGTCCAGGGTAGGTCTAATCGGTGAGCAAATAAGGAAAAATTGCCGGGAACTTTTTTTACCCGTGCGAAGCCGGGGCGGGCCGCTAGTATACAATATATACCTAATCTACAATATGTCGCCTGCAATTATCCACTGCAAAAGGCAGCTTACAGCGGTCCTTGTGTTTCTAATGTGCCTTCAATTCCGATGTAAGAACCTAAAATTCTGCAACATCTACATAATTCCTACCTTTATCCTGCATAATAATAAAGAAAAAACCTGATCCCAATAATCTCATTGTTTTTTTTAATTTAAGGAAAATAACTCTTCTTAATAAACATATTTATATTATTGATGGATAAGGTGAGGTATTATAATAAGGTAAGATTGTCCAAGAATATTCATTTATGTATTTATAATTTTTTCAATAAACCCTTATTTCGATTCTGAAGCTCGTTACATAACGGTGAGCCAGCTGTTTATTATTTTCACTAATTAGGAAATGTTTACGGTACCTTGTTGGCGAAATTTATATTTTGGACTATTTACACTCTGTTAATTGAATATAATTTCACAGAGCCCAAATGCCCCCAATCTACATGTAATTAGAATTAAAATAATTTAGCACAGGTATTCCTAAAGCTTTAGATACTATAATTTAGTTTAGAATTAAATTTAATAATTTGAAACTGCGATGGAGTTTGCTAGTTGCTTTTGGATGTCATATTTACGAGTATTGTTTACTTTAGAACTTGTTAATAACACAATAATAATAATGACATTAAATTATTTAATATTTTTTCTGGCTAAAATCAGACACGATGGTCATGATATTTAGATGATATAGTTATATTTTTAATATTGTCCTTTCTATTGTAAGTAAAGTATTTTCCATCTTAAGGTTGCCTGGAAGAGATTGATTTTTAGCGATAAGCCCGCCCATTATACCGCTGGTTTTTTATTAATTTAGTTTTAGGTGTTTATGTTCCAGTGTTGTGTACTATTGTAATGTAAATAAAGCGTTTTTATATAGTATTGTATTGCATATATACGAGTACAATATAAGGAAACCTATGAATATGAATTTATATAATTTTTGTGGAGGTTAATTTTATACAAATTTATTGTTGATATTGACTCTAAGCTGTATTTTTTTTTTATTTCCGGACAATTGAAGTTTTACGAGTAACTCTCTGTAATGGCAATTGCCTAAAAATTTTTGAAAGCAGACCGCGGCGTAACCAAGGTGTCCACTTATCTCCAAGACATTGGTTTGGTTAGAAATAAAAAACTATTTGGACTGTCTTTGGAAGATTAGGAATAAGCTAAGAGTATTTATTCTAGTTCTACATAAAAGTACCAGTGAGACGAGCAACTTTTTTTAATAATTTGTTAATAGTTGCCATTTGTTTTTTTCCCATGCCCAATTCCAACTTATTATTATACGTATTCGTAAGAATAACCTCCTAACTACCTTACTTAATGGCGATATAATGGTATTAAATAAATATTGCTAGCTGACAGGCTACAATAGCATTCATGATTTTTTATAAGTGATAAACCTCACATTTTAGGTTAAAATATTCTAAATTTTAATCTTTTCCTGCTTAATTTTTTTTACCTATTCATTAAGAGACATCCGTAAGTAATACTTCAGACTAAGCAGATGTTTGCTAAGTCTGAAAAACGTTGGCCCAACAGCTGAGAAATGCTTACATCTTCACAAATTCACTATCATGTAAAATTATTACCAACAGCGTGCGAAATTTCCCGAACAGCAGGTAACCGCGCAATTCTACTGCAGCAAAAAGTTGGTGGAATTTCAACTTTAATTCCAATTAACTTGTTTATTTCGGTCAGCACCCGAACGGCCTGAACTCGTCGCAGGTGAAGTTCTGACTTGATTTATAAGCCGCGCAAATGGCGTACCGAATTTGAATTCGTTAGAGATTTTTATGGGGCATTCGAAAGCGTGGGAGTGGCGGGAACTCGTTGGTTTTTATAGAGGGATTTAAAAGAATGTTTTTTTTTAGATTTGTTTTAAGTTTAAAACATGTTGTTTTTAGCCTTTGAACTTACATTTTTTTTTTCAGAAAACTATCCATAATCCTATCCAATTTCTCCTTTCCCTGACATAAGCGTGCTAGTGTCACTGTCATGCGCTGGCGCGACAACAAGAAGGAAAATGGCAACTGAAGAACACGGCTTGACCGTTCGGCAGTCGCGTGGAGTGGACGCTCATCATCAATAGCGTGATCGATTTTCATCTCCAAATTCCCGCCATATGGAACATTATAATTCCGCTGTTTGATTTCGCCGTTATATCATTGTGATCTTGGACGTAATATTTGGTCTTCTACCGCTCAGTTTATGCGAGACGATATAGCCGTGTGTGGTGACAGTGTGGATGTGCTTGAGGGCGCCCTGAGTTGCTGGGCTGCCCCACCCCCGCAAGGAACGTGGAACCTGGCTAGAAGTCCTTCGCTTGCAGGTCAGTGCACGCTTTCCCTTCCATCCTTATTATTTTTACCCATCTGTTATTTCCCAAGGCGGCCCTGTGGTATCGAAGGCACAGGGCTTCTCGCGCGTCTCCATATCCCAGATTCATTTTATTGTAATATTTATTCACGGTTGGTTTTATGTTGGTTTCCATTGCCTAAAGTTAAGTGCAGTTTATAAAATATAGGTATATGATGTTATACAATCTTAAGAAATAAACATCGATATTAAATAAAGTATGTCAAGTCCTACCTACACCATTTACAAAGTGCACCATAACAGAGCCATTTGCTTGTAGAAATATGTTCACGGGGCAAAATAACGAAAGGAAAACAATAAATCCACAAAACACTCAATTAGGCTTTCATGAAAAAACTAGTTATAACGGATTTTCCTTTTATCAGGAAGTAATTTTTTTCCCATTTCAGTTGGTTTGTTATTGATACAAAGAGGATTTCCCGAAGCGTTTCTAAGTAATGTAAAATTCTTGGAAAACCATGGTGCTCTGTTTGGCATTACGTTACGTACTCAAAGAGTAGCACAGGGCCCTCGCCGTCTGTTTGTCTGTATGTCTGTCTGTCATCGGACTGTATCTCAGGAACAATGTTAGATAGAGAGTTGAAATTTTAAAGGAAAATGTATTTCTGTTGACGCTTTTGTAAATACTAAAACAATGGTATATAAATATACCTATATGGTGGCTTGATTTTTACAAAGTTAAGCAACATGCGCACGGCCAGTACTAAGATAGGTGACAACTCTGAGCTACGTTTTTTTGCACTTTTATGAGATATCATATTTTCATAAGTTCAAAAAAATATGTATAGGCCAGTCGAACATAGAATCCTGCTTTTTTGAAGTGGGTTATGAAGAGAGTGCAATATTGCCCGCAATATTTCCATTTCCGCTGCCATTTTGAAAAACATTCGAAACTTCCAAAGCGTTCCACTGGATCGTTCTAAAATCTAACAAGAGAGCCAACTTCAGTGAATTGAATGGCGGTCAATTTTTCTCGAAAGTTCCCTACAGTTTTTGTGCATTAGAGCGGCTTAGACTGGCGTTTTTATTACACACTGTAGTATAAATAAATAAAAATAATCTTTATTTCAGTTAAGTTTACAAAAATACGATACAATGAAGATAGTGTGTATTTCATTTTTAGATTTAAAAAAAAATGTACCGTAGTGTAGCCCCTCGAACTGGGACTCTGTCGAGCCTGTGTGGCTTGGTTACAGTGGATTCGCTTTAGTCCCTTATAATAATAATAATTATAGTCATAATAGTAACTTATTAATAATAATAATATACATCATAAGTCACAATATGGTTTTAAAAGTGGTTCCCCAAGTGCACAACTTATCATAATATAATAAGTCTAGTGTCATAATTATTCCTTAATGTCAAAATCTGAATTGTCAATTTACCTTATTTATCATTAACGGTTACGAATGTCACAAATATAATTGTGTTTTATTGGCGATGCAAAGATTCTAACTAACGCCTCTAGTGTCAAAATTGTGAAGCTGTCTAAGAACGACACTTTGACAGTTTTCGTTACAATTAACGTCAGGGGAAAACATAAATTACAGATAAAAATCAGATATAACTTCAACAAATAAACAAAGTTTCGTTCTTAGACAGTTTCTAAATTTCGCCGCTAGAGGCGTGCGGACAATATTTGCATCGGCATTATAATACTCGTATAGACGTAGTACGCGTCGCTAACTGGTCACCCTTGCAGAAATTCAACAACCACTTCTGCTTAGTTAGTACGCATACTATACATTATATATTATAAAAAGCAGAATGAAAGAACCTTTCAATGAACTTTGAAGTCCTTCTTATTTTGTAATAACGCATTTAAAAAAAACTATGATTAAACCAGCCGTTATGATAGCAATTGCTGATCGAAATAACGGAAACCTCTTAAAGTCTATGGTGAAAATATAGTGCTGTAACCGTTTGTACATTAATTTCACACAATGTTTAATACCATTTAGATTTATAACAGGATATTTAACATGATTAATTGAGATTTAAGCTTCCAATGTTTTGGCACAGTAAAATGCACCATGAAAACCATCTTCTCGGTTAAAGTTCCTTTGTTTGGTAATCTCAATAGCCTCCTGAAGGTATATAGTTATTTTTACTGTGATTACTTATAGCTGGCGTAGCTCAATCCAATGGTTAGGTTCCGAGTCGTGATAAAAGACTGAGAAAGAGGGTAGACTGCTTTGACTGCCTATAAAAATGTTACCCGATTCGCTGCAGTGACAGTTCAACCGCGATGATGGCATGAAACTGTGCCAGAATATCGGAAATCTCAAAACCCAATAAATCACTGTAAATATCCCGTTAAAATAGTGTTGATTACCGTGATAGATGATAGAAAAAGTTTGACATTTTTGTTTTTTTTATTATTATAAAATGGGCTCACTTTCGACTACAGTCTAGAGTCTAGCCAGAAGGCAGGTCGAACAACAACGATGGAACAAGTTTGACCATAAAAAGCCTATTCACTTTAGTCTTAAAAGCCGTCCAGGGTTGTATGTATTACGGAAAAATAGACTTCGGGAGAGAATTCCACTTCTTAGCGGTGCTCACAATAAAATAATTCGAGAAGGGTTTCGTGCGTGTTGATCCACTAATAAGTAAGCATGAAAACCAGCCGTACGTTTGAGCGACCGTTGATAGAATATAGATGGCACATTGCACTCTTTGAATTTTCTCGTTTATCAGCTTTTATACTAGTAAAAAGCGTTGGTCTGCAACCTCCCATTCAGTGCATTACGAGCAGTCCTCCGGTGCACTAGACAAATGGCATTAGAATCCTCCAATGTTTTTCAATAGAGTTGGTGCGTGGGAGACCTCTTGAATGCGGTTGTCTTTATTGAGATTGTAGCGGGTTTTCTCAAGCTAGACGTAATGATAAAACGTACCTCATGATAAAGTCATTGTTGTGTGATTTTTGGTAAATAATAAACTTAAACCGAATTAGGGCTGGTTTAAAATAATCCGAGTAAACAAAGATCATTATTTGCACACATACAGGGTCTTGATTGTCAATATTATAAGAAAGAAAGAAAAACATTTATTGATTCACACACATTATACAGTAGGTAATCACAAAATAACTTGGTACATTGCGTGTGTGGACCAAAAGGTTTGCCTCAGCTTTATGTTGCTACGATGCGCGATGCGTAGCAACGCTGGTTTTCAAACGACATGGTTATAAACAAAGGGATAAGCACCATACATGTATTGCCTTAGTCTAGGGCATGCAAATTATATAATTTTAGGTTTTACTAAATTAAAATATTATTTACATACTAGTCGACCCGACAGACGTTGTCCTGTCCCACGTCTCAAAAAACAATATCCAGTTGACCGTATTGTGAATTTAAACCATTCCCAGATCCCCTTGAACACACACAAAAAAAATCATCAAAATCGGTCCAGTCGTTTGAGAGAAGTTCAGTGACATACACACTCATAGAAGAGTTATATATATAAAGATAATATCTATTAAATCAATCTATGGCATCTAAGTCATCAGGTATTTTCTTTAATAAATTCAAATATATCATCATCATCATCATTTCAGCCATTAGACGCCCACTGCTGGACATAAGCCTCCCTCAAAGACGACCAATCATTCCGATCGGTCGCCACTTGCATCCACCGCGAGCCAGCAAGTTTGGCTAAGTCATCTGTCCATCTTGTTGGTGGGCGTCCGACGCTGCGCTTGCCGATCCGTGGTCTCCATTCGAGAACTTTTCGGCCCCAACGGCCATCTGTTCTACGTGCTATGTGGCCTGCCCACTGCCACTTCAAAGAGCTAATCCGTTTGGCTATGTCGGTGACCCTCGTTCTTCTACGGATCTCCTCATTTCTGATTCGATCCCGTAGAGAAACCCCGAGCATAGCCCTTTCCATAGCTCTTTGAGCGACTCTGAGCCTATTCATAAGGCCAACAGTGAAGCACCACGTTTCGGATCCATAAGTCATCACTGGCAACACACACATATTGAAGACTTTCGTCTTGAGGCACTGCGGTATTTTCGACGTAAAGACGTGGCGTAGTTTTCCGAACGCTGCCCATCCGAGCTGGATTCGGCGACTGACCTCTTTCTCGAAGTTGGACCTACCTAATTGTACCGTCTGTCCTAGGTACACATACGCGTCAACAACTTCGAGAACCGAGTTCTCAACCAAGACGGGGGCGGGCACAACATGGACATTTGACATGACCTTCGTCTTGTCCATGTTCATCCTAAGACCCACCCGTTGGGAGACTCGATTGAGGCCTTCGAGCATAGTGCTGAGTTCTTCCATCGTCTTCGCCATGACCACGATATCATCAGCGAATCGAAGGTGAGTGATGTACTCGCCGTTGATGTTGATGCCTAGTCCTTTCCATTCTAGGAGTTTGAAAGCGTCCTCTAAAGTGGCTGTAAACAGTTTCGGAGATATCACATCTCCCTGCCTAACTCCTCTTTTCAACGGGATCGCTTTCGAACTCTGTTCTTGTACTCGGACTGACATGGTGGCGTTTTTATACAAGCACTTCAACACTTCGATATATCGATAGTCAATGCGACATCGCTGGAGAGACTCAAGCACCGCCCATGTTTCCACCGAATCGAAGGCTTTCTCGTAGTCCACAAACGCTAAACAGAGCGGCAAGTTATACTCTTCGGTCTTCTGTATAACCTGCCGCAGCGTATGTATGTGGTCTACGGTACTAAAGCCTTTTCGAAACCCGGCTTGTTCGGAAGGCTGGAATTCATCAAACCTGCGTTCGAGACGATTGGCGATGATTCTAGAAAACAGCTTATAAACATGGCTCAAAAGCGAAATGGGCCTGTAGTTCTTCAATAAGGTGTTGTCACCTTCTTAAAGAACAACACCACTTCGCTTTTGTTCCATGCTTCAGGCGTGGTACCTCCGAGCAAGGCGGAATTGAAGAGCTTCTGAAGGACTTTAAGTACCGGTGATCCACCCGCTTTCAGAAGCTCCGATGTGATTCCATCCTCGCCTGGCGCCTTATTGTTTTTAAGCTGCTTTAGTGCCATTCTAATCTCGTACAGGCTGATATCCGGGATATCTTCGGTAAAGTGTCGGGTCAGCTTGGCTCTTGGGTCGTTTGCCGCGCTGGTAACAGGCTTTGTAACCGAATCGTAGAGCTGTCCGTAGAACTTTTCGACTTCTCTTAACACTTCTGCTTTCGTCGACGCTACACTGCCATCATCCCTTTTCAGCTTTGTCATCTGGCTTTGCCCAATAGACATATCTCTTTCAAAATATATATAAAATATAAAATTTAATGTGAAAATAGTGATTAAACATATTGAATAATTCTTAACCAATCACTCCATTTTAATGTCCTTGTCAAATAAAAAATCGTTTCCATTTTAATAGCATTTTTTGGTCAGGTTCAGGTCTTACCTTCCACTTATCTGTGAGTTATACAGAGAGTATATAATCACTACGTTTTAATAGTTATAAACAAAGGGATATTAACGTCATGGGAACAAGAATGGTGCCAAAGGCGAAGTATATAATCCGTAAAAAGCAAATGACAAAAGTTCTGAACAAAAAGGCATGCAAACAAGGAACAAAGAGGTTCGTTTATATCGGTTTACGGCCTCCTATTGGCCCGACGGGAGCGAACTTCCAAACATTAGAAATATGAATTACAATCAATGAACAGATTATTCCCAAGATACAAGACTGAGCACCATACTTAGTTGAGGTCTAAACAGCACAGCCAATGTCAATATCAAAGTATTGTTATGTGAAATAAAATTTAGTTTCTGTAGCAGTCAATAAATATTGTTGGCGCGGCTTGTTACCACTCTCCGGGCTGGGTCAGTGCGTGAAACGATTTTTTCGTGTGTCATAATTGAGAGATATCGGGATATCCAGGAAGGCACGGGAATTGTCCTGACAGTAAAACACAGCTGTTCTATTCACGATTTATTGCAAGACTGAAGAAATCTTAATCTACCTACTTATTATTACTTTAATACTAAACTACCTACATTACACCTCCCTGCTAAATTTACAAATTATAAAAAGAATGAACAAACAATTATATAATAACTTAAAACTAAACTATTTGCTAATCAAACTCTAAGCCGTATCTCTTTGGTACTTTGCGAATCCTAGTCGGACGGTCCTCGGGGAGCTGTCCCTCGCGGGCCGGCGATGGTGGCGGTGGCGACGATACAATGGGCGGCGCATCTGTAGGTCCGGCAGTCTCCTTTCCTCCAGTGCCTCCCCCTTCTATTTTACTGGACACATCTTCCACCGCCATCATTCGCGGAGCCGACTGCGCGGCGACAGTCTCACTGTCCTCCGACTCCGAAGGGGCCTCCGGGTATATTAGACTAGAGCGTTGCGACTTCCTCCGAATTTGATCTGCGTGCCTAGTTATATGTCGACCGTCACCGCTATTAATCAAGTACCGACGCGAACCTTCTGTACTAGCTACTGTGCCTTCTACCCATTTATCTCCCGCCCCGTAATTCCTAGCCCATATGTGGTCACCCGTTCGGTGCGCTATCGGAACCGTCCCTACTGCGCCAGCCTGCCGCGCCTGCGCGCGTTGCACGTGCTCGTGCTGGGCGCTCGCGCCGCGCAGCAAGTCCCACCGCGAACGTAGCGGACGACGCTGCAACAACATCGCTGGACTATCACCGGTCGTGCTATGAGTGGTATTTCTATACGCTAATAGGTAGGTTTGTAGTGCGGCCTCTACATCTACCTTGTCCCTGACGGCTTTCTTGATGGCTCGCTTGCACAGCTTTACAGCATTCTCCGCCGCTCCATTGGATGCCGGATGATAGACTGGTGAAAATGATTGCTTAATTCCATTTGCTGTTAAAAATTCCCTAAGTTCTACACTAGTGAATGGAGGGCCTTGGTCTGAAACTACTTCTAAAGGAAGACCGAAACGCGCGAACAATGTCCTCAGTACTCTTATCACCGATATGGCTTTCGTTTGGTTCATTTCCACTACCTCGATCCATTTGGTCGTGGAATCTACCACAACAAAAAACGTTTTACCTAAGAACGGACCAAGGAAATCGATATGTAAGCGAGACCATGGCTGAGCTAAGTACGGCCACGGCTGCGGCGAGGCGCGGGGAGGCGCCGGCGCCTCCAGCGCGCAGGTCTGGCACTGCTGACACGTTTTTTCGATGTCGCTGTCAATGTTGGGCCACCACACGAAACTACGACCCAGAGACTTAGTTTTGACTATGCCCATGTGACTAGTGTGTAATTGTTTAAGAATAGTATTCCGTAAATATAAAGGCACAACGATCCTATAGCCCCACATTAAACAATTTCTTTCGACATATAACTCATGCTTCCTAATAAAATAAGCCTTTAGCTCGTCATCTGTACAATGAGATGGCCAGCCCGACTGTACATACATCAATACTTTGCTTAGGACCGGGTCACGGGCCGTAGCTTGTCTCACATCGTCATTCGTAACCGGCAAAAAGTTTTCTACGAAGTTTAGGTACGTTATTTCGTTTTTATTGAGTCCCACTTCTCGCCTATCCCCCGCCTGAGGCAGGCGCGACAGGGCGTCCGCGCAGTTATTCGCCGACGCCACATATTCTATGTCGTATCTATAGCCTGACAGTAAAATAGCCCATCTCTGAAGTCGCGATGCCGCCATAACTGGAATACCGACTTTGTTTCCAAATATGTAAGTCAAAGGCTTATGGTCTGTTCTTAACAAAAATTTCCGCCCGTAAAGATACTGATGAAATTTTCTAACCCCATAAACAATAGCTAACGCTTCCCTGTCGATCTGCGCGTACGACCGTTCCGCGGCCGTCAAAGTTCGCGACGCATACGCTACGGGCCGCTCCCCGTCCGGCGTGAGGTGAGATATGACTACGCCGACCCCGCGCGCGCTCGCGTCCGCCGTGAGCACCAGCGGCAGGTCCAGCGAGTAGTGCACGAGCACCTCGCTGGTGCTCAGCGCGCGCTTCACGCGCTCGAAGGCCGCCGCGCACTCCGAGCTCCACTCAAACCTGACCCCGGTCCGCAGTAAATTATACAAAGGTGACAAAATGGTACTAACATTCCTAATAAACTTCCCATAGTACATAATCATGCCAATGAAAGCCCTTAATTCGGACACGTTTTCGGGGGCCGGTGTCTTAGCGATCGCCTGCACCTTATCAGGACAAGTGTGCACGCCCTCCTTACTAATGACATGACCTAAATAATTAAGAGATTCCGCGAAAAACACACACTTGTCCTTTCTTACTTTGAGACCGCTCGACTCCAGACGCTCGAACACTTTGTATAAGTTTTGTAAGTGTTGTGACGTCCCTAACCCGGTTATTATTATATTATCTAAGAAGACACCTACCTGCGGCAGATCGGCGAACAACTGCTCGAGACGTCGTTGAAAAATACCCGGGCTAGACGCTAATCCGTACACTAAACGCTTATACATGAAAAGCCCTTTGTGAGTGTTGATTACTGTATACTTCTTGGTTTCGTCGAGTTCAAATTGCGCATACGCCTGCGATAAATCTACCTTACTGAACCTATCCCCCCCGTGTAATCGGGCAAACAGATCCTCTACCTTAGGTAACGGGTAACGGTCGACTTCTAGTACCTTATTTAGTGTAGACTTAAAATCAGCGCAAATTCGGATGGAGCCGTCCTTCTTGACTACCGGTACGATCGGAGTGGCCCAGTCGGAGCGGTCGACGGGCGCGAGGATGTCGTCGCGCACCAGCTGCTCCAGCGCGCGCTCCACCGGCTCGCGCAGCGCGTACGCCAGCGGCCGCGCGCGCAGGAACACGGGTCGCGCGCCCTCGCGCAGGTGGATGCTCACGGGGCCCCCCGTGAACCGCCCGAGGCCCTCCGCAAACACCTTACAAAATCTGGAACTAAATTCCCTTTCATTAAAATTTACAACATTGACTTGATGACAATCTAACCTACTTTCCGGGTTATATTCTACCGGTGTTATAACAATCTTCATCTCCGCTAACCATTGCCGACCTAACAATGAAGTATTTCCGTTTTTAATAATATATAAGTCTAATTGCCTCGTTCTATCTTTAAACTTAACAATGGGTGTAATCAACCCTAAGGGCCGTACCAACTCCCCGGTATAGTACCGTAAAGCTAGCTTACACGGTTTAATCGTTAATTCTCGGAACAGTGTATGATACAGTTGATAACTTATACATGAAATAGCGCTTCCCGTATCAACTTCCATATTAATATTGCGCCCTTAAACATTAACGGGAATAACAATTGGATTGCACTGGTCAACAGATAAACGATTTATGTAAATAATCACCTCGTCGCTGTCCGTATCCTCCTCCCTGAAGCTTTCCTCCCGCTCCGCATTTCCCATGTTATGCAGAGCGCTGGTCTTCCACAATCGAGGGCACACCCTCTTCAAGTGCCCCTCCTGGTTACACATGCGACACACATATAACTTGAATTTACAAGCTCCCGCATCGTGCCGGCCACCACAAACTTTACACTCGGGCCCCGCATTTGTGAGGCCCCGCTCCGTCACCGGCCGCCCAGCATACTGGTGCCTGGCGCCGGCCGCCGCGCCTCGAGCCAGCTGATAGCCGCCGCCGCCGGCGCTCGCCGCCCGGCCGGCCCCGCCGCCGCTCGCCGTCCGCTGTCCGCCGCTCGCCGTCCGCTGTCCGCCAGCTACACCGAAACGGTGCACCCGCGTAGTGCTGATGTGCGCGGCACTACTCTCCATCCTGCCCCTGGCGCCATCCTCCACCAGCGCCGCGTTGGTCTCCGCCGCCTCCATGGACACCGCCAACTTGTACGCTCGCTCGAGCGTAATGTTGTCGTCCTCAGTAAACAACTTCTGTCGCATGTTGTCATTTACTAGGCCGCACACAAATTGATCTCGCAAATTCTCTTTTAAGCTGTCGCCCGTGAACCGACAATCCCGGCTTAACTTTTTGAGTTCCGCTATGTAAGTAGCCACACTTTCACCATGTCTTTGAGTACGCTGTCTGAACTTAAACCTTTCGGCGAGTAAACTAGGCTTGGGATTCAAATGTCCTCTCATAAGTGCCACCAACTCCGTGTACGATTTAGTCGCAGGTTTATCCGGCGTGCACAAATTTCCCATCAGTTCATAAGCCTCATTACCAATAACCGTTATCAGAATTGCCACTTTAACCTCACTGAGCACCGAGTTCGCTATGAAATATTGATCCAAGCGATCCACGTACGTGTCCCAATTGTCTTTGTGAAGGTCAAACGATCCGATCTTACCGACCGCCATCTTGACACTCAACGGCGCAACCGCACAATATTTCACCGAAATATCGATAAATCACCGATCGCACTGCAACCCGTACGAATTTCTTGTTACACACGCGTGGTAATCGATCTCGTCGCCACTGAGAGATATCGGGATATCCAGGAAGGCACGGGAATTGTCCTGACAGTAAAACACAGCTGTTCTATTCACGATTTATTGCAAGACTGAAGAAATCTTAATCTACCTACTTATTATTACTTTAATACTAAACTACCTACATTACAGTAATGTGGTCGGAGAAGCCACATTTTAGGTCTTAATGCCCCATCTTAGACCACATCGTCACTTTACACATGTACTCTAAATTTATAATTCCGTATGAGTGCAATGCACTAGCTGTTTGCATAAAGACTGCGTGAACAACTTGGTCACTCGGCTTACAGCCTAACTTAAGTAAAGTTACAAGTTTGCACTTTCGCGCCTCTGGAATATTCCTCAAGATATACACCGAAATTAACAAATTTTCTGATTATCCTTCCCTTTTCAAAGGGATGAAATATTACACTCAACGATCTTATATTTATTATAGTATACTAATATCTAGGTTTCTAGAAATAACTTGAGAGTTGTGTCCAAAATATTCAAAATTCAGGACATTTTAAAATTCTATGGGTCCTCTGGTTAAGTCAGATGAAGTTAACTTAAATAAGGATTTATAGTACCTAAAATAAACTAAAATTAACATAAATCTAGCCAAATAGTCTAGTTAATGGAAAAAAGGTAACTCTTATGAGCGCTATGTTGAGAAGCATCTATATATATCATATCGTCACTTCACATCAGGTGAGATTGTGGTCAAATGAAGGCTTAACTAGCTTAAAAAAAAGAATAACACAGCTCTTTCATTGTGTCTTAAAATATATACACTTGTCTTATAGTGATTTTGGCCGAATCCGGAGTTCAAAATCCTACCTAGGAAGGTTCGAATCTCACGTGTTTTTTTTACCCTTTGTAATCTGTTTTTTATTCATCTATCAAACTAATTAGTCGTACATTGTAACCCATAAGCTAAAAGCCATACTGTAAACTATGTTGTTGCAATACAGTTATCAAACTTCAATTGTTATATTCCTAACTTCATGTAAGTCTTGTTGTTACAACTTCGCGAACAGGAAGCTAGACGCACTTAGAACACTTACTCTGAAATGGTAATATTCTGTTCATAAGCATAACTACCTATTTTGTGTAACATTTTACAAACTTCAAAGCTTCTAGCGGGTTTGGTTTTAAATCTTTGGTTAAAGCTATTTTAGTAGTTGTAAATATAATTTATATATAAATAGTCCGGAAATATTTATTTATTTATTTTTATTTATATATAAATACCTTGACCTGTCAAAATCAATCAAAAAGGAAAAATAATCAGTAGCTCTCTTTTTACCCGACTGCGCAACGCAAAGGAGTGCTAATGTGTTTAACAGTCTATGTATGTATGTATGTTCCTTTGTCCCACTAAAGCTAACACCTGGGCCGATTTCAATGATTCACACGTCAATTGATTCCTCTTAGTACGGCGAGCGGTAAAGTCGTGGGCGGGCAATTAGTTCTTCATATTATGAACATAAATACATAGATATTTTTATTATACATATTAAACACGCAGCCCAAGGTGAAAGTTCTTACAGAACATTCAAACACTTGGCCCAACAGCGGGAATCGAACACGCTACCTTTTGCGCCGCAAGCGGACCTATTCGCCCGCCGCGCCACTGAGTCAGTTACTTAATCAAGACTTATGAATTCTTCATTTTACACTTACACCCTATACGACACATTAACAATTTTTATTAATAATAGCGCAGTTTGTATCATAAATTGCAGTATTAAAATTTAACCAATACATCTTCCGGAAGGGCCATAGAGCCACCAACAAACATAAATCAACCACAAGATGGCAACATCGCCTTCTTGGACCACAACCACAACACATAATAATTGTGCTTGCCAAACCACCAGGCGAGCGTGGCCTATCTATAAATCAATGAACCTTCAACAAAGCTAGAATTTCATGATTCGACTAAAAACACCTCAATTTTTGCACTCCGTAGAAAGCCCATATTTGAAGTTAATTTTGTACGTTTTTAAGACTATTAGTAAATATGAGAGAGTTGAAATAATATTTATTGACTTTGAAATCCTAGTAAAGACCTTTATCAAGGCTTAAACCAATACAATGGTTATTTTTTATACAAGAGTGCAAAGTTGATTTTAAGCTCGTTAAATTGAAAGACGAGCTCAGCGAGTGTTTTAAAATTAGAATCCTGAGCGTTAGCGAGTTAATCAAATGAACACAATATACCAAATATTTGCTGTCGAGTGCAACGTTTTCACCACGTCTCACTCGGAAATTACTGAATTTCAGCGCAATCGGAAATCGGTGTGTCAAATTTAATTTGTAACAGGGGTAACCTCAGATCACGAAACCTTTTTTAATTAATCTGTGGGTGAAACTAAATAAAACCTTATTAAAAAGAAACCCAAGGAGATTCCAAGTCTGTTTTAAAATATTCAAAAAAGTTCTATTTTGAATTCGGCACCATGAAGGTAGAAGTAAGTAGGTTTAATGATGTGTTGTAATCACAAAGTTTGTGCACACTATGTTCTACATTCAAATTTACTACAAGCTCAGATACCGAAGAGTAGCAAGGATAAGTCAAAACTGTATTTGTGGCTAGTACATCAATGATTTTATAAAATTTAAGTTTTTTTTACTATTTATTTAACTTTGACATCGTAAATAATAAAATAATTAAATAAAATTTAAATTGTTGTGTCTAAGCATTATAACTTTTGCATGCCATTTTACTGGTAAAGTATGTGAAACCATATAATATCAAACTAAACATCTATTATTCAACGATACTTTTTGCAAAGAAATACATTTCACTTCAGTAAAAAATACTATTGCTGAAGTGGTTCGATGAAAGTTTGATTAAATTCCTATAATATTCATCACTAGCTGACCCGTTCCGGCTCCGCTCGTATGCGAAAAATCTTCATCATGAATTTCCCTACCCATTAAAGAAAACCGCATTAAAGATTAATTCAGTAGTTTTTGAGTTCATCCCGAAAATAACGACAGACATTGTTACACGAAAAATCTAAATCTATATAAATAAAAATGAATTGTTGTTAGTTAGTCTGATTAAAACTCTAAAACGGCTGAACGGATTTATCTTATCTTAGTCTTGAAATGTTTGTGGAGGTCTAGTTTTAAATAAATGAAAACTCGATGTTAAAAGTTTTGTTTCCTTAAAAGCAAAAAATATTCATTACAATTTTCATCAAACATGTCTAAGACACCCGATGCAATTAACCTTCAATAAAAAAAAAACCTTAATTGAAATCGCTTTATCCAAAATTATATTATTACGAGTATATACACAACACACGTCAAGCTGATAACACCCCATTATTAAAAATAGACTCGTCGCAAATACTCGTAGATCGGACATGTAAAACTGTCTAGCTTAAATTAAGCTTAACTGTTTTTGCGAGATTTAAAGGTTTTACGTGATAGAAATTAATAAAAAAATGTATTGCGAAGCCCAAATACCATCACCAGTAGCATCTTTACACGACAAAAGCCTGATCACTTGGCAGTTTCGTTTTTTATCAAGCAATCTAGCAAACTATCAATCATATCGGCTAAGCGAGGTATCCCGCCTGACAGGTTAGATCGTAGTCGCTGAACTAAGATCGCTCAGATTTCGCCCTGTCACCTGATTGCTTCACGCTATTGTAAGTTTATGTGATTCATAACGTTGTGACGGCGTAGGTTTTATTATTTTGTTTAGTAGATATAGGTAGGGTGGTATGGATGCTGATCTGAAAGAACGGTGAAAAAATACATTCTTACAATAAACCCTATCCCGAGTTAAATAATTAATTTCAGGCATCATACCTATGAAAACAAATACCTTTTACAAACAAATATGTATCTTAAAACATTTATATAACACCGTTTTAGTGTAGGCGACCGATGAACCGTCAAAAGATGACCTTTTTAGGCCAAAATAAAATAAAAAATAATTCTACTGCTTATAATAGCATTCGATAGAGATTTATGAAATGTGACTTAGCGAAATAGTAAAGATAGGCCACCATGTTGTGTTTTTCTGACATATTTATTTTTGTTTTCTGTGCTGTACCTAGGCGAATTGTCAAAATGAAGATTAATTGTGATCATTGCACTGATTCTTCGAGTTTCTTCGGAAAGTTATTTATTATTTGTAACATGTCACGGAAACTTAGTAACAAAATAATAGACACTTTTCGCATTAGCGCTATTTTTCTATTCAAATTGGGAAGGTGACGTAAAAAACTAATTTTCCGGGCGATGTGGCCCAACAATAAAACGGAAACTGCTACCTGTGCCTACCCTGAATGGGCCCCGATGGGAAATCAGCTGCTGTATTCAATAAATAGCAAATTCTTAAGCATAAAGCTCTTTGTTACGCGTTGGGTTAAAGGGTTTCGTAGGAAAGTGAATATTACGGTACCCACCTTTAACGCTTACCAGAGAAAGAGCTGAAAAGAAACATTCATTTATAAATGAAAATTCTCATAGTTAGCAAAATATGACACGAAATTAAAATGCTAAGTCAATGAGCGAAATAAAAGACCGAGACATTTTTATTCAGATACAAAACTACGCTCACGTTTTTAAGAAACTTGGTTCTTGTTTCACTGAATTAGAGTTTATTTCTGTTTAAACTACAGTTTGTCTTATGCTGTTTCAGAACGAGAAAGTACGATGCTCACAATAATGTGGGCTAAGTTTTCATTTTGCGTTTCGAGAAGAGTATAAAATTCAAATCGGTTTTATGCTCACCAAGGAAGCGAATAATCGTTGGGCTGCCTCTTACATGTTAAAAGAAAATTCAGAAACATTAAATAAAAGTGCTTCTTGACAAGCCGCAACAATGGCTAGGTGGTCTTCAATCTACTTTATTCTACATTATCTAATCATATACTTGTAAAACAATATTATTTTACTTAGTACAAACTACAGACTGGATTACTTTAACAGGTAACAGAGACATCTGGAAGTAAGGTAGCTTCTGTATATGTTGTGTTTTATTTATACATATGTACATTAATGGCGATGGTTGAAGTGAAACTGCAGCGAAAAATCAAAAATTATAATAATAGGTATAGGTAATATTTGGATAATACTTCGCATTATGTTTATAAAATATGTCATACATTTGTATAAACTTTTTCTTTGGAAACCTATGTAAATAGAAAATCATCATAGGTATTATGAATTTTATACTAGTCTATCCATCATAAAGAAAATGTTTTTTTATTTAAATATTTTATTGTTATTGCTGCATCAGCTTTTGACAACAAACTCACCTGATATTAGTTCTAGCGGGTTCCTATTCACTTTTAACAGATAAGTAGGATATAAGTAATAAGGAAATGCAGTAGCTAATGATACCAAGCATATCAACGCTTTATGTAAATAAAGTAAATAAAATCCAAAAATTCCAAAGTGATCAATTTTACCGCCGTTTGCAATGTAGCTTGCGCCTCAAATATGCCCCATAGAAATAGGAGAAATAAACTAAAACCTCGTTTGCACGATATGTTTTTTTGCGCGTTCCCGTTTTTTTTCTATTGTTCTATAACTAGGAGCATTTTTGCCGCTTCTGGGCTACGAATGAAAAAGTTATCATGAACGTGACCATATTTTGATGTTCTTCAAAAGTTGGGTGAGCGGTCAAAAGCGCTATTGGTTTCTTTCTTATTCCGTTTATTGTATACTGCAGGTCTAAGGCTTCTTTTTTAGACTTAGGGTGTCTCGGTTAAGTCCTAAGTATTGGACTTAACCTGATTGGGTACCTAACTACAACTAAAACATATACAGCCATCAGCCATCCTGCTTAGATACAAATAATTTGTATCTAAGTCTCAGTGAAGAGTAGAGTCACATTAGATTACATAATATAAAATAGTACATAATTATGTTTAGCCGATAAATTACTGATATTGAATTATCACTTTTCTTCAGTGTTTATTTCTTACGCCCGTTTACCGAAATTTAACAAAGGCTATTTTTTACCGCGAGAAACCCCATAAAACACAGGCAACACCACAGAACTAAACATGTTGCCACGAAAAAGTAAGTGCAAGTTCAATTGCCAGATAGAGTAATTTAATTACTGAATGTTATAGTTTTTCTGGCTAAGGTAATCTTATATTTAAAAATGAATCGCAAAATGTGTCGCTGAGCGCATAACTCAACAACGCCTGGACCAATTTGGGCAATTTTTTTTAAAATGTTCGTTGGATTTCAAGGTTGGTTTTTACGGCGAGAAAAATTAGAATTATTGCTGGAAAAACCCTAAAAATAGCCCTTTTCTTTTTCCCATACAAATGATTTGTAACTAAAACGTAGTCAATTTGAGCTTTATTGCTATGGTATAAAGTTCATATTAAATTACAAGCACTCACTGTTCTCTGAGCAATGTAGGTGTGTTCGTGTTCAAACGTCAAAGATCATATCTATCAAAAGTATATAAAATTTTCATGTCACAATGTTAGTTACCGTACTCCTCCGAAACTGCTTTACCGATTTTTAACAAATTTTATATGCATATACAGTAGGTCTGGAGAATCAGCTACTATCAATTTTTCATTTTACAAAACTACGTTTGCTAAATGAAAAATTGATAGTACAGCTAGTCTTATATATAAGAATGGATCGCAAAATGTGTCGCTGAGCGCATAACTCAACAACGCCTGGACCAATTTGGGATTTTTTTTTAAATGTTCGTTGGATTTCAAGGTTGGTTTTTACGGCGAGAAAAAAACAAATTATTTCCGGGAAAATAATTACCCGTGCGAAGCCGGGCGTGCCGCTTGTTTTAGATAATTTGTTTTGTTAACAGCACGGTGAATTTGTGTATTTTTATCTTAAGTAAACAAATTGAGGTGTCATGTCCCATAGTTTACTGCAAGGTAAAAAAAAAACGAATTAAACCTTATCCGTGAAAAAATACTTTTCACAACAAAGTAATATTTAGCTTTTGGAATAATTCACAGATCGGCCTAGAAAAGGATGTTGACAGTGATGTTATATTATATAGATTTATTCAATATAATTCGCGATGAGAAACACAATTTACTATGTTTTTTTTTGTCCCATCTCCGAGCAGACTTTGTGATTCTTGTACATAATGTATTAACCTGCCTGTATATCTATGGGCAACACCGTGACGTGAAAGCAAGTATTAAGATAATATCTTAAAGCCGAACCCACACCTTGCTGTCTATATTTTCTATTGTTCTTTATAGAGCTTTATATATAGGTCACTAACAAATCATGGTTTAGTACAAAATTATTCAAGTGAAATAACGTCAATGTATGAAACGGCCAAGTTTGGTCAAAGTCCCCAAGTTAGGGCAACTTTGACCGACTTGTGGTGTTTGCGGTCGAGTTTGATGGAGTTTTGATGGGGTAGTTAGTTTTTACAACTTTTAGTTACAATTCCGCCGAAAGCCGTGACTGAGTGTGATGCCATTGATCTCTTCTTTTGGGCTGTGGAGTTCGAGGGAGCGGAAGTTCACGAAAAATGATAAATAATTGTTTAACACGACATGATTGCTTAGAAGCGGCCTTAAGAATTTTTCAAATAGAAAAGCAAGCACAGAGAACTATGCCATTATCTATTATTTTTTGATCAGTTAGATGTTGTAAACATATTTGATCAATATTTTGTATCAAAATATTTTTGAAGAATAGAAGCGATTTGAATGGACCATTGTAGATTTGTAGTTTTGTTATGTTTATTTTGTTTATTATGTTTTTCAACATTTTTTCCTCCACGACACAAGCCTAGTGTTGAGACTAACGATAAATATTAAACCCAAAATTGTATTATTATGGTAAATAGTATTATTAAAAATTATCTATATTATTATAAAATACTATATTAGTATAAAACATTGAAGCGAACTGTCAAGACAATGTTATTATCCTCGATATTTTTTGTTTAAGCAATTTAGTTTTATTAATTTTAAGTTGACCTGTCCATGTAGGCTATGTGCTTCTAAGGAAATAAACGTTTTGACTTTGACTTTGAAATAACAATTTTTAATTTTTACAACTTCAAAAGCTGGATGTTAAAAGTACCTACCTACTCCAGCCATAAATACCAACCTTCGCCATAAATCCAAACAAGCACCAAAAATAATTGCAGAAAATTATTGTGAACTCGATTATTTCAACTCGATTTATTTATGTAATCGAGTTAAAATCATGCCATCGATAATCGTGATAGGCACTGCGTAGCACCGAAAATTAAAGCTCATAATTTACCTCATAACGGGACTAATTGTAATAATACCGGCACTTTTACCAATTTCTCATCACATCTGTGTTGGAATGGTTATAGTGCACTTTACAATGCACGCTAATTTATACATCGTTGAGTTATCCCTCATGGATATGGCTTTCTAAGCTAAGGCGTTCTTTATTCATCTTCTTAGTCGGTCACTCTTGACAGAGTGGTCGTGGTTATGGGGGGTCCTTATATTGGGTTGCTGCTCTTGCAATGCGCCGCCATTGTTCCCTGTTAGTTGCGGTGCGGGAGCAGTCGGTAATGGTGGACTGAGTCAATTTTGAGATGAGGTCCGACCACCTTGTTGGAGAGCGACCACGAGACCTCTTTCCCTCCATTCTGTCTTGTATAACTAGGCGCTCCATGGAATTCTCGTTTCGCGCCACGTGTCCAAAGAACTTCAGCCTTGTTACTCTTATCTCTCTCTGTTCTTTATTTAATTTAACCTATATACAAAAAAGAGTACTCCGTGTGATAGGCCGTCCATAAATACTGGGCACCTATGACCTACTTTTCCAAGAGGAAGAGGGTTCGATTTCCGCTGTCGGGCAAGTGTTTGCATGGTCTGCAAGCACTGTCTCAGTGTCCCAGTGTTCAATAAATATATAATCAAACATCTATACTTGTGTAAAGTAAAGTAAAAAGTAAACATTTCTATGAAACAAAGATATAGGTTCCTGAATTAGTAAATAACTGTATTTCAGGAGCCAAGTGTCGTATGTCTACTATATTAAGTTTATCAGATGTCTAATACCCGTTACAGAAGCTTAGAGCTTTGCGTTGCTAGATGTTGTGGTGTGGATTGTCCGGATACATTTATTTTAATTATTTATAAGAAAGTGCCAAGTTATAAATATAATATAAATCGCAGGAAAGCGAATACGTAACGCAAAATTTTAACGAACTGTCATGATTTTTGATTCCAAGAATAAATAAAAAATATGTGACCGAGGTATATATATTTTTTAATAATCTAAATGGCGAATTAAGTTTTTTTACGCTATTAAAAGTTCACGATTTAACATCTGATTATAATCTCTTCTAATAGTTTAATTGAGATTAATTGAGAATCGAACAAATTAATTTGTGTGTTGTTTAAATATATAACTTTTATTGATTTTTTTCCAACTTGCTACCTCGCTCATTTAAGATATCGGTATCCATAATGCTCATTTATTTCTCCAACAACAATAAAAACCTCGAAACCAATATTTTGTCAGATTATTAAAACAGTAAAACAGCGAATTTATTCTCGTATATCCAGTCGCAGTTAATACCACCACAAAATGATGTGAATTTATTTAAACGAGAAAAGCTCATTTCAGAAAATGCGTAGCGTATGTTCATTAAGGAACATGTTTCGAGTATTTCGAGTATTTACATCCAGTGGCGATGGTTAGGGAATTCCCCAGACTTCTGTATTTGTTAATAAACATTTTCCTCATTTTACAATATGGCGGCAACTTAGGACTCTATGCCCCGATTTCGGTAAGAAGAATCGTAAATAGTTTGGTTCAAAATGTAATTAAACTAGGTCAAAAAACTGAGCAACCTTTTTGCTTAGCTTGGATTTTACTCGTATGTATGCATTTATGTAACAAATTCAGTTTGCAACGAGTTTAGAACACTAGTTAGTGGGTTTCGGTTATAACTATTTCCGCAACAATCCTGAAAAAGGCTCAACTCGTTTTCAGCCTAATTGAGATTAAATTGACATTAAATTGTCATGTTTAATTAATGATCTAGGTTTAATAAAACTCGCTTATAAAAGAGCATTAAATGGTGTATTTGGGGTTAAGATTAGATTAGATTAGATAACACTTTATTGCACACCACACAAAATTAAGTTAAGAGTCTAAATATCTAAATAACATTTGACTTCTTTTGATGCTGTTTTCATGATAATAAGTTTTGATGTAGGTATACGATATGAATCACAAAGGGGTTATAACATTTTTGTATAGAGGCTGGCATACCTAGGTCCGCCATTTTTAAAATAACGTGCTTTTGCGAGAAACCTTTATGTACGTGAGAGATTCGGCTCCCTCAAACTTTTTGTTTGTAAGAATTTACTTTAAAAATTGACATTACATCGCTGGCCATAAAATCACGTTAAATTCAAAATGGCGGCCGAGTAGGTATGCCAAAATATTAAAACCCTTTTCTCGAATTCATTGTTATCGTGAACGCAGCAGCAGCCGGCAGCGTATTGACCTTTGAGTTGAGACAAAATAATAATCTTTAAAATTTATTTATGGTATTAACCAACATACATTAGACAGTTGATTTTAAAGTTCATTCAAATGTATATAAATGAATTGTTGTTCGTTAGTCTGATTAAAACTCGAGAACGGCTGAACGGATTTATCTTATCATAGTCTTGAAATGTTCATGGAGGTCTAGGGAAGGTTTAAAAGGCCAGAAAAATCAAATAATTGCCGGGGGAAAAAAATTAATAAAAACCCGTGGGAAGCCGGGGCGGGCCACTAGTTATCAATAAATTTTACAATCGTTTCGCAATTTTCCATTAAATAAATATCAACGCTTTTGTTTCTCATGTTTAATTCCTTATAGATTGTCTACCAGGAGCTAGGTTGATTTAAAAATCCCAAAGTAATATAGTATTACAAGAACAATCTCTTGCAAAACTTAGCTTTGTACAACCAACAACAAATAAATATTGTTGAGTCTCAGTTCATTTTAACCCATAGTACATTTTTACGCCGAGACCGCTGGCGCCGCGACATTTCATTTCAATGTAAGGTATCAAGTATTCACTCAGCCCGCGAGGACCGCTTTGGAAGATGTATGGAGGAGACCCCAGATAGTTTCCATTTAGTTTTAAACGGGATCTTTGGATATTATTTACGACTAGCACACACAAGGGTCCAGTTTTATAATGGATTTTTCCGCGGTATGGTTTTTGGTTACGTGTTTTTAGGG
Organism: Gymnoscelis rufifasciata; assembly: GCA_929108375.1. NCBI lineage: Eukaryota > Metazoa > Arthropoda > Insecta > Lepidoptera > Geometridae > Gymnoscelis > Gymnoscelis rufifasciata. Next base: position 15,841,488 of record OV815303.1, read on the forward strand.
TGCCGTAATGGATTAAACGAGGCTATTTACCGAGACTTTGTCGTTTGTCTGCTGTCACCAACACACATCTAGATATATAAATAAAAATCAATTGTTGTTCGTTAGTCTGATTAAAACTCGAGAACGGCTGAACGGATTTATCTTATCTTAGTCTTGAAATGTTCGTGGAGGTCTAGGGAAGGTTTAGAAGGTGAGAAAAAATTGAATAATATTTTTTTTTATAATTACCCGTGCGAAGCCGGGGCGGGCCACTATCTATCTATATAAATAAAAATGAATTGTTGTTCGTTAGTCTGATTAAAACTCGAGAACGGCTGAACGGATTTATCTTATCTTAGTCTTGAAATGTTCGTGGAGGTCTAGGGAAGGTTTAAAAGGCGAGAAAAATTCGAATAATATTTTTTTTATAATTATCCGTGCGAAGCCGGGGCGGGCAGCTAGTAATAAATAAATATATTTGGGGGCTCCCATACAACAAACGTGCTTTTTGTAAAATTAAGCAACGTTACGCGAAGCCTATACATGGATAATCGCTCTAAAAATGTAAAAAAATATGTTTGTTTCTTTTTATTGCAAAATGTGTAAGAACTCTGTGTGTTTATCTCTCATTTATCAGATTTATTTATTCCGTTTAGAAGTTTAAGCAGAAAAGAATAACAAAATCAATTCTCCAAGGATTTCCATAAGATTAAGTAGCTTTGCAGAGGATCTTGCGGGCGATAAATCAATCTAGCCGTAAAACATTAATTTTGAAGTTTATATTTCCTATTCCTAAAATATTGGTGTTCCAATGAATTGATTCCGTAAAGAAATCCTGCAAGTTAAATTAAACTCGAGTGATCTAAAATGTTTTTTTTTATTTTTTATGATCGATAAGCCTTCATTTGACCACAATCTCACCTGATGTAAAGTGACGATGTGGTCCAAGATGGGACATGAAGACCTAGAAGGTGGCTTCTCCGGGCCACATTACGAAACACGAAAAAGTCGCTTCACGCACTGGCCCAGCCCGGAGGGTGGTGACAAGCCGCGGCCGAAGCCTACCACCAGAGACTGTGTTCTTAGCACCACCCGGAGGTCACGTGTAAGGATTCAGAGGGTTACCACTTACGGACGTGAACAGATAAAACCTCCAAAATGTTTTATTTTTTAAATATTATAACAAGCTGAAATTAAGAAAAATGAAACCCGACTGAGACTCACATTTCTTGGTGTTTTTACTTAAAAAAGGCTAATAGAATTAAAGGCTTATAGACGCCTTTTTAGTGACAATGGTTGATAATGATAAGCAACTTTAAATCGCCATAGGTCTTAAACTGTCAGTCGGATCGAAAAATGTTGAAAGAAAACTATCAATTATTTTTAAATATCTATTCAACGATACCCCACATGAAACAGTTTGTTGACCTGTTATAATAATTTTTTACAAAATTGCGTCCAGTAGTCGCCATGTTAAATTTACACTAACTTCATCTATGAGCTGAGTGAGTCCCTTCTAGTGTGTTTTACCCTGGCGTGTGAATGAAGAGTGATATTATTATAATATATTTTGTGTATGTACAATCGCTAAAGGAAGGAAACTACTCGTTAAAGGAATCGATGTGTGAATCATAGAAATCGGCCCAGGCGTTTGATCTGTAAAGTGGGACAAAGGTACATACATACATACATACACAGACTGTTAAACACATTACCACTCCTTTGCGTTGCGCAGTCGGGTAAGGAGCAGTCGAGACAAAACACATTAGACGCTGACGATGAAATCGTCAGGTCCTCAGACTCAATTATGTTTAAACTAGCTGTTCCCCGCGGTGTTACCCGCGTTATAATGGATTTTCCCGCGGAATAACGTTTTCCCGCGATAAAAAGTAGCCTATGTTATTTTTCAGGCTCTAGAGATTCTGTGTACCTCCAATATGTAATTTCATTTAAATCGGTTCAGTAGTTTTCGCGTGAAAGCGTAACAAACAAACTTACATTCACATTTATAATATTACATTAGGATATATATATATATATATAGGATATAGGAAAGGATATTATAAAAAGCAGTCTCGACAGAACACATCGGAAACTAAATTGGTATAAAAGAAGATATACGGTGTTTCCCTCTCCCTTTCTTTCCGTTAATGTACTCCCGTTGTTTGTTATAGGCATGGTGGGATACAACAAAGAGAAAGTGAGAGAGAAAATGTAATAGCCATTCCGGCCATATAGGAGTAGTAGTGGCTCAATGAGCTTGCGGCGCCAGAGGTTTGATTCCCGCCGAGTGGTCAAGTTCATGTTCTGAAAGCTATTTTCTCCTCGGTCTGGTCGTTGATAATTGTACAATAAAAATATCTACATATATATGTATATTATATTAAGTATATCAGATATCCAGTACCCGTAACACAAGCTTAGAGCTTACCACGGGGCTAAATGTTGTTGTGTGGATTGTCCGGAAATATTTCTATTTAGGACCCACCCTGTTGGTCGAACTAAAGGGTAAGTCCTAACCTTATGAGTAAGGGATTGATGACCTGCGCCATTCGCACAATAGTCAAAGACAAAGTCCAAACATTTATTTCCATAAATACACAAGGTATGCTTAGAAATGTAAGAGATTACAAAACATTATTAATTATTATTATTATTTTTTGTTTATTATTGATAAGCCTTCATTTGACCACAATCTCACCTGATGTAAAGTGACGATGTGGTATAAAATGGAGCATGAAGGCCTAGAAGATGGCTTCTCCGGGCCACATTACGAAACACGAAAAAATCCTTCACGCACTGGCCCAGCCCGGATGGTGGGACAAGCCGCGGCCGAAGCCTACCACCAGAGACTGTTCTTAGCACCATCCGGAGGTCACGTGTAAGAATTCAGAGGGTTACCACTTACGGACGTGAACAGACAAAGCCTCCGAAATTTATGGGATTGCACAGAGGTTTTCACCATATTTTTCACTTTATTTATTATTTCACTTCATGTTCTCTATTTATTGCATTAGGTTAATTTGGTAAAAGTAGAATAAATAAAACTCTAATAAAACATATAATATCATATTTCATAAAAATACCCCTCTTGACCGTACGATAAAACGAACGGAAGGATCCCATATGATGGATGGCACCATGACTCGAGGGGACTGCCATGATTTACTAACAAAGACCTTCTGGGATATTCACTATGGTTATAATGTATTTTCGAATGTCTAGACTGTAGACGTACCTATGTAAAATCCATTAAAAAGTATACAAAATAAGATTTAGCTATATTTAAGACGTTTACTGTGGACAAAAGGGTAGATGACTAAAAATTAATATTTAGTCCGTCAATTCGATTCACGTCACAAGCCACTCCCACGCCCACTTCGGAACTTTGATGTTTTATATCTCAGTTCTCAGTATATCTTTAGAGACTAGTGTTCTTAGAATACAAATTTATTATTATTGTACCTATTTATTTATTATATTTTGTGAATTATTTTCGGAAAGTCTTGTGACTATGGGTTGCGGCAGATTATCAGCGTTCACTGATAACACCAGTGGACTGCGGAGATGAGCCGTTGCCCTTTTACTGCTGTAGAACACACGTACCTGCTCACTAACATTAAAAAAAAATGCATGTCGATTTTGAGTCTGTATTATTTTTGTGTGTGTTTCTGTGGTAAATAAAAAGTATGTCTATATTTTGGAACTTGTTTCCAAATAAATAAAACATACATAATGGCGTATACAAAATCATGCTAAATATTACGTAGGGGCAAAGTTATAGGATTAACTTCGAATGTTTTAGCTTGCTATAAATTAATAAACCAGAAATATAGGGTCCAATTGTTAAAAGTTAAGCCATATTTGAGTTAATAAAAAGCGAATTAATGGCAGTCACTGTAACAAGTTTAACATGCTTCCTCCATTAGCAGGGTAAATGTTGTGCGACAACCGCAGCTAGAGTAGGACAGCTGGTATAGTTAGTATTAGAACTATACTGTCAACGCAGCTGGTATCATCATTTCTGCATTGTCAACGGATCGACGCCGAACATAATAGAACAGAAAATTTGATAATTCGAAATTTCGTGACGCCATCTAGTTATCAAAAACATATACATATCTTAGACACGTGTTTATTGTGATGGATACATTTTGATAAATTACTGTTGACCGCGTGTCTAAGCCGTGTTTATATTTTTGTGGTAGGGCGAAATAAGTTTAAATTTGCCTTAAGGACAAACTGGTCATTCGATAAATGTTTAATATGGGGAGTAGCTTTTGGGGAATTGGAATTTCAAGCCCAGCCATAAATATATAGGTAATGCTAGGCGGCCAACGCACATTTGATTATATCACATCAAAATAAAATTTACATCATCACAAAATATATACATAATTTCCACTCCAACCAGTAAACCAACCATCAATCCTCCGCTGTGTACCAAGAATAATGATCAAAGTTTTCTCTTATGCGTTCTAAGTATTTGTCAAGGTCCGTCAGTGGTTATTTCCTCCCAAGACTAGAGTTATGTTATCCTATGTCTTGAGAAATAAGGTTCATTGTTCTAGTGTCTTACGCGATAGCTCGCGATTAGTCAGCTGTAAGAACTGCAACTAGTTAAGTAGCAAATGAGCTTGTTGTTGTAGTTGCAGCATCGGATCGGAGAAGTTCGAAACGGATTTATGTTGCTACAAAGTAATAGATACGTTCGAGCCAGAGTGTTCTTAGAACAGGTGATATCAAAAACCGGATAGATCGGCCGCTACATTTAGAATGACTAGAAATAAAATAAGGTTTGTTATGATAAGTTAAGCATAATGGTTTACCAGAATGTTTTATTTTATTTAATTGACTATTTATTAACTTAACATCATCGAATCCGGTTAAACAGACAGCAGAACTTAACAGAGTTTGATCCATAATTCTTAAATAATATCTTTTTATAAATAAACTTAATGTTGTCAATCACACAGAGGACAATGTGTCGTAGAATGAATTGTAATAAATAACCATGGATAATTTAATAAGGTCTTTTATAAAAAAAAATGTTTGTCTATTTATGTGAATTGTTATTCAATTGTATATTTATTTAATTTTTTAATATTAATTTTTTGTGTATTTTTAATGTGTATGTAAGTATCGTAATACAATGTGTATGTATCGTAATACACATATATTAACAGGGATCCGTAGATCCCTGTTGTCTGAATAAATGAATTATATTATTATTATTATATTATAATATTCGAGCACCTTAGAGCAGCCGAGGACTGGTATTCCGCGTAATGATGTATATGAGTTCCATATAAGAGTGTATTTAGTTAAAATTGTCAACACCTTCTGATTTTGGGCATGGACACGTTGTTTTACAAATTTTATATTAAGTTAAAGTATAATAAAGAGCATGGTGAGGCGTCATTAAACACCTAATTAGAGTAAAATGGGCCAAAGGGTGCTTCTTGAATATAATTATCTAAACAGTAATATTATAGAGTGGGGATCGTGTCATTTAGCCTGTTTAGTGATCTACCGTGTACTGAACCCTGGCTCACGAAACATTAGGTTGAAAGTACCTTTCCTTATAATCTAACTAAATTCCAAATCCGTCTATTTGCGACAACAGCATACTGGTATCGGTAGCGGTAAGTACCGTGATCGGAATGTTGTCCGGAAAATTAACTTGAGGACAAAACTGCTTGGGACGGAATCTGCTCCAACACAAAATCAAAAACACAAGACTAACAAACAAATAATGATTGTAAAGTTTCAATACAAAAATGAGCTAGAGTTTCTAATCGCTTCTTTGCTCTAGTGTAAAAAAAGCGAAGCGACCAGATACCATAAATTTATTTCCTACTTATCTTTAAGAACCTATGATTATTATTTTTTTGTTTTTTTGTAATTTATTTTGACGTGTCTAAGTTTTGTAAAACCAAACTATGGAAATAAATGATTTTGTATCTTGTCAACTACTATAAGAATTGATTAATCAAAGCACATAAAAAATTGATGACACAGAATATTCTACTCAGAATAATAGTGCTAATCCTTAGAGCAGATAGAAGATGGAGTGGTATACAATTGAATTATTGAGAAACTGGTGCAAAAACCTTACATAAGGAAACAAAAACACTTTGGAATCGGTAGTTAAATACGGAAGTGTGTCAAATATAAGTTGCAAGATTTGATTATCTACAGATCCACATCGGGTCAGGTCAAATAAGATAAATTCTTAAAAGTAGCTTTTAGCTAGTTAGGAGTGTTTAATAGTTATTTTATTTAATATTAATTAGCAGGACCGGATTCTTATGTTACCTACATTAGTGATTTATGCTTTGAATCCTATAGTTTCTATACTAAGATTATAATGCTTAAGATTTTGTTTGATTGGTTTGAGCTAATCTCATGAATTACTGGTCCGATTAAAAACAAAACTTTCAGTGCCCATTTATCAAGGAAGGCTATAGGCTTTTTACAGCGGTATCTATACGTGGATTCCTATACTTTAGATTTCGATAGGCACTGCAATCTTAACAATAGTTTCGATACCATGACTTTAGATCCAGTGTACCACACATAAAAGTATTTTCTTCGCTTCGCGAGGACGACATTCGAAATAACATTATCAGACCATCTAGTCCAATTTGTTCAACTATCTGGTCAACCAGTCGGACAAATTGGAAAACGTCATCCAATATGTTCAACTTTGCGATTGGGAGAAGAACGTAGTGAATTTAATGCTTATCAGTATTCCCTCCAGTTCTGTTATCAAGCAACAACAATCGTGTATATCTGACATTAATTTATCATACCTGTACCTAAGCCTCTGTATGAGCAGCCTGACAACGTAAGCTCCAATCTCAATCTCCTAAGTAGTGACACAAACCTGGAAAGCTATAAATCTAGCCGTCACAGTACAAGCAAACTTTTGGACCGCTGCCCGGGTAAGATTGTCCCGAGATAAACACTTATTGATGTTGTTCAAATGTAACGTTACTTTCGGATGAAACTACCAATATCTTTGAGGTAAAGAAGGTCTAACTGTTAAGAAGTGTTGGTAAACCTTTTTGGGCTTATTAGTTGCTCTCGTTTCTGTGACAACTTGTCTCAGTTGTTGTGATCTCTCAATACAAATACATATCAAAGTGTAGGAAATCGCGCTAGCTACTTCCTTGATGCTGAATAATAGAACCGAAATCACTTGACAATAGATTTATTGCTTATACGTAATTAACGATTCTAATGATTCTGATGAGTGCGACACGGATGAACGCTGCTTGTGCACTGTCTTACGTAGATTCGCTTGGTCCAAGGTAGTAACCGTGCGACCTACATAAGACAAATCGCTGATGCTGCTGAGGTGTTCGAAGTGAATCGAACATGCTCCCGAGGGCAGAATCCGGGATGGGATGAAATGAGGTGCAACAGTTTTTTGGGTTAGTTTTACAAGGGTGGAACAAGTTCATTGCTTATGCTATATGAGAGTTAGAACAATTTTGTAATGATTTATTCTAGGATTCCGAATGATGCTGATCGATGATAGTTCACTAAATTAGTTTCTATGTAAACTAAAAACTGATAGCCCTATCACTATCGTGTTGTTTACGCGCACTAACACTCGCACTGATAACCGTCGCCGGTGGGGCTCCTGCGGCTGCGACGGGGGCTGCGGGCCGGGGGCCGGGGGGCGCGGGCGACGCCGAGCGCGGCTCACGTGCTGCTGTGCGGCCCCGTCTCCACAGGAACCACAGGAACGCCGCCAAGGCTGCTGCTTGTAGGCCGTACGAAACGGCGGACTGGTGTACATCGTGTGTACTTAGGGTCTGCTTCTTATAGCGCTGATCTGGTCACCGAGTTGCTGTAGCGAGGTATTGAGGTGATATTTATCTTCTCTAGATTCCGGAGGCGGTATAGAAAAGTTTAGACTATGATGTTGTATTGGAGCTATATTGGCCAGTACTATGTCGGGTTTAAGATTGAGCGTACTCACCTGCTGATAGTAGTATATGATGACGTCATTGTCCCTTGTTGTGCTTTGTTTATCGAGTTGACTGAGCCCGACCTTGCTGACTCGGCGGACTCGAGTTTCACCTGCTCGTCAATGTTTATACTGATTCACTCGGTAACAGCTGATTGTGATACTGTGGGTCGTATAACCATGTTTCACTTGTAGTATAGTAACATCATGTTTTTCAATGGCTTTATTTGTTTACTTGTCACACGTATGCTCAATTCTTAAACATATGATTAGAAAGCTCTTACCTATCAGATATCCGGACGAAAAGATACTTATAAAAAACATTTAAGATAACTACATTTGTAATTTTAAACGTTTCCTAGTACCTACATACCTATCTGTTGTTAAATTAGCTGCTAAGTTGCGGCGGGTGCGTTGGAGACTGCTCGTACCTGAGTCTTTCCTCCGCTCCGCATGATGAGGAAATAAACATTTTGTTTTCGCCTCTTCGCTCCCGTTTGAAGTCGCTAACTTCAAATACTTACGCTGCTCATATTCGCTTATAAATTGCTGTACACTTAAATTAATGTCCTTATTTAACTTACGTTTTATATATTTAAACTGAGCATTATCTATAGATTTAGAAGCGCTCAATTTCTTTGCTATGTCCGGTTGTTTGGGCAACCTAACTTTATCACGTATGCAGTCTAGAGGCATTGTGATTACATTGCTATTACCCTGCTCATAGTTATTAATATCTTGATGAATATTTTGCCGAGATGATGATGCTGATGATAAATTTGCAAAATAATCATGCAAGGTAGTATGATGATTGTCGTTACACTTATGACATCGTTTTGCTGAGTAGCATTTGGCGCCGTGGTGATCATAAATGCAATTAACGCAATAGTTAAATTTACTAAGAATTTTAATTTTATGCTCGTTGGCCGATTTGATAAATTTATTGCAATTAATAAGGCGATGGCCTGAATTGCAATGAGGGCATTTACCTACAGACATAGATATATGCATTGATTTTGCAATGAATTGGTTTCTGTATACTTTACCTTCGCTGTAAGGTTTATTTAAAATACGATTTTGATTTGTTGTTTGCTGCTGAAATGATGATGATGGCTTTAGCGATATATCTTGACGTCGACGGGATGCTTCTAGAATAGTGAACTTATTCTCTAAAAAGTTCAAGAAATCTTTAAGTACCGGTAACTCCCGGGAATTTTTAAGCGACTCTATGTACTCTGAATAAGACTCACCATCTAGTTTTTGGGATAAAATGTAAACGAGTAAAGGATCCCATGATGTAGTGTCGACGCCGAGATTTTTAATCGCGTGAAGGCTTTCAAGTGTGACGTCATGAAGTTGCTTAATCTCCGAAAATGATTGCTGCTGAATGTTCGCAAGATTATAAAATGAGCTAACGTGTGACGTAAAGATGTGCCTTCTATTATTGTATCTATTATTTAAAATATCCCAACACGCCTGGTAGTTGTCCGTGCTTATAGAGAGATGCTGTATCAAACGCTCTGCCTCTCCTTTGACCTTACTTTTAAGGAATTGCATCTTTTGAGCATTTGATAGCGACGGATTGCTGTGGATCGCTTCACCAAAGAGGTCTTTAAATGATACCCAATCCTGAAAGCTGCCTGAGAAAGCGGGTATGTCCATTTGAGGTGTAGTCTTTTCGCGATACGATAACGACCACATCCTCGAATTTATGGCTTTCCTCAGGCCGTTGTAAGTCCGCTCGTGCTTGTCGAAGTGGCGCTCATAGGCCTCGTCTTCGCCTAACTCCAACATAATATCCCAATGGAGGTTGTCCGCCACTGCCCAGCGAGTTTGTAAGGTTCGCAGGGCATCCTCGAACTCCCATCTTTCCCCAAGGGACTCCACATCGATGTTTTCTGCGGCTCGCTCGAAGGCTTTGAAATTAATCATCTGCCGACGTAAAATTAAATCTAGCTTATTGTCAAACTCCTGCGGCCCGGAGGCCGCGGGAGGAGCCGGGGCCGGGGTCCGCGGTCGCTGCTGTCTCCCGCTGGATGAACCGCCTGCTTCTTCATCAACGTTACCTAAGGGCTCGACATTCTTGTTCATCTTTTCAAAATACCCTACTATAGCCGTCTTCGCTGCTGTATACGACTGGTTCGTACGCTCAAACTCGGATTTGATAAAGTACCTATGGCCTCTACTTTCGTACGGTAACAATTTTTCGTGGTTATGGCTATACTCTCTCCAATACGAATTTAGAAGGTCTAACTTCTTAACACCGTATTCCTTCGTTTTACGCTCGCTACTATCTTTGTTAAAGTTAACAAGAATTCTCCTGATACTCTCTGCTAACTCGGTTTGTTGGAAGTATAGAGCTTCCATTTCGTCCTCAATTAAAGTAAGTTAAGAGAAATTGGAACCCTCTTACTTGACTGCTGCTTGGCCTACGGCTGCTGCTGGATACGCCTTGGCTGCTGCTCGCTGCTGCTGTGTTTGCGGCGCTAGCCCACTGCTACTGCTGCTGGAGTCGTGAGCGGCTCGCTCACTGCTGCTGCTGTCCTGCGCGGGTAGCTCCCCGCGTCAGGTGATGCTGCGTGGCTGTTCAACTAGCTCGCTGCTTAGCTAGTCTCACTGTTTTCCACAGGATGCTGGTACGCCCGAGAAGTTACCGACACGAAACTGAACGATACGTTACGATTATCGCGTCATTAATCCTCGAACGGTCGAAGGACCATGTAGGAAATCCTTAGACTTTGCTGCTAATTATTAGAGCCGCAATTACTTAACAATATATATATATTGCTTATAAGTAATTTACGACTCCAATGATAATGAGTGCGACGCCGATGCACGCTAATTAAGCACTGTCTTACGTAGATTCGCTTGGTCCAAGGTAGTAACCGTGCGACCTACATAAGACAAATCGCTGATGCTGCTGAGGTGTTCGAAGTGAATCGAACACAAAGTTTATTCGTATTTTATGTAAAATTTACATATTATAAGGTATACCTAGGTATCGTGATGGAGGTTTTCAGCAATAGGTAAAGTGTTTCACGAAACGGGCCAGCTAGTATATAATATATTTTTAATACATTAAATTAATTGTTCCAGACACATAATAACATTTAGCCCCGTGGTTAGCTATAACACCCATCGAACCCGCTATCTCTTGCGCCGTATGAGAGCCTTCGTTCTCTGTGCCACTGAGGCAGTAAAATAAATGAATGTAGACTTTTCCAACCGTGATTTATCATCACAGCGCGTGCATAAGTTTAAAACATTTTGTAGCGACATCTAGTTTTTAAACAAGAACTAACTAAAACATAATGTACTCACAATACCCCGATGAGCAATATCAACAACGGTTTCAATTTATACTTTACGAAACGTTGAATTACGTGTTTATCATTGCGTATTCAGTCCTTCGAACAAAGTAAATGTGCTTTGTATTTTTAAACTCTAGAATCACAACCCACTATCTAACCAATCGACGCTTACCTGAACATAAAGAGTTACACATGCTACAAATGTACTGTTATGTAATGTGTGTCATGTGTAGTTAGAGAAACATGAGATGTTTATGAAAACTGAACATCCTACTACTATTATAAAGGCGAAAGTTTGTAAGTATAGATGTATGGATGTTTGTTACTCTTTCACGCGAAAACTACTGAACCGATTTAAATGAAATTTGGTACACAGAATCTCTAGAGCCTGAAAAATAACATAGGCAGGAAAATCCATTATAACGCGGGTAACACCGCGGGACACAGCTAGTTTATAATAGTTATCGAAATACAAACAATTTATTCTAACATTTCTGGTCACGTAGCATTTATATTATGTTTGCAGTTTGATAATGTTAAAAGTTTCGCTATTACTTCTATCTTGCGAAAATATTTGATATCTTAGTCGTTGAATTTTATAAAGTACTATCAAATATTTACGGAATTCCGAGAAACAAAGAATTTATATGAGTTTCAAAAATGTCTTTACATTAAGTACTTTACTTTTTGTTGTGTGATATAAAAGATAAAAAAAAACATAGATATGCGACAAATTGAGAAACTGCTTTTTCGTTGATAGGACTTTTACTACAAACAACTAATATTATATCGTCGGGAAATGAGAAATGTTCCTCCATAAAATGCAGTAAGTGCAACCCAGCTAATCTAGGTTCGAAACAGGTCAAGATGAGGTACTAACATTATGCGAGAACCTGAAGCCCGAGAGAGAGCAACAAGCTTAGGTTTATGAGGAACTAGTGCTTAACGAGATATTTTGTTAACGCAATTTATTTTATAAGGGCATGTTTTTATTAAGAATTCTTTATCTTTAACTGCTTCAGTGGCGCGGTGGGCGAGGGTCCGCTTGCGGCGCAAGAGGTAGCGGGTTCGATTCCCGCCGAGGGTGAAAGTGTTTGTAACTTCTGCAAGCACGATCTCCTTGGTTTGGGTGTCTAATATGTATAATAAAAATATCTATATATGTATGACTATATTATTAAGTATATCAGATATCTAGAACCCGTAACACAAGCTTAGAGCTTACCACGGGGCTAGATGTTGTTGTGAGAATTGTCTGCAAATAATTATTTATATGTATTTATTGCACAAGAAAAATACAGAGTTGTACAAAAGGTGGGCTTAATGCCAAGGCAAATGCCTTTTGTACCATATCCGAGTAAAGTTAGACAATGGTTAAATATAGAAATATTTATCTAAGTCTCATGTGACATAGCGAGATAGCGCTTGACATAACCATTGATATATAACCGACGAAAGATATCCAACCAACATCTCTGGGAGCGCTGCAATGAAGTCCCGGTCGACCAGCAGATTAAACGCCGCAAATGGAGCTGGATAGGCCACACTCTCCGAAGGGAACCCAACCATATCCCGAGGCAAGTCCTAGACTGGAATCCCCAAGGAAAGCGTAAACGTGGTCGCCCAAAGCAAAGTTGGCGGAGGACTGTCATTGACGAAGCGAAGGCCATCGGCAAGACTTGGAGTGAAATTAAGCGCGACGCTCAAGACAGATCGGGATGGCGACGCACTGTGGACGCCCTCTGCCCCATCTAGGGGACATAGGACCTTAAGTCAAGTAAGTCATATAACCGACGATACGTATTTTTGACATGGAACTAACCATTGTATATTTTATTATTACGTAGTGAAGCAAGCCCTTACTGCTTCGTCATTAATACTAAAAAGCAAATGTAGTTCAGTCTGTCTGTCTCGCTATCTCGTCCAAACTAAGGAATTCCATGATTGTTGGTAAACCGTAGAACATTACCAGTTCAAAAAATAAACATAGGCACCTATAACACTTTCCTTTAAGAAAATATACCACCGGTATAATTTAAGTTTATAATTAAACGTAACAAAAAAGACAGTATCTTAAATTCTTAAAAAAACTTACGTTTAATCTTGTTATACGGAAGCAAATGAAACTTAATAGCATCCAGAGAATCTGTTTAACTTTTTAACACTAATTAACCCCTCTACTTGTTGCTTAAACTCTGTAAACAACAAAACGACGAATTTAAAAGTTTAAATTGAAGTTCTAATTATGTCAGTTCGTAGAATCCTGCGGGCTGGTGGGTAATCTAAAGCCGGGCCCAGAGGAGGTAACCTGTAATGTTATTCACCGTGAATCTTACGTGTGGGTGGACTACGAGCATTTCATGTAACGCTCGCAGCGGCGCTCGGGCTGAAGCATCGCTGTTGGTTCTTTTTCGAACACAAAGGCGCTTACCGCGCTCTTTTGGACGGCGTTCGTGTCGGATTTGTGGTATAATTTGTATTAAACCATCACTTATTTGTTATAAAAAATGTGAAACACGAAACGGTGGTGCAAGAACAAAATTATTAGTTAGCTTAAGCTAGCTAGTACATGCTATGCCATACATTGCTTCCAACGTGGCATATTTCTGAGTAGGAATAGCTCTTAAAATTGATTCGTGCACACAATTCTCTTTGAGTTCGTATGCCGTCCACATTGATGACGCTAAATTACACGTCCACACGCCCTTCTGGACCCGGCCTAAATTGTTTTCCTTTTTGGTTTAATTATTTCGTTCATGTGACTAAAGTTCGTTTGATGCAGCTATTTTCCAGTTTGGTCACGTTAGGCGCTGGCTCGACAGTTTATTTGTTAATTAAATTGGAAACGGGCAATTAACAGGTTACAAATAAATGTTGAGCCTTTAGACGGTTTGTTGACGAAATGAATAAATTAGTTTATTTTATGCTAGGACCTCTCCAGCTACGTACAAGTTTTTTTTAAATATGTAAATGAAATTTTACATATTGTTAACATCGGTGACATGATTCCTAAGAACAGATCATTATGTCTTATAGTTACAGACCTTCCCATACCGACCGAAACTCATGTTACGTCCTGTATATTAGCATTAAGCATCCCTATTTACGTTTCCACGGTTGGGACACAGGGACTTCTCTTTTGAAGTGAGAGCATCGGCCTTAGTTCACCACGCTGGCCAAGTGTGGGTTGGTAAATGTCATAATATGTCCTTCAAACTCTTCAAAGTATATTATTTGAAAATGTATAAACTCAATAAAAAAATTAAAATTTATGTTATGATCCTTAAAATAGTAGTTTCATAAAATGCGTAACTTTAAAGAATTTTATGTACATGAAAGTTCAACAGTCCACCCTTTGTCGTCCTTTCGAAAAGTGATGCCACAATCCACCCTTTGAATAATGTAATTTGAGCCCGGGGTAAGTAATTGTGTTACTGACCCTATTCCCAAAGACCAGGCCCGGCTTAACGATGTGTTTCCAGCTCTTTAACTGTATTTTGTTATTTTTTGACTAAAGACGCTTTAATTTTTTTTCTTTTCAGATTGGTTTACTGTTTGAGGCAATATTCATTTTAACTGCTTTGACACTTTAAAAATAGATTTCTTTGCTAATGTTATGAAGCTGTTTTGTCGTTCAATACGTCTTTCTTAAGTACAGTCAAAAGGAATAGAAAATATTTATTTAGTACACATAAACAGATACAGATATAAGTACAATGCTCGTAACACAGTAGGTAAATACTGAAAAGAATATTCATTATAAAAGCACAAAACAGAACAGATAAAAAAATGACAAGGTATTAAGATTACAGTTAATAAAGAAATATATATTAGAGACATCTAGTACAAAACTAGCAACAAAAGATATAAAATAATACGAATGGATGGGTCTGTATTGTTTTTTTTTTTTTTTTTTTTTTTTTTTTTTTGATAAGCCTTCATTTGACCACAATCTCACCTGATGTAAAGTGACGATGTGGTCTAAGATGGAGCATGAAGGCCTAGAAGATGGCTTCTCCGGGCCACATTACGAAACACGAAAAAATCGCTTCACGCACTGGCCCAGCCCGGAGGGTGGTGACAAGCCGCGGCCGAAGCCTACCACCAGAGACTGTTCTTAGCACCACCCAGAGGTCACGTGTAAGGATTCAGAGGGTTACCACTTACGGACGTGAACAGACAAAACCTCCAAAATCTGGGGTCTGTATTGTGTACATAATGAGTCTAAATATTATTAAAATGGTATCCACTATTTTGCTACATGTAAAAAGTGAATCGTCCATTCCCGATGGTCCGTACACGAAGGAATGCTATCCCACCTCAATACCTCAGTTTCGAGTTCCCTCGATTCCGAAATTGCTAAAATTTCACAAAATCCTGCCAAATCCAACGTGGAACCTTCGTTATTGGGTAAGCCAACTTTTATATTGGTCGCGACAATACTTTTGGGATTTCAACTTGGTATTTCAGACGTTGATTCTGATTTAATGGAATTTACTGTCGGGAAATACATGTTGTATCAAACAGACGGTGAAAGGTGAAAGTGTATATTGGAGTTGTGCTTGAGAAATTCAGAATTCCTTCAAATCATGCCTTCGGGATTTATCGAAAATAACTGCTGTTATACCTGAAGTTGTATCTAATAAATTACGATGCGAAAGACTTGTTAAGCGTTTCTTATCGTGACTGTCTTAGTGGCGCGTGGTAGTGGATTCAATTCCCGCTGAAGGGTAAAGTATTTGTTTGTTCTTCAAGGACTTTCTCCTTGGTCTGGGTGTAAAAAATATCTATGTATGTATTATCTATTGTAATAAGTATATCAGATGTCTAGTACCTACTCGGACTACAAGCCAGAGAGTATATAATCACTACGTTCAACAAGCTTTGAACTTACTACGGTGCTAGATGTTGTTGAGTAGATTACCCGGAAATATTTATAAAAAAATAGTACTAAGCAGTACATAGGGACTGTTTTGACATAAACTGTATATTTTTTGACAGTTACCGTTATTCAACAGACAAAAATAGCACAATCAAAATGAACCAAAGAGTTCCTTGCTATAACGCAAAACTTATTCCCAGTATAAGTTAGCAAAAGCTATATTCACGTCAAAAGTGAGTCAGGCGTTTTGCCTCATGTCAAGCTGTCAATTTGTCAGCCCGGAAAAACTTCTTGCGAGTGTGCCTGCTGGCGCCGAATTATGCAAATCTGACGGGCACGCAGCTAACTCGAGTTTCGAACACCTACTTCTACGTGAAATTCACGGCATCCGGCCATTGGAGGGATTTCAGAGATTACGACTAATTTCAGTAATTCTGTTGGTCACACAATTCTTTAAGAGCATTCGTGGGCACAAAATTTGCGTTGTTGTAATAGGGATTTGATGCCTAAATAATTAATCCGTCATTTAGATTATTTAAAAAGTGTTCTCCTATTTTATTTTTCATGCAAACGAAAAATCAAAACGATACAGTGTATCAAAGTTTTGCGTGACGTACGGTTTCATGCGATTTGTGCTAAATTTATGCGCCAAAAGCCCAAAACACTTCGAAACTTTGATGCTCTATAACTTGGCACTTTTTTAAATATATAAATCTAAAAATAGATCCAGTATTTTTGAACGGGCTAAAATAAATCTCTATTTCCCTAAGTCTTCTCATAACATTACGTTTGTTTTGACTTTTCTTGAGACAACTTCCCTTGACAAGGTTTATCGAGACAGAGAGCTAGTACTGGCTAAGAATTCATGCTTATTTTCGTTGATCACGGAATCATGCGTGATTGGCGAGACCGATTTTGTTATTATCGTTATACTTAGGAAAAAGTTTGAATATTAAAATGCATGTTATTTATTATCTTGGTTATAAAAATGATAGAGAATTCGGCGACCCGTTTTATTACTGCGAGCAGAACTAACGTCTTATGTGTGACTTTAGACATATCCACTTTTAAAGCTTTTTTAGGTATATACATGCAGCTTCATAAAATTAACCTTCATATTTAAACTTCGTAAGTACCTACTTACGTTCAAAAACGTAAGTAAACTGACTGTTTTCTTTAGCAGACTCATATTTTATTTAAGACTCGAACATAGAAAAACAATGTCGTTGCGGTATGCGGCGCACGGGCGCGTTTTCATACAAATGTGCTTATATAAGTAATATATATATAGTTATATATATATACTTATATAGTTAAATCCCGGACGGTTCTATTTTGTACGTATTTTGTTTGGTACGAGTTCGATATATACCGCGCCCACGCTCCCTATACTAAGGTATACAATTACCTATATTATTGTTTATCTTAATATATATAAATCTCGTGTCACAATGTTTGTCCTCAATGGACTCCTAAACCACTTAACCGATTATAATAAAATTCGCACACCATGTGCAGTTCGATCCAACTTGAGAAATAGGATGGTTTTTACGGCGAGAAAAATTCGAATAATTTCCGGGAAAATTTTATATCCGTGCGACGCCGGGGCGGGCCGCTAGTTTTATTTAAAATTTTCAAATGGTTATGATTTGACAGGCTTTCAAAGTACTTCAATTACGTGATGACGTCATGTTTTAGCAGTTAATTCGCGGTTTTCATCCAGTTTTACCGATATCTCAGGAACTTTCTGTCCGATTAAAAAAACTTTGGGTTTCAGATAGAAAATTTTAAAAGGGCGGTTGTAGGCTATGTAACCCCGGGTAGATATACTTAAAACTAGACTACATCGATCGACGATGTGAAAATGAATGGAAGTATTAAACCAATTTTTGTACAGGTACTTTTTTAGCAACCCTGCTGATGCTTGTCAGCATTCTGTATACCCATACAGAAGGCATAAATACAAAACTAGTGAATATAGTACATTATGACTTTTAGTTCTAGACTTTCGGCTCTAACCATTAGAAATAAACTTTACGTTAATTGAATAAAGGCATTATTATCATCAATATGCTACCTGCACCAATGATATTAAATTGGGCATTTATAGGTGGTTTGCAATTCAAAACGCTTTTGAGGATATGGGGACAAATAAAACATTTACTTAAAATATCACCCATTTTAATATTTCCCTTATATTACTAGTGAGATAGTTGAAATTTGAAATATAATGTTATTTAATTAAAAATAGCAAAAATAGCTTAAAAATGCCTCATTGGCTCTCTATCAAACCATTATTTTGAACGTTTTTTTAACAGAAAACTTCTCATTCCTACAAGCTCTATCAAAACAACCGACAAGTTAAAACAAACAGAATTCTGAGAATCTCACATAGTCTCTGGTTCCGGGAAACAAGGGCCATCAACTTTTTCACTTACTCCCCACTTTAATGACTTTCATGAAAGTTGTGAAAAAGTCAGGGTCGGACCAGGACTAAGTTCAAGCTGACAATCTCGGGAGTTTCCGTGCAGATGGGGCGGGAAATCAGAAACTTTGACAGCTAAAATGTGGATATTCTGAGCGGTTGGATGCAGGCTGACTGGTATGTCTAGCGTTAAAGTTTTAATAAAAGGTCCTCTCATATGCCCATGCGACATGGTTCTTCATGATCATCACACTATTAACGTCCCCACTGATGGGACACAGGGACTTCTCACTTGACGAGAGAGATTAGGTCACGCTGGCCAATTGCGGGTAGGTAAATGTCACATGTCCTTCAAACTCTCTAAGTTCTTTAAAAACGTGTTGTGCGCACATACATTATTCAAGTAGAAAAATCCAAAGGTGCGTGGCGGTGTTTGAACCCACGACCTTCGGAATGAAAGTCGAGTGTGCTCCCGTTTAGCCAACACGGCTAGCCAATATTGATATAAATCTAGGATTTCGAAGAAAACTTTCAATTATCTACTTTCCATTTAAATGATACTAAAATCAAAAACTATATATTTTTCCGGACAATCCGAACAACAATATTTAGCCCCGTGGTAAGAGCTCTAAGCTTTTATAATGAGTACTAGACATCTGATAAACTTAATTATAAAAGATATACATACATACATATTTTTTCAGTCCATGGAGGAAGGAGATGGTTGGCTTTCAAACGTTTTCTTATGTGTCGTCTACGCCGCGCGCCATTTCATTCAGGCGATATGTATGATATTCTTTCACATATTTAAAATTATTCGTTTGATTTTCTAATACATCAATATTATGACATAAAAAGGGCACACATGATTTGACGGTTTTTGAGTTTTCCGATATTTTGACGCTGTTGCAAGCGTCACATATTATCACTTTTTTTCCGCGATCATGGTCGCGGAAACAACATTAAAAAGTAATAATATGTACATCAATGTATTAAAATACCAAGAAATTGTTTATAATTGACTTTTATAGAACATTTCATTACAGAATTACAAATTGCGGCGTAAAGTTTCCTGTGTTTTTTGACATCCCCTTTATTTTAACATAGTAGTGTCAGTAAGGCCTCTATTATCAATATGAATAAACGTTTGTGTTAATTATAAAAAAACGTGGTGGCAAACCTTTATACATGTATTAAGTACCTAAAAAAAATAGCTATTACACGGATAGGTATTTATGAATTTTCTCAGTGGTTCATTGTATAATATACCTATTTACTGATTGGTATCCTAATTATCTTTGATACTAAAGTGCCAACAAACAACCAGCCTTTTCGATCATAGACAAATATGCATCCGTAGTAAAACCAAAATCCACGGTCATTAATTTATTTTCCAAATAAATTTTTGTATTATCTATAATATTAATTTAAATAAACTATTTTAAATCTGTTTGTTTCCCAAAGATAAATAAATTAATAAAAATATTTGTATTGTATTATTTCCTAATACGCATTGCGCCAAGAAATTCAGTCAACTGTGACCTTTATGAGGCCAAAGCCTTAAAATGAAAAGCCTTTCAGCTCGGGAGCATCTAAACACCCAGTTGACTTGCAAAATATTTTACTTCGCTTGTTTAAATTAAACAACCGAAACTCTCGCGTTTTGTACTACTCTATCTCTTATGGTAATGAGGGGTCCCGCAAAGCAGTAACTGTTTTAAGTAGGAGACTAGAATTGGCTGAATGTTGAAATTCATTTTAAAGTGTTCCTTGTTGTAGGATAGCAAGTTGTTTGAACTTTGCCCGGTTATCTGGTGTGTCTTTAGAGAACATCTCGCATTATCACGCTGCCTACACAGTTAAAGGTTACATGGTCCTACAAAAATATAGCAATAAATTTGGTTTTAAAACATCTTCGCGACACAATGGTGTTTAATGTAGTTATGCCCGCCCATTGTACCACTTGTTTTTTATTTTTGTTTTACGTGTTTATGTTCCTGTGTTGTTTACAATAAAGAGTTTTTGTATTGTATTGTAGTTATGAGAACAATGTTTTATAATTTTACACCATGATATTAATGAAACAATATCATAAATGGGAATTTTTACTATATTAATTCTGAATAAGTATAATGACTTAAATAGGGTAATTTGACAATTATTATTAACTAATTATATATTTGACACCCTTCTAGTGGTTTTCCTAATAAATAATAATAATAATAATAATTTATTTAATAAGAATAGTTATCTTACAGTTTTCACCAATTATAACTATCTTAAACTAACTTACAAACTAGTCTTAACTAACAAACTAATAACTAACAAAATAGAGCAAAGACAACAAAAGGAAACTATAATAATTACAACAAATTAAAACTTAAAAAATATCGTATTTCCTTATGAATATACTTATAACTATCATTAAAAATATCCACATGCTAGTGTTCTCTTACAAATGCATTTAATAATAATAGTGCGCGTTGTGTTGGCGCGTTGTTGGCATGGCGCGTTCTAGTCGTAAGAGTGACGAACAGACGACTAAAACACATGGGGTTGGAAAGAATATAGGCGTTCTTCTTCCGTTTCTCTCCATCTATCCCGACTTCCTTTTAACATGACATCATTCACACAATCTAATTTTTATTTCATTTGACAATTATAGTAATATTCGTAGGGTTTGTTACACAATCGCCAAATGAAATAAGTAAATGGTTAAAGTATCAAGTCAACTGAGAACTGTTAGTGGCTGAATGAGCAACATTGCTCTATAAATTAGCCATTGACTAAGTTTACCCTTAAAGTGTATGTTAAATCCGACTCTATGAACATAAAAACCTAGCTCTATGCAGCCTACCGAGCCATGCTAAGGAAATTGCCTTGCATACATCTCAGTGTATCATAAACACCTGAACTTCTAGAACCCTGTCGGAATAACATCGCAGGCCTCCTGAATATTCTGGTTGGAATTCTGCTCGGAGAATAATGTTACCAATTAAAATGCTGGTATAGTTGGGACAGACGTTTAAGAAATTTGTGTTTGTCACTAGATCTGAGTGTTTATTTGCGAGCTGTTTCAAAAGATTTTGCCGCGAGTTTTTGGCGAACTAGTTACGAATAAATGTTCATTGGACTTCCTCAGTGGCGCGGTAGGCGATTCTCCGCTTGCGGAGCAAGAGTTAGTGGGTTGGATTCTCACCTAGGGGCCAAGTGTTTTTATGTTCTGCACGCACTTTCTCCATGGTTTGGGCATTTAATTAATAATAAAAACAATTCAATCGAACAACAAAGAGATCTTACAAGAATACTGATTACGAATCCCCAATAAATCACATGCAAGGCAAATGAAGATTTATTCTCCGGTTAACAAGATCCAAGTCCCTCTGGGCCTACATGCCGACTCCAAAACATACTGAGTTTGCTGAAGTAACAGTGGAAATTAGATCTTGGAAACATTAACGAGAAAATTTAATCAGTTCCTAACAGCTCTTACGGGGCAAGTTGAAATTTCATTACGCATAATATTAGGTCCTTACATATGAAATTGGCGTTTTGTATGGGAGGAACAAAAAGTCGAATATTTTTTAATATAATATATTTAATTAATCAAAGTATGAACCATTATTTTCTATGCACTTTTGCCATCTTATAGGTAGTTCATTGATCCCTTTACTAAAAAAACCAGTCGGACGGGAATCAATAAAATCTTTGAAGGCGATTTGGACTGCCCCATCGGAGTTGAATTTTTTCCCTTGCAAGAAGTTATCCAAATTTCGAAAAAAATGGTAATCTGTTGGAGCAAGGTCCGGGGAGTACGGAGGATGTCTTAGACTTTCCAATTGAAGCTCTTCTAATTTAGTAGCCGTCTGTTGCGCAGTGTGTGGTCTAGCGTTGTCGTGAAGCAGCAGTGGCGTGGAGCGATTGACCAGCCTAGGTTGTTTAGCCGCTAGCTTTTCCATCATGGTTTGCAATTGCTGACAATAGACATCAGCCGTAATAGTCTGGCCAGATTTGAGAAAACTGTAATGAACAATACCGGCACTAGTCCACCAAACGCTTACAAGTAACTTTTTTGGGGTTAATTTTCGCTTGGGGCAGGATTTGGCTGGCTGGCCAGGATCCAACCATTGCGCTGAGCGCTTCCGATTATCGTAAAGAACCCATTTTTCATCACAGGTAATGATTCGGTTTAAAATACCTTCATTATTGTGCCGGTTTAGTAATGTAACGCAGCAGTCGACGCGCGTTTGCCGGTTTGCTTCAGTCAATTCGTGAGGTACCCACCTTTCAAGCTTTTTAATCTTCCCAATTTGCTTCAAGTGAATTAAAACAGTTTTATCACTAACACCGCAGCCTGCAGCTAACTCGGACGTGGTTTGCGATGGATCCGCTTCCACAATAGCCTTCAACTCTTCATTATCAACTTGAGTCTCAGGCCGTCCACGGGGCTTGTTCTGCAAGTCGAAATTTCCAGAACGAAAACGTTGGAACCAAAAACGAACTGTGTTTTCTTTTGCAACACGACCGCCATACACATCATTCACCCTTCGAGTTGTTTCCGCAGCACTAGTGCCACGGCGGAACTCGTACTCGTAAATAATGCGATATTTTAAGTTTTCCATTTTGTAAAATGAGTGACGCAAACAGAAAAAAACAGAAGAAAAAAAACAAATGAATGACGATCATCGAAGCACAAATACATGAGTCTATAGCTGTACAAATTTGAATTTGGAATTCCTTACCAAAGAGGAGAAATTTGTGATTAAAGTGGCCAGTACGAAAAACGCCAATTTCATATGTAAGGACCTAATATAAATCACCGGTGTGAACTTGGCAGCCAAACTTAGCGGCCAATAATCCGACCAAATTACGAAGACTAATTTTGTGAAGTGAGCAGCCAATCTTGAATAAGTCTAGAAATTGAATTAATTCAACAGAAATCAATTTAGTATGGCAACAAAGTAATAAAAGGTACAAAAATAATTAAAAAAAATATTGTAAAATTATAATAAGCTTTGGCAATTCAATATATTGACTTTGTGCACAGACTTTAATGAAGACTACAGTGGTCCTCTAAAATCCGTTTTCGTTTACATGTTTTTAGTAACAATTAACTTTAACACACAAACTGTAGAAGTTTCAGAGCGGCAGAACGACTGCAACTATTTAAAATCCTGCCTCGAAAGTAACTTAAGAAGTAATTTTATCGGGAGTGGGAATGGCTGCTGGCGATTTAAGCATACTCATCCCCTGAAAAAGGCTACAAATCATACATCAAAATAAAGAATAATGTCTAAGGCATCGAATCATTGTAGTTTGAATGCGGCAGTTAAGGTATTTAACCCTAAACTGGGGCCCTAAAAAGATGAAACGAAAATTAGAAAAAATAATTTTTGTATGGAGTATTAAGACATGTAGTCCCCTGAAATATTAACTTTTGAGGTATTCAAATTTTGCTATGATTTATAATCTTTAGAAAAATAATAGTTTCAATGCGGCAGAACACCTTCTTAACCCTCAACTACTGCAAAATTCACAATAACTATTTATAAAAATGTGCCTAGGAGCGTGGATTGCGCTGAAAACTACAGTGGTCCCCTGAAATCCGTTTTCGTTTAAACGTTTCTTGTAACAATAAACTCTGACACACAAACTGTAGAAGTTTCAGAGCGGCAGAACGACTGCAACTATTTAAAACCTGCCACGAAAGTAACTTAAGAAGTAATTTTATCGGGAGTGGGAATGGCTGCTGGCGATTTAAGCATACTCATCCCCTGAAAAAGGCTACAAATCATACATCAAAATAAAGAATAATGTCCAAGGCATCGAACTATTGTAGTTTGAATGCGGCAGTTAAGGTATTTAACCCTAAACTGGGGCCCTAAAAAGATGAAACGAAAATTAGAAAAAATAATTTTTGTATGGAGTATTAAGACATGTAGTCCCCTGAAATATTAACTTTTGAGGTATTCAAATTTTGCTATGGTTTATAATCTTTAGAAAAATAATAGTTTCAATGCGGCAGAACGCCTTCTTAACCCTCAACTACTGCAAAATTCACAATAACTATTTATAAAAATGTGCCTAGGAGCGTGGATTGCGCTGAAAACTACAGTGGTCCCCTGAAATCCGTTTTCGTTTAAACGTTTCTTGTAACAATAAACTCTGACACACAAACTGTAGAAGTTTCAGAGCGGCAGAACGACTGCAACTATTTAAAACCTGCCACGAAAGTAACTTAAGAAGTAATTTTATCGGGAGTGGGAATGGCTGCTGGCGATTTAAGCATACTCATCCCCTGAAAAAGGCTACAAATCATACATCAAAATAAAGAATAATGTCCAAGGCATCGAACTATTGTAGTTTGAATGCGGCAGTTAAGGTATTTAACCCTAAACTGGGGCCCTAAAAAGATGAAACGAAAATTAGAAAAATTAATTTTTGTATGGAGTATTAAGACATGTAGTCCCCTGAAATATTAACTTTTGAGGTATTCAAATTTTGCTATGGTTTATAATCTTTAGAAAAATAATAGTTTCAATGCGGCAGAACGCCTTCTTAACCCTCAACTACTGCAAAATTCACAATAACTATTTATAAAAATGTGCCTAGGAGCGTGGATTGCGCTGAAAACTACAGTGGTCCCCTGAAATCCGTTTTCGTTTAAACGTTTCTTGTAACAATAAACTCTGACACACAAACTGTAGAAGTTTCAGAGCGGCAGAACGACTGCAACTATTTAAAACCTGCCACGAAAGTAACTTAAGAAGTAATTTTATCGGGAGTGGGAATGGCTGCTGGCGATTTAAGCATACTCATCCCCTGAAAAAGGCTACAAATCATATATCAAAATAAAGAATAATGTCCAAGGCATCGAACTATTGTAGTTTGAATGCGGCAGTTAAGGTATTTAACCCTAAACTGGGGCCCTAAAATGATAAAACGAAAATTAGAAAAATTCATTTTTGTATGGAGTATTAAGACATGTAGTCCCCTGAAATATTAACTTTTGAGGTATTCAAATCTTGCTATGGTTTATAATCTTTAGAAAAATAATAGTTTCAATGCGGCAGAACGCCTTCTTAACCCTCAACTACTGCAAAATTCACAATAACTATTTATAAAAGTGTGCCTAGGAGCGTGGATTGCGCTGAAAACTACAGTGGTCCCCTGAAATCCGTTTTCGTTTAAACGTTTTTTGTAACAATAAACTCTGACACACAAACTGTAGAAGTTTCAGAGCGGCAGAACGACTGCAACTATTTAAAATCCTGCCCCGAAAGTAACTTAAGTAGTAATTTTTCGGGAGTAGGAATGGCTGCTGGCGATTTATGTACACTCATCCCCTGAAAAAGGCTACAAATTATACATCAAAATAAAAGATAATGTCCAAGGCATCGAACTATTGTAGTTTGAATGCGGCAGTTAAGGTATTTAACCCTAAACTAGGGCCCTAAAATGATAAAACGAAAATTCGAAAAATTCATTTTTGTATGGAGTATTTAGACATGAATTCCCTGAAAAAAAATCTTTTTAATTATTAACATGTTGGTTTGATTCATAACCTATTGAAAAAAGATCGTTTGAATGCGGCAGAACACTATTTTAACCCTCAACTACTGCAAAATTCACAATAACTATTTATAAAAGTGTGCCTAGGAGCGTGGATTGCGCTGAAAACTACAGTGGTCCCCTGAAATCCGTTTTCGTTTAAACGTTTTTTGTAACAATAAACTCTGACACACAAACTGTAGAAGTTTTAGAGCGGCAGAACGACTGCAACTATTTAAAATCCTGCCTCGAAAGTAACTTAAGAAGTAATTTTATCGGGAGTGGGAATGGCTGCTGGCGATTTAAGCATACTCATCCCCTGAAAAAGGCTACAAATCATACATCAAAATAAAGGATATTGTCCAAGGCATCGAACTATTGTAGTTTGAATGCGGCAGTTAAGGTATTTAACCCTAAACTGGGGCCCTAAAAAGATGAAACGAAAATTAGAAAAAAACATTTTTGTATGGAGTATTAAGACATGTAGTCCCCTGAAAAAAATCTTTTCTTTAATAAAATACTTGGTTTAATTTATATTCTTTTGAAAAAATATAATTTCAATGCGGCAGAATACCATCTTAACCCTCAACTCCAACCTAACTCACAACAACAAGTTTAAACGGCTGACCTTTGAGCATGATTGCGCTGAAAGCTACAGTGGTCCCCTGAAATCCGTTTTTGTTTAAACGTTTTTTGTAATAATAAACTCTGACACACAAACTGTAGAAGTTTCAGAGCGGCAGAACGACTGCAACTATTTAAAATCCTGACCCGAAAGTAACTTAAGAAGTAATTTTATCGGGAGTGGGAATGGCTGCTGGCGATTTAAGCATACTCATCCCCTGAAAAAGGCTACAAATCATACATCAAAATAAAGAATAATGTCCAAGGCATCGAACTATTGTAGTTTGAATGCGGCAGTTAAGGTATTTAACCCTAAACTGGGGCCCTAAAATGATAAAACGAAAATTAGAAAAAATCATTTTTGTATGGAGTATTAAGACATGTAGTCCCCTGAAATATTAACTTTTGAGGTATTCAAATCTTGCTATGGTTTATAATCTTTAGAAAAATAATAGTTTCAATGCGGCAGAACGCCTTCTTAACCCTCAACTACTGCAAAATTCACAATAACTATTTATAAAAGTGTGCCTAGGAGCGTGGATTGCGCTGAAAACTACAGTGGTCCCCTGAAATCCGTTTTTGTTTAAACGTTTTTTGTAACAATAAACTCTGACACACAAACTGTAGAAGTTTCAGAGCGGCAGAACGACTGCAACTATTTAAAATCCTGCCCCGAAAGTAACTTAAGTATTAATTTTTCGGGAGTAGGAATGGCTGCTGGCGATTTATGTACACTCATCCCCTGAAAAAGGCTACAAATTATACATCAAAATAAAAGATAATGTCCAAGGCATCGAACTATTGTAGTTTGAATGCGGCAGTTAAGGTATTTAACCCTAAACTAGGGCCCTAAAATGATAAAACGAAAATTCGAAAAATTCATTTTTGTATGGAGTATTTAGACATGAATTCCCTGAAAAAAAATCTTTTTAATTATTAACATGTTGGTTTGATTCATAACCTATTGAAAAAAGATCGTTTGAATGCGGCAGAACACTATTTTAACCCTCAACTACTGCAAAATTCACAATAACTATTTATAAAAGTGTGCCTAGGAGCGTGGATTGCGCTGAAAACTACAGTGGTCCCCTGAAATCCGTTTTCGTTTAAACGTTTTTTGTAACAATAAACTCTGACACACAAACTGTAGAAGTTTCAGAGCGGCAGAACGACTGCAACTATTTAAAATCCTGCCTCGAAAGTAACTTAAGAAGTAATTTTATCGGGAGTGGGAATGGCTGCTGGCGATTTAAGCATACTCATCCCCTGAAAAAGGCTACAAATCATTCATCAAAATAAAGGATAATGTCCAAGGCATCGAACTATTGTAGTTTGAATGCGGCAGTTAAGGTATTTAACCCTAAACTGGGGCCCTAAAAAGATGAAACGAAAATTAGAAAAATTCATTTTTGTATGGAGTATTAAGACATGTAGTCCCCTGAAATATTAACTTTTGAGGTATTCAAATCTTGCTATGGTTTATAATCTTTCGAAAAATAATAGTTTCAATGCGGCAGAACGCCTTTTAACCCTCAACTACTGCAAAATTCACAATACCTATTTATAAAAGTGTGCCTAGGAGCGTGGATTGCGCTGAAAACTACAGTGGTCCACTGAAATCCGTTTTCGTTTAAACGTTTTTTGTAACAATAAACTCTGACACACAAACTGTAGAAGTTTCAGAGCGGCAGAACGACTGCAACTATTTAAAACCTGCCACGAAAGTTACTTAAGAAGTTATTTTATAAGGAGTAGGAATGGCTGCTGGCCATTTAAGCATACTCATCTCCTGAAAAAGGGTACAAATCATACAACAAAATAAAGAATAATGTCCAAGGCATCGAACTATTGTAGTTTGAATGCGGCAGTTAAGGTATTTAACCCTAAACTGGGGCCCTAAAAAGATGAAACGAAAATTAGAAAAAATCATTTTCGTATGGAGTATTAAGACATGTAGTCCCCTGAAAAAAAATCTTTTCTTTAATAAAATACTTGGTTTAATTTATATTCTTTTGAAAAAATATAATTTCAATGCGGCAGAATACCATGTTAACCCTCAACTCCAACCTAACTCACAACAACAAGTTTTAACGGCTGACCTTTGAGCATGAATTGCGCTGAAAACTACAGTGGTCCCCTGAAATCCGTTTTTGTTTAAACGTTTTTTGTAACAATAAACTCTAATACAATAAACTGTAGAAGTTTCAGAGCGGCAGAACGACTGCAACTATTAAAAATCCTGCCCCGAAAGTAACTTAAGTAGTAATTTTTCGGGAGTAGGAATGGCTGCTGGCGATTTATGTACACTCATCCCTTGAAAAAGGCTACAAATTATACATTAAAATAAAGAATAATGTCCAAGGCATCGAACTATTGTAGTTTGAATGCGGCAGTTAAGGTATTTAACTCTAAACTGGGGCCCTAAAAAGATTAAACGAAAATTAGAAAAATTCATTTTTGTATGGAGTATTAAGACATGTAGTCCCCTGAAAAAAAATCTTTTCTGTAATAAAATACTTGGTTTAATTTATAATCTTTAGAAAAATAATAGTTTCAATGCGGCAGAATACCATCTTAACCCTCAACTCCAACCTAACTCACAACAACAAGTTTTAACGGCTGACCTTTTTGAGCATGAATTGCGCTGAAAACTGTTGTTCTGCCGCATTTAAATTATATTTATTCAAAAGAATATAAATTAAACCAAGTATTTTATTACTATAAAGATTTTTTTCATGGGGCTACATGTCTAAATACACCATACAAAAATGTTTAATTTAATAAGAATTTTCTGTCATTTTAGGGCCCCAGTTTAGGGTTAAATACCTTAACTGCCGCATTCAAACTACAGTAATTCGATGCCTTGGACATTATCCTTTATTTTGATGTATGATTTGTAGCCTTTTTCAGGGGATGAGTGTACATAAATCGCCAGCAGCCATTCCTACTCCCAAAAAATTACTACTTAAGTTATTTTCGGGTCAGAATTTTTAATAGTTGCAGTCGTTCTGCCGCTCTGAAACTTCTACAGTTTGTGTGTCAGAGTTTATTGTTACAAAAAACGTTTAAACAAAAACGGATTTCAGGGGACCACTGTAGTTTTCAGCGCAATTCATGCTCAAAGGTCAGCCGTTAAAACTTGTTGTTGTGAGTTAGGTTGGAGTTGAGGGTTAACATGGTATTCTGCCGCATTGAAATTATATTTTTTCAAAAGAATATAAATTAAACCAAGTATTTTATTAAAGAAAAGATTTTTTTTCAGGGGACTACATGTTTTAATACTCCATACAAAAATGAATTTTTCTAATTTTCGTTTCATCTTTTTAGGGCCCCAGTTTAGGGTTAAATACCTTAACTGCCGCATTCAAACTACAGTAGTTCGATGCCTTGGACATTATCCTTTATTTTGATGTATGATAAATAAATAAATAAATTATTTGTAGCCTTTTTCAGGGGATGAGTGTTCATAAATCGCCAGCAGCCATTCCTACTCCCAAAAAATTACTACTTAAGTTATTTTCGGGTCAGGATTTTTAATAGTTGCAGTCGTTCTGCCGCTCTGAAACTTCTACAGTTTGTGTGTCAGAGTTTATTGTTACAAAAAACGTTTAAACAAAAACGGATTTCAGGGGACCACTGTAGTTTTCAGCGCAATTCATGCTCAAAGGTCAGCCGTTAAAACTTGTTGTTGTGAGTTAGGTTGGAGTTGAGGGTTAACATGGTATTCTGCCGCATTGAAATTATATTTTTTCAAAAGAATATAAATTAAACCAAGTATTTTATTAAAGAAAAGATTTTTTTTCAGGGGACTACATGTCTTAATACTCCATACGAAAATGATTTTTTCTAATTTTCGTTTCATCCTTTTAGGGCCCCAGTTTAGGGTTAAATACCTTAACTGCCGCATTCAAACTACAATAGTTCGATGCCTTGGACATTATTCTTTATTTTGTTGTATGATTTGTACCCTTTTTCAGGGGATGAGTATGCTTAAATCGCCAGCAGCCATTCCTACTCCTTATAAAATAACTTCTTAAGTAACTTTCGTGGCAGGTTTTAAATAGTTGCAGTCGTTCTGCCGCTCTGAAACTTCTACAGTTTGTGTGTCAGAGTTTATTGTTACAAAAAACGTTTAAACAAAAACGGATTTCAGGGGACCACTGTAGTTTTCAGCGCAATTCATGCTCAAAGGTCAGCCGTTAAAACTTGTTGTTGTGAGTTAGGTTGGAGTTGAGGGTTAACATGGTATTCTGCCGCATTGAAATTATATTTTTTCAAAAGAATATAAATTAAACCAAGTATTTTATTAAAGAAAAGATTTTTTTTCAGGGGACTACATGTTTTAATACTCCATACAAAAATGAATTTTTCGAATTTTCGTTTTATCATTTTAGGGCCCTAGTTTAGGGTTAAATACCTTAACTGCCGCATTCAAACTACAATAGTTCGATGCCTTGGACATTATCTTTTATTTTGATGTATAATTTGTAGCCTTTTTCAGGGGATGAGTGTACATAAATCGCCAGCAGCCATTCCTACTCCCGAAAAATTACTACTTAAGTTACTTTCGGGGCAGGATTTTAAATAGTTGCAGTCGTTCTGCCGCTCTGAAACTTCTACAGTTTGTGTGTCAGAGTTTATTGTTACAAAAAACGTTTAAACGAAAACGGATTTCAGGGGACCACTGTAGTTTTCAGCGCAATTCATGCTCAAAGGTCAGCCGTTAAAACTTGTTGTTGTGAGTTAGGTTGGAGTTGAGGGTTAAGATGGTATTCTGCCGCATTGAAATTATATTTTTTCAAAAGAATATAAATAAAACCAAGTATTTTATTAAAGAAAAGATTTTTTTCAGGGTACTACATGTCTTAATACTCCATACAAAAATGAATTTTTCTAATTTTCGTTTCATCTTTTTAGGGCCCCAGTTTAGGGTTAAATACCTTAACTGCCGCATTCAAACTACAATAGTTCGATGCCTTGGACATTATTCTTTATTTTGATGTATGATTTGTAGCCTTTTTCAGGGGATGAGTATGCTTAAATCGCCAGCAGCCATTCCTACTCCCTATAAAATAACTTCTTAAGTAACTTTCGTGGCAGGTTTTAAATAGTTGCAGTCGTTCTGCCGCTCTGAAACTTCTACAGTTTGTGTGTCAGAGTTTATTGTTACAAGAAACGTTTAAACGAAAACGGATATCAGGGGACCACTGTAGTTTTCAGCGCAATCCACGCTCCTAGGCACACTTTTATAAATAGTTATTGTGAATTTTGCAGTAGTTGAGGGTTAAAAAGGCGTTCTGCCGCATTGAAACTATTATTTTTCGAAAGATTATGAACCATAGCAAGATTTGAATACCTCAAAAGTTAATATTTCAGGGGACTACATGTCTTAATACTCCATACAAAAATGAATTTTTCTAATTTTCGTTTCATCTTTTTAGGGCCCCAGTTTAGGGTTAAATACCTTAACTGCCGCATTCAAACTACAATAATTCGATGCCTTGGACATTATCCTTTATTTTAATGTATAATTTGTAGCCTTTTTCAGGGGATGAGTGTACATAAATCGCCAGCAGCCATTCCTACTCCCAAAAAATTACTACTTAAGTTATTTTCGGGGCAGGATTTTTAATAGTTGCAGTCGTTCTGCCGCTCTGAAACTTCTACAGTTTGTGTGTCATAGTTTATTGTTACAAAAAACGTTTAAAAGAAAATGGATTTCAGGGGACCACTGTAGTTTTCAGCGCAATCCACGCTCCTAGGCACACTTTTATAAATAGTTATTGTGAATTTTGCAGTAGTTGAGGGTTAAAATAGTGTTCTGCCGCATTGAAACGATCTTTTTTCAATAGGTTATGAATCAAACCAACATGTTTATAATTAAAAAGATTTTTTTTCAGGGGACTTCATGTCTAAATACTCCATACAAAAATGAATTTTTCGAATTTTCGTTTTATCATTTTAGGGCCCCAGTTCAGGGTTAAATACCTTAACTGCCGCATTCAAACTACAATAGTTCGATGCCTTGGACATTATCCTTTATTTTGATGTATAATTTGTAGCCTTTTTCAGGGGATGAGTGTACATAAATCGCCAGCAGCCATTCCTACTCCCGAAAAATTACTACTTAAGTTACTTTCGGGGCAGGATTTTTAATAGTTGCAGTCGTTCTGCCGCTCTGAAACTTCTACAGTTTGTGTGTCAGAGTTTATTGTTACAAAAAACGTTTAAACGAAAACGGATTTCAGGGGACCACTGTAGTTTTCAGCGCAATTCATGCTCAAAGGTCAGCCGTTAAAACTTGTTGTTGTGAGTTAGGTTGGAGTTGAGGGTTAAGATGGTATTCTGCCGCATTGAAATTATATTTTTTCAAAAGAATATAAATTAAACCAAGTATTTTATTAAAGAAAAGATCTTTTTTCAGGGTACTACATGTCTAAATACTCCATACAAAAATGAATTTTTCGAATTTTCGTTTTATCATTTTAGGGCCCCAGTTTAGGGTTAAATACCTTAACTGCCGCATTCAAACTACAATAGTTCGATGCCTTGGACATTATCCTTTATTTTAATGTATAATTTGTAGCCTTTTTCAGGGGATGAGTGTACATAAATCGCCAGCAGCCATTCCTACTCCCGAAAAATTACTACTTAAGTTACTTTCGGGGCAGGATTTTTAATAGTTGCAGTCGTTCTGCCGCTCTGAAACTTCTACAGTTTGTGTGTCAGAGTTTATTGTTACAAAAAACGTTTAAACAAAAACGGATTTCAGGGGACCACTGTAGTTTTCAGCGCAATTCATGCTCAAAGGTCAGCCGTTAAAACTTGTTGTTGTGAGTTAGGTTGGAGTTGAGGGTTAAGATGGTATTCTGCCGCATTGAAATTATATTTTTTCAAAAGAATATAAATTAAACCAAGTATTTTATTAAAGAAAAGATTTTTTTCAGGGTACTACATGTCTTAATACTCCATACAAAAATGAATTTTTCTAATTTTCGTTTCATCTTTTTAGGGCCCCAGTTTAGGGTTAAATACCTTAACTGCCGCATTCAAACTACAATAGTTCGATGCCTTGGACATTATCCTTTATTTTGATGTATAATTTGTAGCCTTTTTCAGGGGATGAGTGTACATAAATCGCCAGCAGCCATTCCTACTCCCGAAAAATTACTACTTAAGTTACTTTCGGGGCAGGATTTTAAATAGTTGCAGTCGTTCTGCCGCTCTGAAACTTCTACAGTTTGTGTGTTAAAGTTAATTGTTACTAAAAACATGTAAACGAAAACGGATTTTAGAGGACCACTGTAGTCTACATTAAAGTCTGTGCACAAAGTCAATATTTTGAATTGCCAAAGCTTATTATAATTTTACAAGATTTTTTTCAATAATTTTTGTACCTTTTATTACTTTGTTGCCATACTTAATTGATTTCTGTTGAATTAATTCAATTTCTAGACTTATTCAAGATTGGCTGCTCACTTCACAAAATTAGTCTTCGTAATTTGGTCGGATTATTGGCCGCTAAGTTTGGCTGCCAAGTTCACACCGGTCTACTTCAGCACCAGTGCGATACAGGAAATTAACGTGTCTTAATTTCTGTATAGCCGATACCGATACATAGTCCTCTTTTCGTAAATCTCGATTGAGAACCAGCGCTACTTAATTTGTCGTTGAACACATTCCGAACCGATTGATGCTATTTTTTTTTTTCAGTTTGCAAATCGATTTTACACCCTTTTTTATATTTCTGGTTGATTTTTTAATTGAGTTGGTTTTGTTAGTGATGTGAGTGTCTTTGTGCAAATGTGCGAATATATAATTGAGATACATTTTGTGTATAATTAAAGAAACAGTTAACATTTTATGTTATGCCCATTATCAAACTGCATTTACCTTCGCCAATATTGAATTAAGACGTATTGCATATTATAACATAGGCACATTAAGTGATTTTGATTCCTAAAAAACTATTAATCTTCTTACCCGGAGGAATGAACCTTTCCTTTATTTATACTACAAACGATATTATTCTGATGTCGTTATAGAGAGAGATCGAATATTTTAGTGCATTTTAAAATTGTTTAGTAAAAGCAGTATGCCTTTAACAGGAAAACAAGTAAATATTTTTTATAGTAGGTAGTCCCAAAAAATCAATAAAATACGGCATTACTAATTTAAAAACATAAAAATGTTCATAACATTATACTCAAACGTAACGTATAGAGATCAATTCAAATCATTTTTTTATAATTGGACTTGAAGCGTCAGTTTGCCCGTGTCAATTTAGTTGTCAAATAAAATTATAAAGTGATAGATGTTGATCATGTTGATATGGCGTTCAACAGAGTAACATCTTTTTCACTTTATAATTTTATTTTGCTCGACACTGGCAAATTGTCGCTTTAAGCGCAGAGTCCAATTACAAGAAACTGAACTGAACTCATAAAGATGTTACTCAGTTGAACGCCATTTTGCATCTCTACGTGACAGAAAAAAAAACATACGCGACGCAATAACCTCCTGTTTTCGTTAAAAGGTTAAAAAAGGATAAAAAAATAAAGCCGCTCAGTCACCAGTGACGCGCGTATCCGTCGTGTCGAGTCATTTTCGTCAGCGTGTACCGTAAAATGGCAGTTTGACGCCAAAATTGGTATTTTTACGCCCTTGTAATTCTGTTTTGGGAATATACGACGTCGGCTGTCATTTGTTTTAGAGAATAACGCGGTGACACGCCACTAGCTTGTTTTGCTTATCGAAAACCTAGTAGCGATTTCGGGAGGAATGCTTTTCGCAAAGTATTAAGATCCTTTTTTTCCGTAAAAAAATATTTGTAGGTATTTATATGATTCCGTACCACATGAAAAAATGAGCATTTAAAGATTTCTGTTCGTCTCGATCATGTAGGTAGAGGCATGGAGTTGAAATTAATACCATGCGTACTCATATAAATAAATATTTCCGGACAAAACAACATCTAGCCCCGTTGAAAGCCCTAAGCTTGTGTAACGGGTAATATACAACTGATATGCTTAATATAAATAGGCATACATATATTTTTTTATTGTACATATTAAACACACAGACCAAGTAGAAAGTGCTCGCAGAACAAACAAACACACACACCTTCGGCGGGAATCGAACCCTATCGACTACCTCTTGCGCCGCAAGCGGACCCTCGCCCACCGCGTCACTGAGGCAGTTACAAATTGATATTTAACCTGAAAACAAGATAATATACAAAAAAAACCTGTTTTAGTTTCACATGATTCAAGATTCTAATATGAATTAAAATTCTGGTTCGATTACAACTTATAGTTCTACAATTTAATGTTATTAATTGCTTCTCATCCGGGTATAATTACACTAAGCAACTGTGACATTTGTTCAAGTTTCATTTGCATAATAACCTATTGGAAATTTGAGAAAGACGGCACACAAAACCAACTTAAAGGCAAAATTTCGCTCAAGCCTATATATATATATATATATCTGCTATCTCTTTGACTGCCTTAGTGGCGTGGCGGGCGATGGTCCGCTTACGGCGCAATACGTAGCGGGTTCGATTTCCGCCGAGGGAACAAAGTCTGTATGTTTTGCAAGCACTTTTCTCCTTTAGTCTGGGTGTTTAATATGTGTGATAAAAATACCTATTTAATTATGTCTATTATATTAATTATATCAGATTAATTATAACCCGTAACAAAATCTTTGAGCTCACCACGGGGCTAGATGTTGTTGTGTGGACTGTCTGGATTATATATATTTTTTTTGTACATTCTATTAATTTCTATAAACTTATTTTATTGTCCTTTTTGCCGTTCAGTTGTGTTCCTGGAACTCTGGATAGTATTATTCTAGGCCTTCCACATCCAATATTCAGAAGGCAGAATGGAGATGAGTAAAATGGGAACGATTTAGAAACAGAAAAATAAATCAAGGATTGGAAACAAAGCATAAACTATCATTCGCGGCTGGGTTTCAATAAAATCAAATTGAAAACGCCACGTGCGGATCAAATGCACGCGGAAACCTTCGTAGTAAACCATTCATTTTATTCTCAGGAGTTTTTCGGGAAAATGGCATCCTAAAGCTTTTACGTTAAACGGTTTCAAATATATATCTGAATTTGATAACTTTGCCTACAGAAATGTAATTTAGTTTTACAGCAAAAAGATATTTTAAAAAACTCATATTTCTGGCTTATATTAATATACTAACTGAAACACACAATAAGCATTTTTTTTACGACTATTATTGAGATTAACCAGCCTATATTGAAGCCATAGGAAATGCCTATATTGAACTGTTATTAACCAGATTTGGCATAAATAAAGTAATTATGTTTTTTTATTAAACGTTCTAATAATCAGTAATAATCATTTATTGTTTGTGAATCAACAACAATAGGTACATGTAGTCAGTTAGTAAGACTTAAGATCGAACAATTGATTCCGCTACCATAGCATACAAATATTATTAACAGTTAAATAACATTAGTGCATAATAAAATTAAATGTCAATATAATAAAACAAATGAGGAAAAACAACAACAATCACATAACACAATAACAATAATAATGTCAGAATATGAGTAATTATTGAACTAAATGTCAATTAAGCTCCTATGAGCCTAAAATATTTATTTTTATGAATATGAGTGTATTTTATAATATATTAAGCCTTAAGACTCTGCAGCGTCTATCTGTTGCTTTAAATAAATGTTCGGGATAAACTCAAAAATAACTGAACTGATCTTTATCGGTTTTCAGCAATTAGTAGAGCGATTAAAGAGGACGATTCTTCCCTCAGTAAAGTTTTTTTATACGAGTACGGTGTAACAGTTTAATTTATGTATTATTTATTTAACGGGTTTGAAACTCCACGGGACTACAACCATTGCGGTGCAAAACGGACCACTAAAACAGAGCTCTTGGTCGATTCATACCATTGATCGAACAGCTCGCGGTCTGAATACACTATTGATCATCACCACAGGTTTGCTGTAAGAAAACTCTTATAGGGTTAAGCTCGCCTTTGTACATGACCATTGTTAATAAACCTTAATGTATCCTTTTTGTGTACAATAAAGAATTTATGAATTTATGAAACGATTGACCTAAAGTGTTGACAAAGTCAAGGTTCCCGGCAAAAAACAAAAAAATCCCTGGAAAAAAAAATATTTCTTTATAATTTAATAAGTGTATTTATTGTAAACACACTTATTTATTAATTGTGTGTGTGGTGTATTGGTCATGCACCACTTCATGTACCGGGGCCCGTTATGCGTTACGTAACAAACCAGTTATATCTCCCTTAAGAATGTATAACGTTAATAAAAATCTCAGCCAATAAAACCAAATAAGACTTCTGAGACAGTTGTCTTAACCCCAATACTTGTTGAACACAACTAATAGATACTTAGCATTCGTAGCATGTCAGTGTCACACGACGTCAGTAGTTGACAAGTCTGGCCAATAACCCACACCTACTCGTAAAGCGTTTACTGCGCGTTATGTCTTTATGGCCACATGAACCGTTTATGTATCAGAATAAGACATCATTTTGGTTGACAGGTCATTTGGAACACGCTACACCGAGTAACATAAGCTATTTGGCCGAAATGACGCGTCGTGATTTCGTCTGACTGTAGGTAGATCTTTAAGGCGACTAACACACTATCATGCAACATGCAGTGTAGCAAGCGAATGAGTGAGTGTGATAGCACGCCCTGTCTAACACACAAACACACACACACATCGCCGTGCGTTCATGGAGATGACGCAGTTACCTATGGAGATAAGTACAATATAAATATAGGTTTATTCTAACTATACATGTGGAACCATATACATATTTAGTACTAATTCAACTTTTTAACACTTTTTTTGGAAAGATTCTACAAAATGAACACGTACAGTACCACCCTCTCGCCCAGTTTAACAAATGCAATTCAACTATTTCAGCTGTCAGGTAGTTTTACGGGATTAATCCGGCACTCTGTGGCAACCATCAACACACGATGGTTGAAGGAGCGAGTAAAGCAGAAAGAAGAAAGTTATTGGATGGAAAATATTATAATGCGAGCAGAGAAGGAATAGTTTTTCTGTTTCCCAAGACCCCAAGAGCCCCCTTTTGCAGTAGGTATATTTCGGTACATGGTTCTTGCTTTTGACTTACAGGAGCGAAAACGGAAAAAGAATGTTATTAAGCAAAGATAGAAGTTATAGATGGTACGAATACTTATAGTTATGTATGGAATAAAGGCGTAAATATTAAATAGTGTTCTAATATCAAACTCAAATTCAACTTCATCAAGTCTCGTATCTGAATATATCCGACATTTCTCAGAATATTCTCGCAATATCTCCATTTCGATAAAATCATAAGAACAGATTCACCAGTGATTCATTATTTTAACTAACAAGCTGAGATGTTATTCCGACAAGTTTCAAGCCAACGAAGCCATGGCAACAGAATACGCGGAATTAACATTTGTTTATGCAAACTGTTTTATCGGTGTCAGCTTTCATTTGAGAGGGTAAGATGAAATCTAAATGAATAGGATCATTACAGAAAGTTTAGTGTTTGCGATACAATTTCCACAGACCTTGAGTCACGTACAATATTACGTCTGACATTCGGTTAGGGTGAGTATAGACGGGCAGTTTTTGAACACTCAGTGCAGCGTTGTTCTTAGTTTTGAAGGAATTCCATTAAAAATAAATGAGAAATCTGACTTGTGTATGTTCTTTAAATCTCAATAGTTCTAAATAGTTAGTTTAGAATACAACAAGAAAAAATAATATAAAGCAAGAATTGTATTTAAAGTTAGGCTAAAAACACTTTCAGCAATCTAATAAATCTTCAAATAGGCATAGAATAATAAATTACTTGGTATTCACGACTCGCCCTTAATTTGATTTGGTAATTGTTATCTGCATCGCGGGGTTCACAAAAAAATAATACAGCAAGTAATAACCGTAATAATTACCATTTTGTAGGTTTAATAATATAGTAATCATATAATTTCTTCAAAGACAATAATAAGCCATAAATCAACAATATGTTCACACATTCGTTGCGAGAACGTTCTTCGTTATGAGAACTGAAGTTCGAAATACAAACGCTGGAATGAACTGTTCATCGTAAACTGACAATCAAGCTCCGCATCAGGCTCAACATTTCTTGTAACACAAGTTTATTCGTCTGTTCCCCGCCTAGCAATTTCTTTTATACAAACGAAAGACTTGCACCTGCTTTTGAAATGTGTCTACGATTTGTAAGATACCTGGTTCTTTGTTACAGGAATAGATAGAATGTTGGCAGTAACATGGCCATATTTCAACGTAAACAACATGTACTTTATTATGTGGTAATAAGGTGCTATTTATTCTGGCTCTTGATTTTATGCAGGTTTTGTTTGAAGAGTGATGACGTAAGTTGTTCTGTTTCGTATTTTTTGTTGTGGTGATGAGAGCATGGGATATGAAGGTACACAATTGAATATCGAAGTATTTCGTTGTTTTGAAGCTGTTGCAAGCGCCATGCTATGATAACTCAAAAACCGTCAATTCATGGTAGGTTACCCGTTTTAAGTCATAATCATAACATTTGAACATTGTTGAAATTTTAAACTGAGGATTAAGTTAAATTTAATAAATGGATTATAATTTTAATTATGTACCCACCGACATTAAACTTAAATAGGTAAGTTAAATAAGTTTAAAGGCTTCAAAAGTTTATATTGCGCCTAACAGAGCGCGCCATTAACTGCTTTCAATTTATTTTTTAGATTTATTAAAATAAAAGGTGCTGCTAATTGGTTGTTCTTGTTTCGAACAACAAAAACAAATCCACAGTACAATCTACATTCAAAGCTTCGAAACCGCAAAATTATACCACACAAAGCTCCACCACAAAAACACATAACTCTCCGCGACCTCCAATAAATAACAACAAAAAATTCCTAAACAGGATCCGATCCGGATGGCGTTCACTAAAGTTACAAATTGACTCATTGGTAATCCGCTGCGGACCGAATAATCCGGGCGTCGGTCGGATGGACCGGGAACGGAATCAAAGTTTGCTATTAAGTCGGAGTGAGAATCCGAGATTTTTTGTTATTAGTTTAAGATGGCTTAAGGCTCAGATTGAAGAAGAATAGAGTCAAAGTCAACGTCAAAACGTATAAAAATTAAAAATGATCAAGGAAATAACATTGTCTTACAGTTCGCTTAATTTTTTACACTGTGAGTGTAAAAATTAGTGATGTAAACCATAATTACAAGAATTTAAAATGAACATTTTGTAAAACTAATGTTGTATTTTCTGCTTACTTGCAGTATTAGGCCTTATGTAATAATTAAACTGTCACAGTACATAGACAACCAGTTACGAATAGGATATCTGTGACCCATGACTCATAATCGCATTAAATAAATAAATATTACCGGACAATACATAAATTATAATCGCATTGACTTTATATCGTTATTATCATCTACGGATATAGAGTTAAAACTTATTTCCCCGAGGAAAAGCATATCATTATATAGTAAAAAGTAGTCAACGAGGATATTATGTTAATTCAGATAAAAAGCTACGTATTTCCTGAGTTCCCGTCAAGACAAAGCCATTTGAGTGTGAAAAAGTAACGAACATCACATTCACACACCATACCTACACACCTGTATACTGGATCCGATGAGTAGATTTGAATGTCTTCTTTGTGAAGCACACTATCGCGAAAATGAAGTCGGCATAAAATTTTGTGGCACTACAGTACCATTGGACGTTCAAGTGGATACACACCCAACGAAAGGACGTTATAACGAAAGCCGCTAGATCGAATAACGGCTTCGAGAATGCCCGACGCGGTTGCGAAATATTTATTACATACATTATCATTTACAGATATTCAAGAGGTAGTATTTTAGAGAGGATTCGATTCCCGTCAGATCAGATTTTGTACGATCTACAATTTGTAGTTTCAGGGCTGGGTGTTTTCCATATGTATGTGTTTACAAAAAAGGATATATTTATTATTTATTTATCTATGTTGTCACGTCACGGTCACGGTATCGAAACTATTGTTGCTAGGTCTACCTATATAAATCTTTAGTTTAGGAATCGTTCTCGTGATTAATTGGAAGAATGATCAATAAAAATGATGTCTTAGATTAAACTAATGATTAATTTTAAAAAAAGTGAGATAGTCAACTAAAAAACACGAGGTAAAGCTCATTGGTTATTCCTACTGATGAAATACTCTATTGTACTACTACTCAAATACTCTTTGATAGCAAGCGACAGTAGATGAAGTGTTCGAGAACCTTCGATGATTGAGCCATAGAGCCTTGACATTTTCAATTTCCGACGCAACGCGACTCTCGCGTTATGGATGAAGAATGATATTTCATATTTGCCTATTTACTTGGATTTATTTGACCAGAGACACATTTCTTTTTATTATTATGGTGTTTACTCAATATATTTTAAAATAGGTCACTTCAATGCTAAGAAGTCGATTCGAAATTACTTTTATCGATTCATGTGTTATGTTACTTAATTTTACACGAAGACGTTTTAAATCTTTGGAATACTACCATTTTTTTTGGAGTACCATTAAGTTTTTATGCAGAAAAATATTCAGACGCATCCGTAACACGTAACGTAACCGTAACGTAGGAATATTTAAAATAGTTTAACCTAAAAAGCGAGGTTTATCTCTTTTCAAAAATCATTAGGTTCTAATATTGAATTAATACATTTTAAATTAGTTTATTTTGACATTTCTTTCATTGAGTTTAAAGCCCATTTCAATATTGTTTCAAGTGAAAACGGTTTATCATTTGGAATTTAAATTTGTCGTTCAGTCTCAGAATGAGAGAGATACTGTTTAGTAGCATTTCTAGTGCTCTTCTTATGAAAGTTAATAATCATCGTTCAGATTATCAACCAAACAAACTCTTCAGATCCTTAATATTTTAGCTACTTTTAGTCTATAAAAAGTTACTTAAGATATTAAAAGACAATTTCCTCAATTCGTCTTCGTCGATAGAAGTTTTTATTTTATAAATATCCAAGCGGGTTTCTTCAACGTTGAAACTTTAATTTAACCAGTTTTAACCAGTTCTGGCTGGTATAATCGAACCGAAGTTCGCCCCTTTGTCAGGGGAAGTTGGGCCAGCGCTGAAGTTTTTTATTTTAAGTTTAGGGCTATCCGGGTTGACTTTTGAAAGCAATTTCCTGACAAGCTGGGTTTTTGTTCT
Source organism: Gymnoscelis rufifasciata (assembly GCA_929108375.1). NCBI lineage: Eukaryota > Metazoa > Arthropoda > Insecta > Lepidoptera > Geometridae > Gymnoscelis > Gymnoscelis rufifasciata. Next base: position 15,884,512 of record OV815303.1, read on the forward strand.
TATTAGGTGCAGGTGTAATGCAGTATAAGCTGTTTTTTAGTTTTGCTGGAAAAGCATTTTTTTACCCCCGACAAAAAAGAGAGGTGTTGTAAGTATGACGTGTCTGTCTGGGATATCATAGCTCCAGAACGGATGGAGCGATTTCAATTTATTATTTTGGATGAAAGGTGAGTTTTGCGCGAAAGAGTGTTTGATGAAAATCGGTTGACCCGATTAAAAGTTATGGCGGGGTGATCTTCGGAAAGAAAAAAAAGTAATATCTGCAAATATACTCGAGTGGGGTCTCAAACGAAAGCGCATCACGTGCACATTACAAAATAGTTAAAATTAAAAAAAAAATTAATTAAAATTACTTATTACTTTTAAGGGAACTAAAGCTCTGGAATAGGATTTTTTTTTGAAGTGAAACTTTAGAATCCTTGTGATTTCAAACCGGATGCAACGGAAAAAACGCATGTAAGAGACACAAATACAATAGTCGCCTGTAATTAGTGAGTCAGAGCGAGAGAGCAGATGTCGGTGTGTATGTATATTCACACTGTTTAATACTTGCTTGTATTTAAGAATTTAACATGTGTTAGTGTATGTGAAAACTACGTGAGCTAATACTACTGTACACTGTATGCGGCTGCGTATTACAGCTTTTTCGTATGATGTCAGCGTGGTGTGATATTATCTAACAGTGTGTTTGTGACTATTTTTATATCTTGTGCTAAATAATAAATTTTATAAGATGCCGAAAACTAATGCCGAAATGTGTCGTCAAATCGACGCAAAAAAAATAAAATAAAATAAAATAAAAAAAAAAACAGAAACTGAAAATATGGAACTTGGTTCTTCAATTATTTTAAAAGTTCAATTTACTTAAAATATTAAAATCAATAAATAAATGATTCTTATTCTAATTCCTATAAAGTGGTGTTGCGGTAAAGAATTTTTGTATGTTGTGAATCGCCACTATCCACTCCGAAAAAGATATATACCGTAAAAGCTAAATCCATCGACCATCCTTGTAATTCTACGAGTTAATAGTATTCATAGCCGGCACGGTTCAGGAGACACGGTATGTGACGTGCTGCGTGATGCATTGTGAGGCAACAGGTCGGGATTCCAGCTTTTAGGGTTCTGCTACGGGCTTAAGAAAATTAAACCGATGTTCTCTTAGCATGGATGGACTGTGTGAAAGAAGATATGTGTAAGAAAGGAGTGAGTGCTGAGATGACGGGTGATAGAGGGAGATGGAAGAAAAACACATGTTGTGCCGACCCCACATAGTGTGGGACAAGGGCAGGATGATGATGATGATGATGATGTTCTCTTAGCACATGTCTGGTCATGTTGGGGTGGATTTTTGAGAAGGGAGCATATGAGCGGGTAAATTGAGAATAAATAGAATCTACTACTTCATCTTTTAAGGTTTCGGACAATAAATATTCTAGACTAGTGGCCCGCCCCGGCTTCGCACGGGTTTTTATTCTTTTTTTTTTTCCCGGCAATCATTCGATTTTTTCTCGCCTTTTAAACCTTCCCTAGACGTCCACGAACATTTCAAGACTATGATAAGATAAATCCGTTCAGCCGTTCTCGAGTTTTAATCAGACTAACGAACAACAATTCATTTTTATTTATAAAGAAGATAAATGAATACGCATCTAATACTAGTTGTAACGGACGTTCGCAACACAATGGTAAAGAAAACCAAAATGTAACGGCACTAGCTAGAAAAAAGTTGAAATAGAAAAACTATTTATTTATCCCAATCGATTGGTTTAGTACAACTATCCCACTAAGCCAATATTGTTGTTTTCATTCGTAGCATGTAGCTCGATGACGACTTCTTGAAGTTACCATACATTTATCCGCAATTATCGATCACTCTGTAGGGATCAAAATAGTCTATAGGGCCATGACTTCTATAAATGACACAAAATATATCAGATATCTGATACTCTGATCGTCGTAGGACCAGACAGTAGCGTCTTCTTGAACAGTATCACCATTATACTGCCTGCATTACAAGAGTAGCGAGTAGTTTAAAACGGTAGGTGTTTTGGATTGCACTTATCAATAAATCAATCATTTGTTAAAAACCAAAAAGGGCATTACTTATCTAACGCATATAATTATGATGTTACCCATAAAATAAAATAAATATCCCCGGACTAATCAAACAGCATTAATTAACCTCAAACTAAGCAGAGCTTGTACTGGGTGCTAGATGACTTATATACTACATATAGGAGGTTTTTCTGTTCACGTCCGTAAGTGGTAACCCTCTGAATCCTTACAAGTGACTTACGGGTGGTGCTAAGAACAGTCTCTCGTGGTAGACTTCGGCCGCGGCTTGTCACCACCCTCCAGGCTAGGCCAGTACGTGAAGCGATTTTTCGTGTTTCGTAATGTGAGATTTTGGTCAAGTGAAGGCTTATCTAACATAAAAAAAAAATTGAAGATAGTAAAATCAGCTGGATCTGAAATTACGATGCAAAGGACGCAAACTTGCTTAGGGAATACATCAAAAGTTTAATGATCCTGAGTGCAAAAGACTATTAGTGTACGGAACTCATCTGGTCAGTAAGTAAAAGCTTGCTTTGCCGCTGTATGTTCCACTAGGAAAGACATCGCAGTGGCATGTTCATTTATTTCATCCCGGCTGGATGTTTAAAGCTCTTATTTTATATTCTATAGTCACATCTCCAAGAACTCCAAATGAAAAATGTTAATAACTACAAATTGTAAAACTGATAAAGCTGTGTTGTTCTATTCGCTTCTCATCTCAGTATTAAACATTGAAGCGAACTGTGAATAAAATTTTATATTTATTAATTTTAAGTTAACCTGTCTATCTATGGCCTGTGAATGGAAATAGATATCCCATCAAAAACAATACTTGTCAAAAAAAACAAGTCGCGCAACTCAGTTGTTCTGCGGTAAAAAGTTGTGAGATCCAAGTAAATCCAAGTCTTCAAATTTCGTCTCAAAATTATTTAATGTTTTATATCAATATATTAAGACTTGACCATCGCCTGAAAACATGTGTAAATTCAATTATTTAGTGCGATGGCCAAGTCTCAATATATTTATATAAAACATTAAATAATTTTGAGACGAAATTTGAAGACTTGGATTTACTTGGATCTTACAACTTTTTACCGCAGAACAACTGAGTTGCGCGACTTGGTTTTTTTGACAAGTATTGTTTTTGATGGGATCTCGTTTCCTTTTGTATTTTGTAGACAGTTCTACTTTTTTCTTTTTAGAATTTTGATAATCGGTGAGTCAATGAGTGACAAAATTAAGAAATTTGACCCGTTATAATTCTTAAAATACTGGTTCAAATTGAATGAAATTTGAAATATACCGTGTCTTTACAATGCCTGCATGGTAACTGAAAATTTCAGTCTTCTAGTTTTATCCACAACGAAGTTACAGGGGGTCGAAAATGGCCTGAATTGCTTCGAGAAAAGGTACGACAGCGCCCTCTATACCGGTTTTTTTCTAGATTTTTTTGTTTTTCCTTGATTCATACACCAAACACTACTTATATTCCAAATTTGAAGCTTCTAGGTATGCTAGAAGTGCCTTAGAATTTTGATGATCGGTGAGTCAGTCAGTCAGTGAGTGAGTGACAAAATTACGAAATTTGACCCGTTATAATTCTTAAAATACTGGTTCAAATTGAATGAAATTTGAAATATACCGTGTCTTTACAATCCTGCATGGTTACTGAAAATTTCAGTCTTCTAGTTTTATCCACAACGAAGTTACAGGGGGTCGAAAATGGCCTGAATTGCTATGAGAAAAGGATGGTACGGCCGTGCCGCTTTTTTGCTCGACTTGGTGTGGGCACTGCCGTGCCCCCAGATTTTGGCTTTGACTTTATCAAACTATTTTTCTTAGAAATAACTTCACCTGATCATAATTTCCAAACAAACAAAACAAACAAAATACATTTATTTTACTAACAAATATCAAATAATTTATATCTATTACATTTTGAATATCAAAATTCACTAACAATTATCTAAAGAAAAACAAATAAATAGATACAAACACACGAATTAAGAAGAAAACAAAAACATTAGTTAGGAAAAATGGTGTGTTGTGTTTGATTACTAGAAAACTAGTATCAGCGCTGGTCTTACGTCGGAACCACTTGTTGGCGTTACCACTATTATAATTGGTCACCCCTATGTTGGTAAATACCCCAAATTATTGTTGGCATTGGTTATCGCTATTGGTGCGCCTACATAAGCTGGCTAAGATTCATGGCGCGCTGAAAACATCTGTACCGGCTAACGATGTTCTTGTCTAACATTAGCGGGCAAAGATTTATGTTAACTTATACAAGAAATTAGTGACGTTATTTTAGCCACGCCCACGCCAAACATCGTCTGCGAACGAATACTTCGTTTTGAAACGATGTATCCGGCCACACACAATGCGTTTACACGAATATTCGCCGTAGGAAGCACCATAACACTTCATATTACAAATGTGAAAGGTTTCTGACAGACGGAAGAGACTTCCGTCTTCAAGCTTCCACCACAGATATATTAAATTTGGTATTTGACTCTTAAAATAGTTAGTAGTACCGTCTTCAACAAAGCTACTAATTAAAGCTTTCAACAATGTATCTTATGCTTTAGTTGGTATGCTACCGAGAACAATTAACTTTTTTCTCTTAATGCTATGTTTAATGCACGATTTTAAATAGCATTATCGTATTGGGCAGAGATACAATAAAATTGACCTATTTGGAAGAACGAAAATATAATATTCAAATATATTTATGCCGACAAATTTCGCGAAAGGTTAATCAAATCAACAAACAATTTCACATACAAAATAAATTAAGTTTGGCATACAATTGTACCAGAAAATGCCGTAGGTAAATAGTATGTTCAAAATCTATAAAATACTGGCAAAAGCGTAGGGCGCTTTGTTTATATTTGAATTAGCTGAAAGCAAAAAGTTACAATTATAATTGAGAAACATTTTCAAAGGAAGTTTTATTAATGATCTCAAAGACATTCTAACCGTGTGTACTTTACAGAAGCTGCAAATCGATGTTATAATATGTTGCAGTCGGGTCGTATAATACGCCATTTTAAATTACTGCTAGCTGTTTTATAAAATATACCTCTTTTCCAAAACACCGTGGTTCAAGGATTAGCCACAATGTAATGCTCTATGATACTCGTAGTTCTAGTTCCGATTCTAAGCCATCGTAAAGGTGCAAAGATCTTGAATATGTTTTTTCTACATTTATTTTCATAAAACCAGAATTACGTCCACGTAGAACCGTAGAAAACAAAGTCCTTAATAGCTTTGTGTCGACAAAAACTATGACACATTAAGTTCTTCAATTACTGTCTCTTGTTGTCTATGGAAATTTGAACTTTATAAGGAAATCCCCCATCCACCCTTCGTCGTTCAAAAAATCGTGATCAGTGGTACAAAACCTCATGGTGAGTGTGATCAGTCCGGGAGTCTATCTATCTAAAGTTGGCAGTACACCGCATCGCCTAACTCAATCTCAATTATAAAGCATTAAGATTCCGTTGATCCCCAGTAGATTTGTGCACATGATTGTGTTTGTTCGGCAAACAGCCCTCCGTATAGAACAATAGAACGAAGCAAACATCAGACAGTTGAACAGGCCGGTATTACAGTGTTCTGCTATTTTGATACTGGCTCCAAATAGAGTGGAACTATTTAAGATTGTTTTTTTGTAATCCTTTTTTAGACATTATTTTGTTTGAAAGCCACAACGAAAAGTTGTGTTATAAGCTGTACCTATTGCTATGTGTTGTTTGTGTATATATTTGAGGCTCATGAATCCTGAAGTATTGAGACTACAGGGTTCCACAGGACTCCACGCTCAAAACTCAAGTATTGAAAAGCTCGCAATAGGGTTTTTGATACAAGTTGCTTAACATATTACTAACATATAACTTTCTTTTTTTGCCGACAATTTAGATCAAAAAGTTGCCTTGACAAACAAAAAGTGACAGTCCAAATTTTGGGGTTCGATAAACAAAGCAGCAATATTATTATTTACTTATTTATTTCAATTATACCGATCTATATCTTACGGAGTATACAGGCAACACAACCGTCCAGGCCAAGTAGACATACTAACAGGCAGAAATACATACATCATAGGTTTAGGTATATCTAAATCTTCACTATTATGATATGAAACCTTAAAACGAACTCCACCATCTCGAAACGGTCACTTTCTCCCAACAACAATTCACCAACCACGAACAAGGGAACTCAAAAATAGGCAAATAAGCAAGCAATTGCAGAAATCGTATTGGAGAGAACCGAATAGGCAATTAACCTCATCGAGTCCAGTCGCTTTCACAGAGCAGTTACAAAACAGACGCGTTATTGAGTTACTCGCAATTATTGTGCCAGATGTGGCGATCTGTGGATAGTTTGACGAAATAGGAGTCTACTAAATACAAAGGGGATATATGCGACCATCGTAGGTACAATAGTATACATAATTATATCGAACATATTCTAGATGAATATGATGAATATGATGATGTTCATCCAATATACCTCAGTGCCTGAAGACGTAGGTGTTTAACCAGTGTGTGTTGCCAGTGATGACATATGGCTCCGAGACGTGGTGCTTCACCATAGGCCTCATGAATAGGCTCAGAGTTGCGCAACGAGCTATGGAAAGGGCTATGCTCAGGGTTTCTCTACGTGATCGAATCAGAAATGAGGAGATACGTAGAAGCGAATTAGCTCGTTAAAGTGGCAATGGGCAGTCCATGTAGCGCGTAGAACAGATGGCCGGTGGGGCCGGAAAATTCTTGAATGGAGACCACGAATCGGCAAACGCAGAGTAGGACGTCCACCAACTAGATGAACGGACGACTTGGTAAAGGTAGCGGGCTATCGGTGGTTACAAGCTGCTACCAACCGAAATCACTGGAAGTCTTTGAGGGAGGCCTATGTTCAGCAGTGGACGTCCTACGGCTGAAATGATGATGATGATGATTCTAGATGAAATAATAGCCTAACCAATAGCAAGTTTATGCGCTACCAACGACACTTCTAATAATATGGAGACAGAACTATTTTTTTTCCTAGTACATATATGCATTTAAAATGATTGTTAAAGATATTGGATTGGAGCTAAGATTCAATTGCCAAACATATAACTTTCTTTTTTTCCCGACAATTTTAAATCAAATCAAAAAGTTTATTTGTAACCAATAATTTTCAGTACAAATTTCAACAAAACTAAATTATAGAATAATACAAAAAAAACATAGGTAAGTGAACACACATTTATATAAAATTATACTGTATAACATATCACATTTCTACAAAGGATTTTCTAAAATGTATAGTTCTGAACGTTTCAGCAAAAATAAAGTAATCACAGTGGCAACACTCGAGTTAGCGGGTCAGGCAGCATGGGAACGGTGTCTGTATAGAACTTTAATTTTCTCGTCCACGGTAAACAGGGACGCTCAAATTACTTCGTGCGGGGATTCACTTTGAAACCCTGATTTATAGCCAGCTAAAGCTGATTACCCCACTCTAAGGGAATAATTTAGAAATTCGTTTGACAGAGTTTTAAGTCAGAACGAAAATGAACTCTTTGAAATACATTTTGTAAAGTCAACTCGCTCGGTAATCAAGATTCGTTTGGACTAAAATGGTCTACAGTTGTGTTGGTCTCAATAGCTTTTAAATGTTATGGGCTTCTTGCGGCGCAAGAGGCAGCTGGTTCGATTCCCGTCGAGGGGTCAAGTGTTTGTATGTTCTGCAAGCACTAATATAGATATTTTTTATGATACATAAATATAAGAGACCAATAAGAGATCTCTTATTGGTCTAGGTGCTTAATATGTATCATAAAAAATATCTATATTTGTCTTATATATTAAGTATATCAGATTTCTAGTACCCGTAACACAAGCTTACCACGGGGCTAGACGTTAATGTGTGGATTGTCCGGAAACAGAATATAACACCCATCTTTTTGGTCGGTGGTTAAAAAGTAAATCAATAGTCCCACCCAAATTAAATAAAATCAAATTCAAAACTGTCTTATAATCCCGATATCCTAAGCCGGGCTATCAAAACGTGTAATAAAATGAAAGTGCCATAAATTCTGCTGCCCATTGATAACTGTAGAATTGCTTATAAATCCGACCTAACGGTTATGGAGTGAAAAATGTTCGGATTCTGAGAACCTCGGTTAATTTAACATTTGGGATTTGTTGAATTATAGCGTGAATATTATAACAATTGTTAAAGCCAACGTTGGGGAAAATGTTTATTTAGTTTATGTACTTGAATAATGCATGCAAACTTTGATTTTTATCGGAACGAATTATATGACTAAACTCGATGGGGTTTTTGTCTTTTTATAACAGAGTTTCCATACATTCCTTAGTTAATGTCTATGCGAGTAACGCAGCAGCCACTTCTTGCTATTTTTGGTCACCATGGAAGACCAGTGCTATGACAGGACTTAGTTCTGTCATACATCTGTATCAATATATATGACGGCGCGCGCCAGTAACGCCGGATAACCAAATAACCGAATAAGAGCGATACCATACCGATACCGGGTTTGCTCTAGTGAAGCGTCGTATCTGTGGTGGCGGGGCGGCCATGTTGGTTTTTGGCACTTGTCAGAACGGAATGGTCGCATGCGCACCAAGTCCACGGCGAATCACTAATATTCGGTATAATCCTATTTGATTTCTATTATAATCAAATCTAGAATTGATCAGAGTAGTCTAGTTTATCTATCAGTGATATTATTTCGTGTTAATTTGTGTAGCAAGAAAATTAAATTAAAACCTGTTATACCTGGTGTTGTGATTTAGCTCATTGCCCTAAAAACCTACGATTCCTGACCCAGATAAGCCTCCTGCGCCTTCATATATATATATATATATTTTTTTATGACATAATAAACGGTTTTTTGTCTTTAACTTTATCATATTTGTATTGTCACGTGATTGACGTATACAAACACTAACAAAGTCTAGGTATGATGAATGAACATTTTATACTTGGCCTGCACATTCCGACTTTATTTCTTTCGAACTTTATTTCTATGAACTGGGACATGTGACAACGATAAGTTAAAAAGATTTCCTTCCAAATTTCAGGAACGGATCAATTTTTACGAATATTTCCAAAAAACAACGACTCAAACCTTGACCTTAACAACAACTTAACAACAACGTCTTACACTCACACACTTAATGAAAATCACTCATGTCATATTATGACACTCAGATTGAACATTTTAGAGACATTTTTATTTCTTGAATTTTTGCTAACCCATCGACATAGTAACCTAATCTCGAGCTCGCTAACTCCACATCCCCTCACCTTTAAAAGCACTGAACACATTCGCGAGTTCGGAACATATTCGGAAGCAGTGGTACGGAGTGTCGCACGTGACCAGAGTACAATAAGGCGTACAGGCGACGCCACAAGTGAGCGTGATGAATGCCTTTCAACGTGTGCCTTGCTGGAGTTTTGTTGGACTTTGTTTATTAGCTATTGGAATATAGATGAGCTAGAGTGCCCAATATTATCCAAAAACAAATGGAATTTAAAAATATCAGTGATCGTAAATTGGTAATAGAAGTAAATAATCAATAATGAATAAATATAAAATAGTTTAACGAAAAAGTGGGGTTTATCACTTATTAAAAATCATTAAGATTTAGTAAATAATCAATTTAAAGTAGGCATAGACATAACTGTGAAAATCGTTTGTAGTTTATGGGATTATCAGTGGAGCACTGCGAATTATTCATATAAACTTTCTTCTTCAATCACTCAATCTCTGCGTAAACAGCATTAATATTCGTTCAGTTGTTCCTGCTCCATGATTGCGATAACATTTTGAAACCCATGCAAAGGGCCTCCTCTTTGCATGGGTTTCGCTAGTTAGAGTCAAAACTGTGTTCAATAAATACGTTTGTACGTACAATACATAAATTACAAAGTAAAATAAAATGTTCCTACTCTGAGGCCTTCTTTTTTGCTTCAGTGTACACGACACGGGCCGGCCTTGATAAAAAAGTGGGCGATTGAATCTCGCCTCACATACATACATACAATACGTGCAGGATTTGTTACGATGTATTGTCAGGCTGTATACCCCGGCCCACACAACGGACAAACAAAAAATATAACGAACTGTGTGTTGCTGGAAATACAGGTCGGAGAATTGTTCCAATTTTTACTGAAACAGTTTTTTTTTGGAGGTACTCGTAACATCAATTATATTTGTATGTTAACCAAGAGAAGAAACAAAATAACATGAAGATTCAGGAGTCACGCAGATGTTACGTATAAACCGACTTCATTATGAGATCTGCAATTCGATACATGTTTTTAGGGTTCCGTACATTAAGTGTAAAGCTTCTGTCGTCGTCTGTTTGTCCGTCTGTAGCCAGGCATTTATTTATTTATTTATCTAAAGAACCGTGATAGAAAGAGAGTTGAAATTTGAGGGATGATGTAGGTATTTCTCTTGCCGCGTTAACAACAAATACTAAAAACACATAATAAATGTTGCCATTTTATATTGTACTCGATGTGATCTCCTGTGATTACGAGAAAACATCGCATTTAATCCTTTTAATCATGTTTATTTTGTTTGTATTTTGTGTTACTTTGTGTTGGGTCTTAATAAATAAATAAATGCAACACACAGCTGAGGTTAACCCTTTTTTGGTTCACCATAATGCACAGTACCTGATTAGTGATTACGTACCCTCTAGTGTGTTTAGTGTTGTTCCTATGTTTAATTATATTTTATTGTTTTTAATCTCTATGTTTGTGTGTGTGCATTTGCTTCTGTATTTTATTTTTCTGTAATTGCTGTTGTGTCCAAAATAAATGTTTTCTATTTATTTCTAGTACCTACTTGGATGGGTGACCGCTTTATCTGCATCTTTTTACACTTAATTTTTTTTTTACTCTTCTTTTATTTTATTCTTGCGTTATGTGTATAAACTGTACAGTGAATTCTAGGAGTAGTATGAGTCCATTTCATTCTAATCCTATTTATTTATCGGTTGCCTCGGACATATTTCCGGTGCTGGTAAGTTTTAGTGATATGAACTTAATTTTAATAGCACGTATTTTCAAATAAGTCCGTTATTTGAACAATCGAGTTTTTCACTACATAATTTAAAGCTTGTTAGGTATTTTTTTGTAATTTTTTGCCAAAGTTCCTGCTATTTTATCTATACTAATATTATAAAGAGGAAAGGTTTGATTTTTTGTTTGTTTGTTTGTTTGTTTGTCTCGAATAGGCTCTGAAACTACTGCACTGATTTAAAAAATTCTTTCACCATTCGAAAGCTACACTATCCCTGAGTGACATAGGCTATATTTAGTTTTCAAAAATAATATGATTTCTTACCAAACTCCGATAATGTAACCCATGGTGAAAAAAAAGAACCTTAAATCTTTCTTTAATCGCGAATGCTGCGAAAACTATTGAATATATAACAAATTGATGTATTACAACTTTGTAGAACTTATCATTATCTACAAAAAACGACGTTACATCATATCTCTAACTATTATAGTTTTGAGACAATAAGCGATTTTTTATATTAAAAAATTAAAATACCACTGTTTGAAAAGGCTCTTTATTTGTATCTTGGTATTAATCCTTAACAAAATAAATAATTTATTATGTAAGATTGCTTTAAAACCTTTATATAGGGGAACCTGGGGAGGGTCGATCCCTAGGGGACACGTGGTAAGTTTTACCAAACGTTATACGTATTTTTAAGCTGGTAACACTGATTCCTTCATTCCTAACTTAACTCTCTAGCGTAGCACTCTTTGACAAATGTCAGTGGTTTGCAAATAGCGGACGGTGAAATATTCGCGTGGTGTGTTATTTAATTTTCGGTAAGTTTTAGTCGGATTTATTTATTAAAATATGAAGTAAATGCTATTAGTGACTATGTTTATTTTGTTAGTAGTTTATTTGAGTATACATTAGCTTTGATTCACTTGAAATGCGTGTACATTCATTTTGAGTACGGCATGGTTTATAAACTAACTATGTTTGGGGAGATTTGGTCCTTTTCTTTGGGGGTGACATGATCCCGGGATCATGTGTCCCCGAAAGGGATCAAGTCTACCTTGGCGTTGAAAAATCAGAAGATTTACAGTCCTGTCATAATTACAAGTATTTTTTTAGGTAATAATGACGCGAAAATATACGACCAAAGAGGGATCAAAAAAGAGAAAACCGATAGACAAGGAAAATTTGAAAAATGCTGTAGCTGCAGTATTATGTGGAAAAACATTGAAGGGAACTTCAAAGCAATATGGTGTCCATCTAATGACGTTAAAAAGATTCGCAAGATTACAAAAAGCATCAAATGCAGAAATACAAGATAAGATAAGCTTAATTTTTAGAAGATTTTTTTTTTATTTCTTGTACCGAATGTTAACTTGATGGAGAGTAAAAAAATTATCACTAAAAATGTGTTATTATTGGAAAAATATACAGTTTCCTATTTAATCATTAAAATACATGAATCACCATGAATTTTATTTCCTCACAAATTCATTTCCTAAGTTAATGAATAGTCCCAACTGAAAGTTTTGGCGGTTGCACATTTTGTCGTTTGTTCCTTTTGATCGTCAGTGCATTTTGGCATAGTATCTTTAAGGACCCGGCGCCGAATTAATCCTCTGAATTTGACATTCGTGCTAAAAATCTGTTTACCATGTGTCCCTATCATGGGTGATTTGATCCCTGCGGATCAAGTTATCTAACTGCTGGGAATTAAACTTGTAGCAATGGAAGGTATGGTACATAGCTATTTGTTGTGTGTTTTTCTATTTCTATATGCTTTGTAGAGTGCAAATAGAGTTACTTAGTCAATGATAATTAGTCGTGAGGAGACACGGTAAAAATCTGTTTACCACGTCTCCCACGCAATTGGGAGACTTGATCCCCCCAGGATCAAGGCTCCCAAACAGGGGTGAAGAAGTCTCCCTAATATCGGGGACACATGGTAAAAGCTTACAATCAGGAGTTTCAATACATAATGAGTTAAATTGTGACACAATCTGCTTCTTATTCAAACTATCAATAGATAGATAATTTCCGAATCGTTTAGCTTAAACCGTTTTCCTATATTATAAAAAATATACAAAATAGAGTGCATAATCAAAGGGGGTGATCAATCCTCCCCAGGTTCCCCTAACTTTTTGAATTATTAGATTCTGACATTCCATTCAAAAGATATCACGAGTTATTTTTTTTTAAATAACCGCTCGGTGGCTAACTATGCGTTGTGGAGTGGCAGGCATCACTCGGGCACGGAGGTACGGGAGGAGTTAAGATCACGAAATAATCTGCCGCGCGGGGTCGGCTCCATACTGAATGGTCGTGTGCGGAAATAAAAAAATTGTCGCTTGATATAATATTTTGTCGCTTAGTTAGTAGTTGATAATTCGTTAACAGGTAACTAATCCCATTCTAACAGTTATTTTCAGAACTAAATCCTAGCATATAGCATAGATATTGTACATTATCGTCGGTTGCAGGTTCAATTGGGTTAACCACCAAAACACGTAAAATAAGTTGAGTGTACAGTTTCTTTTAGTTTTTTTTCTGCTCTTTCGAATAGCATAATAATAGCTTTAAAAATACAGTTACGCTTCACATTTTAACTATGAATTTGCAGACTTCCGTCGAAATTATGCTGTAACTGAGTAGGTATATGATCCATTTACATAAGTCGAATTGTTGTATTCATAACCTATGACCAAAGAAGGTTAAGTTGGTGTATGTATCGTGGCAAACCAGCATTGCTCTTACACTAATCCTTAGCTTGAACGAAAAATTATAACCACACATACACCAATATAAAACCAACTTTCTCCAAAAAACTAACGTTACACCAATTGACCCGAACCAAGTTTATGTTTGTTGTCGGTTACACCAATTTGAGCATTGCAATCAATAGTAGGTATGTTTTCTCTTACCTTAATCTTCTTAAAAATCATCATCACCCTATTAACGTTCCCACTGCTGGGACACAGGGACTTCTCTCTTGACGAGAGAGAAAAATAAAAATAATAAATCTAAATTTAAAATATAAGAAAAACCCCCGATTCGAATCCTTCAATTTCCTTAAAAGTAAAACACCATAATAATGTGTAATGTGCACGCAATGCGCTTTCAGTTGATACCCCACTTGAGATTTTAGCAGATTTTCGGTTTTCCTTCCCCACTCTCTAGCCCCCACAATTTTTAAACGGCACAACCGATTTTCATAAAACATATCTAAGAGCACTCGCGCCAGACTCAACTTTTAAACAAAAAAAACTAAGTTGAAATCGCTTCATCCGTTCGGGAGCTATGATGTCCCAGACAGACAGACACGTCAAACATATGACACCCCTCTTTTTTTGTCGGGGGTTAAAAATGAATCGCAAAATGTGTTGCTAAGCGCATAACTCAACAACGCCTATACCAATTTAGCCAATTTATTTTTTAAAATGTTTGTTGGAGTTTAAGGATGGTTTTAAGGAGAGAAAACTTCGAATAATTTTGAAACAATTTTGAATAATTACCCGTGCAAAGCCGGGGCGTGCCGCTAGTTTCTTATAAAATAAGAAATATAAATATTTTATTATAAGTTAATATGTTACAAAATCACCAAACCATTTAATAGATTAATATATTTCAGAGTCGGACCCTTAGTATTCAGCGTGGCGGTGAAAATACATTTTTATTGAACTTTCTATAAGAAGGGATTTGGGTCAAAGGATACAAAATATTCACGAGTAGATAGTACTAAAGTTTCGTATTATGTTATCCATCGGATCAGTGAAACTTTTAGCTTATTAACCTAAAGAGAATAATCATTTAAAACTCGTGTAAAGTTACATCTAAGTTAATTTGGGTGCTACGATTTCGGCACGATTTATTTTCAATTCTATGTATGGAGATATTATATTTTATATAATAAACATTTTTTTCTCTTTTAAGTAAAGTATTTTCCATCCTAAGGTTGCCTGGAAGAGATCGATTTTTAGCGATAAGGCCGCCCATTGTACCACTTGCTTGTTTTTTATTTTGTTTTACGTGTTTATGTTTCTGTGTTGTGTACAATAAAGTGTTTTTTTGTTTTATGTATTTTATATTTCACACCTGTCAAACACACGTCATAGCTTACGTGCTTTGAAGCTACATGGCGCTGAACCAGAATATTGAACGGGTGTTTGGCGCACACTTGATACTCGAAGGACGCAAGAATTCGTAAAAAGAAACAAGGGAGTGAAAAGTCCTACTCATGTTCAAATTGCCAGAGACAAAAAGAGACAGTAATTAAATTACTGAATGTGTCGTAGTTTTTCTTAATAAGGTAATTTAAGGCACTTTGGAAACTGCCAAAATGGCGTTCAACTGAGTAACATATTTTTCACTATTTAATAAGTTAAATAAACTCGACACTGACTCACTTACGCTTCAAGCGCAGATTCCAATTAAAATATATTTTAATTGAATCAGGTTATTTGTTTTGTTTACAACGCGGTGAATTTTGTTTATTTTTATGTTGTGCATCTTCTATATCTATCTATATAAATAAAAATGAATTGTTGTTCGTTAGTCTGATTAAAACTCGAGAACGGCTGGGCCAATTGAGTTGATTTTGGTTTTAAAATGTTTGTCGTAGTCCAGGGTGGGTCTAAACGGTGAGCAAATAAGGAAAAATTGCCGGAAACTTCTTTTACCCGTGCGACGCCGGGGCGGGCCGCTAGTAGTAGATATAAATGATCAGTGTAAATAAACAATTAATGGGTCGTGTCCCATAGCCGACTGTAATGTAACAAAAACGATTAATCTGTTAAAAATACTTATCACAAGGAATATTTAGCTTTTGGAATTGTTCGAACACCTTTTTGTCCAAATTTCTGCTAGTAATCGGCTCAGAAAATAATGTTAACATGTTTATATATTCATTATAATTCGCGATGAGAAACACATTTAGCGAAAATGCTATTTAAATGTACGCATTTCTTTTGGTCACATCTCCGAGCACACTATTATGATTCTTATATATCCTACTTCTATGGTTCGGTTGCACAAACGTTAACTTGATCGATAATCAAGGCATGTTGCATTTGCAAACGTGTGAGGGTGAGCTGATGATAACGATTTCACGAATGAGTCAATAATTACCTCAGTCCAGTTCAAACAGTTCTGGTATCTAGTGCGTGAGCCTATTGAAAGCAAAAATTCCAATCGGTCAGCAATCAGCACAAAGCTTTGATACAGCTCCGATCCGGTAAAATGCGGCTTCAACGTTTGAAACAAGCCATGGTGTGGAACCACATTTGACCGTGTTTTAAATGCCGGCTGCTACTCTTTGAGCGGTACTGTTACAGTGTAATTTCGGAATAGATTGTCATTTCTAATTAGAATCTCCGATGACAGAAAGCTCACCGCCGCAACAGTTATCTATTTAGGGAAATATTAGTGTTGATTAACTCTGTTGTTGTTGATTTAATTATTTGTTATCCTTGTTTAAATAATACTTGTGTGATGTGTTTAGGTTAATTATATTATTTTTTCATTAATTCTTCGGTCTTTGATTGATAAGGCAAAATATTATATATGAAATAGAAATGACTTTTTTACCACTTACTATTATTATTACGAATGCTCAGAAAATATAATATCTAGAAACTTGAAATTTGGCAGGTAGATTTTTGGTAGGTTATAGAACATACATGAACGGATTTTACTAAACTTAACCCCGAAGGCCGAGGCCTAAAAGCCGTGTTAGTCAACACCGCTAATGGTAGGACACTCGACTTTCATTCCGAGGGTCGTGTGTTTAAACCCCGCCACGCACATCTGGATTTTCCTTCTTGAGAAATTTATGTGCGCTTTAAACACGTGCTTTAACGGTGAAGGCAAACATAGTGAGGAAAGCGGCATGTTCTGAGAACTTTAAATGAGTGACATTCACAACCCGCACTTGGCCAGCGTGGTGAATTAAGGCTTTATCTCTCTCGCCAAGAGAGAAGTCCCTGTGTCCCAGATTAATTGAAGCTCAGCTTAAAAAAAACTAAGAAAGGCTCGGTCATCTTTTCATAGAAACTGATTATAGTTTTGTTAAAATTTTACTAGTAATGTTGCTACATAAGGAGCCTTCAGCGAAAATTGGTGTCGACGCGATGTGTTTGGCCTGATGCATCGTTAACTCGAAGTATTGACGTGGCGACATGATCTTCTACCGTGTAACGCGACAAAAACCTTTGCCAGCTAATTTAGACAAGGACATCGCGTATAGCCGTTCACGTAATGAGGCCTGAGGCGCAGCAGGTTGTGGTTTCGATTCCCGCCGCGGGACCAAATTTTGCACAATCTACGCATTCCTGGTTTCAAGTCTGGATGTTTTCTATATATAATATGTATGTATTTACAAAAAAAATTGTATCTATGTAGTATATCAGTCACCAAACACCCATAGTACAAGTTATGCTTAGTTTGTGGTTAGGTGATGTCGTGCGATTAGTCCGGAAATATTTTTTACTAGCGGCCTGCCCCGGCGTCGCACGGGTAAAAAAAGTTCCCGGCAATTTTTCCTTATTTGCTCAACGTTTAGACCTACCCTGAACTACGACAAACATTTTAAAACCAAAATCAGCTCAATCGGCCCAGCCATTCTCGAGTTTTAATCAGACTAACGAACAACAATTCATTTTTATTTATATAGTTAGATATTTAATGCCGCACCATTAGAAGGTTGAGTCTAGATATAAAATCCACACGTCAGTATTTGATATGTATTCATCCTCACGCGGTCTCTATAAATAATTAAAGCGTTCTTAAACCGCGCTCCGCTCTGTAATATTAATGTACTGAGGGTATTTGAGCTTTAAGTGTCGACTTACGCAGTTCACTTTTGTGAGAGTTCAACGAACACCTGCCTCTACGAGTATATGCAGAAACGCACTAAACGTATACTTCAGAACGCCCTTTAATGCTTCAGTTTATTTCCTGTACAGTAAAAATAGGAGAGCCGAGGTATTCAAATTATAGCACCAATTTTGAAGAGTACTAAGCCGAAGAGTACCAAATTCCTATCATATATTATAAGGACATAGACAAATTAAACGGATTTGCTTACGGCTTGCCCTGCAAGGCGAACACAACTCTGAAACTCTTCGGACTTGTTTTACTATCTCTGAGTAAAATAGTCAATGGTTAAAATATAAGCACTGTCAGTCAGTCACTGACAGTTGTCAGTTGACTTGATAGCTCTACACGCTATATTTTGACAATATATAATTAGGTACGGTAAGGGTAGGTATCACAATCTCCAGATAAAATACCCAATGGTTAAAACTGCTGGCATATACTCAAATTAAATTTGGTAGTTGTGTAGATAAAAGTGAAGAAAATGAACAAAATTAATTTCACATATAAAATACATAATTATCTTTATATATATAATTCTTCTGTGAGTGTGTATGTCACTGAACTTCTCTCAAACGACTGGACCGATTTTGATGAAATTTTTTGTGTGTGTTCAAGGGGATCTGGGAATGGTTTAGATACAGAATTTTGTAAAAAAAATTTGAATAAAAACCCGTGCGAAGCCGGGGCGGGCCACTAGTTTATTATAAGCCGTAATAGCGATCTCGTAGCGGTCTCTTCATCATCTTTTCGTTGACTTTGTAACCAAATAAGTAATGTTTTAATGTCATGGATCAAAACAAATTTCAACTTTTTTATAGTTTAGATAATTATACCTTACATCATTCATATTGTATACCCTTTATTAGCTTTATTAATTGAAACATATCACTTTTCCTATAGATTTGAAATTCCGTTACATAATATAGTAAACATAAACAAGTTCTTTTCAACTATCTTGCAACCTTAACTACTTACAAGTTAACCTGTAAGTATTATGTGGAATTAGTTTTTACTGTTTGTTAAATATAAAACCTGAGCACGCAACCTTTGAAGCGTCTGTTGGTTAACCTTGATAAATAAATAGCTTTTGATATAAAATAAAATAAATATTGTATTTAATCTGTATTAAATGTATTAATACTCGTACACGTATCTCCATTATAATTTGTTACTCCCGTCTTACTCGTGCTTGCGTATGATTTGTTTCTATCCCAAGGCTTTCTGGAAGATATCGCTATCAGCGATAAGGCCGCCCATTGAATCATAATTTTTGTACATTTTAATCTTTTTTTTTGTTTTTTTTTTTCACACAGCAACACCTAACCCCAAACTAAGCAGAGCTTGTACTATGGGTTTTAGGTGACTGATATAATACATAGATACATATTTTTTTTTTGTAAATACATACATAATATGATACATAGAAAACACCCAGACCCGAAACCAGAGATTGTAGATCGTACAAAATCTGGTCCCCCGGCGTGCGCCACCTTCGCCCACCCCGCCACTGAGGCAGTCAAATGTATTTAAAAATATATATTTTTACAGTGCCCAACTTTCTTCTAAGTTACAACGTAAGTTTTGTCTCCACGCCGCAAAATTTGTGTACCCAACTCTCCAGAGTGCTTCGACACTGGAGTAGCCAGTAAAAAGGGTCCATTTATAGACCATAAACAAGTGTCGGAATCGGAGGTTGGCCGCGGTCGCTTTGGGATGATTTTACTGGCTGAGACAGTGGTCCCGCCTAATTGGTCGACTGTACGTGGCTCGTACACTATGGATTTGTAGAAGAAGGTTGGTGTTCTTTTATCTCGTTTTGGTGTGAAAATTCAACGATTGAAGTTTGGGATATGCACTTGGGATATACCGGCATGAAAGAAGGAAATTTATTCTAACCCTTTTTGTACAAGTCATAAATATGTAAGCATTACCAATTCTTCAAAGTAAATGTACATGGAAAGATTCTTAAAAGGGTACAAATCTAAGCAGATTCATGAATCAACCATATATGTATGCCACTCGTCAATCCGCTCAGATATCATGAGATACTCTTCCACTAGTAAATTTTCTATTAGGTTATGCTTTGGAAATTGTCATTGTAATATTATAAAGTTAACATTACATTATCAAAATTACTGGAGATACATTATTTGTTATTTTTTATAAACAATAGATAATAAAACGCTCAGGCTTTTTAATGTATGGTGTCATGTGCACGAAAACAGTAAAAATATTATTATTATTAATATTTACGTTTTGTATAGTGACGACTAACATGATGTTCACAATTTTTTAGATACTTTAAAATTTTCCATTTAAACATCAATACAACACTATCTGTTTCATCCTGAATGAATAGAATACCTGACAAAAACAAGCCGGTAGGTTTATTGAAATCTTAGCACGAAAGATGCTGTGTAAAATATTGTTATTCGAAAAAGAACAAGGAAGGATTGTTTGAAAAAAAATTAAAACACGTGCTTTAACGGTGAAGGCAAATATCTTGAGGAATCCCGCGTATTCTGATAACTTAAAAATGAAGAATTTGAAGGACACAATATTCACGAACTCGCACTTAGCCAGCGTGGTGCTTCGCTGGCTACTTATTCGTAATGTAACGGTAAAAAACATTTATCATTCTTCAAACAGGCAAATCAAATAAGACATTACATCCCTCTAGTCGTGTCCAAATTAAATAAAATTTGGCGTCCTTCCACAATGAAAAATTCATTCCTAACTGCCGCAATCAAAGACGCAGATGAGTGTCGACCATTAGCCTTAACGCTCTTGTAAGTAGCCGATATTTTGGGCAACTCTTGGATGGCTCAATAATAAGCACCCCTATTTACTTTCCCACTGCTGTGATCCATACTTCTCTCTTGATGAGAAGGATAAGGTCATAATTCACCACGCTGTCCAAGTACAGGTTGGTGAAAGTCACATTATACCTCTATGTTTACTGTTCAAAGTTGTTAATCAAATCAAATAAATCAATATTGCTCAACATCTAGGCCCGTGGTAAGCTCTAAGCTTGTGTTACGGGTAATAAACATCTGACACACTTAATATAATAGACATACATGCATAGAAGTTTTAGTTTATGTTTACCTTTACCGTTAAGGCACGTGTTTAAAGCGCACATAAATAAAAAAAGCCCTGAGGAGCGCGGCAGGGTTTAAACCCACTACCTTTCGAATGAAAGTCGAGTGTCCTTCCACTTAGCCAGCACGGCTCACGGATAGCGCAATGCCTTCTTTAAGTTAACATAAACATGCTTTTTGGATGGCTTTTCCTTATACAAAGTGATTCATGGCCTCTTTATTTGCGGGGGAAGCTACTATTCAAATGTTAGTATTTGCTAAGTAAAGCTTCTTAAAGAGACATTCGCCTTAATTTATATTTGGTGCGGATAGTTTCTTATTCGGAAAATAAATGCTAAAGAACAAACTTTGGACTTAGTTCACAAAAATAGAATGGAGATACATATTATCTTACCATTGCACATCCAATAACAAGACCTAACGAATGATTTGAATAATAAAGATGCAATCGCGTTGGTGTGTAGCCGTCTTTGAATTTCATACGAATATGATTTTGAAAATTCATGAGGATTTGAGAGCCAAGAGTTTTTAAAACCCTCCTTAGCCCCAGCGCCTACTTAGGGCGGACAGTTTGACACTAGTATTATCGATTGCTCATTTGGTTTAAATCTTTCTTTAAGATACCTTCGCACCTCAACAATAATTGCGGTGCGAAACGACCCATTTGAAATAACTCCTGGTCGAATCATACCTTGGTATTAACCGCTCGCGGTTCATAACGACTGAAGTCCCCAATGGACAATACTTTATTGAACGAAATTATTGCTAAACGATAATAGAATCTAAAGGTTCATAATTAAATCTAATTGAATAAAACTGTAGCAACTTTAATTTTAATCCACTTTGCAAGACTCTAAGATCTGTTATCTCTTTGTTACAAAGTACATTAAGAGAGACCGCCTAACAACACTCTAACAAACTAACTTGTGGTAGGTCAAATTGCCCTGACTTCCTCGTTTTACTGGCCGTAAACAGAGGAATTACTTTTATTACTTTTACGATAGCCAAGGAAAAAGTTTAATTATTGTTTTCGTTGATATAAGATACAGAGGAATGTACTAAATTGCGAATCATGTTGTAAAAATAATGTGTTTTCTGAACCTTCTTCAATTATTATGATAGTTTTGACCCGGTTTTATCTGGTGACAAATAACAAAGTCTTTTTCACTTTCAAAGTAATCGTGATTTACACTATTCATTTTATAACGGGAGTAAATCTCGTTTATAAAATGAACCAAAACTTTGTCCTATAACTAAACGAATGTTTGAGAGATTACCAGTCTCTATGAGTGTCTACGGTCCGTAGCACTAGTAGATGTCTACGGTTACCGTAGCAGATGCTACGTTCTACAATTGCCGTAGCATTAGTAACAATGTATGTGTCATAGCCTCTACGAATGTCTTCTACGTAATTATAGGCAATAAAGAATGAATAAATATTTTTTTCAAAACAAATCAAAAAAATATTAAATGCAACAACTAAAAAAAAGATATTATATAAAACTATTGAGCAACTATTCAGCATTTTGCTGCGGCAGAGCGGACTCACCACAGCGCTGATTTTCCATGGTCCAAGCATGGAATTAGCTTATCGACGCAACTTCTACGAAAAGCCTACGATTGTCGTAGCAGCTTCTACGGATGTCTACGGCTCGCGTAGCGGGGAAGTTTCCACATACATATATCGTTATTTTGATAGATAGATCATTCGTTATTGCACTACTTACAGACTAACTTAAAAATAACTATCAATAGGCACATTACTAGTTAGTTATTCATTCAGTATGTAAAATAAAATATCCCTTAATCACACATGACATAACTTTGATTTGACTTTTTATTTTACTTTAATCCAGCGTAACTCTGCGTAAATTTTACAAATAAAATATAAAAAGTACTATTTTTATCAATACAACTATTACAAAAAAGTGTACATGAAAGGATTTTACTGAATATCTGAATAAACATTAACATATTTGGATATTACTTTTGACGCGGCATCACGGGACGTTTCTGATTCTTTATCATCATCATCATCAGCCTGTTGGCACCCAACTGCTGAGTATAGCTCCCTCCACAGCTTTCCCTCCTTGGTCCCTCGCGAATATTTTAAATGTTTCCAGCACTTACTCAATAATACAATAATTACAGTACTTAAGAATGTAATTAAAATGAAACTATCATGTTTAATAATATTATTTAGAATTATAACGGGATATTGACCATGATTGATTGTCTTTCGATCATGGTAATCATGGTAAATATCCCGTTATAAATCTAAATAATATGTAATTAAAATGATTAGCGTATTATGCAAATCCATCAGGTATTTATTTTCTTAAGTGTTATTACTGATTAGTTATAGTTTTCTCGAAGCTAACATCAAACATGCGCTAACTAGGTTTCCTTCCGTCCCAAAGCGACAGAACATAGTTTATGGGTTAGTTTTGGGATAAAACATAGGCTTTTGTGACGTAGAAAAGAAAATATTATTTTTTTTATTCATCATCGCAATAATTTCAGCCTAAAGCCGTTCACAGCTGAACATAGGAATCATTCAAAGATTTCCAAATACTACGGTTGGAAGCTACGTGCATCAGAAGTTATCTATCTATATACCTGTACTTACCGTATCGATATTCATCTTATTTGATAGAGAGTAAGGTTATATCCGCATTGAAGTTTCAGATTTGTTCGATCCACGAATCATTATAATCACTTCTGGAGTTTGACCTACCTCATCAAGCGCCATAGCGCTCTTTTAAGCCTAGAAGTTTGATGCATCTGGTATTATTTTGTACAGTTCAGATAGTAGTAAGATAGTCTATTATTTAAAAAGTGGGTTATAACGATACCTGTATTTTCCTGTTAATATTACTCGGTATGTTTTTCAGTAAATCTATAAACAGTGTATTATTTAAGGGCAGATGCATTAACGATTGTTATTTCAAGGAAACTTTTTTAGGATATAGTTACACGGGTAAAGAAGGCGTTTTGACGTTCACTACATGTACGTTTTATATACAAAGAGTGCGGCAACCATTTCAAACTCTCCGCTTGCCGCGATGCGGATGTACATCTCCAGATGGACAGATTTATTGAAAAAAAATCCAAGATCGCTCAACGATCGATCAACTAAAACACTGAAGTGAGACGTCAGTAAGATTCATCTAACTGACGTTTAATTTCAGTGTTTTAGTTAAGTGACTATTTATTAAGCGATCTTGGATTTGTTTCCAATAAAAAATCGATAGTTAGTTAAGCATTAAATATTTAAACATAATTTTATCTGTCCAAACGATCGTTATGTTTTTATTTTAGGCTTGAATTTCTAGAGATTTAACCTTCTTTAACAACCACAATGCAATAAGGTGCGTGATTTTACTTTTTAATATCCGATATATAGCTGCTATGTACTCTTTCAAATAAATCACCACCCCCCGGGCTGGGCCAGAGCGTGTAACGATTTTTTCGTGTTTCGTAATGTGGTTCGGAGAAGCCATCTACCGTCTCGGTCTTCATGCCACATCTTAGACCACTTCATCACATTACATCAGGTGAGATTGTGGTCAAATGAAGGCTTATCAAGCACAAGAAAAAAAACATTCATTAATTTTATAATATTATTCTCTTGACCAACCGCTACAGCCTGTGCCTTGCAGCTCCGCCAGCTCTGCACTCAACTTAGTTTATTAGATTGTTTTGTTTTGCGCCCTGTTAATCAAAGTTATGCTACCTGCATGGACGCTTTAATTCAGCTTTTAACTTCATATTTTAAGTAAAGATTCTGAGTGGTTAATAAATCGTAATAAGTAGAAAATGATAATTTTCCAAAATGCTAATAAGCGAAAGCGATCGTTCAGTTTCTTTGTTTGATTGTTTACTTGAATACGCTAATCTCAGTAACTAATGGCCCGGTTCGACGTAGCTTCTTTATTGAGGAAGGCTAAACACTATCCTTAAAAAACGGGTAACGCCGTGGTGTGAAAATCAAGCGTATAGTGTATTTATAAATATATCCGGACTTATCACACAACATCATCTAATCCCAAAGCTAAGCTATGGGTGTTAGGTGACTCATATACTACATTGATATATATTTTTTGTAAATACATACATAGAAAACACCCAGACCCGAAACCAGAAATTTAAGATCATACAAAACTGTTACCCCGGCAGGAACCGAGCCCGAAACCTCTAGCGCCTCAGCCTGGCCTTCGCCCACCAAACCACAGAAGTTATCTCATATATGTTTTCATAGATATTTTTGTCACAGTACATTTAATTTTCTAGTAATTTTCCCTCATTATATGAGTTGAAACAAAATACTGATTTATATTTAAGTACTTACAGAACACAGTTGTTATTCCTTCTAAGCTACGAAGCACCCTAACTCTCAAAGTTCCTAGATGTATCGATACAGTTTGATCAAACATAGCACTGGCTTAGCAGAGATTCCATGCAAATTGGCTGGTATGCAATCAAGTCATCTCTGGAATAACAATAGGTATTTTCTCGCTAATTTACCATCCCATCGAATATCGAGTGAAATTATTCAGAGCAAATTTATTTGGAATTTATGTAGGTTGAATTAATTAACCGAATGTTTGTAGATACTCGTATTTTGAACACAAAGATGAGGAAATAATAAGAAATGAAATGGATAATTATCTACTTTTTTTGTTTTAATTTGCCTTTCTTAAGATATAAATATATAATTTAACATCCAGACCAAAGGAGAAAGTGATTACAGAACATACAAACACTTGACCCCTCGGCGGGAATCGAACCCGCTCGTCACCCACCACGCCACTCAGGCAGTAAATGGCTAAACAACGTTTGCAGGATCAGCTCGTTATTAATAGAAGGCTAGTCTACTATAGATTCGATTAGTTTTCACTATCTCCATTGAATAGAAACGAGGTCAGGATGCGGCCACGTAGGATGAGAATTATCTAAAAATCTATATTAAATGTTACGTTATTCCTATATGTTCTTTGTTTAAATTGTATGTGGCTGTTACTCGAAAGGCTTTCAACGGAAGATCCAGCGTTATTTTGTCACGTGCAAAATAACACATGCTGAGTTGAGGGCCTTTTTGGGACACTTGCTGTGTGTTTGTATGTTATATTTTTTTTGTACTATGTTAGTGTGTCCTAAATAAAATGTGTTTTCTTTTTCTTCTCTTTTCCTATTTGTATCCATAATCATTAAGGTTTGTGTGAGGAAATAAACGAATTTTATTTTAATATATTATTATTATCTAGCTTAAATCTTCGGTTGCCTCCATCTTGATTGGTAATAGATCTTCTAGGTTTTGCTTATATCCAATCAGAATTGGTTTATGTTCCAGCGATGAGAAACGGAGTCATTTAAATTTGAAGAGTTTATAGTGTGTTTAGTTAAAGACATAAATGCTTAATACATATATAGTATTTATACCTAATGTACATATATAAGCTTGCTCACACGTTTTTTTTGATACTTCGGATATTACTATATTCGTAGGTTTTAAGAATCACACAGGTAACACTTACAAAAATTCAATGCGGGTTATAAATACAATTTATTTCAGACATCATGATTAGTAAGTAGAATGTTGTACTTATGACCTACCACAATCAATATCGAAATATAGTGATATTTTTTATTTT
Source organism: Gymnoscelis rufifasciata (assembly GCA_929108375.1). Lineage (NCBI taxonomy): Eukaryota > Metazoa > Arthropoda > Insecta > Lepidoptera > Geometridae > Gymnoscelis > Gymnoscelis rufifasciata. Next base: position 15,911,256 of record OV815303.1, read on the forward strand.
TAAAATGTCCGTATTACGATTACTTGCAATGTAATTTTTTTTCATTTATTAATGCAAGTTTGCATTTTTTTAACATTGTTGACATGGTTCCTAAGAACAATTCTTCCTATGTATTATGTTTTCCGACCCTCCCATACTGACCTTAACTTTTGTTACAACCTGTATATGGTATACAAGATGCTTAAAAATTGGTATATAAAGCGAAAGTGATGTGAATGGCACACACTAGGCGAACATAATTTGTTCTATGTTGTTTTACTTCTGACATTATCAGGCATTTCCAAAAGTTACCTAAACTTAGGTATTAACAGCTACGAGTATATTTCCAGTAAAAAGTTATGAACAACCATCAGCTTATTTAATTTCATCGTTCGCTAAGCGTTAGCTTAACGGAAATAAATTGTATGGTGTTTTCATACAACTGTTGTTTTAAATTATACAATTATTGTTTGATACTCATAAACTCGATAACTCTTTTTACAAAAAAAATATCTTTGAACTGCATGGGTTCTTTACAATACAATCCAATACACTTAAATGAATACAAATTAAAAAAAATATATATATATATATCTATAATAGTGCCACAATGGGCGGTCTTATTAATAAAAGTGATTTCTACCAGACAACGAATAATACGGAATAAAAGACGGAAGAGGCAAAATTGGTAATAACAAATTCAAATAATATAAATAAATACATAAACATATCTAATAAAAACTATATAACGTATGCGAAAAATGAAGATTATTTATACTTCATTTTTTTAATGCTAGATAAGCCTTCATTTGACCACAATATCCCCTGATTTAAAGTGATAAGCATGCATAAGATTTTTGAGTACTAAGTCAAAGTCAAAGTCGAAACGTTTATTTCCTTAGAAGCACATAGCCTACATAGACAGGTCAACTTCAAATTAATAAAACTAAATTGCTTAAATAACAAATATCAAGGAAATAACATTGTCTTGACAGTTCGCTTCAATGTTTTATACTGGGTTGAGAAGCGAATAGAACAACACAGCTTTAGAGCTTTAGCAGAGAAAGACTAAGCGCTCTTGCACATATAGCTACTCCACCGCACCCCCACCGCTTTTCCTTACCCTTAGATATCTGCTTACTTGGCTACTCTATACTAGCAATGTAACTCCTAATGTTTTACTAACAGCCGTTTAGAAGTCTGGTAAAATAAGGCTTTGTCGGCGCGGTGGCGGCGCGGCGGGTACTATGTTCCAACCGCATCTTTTTATTTATAAATTAATTATTGCCGGACTTATTACACAGCAACACCTAACCCCAAACTAAGCAGAGCTTGTACTATGGGTGTTAGGTGACTGATATACTACATGTAATTAATTTAGGGGTGGACTACCCCTAACATTTAGGGGGATGAAAAATAGATGTTGGCCGATTCTCATAGATACCGGATAAGCACAAAAAATTTCATCAAAATCGGTCAAGCCGTTTCGGAGGAGTTCGATTACGCACCCCGTGACACGAGAATTTTATATATTAGGTTAGATATTAAAAAAATTACAATGAAACGGAACCCTCTCAGTGTTTGAGTTGATTTCATACATATCGAATTTATCCTTTTGACTTCTTAAATATAAAAATGCTCAAGGAAAATAAAACGCGCTTGCATGGAACGTGCTCATAAAACCGCACAGCTTTTAAGAAAACAATTATTATTCATTTTCTTTGGTATTTTAACTGAGAGAAGCCTCTTTCAGTTTATTTTAATGGGATAACTTTGCGGTAGGCATCTTAACTTTTTTTTGAAAAATATGCCTATCACTGGTGCTATGAATGTGCTTTTAATCTAAGAACAGAATGGAAGACAATTTATCAAGTACTTTTTTGATTATTTAGGTATTTCAAAAATATTTTTAATGCAATATCTTCATTAGTAGCAACCCGACATCGCACGAGTGAAAATTATACACGAAAATATTCCTACTGAATCACTCTATCTATAACTGAACTGAATTGAATTCATTGAAGTCGTTTCGTCACTAGATACTAACATGAGGTGAGATTGTGTTCAAGCAAAGGCTTATCTAACAAAAAAAAACATTTATCCAATTTTAAGCAGCCTTTTGGATCTCGATCTACTAGCATACATAATTACATAGCCTGTGGTATTGCCTAAAAACAGTTAACAATGCAACTATTGTGGCATATCAAACTGATATCAAAATATTTAATTAACCGACTTCAAAAAAGGAGACGGTTTCTTAACTCGACCGTGTATAAGATGATTTAATTTGCATGACTGGTCCTTGTTATTTACTACCATACTACCAAGTTTCCGTTCAACGAGACTACATATGTTTTACTCTCATGTTACATGTTACTCTCATGACAATGTGTATGTTTTACTATGTTTGTCTCATCTGATTTGATGTTGTTTTTTTAGTTATTTTATTAAAACAAATTATTGGTTATAGATAATATCTATGTAATTTTTTAAGAACAATCACAAAACCTGATTTCGTTATTTAAAAAATTCTTCAATTCAACTCAATTAAAATATGACTTTAAAAAAGGAGGAGGTTTCTCAATTCGAGCGGAAACAAGTTTTTGCATGATCCTTGTGATCTACTACCATACTACCAAGTTTCCTTTCAACGAGACCACACAAAATAAAAGTCCATATAAATAATTACTCGGCAGCCCGATGCTAAATTTTGCAAGGAAAATGTCTTTTTGGCGTTTCATACCCACAACATACAAACGCTTCGCAAGAAATCGAGTTTTTCCTTTCATTAAATTCCCATTTCTGGAAGCAGATGTTTTTGTTTTCCCTAATGTACGTTTGGCGTGTTATTTTCAAGATTAAAAACCATTGGAAATGAACGAATGATATTAATACGAAGTTGAGGAAACAATTTTCCTAGGCTTCTGTGATTTAATGTATTGTGAATGCAATGAGGTTGGTATCACATAGTGGTCTTAAATATGACCATATAAATATAATAAAACTAGCGGCCCGCCCTGGCGTCGCACGGATATAAAATTTTCCCGGAAATTATTAGAATTTTTCTCGCCGTAAAAACCATCCTATCTCTCAAGTTGGATCGAACTGCACATGGTGTGCGAATTTTATTATAATCGGTTAAGTGGTTTAAGAGTCCATTGAGGACAAACATTGTGACACGAGATTTATATATATTAAGATTATCAGCATCACTCTTTTAACGTTCAAGCACGTGATTTAAAGCGCATATACATTTTTCAAGAAGAACAATGCCGAGGTGCGTGGCGGGTTTGAACCCACCACCTTCGGAATGAAAGTCGTCGTGTCAGTCACTTAGCCCACACGGCAATATAATTATATAACGTTATATTTACTTCTTCTCCATAAATAAACAGCGGCATTCACGTTTATTTCCACTACCTGAGTGGCGCAGTGTACAAAAATACTTTTGCTTCTTCTCTTTTTTATGTTAGATGAGCCTTTATTTGACTACAATCTCACCTGATGTAAAGTGACGATGTGGTCTAAGATGGGGCATGTAGATCTAGAAGGTAGATAGGGAAGGCTTCTCTGGGCCACAATACGAAACACGAAACCAGAAATTGTATATTGTATTCTTACTGTTTATTTGAATTTGTTTCTATATTGTTTATCTTATTTTGACTACTCTTCTAGACCCAGATCAATTTAATGATTTTAAGGGCCTATTTCACTATCTGAGGTATTAGGCAATGGTTAAAATATAGAGCAATCTCGGTTTAATTCCTTTAAGTTATTAGTTATTAAAATACCAACTAAAGAAAAGTCCCCACCGAGGTGCAAAGTATGTTCTGCAAGCACTTTCTCCTTGGTCTGGGTGTTTAATATGTATAATATATACATCTATCTACGTTTGACTATTTTATTAAGTATTTCAGATGTCTCGTACCCGAAACACAAGCTTAGAGCTTACCAAGAGCTGGATGTTGTTATGTGAATTGTCCGAAATTATTATTTTATTTATTTATTTATAAGTAAGTTTAACTACAGAATTCTATAACGTTTTCCTTACAATTCCTATACGTTAACCCAACAGAATAAAGTTTCTATTCTCCGTTGACAGTTATGGGCCCGTAAAAGAGTGCGGTCAGGAATCTCAGCGTAATTGTGTAGATTGATCCCGTGTGGGGACCATGTAAATATTTTAGAGGGCCCACTGTTTGAATGTTTCAATAAAATAGTTCTAGCGCATCGTAAGGTAATAAAAAAATACGAGGGTCGTTTTTGGTGCGGTATCAGATGAAGTCAAGAGACAAGATACAAAATCATTTATTTCCATTGTTTGGTTTTAAAAAACTTAGAAACGTCAAAAATAAACATAGCTGTTTAAAGATAATAATAATAATAACGCATTTATTCAGTAACTTACATACTTTTTTACAATTTTGTGGTTGTTGAGACCTCCTTATAGATTTATTTAAAAATCTGTGATAGAATGCTCTTCCTTCACTAATTCGTATGTACAAACACATTAAATATTAGGTCCTTACATATGAAATTGGCGTTTTTCGTACTGGCCACTTTAATCACAAATTTCTCCTCTTTGGTAAGGAATTCCAAATTCAAATTTGTACAGCTATAGACTCATGTATTTGTGCTTCGATGATCGTCATTCATTTGTTTTTTTCTGTTTGCGTCACTCATTTTACAAAATGGAAAACTTAAAATATCGCATTATTTACGAGTACGAGTTCCGCCGTGGCACTAGTGCTGCGGAAACAACTCGAAGGGTGAATGATGTGTATGGCGGTCGTGTTGCAAAAGAAAACACAGTTCGTTTTTGGTTCCAACGTTTTCGTTCTGGAAATTTCGACTTGCAGAACAAGCCCCGTGGACGGCCTGAGACTCAAGTTGATAATGAAGAGTTGAAGGCTATTGTGGAAGCGGATCCATCGCAAACCACGTCCGAGTTAGCTGCAGGCTGCGGTGTTAGTGATAAAACTGTTTTAATTCACTTGAAGCAAATTGGGAAGATTAAAAAGCTTGAAAGGTGGGTACCTCACGAATTGACTGAAGCAAACCGGCAAACGCGCGTCGACTGCTGCGTTACATTACTAAACCGACACAATAATGAAGGTATTTTAAACCGAATCATTACCTGTGATGAAAAATGGGTTCTTTACGATAATCGGAAGCGCTCAGCGCAATGGTTGGATCCTGGCCAGCCAGCCAAATCCTGCCCCAAGCGAAAATTAACCCCAAAAAAGTTACTTGTAAGCGTTTGGTGGACTAGTGCCGGTATTGTTCATTACAGTTTTCTCAAATCTGGCCAGACTATTACGGCTGATGTCTATTGTCAGCAATTGCAAACCATGATGGAAAAGCTAGCGGCTAAACAACCTAGGCTGGTCAATCGCTCCACGCCACTGCTGCTTCACGACAACGCTAGACCACACACTGCGCAACAGACGGCTACTAAATTAGAAGAGCTTCAATTGGAAAGTCTAAGACATCCTCCGTACTCCCCGGACCTTGCTCCAACAGATTACCATTTTTTTCGAAATTTGGATAACTTCTTGCAAGGGAAAAAATTCAACTCCGATGGGGCAGTCCAAATCGCCTTCAAAGATTTTATTGATTCCCGTCCGACTGGTTTTTTTAGTAAAGGGATCAATGAACTACCTATAAGATGGCAAAAGTGCATAGAAAATAATGGTTCATACTTTGATTAATTAAATATATTATATTAAAAAATATTCGACTTTTTGTTCCTCCCATACAAAACGCCAATTTCATATGTAAGGACCTAATATTTTAATTTACAAATAAATGCAATGCAATTTCTATAAATTAATTCTTGACATTTGTAATCATTGTTAACTAAAATTGATGTTTTTGATTTGCTGTTGGAGCAGATTCCGTCCCAAGCAGTTTTGTCGTCAAGGTAATCCAATACCTAGTTCATATTAAGCTTTTTTACAATGATTGTTTTACAATATTTTTAAATTTATTAATTGACAACTGATGCAATTCTTCGGGAATCTTGTTGTAGAAACTTATAGAGGTACATTGTACTTTGAAAGATACATTATCCTTATGAAGTAAAGCTGGATCGTCTTATTTGATCTGTTAATTAAAAACATGGTCCTTTTTTGAAGTCGGTTCAAAAATAAACATCACCGGAAAGCAAATCCTTGTAGCCATACTAATAATAAAATCAGTATCACCATTACGAAATGGGGTAATTTGGGACCCATTCGCTTTCATAGGAAGAAAAGCTAAACCAACAAAAACCGATTACGCGTAGGCCTAACTCGCACTTGGCCGTATTTATGGGACAGTCGTGCCACAGCTGCGGGGTGATATCGTGATTATTATTATATACGGACGTAATATTACTTTTTATCCTGCGTTGTTTGGTGTGAAGAACAACCATATTGTTTTTGTTTCACTCAAGTTAGTGGTTTTGTTCAAAACATAATCGTACCGAATGTAATATAAGCTGTGAGTTTTTGTCGGTCTAAGAAGTAAAGTTGATTCGATTTAACGTGAGAAGTATTAGTATTTTGTATTATGTTCTTATGGTGCGGCTACATTAGCGGGCGGTGATTCGTGTCGCAATAGCGCTAAAATTAACGCGATATTCTTGTCTACTTTACGTCTTGCGCGCTACAAGATTCTTTAAGAGAAACACCGTCATCGCCCGAATACTTCGCGTTGCAACAATGTACCCAGTACACACGGTGTTGCGGATGTACACATCGCGTTGACTCGAATATTCGCCATGGGCCGCTAATGTAGCCGACCCATTAAATGGCTTCAGGCTCGCTTTTTGCAACAACTCTGTCAATGTCAATGGAAGATAGAAGATACAATAATAATAAATAAATGAACACACAACAAAATCTATTCCCGTGGTAAGCTCTTAGCTTGTGTAACGGGTACTAGACATCTGATATACTTCATATAATAGACATACATACATATATATTTTAACTAAACATATTAAACACCTAGACCAAGAGATAGTGCTTGCAGAACAAACAAACGTTTGGCCCTCGGCGGGAATCGAACCCGCTACCTCCGTGCCGCAAGTGGACCGTGGCCCACCGCGCCACTGAGGCAGTCATAGATAGATAACTCAGACAGATAGATAACTCTTTATACACCACAAATAAAATACAAACAGCAAACAATAACAAGACAATACATTGGAGTACAAAGGTAATGTATGAATAGTTTTTAGTTTGTATCATAAATATTTTACTTAATTTGCCCAGTAGTTTTTTTATTTTATAAATATTTTTCGATTACGGGGTTGGCTTATTTAGAAATAAAAATAGAAAAACATTTATTTTGGACAAAACAGCACATTGCAGAAAAAATAAAATATAGGAACAAACGCACACACACATTAAAAATTTAAAAAATAATAATTAAAGATAGGTACAACACTCATTAATAACATGACATTTAAAGCACTAAACAATACAACATACATACAAACACACTTAGATGGAGGGTACGTAAACAGGTGATGTGCAAATTGTGAATCAAAAAAGGATTAATCTCAGCTGCATTTAGGAGTTTCTCACTTTCGCAATTTTAATTAATTCCCGACAAAAAAAGGAGGTTGTGTTATAAGTATAAAGTGTGTTTATGACTCAGTTTGTTCTCAGTATGTCAGTAGTTTTAACTTCTGTTCTCTTTGGAGTCGGTGTAAGCTAAATAACATTATACATAACTATAATATAACGAGAGTAAACCAAATTTATTAACCAAATTAGGTAATATACACCGTTCTCGGCTCCCGCCTTCTCGAACTAGTTAGCACCTAGAAGTAACTACATTATGTAGGTAAGTTTGTTACAAACCCACTTTTGCTGACACAAGCTCTTAAGAACGACATTGTATATTAATAGATAGACTTAGTTTATTATATAATAACTGTTTAGTTGTTGAAGTAGGTTGTTTAAAAATGTATTTTATATCTAACACCAATTTTATTTTTAAATAAATTCTAATTCAAAATTAAAAAAGTATCTTTATTGGGGGAACAGGAATAACATGGTATATAGTTTGACAACCGAAAAATTTAAAAAATTGCGTAGCGGTGTCAGCGCCCCCTACATTACGAGTATTAATCCCGCACTACATTATTACTTACTATTATTTTCCGCATTAGTATTCTAAGACTATTTCTAAAAAATGAATCACATTTTAAACGCGGTCCCATTAGCCCCAATTAGTGTGTTCCTATATCAATATTTTTTTCAATACAATACAATACAAAAACACTTTATTGTACACAACATAGGAACATAAACAAGTTAAACAAAATAAAAAACAAGTGGACAATGGGCGGCCTTATCGCTAAAAAGCGATCTCTTCCAGCCAACTTTAGGATGGAAAATACTTTACGTAAAATGGAAAGGAGGCAAGATTTTAATCATTCAGAATTGCCCTCAAAAAGCCAAATTATTGAGCAACCACAAACTATATGATTAATTAACGAAAAAAACGAAATATCCACAGAATTCAGGTAATATATCGAACTCGTTATAATATAATTGGCGCGAAAATTGACTTCCTGAGTTGACACGAGGCTGTTAGGTTAACCCTTAATTAGACAGATTTTTTTGTCATTAAAATTTGTAATTTTTTTATTTATTTAAGTTATTATTTAGTATAGGTCTCTAAGAAACATATTTAAAAAAATCTACCTCTTTCAGTTTCCTGAAAAATCTACGTCTAGTATACTGGACGTTACCAAGTTCGTAAGAAATTGATGCCTACCGATCACGTCCAGTATATTTCACATTGCCGAAGAGAACGAATAAATAATTGTATAAATCTAAATTTAAAAAGTAAACAAAAATCTACTATTCCTTTGCATTATTTTTTTATATTATGTAAAACACCATAATATTTTGTAATGTGCACGCGATGCGCTTTCATTTGATACCCCACTCGAGTATATTTGCAGATTTTCGGTTTTCCTTCCCCACTCTCACCCCCATAACTTTTAAACGGCTCAACCGATTTTCATGAAACATGTATAAGACACTTGCGTCAGATTCACCTTTCATACAAAAAAAACTAAATTGAAATCGCTCCATCCGTTAGGGAGCTATGGTGTCCCAGACAGACAGACACGTCAAACTTATAACACCCCTCTTCTTTGTCGGGGGTTAAAAAACAAGTGATTCCGTAGGAAAATGCTTATTATAATTTGGCAAATTGTTCACATAGGTATTTGGTATTTGTTTACGCTTACATTACTAATAGGGACTTATAAGTATTCAAATCTCACTTATGTTTTCAAGATAACAATTACTTATCTATGCAGTCTCCATATTTATAAACGTTTTTTCACAATCAGTCTTAAGTTTTAATAATAATTAGTTTCAACATGTTTTAGTTATTTACCAAAATATTTTATTGTTATTTGCCACCAGCTTATTTATTGTGGAAATTATTAAAACCAGTTTGAGAAACCAAGCACAACCTTTGCTTGCATTTGGAGCATTGTATGTTCGGATTATCGTTCTTGCAGAACTTACTGAGTACATCTGGAGAGAAGAATATATAAAAAAAGTCCAAAAGAGAGTCAGTATTTTGTAAACTAATAACAGTCGTCTGACGGAATATCTATTTATTTATTTATTTTTTATTATTTGTTGCATCATGTGGTTACATATAGGTGTTAACATACTAAATTCCTTATATTATATCAGCCTTATGTCTGAATTGTCCTTTTTTTCATTTGTAGTTCACAGTCAGTGTTTTCATGGTCTTTTTTGCTTGGACAGTAGGAACAGCTTGAATACGTAAATTTCTTTTACGCCTGGTTATTCTTGGTGTTGATGAAGCAATGGACGAAACGTCGGGGACGCAACCAACATCAATGAAGCCAAACTTGGTAAAGCGTTATAATTTACTTCACCAGTCGGTGGTAGCACGTTGTAAACAATAGGAGTCAACATAGGTCGCTCATAATTGATATTGTCTTCCATCTCTAACACACAGCTGTTCTCGCTGGCACGGGCAATATTTTAGTTTCTTGACACCATGAAATGTTCACCTTCAAAGTAAGTCTCATCACTGTCTATTGACATCATTATTTTGGGTTGAATTGTGTATACTTGAGTCGATGGAAGGGCATGCTGAGGAAGAAAATTCTTCAGATCTATTGACATAAATTGCGTCTTCATTGTAAAGCTTCCGTGCCAGTATCTATATCAGAAAGAGCATTTTCAGGCGTTACCAATGCTACTATGCGTTGTCCGCTAGACTTGAAGCTCTGAAAAGGAAAAATAGTAAGGAACAGCAGTTTTATCTGTGGATCCCTAAAAAATATTACAACAAACAACAAAAGTTAATTTTATAATAATACGACAACGGGAAGAATACTAGACATACGATTTTATAATTTGTTTTCTACTACTTTGATAAGGCGAAGAATACTGGACATAGTATTTAGCGATCATTTCATTAGCAATTCGACGACGGGAAGTATACTGGACATGCAAGTTGTGGGTGTCATAAAAACTAAACGGAATTTAGTAAGACAAACAAACTATTGTAACCAGCTTTCTCCATAAGTTATCTGTACTATTCAAGGAAATTTCAACAAAATAAGCCGTAAAAAATGAAAAAAAATGCAACTTACCGATAGGCCGCGAGGCCCGTCCCTTCTCCCCGCCATTTCGCCAGCGATTGCTCGCGTCTCGTCAATGTGTTTGCGTTACCGATTTTTTACAGCTTTCTTCGATAGTAGAGGATGCTATTATACACCGTGTCTCCAAGATATACTGTCTATTTTTTTAGGTAGAATTTTATACATTCAACGGGAAGTATAATGCACACCGTCGAATTAAGGGTTAATGTAGCATGTTGGTGTATTGATAAAAATTGTCGGGATTTTCAAAACAGCAATATAATGTCGTCAATTAATTATAATACAAGCTGACGCGGCAATGTTTGTACCTATAAATAAGAACTCCAAAATTGTAATAACTACAAAATTGTATAAACTGATAAAGATTTGTTGTTCTATTCGATTTACAACTCAGTATAAAAAATGAAGCGTACCTTTTTTTTATGTTGGATAAGCCTTCATTTGACAACAATATCACCTGATGTAAAGTGACGATGTGGTAGACCACATCGTCACTTGAAGAATATTAGAAGATGGAGCATGAAGACCTAAAAGGTAGATGGCTTCTCCAGACCACATTACGAAACACGAAAAAATCGCTTCACGCACTGGCCCAGCCCGGAGGGTGGTGACAAGCCGCGGCCGAAGACTACCACCAGATACTGTTCTTAGCACCACCCGGAAGTCACGTGTAAGGATTCAGAGGGTTACCACTTACGGACGTGAACAGACAAAAACCTCCAACTGTCAAGACAATTATATTTTCTAGATCATTTTTATTTAAAAAATGTAGTTATATTTATTTAAAGTTGACCTGTCCGTATGCCCTGAGCTTCTAAGGAAATAAACGTGTTGACTTTTACTTTGTTTTGCCATATCCACAGCAAACTACAGCTACAATATCTAAAACATCTAAATATAAACAAAATGTTATAAGTAAATAGATTGAATGTTTTTCCCAACAACTGTCATTATAAATTTAACTAATTCTCACATCATCATCATCATCATTTCAGCCGTAGGACGTCCACTGCTGAACATAGGCCTCCCTCAAGGACTTCCAGTAATTTCGGTCGGTAGCAGTTTGTAACCACCGCGAGCCCGCTACTTTCACCAAGTCGTCCGTCCATCTAGTTGGTGGGCGTCCTACTCTCCGTTTGCCGATTCGTGGTCTCCATTCAAGAACTTTCCGGCCCCAACGGCCATCTGTTCTACGCGCTACATGGCCTGCCCATTGCCACTTTAACGAGCTTATTCGCTTGGCTATGTCGGTGACCCGCGTTCTTCTACGTATCTCCTCATTTCTGATTCGATCACGTAGAGAAACCCCGAGCATAGCCCTTTCCATAGCTCGTTGCGCAACTCTGAGCCTATTCATGAGGCCTATGGTGAAGCACCACGTCTCGGAGCCATATGTCATCACTGGCAACACACACTGGTTAAACACCTTCGTCTTCAGGCACTGAGGTATATTGGATGAAAAGACGTTTCGAAGTTTCCCGAACGCTGCCCATCCGAGCTGGATTCGGCGATTGACCTCTTTCTCGAAGTTGGACCTACCTAATTGGACTGTTTGTCCTAGGTAAACATATGCGTCAACAACTTCGAGCATCGAATCCTCAACCATAACAGGGGAGGGCACTACATGGACATTCGACATGACCTTCGTCTTGTCCATGTTCATCCTAAGGCCCACCCGTTGGGAGACTCGATTGAGGCCTTCTAGCATTGTACTAAGTTCCTCCGTCGATTTTGCCATGACTACGATATCGTCAGCGAATCGAAGGTGAGTGATGCATTCGCCATTTATGTTGATGCCTAGTCCTTTCCATTCTAGGAGTTTGAAAGCGTTCTCTAAAGTGGCTGTAAACAGTTTCGGAGATATAACATCTCCCTGCCTAACTCCTCTTTTCAACGGAATCGCTTTCGAACTCTGTTCCTGTACTCGGACTGACATGGTGGCGTTTTTATACAAGCACTTCAACACTTCGATATATCGATAGTCAATTCGGCACCGTTGGAGGGACTCTAGTACCGCCCAAGTTTCTACCGAATCGAAGGCTTTCTCGTAGTCCACAAACGCTAAACAGAGCGGCAAGTTATACTCTTCGGTCTTCTGTATAACCTGCCGCAGCGTATGTATGTGGTCTACGGTACTATAGCCTTTTCGGAACCCGAATTCTCACATATCCTTAACAAATTATAAAGAAAAATCCATAGGTGCGCGACGAAGTTTGAACCCACGACCTTAGGAATGAAAGTGGAGTGTACTTCCACCTGGTCAACACGGCTTTTAAGAAGAAATAATTGGTAAATAATCTCTGCACACCCACCCACCAGTAGCGATATGTTCTTTAACATTTCCAGTTACCACCAAATTTTATTATTCAATTATTATTATAAAATGATTTCACCATTTTGTCTGTTCATAATTAATTTGGAAGATAATGGATAAATTTATGAATTCCCTTCTGACCGGTAATTATAGCAGAATTTCTGGAGCATGAGAGAACAGTTTCATTGGGCTTCAATTGATGTAATCTATAAACAAATATATTTAAATTATTGTATAAAAATTTGCAACCCTTTTCGTAAGATTTAGTTGCGGCGGCCCTCGTTTTCAAAAGAAGTATTAGACATACTTTGGTCCCATTCTTTGAAAAAAAATCGTTAAATGGATAAAGTACCCAATTAATTCATTTTGTAAAAATAAAACATAAAAGGTGTGTGAGCGATTCACACACGATAGAAGTGAAACTTCAGTAAATCGACAAAAGAATAAGAAGAATAAAAAAAAACAAAAAAAAAATACTATGCAAAAAGATTTTGTTCGGGCGGTCACCCATCCAAGTACTGGCGTCGCGCAAAGTTGCTTAACCTTGTTAGCGTTTATGATTGGCTTACCCGACAGGTAAGCCAATCTTATTTCCACTTCCGTTGCATCCGGTTTCAAATCACAACGATTCTAAAGAAGTTTCACTTCAATAAAATAATACAATTATAAATATAGAGATTGATAGAAGAATGAAGAAATGTTAAAAAAAAATGCAAATCAGATGCTTCAAGAGACCAAACTTTAAAAGAGTTTGAAGAACATTCATTCACCAACTCGTACTTGGCCAGCGAGGTGATAATTCAGGCCTAATCTCTCTCGTCAAGACAAAGGGCTTCTGTCTTGACGAGAGAGATTGAGTGTCCCAGGCGACGGTTCTCACCTGATGTTAAGTGACGATGTGGTCTAAGATGGTGCATGAAGACCTAGAAGGTATTCGTGCTCCATCTTCTCCTGGCCACATTAAGAAACACGAAAAAATCGTTTCACGCACCGGCTCAGCCCGCAGGGTGGTGACAAGCCGCGGCCGAAGCCCACCACCAGAGACAGTTTCCTAGCACCACCCGGAGGTCACGTGTAAGGATTCAGATGGTTACCACTTACGGACGTGAACAGACAAAACCTCCATGCTGTAGCGTCATCGTCATCGCTGCTTCGAAAGAAAAATAAATAAAAAATACAAAAGAATAATGACAAAATAACCAATTCTTTTTAAATGTTGCTCTTATAGCTCAACGCTCTTATAGCTTAACCATTCGGTTGAGCTATAAGAGCGAGCAGGAGCAGGAGTCCAGTCCTGAAACGCTGGTCTATGTTTTGTGCAAGCAAACAAAATAATTAAATAAATGAAAACTAAATAATTAAAAATAATCGCCTTCGCATCTGTCTTTACACGGGCGCGATAGTTTCAACTTATGTTAGATTAGTTGATGAATTATGTTAAGATCAACAATCTGTCTGGGTTGAGACCTCATAGAGTATAAATAACACTGTTTATTGGATTCAAACAAAGTTACACGAATGAAATACCAGCTACAGGATTTGCCGAGCTGAAAGAGTCTGAATTTCAAACAGCATTGCATTCTTGAGTTTTATAATATACTTGAAAATGTACTGAGTTTATGCAGAGTAATAATTTTATAGCAGTAAGTATTTTATGGGTTAACTTGCTGAGAAGACGTGAGGCGCCCTGAGGGTGTCAAATAATAATCAACTTCAAAACGTTGAGGTTCCTAATTCGTTTGTATTTTGCTCATTTTTCATAAACATATATTTATAGATATTTAACACGTTGACTGTCCGTGCATAACATGTAATGCATTTTTGGTCTGGCTGTGAAGTTCGTGTATTACATGTAATGCTTTTGCCGAAGACAACTGAATCGCGTTTCCTGGACTGAAAGTGAGAGTTAGAACTTTGATTTCCTAGTGGTGTATGCACAAAGTAAATAAGTAATAAAGTAAGTCACAAATATACGAACAAAGCTGTATTGTTTTATCGAAGTCTTAAAATACAACTCTCCTCGAAATACACCAAGCGAAATGAAACCGAGCTCAAAAGTTTATTTCTCATTTATTCGTGGAATAAAATGTCCACAAAAATATAAACTTGTAAGCCAGCGAGCTTGCAAAGTTGCCTTTGTAAGTGCAGTTTGCGCCATTTGATGCTGAAGGATTGTATTTTGTGATTAAAAAGGAATCCCTCCATTAAGAGATGACGTTATCATTTTATCAGTAAGTTTAAATTATAGGTCTGAAGATGGCAGAGGTTATCTTGATAATGTATCTCAATATGTTTTTTAAAACTAAATTAACCAACACAGTATTTAATAAAATAGACAATTTTTATAAGATTTTATTATTAAAATTGAAATATTTGCGTCTTTGATCACGTGACGTTTTTTTTTCAATATGGCGTTGGTACATCGCTGTTACATATCTGAGTAGAACAACACTGTTATTTGTGTCCACCACTGTCTATAGCAGATACAGATATGTAACGTCACACGTCCGCCATTGTGTAGGCCAAATTTTGTGCCGTTTTTCACGTACTTTTGGAAATTTAAAATTAATTATTGAATTTTTCATAAAAATCATTGTATTTTTAATGAAATATTCATTCGTATTCATTACATTGATGTAATAAGGAGTCAATTAAAATGGTTTTCCCAAAATTTTACAAAAACCCTAATGTGCAATATGACTGGTCTATTTATACATAATTATTATTAATTGCCCTATTTCAATGTTCCATTTGATAAAACTCAGTCCAATACTTAGTTCCATAAATATGTTTAATCATCCGGACTTAGTAGGTACATTTGTAATCAGATGATTTATTGATCGCTCGACTTGTTGGAAATCGCCTTACTTGTTGTGACAAATTTTAGTTCACCGACAGCAAGGAAATACCTATTTGTTTATAAGTCTTAATTTGACTACAACTCACCTGATGGAAAGTGATGATGTGGTCTAAGATGGGGCATGAAGACCTAGAAGGTAGATGGCATATAGAAAGAAGGAGAATTTCATTTTGATTATTCCATTTTGCTAATAAATCTGTTACTTCCAAGTGGATGCCATTAAAATGTAATAAGAATACATTTGGCCCAAAGACGAGCAATTATTCCGATCGGATGATAATTGCCACCGTGAGGTAATTTGTACAATAGAAGCCGGTAATTTTTTTACTTGAGATAGAATAAAACCGAACTGTACCGATTAAATCAGATCTTTACTCTAATTTGAACATAACCATTATCTGATAAACAAAACAAATTGTGTCTTTCGGTTTCATTTTGTCACAACAGCTTATTATGTAAACAGTTACTGCGATAAAACATTATCTGAACAGTAACGATTGCAATTAGCAAAAGCAATTAAGTTTAACAGACCGCGGTCGTTTCATTTTTATAGTTTCTTGTACCTACAGAGCGATAAATAATTGACTCGGAATATTCTTTATCCACATCTATATAACTTTTGGATTCATGGTTATCATCATTATTAACCCCCGACCGAAGATGGTGTTTATATCTGTTCGACGTGTCTGTCTGTCTTATGAAGCTCCCGAATGGATGAAGCGATTTCAATTTAGTTCTGTATCAAAGGTGACTTACACGCGAGGGGTCTTAGATATGTTCGATGAAAATTGGTTGAGCCGTATAATAGTTATGGGGGTGAAAATGGGGAAGAGCAAACATACTCGAGTGGTATATTAGTTAAAAATAAATATAACTTTTTAGGCTTATCTAAGACATCGGGAGAGTAAAAATCAATTAAATCATGTTAAATATCTCATTATTTATCAACATATACTAACGTAAAACCTTCGTGCAAAACCTTTATTTTTTGACTTGAATAATATCAGTGATGCAAGTCGCATATTCATAGAATAATATTTACTTCTAATATCAAGATATATGTGTAGGCTACTTTAAGAAACAAAGAGCCGGCGGCGTCTAGAACTTTTTTGTGGACTTTTTCCATAAATTTTATTGCTTTGCTGGTGTTTTATGAGGATAATATGAAAACCCTACTAAAGGTTCCAACATTATGGCATATCTACTTCTCTGCCATTTAAAAAAGGCAAGGGGATTAACAAACGAATATTAATCGACACAATAAAGAAGACCAAAAAGTGTCAAGGATTCAAACCTAAGTAAATACTACTTAATATACTAAATTATTATCTATACTAATGTTGTATTTTATTTTTTGTTTATTTATTTATTTCAGGCATATAAGGCCCATATAAACATTATACCTTACAGACTAACATACATAAAAATAACTAAATATCATAAGGCCGAAGAGTTATTTTCTGTGTTTGAACGCTCTGATCTCATGAAGTACTCCGATATAAAGTGTAATTTCAGTGTTAGATAGCTTATTTATCGAGGAAGTCTATAAATATATACAGTATATATTGCCGTGGTTTTTAGTGTATAATAATTCTGTTGTTATGTTCAGGACAAACTCAAAAACTACTGAACGGATTTTTAAGTGGTTTTCTGCAATAGATACAAGTAGAGTGATTTAAGAAGGTTTTCGTATTCGAGCAAAGCCGGAACGAATCAGCCATTTATTCAAAAAAATTACATAAAAAACCCATGTATCTATGTATAATATAATGGAAAAATCTTACATTTTAGAACAGAGTATACTAGTTTAAGAGAAATCTAACTTATATATCTATATTCTATCTTGGGCTGCCTGCTCCAATTAACAATACGTAATTATCTGATAATCAGGCAGGTCTAATCTATTGTTAGCGCTGGCTTTTGTTCGCGCTAATTGGCCTATCATTCCTTATGCACCTATTCAGCACAGATTTAGAACCTAGAACGTGCGGTGTAGATTTTCACATCACCGTATCTTACTGTTTCTGATTCGATCCCATTGAGAAAAACATATTTATTTTGATAAGTTGGACCACGGGACTCTATAAAGGTGATGTGGTTTACTCAGCACATCACCCTATTATCGTTCCCACTGCTGGGACATAGGGACATATCTCTTGGCAAGAAAGATCTAATCTCTCTTAATTCACCACGCTGCCCAAGTGCGGGTTGGTGAATGTCACACGCCTTCAAACTCTTTAAAGTTCTCAGAGCATGCGGGTTTCGTCACGATGTTTGCCTTCACCGCTAAAGCACGTGGTGCGAGGCGGGGTTTGAACCCACGACGTTCGGAATTAAAGTCGATTGTGCACCCACTTAGCCAACACGGCTTTTTTGTGGTCTACTAAAAAGTACTAAGTAGTAATCTCCGTGGCATTGAGCGACTACGATCGTATTCAGAAAGACCTATAATGATTATGAAGTCCTGCTTGTCGACAGGACTTTCTGCTTATTTATTATGCACTTTGGTGAGGCCTTTAACTGGTGAAACTTTAGCTTTAAATATACACATAAGGGACACGTTTAAACACCATTCACGTAGTACGGAACATTTTGAAGCGGTTTGTTTTTATGATGGTCACGCGTCAAGTTCACGCCGGTTATCCTCAAAACCGTTAACGTGTCTACTCTGGCCGATTCTGCAAAGAGTTTCCATTGAGAGGGCTCAGTATTAAACTTTTAAAATATCTCTTTTGAGCAACTTTGGGTCTGTGGAGCTGGCCGCATATTCTCCGCTTCGTCCTGTAACTCGGAGAAGAAAGCTTCGCTACTCTCTCGTTGGGCAGCTAAATCAGGTGCCTAACGAGCACCCAACTACACTAGCTGTCTTCGCATTATATCTATACAAAGTATATCAACATTGTTATATACATCAGAAAGGGTGTGAATGATACGCACAAGTACAACATTTCGATTTAGAGCCCTATTTTTAAAAAAAGGCTTCATATGTGTTTAAGCCCAATCTTATCTCTAGGTCATGTTAAGGTTCGTTTTTATTCATAAATTGTAAAAAAAGTTCCAGTTAATCTTTATCAGTGATTATTAATATAATTGAATAATATAGCAATAGAATAGAAAACACTTTATTGTACTCCACACAAATAAATAATAAACTTTACAAAGACCTTAATTCAAATAAAAATGGGATACAAAGGGTTATGCTAAAAGAGATAGGTTTTACTTTAATATACACGTTCCAAGGTAACTCACGATAAAATTGGTGTTACAAATTTACACTTTAAAGTTTTTTTCAGATAAAAGGCTTCCAAATCGAAAAATCCTAATATAAAATATGCTCACCTGGTGCGTACTATTTACAACCTTTACGCTTTATATTTACCAATATTGAAACACTTGTGTAATGAAGCACTACATTTCGGATTAATTATTCACTGGCAAAAAACTCTTTGTCGACTTTCGTCAGCACTGTGGTAATATGGACAAAAGCACATGGTGAAGTTCCTCTAATGTTGCCCATCGTTGGATTCGGCGATTGACCTCTTCGAAGTTTGACCTTTCTAACTGGACCGACTAATTAGCTATATAGCGTCGAACGTCAGCTACTGCGTTTGAAGTTAGCTTTGTATTTAAACTAGATTTAAAGGTATCTTGATATTTCAAACATTAATATGATCATTTTGAAAACGGGTTTTACTGTAAGCTGTGACGGCATTAAATATGTCCTCCGACGTTTATATTCCCCTCAAGAAGAATTTTTTATCAGGGAAGCGGGAGTGTTTGTCCTGTGAGCTCGCGTAAGTTTTGATAATTAACTAGATAGACAAAATTTTACCATCTTATTAGTTTTGTAATTAATTGTCGGTAATCCAGAAGGAATTCCGAAGGTCGTGGGTTCAAACCCCGCCACGCACCTCTGGATTTTTCTTCTTGAGAAATTTATGTGCGCTTTAAACACGTGATTTAACGGAGAAGGCAAACATCGCGAGGAAACCGGCATGTTCTGAGAACTTTAAAAGAGTTTGAAGGGCATGTGACATTCACCAACCCGCACTTGGCCAGCGTGGTGAATTAAGGCCTAATCTCTCTCGTCAAGAGAGAAGTCCCTGTGTCCCAGCAGTGGGAACGTTAATAGGGCGATGATGATGAATGCAGCTTCTTTATTTTATGTAATTTTAGAGAAATTCAAATGATGGTATTAGTGGCACTACCTTTAAATCCACAATAGCCAAACCACATTATTATCTGAGTGTTTTCTAAACCAACATTCATGCTCCAGTGGTCATCTTTGTATTTGTGGGCAAGATTCATAGACCGTCGTATCACTCCATACTAACCCTACTATCTACTAATTACGACTCTAGATCTACTAAGCATATTAAACATTCTAAACTGACAAATCCAAAAAAAAACATTATCAACTAAATGTCAAATTTTTCTATCTATCTAAATTTTTATAACACCAGCGTCAGGCCTAAGAGTTTTTTTGTCACATAACCTATAATAAAGTTACTGACCATGAAGTTTTTATATTCCTACCAGTTACATTTATTTTTTGAGTCGATTTTATTTCGAAAGTTTATCTAAAATACTTAAAAACATATATCAATTTTAAAAGCGTGATGACTAAAAAACTAGTTTAAATAAGAATAGGAATAAGAATCATTTATTTAGATAAAATATGAGTAACTTTAAAAGGTTGTTCGTTTAAAAAAGCTTCTACATGTTTTGGTGTATGTCCTACGGGTGCCTGCTCATTCTAGCTACCCATAAGATAATTCCTACAAAGGTATTGATAATTAAAATTCAATATACTTAAAAAGAACTATAAAAATAGAATAGTCCTTTAATTTTCTACGAGATGTCGTTACTCGGGGCTTCACTCGATAATACAAAGTGTAGAAAAATTCGACCTATTACGTAATGGCACGTTGGTGTAATTGGTAGCGCGTTGGGGCGCTCTCCCGGAGATGAAGGTTCGGATACTGTGCGCGCGAAGGTTACGGACGTGCTTAAATTTTTTTCTGCATATAATTTAAAAAAGAACTTTAAAAGTTTCAAAATTATCGTTAGTAACACTATTCATTTAAAAACCGGGATTTACATCTTTCTTTGAAGATTGTGGATTCAAATGTAGCCGAGCCTTTGGATTTTTCTTCTAGAAATATGTATGTGCGCTTTAAAAACGTGCTTTAACGGTGAAGGCAAACATCGTGAGGAAACCAGCATGTTCTGAGAACTTTGAAGAGTTTGAAGAACATGTGACATTCACCAACCCGCACTTGGAAATCGTGGAGAATTAAGGCCCAATCTCTCTCGTTAAGAGAAAAGTGCCTGTATCCCAGCTTCCCACGGCTTTAACAGGGGACGTTAACAGGTGTTGATTTTTTTTTACTTATTTCTTTCAACTTTTTGGTAATAAAATCAAATCAAAAAGTTTATTTTAAAGTAAAATTTTCAGACATATAAACATATTGATATGTTATAATAGGACAAATAATAATAAACCAAACCAAAATACAATAATAAACATGAAATATAAATTCATAAAATAACACTGAAATAAAGCAATTATTTAGTTACAAAAAGCTATTTCAACCGATTCTTGTATTTCTGAAAACGTAGTTCACAATTAAATGTAACCATCACAGTCAAATTTGAGGTTTGAGGTTAAGTAAAGGAATCTCTGAATCTAGAGATACTATAAATCAAGATGGCAGTGCAGTCTATAAATTCCAGCCAGTAATGGCCGCTTTGGTTCATCGATCGGTCTTACCAATTGAATTATTAATTTGTTATTGTAATCCCGTCAAAGCCTGGGACGAGGTTCAGCAAATATCTCGGATATTAGGTCAAGTGGAGCCTTCTGAGGTAACGGTTCACCTTCGTTGAACAATGATTCACCAAATTGCAAAGCAAATTAATTCTTCAACGGTTTACTTTACTCATATGACATTTTAATAAAACAGAACGGGTTTTGCAAACGGACCGTTCAAATTTAAAGGACGATGTTTGGTTGGATAAAGATAAGTAGGCACGGAACAATGAAGTTTTATATTTTGAAATAGAAGAAGAAGATGGACATATGTGGATATATATATATACATATATATAGCTATTAGGTATATCTTATATATAAAATTTACCTGTCACAGTGTTCGTTACCATACTCCTCCGAAACGGCTTTACCGATTGTTGCCAAATTTTATATGCGTATCCAGTAGGTCTGAGAGTCGGCTTCTATCTATTTTTCATTTTGCAAAACAACGTTCGCTGGGGTCAGTTAATAAAGTACCTCTATAAATGTTATGTATATATTTAAGCAAATATAGGTAATTCATATGATAATCTGTCTGACTTGTATGTACACGCTATCCATATTTTCTGCATTACAGTTCTACATACCCTAAGATTTGCTGCAAGAAAACTCTAACAGGGTTAAGCTCGTCTTTGTACATGACATAAGTTTTAACTCATATTTATTGTATTTGTTTCTGTGTGCAATAAAGAATTTAAGATAGACTACTAAAGTAGTAGTGGATATAATGCGCCCGGAAACAGCTGGGTGAATAAAGTCTACTAAAAGTGTACTTGATGCATCTGGGTGCAAAAACCCAGGTGAATTATGTTTACCGCCCCATATTAAAGGGCTTTTCAAACTTCTTAATACTAGCTAAAAATCAGACAAAGTAATTAAAAATATAATAGTCTATAATTTAACTAAACTTGCAAATATTTTGTATGAGGAAATAATAAATAAATGAAACGGACTAATCATATGTGTAAATTTTTTAATTACGATTATATATTTGCCAATTTTTCAATTATTATAATGGTATTTTGCAATTGCAAATTCCCTAATTACGGACGAAAAAAATAAAAATAATATAGGTATAATGTATAAATTTAACTTATAACTACAACTTTATTTTGAATGCATACTTATTTTGATTTGGTTTGTTTTAACACGCGTATCTCATGGACTGCTGAACCGATTTAAAAAGGTAGCTTAATATACAGAAAGGCCCAGTTTACCCAGTTTTACCGCGGAAAATACAATAGCCCACGGGAAATTCAAAAAAACACGGGTACTAGATATCTGATATATTTAATACGATAGGCATACATATATATATATATATAATAAATATTTTTATAACACCCAGACCAAGGAGAAAGTGCTTGCAGAACATACAAACACATTCACCCTTGGCGGGAATCGAGCCCACTACCTCTAGCGCCGCAAGCAGACCCTCGCCCGCCGCACCACTGAAGACACTCAATTAGATAAGTATTTACCAAAATGCATCTCTTTAGTATATTAATCTTCTACTACCCAATTACAAGCATTTGAAGCATTGAATATCGATTGCAAAGGCTAACAATGTAGAAACTGGTGATTTTTTTAAAACATAATGTAATCATTTCATTTTTTTCAACTCTATTTCGTGTTTTATTGTAACATAAAATAATAACCGTAATAGCCTACCTAAATACTTTCATTCTTGTTTTTGTAACAGCTGTACTGGCAAGAGCGGCGTCCCCTTATACAACCAATGTTTGCTTAAAAGGGGTTCTCCAAACCCATCAAATAATGTTTATAAATTAAGTTACTTAAATAAATGTTTTATGATTTTTTATGTCCATAAATATACATTTATATTTTGCAATTAAATAAAATACAGCTAAGCATTACGTCCATTTTGAAAACTGATATTATATAAACTATGACGAATATTCATCATCATCACCCTATTAACGTTCCCACTGCTGGGACACAGGGACTTCTCTCTTGGCAAGAGAGATTAGGCCTTAATTCACCTAATGTCACATGTTTTCAACTCTTTAAAGTTCTCGGAACATGTCGGTTTCCTCACTATGTTTGCCTTCACAGTTAAAGCACGTGTTTAAAGCGCTCATAAATTTCTCAAGAAGAAAAATCGTGCGTGGCGGGGTTTGAACTCACGACCTTAGGAATGAAATTCGAGCGTCCTCCCACTTAGCCAACACAGCTTTTTATGACGGATATGATGTGAATCTATTTGTGTAGCTCGCGCTAGTTTTGAAATGATGCATGTTGCCCCTGATTGTACCTACGCCAGTTTCAGTGTGCCATTTCTATTAGATTGGAGATAATTATCAACAAAGCTATCTACACGATTACTCCTGTTGGTGGATTGCGTATTTGGTATTACTAGACAAATTCATAATAACACAAGAGACAGTGATTTTGTTAATAGAAAACATGTATTTTACAGTGTACTTTTTGTATACTACATAGCAAAACGCATATCGATTCAACGATTTAAATATAAATTAAAGTTTTAAAATTTGTCTATTAAACATTTAGTTGTCTGACAGCCGATTAGTTCGGTTACGTAGTAATTATATTATTCTGTGGTTCGGACTTAGTGTAACCCTGACTGATTGACTCATTGCCTAATTAGTAACACCAATCTGCCCTTAATCAAACTTTTGAGAAGAAAACTTACCTACATCAGACAACATAAATTAAATGATGCTACTTTGAGATAACTGCTAGTAAATCCATCTTAAAATCACTTCCAAATTAAACTTGATCCATAAAATCAAAATAGGAGATTTTGAGTGGCTTACTTCAAGCTTCAAACATTGTTTGGGAAACAAGGCATAAGTCACATTTCCATAAAATCATGTTATGTACCTACAAGAACTTGGAACTTGTCCGCAAGCGATGAATAATTAAACGGAGACAAAAACCTTGAAGAAACTTCTGAATCCACTTAAAACTTGTGAAAAATCTCGATTTTACAAATAAGTTACTTTGTAAAATATCTGAACTCAGGGCCAGTGTAAATGGGACCGCGAATAAGTATGAGTTTAGAGTAAAAAGTGTCTGTAAGGTTGGTGAAAACTTGTGGCTTGGGAATAAACTTAAGATTATTACACATTCTAGGTTGTTAGCAACACGAGGCGCCCTCTTGCGGCGTTACCTGGAAGCTGTCAAAAAAACAACAAGATGGCGCCGAGAGTTAAATAAAAGGACGGTCTACGGACCGGCGCAGGCATTATTTTCTAGAATTTTGTCAGATTAACATTTAATAATTTGTACCTATGTCGAGTAGTATATTGATTTATAAAGAATAAAGATACTTTAATTTCTATCACGGTTTACTTTTAATTTCTTATTGTATTGTTTATCTTGTGTGTGTGTGTAATAAAGTATTTTCTATTCTATTAAATTATTTAGATGTGTACGTTTCTGTGTTTTAGATGAAGGAAGCTGATGTCACAACGGTGTTGTCGCAAGTGTAGAAATTTCCTAGATTGATGATAAAAGAAGCATTGAAACCAATAATTTAGTGCCATTTCAGAACTATTACCATTAACGTGATTTTAATAAAATTAAGCAACGTAAGACAGTCTCCAAAATAAGTCAAATAGATTATTATTATTTATTTAATTGAGGGTTACATACCTGGCACACCTACCCCGCAGTCGATGTCGAATGCAAAGGTAAACGAAACTCCCACTAAATAACCCTTTTGGGCCACATCGCTGCCAGTAAAGTGGAGATATGCACCGGATATCCGGCCGTACTGTAAATAGCTGGCCAATTTTGAGGTCAGCCTGCAACGCCTTCTTGTCGCGGTCAACGCGTTCTTGGCTCAGCTGCAATCAGAACTGCGGACGAAGGTAAATCGAATGTAACTATTATTTTGTCACTAGGTCACCTTACTAGGTGATCTCCAAAAAGAAAAAAGGTGTGTGTGCGATTCACACACGATAGAAGTGAAACTTTAGTAAATCGACAAAAGAATAAGAAGTACAAAAAAAAAACAAAAAAAAAAACTATGCAAAAAGATTTTGTTCGGGCGGTCACCCATCCAAGTACTGGCGTCGCGCAAAGTTGCTTAACCTTGTAAGCGTTTAAGATTGCTTACCCGACAGGTAAGCCAAATCTTATATCCATTTCCGTTGCATCCGGTTTCAAATCACGATTCTAAAGAAGTTTCACTTCAAAAAAAAAACTTTAAGTCTGGTCCCTCCATTAGCCTTATCTTGGTAGAGGACTAAAAAGATAATTCGCTTTCATTCGCATTAATCATTAATTAATTAGTATTAATAATAATTTAAATTATTAAGAAAGCAAATACAAATTATTAATATTTTTTTCTTGCAAGCGAAAAATCAAGACTATACATTGTAGTTCGCGTGACACAGCGTTTTCGCGCGATTTGTACTAAAATTACAAATACAAAATACAAAATGTTTATTGTGGTAACAAAATGATACAGAACATTATCCGTTATTGGATGCCTCCTTTTAAGTACTAAGTACCTGTATTAAGAGACAACGCTCTTCCATAGAATACACTTATCTATTAACTTATATTGGTAATAAATAAAATAAACATTTTCACACAACACAAACAAACAATAAATAATCAATAAAAAACACATCACTTTTTGAGGGTAGAGGCAAAATAAAAGTAAGTCAAATGCACTGTCATATCAGCAACTAAAGGCAAACCTCATTAGGATAGGAATGTTGGTTTGAAAATTATTACTAAATTACGAAAAAACACCCTCTTTGGCACTTTAATCCTATATCTCTTAGCACTTTCTAATTGATACATCGAAAAAAAGGTGTCCAGTATATTTGGCAGGATTATCAGCCGGACTAAACAAAAAATTGATTTTTTTATGTAGTCATCATGCCTACTTAGAAAATTCTAAAGCTTAGATAGTCTATAAGTATATATACTTTAATATAATAGTCACAGAGAGTATATAATCACTACGTTTTAAATTTTTTACGTTTTTTTGAATAGTCAGTTCAGTTCTTATTATTGGCATCGCGCTTGCCATATGTTACGACTTGCCAGTGTCATTCAGTTACTTGAAAGATTTTTAGCTATACAAAAAAATTTATCGGTATCAAGAATGCAGAAACTTAAAGTTGACCAACCAGATTAAGCGAGAAATAAAAAAATCGAACTTAACATACTATAATTACAATATAATATAATATATTATAATAGTCTAATGATCTGGATATTTATTGCCAATACCAAGAAAAAGCAGATTGATTTATGTCAACGTTTCTCATGTCACGATTTGATAGAAGAAAACGCCAAAACGAATGTATTATGTAGTTTTAAACGTAGTGATACGCAATCTAATAAAAGAAGAAGAAGAAACGTTGTGATTATAATTAGTCGATAAATAAAAATGGCGTTCAACTGAGTAACATTTATTTAACTTGACACTGGCAAACTGACGCTTCAAGCGCAGAGTCCATTATAAGAAATTGAATTGATTATATACCAGAGAGTATAGAGGTGTAATCACAACGTTTTATTATATACTCTCTGGTAGTTATTTCAAAAAATGTCATGTCTAGTACTTCTTAATGGTTTTTAAAATTTTCCAGCGCATTTAATGTAGTATTAAGTTTTATATTTCGACTATGCCTATCGAAATTCCCGTTTATCTGAAGAAATTCTGCAGAGACTGGTAAATAAATAAGCAAATAATGTTGAGGTTCAGCGATCTTCGAAAGGTTGTTGTTGACACCCTAGGAAGTGACGGATATCTTACTGGTAGCTTTCACAATGCCGATACGATATCTTATAGGAGAATTAAATATAAAAGAAAACGTTTTATTTACATCATAAACACACGATTAAAATTATAATAAAAATAAATACTAAGGCAGTATAACAAAAATACTATTTACTTATCAAACTCGGGCGCAAATTGGTTTCTCAGCATACTGCTGTTGAAGCTCAGGAAGCTGGCTACAGCGCTGGTTTTCAGTTGTACCGTAGTGTAAAGCGCTAGGGGGCGCTAGAACGCGAGGCAGTCACCATCAATAAATTGAGTATCAGTATTATATTTAAGTATGGAGTAAATAATTATGTAATTTTAACATAATCTGATGGGTAAATAATCAGCAAAAATGTCTCAGAATCACGGCCTCCTGGTATCTCCTGCCGAAAAATGAACAAGGCTTTGGCGCACCCACCAAACCCGTATTGAATCATAGTGGAATGTTATGTTCCATCCCTTATTTTATGATGGAGGGAAGGCTATGTCCAGCACGGCCTTAATTATACCGCATAAAATATAGATTTAATAATATGACGCCACATTATCTACTGATATCATAATACTGCTAATATTAAATGAGACTTTAAAAACCTAGCTATTGTCGAACTGACAAATACACATTGAATTATTATCAGAAACCTGTCACCCGAATTATAACATTTCCAAAGTTGGATATCGTGAGGAACGAAATGTCGTATCGTAGCATGCTATTTGGTTTTGTAGAATATACTTTGTTATTTATCGTACACGCTACGAGCATTCTGGTAAACAGGCAAACATGTTCGGAAGCGGGCTGTCTAAGTTTTTGTGGCATGGAAAATGTTGGCTGCTCGGTTCGTAGCGTCAGGACTCGGACACTTGTTTGTGTCCACGTAATCTCAGTTTTTGTGAGTGTTTGTGTGTGTGTGTGTGTGTTTTCTACTCTTCATCAGAAAATGCGGAACTTGCTAAAACCCTGTTTTAAGAAAATTGGGCAAAGAACTTTTATTTATTTATTTATTTACAATTCAATAAAACATCTTTACAGGTTATTTTTTGGGCCCTAATGCGATGTTATATTTATATTTATTACAAACACAACAAAACAGATTTTAATAATAATTTAAATAGATTAGTATCATAATAATAACAATAAATCATCGAAAATATGAATAAATAATAACCAATATAAAACAACGATAGTTAAAAATCAATTCAGAAATTCATAATTAATGCAAACAATAATTTTAAATACATAACTAGTGGTAGGTACATTTAGTTTCAATAACCACCTGTGCCATTTGTAAAAGTTTCGGCAGGCTATTAAAAAATATATCCACATTGTTCATGGAGAGTAGGTTAACTTGTGCAAAGCTCTATTTAAACTTGATCTTCATGGTACCTAATTTACTCCAATCAATTATAGGCGCATAGCAAGACTGTAGCTGATTTTAAATTGCTGTTGTCTCAGGCACTGACCAAAAAGTAATTTATTAAAAAATGAGTATGTTCTAATAGTCTATAAATCTGTTCCAGGTGGTGTTTTATGATTCGAAGATGGCAACACAGCGGATCGCTCGAGCCGACACCCCACGATTACGCGTACAAACTCGCCAAAGTGCCTCTCACTCCGCACATCACTCTTCTATCCTTCAGAGCCTCCACCAACTTCCTCTATCTCAGTCTTGCCAATCCTGACTCTGACCTCATAGAGTTTACTGAACTCTGCAAAGAAGAGGACCCTTGAACCTCTGTTAAGTTTGAACTACTATAGAGATCAAAATTAATATTATTACTTCATCCCAAATCAACCTGCTCTTGGTACCAAAACGGGGCAGGTTATGTGCAAATATGCATTGTTTTTGTGTTTTTGTGATTTGTCAATTGTCTTAGTGTAAGTCATGTAAGTGTATTGTGTTAAACATAAAATATAAAGACATCGTTTCCGTTTTCGTTTATTTTACGCCGCGGGCAAGGGCATAGGAATGTTCCTCACCCTATTTCCTACAGTCGTAGAAGTCCTGGCCAAGGGATATACACGTCAAATTCACTTGCGGGAATTGGCAATTTAGATCAAAAGTTGATGGCGTAAGACTGAAATAATTTTAAATAATAAAATAATGAAGTAATATACATTATGATGAATTTTTTTATTTCATGATGTGATAATTGTTTTAGTTCCATTATAAGTAACCTGCCTGCCTGCCCTCCTCCCGATAGACGCTCTAGATGTCTGGAACTGAAATTTCTATAGTTTGGCTATAATAGTTACAGTGTGCAATTAGCAAGTTTTGTTCTTTATACATCTGTAGCAATTTATATTCTCTTTGTTTTCTGTCACTTTTTTCTTGTTCCGTGTCTACACATAGGAAAGATACATAGTAAGGAACTGGTTACACATAATGTGTTATAAGATTGACAAAAAATAATATAGATTATAATATCTTTAATCCAACTTATAATAACAATGAAATTCAAGAACAACTACAGACAACTGTCAGAATGAATTATGATTTTTTTTCTGTAGCTTTCATAAACAAAAACATTGAATATCAAATTTATTTATTATTTTATGTTTCTTTACCAAATTTTTTTGTTTAACATGTCTGTATATTTTATCAAACTTTGGTCATGAATATAACTTTAAATGCATTAATAAATCAGAAATGAGGTTCAAGATACATAATTACAAATGTAAATATTGCCATTGAAAACAAATAAAAACAAAATCATGTGTGACCAAAGCTCCGAAGACCCAAGCAATAAAAACCATGTGTAGGATTTCAAATAGGTGCAGAAACCGTTTGAGGAAGATATTTTGTTTAAAATACTGGGAGAGGTTTGACTGTTGCAACTGTTGCCGGCGTGTGAAAGGTTGGTGCAGAAGAATGTGTCATCGGTCCGCGGTTGCCAGAAGAGAAGAACACACCACATACACTCCTGTTACAAAAAGAAAGTATCCATTCAATCCACTTTACCACAAGAGTAAGTAAGCTAATAGCAAAAACAGCAAATCTTGCCACAAGTGTACTATAATACCTTCAGAATCAGTGAGAGCTACCAATTAATATCGGTGTCAATAGATGATGCATCAAATAATGATATGATAAAAATCTTCGATAACCTCGATACACATGGGTAAATGTACAAAGAAAATTGAGAATTTTGAAAATGGCTCCCAAATGCCTAAAAAAATTAAAGGAATGCTGTATACGGATATATCCTTGTGGAGGAAAGAGCAAACATTGCTGCAAAAGATGTTGGAAGTCCTTTAGAAATGTTATTACGTGCAAATGGTGTAAGAAACGAAGACAAGAACCTAAAAGAACATATCTTTACGAAAATAAAGACTGTACAACTTGCATAGACAAACCCAAATGCAATAAACGTAAAAGAAGTCCCAAATCAACTAGGAAAGTACCCATTGTGTATATCAAGTCTGATCGGACTGTACATGGTTAAAGCACTGCAAATATCTTATGATTTAAAACGGCCAACAAGTCATAATGTTAGACTGCATGTCTAGAAAATGTAGATTTTGATATTTTAAACAAATGCCGAGTAACACTTTTTTTATTAAATAAATTTGTAATTATAACGTATTAAACAACACATAATTGCTACAAATTTAATTGATAAGCTAAAAAGTAGGGCGTCAAGTATGTTTTAAATTTTTAAACAACGATTCTTACAATATTGCAATAAAAATGGGTGAGAAAGAAAGTGATGGTTTCTTAACAAAATTACAAAAAAAAACAAAGTACAAAAATACATTAAAAAATTCAGTCATATAAAAAAAAATATTTAGGTGCCGTAAGAAATTCAAAATATTTTTTTGAAAATATTTGTTCTTAGTAATGTATGAATTTTGTTTTTATCTATTTTCATTAAATGGATCTTTTTCTTTTATGGATATTTTTTTTGTTATTTTCGAACCTTACATATAAATAAATATTCTTTATTGCGTGAGTTTAATTCCTTAGAGAATTTAACAACTGCAAAGTTTAGGAAAGTTCCGAAGAATGTCGCACGCGCCGATGTTGAAATACACATAGTCAGTCAGCGTCGTGAGTAAACAAATGGGTTAATGCCACTATGCTGAAATTTTTAAATACCTAACAAAATCTACAATGTTTCCAAAACCCAAAATCTCCAAAATCTACAATGGAAACATTGTAGATTTTGTTAGGTACGTACTAAATACCTTACTGGAACCAAATATTTAGTACAAATTCCGCGCCCACTTCTTCCTGGCAAGATTCTACTAAAATAACTTGCAAGTGCACCGCCCACACACACATGCATAGGCTAACCAGAGAATGAGCACGCACAACCACCAAAACGCAGAATCCAAAACAAGTCAACTAGTTTCGCCTCTCCACTAAGCATCATCAGGACCACACCACCAACGTTAGACCCCACGCCACATTCAAATCTCAGCCACCACCGACGCAGGGCACTCCAGGTGTTGACTCGCCGAAACCCAAACGCAAAGACAAGCAATTAATTAGCTTCCTCGTGGCTTCTAAGAATGCCCTCGGGTTCGTGAGGATTTATTATCACTGCGCTATTAATCATCAACACCCTATTAACGTTCCCACTTCTAGGACACAGGGGCTTCTCTCCTGACGAGAGAGATTAGGCCTTAATTCACCACAATGGCCAAGCGCGGGTTGGTGAATGTCACATGTCGATTCCCTCACGATATTTGCCTTCACCGTTAAAGCGCACATAATAATTTCTAGAAGAAAAATCAGGAGGTCCGCGGCGACGTTTGAACCCACGACCTTCGGAATGAAAGTCGACTGTGCTCCCACTTAGCCATCACTGCGCTATTACTTCCTCGCATCCCAGGACTGGGCTGCTGCATAACCAGCCGCAGCGCATGTATATAGTGTACGGTACTGTAGTCATTTCGGAACCCTGCCTTTTCGGGGGCTGGAAGTCATCAAGCGTTCGAGACGATTTACGAGGACTCTATAGAACAGCCTATAAACATGGCCAAATGCTAGTTTTCTCAGCTAGAAGCTTTTAACGCCACGTTTTTTTGAAATCATTTATTTATTTATACAGGGTTGTGTGAACATGTTACCCTCACGCCACGTTGCACATGTTTTTTACCGCGGGAACAACCTATTTCCCATCCCCAGTACCCATCCTCGGTAAATGGGCTATCTAACTAAAATATTTTTCAAAACAGATCAGAATTGTCTGCATTGCGTGTAAACAAACAAACATTCAGCTTTATAATATTAGGATAGATGACATTTTATAACAGTCTGGCAGAAGGAACAGGAATACCTACTACATGATACCAGTACTATATGAAAATCTCTAACTATTATGTACAAATCTGTGCGATGTTATAAATTTAATTTCAAAATGGTGATCTGATTATAGTGTACCTAATACTTATTATGATAATTTGATTTTTAATGATTATAATTTGATTTTAGTCATATTATTTAATTCTTGTTAATTATTTTATTATAATCAATTTAATGTAATCAAAATTATTTTTATTTTTATATTATTTAATTATGTTCTTGTATGCAATTTAATTTAAATTAATAGATATTTTATGAATTTTGTTGTTTTCTGTTAATTGTATTATTTGTATGGTTATGATAATAATATGATTATAATATATTTTCTATGTATCACGTCCACCATAGAAATGGTCCTTACGGAAGACCAGCGTGGGTTGTACTGCATACTTCCCGCTTATGCTGAGTAAGGTCCATTTTGCAGTGCTGAAGACAAATTATTTGTTTAACTATAATTATAAGTTGTATAATTTTTATGTTGATGTAATTTGTGTTTAGCTGCAAATAAATGATTTCTATTCTATTCTATTCTATGAATTCATTAATGGCCAAAGCTGTGATTGGTGACGGTCGTACGAGTCGATGAACCTCTATTTATTGTTATAACATTTGTTTTACATTTAATATACTCTACACCTGCCACCACAACAGTCCGCCGGACTATTAAACAAATTTATATTTTAAAACAATAGATAAAATCTACACTTATTAAAGTGCTATATTTTATCACCCAACTAACCCATAAACAGTCTTAATTTATGTTTCCACTACGGTATTTATTTTCCCACATTCCAGTTTCTGCCAAGATTAAAATATAATGCAAGTGGAAAACGCAAAGCTATCTTTTAGATAGGCGTTGATGAATCGCCTAGTGCTGGCGTGTGCCTTCTGCATCCATCACAGATAAGAACTAGGCAATACCACCGTTTCTAACTCCAGTTAAGCACGCAAGACTTACTGGCGAGATAACTCGTCTTTAAAACCTGTTAAAACCTAACTTGGCTAGCCGATTGCTACCACCGAGGCGTGGCGCAATCAAACATGTGGTGAACATAAATCCAATGAGAATATAAATCACTAGTGTAGTGTATCTTGAACTCAAGTCAATCCAATTTCTTATACGTGGACTGTGCTTGAAGCGTCAGTTCGAAAATAGAATTATAAAGTGAAAAAGATGTTACTTAGTTGAACGTTATTTTGCGTGACGTGTCAAGAAATATTGACCAATGTTAAACGATGTCACCATACCTACATTATTTTGATTTGACAGTAATGTGCATTCCAGTTGATTTTTATACTCGCTATCTCGTCGTCGTCGCCTGGATAAGTCAATTCATATTTTGAAGTCATATTTATGATATTAAATGAAAATATACTTAAAATATCCCAATCTGTTTGTTTCATATTACTTCTGCGTAATTAAATCAAAAATAGGTTCGTGTACTTCTTTTCCACGTTAACTTAAGGTGGCGATAAAAAAAAATCATTTCACATTTATTCATACAACATTCGTTGAAAGTTTTTTTCACATAAGAGATCAATGCAAAGCGTATTATTTTATTAAAATTAATGCAATTAAAATTATCCTATGACCACGGGGAAATAGATTATGCCTACTTTAATTAAAACTTAAGTAAATCACGGTCCTCTAATAAAGACATACGTGGCCATACATAAACAGACAAACTTACCCTTCTTTTATGATACCCACTTCAGTTTACGAGCAAAGTTCGGGTGTAAAACTAAATAACTATAAAAGTAAAAGGCAAATTGGACCGATGCTAGGAATGTTCTTACTTGTTTCTTTGTAGTTTAACCTTTTTGTTTAAAGTAGCGATGTCTGAAATGCAATAAAGTATCGATACATATCGATATCGATATTTTTGAAAGTAATAATATCGATTTATCGGCATGGTTATTAAAGTAAACTGGTCAATTTTACTTCAGTCACCTTAGGTAGGTACCAGTAAGTTAAGTAATCTTTATAAATAAAAATGAATTGATGTTCGTT
The DNA here is from genome assembly GCA_929108375.1 of Gymnoscelis rufifasciata. Classification (NCBI taxonomy): domain Eukaryota; kingdom Metazoa; phylum Arthropoda; class Insecta; order Lepidoptera; family Geometridae; genus Gymnoscelis; species Gymnoscelis rufifasciata. The sequence continues at coordinate 15,945,977 of OV815303.1, forward strand.
AGTCTGATTAAAACTCGAGAACGGCTGAACGGATTTATCTTATCATAGTCTTGAAATGTTCGTGGAGGTCTAGGGAAGGTTTAAAAGGCGAGAAAAAATCGGATAATTTCCGGTAAAAAAATTGAATAAAAACCCGTGCGAAGCCGGGGCGGGCCACTAGTATAAGATATTTACTAATCAATAGAATAGACATCAATTTTAATGTATCAAGAACAGCAATATAAAATATTAATTATTTATTAACTGAACCAATATTTATCCCATAGAAGATAAGAGAGAAGAATAACTCTAACATAAGAAAACCTCTTTGATATAAGTGCTCTTTGATTTATGACTTCTGTTATTGGGTACTGCCAGATTTACAGCAGATGCCACTATCTCTGAGGAAACCGAGGACGCAGGTGGTCTAATACTTAGTTTGCAGCTATGTCGGAAAGAACTGGGGTAAAATTACGACAATCAAACCAAAATTTTGTTGGATTCTCTTTTCTGTGTATTAGAAGGTGATCTAGGTATTGCTTTAGTTCGCTAGGCATACTATCACTGGTTGAAAGTGAACTAGAGTTTAGTGAAGCTGCAGCAATATCTACTATATTTTTTTATGTCTGGACGACAAGGACAAAGACGTAAAGAGTTGCCAACTTCAAAAATCAACATAGGTACCAAATTAAGAAGCAGTTAACAAAAAAATTTTGTCAACTAAACCAAAAAAAAAGTTTTTGGAATAATTTCGATCTTGGATATTATATATCGATAAATCGTGGTATAATATTATATCGTCTATAATAAAAATATATTGAATAAAAATTCGATATATCGAATTAAAATATCGATATTTTTTGAACAAGCCTAGTTAAAAGGGCTTCGCTGCTGCTCTTGCTTAATACGCACATGTCTATTTGAAACCTCACCACTAACTTTCAAGTATTTTAACCGATACTACCAAGCATTGCTTGTAACTGCTAGTATTTGTTACCGTTTATCCTTTGGTACTAATTTGGTACATGGAAGAATTACACATCTTAAAATAACCTATCATTCTTCATTTACTGTATCAAATTAAAAAATTTCAAATAATTCTTCGATATTTTATTAAGTTTATTGGCATTTCATGATGTACATTGTACATACATAGACTTGTTGATTAGTGTAAAATAAAACAATTTTTGGTTCAATAATTTTGGAAAAAAAAAATGGATCGTAGTTTTGTAGGGATGTTGGTTGTTTTGAGGGTTTAAGCCCTACATAATAGAAACGTCCATATCTGTTGATGACCATTTATTTATTCACTGTCGGAACAGAGCTCTATAACTATGTCTTAATCTAGGTATACTAACGTACGTGCCCTTAGTGCTAACACATCATATTATTACTACACCACATCACAGGGGTTGTTTTAAAAAATATATATTTACACATATTATATATTTTTTTCAATTTTTGTTTCATGTTAATTGATAACTTGACAAATTATTAATTGTTTAATCACTATTTCTAAAATCATTAAATGAAAAAGTTGTTAATTTGGTTATGACAAGAGCACAACAAGCGAGAATAAATTCGCAGTGTAATAAAGAATTATCGAATGACCATAGTTCTCTTAATATACCTGACAAACCAAGGTTAGGCCAACCAAGGATAGCAGAGATATTAAGAAAACCTAATGATACTGTAGAATTAAAATTTTGCAAAGGAAAAGACTTAAATAAGAAAAATATAGACTATAAAAATAAATGTTTTGCCTATATAAAAAATGAAAATACTATATTTATCGATCTCAGATATAAGGTAAGTCAGAGATCAGGCTCTTTGATATATCTTTTGGTCACGCGACGGAAAAAGTTTCTCAAATTTGCGTTAACGACACATTTTTATTAATTTGTTTTTTCAATTGTCCAATTGCACTATTTTGGTTTTATTTTGTTTGTTTTTATTTTTATTTTTCACGGTCGCGTTCCCATCCTGGCAGGGTCGCCATGTAGGGATGTTGGTTGTTTTGAGGGTTTAAGCCCTACATAATAGAAACGTCCATATCTGTTGATGACCATTTATTCACTGTCGGAACAGAGCTCTATAACTATGTCTTAATCTAGGTATACTAACGTACGTGCCCTTAGTGCTAACACATCATATTATTACTACACCACAGTTTGAGTCGGTTTAAATAAAGTTTAATATAAATTTGAACACAGTTATATTTGCACATGCATTTGAAAAGTTGGATAAACATTGTTTGTACATTTTGATTCACAAAACTTGTCTCTATCTTATATATCTTTGTTTCAATTTCAGCTACATCCAACCAACAGGATGTGGTATTTAACAAAAGGAACTCAAGAACAATTTTCCGTGGGTACGTTCTCGTTAGTTCTCGCACTTAGCCACAATCTGATTACATCATAAAAGATACGCCATTATTCTCTGAACCATTCGCGAACTCAATTCCGTTATTGACATCTGAGAATAGCTAGTTTAATTAAAAAATACAGAATAAAACTTCGTCCAATCACATTTCAACTTATTCAAAAGTACAAACGAATAAATAAACATCAATTTGGTAAAACAACTTTAATTCGGTTTCGGGTCTGGGCTTTTATATGTATCATAGGTATGTGCTTACAAAAAATATACATATCTATGTAGTATAATAGTCACCTTACACCCAAAGTACAAGCTTTGCTTAGTTTGGGGTACGGTGAAGCTGTGTGATTATATAGTCCGGAAATATTTACTTTTCTATAAACTTCGCGAGCTGAATGTATTCTGCTGTGTCCCGTGAAAACACAATTTCCCGGTAACAAATCAAGATTATTATTCACCACGTATACAGTCGCGACGGCTGCCGGCTGCGAACACGAAGGCTTTTGCACACTCGGCTCCAGATGATATTGAGATACTATAATTCAAATAATTAGGCTTTAAATTCACTGCATTTATAAGGAGACTAGCTGGCCCGTTACAGCTTTGCTCGGGTGCGACAGCCTTTCTCTTGAATCACGCTTTCTATTGCAGAAAATTGCACAAAGATTTGTTTAGTAGTTTTTAGTTTATCCTGCACACAAAGATAGGAGAAGAGACGTGGCAGAGGACTTTAATTTATAATACTTATGTATATGAATAAGACTTATAAGAGAAAGTTTAGGGCATCCGTAGGGCATTCAAAATCTTCAAACACAAGACTAGTGTGCGAAGTTATTGAGTTTTTTTTTTTATATTAAGACTATGTAAGCATTTTTGAAATTATTGAGTAGTTCTTAGATTTGTGTTTCTTCTGCAAACTCAGAGCTTTACCGCGGAGCCAGATCTACTAGCTAAGTGGATTGTCCAGCATATAGATATAATTTATTCATGTTATTAAGTACGTATTAAAAATTAACAAAGCTTAAAAAACTGTGATAGAATGTATTTAATCTATGTAATGATATATACATTTAAAAAATGCTTAAGGATTTATACAGCTATATGCGAGTATTCGACTAAAAATATATTTTGTGATTATGAAAAACGCCTGTGTGATATAATTTTTTTTTTTATATAGTTTTCACGTTTCCGCGGTCAATTCTCTTTTATCGTAGGAACGACTTAAGATTTTTAAAATCTTTGGGGCCTGATATTAAACCATTATTTTACGACTGAGTTAAATATATCGAAATAAAAGTGTGAATACATCTTTACAACGCCTCAGCACATGTTTCACAGTTGAAAATACAACAGAAACATGCCCATTTTACCAAATAACTGTATTGATTCCCCATACTCTGCGTTGATATCTGATATTTTGCTATATTTTCTGTAAAATAATAATAATATATTTATAAAACGGATTACTGATTTCGAAACATAATATTTTTGAATATTTAAACTGGAGCAGCATAAGTAACTATTATATTTTACAGAACGCAAGGATTTTAAATACAAGGGGTTAATTAACATTTTCAGTCCGGGTTTATCGACTTAATGTTTGTCAATTGACAACTTTTTTTGCCTTTTTGCGATAAGGCTTAAGGTTTAAGTTCCTATGTTGTGAACAATAAAGCGTTTTTGTATTGTATTGAATTGAAATAAACAACAAAAGATACGTGCACGATGCGACCATTCAGATCGTAGCAAAAATGTTTTATAAAAATTCTTTAATATTTATTGTATTAACCCATACCGAGTAAGGAGGTATATTATTAAGGTACGTAAGTAGGATTTTCTGTGAAAAATATTGTTTTTATTTGGGGAAATTCCCAAAACACCCTGATAACGAAATTCAGTATTAAATTAGGTGTTTGCTTTTTTACAATAGCTTATTGTATTTTTTAATAAATTTGGTGCATAGTGTTTAGAATTGTTACCTACAAACATGTAACGAGTATTTACTCTTTCTGGACAAATAAAAAGCAAAAAGTTATAGTTCCGGAAATCGTAAAATATATTAAAAATATATTTTTCACACTTTCTTTGCGGCACACTTGGCGTTTAATTACAGTATACAAAATAAAATTGCCACATACGAATGATGGAAAATAATTCAAGAACAGGTTTCATGGTTATAGTATAAGATTCACAGGCATCAACAATTTTCATAAAAATCCAATCTGTAAGCTAACAAACATAAATACTTTTTGATTAAACTATAATTGTACTTGATAAAATCATTTTATTATTTGTCTGAGTAATCCTTTAAAATTTTATCTCTTTCGCCAAGAGAGAAGTCCCTGCGTATCCCAGCAGTGGGAACGTTAATGTTATGATGACGATGAACCGTTGTGAGCGAAAACAATAAGTTTGCTTACATTCTTCAATTATGGCGAAGAGGTTATAGCCCGAAACAGGTCAACCTTCAAATGTTTGTTAGGTATAACAGTTCCGCTTCTCCTTAGTGAGAAGCAGTGTTTAAGTGCGGCCACTTGCACTGGCGATTTGGAAAAGGAATTTTAACCGCAATAAGAACTCAGCCAGTACTTGTAATACGTACTAGAATAACATAGAATAAGGGCTTGTTTCACCATCTCCGAGTAAAACTAGACAATTGTTAAAATATAGAGCTATTTCAATACCTATTGATGTAACTTATCATTGATTGCTTGATTAATTATTTGTATTCTTGCAAATCAATAATTTCATTTCATTTCATTTTGACACATATAACATCACTAGCCATTTCATAATTTACTCGGATTTTGTGTAATAAGCCTTAAGTAGCGTGTTTGAGACGTGCTAGCTAAGTGGGAGAACTATCGACTTTCATTCCAAAGGTTGTGGGTTCAAACCACACTCTTAGATATTTCTTCTAGAAAATGTTATGTGCGCTTTTAACACTAGCTTTAACGGTGAAGGCAAAACATCGTGAGGAAACTGCCATAATCTAAGAACTTAAGAAGGATATGTGTCATTCACCAAGCCGTACTTGGCCAGCTTGGTGAATAAATCTAAAAATCTCTCTAATATCTCTCTTTATGTGAGAAGCACTCCTAAGTTCAGAACAGAAGGGAACGTAAAAGTGCTTATAATGTAAGGATTGCAATCAAGTGTAATGTTCAACCAATACTCCGCACCGACATTAAATGTCTAGGACAAAATAAAAACAGAACTTGGGTACTTTTTTGATGTAAATGAGGAAAGCATAACATTTTTGGTCAACTAAATTTTATTATTTTATGAAAAATCTCTTAAAATTGTTTTCGTTTCTTTAAATTGTACAACAATTATTAACAACATCATAAAAATATTTATCGTTTAGAAGCTCTATGTTACGTACAATTATTAGTGTATAATATTAATAAATCACGCTAAAAATATAATACCTCTTACAAACCATCCAGTCAGCCTAAACATTTCATTAGATACCTGATATCGTCAGAACTTTCTGCAAAAAATATGCTTTTTCACCAACACTCATTCAATTTACCGGGCCATTTTATTTATTTTTTTATCTGTGCCGAGGCAACGCTGTCACGCCCGTCGGCGCATCAAATTCATAGATTCACAAGGGAGCAAAAATGAAAAATTCCACCTTCCGCGTACTACGCGGTGTATGACGAGTCCCGACCACTTTGCTAAGCGACGTACTGACTTGAGAAATTATATCTAGGTTCTGCATCCGTGATTGTTGTTGTATTCAGTTGCTGAAAGTTGTGTAGATAAACATATTAATAAATAGCTGCAAAAATATTAATCAGATTTAAAAATTAGTTTCTAACAAAAATAGAATTTTCATTTTATTTTATAATTTTTTTTACACGAGCGCTACAACATTTTATTTAGTTACATAAGTTTCGATAGATTTTACCGCGGACAAAGGGGTATTTTCTCATACAAAGTAACTAAGTTCTATCAGAAAGCTTAAACATTACCTGTACCAAGTAATCTCCTAACCGTCAGCTTAATATAGATTTCAACATGGCATTATTAGACAAAACTTCTGTGTAAAAAATCCAACAAATAAATTTTTAGAGGAATTATATACCAACCAGCGAAAGCATTTGTTCCATCTCACGATCTAAAAAACAAACAAACTATTACATAACAGTTACAACAGAATGATTCAGTATATTATTCCGCTACGCATATCCCGACTCTCCGTTATTTTATTAGGATCTTGTCATGTCCTGTGAAAGATACCGTTAATACGTCACAGGATGTGGGACTGCAGTAATTATTTAGTTGCCAGCCCTTGTTTTTACGTTAGGTTAAATACGACGTAGTTTTTGCACGGGCATGTGTCATTGTCTTGTTACTAATAGTAGAAATTTGCTGCTTGCTTATGTTTTATTAATAGCTACGCCGCTTAGTTACGTAGTATTTAAAATAAGTATTATAAAGAAGAGGGATGTTCTTATTTTGATTTTGTGTCAGTGTGTCATGCGTTTTTTTTTTGGGTTTGAAAGCAGATTTAAGGATCTTTCTCAGATATTATTATTTTAAATAAAAGAGATGAAAGTTGGGATAAACATCGGGAAAATAAAATCAAGACAAGGTGAATTTGTCTTGGGAAGGGTTACCTTATTAAAACTCTTAATTTTGTAAGCCTATCCAAGAAATAAAGTTAATATATATTTTTTTTGTGTGGTATATTTTATGGATAAAATAATCGTTCTAGATACTAAACTTAAAGATTAATCCAGAATGAAGTTCTAACTCAGCCCATCATTGAGTAAAATCAAATGTATTTCTGCTAAAGAAAATAAACTTATAGAAGGAAAACCTGACCCTAAAACTACAAAGTATGGGAAATAAAAAGAGCATTCCGATTTTTTGTTGGAAGGGAGCAACATTTACATTTTTCCCGAGAGCTCGTGCAGGCATTGTAACAACAAAGGAATACATTTTTATTACGGACTTCTATGTTAATGCCTTTTGGCAGCCTATGAGCGCATCACTCGAAATCCTACTCAAACCTCTACTTAAATAGTTGAAAATAATTAGTGTAATTTGTAGCAAGTTAATTTTATTAACCCCCGACCAAAAAAGAGGGGTGTTATAAGTTTGACGTGTCTGTCTGTCTGGTTTTCTGGGACAATATAGCTCCCGAACGGATGGAGCGATTTCAATTTAGTTTTTTTTTTATGAAAGGTGTGTTTGGTTCTTAGACATGTTTCATGAAAATCGATTGAGCCGTTAAAAGTTATGGGGTGAGAGTGGGGAAGGAAAACCGAAAATCTACAAATATTCTCGTGTGGGGTATCAAATGAAAGCGCATCGCGTCCGCATTACAAAATTATATGGTGTTTTTTTAAGGAAATTAAAGCATTAGAAATGGGGGTTTTTCTTAAATTTTAAATTTATGATTTATGACATTATCGTTGGGCAGTCAAATAAAGCGAAGGTTTCATGATTATGCTTTACACAATTTATTAGAAAGCATAGTTTTTACTGTCTGTCCGTCCAACCGTCTGTCACCAGGCGACAGGCAGAATCTCAACAACCTCGTGTTGGATAGAGAGTTGAAAATTTGGTCGATGATTTATTTATATTGCCACTATAGCAACAAATCCTCAAAACACAAACAAATAAATATATAAAAAGGCGCCTATACAATAAACGCGATTTGTTGCTTACGTTGCTCGCAGTTAGTCCTTGGATGGGTGACTGCTAATTGCAACTTTGCACACTTTTTTATTATTATAATATTTGTATTCCTTTTATTACGTGTAAGTATAAGCTTTTAAAATATACGGAACCATCGGTGTATCATACTCAATTAAAATTAATTAATGTTAAATTTATTAACCTATGTAAAAATAAAAAGTATTAGGAACTTACTGATTTTGTTTAATTGCTGCTAATTTAAGGCTAAAGATTAGCACATTGCCTGGTGGCTACTTCGTGCCTCGAGACTAAATGAAACCACATTAAACCGATCTACAAACAACATACGCTTTCCTAACCATTTGTTGAAAGCGTAGGGATAGAACAGTAGGAATATGTGGAACTGCCAAAACTAAATAAATTAGCTTAACCATTAGAGAACTAAACCATTCATTAATTGCGCATTGCATCGCAACGTCGCGTGTTGCAAAGTAATGAGTCAAAAACCTATGTAAAACTTCCAAAGTTGACGTATCGCGTTACGATACAGCACGAACCGACGAAATAAATTCCTAGGAAATATATCTATCTGTCCCTGTGATACGCGCCAGGATTGGCGCAACAAAGAATTTGAAAAGAAAGATATATTTCGACATTGCGTGCCCTTGTACAATATCGATTTATATACCGGTGTGAACTTGGCAGCCAAACTTAGCGGCCAATAATCCGACCAAATTACGAAGACTAATTTTGTGAAGTGAGCAGCCAATCTTGAATAAGTCTAGAAATTGAATTAATTCAACAGAAATCAATTAAGTATGGCAACAAAGTAATAAAAGGTACAAAAATTATTGAAAAAAATCTTGTAAAATTATAATAAGCTTTGGCAATTCAAAATATTGACTTTGTGCACAGACTTTAATGTAGACTACAGTGGTCCTCTAAAATCCGTTTTCGTTTACATGTTTTTAGTAACAATTAACTTTAACACACAAACTGTAGAAGTTTCAGAGCGGCAGAACGACTGCAACTATTTAAAATCCTGCCCCGAAAGTAACTTAAGTAGTAATTTTTCGGGAGTAGGAATGGCTGCTGGCGATTTATGTACACTCATCCCCTGAAAAAGGCTACAAATTATACATCAAAATAAAGGATAATGTCCAAGGCATCGAACTATTGTAGTTTGAATGCGGCAGTTAAGGTATTTAACCCTAAACTGGGGCCCTAAAAAGATGAAACGAAAATTAGAAAAATTCATTTTTGTATGGAGTATTAAGACATGTAGTACCCTGAAAAAAATCTTTTCTTTAATAAAATACTTGGTTTAATTTATATTCTTTTGAAAAAATATAATTTCAATGCGGCAGAATACCATCTTAACCCTCAACTCCAACCTAACTCACAACAACAAGTTTTAACGGCTGACCTTTGAGCATGAATTGCGCTGAAAACTACAGTGGTCCCCTGAAATCCGTTTTTGTTTAAACGTTTTTTGTAACAATAAACTCTGACACACAAACTGTAGAAGTTTCAGAGCGGCAGAACGACTGCAACTATTAAAAATCCTGCCCCGAAAGTAACTTAAGTAGTAATTTTTCGGGAGTAGGAATGGCTGCTGGCGATTTATGTACACTCATCCCCTGAAAAAGGCTACAAATTATACATTAAAATAAAGGATAATGTCCAAGGCATCGAACTATTGTAGTTTGAATGCGGCAGTTAAGGTATTTAACCCTAAACTGGGGCCCTAAAATGATAAAACGAAAATTCGAAAAATTCATTTTTGTATGGAGTATTTAGACATGTAGTACCCTGAAAAAAGATCTTTTCTTTAATAAAATACTTGGTTTAATTTATATTCTTTTGAAAAAATATAATTTCAATGCGGCAGAATACCATCTTAACCCTCAACTCCAACCTAACTCACAACAACAAGTTTTAACGGCTGACCTTTGAGCATGAATTGCGCTGAAAACTACAGTGGTCCCCTGAAATCCGTTTTCGTTTAAACGTTTTTTGTAACAATAAACTCTGACACACAAACTGTAGAAGTTTCAGAGCGGCAGAACGACTGCAACTATTAAAAATCCTGCCCCGAAAGTAACTTAAGTAGTAATTTTTCGGGAGTAGGAATGGCTGCTGGCGATTTATGTACACTCATCCCCTGAAAAAGGCTACAAATTATACATCAAAATAAAGGATAATGTCCAAGGCATCGAACTATTGTAGTTTGAATGCGGCAGTTAAGGTATTTAACCCTGAACTGGGGCCCTAAAATGATAAAACGAAAATTCGAAAAATTCATTTTTGTATGGAGTATTTAGACATGAAGTCCCCTGAAAAAAAATCTTTTTAATTATAAACATGTTGGTTTGATTCATAACCTATTGAAAAAAGATCGTTTCAATGCGGCAGAACACTATTTTAACCCTCAACTACTGCAAAATTCACAATAACTATTTATAAAAGTGTGCCTAGGAGCGTGGATTGCGCTGAAAACTACAGTGGTCCCCTGAAATCCATTTTCTTTTAAACGTTTTTTGTAACAATAAACTATGACACACAAACTGTAGAAGTTTCAGAGCGGCAGAACGACTGCAACTATTAAAAATCCTGCCCCGAAAATAACTTAAGTAGTAATTTTTTGGGAGTAGGAATGGCTGCTGGCGATTTATGTACACTCATCCCCTGAAAAAGGCTACAAATTATACATTAAAATAAAGGATAATGTCCAAGGCATCGAATTATTGTAGTTTGAATGCGGCAGTTAAGGTATTTAACCCTAAACTGGGGCCCTAAAAAGATGAAACGAAAATTAGAAAAATTCATTTTTGTATGGAGTATTAAGACATGTAGTCCCCTGAAATATTAACTTTTGAGGTATTCAAATCTTGCTATGGTTCATAATCTTTCGAAAAATAATAGTTTCAATGCGGCAGAACGCCTTTTTAACCCTCAACTACTGCAAAATTCACAATAACTATTTATAAAAGTGTGCCTAGGAGCGTGGATTGCGCTGAAAACTACAGTGGTCCCCTGATATCCGTTTTCGTTTAAACGTTTCTTGTAACAATAAACTCTGACACACAAACTGTAGAAGTTTCAGAGCGGCAGAACGACTGCAACTATTTAAAACCTGCCACGAAAGTTACTTAAGAAGTTATTTTATAGGGAGTAGGAATGGCTGCTGGCGATTTAAGCATACTCATCCCCTGAAAAAGGCTACAAATCATACATCAAAATAAAGAATAATGTCCAAGGCATCGAACTATTGTAGTTTGAATGCGGCAGTTAAGGTATTTAACCCTAAACTGGGGCCCTAAAAAGATGAAACGAAAATTAGAAAAATTCATTTTTGTATGGAGTATTAAGACATGTAGTACCCTGAAAAAAATCTTTTCTTTAATAAAATACTTGGTTTTATTTATATTCTTTTGAAAAAATATAATTTCAATGCGGCAGAATACCATCTTAACCCTCAACTCCAACCTAACTCACAACAACAAGTTTTAACGGCTGACCTTTGAGCATGAATTGCGCTGAAAACTACAGTGGTCCCCTGAAATCCGTTTTCGTTTAAACGTTTTTTGTAACAATAAACTCTGACACACAAACTGTAGAAGTTTCAGAGCGGCAGAACGACTGCAACTATTTAAAATCCTGCCCCGAAAGTAACTTAAGTAGTAATTTTTCGGGAGTAGGAATGGCTGCTGGCGATTTATGTACACTCATCCCCTGAAAAAGGCTACAAATTATACATCAAAATAAAAGATAATGTCCAAGGCATCGAACTATTGTAGTTTGAATGCGGCAGTTAAGGTATTTAACCCTAAACTAGGGCCCTAAAATGATAAAACGAAAATTCGAAAAATTCATTTTTGTATGGAGTATTAAAACATGTAGTCCCCTGAAAAAAAATCTTTTCTTTAATAAAATACTTGGTTTAATTTATATTCTTTTGAAAAAATATAATTTCAATGCGGCAGAATACCATGTTAACCCTCAACTCCAACCTAACTCACAACAACAAGTTTTAACGGCTGACCTTTGAGCATGAATTGCGCTGAAAACTACAGTGGTCCCCTGAAATCCGTTTTTGTTTAAACGTTTTTTGTAACAATAAACTCTGACACACAAACTGTAGAAGTTTCAGAGCGGCAGAACGACTGCAACTATTTAAAACCTGCCACGAAAGTTACTTAAGAAGTTATTTTATAAGGAGTAGGAATGGCTGCTGGCGATTTAAGCATACTCATCCCCTGAAAAAGGGTACAAATCATACAACAAAATAAAGAATAATGTCCAAGGCATCGAACTATTGTAGTTTGAATGCGGCAGTTAAGGTATTTAACCCTAAACTGGGGCCCTAAAAGGATGAAACGAAAATTAGAAAAAATCATTTTCGTATGGAGTATTAAGACATGTAGTCCCCTGAAAAAAAATCTTTTCTTTAATAAAATACTTGGTTTAATTTATATTCTTTTGAAAAAATATAATTTCAATGCGGCAGAATACCATGTTAACCCTCAACTCCAACCTAACTCACAACAACAAGTTTTAACGGCTGACCTTTGAGCATGAATTGCGCTGAAAACTACAGTGGTCCCCTGAAATCCGTTTTTGTTTAAACGTTTTTTGTAACAATAAACTCTGACACACAAACTGTAGAAGTTTCAGAGCGGCAGAACGACTGCAACTATTAAAAATCCTGACCCGAAAATAACTTAAGTAGTAATTTTTTGGGAGTAGGAATGGCTGCTGGCGATTTATGAACACTCATCCCCTGAAAAAGGCTACAAATAATTTATTTATTTATTTATCATACATCAAAATAAAGGATAATGTCCAAGGCATCGAACTACTGTAGTTTGAATGCGGCAGTTAAGGTATTTAACCCTAAACTGGGGCCCTAAAAAGATGAAACGAAAATTAGAAAAATTCATTTTTGTATGGAGTATTAAAACATGTAGTCCCCTGAAAAAAAATCTTTTCTTTAATAAAATACTTGGTTTAATTTATATTCTTTTGAAAAAATATAATTTCAATGCGGCAGAATACCATGTTAACCCTCAACTCCAACCTAACTCACAACAACAAGTTTTAACGGCTGACCTTTGAGCATGAATTGCGCTGAAAACTACAGTGGTCCCCTGAAATCCGTTTTTGTTTAAACGTTTTTTGTAACAATAAACTCTGACACACAAACTGTAGAAGTTTCAGAGCGGCAGAACGACTGCAACTATTAAAAATTCTGACCCGAAAATAACTTAAGTAGTAATTTTTTGGGAGTAGGAATGGCTGCTGGCGATTTATGTACACTCATCCCCTGAAAAAGGCTACAAATCATACATCAAAATAAAGGATAATGTCCAAGGCATCGAATTACTGTAGTTTGAATGCGGCAGTTAAGGTATTTAACCCTAAACTGGGGCCCTAAAATGACAGAAAATTCTTATTAAATTAAACATTTTTGTATGGTGTATTTAGACATGTAGCCCCATGAAAAAAATCTTTATAGTAATAAAATACTTGGTTTAATTTATATTCTTTTGAATAAATATAATTTAAATGCGGCAGAACAACAGTTTTCAGCGCAATTCATGCTCAAAAAGGTCAGCCGTTAAAACTTGTTGTTGTGAGTTAGGTTGGAGTTGAGGGTTAAGATGGTATTCTGCCGCATTGAAACTATTATTTTTCTAAAGATTATAAATTAAACCAAGTATTTTATTACAGAAAAGATTTTTTTTCAGGGGACTACATGTCTTAATACTCCATACAAAAATGAATTTTTCTAATTTTCGTTTAATCTTTTTAGGGCCCCAGTTTAGAGTTAAATACCTTAACTGCCGCATTCAAACTACAATAGTTCGATGCCTTGGACATTATTCTTTATTTTAATGTATAATTTGTAGCCTTTTTCAAGGGATGAGTGTACATAAATCGCCAGCAGCCATTCCTACTCCCGAAAAATTACTACTTAAGTTACTTTCGGGGCAGGATTTTTAATAGTTGCAGTCGTTCTGCCGCTCTGAAACTTCTACAGTTTATTGTATTAGAGTTTATTGTTACAAAAAACGTTTAAACAAAAACGGATTTCAGGGGACCACTGTAGTTTTCAGCGCAATTCATGCTCAAAGGTCAGCCGTTAAAACTTGTTGTTGTGAGTTAGGTTGGAGTTGAGGGTTAACATGGTATTCTGCCGCATTGAAATTATATTTTTTCAAAAGAATATAAATTAAACCAAGTATTTTATTAAAGAAAAGATTTTTTTTCAGGGGACTACATGTCTTAATACTCCATACGAAAATGATTTTTTCTAATTTTCGTTTCATCTTTTTAGGGCCCCAGTTTAGGGTTAAATACCTTAACTGCCGCATTCAAACTACAATAGTTCGATGCCTTGGACATTATTCTTTATTTTGTTGTATGATTTGTACCCTTTTTCAGGAGATGAGTATGCTTAAATGGCCAGCAGCCATTCCTACTCCTTATAAAATAACTTCTTAAGTAACTTTCGTGGCAGGTTTTAAATAGTTGCAGTCGTTCTGCCGCTCTGAAACTTCTACAGTTTGTGTGTCAGAGTTTATTGTTACAAAAAACGTTTAAACGAAAACGGATTTCAGTGGACCACTGTAGTTTTCAGCGCAATCCACGCTCCTAGGCACACTTTTATAAATAGGTATTGTGAATTTTGCAGTAGTTGAGGGTTAAAAGGCGTTCTGCCGCATTGAAACTATTATTTTTCGAAAGATTATAAACCATAGCAAGATTTGAATACCTCAAAAGTTAATATTTCAGGGGACTACATGTCTTAATACTCCATACAAAAATGAATTTTTCTAATTTTCGTTTCATCTTTTTAGGGCCCCAGTTTAGGGTTAAATACCTTAACTGCCGCATTCAAACTACAATAGTTCGATGCCTTGGACATTATCCTTTATTTTGATGAATGATTTGTAGCCTTTTTCAGGGGATGAGTATGCTTAAATCGCCAGCAGCCATTCCCACTCCCGATAAAATTACTTCTTAAGTTACTTTCGAGGCAGGATTTTAAATAGTTGCAGTCGTTCTGCCGCTCTGAAACTTCTACAGTTTGTGTGTCAGAGTTTATTGTTACAAAAAACGTTTAAACGAAAACGGATTTCAGGGGACCACTGTAGTTTTCAGCGCAATCCACGCTCCTAGGCACACTTTTATAAATAGTTATTGTGAATTTTGCAGTAGTTGAGGGTTAAAATAGTGTTCTGCCGCATTCAAACGATCTTTTTTCAATAGGTTATGAATCAAACCAACATGTTAATAATTAAAAAGATTTTTTTTCAGGGAATTCATGTCTAAATACTCCATACAAAAATGAATTTTTCGAATTTTCGTTTTATCATTTTAGGGCCCTAGTTTAGGGTTAAATACCTTAACTGCCGCATTCAAACTACAATAGTTCGATGCCTTGGACATTATCTTTTATTTTGATGTATAATTTGTAGCCTTTTTCAGGGGATGAGTGTACATAAAACGCCAGCAGCCATTCCTACTCCCGAAAAATTAATACTTAAGTTACTTTCGGGGCAGGATTTTAAATAGTTGCAGTCGTTCTGCCGCTCTGAAACTTCTACAGTTTGTGTGTCAGAGTTTATTGTTACAAAAAACGTTTAAACAAAAACGGATTTCAGGGGACCACTGTAGTTTTCAGCGCAATCCACGCTCCTAGGCACACTTTTATAAATAGTTATTGTGAATTTTGCAGTAGTTGAGGGTTAAGAAGGCGTTCTGCCGCATTGAAACTATTATTTTTCTAAAGATTATAAACCATAGCAAGATTTGAATACCTCAAAAGTTAATATTTCAGGGGACTACATGTCTTAATACTCCATACAAAAATGATTTTTTCTAATTTTCGTTTTATCATTTTAGGGCCCCAGTTTAGGGTTAAATACCTTAACTGCCGCATTCAAACTACAATAGTTCGATGCCTTGGACATTATTCTTTATTTTGATGTATGATTTGTAGCCTTTTTCAGGGGATGAGTATGCTTAAATCGCCAGCAGCCATTCCCACTCCCGATAAAATTACTTCTTAAGTTACTTTCGGGTCAGGATTTTAAATAGTTGCAGTCGTTCTGCCGCTCTGAAACTTCTACAGTTTGTGTGTCAGAGTTTATTATTACAAAAAACGTTTAAACAAAAACGGATTTCAGGGGACCACTGTAGCTTTCAGCGCAATCATGCTCAAAGGTCAGCCGTTTAAACTTGTTGTTGTGAGTTAGGTTGGAGTTGAGGGTTAAGATGGTATTCTGCCGCATTGAAATTATATTTTTTCAAAAGAATATAAATTAAACCAAGTATTTTATTAAAGAAAAGATTTTTTTCAGGGGACTACATGTCTTAATACTCCATACAAAAATGTTTTTTTCTAATTTTCGTTTCATCTTTTTAGGGCCCCAGTTTAGGGTTAAATACCTTAACTGCCGCATTCAAACTACAATAGTTCGATGCCTTGGACAATATCCTTTATTTTGATGTATGATTTGTAGCCTTTTTCAGGGGATGAGTATGCTTAAATCGCCAGCAGCCATTCCCACTCCCGATAAAATTACTTCTTAAGTTACTTTCGAGGCAGGATTTTAAATAGTTGCAGTCGTTCTGCCGCTCTAAAACTTCTACAGTTTGTGTGTCAGAGTTTATTGTTACAAAAAACGTTTAAACGAAAACGGATTTCAGGGGACCACTGTAGTTTTCAGCGCAATCCACGCTCCTAGGCACACTTTTATAAATAGTTATTGTGAATTTTGCAGTAGTTGAGGGTTAAAATAGTGTTCTGCCGCATTCAAACGATCTTTTTTCAATAGGTTATGAATCAAACCAACATGTTAATAATTAAAAAGATTTTTTTTCAGGGAATTCATGTCTAAATACTCCATACAAAAATGAATTTTTCGAATTTTCGTTTTATCATTTTAGGGCCCTAGTTTAGGGTTAAATACCTTAACTGCCGCATTCAAACTACAATAGTTCGATGCCTTGGACATTATCTTTTATTTTGATGTATAATTTGTAGCCTTTTTCAGGGGATGAGTGTACATAAATCGCCAGCAGCCATTCCTACTCCCGAAAAATTACTACTTAAGTTACTTTCGGGGCAGGATTTTAAATAGTTGCAGTCGTTCTGCCGCTCTGAAACTTCTACAGTTTGTGTGTCAGAGTTTATTGTTACAAAAAACGTTTAAACGAAAACGGATTTCAGGGGACCACTGTAGTTTTCAGCGCAATCCACGCTCCTAGGCACACTTTTATAAATAGTTATTGTGAATTTTGCAGTAGTTGAGGGTTAAGAAGGCGTTCTGCCGCATTGAAACTATTATTTTTCTAAAGATTATAAACCATAGCAAGATTTGAATACCTCAAAAGTTAATATTTCAGGGGACTACATGTCTTAATACTCCATACAAAAATGAATTTTTCTAATTTTCGTTTTATCATTTTAGGGCCCCAGTTTAGGGTTAAATACCTTAACTGCCGCATTCAAACTACAATAGTTCGATGCCTTGGACATTATTCTTTATTTTGATATATGATTTGTAGCCTTTTTCAGGGGATGAGTATGCTTAAATCGCCAGCAGCCATTCCCACTCCCGATAAAATTACTTCTTAAGTTACTTTCGTGGCAGGTTTTAAATAGTTGCAGTCGTTCTGCCGCTCTGAAACTTCTACAGTTTGTGTGTCAGAGTTTATTGTTACAAGAAACGTTTAAACGAAAACGGATTTCAGGGGACCACTGTAGTTTTCAGCGCAATCCACGCTCCTAGGCACATTTTTATAAATAGTTATTGTGAATTTTGCAGTAGTTGAGGGTTAAGAAGGCGTTCTGCCGCATTGAAACTATTATTTTTCTAAAGATTATAAACCATAGCAAAATTTGAATACCTCAAAAGTTAATATTTCAGGGGACTACATGTCTTAATACTCCATACAAAAATTAATTTTTCTAATTTTCGTTTCATCTTTTTAGGGCCCCAGTTTAGGGTTAAATACCTTAACTGCCGCATTCAAACTACAATAGTTCGATGCCTTGGACATTATTCTTTATTTTGATGTATGATTTGTAGCCTTTTTCAGGGGATGAGTATGCTTAAATCGCCAGCAGCCATTCCCACTCCCGATAAAATTACTTCTTAAGTTACTTTCGTGGCAGGTTTTAAATAGTTGCAGTCGTTCTGCCGCTCTGAAACTTCTACAGTTTGTGTGTCAGAGTTTATTGTTACAAGAAACGTTTAAACGAAAACGGATTTCAGGGGACCACTGTAGTTTTCAGCGCAATCCACGCTCCTAGGCACATTTTTATAAATAGTTATTGTGAATTTTGCAGTAGTTGAGGGTTAAGAAGGCGTTCTGCCGCATTGAAACTATTATTTTTCTAAAGATTATAAACCATAGCAAAATTTGAATACCTCAAAAGTTAATATTTCAGGGGACTACATGTCTTAATACTCCATACAAAAATTATTTTTTCTAATTTTCGTTTCATCTTTTTAGGGCCCCAGTTTAGGGTTAAATACCTTAACTGCCGCATTCAAACTACAATAGTTCGATGCCTTGGACATTATTCTTTATTTTGATGTATGATTTGTAGCCTTTTTCAGGGGATGAGTATGCTTAAATCGCCAGCAGCCATTCCCACTCCCGATAAAATTACTTCTTAAGTTACTTTCGTGGCAGGTTTTAAATAGTTGCAGTCGTTCTGCCGCTCTGAAACTTCTACAGTTTGTGTGTCAGAGTTTATTGTTACAAGAAACGTTTAAACGAAAACGGATTTCAGGGGACCACTGTAGTTTTCAGCGCAATCCACGCTCCTAGGCACATTTTTATAAATAGTTATTGTGAATTTTGCAGTAGTTGAGGGTTAAGAAGGTGTTCTGCCGCATTGAAACTATTATTTTTCTAAAGATTATAAATCATAGCAAAATTTGAATACCTCAAAAGTTAATATTTCAGGGGACTACATGTCTTAATACTCCATACAAAAATTATTTTTTCTAATTTTCGTTTCATCTTTTTAGGGCCCCAGTTTAGGGTTAAATACCTTAACTGCCGCATTCAAACTACAATGATTCGATGCCTTAGACATTATTCTTTATTTTGATGTATGATTTGTAGCCTTTTTCAGGGGATGAGTATGCTTAAATCGCCAGCAGCCATTCCCACTCCCGATAAAATTACTTCTTAAGTTACTTTCGAGGCAGGATTTTAAATAGTTGCAGTCGTTCTGCCGCTCTGAAACTTCTACAGTTTGTGTGTTAAAGTTAATTGTTACTAAAAACATGTAAACGAAAACGGATTTTAGAGGACCACTGTAGTCTTCATTAAAGTCTGTGCACAAAGTCAATATATTGAATTGCCAAAGCTTATTATAATTTTACAATATTTTTTTTAATTATTTTTGTACCTTTTATTACTTTGTTGCCATACTAAATTGATTTCTGTTGAATTAATTCAATTTCTAGACTTATTCAAGATTGGCTGCTCACTTCACAAAATTAGTCTTCGTAATTTGGTCGGATTATTGGCCGCTAAGTTTGGCTGCCAAGTTCACACCGGTCTGAAGTAGTCCCCGTCGTGCGCCGTGAGCCGCAGCTCGTAGACGTGGCCCGGCTCCAGGCCGGTCAGCACCACGTAGTCCTCGTCCGTGATCTCCTGCGAGCGCGCCCAGTCCGGGTGCCCGCGCAGGCGGTACCACGCGACGAAGTGCGTGCCCGCGTGCCCCTCCAGCGACGGCAACCAGCGGACCAAGATGTGCGTCGTTTCCGGAGCGGACGGGACGATCGACGCTTTGAACTCTGGTTTGTCAGGCTTGGCAGTTACTACGGATTTGGTGGATTGCTCGACGTAGTATCCGTGGCCTTCGCCGGCTTTCGTCTTCGCTTTGATCTCGATGCGGTATTTCGTGTTGGGTTCAAGACCAGCGAGCTTCGCACTCTCGAATTTAGGGTTGATTTCTAGAAACTTCTTTTGTAGGGGCCCAAGAGATGTACCGGTGACTTTCTGGTAATAGATTTCGTACATTATCTTGTTTTCAGGTTAAATATCAATTTGTAACTGCCTCAGTGACGCGGTGGGCGAGGGTCCGCTTGCGGCGCAAGAGGTAGTCGATAGGGTTCGATTCCCGCCGAAGGTGTGTGTGTTTGTTTGTTCTGCGAGCACTTTCTACTTGGTCTGTGTGTTTAATATGTACAATAAAAAAATATATGTATGCCTATTTATATTAAGCATATCAGTTGTATATTACCCGTTACACAAGCTTAGGGCTTTCAACGGGGCTAGATGTTGTTTTGTCCGGAAATATTTATTTATATGAGTACGCATGGTATTAATTTCAACTCCATGCCTCTACCTACATGATCGAGACGAACAGAAATCTTTAAATGCTCATTTTTTCATGTGGTACGGAATCATATAAATACCTACAAATATTTTTTTACGGAAAAAAAGGATCTTAATACTTTGCGAAAAGCATTCCTCCCGAAATCGCTACTAGGTTTTCGATAAGCAAAACAAGCTAGTGGCGTGTCACCGCGTTATTCTCTAAAACAAATGACAGCCGACGTCGTATATTCCCAAAACAGAATTACAAGGGCGTAAAAATACCAATTTTGGCGTCAAACTGCCATTTTACGGTACACGCTGACGAAAATGACTCGACACGACGGATACGCGCGTCACTGGTGACTGAGCGGCTTTATTTTTTTATCCTTTTTTAACCTTTTAACGAAAACAGGAGGTTATTGCGTCGCGTATGTTTTTTTTTCTGTCACGTAGAGATGCAAAATGGCGTTCAACTGAGTAACATCTTTATGAGTTCAGTTCAGTTTCTTGTAATTGGACTCTGCGCTTAAAGCGACAATTTGCCAGTGTCGAGCAAAATAAAATTATAAAGTGAAAAAGATGTTACTCTGTTGAACGCCATATCAACATGATCAACATCTATCACTTTATAATTTTATTTGACAACTAAATTGACACGGGCAAACTGACGCTTCAAGTCCAATTATAAAAAAATGATTTGAATTGATCTCTATACGTTACGTTTGAGTATAATGTTATGAACATTTTTATGTTTTTAAATTAGTAATGCCGTATTTTATTGATTTTTTGGGACTACCTACTATAAAAAATATTTACTTGTTTTCCTGTTAAAGGCATACTGCTTTTACTAAACAATTTTAAAATGCACTAAAATATTCGATCTCTCTCTATAACGACATCAGAATAATATCGTTTGTAGTATAAATAAAGGAAAGGTTCATTCCTCCGGGTAAGAAGATTAATAGTTTTTTAGGAATCAAAATCACTTAATGTGCCTATGTTATAATATGCAATACGTCTTAATTCAATATTGGCGAAGGTAAATGCAGTTTGATAATGGGCATAACATAAAATGTTAACTGTTTCTTTAATTATACACAAAATGTATCTCAATTATATATTCGCACATTTGCACAAAGACACTCACATCACTAACAAAACCAACTCAATTAAAAAATCAACCAGAAATATAAAAAAGGGTGTAAAATCGATTTGCAAACTGAAAAAAAAAAATAGCATCAATCGGTTCGGAATGTGTTCAACGACAAATTAAGTAGCGCTGGTTCTCAATCGAGATTTACGAAAAGAGGACTATGTATCGGTATCGGCTATACAGAAATTAAGACACGTTAATTTCCTGTATCGCACTGGTGCTGAAGTATTCCCCGTCGTGCGCCGTGAGCCGCAGCTCGTAGACGTGGCCCGGCTCCAGGCCGGTCAGCACCACGTAGTCCTCGTCCGTGATCTCCTGCGAGCGCGCCCAGTCCGGGTGCCCGCGCAGGCGGTACCACGCGACGAAGTGCGTGCCCGCGTGCCCCTCCAGCGACGGCAACCAGCGGACCAAGATGTGCGTCGTTTCCGGAGCGGACGGGACGATCGACGCTTTGAACTCTGGTTTGTCAGGCTTGGCAGTTACTACGGATTTGGTGGATTGCTCGACGTAGTATCCGTGGCCTTCGCCGGCTTTCGTCTTCGCTTTGATCTCGATGCGGTATTTCGTGTTGGGTTCAAGACCAGCGAGCTTCGCACTCTCGAATTTAGGGTTGATTTCTAGAAACTTCTTTTGTAGGGGCCCAAGAGATGTACCGGTGACTTTCTGGTAATAGATTTCGTACCCGGTTAGGATTCCGTTTTCGTCGTCAGGTTTTACCCACTTGAGGAGCACAGCGGAGGATCCGATCGGGTACGCTTCTAAGGATTTGACGGTACCAGGCTTGTCTTCAGTGGTGCCGAAGCTGACAGATTGGTATACAGCATCGGTTTTGATTTCTCTGAGTCCCCCTGTAAAATTGTTGGAGAAGTTCTTGATATTTGCAAAGGTTTGAAGAATACACTAATCGATTCGGCCACTCATCTAATGCATAAAAATGTATGGGTAGTTTAAAAAAAAATTAGATAAGATAAATAGTTATAAAGGTAAAAATCAATAAGTTTTATTGTGGCAATAAAAAAAATAAATCTGTAAAATTTCGAGTGTCTAAGTTCCATGAGATATATTAATAGGAAGGTGAAAACAAAAAAATATTTTCACACCAAATAACAAGACATTCCACTTTAAGCAACATTTTATTTAGGTAAAGATACAATCAGTTAGAATAGAAGTTTTATTAGTATTTAGTGCGTAGTCATACTGAAGATTTTTATATATCAATCAGACAACCCTTTCGATGTTGTCTAAAATTCTGCGCTCGCTTGACGACACGCAAATCTGGTCTTGATTTCAAACGGGACCTATGAAAAGTGAACTGTTTAGAATATCATAGAATTTTAAGTTCAGCTCCTATATAGAAATACTTGAACTACTTCATACCGATAAAAAACACCATTAAGGGAGCTTGTAATTGAAGCGTTTCATACATACTGCTGCGGTGCCGTTGGAGAAGAACAGTTACCTTGCACAGTGAGAGTGGCCTGGGCCCGCGCCTCGTCTACGGGCGTGCGCGCGATGCAGGTGTACTCCCCGGAGTCCAGCTCCGTGGTGGCGGCGACGAGCAGCGAGTTGTCGGTGGCTATCAAGAAGCGCGGTTGGTCGGTGATTGGTTGTCCGTCCTTAAGCCATACTATCTGTAGGACGAGCGAATCATCCGCGTCCGCGTTGCAGCGGAATGTGGCCGAAGAACCGGCGTTTACTTTTTTATTTTCGGGTCTGTCGGTGATTATGGTGCGCCCTGTGGGTTAGTAAAAACGTATTAGAAGAGCAAGTGGTTTAAGAGAGCGATTTTCTGAAGTTGCTCAAAAATAACGACTTAAACCGCCGAGTTATAGTGATAAGGGTTCCATCTAGGTTTACCTTAGTTTGAATACCTTCAGTGGAGCAGTTCTGCTCTGGAAAACCATAGGTTTGATCCCTACCGATGTTGTATGTTCGGCAAATTATTATCCTGACTAACAGACATAAAATTTTATTGTTATCGTATTATACAAATCCATAAGCAAAGCCAAAATTTATGAAAAATGCCTCAAGATACCGAAAATAGTCCTATTCTTATAAAGTTGAGGAAAACCTTAAAGAAATCACAACCCCAATCCCCAAATCACCCTTTACTGTTATGGGTGCTTTGGGGTTTTTTCCATACGAGTTAAACAGATTATTTCACTATAGAAGACCACGTACTTTTCACCTCCAGTGATGCAAAAGCTGACTTTGCTCCGAGCTCGTTCCTGGCGCTACACTGGTAAGTGCCGCCATCCGGGTATCCGACGGACGGGATCACCAGGTCGCCATCCGCTGTTATTTTGTACCTGATGATACAATACAGTAAGTAATAAGGATAATCTTACGAACTTGAAAATAAATTGATAAATGTTTTGATGAAAGTTCTAACTTTTAAATATAGTTTATGAAATTTATTGTTTTCCTTTGTTTTGTTAAATTTTTACATGATTATAATTACTTATTTAATTTTACTGAACTGAAAAATAATTCTTATGAAATAAATTTATATGATATGGTATGATAATTATTAATCAGTAATAAAATCTATTTACATAATTATGTATGTTACTTTTAAGTTTGTTACATAAAGCACCTATGTTTTAAACTTATAACCATACTAGTTCATCCATCCATCTAAATATATCTACGGCGGTATGCCGATCCGCGGTTCATTCGGAAACTTGATGAATTCGTAGTATGTTTTTTATGTACATATTTTATCAAACGTTTATGTTTTTGTTGGTAGTGAAAATAGGATATACTGACTTGCCACCTGTGAGCTCGACGTCGTCCTTCATCCACTTGACGATGGGCTTGGGGGCTCCGAAGACCCTGCATTTCAGCACGGCCTCGGACCCCTCCACCTTGGTCAGGTTCTCCGGGCCCTCCTTGATCTCCGGCGGGAGAGCTGGAAGTAGACAGCTTTATTACTAACTAATCACCACTAAAGGTAGCCACATAGTTATATCTGACGGGTTAAAATGTAAAGGCGACCTGCGCAAGTAAACCTGAGTGTAGAACAGGGCAAGACAGCGCTATTAATAAACACTAACCCCCGAATTAATAATAATAATTATAATAGGAAGTTCCTCTCTCTACAGCACTAGTCACCGGTCGTTTGAGCCTAACTTCGCGGCCGGTGATTCTCCGTTTTGATATATTTTTTACAGTAGGTAGTTTTATATGATTTTTTTATGTAATCTAATGTACAAAAATAATTATTATGATGTGTTTAAAATGAAATAAATAGAATAATAATAAATCTTTATTTGTATGAAACATACTTACATGATGGTAATTACAGCTAAATATTGTCCAGCCATGTCGCGCCACGAATATGCATACAAATATTAATAATTATAATGACATACATATACATGCATGGCATTATCAAAATGCATCTTATTAATGTTTCACTTTTTGTTTCACAAGGAATTTGTTTTACACTATACAGACACAACGCCTGGGCCGATTTTTATGATTCTTACAGAATATAGAAAGCAATAATTCCAAAAAATGTTAAGTCACGGTCGGACTACATTTTTTCTAAACCTAAATTAGTGCGAATACTGTATAACAACAGTTCAATAAAAGCGTTTCATCCTTTTTTATCTCTTTAATATATGAATATATATATATATAAGAAACGATGTAACTTACTTAGTAGCGCCGCTGTCTGGCAGACCAGGGCGGCCAAACACAACACTTTGCTCGTCCCCATGGGATCTTTTATGTACCCGTATCTAGAAAAAGAAACCAAACATGTCAACCTTAAAAAAAAATTAAACGTCTTATTCCGGTAAAATAATAAGGTAAATACTTGATTTGGGCGTTTAGGCCCGCTAAAAATATATTTATTTCATAATAGCGTTTATTTCTTCTTACTTTACGTGAGTCTGTGATAAAATTATAAATTAAATGATAAAAGTTACGAAGTAGGTACCTAATGCGTTATATAATATATTCGTATAATAACATGGTTAAAACTTTACAAAAAAAAAGATAAAATTGACACTATCATAGAGAGTACATTATTCTATCCGATTTCGGTGTCGGACGCCGAAAGGCGACAGCAAGATCGGGTATGCAAAATGTATGAAGTATATAGTGTTATTGTTACAAACACGTGCTTTAAACGGTGAAGGCAAATATCGTGAGGAAACCGGCATGTTCTGAGAACTTTGAAAAATTTGAAAGACATGTGCCGTTCACCGACCCGCACTTGGTGAACACCACCAGTTGGTGAATAAAGGCTATCTCTAGTCAAGAGAGAAGTCCTTTTTTTCCCAGCAGTGGGAACGTTATTAGGTTGTTTATTGATTATATGGTGTTAGGCATGGTCTGGTCCGATACGACTTAACATCGAGCACTGATATCGGATCGGATTATGTGAACACGCTCGTAGGGGCCTCTTCGCCACGTTATCATTAGCTCGGCAGTTGACGGGTCAGTGACAGGATCAAGGTAGAGAGATAGATCTATAGAGCTATCTATATCTTAATGATTTTTAATTAGCAATAAATCAAACTTTTTTATTTCAGCTTAAACTATATATTTTTTTATTTTATGCAGAAATTTATTAAGATTAATAATTATTCAGATTTAGATTAATAATTATAGTTTTTATTAGATAATGTTTATGTATTTATTTATATATTTTAAATTTTATTCATTCTTGTTTCTTGACTTTTGCTAAAACTAATTTTGCCTATTCCGTCTTTTATCATATATTCCAGTCCATCCAAAGGTTGTCTGGTAGAGATCACTTTTAGTGATAAGGCCATCCATTGTGAGAGAGAGAGAGAGAGAGAGAGTGTATATTTCATTTTTTGTTAAGGTTTTGTTTTGTAAATTGGTGTTTAAAATTATTATTTTATTTTAATTTTCATTTTTAGATTAAGACTTAGAATTAAGAATAATTTTCAACACGATTTGTAAAATAATTGTTAAGAAATAAATGAATATGAATATGAATACTTAAATAAATGTGTGTATTATGTTTCTTAGTGTTGGTGGTAACATATATATATAGTTGACTGGTGGTTACATATAAATGGGTCTATATATTAACAAAACGGACCGACGCGACGCCTCTTAAACTCATTAAAACTTGGCTTGTAACAAACATGTAAAATATGAACAATAAATTATTTCTATTATTGTAGTACCTTCTTCTGTATATAAAAATTAGAATGAATCTATAAAAACACTGATTTCGTGTCTGGGTGTTTTATAAACCATATTCAGTATGAAATTACAAAAAAAAAATGTATCTATGTTGTATATCAGTCACCTAACACCCTTAGTACAAGCTCTGCTCAGTTTGGAGTTAGGTGATGCTGTGTCCGTACGTCCGGAAATATTATTCATTTTTATCTTTTTTTGCTAGCTATAGCATTATTGTCGTCTCCTCATAAACGTAGTCGCTTTCGTTCGAGAACTATGTTGACCATAAAAAAAAACAATTACAAATAAAACTTCAGGTGCTCACAATTCACAACGGCATTTAGAATTACGTACTCCTTCAAATGTGTTTCGCTACAGCGTGCTTCGCAAGGACATCATTCGATGCTACATCGGATCCTCTGCGAATTCCTTTTATTTCTGTCAGATTTTTTAGAATATTTTTCTCGCCGCTTTGTTTAGCGAAGCGCTAAGCAACCATAGCATGTAATAACCCCAATCTGTGAGGAAACTTACATTATAAGATCATTTTGAATAGAAATACATGTAGCCCCCGCGATAAAATCAATTTCCTCCTATTTAGCCTGTAAGACAAAACAGGGGAGAAATCTAGTTCATATAATAAACGCGTAACCCCACTCACTTTCCAAACAGCAAAAGCACTCCATCAACCCCTAACAAGGTCATTCCCGAGAATCCACAGCGTCTAGTAAATAAAATATCTATTGTTCCAATCCGAAGGGTCCTTCTATTGTGTAATCCGATTGAACAGTTACTTATCTCGGTACAAAGGCACCTGAGCTGTGATAGGAAACTTCGCAACTATGCCCTTTGTGCTCATGCTTTATTCGAAGGTCCCTGAAATATAGCGTTATCGAAGATTGAATTTATAGTTGAGTGAAAAAGGATTTTGTTTGCTTTGCTGAATATGATAAAGCGCTGTTTGAATCCAGCCATGCTTATATTATAAATGCGAAAGTAACTCTTTCTTCCTCCTCCTGTGCTTTCCATGTATTTTATGTAAAAATACATGGAGAGCACCCAGAAATTGTAGATCGTACAAAATTCCTCATGTGGGAAACGAACCCACAATCTCCTTTGCCTCAGGCGGACCTTCGCCCACCGAGCCACAGATGTCGTCATGAAGTCGAAAATTAATCCATAATCCATAGTCCTCGCGCAAAACCTGGATATAAAACCCCTCAAGTTCCTTGAAATTAAGAAGTCATTATCTGCCAGTTCATTATCTTCCGATTTCATAAGCCCCATCGTTCAAGTCAATCTAACTAGTCCAGGAACTTTTAAATATTAATCTTTATTACCGTCGGCTAAAGTTCAAAACTGTTTAGCCCCCACTTGAGGCAAAGTGCTCGGGTCAGCTCATCAGGTTGTAGAGTGTACCGTGACGTCATAATATATAATTCGAGCCCTAAGTTCGTCAAGTCACCGTGAATAAGTTATGTTACGGAGCTTGGAGTGAGGGATTTTAGCTTAAGGTAGTGATTTTTCGCATTAATATAACGTAGGTACCAAGGCCTCTTTGCAGCTGCTATTATTACTATGTAAGTTGACAAAGCCCCTGTACTGTACAGCTGCTATATTTATAAATGATTGGTTTTTATTTGTATTAAATAAAAAAAAAAAAAATTATAAATTGTGTGTAAATAATATAATTTGACGAAACTAAGTGTACGAACATGTTCCAAGAGTTTAGTAAAGATTTAAATTTGAATTTGAATGTGCTCGCGCCAGAGTTCAAGTTAGCGTCGACAAAACAGAAAAAAGAGTTTCTTGATTCTAGATTGGCAGTTTTATTTATGACGAGTCCATCAAAGCTTGATGAAACTAGAAATGAGTTTTGTGATCATACAGGTCACACACGCCATGAACTCTAATAAAAGGAGATGTTTACTGTCTGTTAAAAACTACAAAAATGAAATCAATTGTAAAGAAATATGCAAGTATTTATTTGTTCTAGTTCTACAGAAATTACATTATAATATTGCAATATGGTTAAACTTTATAAAACATCGTTACTCTATTTAATTTTTTTTAATCAGTCTTTATTCTATTAAACAACATAAAGGGTTAATATATTTCATTGTTTTGCAACAAATATACCAACCCAAGAACACTTCCTATATTACTTCCGTTAAGTCAAAGTTACACCGCAAAAATGCCTTATAAGGGTAAACCCCGTATTTATAATACGGGTTCGGCCTCGTACAGCAAAGTTAGTTCTCGAAAAGTGAATCAAGTAGTTTCCATGGTCTCGGACCACGTTTTATTTCCACAGCAGTTCAATATCCGCCAAAATCGCCTTCAATATCTTATTTTCGTGATATATATTTACAAATGGTGTTTCCCGATACGTTTCAATTTCCCTCAAAAACGGTAATACATCTCTGTCATTCACAAATGGCGTGTTTCCATACTTTTAGGAAAGTAATTCCAGAGCCGACAGCTATGATTTAGAACTATTTTATAGTCATAGAAAACTGAATTTGTAACTGTAAAATTTGCATGAACACGCTTCTGTCACGTTATGGGTTAAAAAAGATGTTGCAGGGCTGTCCCGTGCCAGGATAATTATGAAATTAATATTTTTATTTGCGGGTAGGAATCGGCACATTAGGTAAAACTCATATAGAAATTACTTAGTTTACAGAAATATATTTTAATAATGATGTTTAATAACGATGTTTTTTGACTTAGGTTTATTTTTCGCTGCCCCAAACAACACAACATGTACTAAATTAATTTCTCTTCTCTTTAGTAAGTATTTTTTTTAATTCGGATTGTAGTCTAAAAAACGTACTTAAAAAAAGAAATAATATTTGCATTAAATTTTTACCATGATACAATGAATCAATGAGCAACGTGAGATTGCACCCCCACAGATGAGCCAATGCCGTAACAACCTGGATCCCGGAAGAAAGTCGCGGACGAGGTCAGCTACAAAAGCGCTGGCGGGACGACCTAGACAACTTCCGGGCAGACTGGTGGCAGGAAGCTATGGACTGGGACGAGTGGAGGAATTTAGACGGACGAGGTCAGCTACAAAAGCGCTGGCGGGACGACCTAGACAACTTCCGGGCAGACTGGTGGCAGGAAGCTATGGACTGGGACGAGTGGAGGAATTTAGACGGACGAGGTCAGCAATAAAAGCGCTGGCGGGACGACCTAGACAACTTCCGGGCAGACTGGTGGCAGGTAGCTATGGACTGGGACGAGTGGAGGAATTTAGACGGACGAGGTCAGCTACAAAAGCGCTGGCGGGACGACCTAGACAACTTCCGGGCAGACTGGTGGCAGGAAGCTATGGACTGGGACGAGTGGAGGAATTTAGACGGACGAGGTCAGCAATAAAAGCGCTGGCGGGACGACCTAGACAACTTCCGGGCAGACTGGTGGCAGGAAGCTATGGACTGGGACGAGTGGAGGAATTTAGGAAAGGCGTTTAACCAGCAGTCGAACACGCCAGGCTAAAAAAGAACTATTAATCACCCCTATTAAATAAATTACCCTGTAAAAACCATGTATATCTACTTTATTCCATGGTTATACGCCCAATCAGCTGCAATCAAAGTGCTTGTGGTTGCAGGTACTCGTACCATAGGAGTCTCGTATGTCGAGAGCGGACCATTTAACTAATGAGTGGTAAGCCACTTTTTGTCATGCGACATATCAACCTTTTAAATTTTATTGTGGTTAGGAGCGCTATCAATCCTCCAATGAAATTGAGCTAATGTAGACGAGTTTAAAAAAAGCCGTGTTGTGTTGGCTAAGTGAAAGCACACTCAACTTACATTCCGAAGGTCGTGGGTTCAAACACAGCAAGGCACCTCTGGATTTTTCTTCTTGAAAATGTATGCGTGCTTTAAAACACGTGCTTTAACGGTGAAGGCAAATATCGTGAGGAAACCGGCGTGTTCTAAGAAATTTAAGGAAATTGAAGGATCATCAACCCGGACTTAGCCAGCGTGGTGAATTAAGTCCTAATCTCACTCATCAAGAGAGAAGTCCCTGTGTCCCAGCAGTGGGAATGTTAATAGGGTTATGATGATGATGAGACGAGTTTAGTTAAGTTTGACATAGCTGATAAGGGAGTACGGTGAGTCTAACATAATTTTTGCAAATGTAACCTTTGTAATTTTATTATTTGTCTTATTTTATGACTTCATTTGTTTTCATGTACTGTTTTCTGTATTATGGTTAAAACCTTAGAGTATCTATATTAAGTATTAGTATATTATTGAGATTATTACGCGTATAATCACAGAAATCGAAATAATAATTATTTAGATTTCTGTGCGTATAACCAAAACTACAAATACCTGAATACCAGCTACTTAGTTAGAAATTGGTCAACTCCACTTTGTTGTTCCGAGCTCGCCAGCCCTGCCCTCGAAGGTATTATTCACATCAACGAGACTCCATGGTGCACCGTGCCCCAACGTAATAGAGTTCATTTTACAAGTGTTTTGTATATCACCAAAACTCATGAATAGATATTGCCGTGTCAAAACCGCGGAAAATTGGAGCGAGCTCTCTACAGATTATTTGTTTGTGAGGTGTTAATAATAGTAAACGGTGGATATTTAATTACTAATAGTCAAAAGAAAGATCAATGTTAGTTTTGATGTGTAACTGAAGGTGACAAATTCAGAATTCAGTTATTCCGAGACAAGCTTTTAATAATAAAACTCTTTCATATTTGATATTTTGTTAAGGATTTTCATGTGGTTTTATGGATGTTTTATGGTTAGTCTGTCCAAAAGGGGTTCCGACATTTTAGTCCACCCTTCATTAAAAATTTTATGGCGGCCAGTGATGAAACACATCTCAATGGACAGCGTTAATACTGACAAACTAAAAGTGTTAAGGAACCAAACCTCTAATTTGCACGGTTACTGAGATATTCGGGTTTAAAACTATACAAAATATTGGACCTTCTACAACTCAAACGTAGTGATTTATATAATCATAGATTACAATTGAAACAACCTTCCAACTGCGATGCGTTAGGTGCAGACTTTCTTCTACTTAATCTGTGTGTTCATAACTTGACGGAGGGTGATATAAACTGGCAATAAATAGTTCTTACACGTAAATACTCTCGAGAGGAAATGCAGAATGACGTGCAACGTAGCTACATGATTTTCACTTTATCTTAACCCCCGACGCAAAAAGAGTTATAAGTTTGACGTGTATATATGTCTGTCTGTGTTATCATAGCTCCTGAACAGATAAAGCGATTTCAATTGGCGAAGAAAAAACAAGAAGAAGTAATTTTCATAAAAATAAAAACACAACACAACAATTTTTCTTTATCCGATTTTCTCGATAATTTTATGTCGTTTATTCGCATATTTCATTTGATCAAGGTTCAAAAATACACATTGTATTATGATTATATTTTAGATAAGAGTTCAGGAGATAAATTTACTGGAGATATTTGAGTGAGGCCTATGTCCAGCACTTAACATCCTACGGCTGAGATGATGATGAATTTTACACAGAGATGTTTCATACAAGCCTAATCTATATAACAGTTTGTGTAATAATTTGCCCCTGACTCAGCATAATGTATCAGCAGACAAAACCCCATGTCGGTCTTTCGTCGATTAATACAGAACAACTCTTTATTCGAGTGGATCGATCGATTTATATTGGACCAGTAATAAAGATTTTATATTTAATTTGGATTCATTGGTCTGGCAACACGGCCGAATTAATGGATTCACCCACAAATTCAGTAGTAAACGTGGAATATTGAAGATACCGATACAATATAAATCTTTTATGGTTCGACGCACAGATCTGTTGTTTTTGTTGCTGAAGAAAGAGCAGAAACGTTTCTCGGTAATGACTGTTTCACCGTGGCTGAATTTTGATTTATCTCGATAATAAGCTTTCCGTAGCACAATTTTTCCACGTGAACTGGATTTCCTTCGGTAATATGTGTATTTTATCGCATTAAAACTCAGTTTAAATCGAATCAAACTATCTCTTCACCATTTAGTGTGGTTTGACCAGAGAGTATATAATCACTACGTTTTAGTTTGACCCATTGTCGTACGTAACCAGTTTGTTTGTATAAAGGAAATAGGATCTACTTTTGAATTTCACAGAGTATATATTGAGATAACAGATTTAAGTCTCATTCGGGATTAGATCAAACTCTATAAGAAGTCGTAAAATAATTACCTACATCCTGATCTTAATTTTTTGACACTTTTCAGAAAAAGCAACATCTTACCAAAAACATTCGCCTTTTTGATTCTTCTTTTTAACCTTCTTATTTATTTAAAGTCAGTTAAAATACAAAAATGCTCAAAAAAATGTGCGTACACTAAAAACACATAACTGATCACATTTGCTAGAAAAACAGATTGAGAACTTTCTGCTTTTTCAGTCAGTAAAAAAAACATGACAAAAACACGTGATATTCGAAACAAAAAAAAACATTCGCGTGGAATGGGACCTTCTTTTTCTTTGTGAGTTGGTAAAAACACATGGCATTCGAACCTTTATACCCGAGGCTATGCCCGGGGTATCGCGGTCGATCAAATTCGGTATAAAATGAGGACGCTTTTCAGTATAAATCCCTCTGAATCCTTACATGTGACCTCCGAGTGGTGCTAAGAACAGTCTCTGAACAGTGGTAGGCATCGGCCGCGGCTTGTGACCACCCTCCGGGCTGGGCCATTGCGTGAAACGATTTTTTCGTGTTTCGTAATTTGGCTCGGAGAAGCCATCTACCTTCTAGGTCTTCATGCCCCATCACTTTACATCAGGTGAGATTGTAGTCGAAATAAAGGCTTATCCAGCATTAAAAAAAAGGAAGACTGTTATAAAAAAATAAAATTGGTCCAACTTGCAAGTAACAGCTATTTTATAAAAAAAGAAACATCAAAATACGTTTAAAAGTTATGGGGGTGAGAGTGGGTAAGGAAAACCGAAAATCTGCAAATATACTAGTGTGGGGTATCAAATGAAATCGCATCGCGTCCACATTACATAATATTATGTTGTTTTACGTTTAAGGAAATTAAGGCATTGGATTCGGGGGTTTTTCTTAAATTTTAAATTTAGATTTATTATCGACATAGAAGCATTGCGTGGGTACTTAGGTACTTACTTGACGCCTTGACGCCGACGACGCGACGCTGACGCCTCACCGGCCGTGACGTTTCCCATGCACATGCACACTTAGCTTTATACATTTTTAGGTGTTTGTCACGGATGTCAGCACATGATTTTAATGATAGGATAAATTATTTGCTCTTAAAATTAAAACTTGGCGCCAGAGAGTATATAATCACTACGTTTTACTTTGCGCTATCAGCGTATTATGACAAGCCAGGCATCATTCATTTTTTCATCTCATATTTTATGTAGTGAGTAATGAATGGGTGAATTAGCGAATGTACGCGTCATAGGGCGCTATGGCTCTTATTACTGTCATGTCACTGACGTTTTTTCTTTCTTCTTCTTTCTGGTGTGTTCTCTTGTTTCTTGTGTTCTATAAATTGTAATTTTTTTATTATCATATTGTTTTTATTTGATTTGTGTGTTTATTGCATTATTACTTGTATAATTTAATTTGTTTGTTTTATTTGCCGTTCTGTTCTGTTTGTCGCTCGTGAGGTTGTTTGTCATTAGGTCTCGTCTGAAAACCAGCGCAAATCCACCTAATGGTGGATCTGCTTATGCTGAGGCGAGACCTTTTGGCACAACACATTCAATTATTTATGTTTAGTATTTAGTATAATATAAATATCTTATTTTTTTTATTTTACTGATTATGTGTGTGTTGTGTCAATAAATGTTTTCTCTCTCTCTCTCTCTCTCTTAAAATCGATTAAAAGCCTTAAGGTTAAAGATCTGAGATTAAGAATTTGTGTTTTTTTTTAATTTAAGGGGCTACCACACCAATCATGATTTTATAAGGTTATGCAACTTTCCGCGCAGCTATAACCTGATGTACAAACTCTCATAAGACACACAAGTGTACAAACTGTTAAATTGCATGAAACCCTCTGTATGAGTCCATCTCACACCTTCTTAGCAGTAGGTGTTATTTGTACAAGCAATTTATAAATTTTCGTAATCCTTATTTGAATGTAGTTCGGTTTGTAGCGACATTGTACGTGCTAACGACCATCAGCGTATATCACTAGCCGCGGCCTAACGAGACAGACTCGTAACGACGAGGAAGACATCATACAAGCTCTTATCTCTTTTACAACTGCAGTGCCGCCGCTATCACTGTACCTAGCTAACAAGAAAATTACGAGAATATGACTACAAGCTTGTAACGTCAAAATATAACGTTATTTTTGTATTGAAGATGGATCTTTGTTTAAAAGCAAACGTTTTTATATATAAAACACAGGAGGATAGATCATAAAGAACATTAGCGCCACAGAGCGCTAATAGCTGGATTTTAATATACATTAAAGTATATTAACCACATTCAGTGACCCTGCAGCAAGCGGCTTGCAACCATTACAAATCCAACCAATTCTAATAACTCCGACCTATTCATCAATATATTTTTGGTTTTCATTCAAAAACTTTAAGGCCTTGCGTGGGATTCAGTTTTATGCCAAACACGTTCAGCAACGTAGCAGAACGCGCCCGTGTAACTCACTAACTATTTCAGCTACGCAATTTCACCTTACCACACATCTCCCGCTCATTAAAAACCCTTATATTAAATTGGTCTATACAAGATCGTCACGGATAATCCAAAAGGATTTTTATCAGATTCTAAATTCGATTTTGTTCTCTTTTTGCAACATTCTAGCCCACAAGAAAGAAGAAGTGAAGTTATAAACGACGCTGCTACAGGAGAAGAAAATCCGGCGGCACTGTGCAAGCTATAAACCGACTCAATACGTCACACCGTGTGACATGAATGGCGCAAAATGAGAGTTTAACTACCGTGTAGCCATACTTTTACATAAAGCACATTCCGTGGCAATGTTTCAATGTAGTATATTACATTGTTGCATGTTGGAAATGATTTACAATCAAAGTTTGAAATGATTTTGATTGCATTCTAGTCGGGAACAATGATATTCTGCTATGCTATTATGTGTTCGATGCGAGGTGGAGTGATAGATCGGTTATCAATTCATATGGCTGTTTCATTCGTATTTCATGAAATACTGCTGTTCTAATAAGATAGGTTAAAATAACATTTAGAAGGGTAAATTTACCAGGAGTCAAAGCAATTTTCAAAAGGAAAGCCCGAAAATTTTGGGATACAACAATGGTTGAACCACTTGAGTTCATGATGTTGTTATTTTTATACGTTTTACTATGTGTGGTGCCTTAAAATCAAATGAATATTTTCAGATTTGAACTCTTTATTAGTAATGCTCCGAACACGACCCTAAATAATCTTAAATGCGAAAAGTTTCGTACTTATGCGAGTTTCATTGCGTGAACTATAAATTAGAAAGAAAATAGAACTTTATTCGCATGGTAATTTTAGCTAATTTAACTTTTACGAGTATAAGACCAGTCATGGATGAATCTTTCTTAAACAGTTTTGGATTTTTATGCATAATTTAACCTTAGAAGTAAAAAGAATTTAGGGTTTTCAGAATTGATGTATCACGCTTCTGTCCTTAAGGGTTGTGTTAATCTCAATGAGTGTTTATTTTTGACTATAAGTGATAACTAACTACAACTGAAACTACAAGTTATAACAATTACGCTTTTCATGCAAAACAGCAACACATGTCCACAGCTTAAGCAGAAAGCACAGGCAGCTACACATTAATAAAATCGCAGTGTTGCAAACAAAACCACATTTCACGCTACAAGTGGCCAATGAAACACTAAAAACGGTGTGGCATTGTAGGAGTCGTATCCAATAGGTTTCTCTTATAACGCTTCGCAGCTACAATAGGCACATGAGTTTATGTTTCAGAAAACACGTACTGAAGTAAGGAAATAGATATTTTGGGGTAAAGAAAGTGACCCAAAAATGTCGTTCATAAAGTTGTCTGTGAAGCAATGTAGTGCGAGTTTGTAGTGCAAAGATATTGACAGGGGTTCGTCTGTTAGCGATTTTTTTGTTAGAGTTGGCGTTTTCAACAATGTTACACGAATGTAGCAAGAAAATGTTCTTACATTTATTTGACGTCTTAAGCAATAGCATTTAAGACGTCAAATAAACGTAAGAACATTTTCTAGCTACATTCGCGTTACGTTTCAACGTCCAACGCAGCTTTTATTTTTTAGTACAGTAACACTCGTAACCTTATTTATACTTGCTTTTTAAATCCATCCAATTCATGAAGCCCTCGAAGAAAAATATTTTGTATTAACAAAACAAAAAAATAAAAAAAAACTCCTCATTTTGAGACTACAGGTTGCAACGAATTTTCTATTATTTACAATTGTGGCCGATGTCGTTAATGCAATTATGGCATTTATTTATTTATTTATTAATTTAAGGGAAAAAATAAAAATACAAGTAAACTCTTTATTTATATTTTTTAAGTCATCTATAATTTATTTTTATTAGCGCAATTGCAACATAACACACATAAACATTATATAACATTCATCATAAATATCACAAAACACTTACGAGTTATATATTCACCGGGCGACATAGAAAAATATTTCTAGTCAGTTACTTAAACTGCTCGTAGGCAAAACGATCCGTTTTATTTCAATGAAACTTTTCCTCCATACACATTGAAAAATCAAAAAATAATAATGTTCTAATACCTAAATCCTATAATAGTATTAAATCTTAATTTAAAATTTAAGAAACCCCCGCATCAAATGCCTTAATTTCCTTATAAGTAAAACGCCATAATATTTGGCAATGTGAACGCGATGCGCTTTCATTTGATACCCCATGAAAGATATAAAACACTTACGGGTGGGTTTTCAGGGATTCTGGACACTGGGAGAACACCCTTTTGTAATTAATTTGATTTTTTATTGCAAGAGCAGTGATGTCGTTTAGAATCGTAGAAAGGAAGAGAAAGGGGTGAGGGGGCGGAAATAGGTTAGTGATGGATTGAACGAGGATCGGAATAGTGTTGTGCTAATATCCTCATTAATCATTCACACCGGTTTCTTACTTTTAGTGATTTTGACTTTGACATTTCATCCTATTTCTATTAGTGAATACGAAACATGGCCCCCCACAAAAAAGGGTTTCCCTTTTTTAACAAATACATGTGAAATATATCTAACCTTATCGATATAGTGCTTACTAGAAGCTCAAAAGTGGACTGTATCAATCTTAAATTACTTATATTAATTACAACTACTGATTAAACTTTAACAAAACTATAATAATACTAATCTTCATTACAAGGCAACGGTACAAGTTTTGCTAGAGATCTTACAAATAGTCCTTTAGCAGTCTTAAGTTCTACAACGCGAACGATTGAATCCCGTCCGGGAATAAGCTTTATCACCCTACCGCGTGCCCAATGCAACGATGGAAGACCGTCCTCTTTTAAAAGAACTAAATCACCGACTTTAACATTATACTGAGTTATGTGCCATTTGGAACGTTGCTGTAGAGTATGAAGATAATCATGGTTCCAACGTTTCCATACATCAGCAACCATTTGTTTGACAAGTTGCCACCGAGCAAGTTGGTTTACATGTTTGGTTTCCACGGGCATAGGTTCAGGTACGGAAACTAATGATGAGCCAATTAAGAAGTGACTCGGAGTTAAGACTGCTAAATCATTAGGATCACTAGATAGAGGGCATAATGGCCTAGAATTTAAAATAGCCTCTATCTGAGTAAATATGGTACTAAGTTCTTCAAATGTCAAGGGTTTGTCACCAATGACACGCTTTAAATGTGATTTACTTGACTTAACGGCTGCTTCAGCCAATCCGTTAAATGATGGACTGAGTGGAGGTGAAAATCGCCATTTAATAAAATGTTCCGCAAAAAAGTTTAGTACGTTAGGGTGCTTTTGAAAACTTTCTAATAAATTGAATGCCCCTTTAAAATTGGTGCCTGAATCAGACCAAATCTCTCGCGGCAACCCGCGCCTCGCAACAAATCGCTTGAAGGCCGCTAAGAATGCATCCGTGGTTAAGTCGCTAGCGACCTCTAGGTGTACAGCTTTGGTAGTAAAACAGACGAATACGCAAAGATAAGATTTAACCAACTTAGCATTTCTCAACGCACTAGTCTTACATTGAAAATGACCCGCGTAGTCGATGGCCACCGATACGAAAGGCCTTTGCGATTCGGTAACACGACTTGTCGGTAAATCTCCCATAAGGGTTTGAGGGGGTTGACACTTTAATCTAAAACAATTTAAGCACTTGTGAATTCTACTACGTATGACGCGTCGAGCAGACAATATCCAATATTTTTCACGAATAAGTGACATCAAAGCATTAGGACCCGCGTGCAAGTACTTAACATGAAAATAATCTACCACGAGATTCGTAAAGTGATTGGAATGAGGCAAAATTATCGGATGCTTAGCTGAGTAGCTAAGCGTAGAATTTACTAATCGACCTCCTATTCTAATAATGCCGTTCTCGTCTAAAAATGGCTTTAAACGTGACATCCCGGTACTAAAAGGTTTATCCTTTTTTAAATTCCGCATGTCTTCATAAAAACTTTGGGATTGTACACTTTTAATAAGCGCAACTTGTGCACGTTGCAATTCCTCACTTGATAAAAAATTGCTTATCTTATTTACATTATTTAACTTCTGTCTAGACTTTAAGGCATTGTGCGCGAACCTAAAACACCATGCTGTAATGCGCACAAGTTTGGAATAAGAACTAAATCTATCGATAATATCAATGTCTAAACGATCGTCAGTAGCGGCCGCGACTACCGGAGTAGTTTTCTTAACGCCAGGTAACGAAGAGCACTCGAGCTGTTCGCATGGCGGTGGCCACAATTCGGGAGACTGAGTAAGCCACATAGGACCCCACCACAGCGGATGATTTACTAATTCCTGCGGCGCGATGCCTCTAGAAGCGGCGTCGGCTGGGTTCATGTGCGTAGGTACGTACCGCCACTGCTCGGGAGATAACAAATCCTGAATTTGACTAACACGGTTCGACTCAAACACCTTGAGGAGGTGTGGCTGTGTGCGTAACCAACATAATACAATACTTGAGTCACTCCAAGCGTAAGTATTTCTATGCAAGTCTGTTCTCAGCTTAAGGCTCTCGGTAACGCGTAACAATAATTTAGCGAGTAGATGAGCACCGGATAACTCCAATTTCGGAACGGTAAGCCTTTGCTTAATTGGAGCGACACGAGTTTTTGAAATTAGAAGGTGAACTGTCACGCTATTGTCATGATGGACGCACCGAATGTAGACAACTCCCGAAAATGCGAGCTCTGAAGCATCGCTAAAACCATGCAAATCGAAGTACTGAACCGTTTTTGATAAAACTTGTCTATTGATAGAAATTTTCTGCAAATGATGCAAATCCCCACAGAAGCGTTGCCAATCATCAATTATATCGTGAGGGGGTATCTGATCCCAATCTAGACCTATCGTCCATAATCGTTGCATAAGTATCTTCGCGAAAATGACGCAAGGTGCTAACCAACCGTTTGGATCATAAATTGAGCTAACCCTCGACAATATGATACGCTTCGTACATTCATTGCTGTCTAGAGACACCTGATAAGAAAATGTGTCTGTATTTGGACTATATTTAAAACCTAATATTTTAAGAGACAGGTCCGCGTCCTCACTAAACTTTAATTCGCAGTGCTCAGTTGGTAAATCGGTTAGCAACTGCGGATCGTTACTCATCCATTTACGAAGTTCGAATTCGCCTTTGCTCAATAAATCTATTAATTCTGTTTTAGTACTTTGAGCTTCGTGAATGGAGGAGCAACCCGTTACAATATCGTCGACAAAAATGTCGTTGAGCAAAATTCGTGAAGCGCGCGGATGTGTAGTTTTGCCTTCGTAGGCCAATTCGTGTAAACAACGCATCGCGAGAAACGCGGCTGTAGTAACACCATAACTAAGCGTGTTGAGCTGAAATTGCTGAATTTCAGGCTTAAAATGATCGTCATAACTCTGTGAGGTTCGATCGCCACCCGAATTGTGATCGCGCCATACGATCAGCTGATATTGACGATCGAGAGGATTAACTAAAACTTGACGATACATTTGTCGTATGTCGGCGGAAAAGACAACCTCGTGCAATCTAAAGTGGAGAATAATGTCTACTATATCCTTCTGTAATTTGGGTCCAGCTAATAACTCATCATTTAACGACTTCCCACCCGGGCCTTTGGATG
Source organism: Gymnoscelis rufifasciata (assembly GCA_929108375.1). Lineage (NCBI taxonomy): Eukaryota > Metazoa > Arthropoda > Insecta > Lepidoptera > Geometridae > Gymnoscelis > Gymnoscelis rufifasciata. Next base: position 15,986,989 of record OV815303.1, read on the forward strand.
AAGCATTGAATACACACCTGATCTTATCCGTACCCTTCTTATATACCGCGTGATGAGGTATGAAATATTGTGGCAAGCGTTGTGCAATCGAGTGTTCGATTGGCTGCATGTGGCCCAGTTCGATATATTCTCGCATGAAGTCTTTATACCGCGCTTCTAAAACCTTATCTCTGTTGAATTTATTTTCTAATGATATAAGCCGACGGATGGCTATGTGCAAAGTATTCCCAAATTTTATCCCAATATCATGGTCACCCTGGCGAAAGGGTAAACGCACCACAAAACGTCCCGATTGAGTACGCGTATGTGTCTTCTTAAAGTAATCTTCGCACCTAACGTCATCCGGATCTGGCTGCTTTACCCTACTTATTTCCTCTACTTCCCAAAATTTACGTAATGTTTCATCTATGGATGTCACGCAGTGAAATGATTGTGTCTGTGATTGACGTTCCGCAACGTCACCCATTAAAACCCAACCAAATATTGTCTCGAAAGCAACCGGCAATTCTTTTCCCATCTCTAGTTTCGGTCCATTAAAAATCTGAGCGCACGCGCCTGCACCTAACAACAAGTCGATCTTGGATGTCTCGAAAAATCTCGGGTCGGCCAACTGAAGATGACTATATTTGACCAATATCGTGGGATCAAGATTCGACGAAGGAAGTGGCGCCGTGATTTTTGAAAGAACTAATGTATCTATACAGAGTGGTTCGCCTAATTTATTTTCTAAGAAAATATGCAATTCGCCTTTCGGTTGTATTTTGCTGGATTCACCTACTCCTGAAATAATGACGTTTGTCTTATGATAGCGCATCCCTAATCGTTGTAAACAAGACGAAGTCACGAAATTCGCCATGCTTCCTGGGTCTAATAGCGCGCGAAACGGGTAGTAATCACCGTCCCTCGAACACGAAACCATGACTACTGCTGTTGCTAGCAATGAATGACGCGTTACTACCTGCTGTTGTCTAGAACGCGTACCGCACGAGTGGGAAAGAGACGGCAACAAATCACTCGCGGGCGACCCCGCGTCTAACTCGGGAGCGGAACTTGAACAGTGAGCGACTTGCTTATTTACGTCAATTGATTGTTGTTGCAATTGATTATTACTATTATGATTTAATGTTGTTTTCTTGTTCGAGCACAATAACGTATTATGTTTGCGTGAGCAATTTTGACATCGAAATTTAGAACGGCAATATGCTACTCTATGAGGGCGAAAACAATTGAAGCAGAGGCTTTTTGATTTTACAAAATCATATCGTGATGACAACTCCATCACGATGAATCTAGGGCACTTCATCATAGTGTGTGTTTTACCACACACGGGACACAGCACTTGTTTATGCTCTTCGGAACTTAAATCTGAATCTACAACATCCATACTCGACGCGTAAGCCTGTTTCCTATTACTATTACCACTGGGCGCAGCGCTTTGCGGCCGGCCGCTACTCAACTGACTTACTACGCCGGTAGTTTCCAATGTCTTGCAATAACTACCTAAAAATGCGAGAAGGTTATCGAACGTAGGTATTTTCTCGTGTTGGTAAGTTAATTCAAATCTAGCGCGTAAATCGTTATCTAATTTTCTCGTAAATATGTGTAATAACAACATTGACCATTCTGTTACCGGGAAACCTAAACTAGCTAGCCCACTCGTGTTCTCATGCAAAATGTTCACGAATGTACGTAAGTGAGATGCATTCTTGACGGAAATGGTAGGTAACGCGAGTATGGCGGCAATGTGCGCGTCCGCAATCAACCTCTTGTCGTCGTACCTATCCAAAAGCAGTCTACGAGCCACTTCGTAATTGTCAGGGATATTCGATAAATGTTTGATCAAATTGGCGGGCTCGCCAGATAAACAACTCGTCAAATAATGTTTCTTTTGTACTGAATTCAATCGCTCGTTGTTGTGAACCAATGCATTGAACATGTTAATAAAACTAGGAAAATCCTGATAATTTCCCGTGAAGCGGGGCAAACTTATGTCCGGTAATTTATAGTTACACTCATTTATTTTGTTTGAAGAACAATAATCGGGCAAATCTTTGTGAATAACTTGTCTGAAATCGAGTTGCGCCTTTGACGACACACTCGTGCTAATTATGTATTTTACGTCAAGTAATTGCTCCTCCAACAAAACAAACTTATTCTTATAAGATTCTATTTGTTCATCTTTTAAATTCGAAGCACTTAAATTAAGATAACATTCTTCTGCCTCCACGCGCAACGAGTCTATGTCTGCACAACGAATTTTAAACTTACCTACTTCTAATTCATTCTTAAAATCTAATTTCTTCGCACAAACACTAAGAGAATTAACTTTTTCACAAAGAAACTCAAATTTTAGAATAAGCAATTGACTTCTCGACATGATTTTATAAGTTTTTACAAATGACTAAACACGATGTAAAATGGCGTCCTTGACACGAAAACTTTCCCCAGAACAAACTTTTATGAAATGTCGCAAAATCACTAAAAACTAGTATTATATCCGGTCGAAGGATCATGAAAGATATAAAACACTTACGGGTGGGTTTTCAGGGATTCTGGACACTGGGAGAACACCTTTTTATAATTAATTTGATTTTTTATTGCAAGAGCAGTGATGTCGTTTAGAATCGTAGAAAGGAAGAGAAAGGGGTGAGGGGGCGGAAATAGGTTAGTGATGGATTGAACGAGGATCGGAATAGTGTTGTGCTAATATCCTCATTAATCATTCACACCGGTTTCTTACTTTTAGTGATTTTGACTTTGACATTTCATCCTATTTCTATTAGTGAATACGAAACACCCCACTTGAGTATATTTGCTAATTTTCGGTTTTCCTTCCCCACTCTGACATGATTGATGATTTCATGAGACATGTCTAGAAATACTAGCGCCAAACTCACCTTTCATACAAAAAAAACTAAATTGAAATCGCTCCATCCGTTCGCAAGCTATGATGTCCCAGATAGACAGACAGACAAACAGACAGACACGTCAAACTTAATTACTTAATTAAGGAGGGATGTTATAAAACACCCCTCCTTTTTGGTCGGGGGTAAACAAAGACATATTTTATGGCGGACAGCTTTGTTTGACCACAATATTATATAAATCAATGCCTGAAACGCTTTGATAAATGCTGTCCCTTCAGTCCTTTTCGTTATTGTATCAAATTAGTTTGTAGTGATCTCCGTAGTTCATTATTTATGTTTGATATTGGATATTGCGGTGAGGGTCAACCAAAGGCTATGTGTCACTCTAAAATATTAGGTCAGTCTTCTACAAACTAATATACCGACGTATACCAACCGTAAACGTATCTTATACGTGTGGTATACCAACGCAACGCTTGAGGGATGCGTTCACGAAGAAAATCCTTAATTAGATTTAAGTAATATATCATAAAATAAAATAATTAAACACGCGCTTTAACGGTGAAGGCAAACATCGTGAGGAAACCGGCATGTTCAGAACTTTAACGAGTTTGAAGGACATGTGACATTCACCAACCCGCACTTGGCCAGCGTGGTGAATTAAGGCCTAATCTCTCTCGCCCAGAGGGAAGTCCCTGTGTCCCAGCAGTGGGAACGTTAATAGGGTGATGATGATGATGATCATAAAATATGTTAATATGTAAGTTATTTAATTATATGCCTTTGTAAGGTTTTTTGTAAGTTTTTATAAGGAATTACCTTGCTGTATCACAGTTTCTAGCACAGGAGGTAAAGTCCCAAAGATTAAAAAAAAAAAAATATATATATATATTTCGGGATTACTCACATAGCATGACCTAACCCCAAACTAAGCAGAGCTTGTACTATGGGTGTTAGGTGACTGATATACTACATAGATACTTTTTTTTTGTAAATACGTACATATGATACATAGAAAACACCCAGACCCGAAACCAGAAATTGTAGATCGTACAAAATCTGGTCCTCCGGCGGGAATCGAACCCGCAACCTCCTGCGCCTCAGGCGGACGCGCGTTATTATGTAATACTTTCATTGGTTTTTAATAAATTATTGATTGATACATTGATAATATCAGCTGTAAAGACGATTTCGCCAAGGTTTTCACCCTACGTAAATGAAAATGATATTAAGAATACGAGAATCTCAGTGAGTACCTGTACATGTTTGTTAATAAGAAGTGGTTATTAGAGGTGTAAATTTAAACGCTCAAAATTGAATTTCACAAATCCGTCTGTGTAAACCTATGTTAGTCAAAGTGCATGTACTAAAAAGCTATGAAACTGTTACTAGTGCCCTTTGATGATGATAATAATGAATTACAAATAAAATGAAATTATGAATTGCTCTGGAATTTTATTCCTATTTATTTTTTCTATTACTGTTTCTATGAATGACTCTAAAATTCTGTGTATATTTTGACATCCTATCCTTTGAGTTAACTTTGATTTATTTTACCACACTTTGTTTTGTAATTTTTTTTTCATTTGTGTCAAACTAACTTCACTGTTCTTCGAAGGTTCCAACTGAAGACCAGCGCAAGCTTCACAGCCGGCATTATGCTGAGTTGGGACCTTTTTAGAACTAGATACATTTAATTATTCTGTAATCTTTATATCAAAAAATAATAATTAATTGTCACTTTCTCTGCAAGTGTTTATATGTATTTAATTCTAAATAAATGATTTTGTATTTATAACTTTTGAAACTATCATGGTTATCAATAGTATTTAGATTTATAACGGGGTATTTACCATGATTGATTGTCTTTCGAGTTTCCCGATATTTCGGCACAGTTACATACGCCATGATCACGGTTGAGTTCAACAGGATTTTGTATTTGTATTAGTACATGTTACACAAAATCCTAAATAGCTTTGCAAAATTGGGTTGGAGATAACAAGATTAATTTTAGTTTGATGAAACCTTCAAACAAACCTCAAAAAAAGGTAACTACTTTACATCCTCATCTTAACTTGATGAATGGGAAATAACTCCATATAAAAGCTATCAAGGAAATCCCCATTTATCCCCAAAACTCGGAATTGGTACTTTGTCAACGTACTCGAAGTTATCAAACTCAATCCAGGTGAGTTGGAGTTTTGTCAGCACTTTTTTCTGTTCTTACGAAATTCACCGAGCGGAAGATGGCCTGAGCCTACCGTGAAAATGGAATTGGATTTATTTTGTTTGATATTCAACTTTTCCTTTGTTTCGTGCTAAGTGGTGTTTAATATTTTTAAGCCCCGTAAAAAGGGGGGTTTGGTTGTAAGTAAATAAAATTGTTGAAACCCCAACCTCAACCTTTTATAAGTAGGTTGCAAGCTATAAGTAAATAACATTAATGCAAAATTCTATTTTACAATAAAGTTTTCTCTATTCATATTCCTATGTCCATGTGATGTCTTATTTATTTATTAAGTAGACGAATAAGAATACTTTCGAAAAACATATACTTTATATGTACAAACTTTAAACTAAAACTGTTTAAATAAAAAATGTATTTCCGGACAATCCTCCCAACAACATCTAGCACCGTTGTTGCTTACACCAAAGCTTGTATTACGGGTACTAGACATCAGATATACTTATTACAATAAACATACATATATATAGATTTTTTTTACATGTTTAATACCCAGATCAAGGAGAAAGTGATTGTGAGGAGAGTGGTTGATTTTGGGAGCAAGAAGAGAATCTCGATTAAAATATAATATTTTAAAAATAAAAATAATCAATATCTCAGAAAATAAAATAATAGGATATAAAAGCCGTGTTGGCTAAGTGGGAGGACACTCGACTTTCATTCCGAAGGTCGTGGGTTCAAACCCCGCCACGCACCTCTGGATTTTTCTTCTTGAGAAATTTATGTGCGCTTTAAACACGTGCTTTAACGGTGAAGGCAAACATCGTGAGGAAACCGGCATGTTCTGAGAACTTTAAAAGAGTTTGAAGGAAATGTGACATTCACCAACCCGCACTTGGCCAGCGTGGTGAATTAAGGCCTAATCTCTCTCGTCAAGAGAGAAGTCCCTGTGTCCCAGCAGTGGGAACGTTAATAGGGTGATGATGATGATGAATATCTCAGAATTAAGATACCATTTTAACAGAAAATTGAATTAAACTTCATAACTTAAATCAATAGAAACTGTCAAAAAAGGGAAAACCTTGCATCTCTTAATAAATTGCCGAGTAGGTCCTCGTTTGAGTGAAATGACACGATTGAGCACTCACTCAATTCCTCAAATCGGCTGGTCTAATTGGAGGGTCACCGGAGTACGTGTGCTAGCATCTTGAACGTGCTCGCTGACCGAATTATCACAACCATATAAGCTATGCATAGTTCACATGTCATATTATATAGTATATGTTTGAAGGCGGTTAAGCATAAGCACCCCATGTTACGTTCCCGCTGCTGGGACACAGGGAATCTCTCTTGACGAGAGAGATGAGGCCGTTATGTACCACGCCGCGCTGGCCAAGTGCAGGTTGGATGTCACATGTCTTTCAAACTCTTCTAAGTTCTCATAACATGTTGGTGAAGGCTTAAAGTCATATATTTTTCAAGAAGAAAAATCAAATTTGTAATCAAAATCGCGTGTCGCTCTCACTTAGTCAACATCGAGGACGAAAGGAGGTTAAGCTCAATGAACCTCTTGGTTCTTGACAATAGTCATCAAGTTAATTTGAATGTTTGAAAGTCGAAAGACTCCGAGAAAAAAAAAAAAAAAAAAAAAAACTTGAACTCAGCTTCCAACTGCACGCAACTAGGTACAAACGTAAAATAAAAAAAAGCCTTTATTACTGATAATTATAATACAATTTATTTAATGTATAAAAATAATGCTATTATTAATTTCATGCACTTTTAGTTTAATTAAAATTTTAAATAATCATAAGTCTTCGACATCGGTATCTGTATCAGTTATACTCTTAAACTGATACAGATATACTCTCGTACAAATGAATGGGTACAAATAAAATGTCATTTATATTTATCACTCTTTTAAAATGGCGGCAAAGATGCTATCTCATTTCGGGTTTGGTCTCTTCTGTCTTTGTCTGTTTGTATGTCAGTCAGTTTTGAGTACTTCAGTTATCAACGATATTATAATTAATATCCGTACTCTTCAATAATTTAGTTACTTAAAGTGCTGTGTGATTATTTCTTCTTTACGGTGTGCAAAATATTAAATTTGTAGAAGATACGAAAAAAAAAGCTAATTGACGAAATTCCCTTTGGGTGAAGTAACTACTACTAACTAACTAAGTATTTTTGGTTAACTACTTAATAGCTTCAATGGCAAAATGGCGCTTCTCCTAACCTAAATCTTTATTTTTTTTTAAAAGTCCCTCGCTTAAATAATTTCAAACATTATAAGATTAATATCCTCTTAATATGTTTAATCATAAATGCTTTATCTACTAACAAGTACTGTTGGAATTTAATTTGGGAAGGTTCAGGATGTGCGTCCCCGTTAAGATTCCTCATATCGACAAGGGAATTGCGACCTTAAACCCTGGGAGTACGGTTTAATTTGGGCATACCCATAGATTATAATCTAAGGCTCCGAAGAGCGTCCCATTGGGCAAGCTCTTAAATGTTTCTGTTATTACAAACACATATGTAAAGTTTGGTGGGTTATTCGGTGGTTAAGTTAAATTGCTTATTTTTGAGACCAAAAGGTTTTGAAACGTTTATAGTTCTCAATTTGCTAGAAAATCTAATCCATGATTTTTTATCCAAAGGCTATATGAGTCGAAAACGTGCCACACAACCTTGAAGATTTCTTACGATAATTGTACAGAATAGAATAGAATAAAAAATATACGGTTGAATTGAGAAACCTCCTCCTTTTTTGAAGTCGGTTAAAAATGATTTATTACTTAAACCAATTAACATAATATAAAAAAAAATTAATGGATAGTAGGTACCTAAGGTAACATTTAAATCTAGCATGCGTAATGGGCGGTCTTATTGCTTAAAGCAATCACAAACACTCTAAAATCTATTTCGTTTTCATTGTTTATACTCTATCGTGCTTAAAATTTTTGTTTTAAATGAAATTGAAAATGGAACAACTCGGAACTTAAAGAAATAAGATATTTCACGGGTTTTCTCTTCTGTCTTTTCTAAATCTACTATGCATATGCTTCAAAATTTATAAAATTTTATAAATCATACAAACCTACATAAATATGCCACGAGCCAGCGACGTAGTCGATTTAATTTGTGCATTCTAATAGCAGTGGACAAGTCATATAGCACTTAGAACAGAAGGTCACTGAGGCTGAAAGGTTCGAATGGAGATTGAGGATTACCAAGCTAAGCGTCCTCCAATACGGAAGGATGGGTTAAGGTACGCGTCAATTGTTTCGCGCCGTCCTCACCGCACTCACGGCATGCAACGAATCTTAGTTTAGTTTACTTTGTATGATTAAACATAGAACTGCGCCCACTATGCGCGCCGCCCGCATAAAAAAATGCGTCGCGTGCCGGTGACGTCACAAAAACCAGTCACAAATTGGTCACAAAACTAATTATTATAATATCATTGTCAATACATTCGTCTATGACCGAATACGTAAACTAACGACAAGAAAACACTCGAAATCATTTAAAAACCGAATACAGAACAGAATTTAAGTAACGCATGCGTCCGTTATTGGCAAATCAGTTCAGTCCGTTGCGGGCCAAGCGGTGCTAATGGACGCCTACCATTAGCCAAAGCCACAGGTTCACGGTGGGTGTATTCTGTATCAAATTTAAGCTTCTGTTAATCTATAACGGTAGTAAACGTCCCATGGCCAAAATTATAATAATTATAAAGAAAAGGTCCCCAAACTAATCAATATGGCCCTTTGTGAAAATATATAACTTGAAAAGTAATTTAAATTTCTACTAACAAGGGGCAGAACAAAAACGTTATAAATATATAAATATTTCCGGACACTCCACACAACATTTAGCCCCGTAGAAAACATAATTATTATTATTGTACAGTAGGCTTCTACTGTCACACTGAAAGGCAAAGACCACCCTTCCCTTTCCACTCTTCGCGATTAATCGCCATGGCATCAGGCCGTGCGCCTAGGTGAGAGTCCAGCTCGTTCCCCGATCTTATCCTGGGCTTTTCACGAGGTCGACTTGTCTGTGGGGCCCAATCTGTTCTACTCTTTGCCCAGAAGTCGTTTGACAAGCGACACACATGTCCGGCCCAGATATATAATAGACATACACATAAAATATATTTAAATATTTCAAATATAAAATTTTTCCGGACAATCTACACAACAACATCTAGCCCCGTGGTAAGCTCTAAGCTTGTGTTACGAGTACTAGATATGTGATATAATTAATATAATATTATATAGATATTTTTACCATACATATAAAACATCTAGAACAAGGAGAAAGTACTTGATGGACATACTTACACTTAGCGTTACCCCTCTTGCGCCGCAAGCTGCCCTTTGCCCACCGCTCCACATACATTAGATCAAACAAACATCAAAACGTTTATTTCCTTAGAAGCCTATGCTTACATGGACAGGTCAACTTAAATCTAATTTAAATAAAAACTAAGAATAATCAAGGAAATAACATAGTCTTGACAGTTCGCTTCAATTTTTTACACTGAGTTGAGAAGCGAATAGAACAACTCAGCTTCCATCTCTTATGTTGTTATTATAACAATATTGGTGTACAACATGGTTATCACTTATACATTTAACATTTACAAACAAATGCTAGTTTGACAAATGATAGATAAGAACTCCAAAATTGTAATAACTACAAAATTATAATAACTGATAAAGCTGTGTTGTTCTATTCGCTTCTCAACTCAGTATAAAACATTGAAGCGAACTGTCAAGACAATGTTATTTCCTTGATATTTTTTGTTGTTTAAACATTTTAGTTTTATTAATTTTAAGTTGACCTGTCCATGTAGGCTATGTGCTTCTAAGGAAATAAACGTTTTGACTTTGACTTTGAATAGATAACTTTGAAACGTTGATGAAAAGGCCCATAAGGCTATTGCTATTTTCGGCGGTGGAAACTAATACCCAATTTAAGCTTCCATTAACCTGTTACAAGTCCCAACCAAATTACACGATGCTCCACAAAGGAACAAAGAGATACTCGAACTTATTAGTTTAACTAAAAGCACTACAGAAGTACAAACTACTCGAAAGCTTGGGGATTACGGAACTTTTCCTTCGGGCTTCATTACACAATACTTATTTATCACTCAATTTGGGTTCATCGATTGCTTGTCGATGCTATCTTGCTCCGATAAATTTATTTTGTTATTTTGAAAGTGGAAAAAAAGGTAAAAAAAACAATAAACATTCAGGCACTTTGCTCTGCTACATAAGGTAAAAAGCAAATATACAGGGCGTCCGGTAATGAATGGATAACCTTGAAATGGGTAGATAGCAGATATCTTGAGTGTTCAGAATTCCTGCATAATGCGATTGTTTGAAGTATTGTTCAAAATTGTCTCGGCAAACGAAGCTCTCAACTTTATCTCCATAAAAGATTTTGCATACCTGTGACAACTTGCCTAGATAATTTAAAATATCCAGACAATAAGATATTTTGAACACATTGGGTTCCTACAACATTAAGAGCATTAAAGATTAAATTAGAGATAACATGCATATGTGGAAGTCAGAATGAATAATTTTGGTTGTTTTATTTTTCATTTAAAAGATAATAAATAATGTTGTGTTTTATGAAACGTAATATAAAACAACGCATTATACTATCTGACTGCGGCTTATACATTATATCAAATTATATTTACATTTTATTTGAATAATCAATTTAATTCAATTTCTTATAATTGGACTCTGCGCTTGAAGCGTCAGTTTGCCAGTGTCAATTTAATTAAAATAATTGTTCTCTCAAATTTAATGTAAAAAATATGTTACTCAGTTGAATGCCTTCTTCTTCTTTTATTAGGTGGCGTCCGTGACCAGTTGAATGCCATTTTGCGGTTTTTTATTATGACATTGACATAGAAACCTTCATGGTAGCCATCGGTAGAATAATAACAAGAAGGTTGCGTTTTCCATAAAAGAAACTCAAAGTAAAACCATATAATATAATCCTCTCCTTGAATCCTTCATAGAATACCGCAGCAAAAAGTTTTTATTACAGAAATAACGTAAGTACATCCAAGATGTACATGTTAACCCTCTACGTCGTTAGGCGACATGTCCTGTTGATATATGAAGAGCGGAACATCTCAGTCTCCATATCTTGCTGAAGGCTAGGGTGTCCACGCTACCACAGGTGATTTAATTTATTAAATTAAGCGAAATGAAATTGTTTATTTGCGATCCTAATATATATATTATTATATTATATAATAATTATAAATGTGAATGTAAGTTTGTTTGTTATGCTTTCACGCGAAAACTAATGAACCGATTTAAATGAAATTTGGTACACAGAATCTCTAGAGCCTGAAAAATAATATAGGCTACTTTTTACCGCGGGAGAACGTCATTCCGCGGGAAAATCCATTATAACGCGGGTAACACCGCGGGGCACAGCTAGTAAATAATAAAGCCGTGTTGGCTGAGTGGGAGCACACACCATGTTCAAACCCCGCCACGCTCTTCTGATTTTTTCTTCTTGAAATATGTATGTGCGCTACAAATCACGTGTTTTAATGGCGGAGCCGAACATCGTGAGGAAACCGGCATGTTTTGAGAACTTTATGGAGTTTGCAGGGACATTTACTAACAATAAATCTAAATTTAAAATTTATGAGAAACCCCTGGTTCCAATGCCTAAATTTCCTTAAAAGTAAAACACTATTTTGTAATGAGCACGCGATGCGCTTTCATTTGATACCCCACTCGTGTATATTTGCAGAAGTTCGGTTTTCCTTCCCCACTCTCACCCCCATAACTTTTAAATGACACAACCGATTTTCATGAAACATGTCTAAGAACACTCGCGCCAAACTCACCTTTTAAACAACTAAATCAAAATCGCTCTATCCGTTCGGGAGCAATGAAGTCCCAGACAGACAGATACACACACAGACAGACAGACACGTCAAACTTATAACACCCCTCTTTTTTGGTCGGGGGCTATGATGATGTATAAGAAAAGTTATTTCTTATACACATAATTCACTTGTTTGTGCCTATTTGTCTTCAAAGAATATTCAGAGTGTAAAAAATTGATCTCGTTCACAATGGACCTTAATATTTTGGGGTGCGTAATAGGGGACAGTTTATTTATTTCAGTTATACTGTTTCCTTTATTGCGTTTGAATGTTTATTGAACCGTGCGGCTCTGGAATGCAAATTGCTTGGCAGGAATTATTATTTTGTTCATTTCCTTTTGCAAGGCCTTTTTGAATGTCAGTAGCGTTCATAAAAATGTCGCTATCTTATTTAATTTGGTTAAAATTTAAAGATATATAATAATAGCACACAGAAATTGAACCTGTAATTCGTTTTAAGTTTTTATTTCTCAAAGAAATTTCTTCTTGACAGCCTTAAAATTAGCTTTGTCCTTGGTCTGGGTGTTAATATGTATCATAAAAAATATCTATATATATGCCTACTATATTAAGTATATCAGATAATCCAGTACCCATAACACAAGCTCAGAGAGCCACGGGGCTAGATGTTGTTGTGTGAGCTGTCTGTTTTTATTTATTAAATTTTAGAGCAATTATTTCTAAAGCTTAATAAATCTAAGCTAAGATTTCAATTATTGTTACATTGTTATAATCTACATATACTAATATTATAAAGCTGAAGAGTTTGTGTGTTTTAACGCGCTTACCTCAGGAACTACTGGTCCGATTGGAAACATGATTTCAGTGTTTGATAACCTATTTATTGAGGAAGGCAATAGAATAGAATATAGGAAGGAAGGTAATAGAATAGAATACAAAATACTTTATTACACGCCAAACAAAGAAACAATACAATAAGAAATTAAAACAAAACCTAGAATGCGTAATAGGCGGTCTTATTGCTTAAAGCAATAAGGCTATAGGCCACTTTTGAGGGAAAATACGTTTTTCCCTTTAGAAAATAAAATTTTGGATCGGGCGATTAAATCTAGTAATATATAAACCTTCATGGCAGCCATCGGTAGACTAATAACAAGAAGGTTGCGTTTTCCATAAAAGAAACTCAAAGTAAAACCTTATTAAATCCTCTCCTTGAATCCTTCATAGAATACCCCAGCAAAAAGTTTTTAGTATAGAAATAACGTAAGTACATCCAAGATGTACATGTTAACCCTCTACGTCGTTAGGCGACATGTCTTGTTGATATATGAAGAGAGAGTAAATTAATTTAGCAAATATATCCCAAATTATCAAAACTCATATTTACCCTAAGCGACAATACGTAGATCGAATCTAAACATCGTTACGTAGATACGTCGCTCTTTATACCACTGGGAGAGTTTCGTACTTACGTACTACGTAAGTACGTAACTCTTCTTCGCTCATTTACATTTTTGCTTTGCATTCTACATTTTACGAGGATTTTGTGACCGGTGATTGAAAGCACATACGTCATTTCAGACCCGCATAAAAGTTTTAGAGAGTTTACTTGGCTTGGACGGGTTTCCTGATGATGTCATGAAAATTTAAGAATGTCCGTGTGGAGTGTGTTTAAGCCCAGAAGCCAATTTAAAACTTTGTTGTTAACTAGAATGCAGTAATTATAGAGGTTTATGGGGCTAAGATCTTAGTAATATTTGAATCTGTCCTATCAAAAGCTAATATATATTTATTTTATACCTACTTTAAATATAATTTTAATAGGTTAACTTCTAATCGCTCTCGCCAAAAGAGAAGTCCCCGTGTCCCAGTAGTGGGAACGTTAATAGGGTGATGATAATGTTGACTTCAACTGACTTAGCAAAAGCATCCCTTTTTATTTATTTCATTTCTAAAAATTTGTTTTTTTTTTATATTTGTACAGATTTATTTTTCTTCTAGTTTACACTTTATGGTTACTTTTATAGTAACTTATTTTGAGAGGTCTTATTATTTATTTATTATTTATGCCTCTTGGCAGTGGAATCAAATCCCTTATTTAACTTTTAAAATTGCCTTATTTATACGCAAATGTATATATGTATACTGTATATATCAGTCACTAAAGATGGACCCAACGACACCCATATTGCCCCTTTGTTGAGTTTCGGGTTAGATGAGGTTGTGCCATTTGTATAATTTGACAATTTGAGCTACCATTTGACTATTTACCCTCAATTCATAATATTATTTTAGGCTCATAGGAGGTTAATATAACGTTTGATAAAAAACGTTACTCATAAACCTAAATTTGAGCCAAATCTGTTTAAGTTCAATTAATGCTTTTCACCCTTGCTTATCTCCTATTATTTATATTCGTGCTGCAAAAAAGGGCTGTACGTGCAATATATAAAATGAAACCACGTGACTCCCTCAAAGAAAAATTCAAAGTGATTAACATTCTAACTGTAATCTCACAGTACATTTTTGAGAACTTGATGTTCACCCACAAGAGTAAGCATTTGTTTTTAAGAAAAAGTGACGTACATAGTATTAACACGAGAAGTAAAGAAAAATTACTAATTCCTACTTACAGACTAAAAAAACTAGGCAAATCATTTATGGGTAACTCTGTACGTTTTTATAATAAGCTTCCTCATAATGTAACAGAGCTTCCTAGAGAAGTCTAATGAAAAAAGCGTATTATTCTATAAATGATTATATAAAGGATGATGCTGCTTGGATAGATGTTGCTTAGTTCCACAGTAACAGGCTCTAATAATTCTGGTTGACCAGGACTGATATGGTCATGTTATAATAGCTTCCTTATATGACAAACATTTTTTTTAATTGTAAATGTTAAACTTATAATAGTTACCTATAAATAAGAACTCCAAAATTGTAATAACTGATAAAGCTGTGTTGTTCTATTTGCTTCTCAACTCAGTATAAAACATTGAAGCGAACTGTCAAGACAATGTTATTTCCTTGATATTTGTTATTTAAGCAATTTAGTTTTATTAATTTTAAGTTGACCTGTCCATGTAGGCTATGTGCTTCTAAGCAAATAAACGTTTTGACTTTGAATTTGACTCCATAATAGTCGAAAAATAAGGCATAATTAGGTTTAAATATTTAAATATAAATATTTCCGGATTCACACAACAACAACTAGCCCCGTGGTAAGCTAAAAGCTTTTGTTACGGGTACTAGACATCAGATATACTTAATATAATAGACATACATGTATATATATTTTTTATTATACATATTAAACAAGACAAGACCAAGAGAAAGTGCTTGTAGAACATACAAACTCTCTTGCCTCTTGCGCTGCAAGCGGACTTCTACCCACCGCGCCAATAGAGCAGTCAATATCAAGTTAATTATGTGTATTATCTACTTATTACAAATATCTTCTATTTATTCAAACTCATGAACTAAATACTTATGGCCCGTACAGTCTAGGTAGCGACAGCTATTGTACACATTCATAAATGTACACATAGGTAGATATGTACAACTTGTCTCACTTATCAGTACATCTTGAGAACGGGCTGACAGGCTTTCAGAGGTGCTGAGGCTCCGCAGAATATATAACATGGTCTACGGCAGCTCTAAATTTAATGATTTGGTGGTAAGATGCTGAACGGTGAATAATGTTACTGTAATTTAGCTATGCTGGCGACTGGAGACGGCAGAAACTGACGTTATCAATGCGTCTGTAGAACTCTTTTGTTAACATATTTGATATAACTTTCTACAGATTCCGCTAACTGATATATCGAGAGATTTTACGGAACCTCTTTACGGAAAAAAGGTACAATTTTACGCAGTAAAAAGGTTTTACTGCGAAAAATTGTAGGTAGGTATCTTAGAGTATCTATGGTAAGAACAGAGTGAGCCTATTGAATTGCGAACATCAGACACGGCTCAGAAAAATATGACGTTCGCGCAGCGAGCCTTCGCAGTCGTGGATGCGCGGTAGCGGCGTGAGGATCTCAATTCATTTTGCTAAATTGGGCAATAAAAATGGTAAAATGTGCAGTCAAATCCTGCAAAAATGACACAAGAAAGGAATCCAAGATGAAATCTAACATTACATTTCAATTTCCATATCGGCACGCCCCATCCCTACCCTGTCATTCGCTCTTTTTTAAGTTTGTCTATGCTAGCTGTATACGTTCTGCACAATGAAGTTTTAATGATACGCGCGCTCTGTTACTTAGGTACTCTATGGTAGGTATATTCAAGTGGGATCTACGATACGACTCGACAAGTTCACGTAGGTGTAGCCGGGGTTGCGACTGGTGTTCAAAAAGAAATACCACTTCAAGGCGGTCGTTTTATTTTGATTAGTTTCTTACTTACTTTCATAAGCTTCAAAAGTCAAAACTTTTATTACATTTCATTCTACCAAGCGCTGGAAAAGAGCAAACAGCCCCATTCGAAATAAGAACAGAGAAACAATAATAAAACCACAAAGTATAAAACATGTTTACAAAAACAGAAATCCCATTCGAAGACAAAAGAATTTGAAGGACCAAATTGAAGCTTATTTTACTTAAGGACAATAAAGCACAGAATCCTCTAAACATTTTTTCGGAACGTTAGCAAAATGGAGGCTGGTTGCTATGGCGACGACCTTGCCTCCCACACAAGGCTAGTCAATGTGGAATTATACTTACCTGATGCAATGATTTGAACTTGAAGATTTGAGGAGAGTGTATTTGTTTAACTTGTGCTGTTGTGGTAAATCATTGTGGCGTTTTTATAAATAAATATTTTTTTTTATTTCAGACAAGATAAGGATTAAGCTAGGTTAGTGTCAAATTGAAAATTAATGGGGATATTATTGAGACTTCGTCGGCCGTCTGTTTATCTCTGAAACCGTGATGGATAGTGATCGTCATAGTATCAAAGTTTTAAGGTATACTTTATTATTGTGGCCGCTATGACAAAAAAAAACTAAAAACACATAATAAATAAATAAATATATAAGGGCCCTTACAACAAACGTCGGTTATGACTATTTTGATCTTTAAATGTAATTATTATTTGTGTTTTTTTTTCACAATATTTACGCGTTTATGATAGTAGTTAACCTTTCTTTCCAAAATTTAATTTAGCCTACCGCATTTTTTTATTTAAGTGTGTTTAATCAAATTAATTTAATCTCTGGCGAAGCTACAAAATTATCAGTTTTCTTCTTACCTTAATTTCTCTGAAGTCAAGATTGAGGTTATTCCAGGACCGAACAGAAATCGCTAAGTCTGCCACTTTTCAAATTTCCGTATTAAAATCCTCTGTCGGTCTGTTAAACCCAGTAAAATCCGGTTTAAAGTTGATTTCCTATTGAAATTTCAATTTTACGTTTCGTACTGAAGATTCCACTTATCTGCAACTATTTTATGACTTCTGCGCGCAATGGATGGGTCTTATTTCCGCTGTTGAAATCATGTTTTATAGTTTTGTATGAGTTCATTTACATTTTACTCACAAAAAACTTATATTATATTGAAACAAATATACAATACAGCTAAAGACAAATTCGTGAGGGTGAGAAACCTTCACAAATATATAATAAATCTAAATTTAAAATTTAATAGAAACCCCCGGTTCCAAGTAAAACACTATTTTGTAATTAGCACGCGATGCGCTTTCATTTGATACCCCACTCGTGTATATTTGCAGATTTTCGGTTTTCCTTCCCCACTCTAACCCCCATTACTTTTAAACGGCACAACCGATTTTCATGAAACATGTCTAAGAACATTCGCGTCAAACTCACCTTTCAAACAACTAAATCAAATTCGCTCCATCCGTTCGGGAGCTATGATTTCCCAGACAGCCAGACACACAGACACGTCAACACACTCATGAAACCCCTCTTTTTTGTCGGGGGTAAAGAATGGAGCCCGTTACGCCACTTTGTTGATGGTCTCTCTTGAAGTCTTTTGAGGTCAATACGCAAAACTTCGACTTTGAGTTTACACTTACTAAATGTTGATTCTTAGCTTAAATTCTGCAGTGGTGGGATTTGGCATCAGTGAGTACCTTCTTAATAGAATAGCTTCCTTCAGCAGCCAGATCTGTGATTCTCATTTTATATCGAAATTCAACGGTTACACGCCCAACCGCGCTTACTGTTAGAGACCCCAAATCGATTCGGTCGGATTCATTCTAAACTGCACATTCACATGCTAGTCACAGGAATTGCAGTCGCCTAAACTCCTTGCTGAAAATGCCTTGCAAAAAGGAGCCAATGTAGTTAGTCTGTAAGACCACGTAGCTGTGAAAGCCTCAGTGTAACATACATAGCTACGATTATAGCTTCACATACTATACATTAAAGTAACCGATTTTAAATGCAACAGAATGTATACACGCTGGAGTTATTCTAATCTACCAAATAGAGACTATTTTATGGATAAGAAATATCCATTTTCCACGGGAATACCCTTAAAAAGTGAGCAACGTAATCTAGTTTAAAAATATTTATCGTTCCTAATCACCCGAACTACGTAACAGTAGTATTCTTTGTCCATGGTAACAGTACATTTGAAAATTTTCTACAGCCTCGTATCGTTACGGTGCTGCGGTTTGTCCCAGTTGTCCCCTTTGGATCAGGCAGAGGGGACAACTGGGACACCGTTAAAGAGATATCCCATATGTCCCCTCTGTCGGCACTCAGAGCGGACTGTAAGTGCACGCAGCGTTGCGGGTCTACACCTAACACCACATTAGATAAAACAGTGTCGGCCCGGGAGAACTCGTTATCACAGTATTTATCGCTCCTTGCAGCTTACACAGCGCAGTCTGCGCCGTTCTGATCCTTTGTGAGTTCGTTTAGCATAGCTGTCATTATATCTATACATGCCACGGCATTGCCCTTGTTTAATTAATTTTCCTGCGTGGACTACGTGTGTTAAAAGTAGACCATAGCCTTCCTCAATAAAAAGGCTATTTAAAAGTGAGATAATTAGCCAAATTGACACATTAAAATAATCTTATCTAGTAAAAATCGCTACGTAAAGAAGGATATACTTTTCGAGTCAAATAAAAAAACACCTAGACTTCTGTCTTAGCTTGCTTTGAATTCATGTTTATTATTCATTCTGTTCATAATCATTAGAAAGCTACATACAATACCAACTGTTCATGCGAAATTCAAACTAGTTCTTTACTAGTAGATCTTATTTTCCTGTGACAATTTTTTTTACGGCTTTTTTTTGTGAGATAAAACTATTTGTTTGATGGATCATTTAATTGTTTGGTTGCAAGATGCTTAAGAATGATTGAGTTTGGCCACATGGTGTAAGCCCTTTACACAAAAGGGCTGTAAAAACTAGTTAGTTTAGAAATACTTGCATAACTATTTGGATGCAGTACTTACAGATAAGTGATGAAATAAAACCACAACATAGTATAAATCGGATTGCTTTAATTATTTTAGTTTTATACAAATCGAATACTACTTACGATAGTCAATTTAACGAATAAATATTTTACCCGTTTGCGTATTTATACTTTACAAATTTACCTTTGTATTTTATTTTTATTATTAGTTTTTTTCTATTATAAAAACCTCCATAGGGGCTTTGATTAAAAACTTACATTATACTGGGTTTTTAAAAACTCTAAGACGAGTTGTCCCGCTATAGAGTTAGCTGAAGCATGTAGAGAGTAGGTTTATAGAAACTCTAAAGGCTTATGAGTTTTTTTATTAATTTTCTATCAAATTTACAGCAGCGGCAACAAGTCTTAGAGTATTTTTACTGCAGTCATGATTATAATTAAACTAATTTCACTTAATAATGTATAAGCGCAGGAACACAATGTGGAGAAAGAGTTTTTAGTCTGACTACATGGAATGTCTGGTTTATCTTGCAACAGGTTGTTTCAGCATTTACTACTCAATGTGCGTAAGTAAAAACTAAAGATGCGATATTATATAAACAAATATTGGCGTTGAATGACTTTTCAAAACAATGATTAAAGATTTTCACAATATAAATCAAACATTTTAGAAAATTTATAATAATACACTTTTTAGTGCAAGCTTATATACCCGGGCAAGTTATGAGAAAGGTGATAGAAAATATAGAATTCTGTTCATTGAATATAAACAAAATAATATTACAAAATAACGTGTTGCTCGAAATATTGTAAGGTATAGTGTCAGAAGTAGAAATATATGAAATTCCAAAATACCTGTTTTATAATTAAAGCATTAAGTTGTTGTGCAGTATTTTAGCAGATTGTAAGACTAGCGCCGCCGTCCACACCGCAAAATGCTAGCAACTTAAAACTCTTCAATAAAAATGAAACAATATATCCGAGATAGATTCAGGGCAGTGTGAACGGTCTTGGAAATATTTATAGTGAAAATAGTGTAGATGTAGATTTCTCTAAAGTGGGTCCATAGTGTGAGAATTCGGATATATTTTTAAAAAGTTTCCTTTGTAAATTACGTGAAGTAAGCCCGATGTTTTCTTTATCAAGAATATTTCCTTATAAAACTTGGTTCGTTGAAATGAAGTGGTTATGTTAAAATAGCAAGACGTAGTAAGAATAAGTTATCGGTTACTGACTCGGGTATTTCATCGGTTTGGCATTTTGGTCTCTAGTTACCTAGTTGTAACGTTGGTTATTGGTTAGCAGAGCTGAATAACGGTCCCGATAACTATTCGCCTGAAATGTGGAAAGTGTCGACTGAAGTTTAGATTTTCTGTTGATCCTGTTCGTTTTATTCTAACCCGGTCCCGAGCAGGCATTTATAGATTTATATTTAAAAGTGTAGATTTTTCTACGTTTAATTGTATATTTTAAATAAACTTTGAGCCGTTGCTGAAGGCTCCACGTCGTTATTCACAACCTCTCATTTTTATTTTATTATTAAATAAGTTTAAAATTGGCTCATGCGCGCTCAGCACCGGCTCACAGTGTCAACATTAAGATATATTAAGTTACAAACACCCTAGTTCGTTTTTTATCGTATTTTACAATAATTCCCTCAGTGTTATCATTTATTTATAACTATATAAATAACTTATTGATAAACCCTATGTTTGGCACTAAAAAACTTAGTTAATTCACAAGTACGATCCAATTGATAAAGCATAATGAAACTACAACGATAGGGCAAAACAAACGCAACTATTTACGTCAAATAATGAATGTTTTTGATATCTTTTGAGCACCACACGGTTGTAACTACAGTAAACTATGCCACAGGACAACACAATTATATAAAAACAAAAGGTTTCCAACCAATTTTGTAACGATAACTTTAACAAATTCAATAACAATTAGGTAAAATTTAATCGCCGTTATTCAAAGTGTTGAAACTTTGGTCAACAGCGCGTTTTATATCTAAACACTTCGATGAAAAAAAAACCTTATCAATTTATAATTAACACCCAGAAATGCGGAATTTTTAATCTATCACTATATTTAGTGAGCTTCCTTAAATACAACGTTTTATGTTTAATCGTAAATCTATCGTACACTTTCACATTAAACAGAGAGTAATAGACATGAGAAAAACGTTAAAATTCCATTTCTCTCTGTGTAAAATGGACAGTTCTTAAAGAGGGACACGACACTAACTAAGCTATCACGACACATATAAGTTGAAATCGAGGAACGGACATAGACAAGACTTGAATTAGTTTTCTTTAAATAATACAACTATTATGATAAAAAGATGCTACAGTAGTGCTATAGGGACGCCTAAGAAGTCACAGCGAGTGAAAAAGTCCGTCACATTACAATAATCTGACGAAATTTATCACAACCTGATGAATGATGAATCGACAAACTCGTTGTTAGAACTCGTCTTTTTGGACTTTTGATTTTTGATGATTTCCTAATGTAAGATAAAAAGTGCTTTGTCCAAAAAGACCGGTGGTAAGTGAAGAATACTTTAGTCTTTTTTCCGATTTTTCTACGATTATATACAAATACACATCGCAATATAATTTGTATATACATTATGTGTTGGATATATGTTTTGGTTAATAATATCTGTAGCTAAATGCGCGTATCTATGTGTACTATCTTATTTGTGTACTGGACTTATTATATTTTCTAAACATCCAATGGCTAGAATAACATTATTTTCCTTCTCATTAACTCTAACTAGACTGTGGGGCTTGCAATAACTTTTTTTTTTGCAAACGCGCAGTAAGAAGTCTATTCCTCTAGTCTATCTTTAGTTGGTTCCTTTATTGATGCGTCAATTCCACGACTTTAACAATTCCTGCAGTTATTCTATTCATTATTCTTTCTTTATCGCTTCATTAACTCTGCCATGACTTCTTACCGGAGATACGAGTCTCCGTTATTATTTAATTTAAATTATGTTCAAGATTCAAACTGACATTGTAACGTTAATTTTAGATATTCTCGCTCTACCATAGATCCATTATGTACATGACCCTTAAGGTCGTCAAGTGATCCCTCAATTTACTTTAAAGGATACCGAATCCATTATCAATTACAGTTCGCTTTAAAATCTTAATTTATTCGTCTATTATACAAATTATTCGACATCACCACGGTTTGCCTCGTCTTTCATGTTTCAAAAACCATATCCCTTTGAAATATTTAGATTAACATTAACATTATCATTAGATTTTAACAAATTAACCTCGTCAACATCTAGTACATCATCACAATTGTTTTAAAATCGGACTTAACTACGGTTTTTTTTTTATTTAAAGATTTAATGTCTTTCGACTTATTTACGTGACGTGTGCGTTTGAACCACGTGTTTATATTAGGAGTAGTAAATAGAGTTCGGTGCTAAGATTAGTCTCTCTCGAGGGGGTCGCGGGCGGGCGCGGGGGGTCACTGCACGATGATGTGCGGCGCCGACAGCAGCACCGCCACCGTCGCGATTATCGTGAACAGCGTGAACACAAACAGACAAAACCTGCAACAAAACAACACTTTAATAAATAAATAAAAATTTAAGTTATTAGCGTAAAAATAAAAAAATAAAACATTTCGGGACGCCCAACTGAATCAATAACTTATTAATAAGCAAAAAAATAAACTGTTCTCTCTATTCATAGATGTCGAGATCTCTTCAGTGTAGTGGAAGTAGGTAATGCATCACTCGATGTATCGTTGTTCTCGATGGGTGTTTAATATGTATAATAAAAAATATCTATGTTATGTATGTATATCTATTATATTAAGTATATCAGATGTCTAGTACCCGTAACACAAGCTAAGAGCTTACCACGGGGCTAGATGTTGTTGTGTAGATTGTCCGCAAATATTTATTTATTATTATCGATGTATCTGGGCGGGTTACTTAAGAAAGATGTTTACCGTCCCATAAGAAATTATAACTTCAAAATGGAAAAGTGTTTTCAAAATTAATAATCTACCATCTTAGGTGTTTTTCCATGCTCGGTGTTAAAATGTCGATTTTCGGTATATTCACCAAGATTTGGAACAATACTAAACCTCAGACAAAATTAAACTTCAATATCAATCTTCCTAATTTAGATACGAGTAGGTATCCTGATAATTTGGTGCAGATGTTGACATTGATATTTTCAATATATCAGTAACAAGTCTTAAAAAAGTTCTTAGTGATAAGTTTTTCCGTGAGAAACATACATAGTTATCCAATGTTGTTGTTTTTTTTTGTATAATATATATTTAATGTTATGTAATGTAGGTAAGTTGTTCATATTCTTTTTTTTGTATACTACTTATTTATTTTATATATGTGAAAACTTTTAATTGGCCTTAAGTGTGCACCTATGTTCAGATATTTGTTTTTACTACCTTAATGTATTAGCTGTAAGTTTTCCTAAGATCTTTAAATAAATAAATAAATAAATAATAATAAACAGCTCACCTGTCAACAACCATCGCCGCGAACTTCCAATCGCTAATGAGCTCCGCCTCCTCATCCGCCTTCTTCATCCTGGCGGTGATAAACTGCAGCTCCCGGAGGATGAGGTGGAGCTCCCGGTGCTGCGCCAGCCCGCCCACGTCCTCCATGGTGGAGGGCCGCACGAACGACCGCCGCAGGTCCGTGCGGAATATGGAGCACCTACAGGTATACCCGTCTGAGGAGCTAGTTACAACAGAAATGGAATGGTAGAGGCTAAGATGTGGTTTAAGATGATGTTGATGTTAGTGTCTTAAAAGTGTTTGCTGCATTCCTTAGATCGGATTGGACGCAGCAGATTTTGATTGGATGTGATCAACGAGAATTGGGAAAATTTTAATAGGTAAATGAATATATTTGGAATATTTGCATACAACATCATCTAACTCCAAATAAACAGACCTTTTTATTTGACCTCATGATGTTTGATGACATGGTAATCGATTAAAACATGAATTTCATAATTGGTGGGCTAAAATAACCCACGCAGAATAAGTCACCTTGAGTCTAAGTGCGGAAAAATCAGCCACCCCCCTCCCCCCTTACTAACTAATTGGTGGGCTAAAAATATTAAGGCTAATTAAAAACTCCCATTTATTAAAAAAAAATATGTAGTGTTGATGATCTATTTTTATGATGAGACAACTTAGTTCAGTCGCCCAAATTTCAGAATCTTATGTGGATCAGATTATGAATTCACTTTAACAACACTATTTCATTCATTCCAAATCTATATTCAAATTCAAATCATTTTATTTCAGACAACATTAATTGAGTGGGAATACAAATTAAATGTCCATATATTCCAAGTGCATCGAATCATTCACTTAGGAGATGTAAGGAAAAGAATTCCCCATATTCACACAGATACCAAAGTTTCCATGTACATTGATTCGAGCGAGTTTAACTAGGGGTTAAACTCGCCGGTCTAGGTGAAAGAAGATCGAGTGGTCCTAGATTATCTGATAAAATTAATGAATTCGCTCACTCCACATACGCAGTACATATCACCAAGAATCCACATTACCCCTATAGATGTGCTCACTCAACCATATTTACAATATCCAAGTTACTCATATAAGTTCACTCACCCCGGTCCCAGGACACCCAAACAAGTTCACTCACCCATAACCCATTACCCCTACAAGTTCACTCACCCCGGTCCCAGGTTGCCCGTGCTCGCTGTGCTGTTGGGCGGCGGCGGCGCGTGCCGAAAGTCGTCATCTATGTCCAGCACATTCGCCAGCAACGACTTCGACGACCGCTCCTTCAGCTCCAGCTCTCTCATGCGGTTGTTCATCATGATGGTTTTCCGCGTGATCTTCTTGCCTGGCCGCGACATGCGTAAGATCCATGGGAGCCATTGGAGGAAGACTGTTTTTATCTGGAGGGAAATGAAAAATAGTCGAAGTGTCAGATTATTACTGATTGGTGCGAAATAATGAGTAATAGGGTAAAACATTCAAATTGATGGCACTAGTTGGTAGCACTGTCAATGTGTCCGTTCCCTGGGATAAGTCCAATATTGGCCATTCTTCAAAAAAGAGAGTGATAAACAATAAGGCTCCACGTACTTTCCCAAACTTTTTCTGGCAAGCACAAAGCCAATGGATATTGGCAGTGCTTTCGTTTGGCATGCTTTTACGGCCACTTATACAAATAGGGTGTATTTTTTATATGGTGCTGTTGTGTTTTATTAAATTATATCTTATCGGGTTATTGTTACTTTCCCACAAAACAAAAGAATAGCACAAACCATACAATTATTTTGACGTCACGGCGGTGGCCGTGTTTTACTACCCTCCGTTGAATAACGACAGGTTGTACCGAAATTTAAAAGGATAATTACAAAGATGGTCATATCGTGGTAACAGAAACGTTGGCTGGAGACTTCTGAAGCATAGATGATGTCAACCAACCAGACTTAAACTTAGTCAACGTTTGCGTTGGATGCAGTCCACTTCCAACTAATGCAAAGGGGACGATCTCTTAGTACGGTATCTTAGTCGTAGGATGATATAATTATGTTGCTGTTTGCAAATGTGCCAATGTCACGCAGTCCAAGTCAAGAGTCGATATACAGATTATAGGGTAAAGGTGCTTACCCACTGCGGCATCTCGTGAATATCCGCAGTGCGATGGTGGTAGTTGAGCACCACCACAGTTAGCACCACGGAAGACGCCACCATGAACATGATGCAGTTGAAGTAAGTTCCTGTCAGTTAACGCAACGATTATAACAAACATAATGAGTTGTCTAAGGGATGCTGAATATAACTAATTTAGAAAATGTTTTTTTTTGCCATTTGACGAAGAGATTTCTTTTTAAAATTAACCAAAAATGAATTAAATATTTATTCTAATAAAAAATAACCTACCTTCATTTGAATTTTCTGATAAATACAGAAAAAAATATAAATATATTTACTTCAAGTTATTTTAAAATCGAGTCAATTTCATTAATGTCGGTTTCTTGATATTTTGTAATCAACTGAAATCAACTACAAAAACACCTGAATATGTTCTATAAAAAACATTCATACCAGTTTTACGTGTTTAAATAATATTGTTTATTAACAATAATAATGTATCTAATAAAAACAAAAGCCTAAAGAAAAACATGAATAATCGTTGATTCCATGAGAAAACAAATATAATCAGCGTCGAGGATAATTTTCGTAAATATTTACCAGTACCAAGCTTGTGCTTGTGTTAAACGAAAATCCATCAAAATAAATTTAAGCATACATAAAACGAAACAGGTTCAGGAGAAAATTAGGTACACATTAGGTACGTTTTAAAATTTATGCGGATTTTTAATTGCTATTATGTGGTTTCATATTAAAGTCTATTTACGACAGCGCATGCAAAGACGTGCAACTAATCTACATATTAAATGAGCAGAAGCGTTTTGTGATAGTTTATATACTGACTTTCTCTACTGCATACATTTTGCTGTGATACTCGTAAATAACAGTTTGGGTCCAACGCAACTCCAAAATCCTTAAACTTCGATGAAATGGTAAAAAACTGGTTTTAAAAGTCTACGAGCTTTTGGATATACTATGTATAGGGTAGTTGACTATCATTAAAATATGAAACAAATAGGTTTTTTTACCGAAATAACCAACACAGTCTTATAAAGAATACAGACGATTTTTATGAGGTAATATTTTCGTGTGTGATCACTTGACTCAAACCGCTATTTTTCAAAATGGCGTTGGTATGGTTGTGACGTGAGAGTACAAAACTGTAATGTGTCCTACGCCGTCTTGAGCAGATTACAGGTAAGTGACGTCACACGTGCGCTATTTTATTGAATTTGTAATGCATATTCATATAATCTCATACTAATGCAGTGTGTCTATTTTGTTTTGAAGAATCAATGAAAAAGGTTTTCAAAAATTAGTCAACTAACCTATTGTATGATTTCCTATCTTTCTCCCGGAACTTGATTCAGTTCCAAAAAAGACCCAACGTTTAAGTTTCATGGTATACATACCACTTGCATCCACTCCATGAAAAATTTAACATTGAATAAAACTTGAAACATTTTTCAGTTTTTACAACAAATAAGATACTACATAAAACTAACAACAAATCTAGATACTGTTAGTTAAAACAACAAAATGTAACAAATGTTACTCACAACTTTATAACACTCTGTTTACTAAACTTCCGTTTGAAAATAAATATTGAAGCATATTTATTGGTGAGTACCATATCATTTTAACGAAAATACTTGATGTTCTGAAAACATCATAATATCAAGCAGCAACAAAACAGAGCTTCCTGGAGAGTCCAATACCCTCAAAACTTAAACTACACCTCTTCAGTTGACATAAGAGGTTCCCTAAAACCAACGGAAATTATTAAACAATTTGAATAGCAATTACACTAAGGAAGATCTTATCATTCCTTTGTCAATGTAAAGTTGTCCTCTTGTCAATAAAGGACGGCCACAGAGCGCACAGTCGAGACATAGTCCCAGATACTTGGAGGCTGGACCGCCGAACCCGCATCCACTTTGTTTAACAGACTTTAGCTTCTGCTTTTAAACTACAAGCGTATCTATTAGAAACTTTAGTTTAACAGGAGAGTTGTGCTTATTTATCCTCATGCTGATCCAAACGTCGTAATCTACAATGCCAATAGAGAAATGGAAAGTAAAGAAGGGAAAACTTGGTGGGCAGAACGCAGAGTCTTTTTTAATACATTACAAGAAGTGTTACCTTTTACCGAATACTACGTATTCTCTAGCACGAATCGAAAGTGCAGTAACTCTACCGAGTAGAGCCTCGATAGCTATAGAAGCATAGAGTAGGCTCCAGAGACGTGAATCTAAAATGCGAGTTGAAACAGAAAATAGGTAAATCTATGCTCTTCTCAATTTACAATTTAAAAGCGATAAAATGTACTATTTAGAATTTTGTTATGACTTTTGTAATGCGTCGGGGAACACTCTGCAGGACAAAATGTTCCCCGCACATGGTTTATTTATTGGGGTCTATTTCATTTTTTAATTTTGTTTTTAGGGCTCTCTTTACCGCGAAGTAATTTCTCACCTATCAGGGGGATTGCCTCTGACGTTTTAGTGATGACGTGCCCCACCAATAGAGAGAAAACTGTTTGCGACAGGAGGATTGTTACACCTGCAAAGATTAATAATGGTCTATGACAAAAAAGGTTTTATTTACAAGTTTTTGTTCCTGAAGTAAAGATGCATATAACCGCTTCTGGTATTTAGAGACCTCTTAACCTGTGTGTGCTGAGTCGGTATCAAGGGCTCAAGTGAAATCATAAAATCAAAATAAAATAGACATGCAAGTTCTAGTTAGAGTTTAGTTCTAGTTTTAGTTTGCACGTTTACTTTTGGTTTTATAGGAAGGGTTTGTATCCTACCACCCTCCAAGTATCCTGAAAGCGCGGTGAAGCTACGAATCTTACAGTTACGTTCAAATACACTAAACATATCTTAATACCATGGAATCGATTACGCAGATATAAAGTTTTGTTAAGTAGATATACATCAATCACAAATTATATTAATACCAGATAATAAAATATCAAACTTACCTTCAGAGTCCGAAAGGTAATGGTTATCTCTTGCTGAGAGTCAAGCAGAGATTCATGCCATGCTAGTTAATGTATAGCAAAACATTTATGTAAAGTAGTCATAGAAAACAAAAACACAGTAGTGATAAGCATAAGCAAACACTCACGAAACCGATTCCAGGTTTAATTCAAACCATAATTTAAACGAAAATTATAAAAATCATATTCAAACTTATAATCAGAATATTTTTTCCCTAAATATTTTTGTTTGATTAAAACATTAGAAATCAAAACCACTTAATAGCAAGCTCCAGATACCCCAAAATTATACCATAACCAAGTACATAATTTACTCCTTGTAATGTTTTAAAATAACTCTTTATTAACATTTTTTTTATATGAACTCAAAGCTAACATAAATAATCAGTGAGAAATATGGAAATTAAATAAAACGAACATAAAATTGTGAAGAGTAACCAAACGATGGGATACAGTGGGATGAGAAAGAACGGTCAGGGTAAGGTGTGGATAGTGTACCTAACAGGGGAATAGCATCGGAGACCTGCGGCAGGGTCTCGGCTACCAGGTTCAGAAACACCGTCAGCGACAGTAGAATAGTGACTCCTGTGAACAAACACAAGGTTAACACCCACACACGCCCACGGGCACACAACTCTCCGGACCTAAACCTCCCTGTGTTGATGAATGCGGTGCTGCTGATGATATCTACCGACACTTACCAGTCGTGATCACCTAGAACTAGAACACACACAGACAGTCATTCCACGGGCTAAAACACTAATTCACAATAAGTGCACATTACTTCCGTTTTCCAATAAAATGCTTTTTTATAATCGTAACACAGAGTTTACAGTACTGAGCTTGATAGAGACTTTTACGAGTAACATCATCCGCGTAAGCAATAAAAAGTAAAGGCTCAAATATGCATCCTTGTGGAACTCCGGGAAATCGGGAAAGGGGAAGTAGCGTGCGGTTTTATGACTCGTTGCGCTAGGTGCGGGTACCTATTAGAGGCACGGCTTCCGACGTGGGGGGCATCTTTTCCGCGACCAGGTTCAGAAACACGGTCATGGACAACAAGATCGTGATACCTGTAGGCACCAGCTAAATCTAATTATATTGCGATACGCAGATAAAATAAAAAATCTATATATTTTTTTCAATTTAATATAAAGTATTGCTGTTACTACTTACTGAAGACGTTTTACTGTCACAATCCTAATAATACTTCGTATTTTACGTTTTGAAATATTAAAATTCTTATTACTTAAAGCATTAAAGGAATCTCCGTTCTCCGAAATGTGTTCAATCTAAAATACTGAAATATCTTGAAGCTTGCGCCTAATTTCAGAAGCCAATTTCCAAGTGAGGGCAATTTGACGTCTTCGTCAGAATATTGCCTATTAAACTTTAGTACACTTTTAGTTCCACTGGAGTTGTTTTTAAACACTTGGGTCTCATCATTGAAAATTACATTGTATCATTACTTTTATCTCTTTACAATGATCTCGCCACAAAGTATTTGATTTCACGACTTCTTTTGTCTGAAAAGTTAGATTGAATGGGCGGGAATGATCGACAACACATTATTACAAAGGAAATAAATATTCAACAAATTTATTAACAATAATATCTACCATTGAATGGAAGACATTTATATGTAGATCATTCATTTTGTTCTATCAACAAAATACCTACCACAATTAACATAGAAAAAGCCAAAACTTTCAAAACAGCCTGTCAGCAAAACTTTGTGCGCTATTATTTGTCAGGCTTTCCTGATAACAATTATTTTTGATCAAAACAGAAAGTTTGGCATAAATCTTTACAATTAACATAGGTTTTCAAACGGTTACATTATGAAGCAATAATTCGTCTTAGAAAACACGTAACATAAAAAAAAATCCAGACAGTCGGGCTTGTGTTACGGATATACTCAATATAATAAACATACATACATAGATATTTTTTAGTATTCAAATTAAACACCCAGACCAAGTAGAAAGTGCTTGCAAAACATACAAACACATGACCCCGACGAGGGGCGTCGTCGGGAATCGACCCCGCTACCTCTTGAGCCGCGAGCGGACCACACCATACATACTGGAGGCAGTCATAAAACCGTGATTTCACAATTTTAGAGTTTTCCGTGCTTCTAGTTTTGGTATGCTCAAGTTGTAAATAAAAATAGTATAATTTAAAAAGTTTCAGTGGATTAATATTGAAAGTGAGTAAGAAAGATACTGACCAAGCGTCAACTTCTCCCCCGAATCCGGTGGCAGCGTGAAGCCCAGCAGAGCCATGGAGCTGATCAGCACGCAGGGCACGATCAGGTTGAAGAAGTAGTACAGCGTCCTCCGCCGGATCATGATGGTGAACGTCACGTCCACGTAGGGCTCCGGGCAGCACGCGTACGTTATCGTGTTCTTCTTGCCGGGCATGCCTACAGAATTGGTTTAGTCGTTATAAAATGGATTGATATATAAACTTATAAAAATAAGAACTCCAAAATTGTAATAACTACAAAATTGTAATAACTGATAAAGCTGTGTTGTTCTATTCGCTTCTCAACTCAGTATAAAACATTGAAGCGAACTGTCAAGACAATGTTATTTCCTTGATATTTGTTATTTAAGCAATTTAGTTTTATTAATTTTAAGTTGACCTGTCCATGTAGGCTATGTGCTTCTAAGGAAATAAACGTTTTGACTTTGACTTTGATTGTTAGTAGAGACATTGTTTAGAAGCGAGTGACAAAAATAACGTTTAAAGTCATATAAATAATACATTTTATATCAGGTTTTGGACAAGAAAACTAGTTTTCCTTGATAATTTCACTTTCATCATATTGTAGGTTAGTGAGCGTGTGTATGCCTTTAACGAATTCACCGTTTTATTTCTTTAACATGAGTTTATTTTGTACATTAAACACATTATAGCAATCATAAAAAACCGCGCGTCTCGACGCAATATAACAACCAAACAATCTTTGGTTTGTTAAGTTAGATGTAACAAGCAGCTAGTTGATTTTCTTGCAAACGAGAAATCAAGACGGCATTGAAGTTCTGCACGACCCCGACCAATTTGGTCTTAAATTATATGTCACAAGCCGGAACTTTGATGCTCTTTATCTTGTCACTTCCTTATTAAATTGATTAGGCGAAAAATAGGTGTCCAGTATTTTTGGTTGGGTTAACAGACTGACTATAAACATAATGCCTATTTTTTATGAAGTCATCATTTCTACTGAGGGTTACATGCTATATAAACATTTTAAGATCGTCTTCGATCCTTTCGTGAACCAAAAATAACAGTTCTGGTAGTTATAACATGATCCGATAAATAATACAAACTCACCTATTAGAAACCACTCCCCGTTTGTGATGAAATCCGAGAGATCGCCTCCGTTCTCGTCTTTTAGCACCAAATCCAGCTGCCAGTGGGAAATAGATTGTAACCTCATACACATAAGATTATCGCATGCTACCGTGCTCATGCTCTCGGGTTTTTCGCCGGTTGTTTTTTTAAACAAGTCAATTCAGGGAAATGTGAGAAACATCACGTGCAGGAGGGAAACCGCATGCTTATAAATAATGCCATACGTTATACGCTCCATTTTTGTATGAATATCAAGAAACACGACAGCAAATTCAAAGAAAAAAACAGAAAAAAGGTTGGAATTGCTTGTGCTTACGAAACTTACTGAAGCGAACTCCGAATCAACAAGTTATTCGGTAAATCATGCATTTTTAAGTTTTTTTTACATATAAGTATAACAGTAGATATTTTCATAAAAATGTATGATTAAAGCACTTACTATCAAATTGTACTGAAATATTTTAATCTACAAACAAAATAATCTACGTAATAACAAAATGCAAGGACAAGGGAAAGAGACTGCTACTAAACATCTTATGGTATGGTAAAGTAAAATCTCACATAATACATGAATATTTGTTACCTCAGCTTAGAAAGAAGATTATAACCAATCAAAAGTAGGTATCAAACTAAGACCTGTGGATCATTTATATATATGTATATACCTATATAGGTACTGTCAACAAAATAATGTCACCGATGTCAATTCACAGCAAAAAAACTCAAACCCAATAACAGTTTGTGCCATGATACTCTTACCGTAAGGCCCACGGCGTATTTTAAACCGTCAAACGACGCACAGATGACTGACGCTCGTATATGCGCGACGAGCTAGATTCAAACTCATTGTTGTAGCCTAAGCACATGGAGTGATCGTAAACCGCGGATCTACTGCCCGTATACGCGCAATTAGTCGGGACGTCTTCAACAGAGCCTCAAAATCGCATCACACACGCGTAATCGCGGCAAAGCAAATAAAAACGCGAATCGGGGTGACTACGTTAATCAACATTATATTTTGAAATTAATAAGGTCTACAAAGACTAATTTATTTCTATTTCACATTCATTGAACACTGAAAATGAAAATGTTTGAAAGTTTTATATCAATGACCCACTAATCTGAAATTCAAATA
Organism: Gymnoscelis rufifasciata; assembly: GCA_929108375.1. Classification (NCBI taxonomy): domain Eukaryota; kingdom Metazoa; phylum Arthropoda; class Insecta; order Lepidoptera; family Geometridae; genus Gymnoscelis; species Gymnoscelis rufifasciata. Next base: position 16,020,490 of record OV815303.1, read on the forward strand.
CCTACGCGAATCATACGATTTAATGAAAACAGCATATAATGCTCAACCTAGCGTTAACTAACCCAAGGACTCGTTTATTTTTTAACAACAAACTCGCGAGCACTAAAAATGCAGTAGGTAAAACATGTGGAATTCCAAAGTAGCAATTTTAGTTTACAGCTTACTTTCTAGCTAAAGCATCCATTTGCATACATACGGCAACCCTGGCTACACATATTGTAATGAAGAAACGTTAGCATACACGCTGTATGTCGCTTGCTGGCAACACTTGGAAGATAATGCCGCTGGCTTATTGTACAAAATCCAGACAATGGCTGAATTTACTTAGTAAGAAATTAACCGAATGTGTTTGATAAATTCATGTATGCTATGAGGCGTCTATGAATAGAACCATGAATCGAAGTTTGAAAATCTCGGGCATCTTCTAACCTGTGATCTCAGACGATAGTGACATAAAGGAAATAAAATTATTTATTTTATTAATTATATCTTGATGCTAGTAAATTGTGAGAAATTCTACAAGTATACTTTTTTTTTCTAAGTGATAATTTTTTCAGGTAACATCTTTATAAGATGACGACGACTCCTAACCCTTTAGAAATTGGTTAAAATGTTATGTATAGTCTTGAAGCCCCCTAAACTAACGATAGTAATTGTTTGTTCAATTCTAAACAAGGTTTTGGTTCATAAGCATTTGTTAGGGAATATCTGTCCACTGCTTATTATATTTTGTGCTAATGTTATTTAACTGTCTGTTGCCATTTTATATTGTACTAGATGTGTTGCCCTGTTATTACGAGAACACATTTAATCCTTTTAGTCATGTTTATTTTATGTTTGTATTTAATGTTACCTTCTGTTAGGTGTCATTTCTTAATAAATAAAAAAAAAACGTGCTTTAACGGTGAAGGCAAACATCGTGAGGAAACCGGCATGTTCTGAGAACTTTAAAGAGTATGAAGGACATGTGACATTCACCAACCCGCACTTGGCCAGCGTGGTGTATTAAGGCCTAATCTCTCTCGTCAAGAGAGAAGTCCCCGTGTCCCTGCAGTGGGAACGTTAATAGGGTGCTGATGATGAAAAAAAAATAACAAAAATAATGTGAACCCCTCATTTTAATTAAATACAATTTTGCAGGTGATTAGTCAGATTACTAATACAGTTTTTGCCATAGATACGAAAAAAATATTCCGTGTTTTTTGTTATAATTTGGTCTTAAAGTTTGAACAACAAACTAAAAAATTACAATATTCAAAGATTTTTGGTTATAGGTTGTTTTCTCAAAGCCCCAAAATTGATTTTAGCATAAGTACCTACCGGCAACCTTTCAGCTATGTTTGTGCAAAAAATCATAATTCTAGTAGGAATCCGTTTTTTCAATATAAAAACTTTTAGTAAACCAAGTCGGAAATCCAAAAAAATAAAATAATAATATCTCCAAAACTTTGAAATATCGTAGAACATATCCCCCATCGCCCATTTCATTTTGGACTATACATATGAAATGAATCCCTGTATATTTAATAATTGCCGACCCGGCCAGTTACTTTAGCGGCACTAACTCTGAATAACATCTCCAACGCTATTCATGTGCTACTCCTTCTGGGCATTAGTGTGCTTGCGAATATCGATATACTTCCTTAGAATATTCTGTCAAGAAGTCTCTAACGAATTTTTCAAGCATTTCTTTGTAAATGTTAAATGTATAAGGGGTAACTATGTTGTATACTAATATTGTTATAATAACAGCGAAATGAAAGCTGAGTTGTACTAGCTTCTCAACTAAGTGTAAAAAAAATTAAGCGAACTGTCATTTCCTTGAATATTCTTAGTTTTTATATAAATTAAATTTAAGCTGACCTGTCCATGTAGGAAATATACCGGAAATAATCTTTTTGACTTAAAACACTTTAAACACACGCTCATAATATTAAAACTGCTATTTCTGCTATTGTGCGTTTTAGCCAATTCAGTTATATTAAATAACTGAATTGGCTAAAACCTACAATAAGCCTATATTTGCCTTATTTTAAAACTAAAACAGATAAACAAGGGTGAAATGCTATTATTGACCTGTTATTAAAAATATTTAGTACAAATGTAGGTTAATAAATAGGGGTTCTTCTCAAACTTTATATTAAGCTCCTATAAGTCTGATATAAAAAAGTTAATATATTTATGAATACGGCGGTAAATAAGTCAAGTCAGCCACTGCCTGGATCCCAAGCTGTTAACTTTTCCTGTACACAGATGAGCACAATGCCAGTAGTACCAGTACATAAAGATGTTATGAATATTTTAAATACGAGTCACATTACTGTCTTTTTTACTATAAACTAGCTGACCCTAGCAAACGTTGTTTTGCAAAAGGAAAAATAGGTAGTAGCCGAATCTCAGACCTACTCAATATGCTCACAAAATTTCTTGAGAATCGGTCAAGACGTTTCGAAGGAGTACGGCAGCGAACATTGTGACACGAGAATTAAGATAATCTCTACCTGATTTTACTTTTGAACAATTTAGGTGAATTTCGTTAAAAGATACTCATAGCTTCACAGATTTCTTTTAAGTTTGAACCTAAAAATTCTATTTATTGATGGTTAAATTGAAAATTCAAAAATCAATTGTCATAGGTTTCTATAGTTCAGTTCTGTTTCTTGTAATTGGACTTTGCACTTGAAGCGACAATTTGCCAGTGTCGAGTTATATAAAATTATAAAGTGAAATACTAGATGTTACTCAGTTCAACGCCATTTTGCGTCTAGGTTCTATAGAAACTCGAAACTTACGACACGTCAGTTACTTACGAACTGACGACTGCAGATTGATGATTTCACACTATCAATCATTCATGTCAAACTCATTAAATGGGTTGATTTTTTTCATACTCTGATTCGTCCAACTAACCGAATAACGTCAGACAGTCAGACTGAGCCGATCTGACAATTGAAAAATCGAATGCATTACATAATAAAGACGGATCGGATTATGAATGAATGAAACGACATGTTTCATTCATGCATTCAGGATCTCTGAGTTCAAGCTCAAATGTATTCAGTACCATTCTGCCAATATCAGAATTAGCTATCTGTATCCGAAGTAGGTACTACGAGATTATTGCACGGCGAATACTTTCAGGTGAATTGCGGTATTGCATATGGAGTCAGCTGTAAAAGACAACTTTATAATGTTCTTAGTTTTGGAATAAACGTCACATAAATTTTAAATTACAACATATAGACTATCACAAACAATATTTATGTATTCTTTATTTTACCTAATTCTAATTATATTTCTCCATCAAAAGGTTGTCAAGGAGAGATCGCTATGTCTTATCGTCCCTTCTCTTTTCTGTTTATTATTAGCTATTGTTTGGGTTTGCTGCCCATTAAGGCTTGGGTCAATCCTACGTGTCAGCACCGGCAGCGGGACGCGACACGGGAGCGCCGGCAACGCGGGATATTTTTGCCGGAAAACGTCCAGCTCTGTGGCCGCGTTAATGTAAAGAGCCATAGTAAAGTATAGTAGCGTCCGATTTTTTTACTTTTGTGAATTTCACTTTTAAAAAATACTATTGATTTTCACAATGTTAAATAATTATTTCGCTACTATTATGTATTATGTTAAGCCGTGTTGGCTAAGTGGGAGGACACTCGACTTTCATTCCGAAGGTCGTGGGTTCAAACCCCGCCACGCACCTCTGGATTTTTCTTCTTGAGAAATTTATGTGCGCTTTAAACACGTGCTTTAACGGTGAAGGCAAACATCGTGAGGAAACCGGCATGTTCTGAGAACTTTAAAGAGTTTGAAGGACATGTGACATTCACCAACCCGCACTTGGCCAGCGTGGTGAATTAAGGCCTAATCTCTCTCGTCAAGAGAGAAGTCCCTGTGTCCCAGCAGTGGGAACGTTAATAGGGTGATGATGAATGATGAATGAATTATGTCTGAATAGAAAATGCCATAATTTCTCAGAAATATAAATCCATATTACACACGATCCCAACAAAAACACTTCGTTTGTCCATATCATTAATGTCATTATCGTTAATAAAATCACTGCAACAATAAAACCAAGACATATTTATGAGGTAATATTTTCCGTTGGCTTTCAGCTGAGCTTGTTCTGTGTCTTTCGTATTTACACGTATGCAATTAAATTAAGTATGTTAACTTTGTGCTGCAAAAGGCACAATTTAAAATTATGTTACGTAATAATTTGCATTTATAAAAGCTTCTACCACATCGGTCATTATGATAAAACAGCAGATCATATATTTTTGGAATTCCATTATTTTGAGAAGCTTGCATCCACGTTTCCCTTAGAATTCCCTGTAACGAGACAACTCAGTTTAAACTTACGAGCATGGTTAAAGTAAACCTCGTCTTATTGGAAAACCTTAAGACGAGCATTATCACGAGTACCTCAACGTACCGCTGCATACAAAGTCTTAGAATGATACCTAAGTTTCAAAGCTTTATCTTGGGAACGTTAATCAGGGCTTGTTCATTAAAACAGGGAATGTGAGCAGATCAAGTTAAATTAACTTGAACACGCGTTGAGGAGACAAGCGGGGAATAACTCTCGAGTTATTGACAAACTTTTCTCTGAGTTTGCAGGTGAATATAAAAGTACTTTGAGGAATCTGTGATTAGGTTCATTTTAAAAGCAATTATATAATAATAAAGGGTTGAATATTAAGTTATTGCACAGTTACTGGTATTACCAGTACACCGACATTACAGTAATCTCATATTTTGTAGCTGAGTATAATATAGCGAGGCATAACATTTCATGTCTTTAGTCATAGAAATAAACTATTCTAATTTTAAAGAATTTAGTCTAATTTAAAAAAAATCTTCGATAAAATTAAAGTGACACGTAAAACTTTAAAACGGAAAGGAAGGCTATAGACACAATTAAGAATGGGAAATCATATGAACAGAAACAAAAGAATGTGCTGTACTCATATTATACTTTGGAGTGTATCACAAATCTCTTAGCACCTAAAAATAAATAAAGCCACGGCGAATATCTTTTTTCAAGATATTCACACAGGTACAGTAATAGATACAAATTACTAACCTGGTATAAAAACTTAATTAAACAGATTACTCGTAAAATACTTATTACATAATTTACTGTATAAAAAATGTCATGCCTAAACACTACTGTACGAAGCAACCCAAAACCAATTTTGATTCATGCTGGATTTTAAATTCATCAGTCAAGATCTTATTCAACTTTATGAGATTTGGGATTACTTCGAACCTCTTTGCATTCTACAACTACCACTAAATTATGCATAAATGCTGAAAACTCAGCAAATAAAGTAAATGCCAAGATATCAAATCTCTGCAAAATCAGGAGCTATAGTGGAACTAAGTGTATTATTTTGCTTAGCAGCATTTTATGCAAAAGAAAACCTTTTAAATTAAGTAAACTTAGAAGAAATGCTCCAGATATACTTAATATATTTTTCTACGGTGATGCAGTTATTCTTAATTAAGCGTGAGTTCTGTTTCAAAATAGGTGCATTTTTTAAACTGTATGCTTATAATCTAGGGTATATGGATTGCGATTTCAGGAATATAATAAAGTGACTACACTAGGGAAAAATGTAAAAGTACTGTCTTCTATATACACATTTAAATGCAGTAGAACAAATAACAAGCAGGGTTGTATAACGATGCTCGCATTATATGAAATAACAAAATAAAAAGAAGAGATTGGCATACAAGTATATGTATCAGATTATACAGAATATCAGAAAATTCACAACGACAAAACCACAACTGTACCTGTGCATATCACAATTCAAACAATTTGGAAAACTTTCTAACAGTACCGACAAGCTCAACACTGAAGTATGCACAGAATGTAAAAATAAAAAATATACAAAGATATGGAGCGTATTCGTATGGTCATAGTATCCATATGTTCTTAGGTGTTTATTTATGTACAAATCTTTTGCTCCATGCAAAATAGTACATACAAAACGTTTGGGATATAAATATATCCTTCTGGTTTCTCACAAGGTTCCCTTGCATTATTGACACACCCTATTCTATACCCTAATATAATCTAGAATAATTCCAATTAGAAGAATTCTTATTCGTAATTTCCTTTTGGAACTTAAAATAAGAATTTTTGTATTTGAAAATGAAACTATACCTATCGATCTAATGAGAAATCGATTACTAATGAGCTACTAGTACTACTAATTTAAATTTTGAAATTAGTTTAAAAATTCAGTGTTGCCTACTCTCGATAATTTTAACGTGCATCGAAATAGACGGAACACTGAATCATTAAAATTTACCAACGAACTACACGAGCGAATAGTTTTGTATCGCGCCATTTTCGGAGGTATGTTATTGCTTTTTAAATAAGTTTCGTACGAATGAGTTTGAAATGTAATCGATTTCTCGTGATAGACCGATAGACTATAGAAATTTGACTATAGTCTACCTGGTTGCCGTCATAAGTCCAGCTACCGAACTTCATGTCACAGTGTTGGTCATCGAAGGGGAACCATGTGATGTCCATCTTGCATGTGCTCTTGAATATGCCGGGGGGCACGTACTGGCAACTGCCGTTGTTTCTGACCACCACGTTGGTTTGGTAAGTCCCGTCAAAACCTTCGTCAGCACTAGGTACGAACAATATAGTCAGACAACGGTCAGATACATAGGCACGTCTGCACGCTGCCTATTCTATCCAATGGAACCCTAATTTATGTGTGTTGTAGAACAGTCTGTTTTATCTGATTTGGACAGTTTTTCGTCTGAATTATTTAACAGGAAACTGTGGTAATAAATTAGCAGTTAGCAACCTGACCCTCGTCAGAGCCAAGATGCCCAGCATAATGCTACCTAAAAGCATTTCTCGATCTGATAACAATTTTAATTTGTTTAAAAAGTTTACTAACTTAACTTTTAACACTTACGGCTATAACATAGATCGAAATTAAAAGATTGTCATGTTAATGCGAGATAGAGAAATTAAATAAAGCATTGAAACGAAAGAGCTTGCCTTAGAAAATAAAAAGTGGAGGCAGTTTTTCTTTAGTGTTAGTTTACTGGTATTTAATAGGTAGTTGTTTTAGCATTATTTATGTTATATACATATTCAGTTTAAGAAGCTTTATTGTGTAGATTTTATATTTAGTTTAGTGCGTCGAATGTTCTGGGACTGATTTTGCTGTAATTTCAACGAGAAACGGCGTTTGCAGTTCATTGTCGAAATTACAGATCGTCCTTTCGCTTGGTCAGAGACACCATTCTTTTTTGAGTAAAAAAGTTGGTGTTGCCATAAAAAATAATCTGATAAAGCGAGAAGACGATTCCGTGGTGTTTCAAATCAGCGTCTAGAGTGCCATGTACGTTTACATTTCTTTTTTAGAAATGGCAGCACGAGTAGCAGGCGGCATAAACCCCAGCGCACGATTGTTACTTAAAAAAAAACAAGCAAGTACCAATCGCTACATTCGGGCGCCTCCTACTGTGCTGTCACTTGACTAAAATGCGTTTATTTATAGTTTAGTAATAATAAATAGGAAAAGAGCTGAAAATAATGCAGAAAATTAACTACTCTTACAACTAATGGAAGTCACAAAATGCTGTGGTTAGACATACAGGTTGAAATTTAAAATGATCTGCCAATGTCAGAGTTTTGAAAGATCATTTCAAGGACTGCTTTTATGGTGTAATATAACTGAAATTTAAAAAATAATAAATTTTTATACAATTCTTTTTAAAGTTGTTATTTTTTAACGGAACAATAATTCAAGTTGAACATAAGCTTGATTGCGGTTTTGACCACCCAAAAATGTATTGTTAACATAATGTTAAAAATTAAAAAAACAAACTTCCATTAAGTTTGTATTCATGGGTTGTCAACGGATATTAAAAATCTTGACTTTTGGATACCGTTTGTTCTGCCCGCACACATCAAGCAATAGGTAACATTTAAATACGTACAGAACATGTTTAGATTCACAAAGCAGATATAAGTAAAAGAAATAATAATCAGATTTATTGCCGACAGAAAGGTGTGCGGGCTATCTAAAAAGTTCTACTTTAAACGTTAAGTCCAGACGGTATCAATTCGAAGACATAATTTGTAAATTCCCTCCATCTTCATTCGCATACTTTCATTCAAACCAACTATAAAATCATTCAAAACTTAACCTCAAATCAACGTAAAGAAAATGTTAAACCATCATTATTCTCACCTATAAACATCTACCCTTCACACAAATATAATCACCGCCAGCTATTATTTTCACACTTTTAAATTCACATTGCTTCCTAACTGAAAACAGAACTTTAAACCATTTTCTTTTTCAATAAACATCTAACCGCGATTCCAACGTAACTATAAAGTCATTAGTTGCTGAAACTATTTCGAGGTTTTATAAACAGTTTTCACTCTTTTATATTGAATACTTTGAAAGAGTTTTAATTCCAACCTGAATTGAAAGCCAGCTTTTTACTAAATATAAAGTACTATGCAGTTATTTACTTTAGAAGAGTATGAGGTTCTTGATTCGTTGCATGCTTTCTTTTACAGAATAATATTACTTCAAGTAGGTTGTTTTTTGACAAATTTAATTTAAGTATTATGTGAGGAAGAGTTACTACTGCAAATTACGATTCTGAACTAACCTAAATATTTGTACCTACTTAAAAAAAAAAAAATATTATCACAACAATAGCGCTTAGCTTGAATAATTAAAAATGGCGTCCTTTCCAGGTTTCCAGGTCCTTTATAATGACGTCACACTGCATCCTCAAACGCTCTCACAGTCTCAAGTCTAACACCCACAGAAACAAGATAAAGCGGGGAGCAGACGAGCCGAAATCGCCCCTAGCGACACTACGACAAAAGTATTCTCCTGTTGTCGTATTCATGAATGAGACGCGAGTACGTAACCACTCCGGGCTGGCGGCCCGCCAACAAATCCGTATTATGGTGCGCTGAGGTTACACTGTAGTGTCACCAATGATACTTAATGCCTGGTTGATTGTATTTAACTTCTGTAAAGATTATTCTTCACTTAACTTAGGGTATTTATTAACAAAACACTCAAAGGCGAGATGTCAGAGCAGATCTCACTTCCCCCACTTAGAATTAGAATTAGGGTGTTTATTATAATAGGGGCCATTATTGCCAATTATCAATGTATCTTCAGATTCAAAAGCTTTATGAAAGAGAAGCGAAAGATGTAATAACAGTTAACTAAATCTATAAATAAATTTAAATACGTTTGTCTTGTCTAAGTCCCTGCATAATAGGTGTGCTAGTAACATTGTGTGTTATTTTTCTTATAACTTAACCTCAAATCAACGTAAAGAATATGTTAAACCGTCATTCTCCTCACCTATAAACATCTACCCATCACATAAACCATTTACTTTTTGCTTTCCTTAGATTTTGCGACTGAAATAAGTTTACATTGGAAGACAATCCATCCAGTAAAATTTTGTATAAACCTTATACACGTTGTAATATTAATATAACATTATTATTATACAAACAAGCATTGTTCAAGATACTTACACTGGTATCCCGGATCGTGATACCCCTACACACACGATGCGAGCTCGATTCCATCAGCTGCAACGCTTGCGTTACTGAGATAGTCACGTAGAAATAGAATCTTCCACGTTACACATCCGTGTAAATTCAGAATGCTTTAACCCGCAAGCTCTAAACGCCAAGGAGGTTGTAAACAAGGCGCCAGTTGTACACACGCTTGTAAGTGATTTAAAACCATTTCATAATCGAATGTGTCCGCCAGCCCGCCAGCCCGCCTGCCCGCCGTTTGGCAGTGGGCCAGCAGGGATGCCGTCCAATAGGCTTACCCCAATACGATAAAGATATTATTTGATCGGTTTTCGGAATACTTATTTATAATCTACGTTTTTTGCAACGACTTGCAAAAAACAACAAAAACAGTTTAAATAAGCTGTTAATTATCTGTAAATTTCGGTTTAATCGGGTCTTCTGGCTTTTCCCTACTCCTACTGGTGGGATAAGTCAAATCCAAATTATGTAGAGGTACTTACTACAAAGCGAACAACGCCGCGGCGAGGCTAATATTCTGTTTACAATACAAAATATTCAAATTATGTAGAAAATATAAAGTTGCGGTCGTACTAGACTTACAACAGTCCGAAGGCCGAGCCTCCTAGCCGTAATTCACGCCCACGATAAAGCAAATAAAGTTTTTATCGGTTGTAACACTTATTTACGTTATGGCGTCTGCAAGTTTTCTCGTTTCGGTAAGTAGCTCACTTTTACTGGAATGAGAAACTGGCAATTTTTCATTTAAATGTTGTCGTCCGTTGACTACGTTTATATTGTAACTTTGACTGTATAAACAATTTTAATCGTTTTTTTATACATAAATAACCCATAACAGTTTTTTTTTTCAATCATATTACTAGTAACCATTTGTCGTTTTTTCAGACTTAGGAAGTACACAGCAAGATATACTAGCAGTCTGAACCACGAAGAGGGGGTAAATACTCATAAAATAACTATTTAATGACGAAATCCCTATAAACTTTTAAGGGTGTTGACAACGATAAGGAATAAGATTTTTCAATAAAAAAGGTTTTGAGCATCTCTCTATTAACTATTTAAATGTTGCTTGTAAGAAATAACACCAAAAATTTACGTATTACGTACGATAAATTTCCAAAACTAAACTTAATTAACTTGTTTCAAATGTACTAAAGTTTTGTCAAGTGAGCCTAATTCTGATATAAAGTAGGACTAATTTATCCAGAAAAAATTACCCTAAAAACCTGCCTCTTAATGCCTGCCTTGGAAAACCTTTTAATTATCGCCATAATATATTCTAAAATACCCAAATAAAGTGTTTTATATTCCAACGGCAGTCATCCCATCACTCATAAACAGTTGCCAGAAGGAAATAATAAAGTTACCAAATGACAGTTTAAATTCCTCAATGTAATATAATACATTTCCATGTCCCTTTGTGTGACACCGCTCGCTGTCAGGGTAGATTGATGTTCATTAAATGTCTGCTTCTGATTTAAATTAACATAAATTCATTTAAAACATTTGAATGCAATATATTCAGGGGGAGCATTTGATCGCTCCGAGCGCGCGAGGATATATTCAAATGATTTCAAGAGCTATTAAAACATGGAAAGAATATCAGTTGCATAACATCATGGTCATCATCATAACTATTTAGGCCGGCGTAGGGCCATTACAAAATTTTAGACAAGCATTTTCATTTGTTTTGGTTGGAAACGGCTGAATTTTCAAGTGTCCTTCTAAATAGTCGTCCTATTCTAAGCTTGCCGATTCGTGGTCTTTATTCGAGAACTTTTCGTTCTCGAACTGCCACCTAAGGAACCCATTCTATTATGCTATTATTCTATAAGTCTGCCCATTTCCACTATATCTAAATAATCCTATTGGCAATGTAGATACTACTAACTCATTCCTATACAAAAGGTCTATTGATTGCCAACAATCGATAAGATTATTCATGGATACCATATTTTAGATAAAAACTTACCCATACACTTAAAATGGAGGCTGGAAGCTTGGAGCACTTCGGCTAGGCGCTCTTTGAGGAATACTTTAAAAATGGTTACCTATATGGCTATATTCTTAACTAATTTATTTCAAAATCCATAAATCCTAGCTGAGAAAATGCTAATAATAACTAATAGTTCTAATAAACATTTCCATTTAATATTATTAGCACACGTGCTTCAGATTCAAATTCCATTTACAATCCCGCGATCCAAGGTGGCAACACTGAGCCGAATCCCAATGTACGAACTTGAATTAAAGCTTTTAGGGTATTAATCATCGGAACGGGGCCAATATAGTGGATTGGTGTTAACAATTTTCAAATGGATCCGCTGGAAGCTGGATTATGATCAAGACTGGCAATGATGGCTAGATCACATTAATCTTTGATATACTCGTGATTACGAGATACTTTGCCGAAAACTTTCAAATACATACTCTCTTGTTTTATCTACTTATAATAGGCTTTTGTATTTAAAATTAATTTTAAATACAAAAGCCTATTTTTAACCCCCGACCAAAAAAGAGGGGTGTTATAAGTTTGACGTGTCTGTCTGTCTGTCTGTATGTGTGTCTGTCTGTGGCACCATAGCTCCCGAACGGATGGAGCGATTTCAATTTTTTTATGAAAGGTGAGTCTGGCGCGAGTGTTTTTAGATATGGTTTATGAAAATCGGTTGTGCCGTTTAAAATGGGGGTGAGAGTGGGTAAGGAAAACCGAAAATCTGCAAATATACTGGTGTGGGGTATCAAATGAAATCGCATCGCGTCCACATTACATAATATTACATGTTGTTTTACGTTTAAGGAAATTATGGCATTGGAATCGGGGGATTTTCTTAAATTTTAAATTTAGATTTATTAAAATATCATTTATTAGGTAAAGATTACCTAATCTCTTAAAATGAACCAGCTGTACACTAAAAGGCTGGGTTATTGGCCGGCACATGTTCTTGTAGCTCATCTGCTGGCTCGGGGGAGATTCTGATGTATCATCCGTAGAGGCTTTTGGATATTAGCTTCTATTTTAATCCCTTTTCGTACATTTGCTATAAAAAAATTGCTGAGATACTTTATTACTCGCTCATGGAAAAATGCTGAGATCGAGCTGTTGGTTATTTAGTTATGACATTTAGGTCTATGTGAATGAAAATGTGAATATTAAAAAATAACCATAAATAGCTGGCTGCGGTAATTTCACAGCCCAGTTATGCATGGCGATATATTTGTAGTTGTTTTTTATTAAGAAGACAAGCTGATATTGTCAATCTAGTTACCTATTAATCTTTGAGACGTTTGACTGATATGCGTCTTTGTCATGTTTTTTAACCGACTTAAAAAAAAGGAGGTTTCTCAATTCGACCGTATATATATATATTTTTTTTGTGTTTACAATAACACAAATCAGGGAGACATCTCAAAGATTATTGGGTACCTAGATTGAAAATAGATACTACAAAAACACAGTAAGACATGATTCCTTTTGAACGCAGCGTAGGTATAGGTCGAACTTGGTTTTTTATACAATTTTGTTGTGTGGATTGCCCCGCAATATTAATTTTAATTAATTACTTATGTGAAACTAATTAATAAAAACATTGTGCCTACTAATGTATTACGCAGTTTAAAAGGAATTCGCAAGCGAAGGTTTAGGTACTATTCTATTCATAAATACTTTGAAATTAGGCAAAAGCCTACGGTCGAAGAGAACCCAAACAAAGTTGTGCACAATAGGTTTCCATAATATTCCATCTGTATAACTCCTTTTTATTTATTAGATTTTCTTACTATAAGACAAAGGTATGATATCAACAAAAGTTAAGTAAATTCCAAGCAAATTCGTATTTTTTATACCATTTTCTTGAACATGACGTAACCACGTACCTCTGAATAAAATGATTTTATTAAATTCTTGTGACTGTACGCAACTTTGTGTATGACGGAGCTGAGAAAGCAGTAGGGTTCTTTGAATATATATTCTTAATAGAGAGGTTCGGTGAGTTCGGGTTCATTGTGGTACATGTTATCATTTTCCCTTCTTTTGTTGTTGCTTGATGTTTTTCGTGAAAACACATACCTATTGAAATTCTTTTGCCGAAACATTTTTCAGGTATTTATTATATTCAGAAATAGTGGCATTTTCGTAATGTATCGAAAAACGGATTTTTGCTGGATAACATCGATTAAATCATAGATGGGTTCCAACTTTTTTATATTTTTAATACTTTACTTACCTTCATAAAATATTTCATTGAATTATAAGTTAAAATTTTAACATTATTATATCCTTCCTTAGAACTATCAATATTAGTATCAATATGTTCAAGAGTTCACGTAACTACACTTCCAGAATTGCGTTGCATTTTTGTCTCAATCAATTGGGTTCGCTTCATCATAATGCTTTCAAATCACAAAGGCAGCCAAAAAGTGTGATGCCAGTGAGAAAAACAAATCACTATACTAGAAGTAGTTTTCAAAGTTTGGCGTCGCGCCAGCGTGCCGCTTAGTTTCAACTTGAACTGGCATCCCCAGGTATTTAAAATCGATAACTTTGTTAACGCTTTAAAACATGAAAATTGATCAGCTTCGCTATTTCACAACTCAAAGCCGTTAAGCTGGACTTTTAATTAAGCACCAGTGAACTACGTGTTAACCTACCCAAGAGATGTTATTCGATTTTATCACTCGTTATATTGATTTTGTCGAGATGAACGATCTCGCGGCGAATTGATTCATCATGCAGTTCGCAGACATTTATTTACAGACGTGTTTTTCGTTTGCTTGTGTAAACGATGTATCATAACTCGTCTACTCACAAATAAGTTCTTATACGACTTTACCTCTTTGGCCAAGGTTATATATTAAATATCAAATAGGTTAAATAAGCATAGACATTATGATACCGGTTGATATATGCAAACGCCAGCAAAATTACAAGGAACTTTGAAAAAGGTGAAAAAACCCTGACCCTACCTTAACCCCTCAAATTTGCCTCTCAAAAATTCCAATCAATTGGAGTTGAGAAAACGAAAACGGCAGCTTGAGAGGTCTGACCTTAAGCGTAATAATTTAATTAGTATAATCTATCAAAAAGGTTTCCAGTTTCGCAAACATTTTTAATAAAATTTGTTTGTACGAAAATCTTCTCCATAATTAATTAAATTGGGTGGAAGCCAGAATCGTCGGATCTGTTTGTCGGCCTAACGATGTTTAAACTACGGGTTAAATCGCCGAAACGGCTGCTTTACAGTAAATAAAAGGTGGACTTTGGCTATTTGTCAAGTTTGCAGTTCGGAGTCAGTGGTAGCACGTAACAGATTCGCCAAAATTGTATAGCTTATGTCACGAGTGACTCATTGACTGCGTGTTTTACCTACTAAGTTTTGCACATTCATACATTAATTATTTATGTCTTTCTTCTTTTTATTCCTTTTTATAATTGTAATAAACCCTGCTAGGCGCCTTATGATTGAGAGCTATCTTTCCACCCCAGTTATAATTAAAGTAATGAGAATCAGAGCGTACTATTAGAATCTAAAAATCTTAGCTGTATCTTTCTCGACGCGTTCCAATTGTAGGTAATGAAATAACTTAGGTATAAAGTAATCACTTTGGCTTTTGGCTTTAACGATAACATGTTAACAAAACTTCGGTTTCATTAGAATTTCCCGATGTGATAGATTTGAATCATCTGTTCAAACACCGATATGCTGCTCTAGTCGGATTTACATTTTGTTAGCTCGGTTTAATGTTCAATTACTGAGCAATAAGTACATCCTATACACATAAACTGAAATGTAAATAAATATTTAAGTTTTTTTTCAATACCAATCAAATTTTAATTAAAAAATCCATATTATTATTATTATTGCACTCAAAAACTTTTCAAAGGGTTATAGGGTTTTTATATATTCGGGGTCATTTTTAAAATCTATTTAAATTCACGACTAACCGATACCCTTATAATTATTATGTTCGTATTAAAGGCGTATTATAAAATCATAAACAAAAATTACTGTTATTACAAACTGTTAACCTTTTCTTTCTTATATAAACATGAATTCATCAGTATTAAGTTATTAGTAACAAATCGCCACAACCTAGTACAGAGTAACTGTTTGAAAATTTCTGAATTTAAACGCATCTAGCATGATATTCTGAATATGAAAATTGCGGAGAAAAGAGGTTACGATTGAAAAACGATTGTAACCGGAGATTGAGATCAGGACGACTTCTAGCTGGCAATATCTGTCCAAAGTTGGCGAAGAAATACCACAACTTACATTTCTACCAAATTACTTTCATAAATAATAACTCATTCGCTTACCTCTCAGACATCAAAACCTCTCGCAGATACAAAGATGGATGGACAGGTACACGCTTAAAATAACATAATTTCAAATCGATTTATTTTAGAAACCAATTTGACAGTAAGTATTTTATTATAAGACTTTCCGACTTTAGTTTATTTTTATTAATCCTACTGTTTAACATTTACCCAAAAAATTACGCTACGTTTTCAATATTCTTTTTCATTTAGTCATCAAACATTTTCGCTTTCGTCTAATAAAGGAGGCCTGTCAAACAAGATTCAGCTGCCGATGTTGGTAAATTTGAATTCAGCCTATAACTCCCCACCTTAAACTTCAATACCTGAATATTTAACAGGATCAAGATAGCACTTTAATATTCCCCGGCGCCTATTTTATGCGGGTCGAATTTTTTTTTAGTGTAGTATCAGGGAGGGCTATTTTATGGTCTCTAACTTAAACTAGCTTTATATTCTTTCTCTGCGGACTTAGTTTTTTTTTTATTTATTTATGTATTCCATACAGATACAGTAAATGTACGTACACTTGGAAATGTCAATTCTTATTCTTAGAATATTTTAACTAAATATTTTAACTCGCCACATCACAAAAGATCGCTTATTATCAAGAAACTATTGAAATTAATTATTCTCGTTTTTTTTTGTGGATCTTTGCCTATAGTAGTTATACTTTACAATTCATTCCATCTTTTTTTGATCGCCATATTGCGTCTCGCCTAATTAAATTTATGTAAACTAGATTTTGATTTTCTAAACATTCTTAGATATTTGTCTCTTACGTTTATTGAAATGTCATAATAATGTTCCCGTGCCGTTTCTAGTTATGGTCTCTGCATTGGGATCGACAGTTCTACCAAGTCGTTCGTCAACTCACACCATGATTCTTATCCCAACTGGTGTGAGTTGACGAATCGTAAAAAAGATATACTAAGCAAGCGGGCAGGAAGTCAATTCACCAAAATTCATGAATTACTGCCCTCTTGCTAACGAGAGCAGAGTTGGCCATTATCGAGGTAGTAATAGAGTCCTTATATATTAAAAGCACGATAAATTCAACGTTTTATAAAATGTATCCCGTTTGTATTGAAATAAAATATTTATTAGTATTATTAGAAACATCAAAAATTGAACGAGTTTATCGTGAATATAAAATAAATTTAAATCCAATAAACCACCATCCCAATAATATTTTCGATTCCATTTAGAATTCTATAAACAACCCCGCTACGCCTATTCAATTATCCATCCGACCTTGATACCACCAAAAAGGGGACAATAATAATTCTTACAGTCCAAAATACCTTTAAAAGGAATAAAAATCCTTTGTTTTACATCTCACTAATTTAGGGCGCTTTTGGTGCGGATGGGATGAATCATATCCTTTTTATTCAGTCCCTATTTTTTCTGTAATTGCGAAGAAATTCAACCGACCGTTATGACTTTTCCTGTTGTTACTCCTTTTACGTCTTCATTTCTTTCTGTTTTTACACTTTGCTGACTTGCCTGCTTTAATGCTGTGTATTTCGTTTGGTATGTTTAGATACTTTTGTAAATATGTGTCGGTAATTCAGCGTTTTGTTTATATCTATACAGCATTTAAAAGCAGACATTTCTTTGTTGTATATTGTTATATTTACATTGGTATGTGGAAATCATTATATGTGCAAATTCACTCAAAATCCTACAGATTCTACTCCTGTATATGCTGAATACGGGTATTTCTTTTAAAATAGACATATTTAGGGATACATGCCCAAAAAATTAAAATAATCGTTTCCAGCCCAATGTTAGATGACAAACCCAAAACATCCATACCAAATTCCCATCAATATATTGCCCCATTTATCCTAAAATCCGTTACTTTATCCCCTAACCCACGTTGGCGTCTGTTGAAATTCTCGATTTGTTTACATACATATATCGAAATCCCCATCAAATTCGCAAAGCTTCTCAACTCCACAATATTTGAATATCCGATTTTTGCTACTTACACAATCATGAGTTTGACACTTTATGTTCCATTTTCAAGCCCCTCTACTGTCATGACCGATTGACATTACACCTCAAAACCATCACCATTTCCCTCCAAATTCAAACTAGTTCAAAATGTCAATCTAATTTGAATTCGGAAGCTGCCCTTACGTTTCGTGCCCGCCCTCCCATTTAGTTCTAACCTCCCAGCTACAGTCTCACCTATTGTACATGAGGACATCAGGCTTCCACAGCTTGTTCGGAGTTATCCTGAGGTCTTTCACTCCGCCGTACTCGCTGTCATTCCACCTTAGGTTGTAGTCAGTCCATTCCTGTCACACGCATAACAAATGTTAGTTGTGGGAAAGAGAAAACAGAAGTAGAGAGTTGAAAGTGTAAAGTGCTGTTTTGTGAAGGATAGAATAATTTGAAGAGGAAGTGTGTAAGAAGTGAGTGCTTGTGTTTTTAAATGTTGATGCAACTTAAGCGTTAATTGTATACGTAGGTGCAATTTTCTTTTGCTTTGAAAAAAAATGAGGCGTTTTCCAGAAGTAAAATGTATGTACATGCTTTGCAGTATTTAATATTCTAAACTCAGTAGAGTAATTTTAACTTATTTTAGAATACGCTTCATCACTTTACCTTAAGGTAATAGAAACCGTTGCTTATAATTAATAAATAAATGTATGTAAATGTAATAGTGGTTTTATATAGTACTTCGACATTTGTACCATTTCTTATATTTAGATCCTCATTTTCTAAACTTTTAAACAGTCGGAGACTTTCAAATCGGTATAATGAACTTTCTCTCCGTGAACGGTATTTAATTTATGTTTTTTTTTTTTTTGTAATTGAACCACCAGTGTCAATTACAAATGTTCCCGAGTTTAATCGGAGTCATTTCCATCGACTTATTTGGTATTTTTGAAGTCATTTTTGTGTTTTGTTAAAATGTCTGTGCCTTGCAACAACGAGTTACTGTATATCGTCTCGCTTTGGAGTGTCTCTCGTAATAACCACAATAGTTAATATAAGCAAGTGATAAATAATATTTTTGAACAATTCACTAAACATCATCTCACCAAAGTTACCAGAGTTTGTTCTACTATCTACGTGTGTTAGAATACCTTCTCGTCTCACTTCAGACTAGAATGGTTAAAAGTAAGCCCACATAAAAATTGAATAGTACATTCACAAGATAATAATGTGACCTTTGACACTAATCTATTGCTTTCAAGTTGTCTTTTATTTGTCATTGCAAATAAACCTAAGAGCTATTTTTAAAGCTTTGTAATTTTGTAAAATATAAAACAGAAAAACCACTTACCCTAAAACAACCCCAAAAAAACCGAGGCATCGATACAAAAATTCATAAATCACGTCTTATTTCAGCAAAATATAGCTCAAAACATTTTAAAATAGGAGTTAAAATACAACGTGAAATTTTGGCACGCAACATCTGTTGTTTTTTCATAAAAAAACTTTTGGAGCGTCTACTTTATAGCAATTTTTGTGGACCCTGTAATTTTTGCGTTTCAACAGCCTGCAAAGATAATGTGCCCCATTATTTTGTATTGCCCAATGTCCCTTTTGTGCCCTCCATAAGTAGAGGGGTAGGGGGGTACGCTAACCCTTTTTACGACCTTTTATCTGTGAGATAGAACTGCCCACAATTAATTAATGATAAAATTCGCTACGTTTTAATTTAGACGGTGTTTTAAAGGACTTAGAGATAACGATTTAAATCATTTTGTGTTCGCTACATTAATTTTGTTTGTGTGATGTAGATAGAACTTTGGGGCATTTTTTCTTTGTTCTTCGTTATTTTATGGTTTAAACAAACCTTTTTGAAACAACAGGAGCTCTGACCATTTACCCGAACAATTAAATGTACTCAAAGTAAAAAGTAAACACATATCAAATGTTACAAAATATAGTTAATGTTAAAATTATAGCAAGCATTATCACAATATCGTTTTAATAGTATGATTTTAATTTCAATGATGTTGAGAGGCTAACATAGAGAGCTGGTACTTCTACAAGATCAAACATACACATACAATTTGCGTATGTCAATATATTATTATCAAGTTTAGCTAAACCCCTTCACACCTCACTAGCAATTTACGACATTTAATAACCACAGTTCCACGAATTGCGCTTAAACCCAAAACAATCCCTTAAGATTAACATGTTGTCCATAAACTAACCACAATTAAAGAGCAATTTCCTTCAAATAAATCATACCGAAGTAATTTAACTACAGCAGTTATATGAAATAAGGCCGCGGTAATATCAACTGTTTGGGTGGAACAATACACGGTCCTTGAGAGTTCTCGTGATATTAGGAAAGTTCCTAAGTAGTTGCAATATCTCTGGGTAGGTAGGGCGTTTTGTCTGTGGTTATTACCAGACGAATTTATGACTTTGGATTCTATTTCTGACTACATTTAAAGGTAGGCAGTTATAAAAAGGTATGGTATAGCATATAGTTTGTATTGTTATAGTCTGTTTGAAGGCTTGGTAGCCTTGTGGTAAAACTATCTCTGTTTCTGTTATCTCTGTTATTTAGTATAAAGTAGTTTTAAGGTCAAATAAATATTTATACGTTGGCCATTAATCCTAGTTGTAAAATGTTTAAAACTGATCTCAAGTTCTATAATACGAAATATATTTGTATTAAATAAGGTATTGTTAAATGTTATATAATACAATTTTGTGCCACATAATAACGTTTTAGATTATAAGTAATCTGTAAGTTGTATGTGATTTTGATAAATAAAATGACGACTACATAATTAGGTATTCTGTTTAATCTGTCTGTTAGCCAGTCCAAAAACATTTGTCCAAACACATTCGTGTTTCGTAATGTGGTCCGGAGAAGACATGTACCTTCTAGGTCTTCATGCCCCATCTTAGACCACATCGTCACTTTCCATCAGGTGAGATTGTGGTCAAATGAAGGCTTATCTATCATAAAAAATAATAATAAGAAGAAAGTATATACAAGATATAGAGCATTAAAGTTTCAGAGTGGGGGCTTGTGAATATCAAATTTACTTAGTACAAATCGCTGGAGGATCGACGTAACGCAACGTCACGCGAAACTTCAATGTACTGTATCATCTTGATTATTTCATCTAAATTCTTCAGTTTGCATGATAAAAATACGTTGCGGAAATTGTTTTTTTCGTTCGCCTACACTGCAAGGCGACACCGCCGTAACAGATGATCCACGATGATGACACTTTAGTTTATAAGATTTATATTTTTTATGTATGTTAGTCTATAAGGTATATGTTTAAATGGGCCTTAGATGCCTGAAATAAATGATTTATTATTATTATTAAGCCAGCAGTATAAGTGTGTGTTAGTATAAGACATCGGAGTGATACTCGATTAAGAAGTTATCAAATTACACAATCCATCGAGTAATGCATAAAGTAATTACTTGCAACTTTTAAACTGTTATCTTGAAACCTTAAAACCGAATCCTTCTTACTTTTTTTCAACAAAAGAGATTCTAATCCTAAAGCGAAACAAAGATCTCCCGAACCAAGCCATCCGCCCGGTACAATACATCTTTATCAAGATAATCCTCGAAAACACCTTAATTTAAAAACACTTCACGCTTCTCAGGCCCTTTCAGAATATCTCCGCGTCCCTATTGACATTCGAACCTTGGCCGATTTTCACCGTTCGTTTAGATGACAACCAACGAAGGTTTTTCCATTTTCCCTTCAAGATTGGGAATTAAGAAATTCAATTTTTACATGCTTACCAATTTTTACCGGTGTAATTATTTTCTTTTAGAAGTTTCATTCGGTTCAGAAAATGAAGATATTATTATAATTTGGCTTTTTTTTAAGTAAGTTTGTAAGTTCCGATCACAGATTAGATACTTATCTAATCTGTGGTTCCGATATATTTATACTTTAAATTTGTAAAAAAAAACATATAAATATACGAATTTATACTCCTCCTCTTTTTCGTAGATGGCTAACTATGCTTCACTTTCATTTTTTTTTCTATGTGTAAATTATTTTTTATTTTTAAAAACAACTTATAAAGGAAGGCTATAAACTACTATACTATTTACCTCTGGAAGTACGTTATTCCCTATAAAACACGAGCACTACCGTGTCGCAGTGGAATAAGGTGTCATTTTCCAGCAGTTGTTTTTAAATAATAATGATCGTCGCTCCCTTTTGTTCCTGAAAAATGTCTGGAATAACCACAAAGGGAGGACTCGAAAATCTCATAACATAACTACGTAGCATTGGCATTAGTACAAGTACTTTGAAGAGTTTGAAGTTAGGAGAGACTGAAATATGTCTGTAACTTCCGCCAAGGTGTCATATTAGATAACTTTGAGGAACTTGTCTTGTTCAGTTATGTTGTAACTTCTGCGACTTATAAAGTGTGAAATTGTAGAGGTATATTATTAATGCTCTGCACTTGCACAGTTTTAATTAATAAAAATAATAATATGTGGCTGTAATAGGCGAACACAACACTTATTAAATAATAGGTCTGTTAATTTAATCAGCCTTGAAAAGTACTTTCTTATTCTATTTCAATTCTATTCTAATATGTATATATATTTAAGAGACATATTGAATGCTATTGCGATTTTTTGTACCAATAAACTAAATTCGTTGAGCAAGGTTAGGTGGGCAAGGTATATTTATCATATGATATACTAGGTACCTATGTATTTCCTTCTGCTCCCTCGCGCATTTGAGGTGAGAAAAAGCCTATATTTGGGTTGGTTTTGAGATCTGTATACAGGTTGTTGCCAAAACTGGGACAAGGTTAGGGCTATGAGCTAACATTGACACCAAAACGTACATTACTCTAATGAACAGTGCTGGAATATACCCTTTTGCGCCGAATGCACGCCCTTGTACCAAATTTTTGATACGTCTGAGATACATCCCTACAAGATGTTGACTTAGTGACAGGTGCGAAGGGATCTTTAAATAGGTTCTTTTATAAGGTCATTTTCATAGAGTTATTTGACTGGGACTCCAAATTTATCTTCATCAGATGTCATCATATTTGTTTATCTTCCAATTATGAAGCAGTGATATATAAGAGCTTAAAAATGTAGCCAACCATTAAGTAAAGTACTAACGAAATAAAAAAAAGCAGTGTCAAATTTTCGAAAATATTGCTCTATGAATAAAAAATATTACTCTGTTATTGAACATCATTCATATTTCAGTTAGAAGATTAATACATATATGAGTATACATGATTTTGTTCACAGAGATCATTTTGTAACCCATATCCTGTCAATGGCAAAATTAAACCTTCAACAATTAAAACAAATTGAACAAACCAGACCTTAGCTATCCCTTAAAATAATTCCCCATAACAAACTAAGCCCGTACTTTGGTCCGCAATTTCAACACTGGAACATTTCCACCAACTGTACACCGATTATGAAACTGTCAGTGAAGCTGTCACTGAGGAGCGAGGGGGACAGTAGCACTTAGTTGGTAGGAGTGAGCGAGAGGTCTACCCCCACCCAGCACCCGCCTGTCTTAATGTGCCCCTGTGAAGGGTTGCCTGTCAATCACTTTGGATTTAGCCACGGAAGAGAAAACAGTGCGATGAGAGGTATTTCACTCTGACAATCGATGCCCGGCAAATAAGCTCTCTGCGGAATCTAATAGTTAGCTATTTGAATGCATCAGAATGCTACAGATATTAGTGGTTTGGCCTAGGCTCTTTGCTCTCAAACTTTTTATAATAAATTTTAAACAAGATGTTATAGAATAATTATCATCCGATTAGTTCCCAATTGGCCGGATGCCTTTTTTGTCGGATTTTTCGACTAAGTAAAACTATAAAAACATCCCATATTTACCCCGTTTAACATATGATTAGGCACACATTATTCGAAATATTTACTTGTGATAATGATTATCTAATTCTAAAAACTCCTTCCTTGTGAAGAATAATTACACAGAGCTATGTTTGTTTTATAAATTAATTTTCATATTGCAAGCACCGTTGCGCCTTTGCCAAAATTAAATTTATTACCCGAGTTCATAAAGGACCATAGATTTACTTGTTTTTTTAAATCAGAACTAATTGCCTGTTTTATAAAATATAAAAACTACGGACATGCTATACGTATTTATTTTGAAAACGAGTTTTACTCACATTTCGACGTTTTAATACCCCTCAGGAAGGGATCATCAGGAATTTAAATGTCTGCAATTTCATAATTTCGTTTTCAAAATGAATAGTAAAAATAAAAATATTATGACTTTTGACAATTTTTTTAATTTTTTTTTATGTTTGTTATAATCCTTCATTTGACCACAACTTCACCTGATCTAAAGTGACGATTTGGTCCAAGATGAGGCATGAAGACCTAGAAGGTAGATGGCTTCCCAGTACCACATAACGAAACAAAAAAAATTGTTTCACTCACTGGTTCAGCCCGGAAACAGGAGATATTTAGTTTACTATACAAAATTAACAGAAAAGTATTTAGCTAGGCGATCGGATAGTATAAAAATCAAGCACCAAAACACAAAGTAAAGTGAAACGAGACCATATTTCAGTATGAGGTTCTTACCAAGGGTTGATCCAAAATGACCGCTACTACATTTATGGCTCAATGTACCCAAGACGAGAGCATGCTCATGTATAGGGGTTAATTGTGTACCTGTTTTATTGCGGAAGGGTTCAGTTGTGCGAATGCTGGTATTTTATGTGCTCTGAAGCCGTTTATCGTTGTTTGCAGTTGGGTCATAATGACCCATAATTGCGCAATCCGGCGTTACATCGGTATCGGTCGTATAAGAATGATATAGCCGATTTTGATTTTTTTAATGGTACTGACTGACGTAGAAAAAAAACATTTTAACACGCTGAAAGCAAAAAGCTGGTATAAAGGATTATTGGACATACATACATGGACAACCATTATTACTGAATTGCAAAAAGGGTGGTTTTATTTTATTATTAGAATACATCAGCACTTTATTCATCGCTTACGGATATTTATTATTATATTATACTAGCTGACCCGAGCTTATGTTGTTTTGCTTAATGAAAAATAGTTAGTAGCCGATTCTCAGACCTACTGAATACGCATATAAAATTTGGTAAAAATTGGTAAAGCCGTTTTGGAGGAGTACGGTAACTAACACTGTGACATTTTCTTATTAATAAATAGATATAAATGCTTTCAAGTGCATCCAATCTATCCATATTTTTATACAATAACTCTGTTTAGTATGTTTTAAATGGGTTTTACCTCCAATGAACCGGAAAGTAATTAATGCAAATCATCAAAAGCCTCGATAATTCAAAGTAAACTCCAAGTTTACTTTCACTTCAATTATAATATCTTCACAACTTCAAACATAGGAAACTTCCTAATTGATTTCTTGCGAATTAAGTTACCGAAGGTTTAATGGCGAAGACTTTGAAGGAATATTTTTCAGTAAAGGGTAATATAGCAAAAGCTTTTGTTCCATTTCTGCTGCTGCTTTTTGACAGAGTTGATTGAGGTAGTATTGTTTTATTCATGATATTGGTTTTGAGCCAAGCTTGAGAGCTGGATTAACAGCGACAAAAGTCTCGATTTGGATATTATTTAGATCGAAACAATTTGAAATCAGATATCAGTTGGATAATATTTCCAAGCTAATACAATTTTCTATAAAGATTATAATAAGAAGAGATTAATATAAGAATCTATCTCTAATATATTAAATATATTTAAAAAATCTGCCTGTGTGGCATATTAATCATCAAACACACGTAGTACTAACTCTGCTAAGATTTTGGTTAGGTGATGCAGTAGTTATAAATATTCCAAAAATATATAATTAATTAATTTACACTTTACTTTTGTGAGTACCTATATTTTCAAATGTACGTGTCGTTATTATGAAAACTGGGACATTAAGGGCCGGTTTCAAGAAAAATAGCCGATGGTTATTATGTAGAACAAACTCAGTCAGTCAGTCACTGACAGTTATCAGTTGACTTGATAACTATATAACCATTTGATATTTTTCCTGGAGATTGAAAAACGGGCCATAAGCATTTTTAACTTTGTTTCACGGTTCAACAGATAGAATGACATACCTTAACTACCTATTTTTATTTTCTTTTAATTCCCATTTTACTTCACTGTTAAACTCATAGACTAGAATAATTAAAAAAAAAGTTGGGCAAAAATATTATTTGTTACAGGTCCACTTATATAATTTATGACATAAATTAATTTATTGACATAAACTATGACACAATTATTGTTGTACTCGCACATAGAACAAAGTTACGAGTAATTAACAATTATCTCAGAGCTGCGATCCTAAGTTCAGTGCTCCTTATTGTGTGCTTAGATCTGAAACTATATTAATTTAGTCTACGGACGAAGACATGTGCTCATATTGACTCACTAGTTTGTGTTTATTGTTACATTTGTCAAATATCTCGCTTGCCCTTATTTGAGTCAAGTTCTGAATGAACAAGGAGAGCTGGAATTTGAGCTGTTCTTGGACACCCAAACCCCTAAGTTTGACAAAGACAATGGCAAGTTTTTGCCATTTTTGGAATCACATGGACTCATACAAGACACAAACACAACTTCAACTACCAAGCTACCAGAATCTTTTAATTTTCAGTCTTAAGGTCTTGTGATATAGGACCTCTATTTTATAGTCATATATGAGTGTCATATGTACGGAATGACTCTGAATATAAGTATTGAATAAGGCCTGATGCTGCATTAAGCGGCAGCGAGCGCGGTTATACATATGTCGTACATTTGGGTGTTTTCTATGTATCATATGTATGTATTTACAAAAAAAATGTATCTACGTAGTATATCAGTCACCTAACACCCATAGTACAAGCTCTGCTTAGTTTGGGATTAGGTGATGCTGTGTGAGTAGTCCGGAAATATATTTTTTTTTTTATTTATATTTGTATACAATAGCGCCCACGCCCGCGTTCGTCAGACCTACGTCCTCTCTAATGACAATTATAAGTATAGAAAATGGTTATAGCCCAGTTTGTACAAAGGATTCGAACCCATTGCAAAAAACAATTAAAATATTTTGACAATCAATTATTTTTTTATTATAGTTATTCGCAACCAATAATGTTTGATTACACGGAAATTTAAATGATACCTTCATAATACTGCAATTTTAGCAAATATATTTCAAATACACATTAGAAGATTACAGTAATCCCGATGATATATTATAAAACATTGAACCCTGATGTGTGAAAACGTGGCACTTATAATTAGCACTTAAGTTTATATCAATGTATAGTAAATCAATTGTGTATAAAAGTAGTCTAGCTAGTTTTAGTAACAGACAGACTTTCTAGACACAGTTAATACAAAACTCACCTTGTTAGAAAATAAAAACATGCAAGAATACATGCAATTCTAACTACAGATAGGCACAAAAACAACACACAACAGTCACGAACTACAAAATGTATATTCAATATAATCCATTTTCAGAATATCTTTGCTACTTTTTCTATCGCAAACGTATCACCTATTGTCTACTCTTTCTAACGTTCCGGGTTTGACTCTGCCAGTTCAAGACAAGGAGGGGGCCACTACTAACGAGGGGTAGGGGGGGGGGGCTAAGCTGCCGTATTGGTAAATGCTAAATCATTATTCTTTTTTATCAGCACCACATACCTTCATTGCTGGTGAAACTACTCATTCATATTCTAATATATCATAAAATATACAATTATGTATATAATCTACTATATATAATATAGCCAACATCAAAAGTATGCTTTAGCATTCGTTTTATTATTTTTTTATTAATCAAAACATATCGGAACCAAATAAAATAAATAATTCAGAACCAGTAATTTGTGTACGTTCCATTACGGACAAACTGAAATAATTTACAAAATAAATCCATAAATTTATAACAAAAACAAATCTAATGTAATATATTAAGGACTGCTCAAGGAGTCTTTTTTTATATATAGAGGCACTTTTTACACATGAGAAGAGCGTTTTTCATGTTATATTTATTTTAATTTAAACTTATGTCATTCCATATCATGCATAAATATGCTACTACAATTGAATCGCAAAATCATAGAAATAAAAGTAGAGCGGGTTCCCAGGAAGTGCATATAATCAATGTACAGTGAATATACCATTTCATATAACCAAACTTATGCATATAGACAACAAATCCCATATACATATTAAAATCCGTTTTGTAGGTAAAAGTCGCCAACCTATACATTATTGTAATGTTAAATTGTAGTTATTTACCATACAAAATTGTCTTCGCGATGTTAAAGTTATATAAATATGTTAAAATGTGTATTAGTGTCGTATGTTACTTAATAGTTTGTCGTTATTGTTGTACATTGTGGGTTATCCAGCATTATATACTTTTATAAAATTTACATAAATATACTTTAATGTGTTGTCAATTGAGAAAATCTCGATAGTCATTAAAATATCTAGGTAGGTAGTACAAAATTGAGAAATGTAGATGTATCTATGTATGTACCGTTACTTATCAGAAACGTAACGAAAAGATTTTTACTATCATTGAAGATCAGGGATCCCGATGACAAATGAGATAACATTGAGAAAAAATTTTTAAGGGTTTTCAATTTGATTGTTAAATAAAACCTTACAAAAATACCAATTACCGGCAAAAAGAAACCGTCTCTCCGCAAAGTGGACATCATAAATATCTTTTTGAACTGATTTTTAATAGAAAATATCGAGTTTTATATATGAGGTGTATAATATTTTCTTATTTGTTGTTTTTTATTAACACTGCTTTAATTGAAGCGTTTGAGCAGTCCAATCAAATGGAAAGGTGAATAAAATAAAAGTTATTTTATAAATAAAAGTGCCCTAACCTTCTTTGATGACGAGTAACCTTTATGGACCAAAACAGGCCGGAAGCGGAAGCGGCCGCTGTCAAAAATAGGTTTCCTCGAACGCTCAAGGTCGATATTTCTTAACGTTCCTCTTGGTTTAAAGCCAAGCATAGATAGTTTGAAATTAGAAAGAAAGAAGAGAGAAAAAAGATTTTTTTTTTTAAATTATATTAAGTACACTTTCAATAATTCGAAAGAAATTTAATATTAACTACTTACTACATACTTCTAAAAATTCATAAATTTACTTTTCCAAGGGTTATGATATGTATCTAAATGGAATAAATAATACCTTGCTCTTACTCTTTATTCATTACAGGGTTAATCATATAATAAAATATAAGGTATAAATTTCCGAAAAAATGTCGCGTTACAATGTTTTATAAACGGGTCCAGTTTTCGCACTGAATTCTTCACACCATTCTTATGATAAAATAAATAATCCGCAAACACCTTACATAGAGCATGCAATGCATGACACAATATGGCTCTCTATTCTACAAGGATCTCGGGGCTCAAGAACCGACCAGAATATCCAATAAGACCCAAGCTGCACTTCACAACACAATGCTGCATAACCCACAATGCAATCACTCCAGAAATAGACAGAACAGAAGAAAAGACAACCAAAAGAAGAGAGAAAAGAAGAAAAGAAAGAAAAGAGGAACTCAAATAAATTTTAGTGTCAAGTTTTAAATCGGTTATTTAATCACACTTACCAATGACAGCCATATATTGGTTATAAGTAGTTGATTCTTCTCGTCCTATGGTTAGACGATGTCAACAAAACAGAAAGGGCGCAGTCAGTATGATATCTAGAGAACTGTCGAACACCGTAGCGGCCGAGGCAGGGCGATCCGCGAAAACGCGCGTTCATGCGTTGCAGCGCGTGTTGGCGCATCACCGGACACACATCTAATATCATTATACAACAATTTAACACCGATAGTCCATGCGACATGTTTGCCGCGGAGGTGACGCCCTCACTGCCGCCGCCAGAAAACCAGAAACCTTGTGCTAGACGTAATGTGACTTTTTGTGCATTAAATTAAAGTGCTGTGAAGAAGAAAACTCGAGTGGTTTTACCGTTGGGGGCGGGGGGCGAAGGCGCCAGGCTCGGCTCCTACCACTTACCAAGTTGAGCCACACGTTCGTAGTCAGGATTTGATTTTTCTCATCCTTATTTTGTTAAATTGCACCGTCGCAAGAAAGGAATAACAGATATTGTGAACATCACGCCGGTGCTTTGAAATCACCCCTTAACTACATACTGCACTCGCATATTCTTAGATTTATTAGCAGCACTCTAACTAGGCGTTTGTGTCCTTCCCAACCCAATACACTTATAATACTTCAATCGAAAGTGGTTGTTTCTTCTTGTGCAGCGAGAGGCACTGACATATCCATGACCTCGATAAATTTAATACACTTCGTCGATCTTTCATCTCAACTCATCGTTATGTAGTAAATAAATATTTATCTCAGCGAATAACAGAACTTTAACAACTGTTTTATATATTTAATTAGCTTTGTGCTGCGAAATAAAATTGTATGTTCATTTCGCTACAAAAGATTGTCCGGACTTTAAAAGAGTAACCTTTTTTAAATTGGAATTTGTGCGACCTCAAAGGTTATAAAATCCTTTGGACGCACTCTTCTAAAAGCTTTGGGAGCGTCGTTTGAGCGTCTCGTCTCTAGGAGATACTTACAGCAATATTCAATACTGCACTCCAGAGAACTCGGGAAATAATGTCGTGGAAAGCGCGAATAAGTTGCGACGCCTGGGGGCACCGACTCGTCGCACTTTGTTCCTGGCTTTCTCTCGGATTTTTTCCCCTTTTTTTGTAGAACTTTTGTACCCAGCGCACTTTTGTAACACTGAACCCGGTAACAGGATTTTCAACGTTTCTGTTTCCGCAATCACTCTGCTCTAGGATATCGCATGAGAGAGTTCCGGTGGACCGCAAAGGATCGGATTAATCTGTACTATGCCTTTTTGGATTGTAATTTATTTTCTTTTATTTGTAGAATTTATCATACAAGATTCCAAGCCAAAGCCCCAATAGCGAATTCATTAGATGAAACCTTTTCGGGATCTCGGTCAGAATTAACATTCCCTGGTTATTTTCGTTTCTTAATACGTGTTCTTGAATTGCTATTTTCGATACGTGGTTTGTCCATACAATCCGTGAGATATGGGCACACTCAGGTTAAGCGGCGCGGTCCGTGGGCCTGCAGTACGTGATGTGAATCCGAGAATCGGACGCAAGCCCATTCACTTGTCGAGTCGTAATTGAGAACGGTTCGAGGTGTACAGAATTAGGGCCATTTACTTGAGCATTGTACGAAACTTGGCACGTTTTTGTGTCTGCCAGTCTCTACCGCTGTGACTTAAATCCCAGTGCGTGGGTGCGCTTGAATAATTTATCTTGAAGGGTAAATTGAAAGAATTCCTCTACTATTTCGGGAATATCTCTCTAAGAGCCGCAGCTGGCATGTAGCAATGATCCTTATACTTTTATCAGATGTTCTTTTGTCTATTTAAATATAGTTTTGCTAGTAAAAATACCAAAAACATAACCATTTAAATATAATGACTTATTTATCTACCATAACCCAGACGGTATACCCATACTAAAATTCTCATTTTCAATGAAAACATGCTGTTTTATCAACACAGGCCTCCAGGCTAAATATCCTTTTCCTAATATGAATTCCGCAAATATCTTCAACATCAATATTAATCACGATCTGCCGTACATAACATCGCAAATATTAATTTAAGAAACTAATTGCTTTTGCCGTAGCTGTGTGCTTTCAATTAGGCGTTAGTTGTGAATGTTCCATTGCTGGTAATAAGCCTGTTGGAAATGGAATTTCGCAAATGAGGTATATAAGTGAGAAATAAATGTTCTTAAGTATAATTGGGAAGATTGCACTTATTGATTATAGAACTAATGTGCTATCTCACCTTCAAAAACGTCTATAGCATAATCATAATTCACCTTAAAAAACGTCTAAAGTAATCTTATTTGCTAGCAATAATAAATAATCTGGGTATAAAGGCGTCGGCGAAATAAAACTTCATTACTGTCGTTGGGATGCACAGGACCTTCCTAATATTATAAGCTTCAAATCATCACGATTCAATTTTAAAGCCACGCCAATTTATTTTTACAATTAATTATTGAAATTGTATGCCTGGAACCGAACCAGTATCTCCTTTGTACACGAACACCACATTATGGCTCTTTGTAAACTGGCTAGCTGGTTTGTCCTCCACTTAAACCAACACATGGGCTCTCCATTTACGACTTGTTTATGGCCACAATCGCTTAGTTCTATCCAATATGCAGACGAACTGATGGTCAATTTAAATCCACAACGGCCAATTTTCACACACAACGGCCAATATTCGCCCACGAAACCACAAACACAAAGACGATTTTACACGGTCAGCGATCAGAAGATACAATCTCAGTCTAATTTATACCGAGAATTTCCATCTCGTAATTTATACGATCAAAACTCAACATTAATACATTACAAAGCTCTGTTATTCGCCGAAACGCTCAGATATATATTTCAATTTCGCAGACGTCCCTTTTGCACCTACATGAATCCAATCAGATTGAAAGAAACGAGAAAATGAAGCATCGATTTATCAAATGCTGATTAAATCTTGCTCTTTCGTGATTGATCAATTCTTTGCTAACGACCAATTCTAAGAACACGAAGAGTATTCAGGTAATATTATTTTTGTTGTTAATTTGTGGAATAGGGACGTCTCTTACAGTTTATCGATTGGGACTTTTAATCGACTTTTTTACGATTATGCTTATTTCGTTAACATGTAGGTAAAATTAAAAGATTCTGCTCACTACACCTCACAATTTCGTTGTATATACAATTATATTTTATTAGACTATAACAAAGATGCGTTCTACATATATCGACATCAATTCATATTAACAGTTGTACTTATTCAGTTAATTTTAACTATTGTTTAGTGTAATGTGCAAAATCTAGTCGATAATCGTTAAATATGCACAATTAAATAACACAATATCATGATCCGAATTAATCAAATACTTTGAGTAGATATTTATTGGAATAGTCTAAATAAGTTCTGCATTATTGCGTTCATATTTAGCGATTTGTGGTTTCATCATTGTTCAAAAATACTTACTCATAGATGCATTGTTTCAGTTCAACATGTATGGCGTGTATACGCTTTTTGAGCTATATCCGTTAGACAATGGTGGTCATGTTTTAGACAATGTTATTTCTGAGGCAAAAAAACTATTTAAACGATTAGGTACGGCACGAAATTTCGTTTCAAATGAAAAATGTATGACATACCTGCTTCGAGTATTCTTACGTAAAAAAGTTATTAAGTACTTATCATCAGTTTTTCGCCAAATGTCAGCGAGTTTTATTGTGAATAAACGTGTAAGGAGTTTTACGTGGTTTTGTAAAACGTTATTCCCATTTTAAAATATATTCTACTCAATTCTTCGCTAAATGAGGTTAGTTTATAGAAAAAACATTGTCTATGACCTTTGATAGAGGATGGAGTTTTTTTCTGCAGAATAACACTCACCACATCTATAATCTGCTGTAAGGTGAGGCCGAAGCGAACCTCGAGCGGGTCGCTCTCGTTCGCCACGGGCCGCTCGAGTGTGTTATAGGAGGCCAGTAGCGAATTTAGTAGCCGCTTCTCGTGCAGGCCTTGCTCCGATACTGTTGACAATAGTTTACATTAGTTGACAGCATCAAATGTGATCATAGTCAGCTAGTTACAATACAAAACTTACCACTTGTCACAGACCTACCGTTCGTCTCGGCAAGAACGGCCTGTCAGAGCGCTTTCGATTTGGGCGTTTAAATATTCAATTTGAAAGCGCCGTCAGCAAGTAACCGACTGATTTTATAAACCGCCACCATAAGAACGATAAATATAAAGAAGACTTTATTATTAAATTGTGTACATACGTTCTTAGAAAGCATGGCAACCGGCGCGTATATGGCGATGTGTCTGGTTTCAATACTGCTCTGTTCTGATCTAGGTAAAACAGAATAGCCGGACTAAATCGGTAGGTGTGTAACTAGTCTTATTTCAACACTACCAGTGCGTCCTACGTGAGTGAAGCGTTGCAGACAAATACTGTCGATTGATTCGGATCGGTAGCGATCCGCGGTAAGTAATCGCATTCGCGTGGAGTCGCTCAAGTAGGACGCTGTCTCAGATCTTTGCATATATTAAACACTGCTATGAAATCGTATATTCCTGAAATACCTACAACCTGAGTATCTTCAGGTCAAAAGTGAATCCTACCGTGAACCTTCTAGATCTTTGTGATCCCACCTCGTCCTCATCAACAGTTACCATCAGGTGAGGTTGTGGACAAAAAAAAATTCAAACATCCATAAAAAATTTTTTAATATAATTTAATATAAAAAAAAAATTGTAAAAAAACGGTGTTAATACGATTTCATACAAGTGTAGACTGCCCGCAGAGGTCCTTCAGTTAATTAACAATTTTTGTAGAGTTCATAAAGATTTTAGAGCTAGGAGGTCGTTCGGAAGTAAAATATATCTGTTTCTGACAAAGAAACAGATAAATAAGGACTGCGGGCAGATCAATCTAAAATAATCTAAGTTAGGTTGAGGTGTTGTGGTGCCCAAAGGTATCGAAATATATCTCAAATACGGTAATGCGGTTCGTGATGTGTGAATATGGCGTCTCGATCATTCTAGAATACAACTGTATGTTTTACACGACTGCTCGTCAGGTCGCAATAAGGTCCAAATTTCAAAAAGAGCCTACATATCAGAAAGTTACAGAAAAAACGTATCAGAAAAGAGTCCAGGCGTCTCGATCATTCTAGATCTAGGATACAAGTTTTGTTATACACTCTCTTTAGACTTCTCGTTAGTTCTCAATAAGGTCCAAATTTTATTAAAAACGTACATATCAGAAAAAAACGGGGTAAACGTATCCGAAACAAGTCCAGCCGTCTCGATCATTCTAGAATACAACTGTTTGTTTTTTACGACTGCTCGTTAGTTCACAAAAAGATCGAAATTTTATAAAAAGCGCTTGTCCGAGAATTACAAGAAAAATGTCTCCAAAACATGTCCACCCTGTACACGTTATGAATCATAACATAAGTGTATTTTTGTGATTATCATGGTACACAATATATGTCGGTGAGTGTTGAAAATGAATCTCAACTAATACCATTATAACTATCCCTCAGCCCGCAAATTGGACAAATCCTCATAATTTCGTCCTCACATCTGCGGCTAGAAGAACGGGGGATAAGCCGCTATATCCCACACCTGCTGAACGACTGCATTATCACAACGGCATAAGGTTCACTTCAGCTTGCAGTTTTACAGGATCAGCTATAAACACTCGTACTGAAGGCTTACAGGCTCTTATACCTGATGTATGAAGTTGGGACGCGACTGCTGTACGGTGCAAAAAGGCGCTGCACAGTTCAAAAGTCGCTGAACATTGGGATTGTAGACAACCTTACGCGAGATAGATTAGAGATACGCGGACTGAAGTATTTTAAAGCTTTTTTCAATGTCTTACCATTTTTATTCATAAAAGTCTTTTATAAAACACAATTAAAAAAACAGATTTTTATTGTTTTCTTATAAGAAAATTTTGATTTTTTTATTATTATCCATTATTTGAAACTCGTTTAAACATTGGCGATACTGTATGGGTAATTTACTCATTTTATCGTAATATTTATTTATAAATATTAAACATTTGTTTTTAGTAGTAGTAATTCGTAGATATATTCATAATGCCTTGTATAAGCAACATCATGATTTATCAACAGTTATTTTGCTAAGCAGATACACCCGCCATGGAGCTTTAGATAATGATACCAACATTTAATTGACACTAGGCACCGGTCATTAAAAATTGTATTCGATTCTAAGTTTTGTAACCACCGTTGTATAGGAATTGTGTAAGCACTGTTCAGCACGTTTAGTCACCGTCCAAACAAAAGTATCACAAAGGACGTAGGTACACAGAAATCTCTAGAGCTCTCTAATAGTTTCTTACTGAAATAAATATTTTTTATGTCCGCTAAGTTTCACTTCGCCATCGATTCTACTTTGTAACTGGCTTGTTTTTGAAAGGCAGACAATTTATCTTTGTTATTACGAGTATAGACGATTCATGCAACGTTTCGAGACGTTATCTGAAAGGGTGACTTTTGAACGATGAATCGAGTTCGTTTCATGAGAAGGCGATTTTTCACCTACCCGTCCGAATAGAGATAAAGGCTTCTACTATCTTGAATTCCAGAAACCTTTTAGAAAATTATATCAGCAGGCGAATTGTAAGTTTGCTCCGATTAATGTCCATTGCTGTTTTAAGATGTAAAAATAAATAATTTCAGAAATATAGATAACTCTTTACCACAAATGTAATACAAACAGTAAACAAGTTTTTTTATATCGAATAACAAAGAATCTCTCATTTGGTATTTATTTTGTTATGTTACAATAGCATAAAATATATGAATATACTGTAACTGTTTAATTCCATTTAAGTGTCTTTTGTTTTCGCTGTTTTATATTAATACTTTCGTTTCTAAGATTGGTGAAACCAAATAATTTAAATAAATGATTTTGTATCTCGTTATATCATAAAATGTTACTACTATATTATACTACGGATTCAAAATATGTTATCTCAACATTTTATTCTAAAAAATCAAGAATAGTGTAAAATACCATTTTTTATTTATTTATTTATTTATTTTATTATTATATATTATTTATTATTATATATTATTATTATTATATATATATTTTTTTATTTTTTTCTTTTTTTTTGTACCATTTTTTTATGAATAAAAAAATGGTTACAATGGTTATAGATAAAGTAACTTTTTTACCACCTGTAATACCACTTAAAATAACAAATATCATGCGTTTGTAATTTGTTAGAACTTAATTCAAAACAAAATATCATCGACAATATTAATATTCCTTTTCTAGTTTTAATTGTTTCATTTGTAGGCAATTTATAACAAAATGGTTCTCTATTTAATCCACATCGCAAATCTAACGTCCAACATGGCAGATGCATAATCAATCACTTTAGTTCGTGTGATAATCCAGTAGATAAATTTATTATCCAACACGAATTTAACTTTTCATGTCTAAATGTTAACAAGTCCAGTGGGAATTGGATGTATGCGTATGTCAGTGTAATCTGCTCCAATTAGCTTAAAAATATATAATCTGCCTATTTGTTGATTACATTTTATAAAACAAGCGACCCGCCCCGACTTCGTACGTCTACAGATACAAAGTAAACTTTTCTGTTAAATTACTATATTTATTTCTGAATACTGCGTTAAATAATGATATTACACATTTTTCGTTTAAAGTTTTTCTATTGTGGCACAAAATAAATGTTTCTATTATTATTATTCTTATTAGGTTGCCGAATTTACTATGTCCTAAACATGGCAGCACAAACTAATTTCAGAGAACTGCTGCTTCATACCAGTAGTAAAAATAATCCACACCACCAGTTTCAACTAATCTTAATGGCTGCACGGCAGGTGACTTGAACCCGGGCATGTTACCCAGGCAGCTTCACCCGGGCAAGTTTGATCCCGGATTATCATTAGAGGGTGCTTACCTTGCCTGCTAGCGGCTTATTGGCGAAGCACTAGTAAGTCTGGTAACTTTGCCTCAGCAAAAATTGCCAGCAGTTTAGCAGTCAGCACCAATAATCTCAAGCAGTTTATTCCGGTTTTAAACTCAAACTTGTTGAGTCTGGGATAGAGTTTAATATTGCTCAAAGTTTTATTTTGAACTGTACAGTTTATTTCTAAGCGATGTAAATATAAAAGTTATTTTTTATTTCGTAGATGAACTTTCGCAAAGATATTTTCGCAAAAAAATTTAATATGAAGTAGAAATTTATACTTCAGAATCTATCAGGGCATGAAATGATTTTATTGAAGGTAATTATTAAAATAGCATCTCTATAACTATACCAACTATATTATAAATGCGAAAGTTTTTTTTCATGAACCTCATATATTTAAATATATGTTCATAGTAAGATAATAAATGCAATGTTAAGTAAGTTCATTAAATCTGAGGTGAAAGTTAAATAAAACAGATATTCAACCTAGCTTGATAGCTTTGCTCAATTTTTTTAGGATAATCAGCATGTATATACATAGATAACATTTTATTTAGAAACATCACACGGATTACAGAACATCAATTAAACAAAAATATCACACATGTATTACTTTTAAAACTACCATGGTTATTAACACTACTTTACAAAAAGAAAGAGGGTAGACGGCTTTGTCTGCCAATAAAACTAACCAAATCGCTGCAGCTACAGTTCAACCGTGATCATGGCGCATGTAACTGTGCCGAAATATCGGGAAACTCGAAAGACAATCAATCATAGTAAATATCCCGTTATAGTAATTAAGTAAAATTATATATTATGTACTAAATAATATACTATACGTAAATACCAGTTATACTTAATTACATATGTACTCGTAGAAAACCACTTTCACGAGTGATAAAATTCGCTTCACCTGCACAAAGCGGTTTAAAATAGGTACACTACGGATAAAACAGCACTGTTATTTAATTTTGGGTCAGTAGAATTATTTACAGAGTTATATTTGTATTTAATTAAACTCGTGCTGACATTGTTTTATATAACTAGAACATTCAGGCAGAATTATTTGGATGTTACCTAGCGAAATATTTTTATTGCAATATTGTTTAGTTTTGCCATTGAGTATTGTTTTGTGTACAAAATGGGTATAATTTATATTGTAAGCTATTAAATCTCGATTTTAGTGGTGATCGTGATTAGCACGGCTACCGGTACTAATATTATGTCACTGGTTGAATTTAGTTGACGCCAAGACATTTTTAAGATCTTGCTGTGGATTGAAAACATACTTTTAAGGGGTTTCTTCTGTGGCGGGTTATCAGCAGGAAGCTTGGTTATACTAACCCCATAAATATTTAGTGACTAAAGTCTTCGTTACGCCACAAAACTGCTCGGCGACTGCAGAAAACACAGATTTCTACAGTAAAGCTATCGTACACTGCGGCACCACACACCGCAGCGACACAACCATCAGATCAAAGTTTCAGCATCCCATTCCCGTTTCAAGTAGCCGTTTATTTCATTTGTCCCATTCAGTGGAAACCATGAAAAACGTAAAATAGCTGTAATGTATTTAATGGAACCTAGTTCACCGCACTAAAGTGAGCATTCTCACTCCACCGGGCTCTTGTGGATTAGATAACATTACACTGATTAAGTATCTAAGTAGCGAGTTGATTCCCGAGTCAGTTTTGAATAATTTTCGCCCACGGTTGTGCTTATTTTTAGGATGAAAGAAGGTTTTATATGCTACTATTTATGCTAGACTCAACCTCCATGGTCCACGTAAAAGTTTTCATCTTGTCGTTTTATTTTTGGTGGAAATGCATGTTGAAAATACCTGCACGAACAATATGTTTGCCTAGTCCAAAATTATATTTGGTGCAAATACAATAAGAAAATATGTTTTCTCATCTAAAAGCAATTAAACATAACGTTAAATTTGCTTTAAATTTTAGTATCGATATTTTTATTAATCTGTAATTAACTCCACACTAAAATGACATTTCCTTTAAACATTTCTTAAATATAAATTCCTTATAAGCAAATTTTAAAATAAATAAGTAGATGTTATTCGGAAAGTGAATAAAAAATAAACCCCCTTTATTAATAATATTCTCGAAATCTTATAAACGATAAGAACATTCCAATATATGTTTCACTTTTCAAAATGGCTAAAGAAAACATCAACAAGAAGTCACACAGAGTATTAATTAAAAAGCAATTATGTAAAGTACATTATAAACTTTCCACCCACCGGTTCGCAAGCAAGTTATCTAATATAGATGTGAAACTGGAATACAAGTACGTGGTACGTGCTCAATAATTACTAAGTGGGATAAACCACAGCCGTGTAACTACGCAACTAAATACTCGTTCTACGCAGTACGCGTAACTACCAGATACATCGTTATACGTACTTGTAGCTAGGCCGTTATTTTGCAGTGTAGGCTTAAAATGAAGAGTTAAAGATATTAAATGGTGTCTGCTGAAATTAAAGGCCTTGTTACTGTATGTACAGAGGTACGCAATCAAACACTAGGCGCCCTTAACATTTTTGATTGCGTTATTATTTGCAATACCATACATATGTTGCGCAAACGGTGTCAACCGGAAGTCAACAGACAAAGGCCTGGGGTGCTATCCCAGTCATCCTGCGTCAGTTCAGCTATATGTGAACGTGTGAAGGACTTTTGACCTATTTCGCTACTATCTATTGATTTCATGTGACGTGCGACAATTTGTTACGTATTTGTGAAGGGAATTTGAAAATATATTTTTAGGATCAGTTATTTAAATTAAAGTCTGCTGCCTGTCTGTAAATCAAATGTAAAAATTTCTCAAATTTTTTATTAAACTATAATTTTGCGGGATTCACAATAAATTGAACATTTTATGGAATATTCTATGACTAGACACTCAATAATCAACAGTTTATGAAGTTCCCTGAAATAACTTACAAAATATGTGTCTTTAAACTTCTCATTTTTGACATCTACAATAAGTTATCTCCTACCAGTAGTTGTATCCCAATATATCGCATACATACTAACATTTCAATTGTTTTCTTATTTACCTATAATAAAATTCTGCCACTTACACGACAATTTTCCTTCCGTCCAAAATAAAATGTTAATCAACTTTTTACTGGTAACAAAAATAAACCCAGGCAAAGCTGACACAAAACGCAATCACAACAAAACCTCAACAAAAGAGAGCCGTTTGCGATATAACGGGTACATAATGGGTACTTGGGAACATAACGGAAGGGTACAATACCCAATTGCCTATTTATGGTTAAATAGGTTATAATTGTTCTGCTTTGCCTAAAGGATTATGGGTAAAGTATCACAGACGGAGAGAGCAATTTTCGTGCGTTCGCGTATCTTTCATTTTATTTAATTACGCACTGTGCGCTGTGCTCTGAAAGATAAACATCTTCTTCATCCTTCAAGTTTTTGAGATTTGATGGTTGACAGTACAATCAAGATAATAGGGTCTTTTGAGACGTTTTTGACTCATTTATACAATATTCACGTTTTATGAGTTTTATGGATTTCCCGCAGAAATAACGTATTCTCATAGCCTTACTCGATTTATATTAGGCTATTTAACAGTGAAATAATTATTCAAATCGGAGCAGTAGTTTCTGAGATTAGCGTGTTCAAACAAAGAAACAAATAAACACTTCAGCTTTATAATATTATCTCTAGCATAGATTAAGTTCACGTAGTCGCACTTGAAGGTTGAGCCCTATTCAATAGGGACATACATTAACAGAAGGTACGTATATTTGTAGAGCAATGAATGCTTACTCCTCGCGACTTGTTTTCTATTGAATACATTCAAACCACTTCCTCCAGCCCCCAGCCTCATATTTTTGGTATCATTTCTAAAATTCAGCATCTTTAGAACAATAGCGCTTACACGAGTGCTTACACTACAGCAATAAAGTTGGAAGCCGGCTAATCTACTAGCTCCAGCGCTGTAGAGTGCTGCAGACCCACTGAAGCGCTTTACTGAAGCGCTTTACCCGCTGATATTAGCGCTGCACAAAATATGGATTCATTTCAGCGCTGCGTGGCTTTATGGTGCAATAAAGCCGATGATTTTTCATCGTACGTCGTTGAACCGTTTGCTTCTTAAAAGGGATTAGAAAATTTTGTTGTAATATCCGGATAGTTATTCTTGCGGCGTGGCGTGGGGGAAATATGGTGGCTTATGGCTTAACTCGATTTATTGAATGGAGCGTTTATTGTACTTAACAAAGATTAGTGCACAAAGTCGGGAAGTGCACTAAACTTGTCGACTTTGTTCACACTTCAGCAGTTTTAAAGTAGATTTAAAAGTAGCTACCGATTTCTACCGAGAATATTAATATAACATAATGTTATAGAGTTAACATAACATTTTATTATCGAGGAAAGAGGTGTTAAGAGTATATTTAAAACTTATAAAAGCTGTGTTTTTCAATTCGCATCTCATCTGAGTGTAAACAATTTAAGCGAACTGTCAAGACAATGACAATGATTATTTTCTTGATATTTTTTTATAAAAATAATTAAATAAATATTTTGACTTTTATTTTTTACTACTATAGGCATGCTGCTTGCACTCGTATTTTGTTGAATAATACGAAATAAGAACTAGTCTCTCGGTACGCGGTTTTTCATATAGTTTCGTGCAAATACGTTCCGATCTACGTTTTCTAAACTAACCCATCTTGACGATTAGAGAAACTCTCATCTTAATCTCATCTATATAAGAATGACATCATTATTGCCATGACATATAACATCTTTTGCTTTACAAAGGAATTTAATTTCCCGGCAAACTGCGTACGCCGGCACCATTGCCCTTTATGGTACGATAAAGCGAGTGGGAATGGACCATCATTCCTCTATGGTATTTAACGCCTGCATTCACTTGGAATTGCTGTGGCTTGTTAGACTTGACATGTTAGAAAAAGATACAAGCATTTGAAACTAGATGGCGCTAGTAAATTTATGTGGATTTTAAAAATAGCTTTTCAAAGTTACAAAGAAGTTTTTCTTTGAAATTTAATTTTTATAAAAAACTCATTGATTACTTTTTTTACCCAAAGCTTAAGTACTTATGAGAAGTGCCAAGTACTTGCCACAACCAAATATCACAAATGTAATTACAATCACCTAATATATTATAACTTTCCACATAAGTTTAAAAGCGTACAATAAATGTAAAATAAAATCCTTTTTATTGTGTTTTACATAACACAAATCCATATCTATGCTTTATCATATGGGAATGTTATTTGGAGACCAAATACAACTTCCGAATAGTTCAGATGTGTAGCTCTCACGATCTAATCTGATTGCGTGCGGCGACAAGGCACTCCCTTCCGCGACTAAGCTGAAAGCCTGCCGGGAGCAATTATACTGCACTGTTAGTACTTCTGTCGGTTGTTTTAGGAGAACTACTGGGATATTGTATATGTTGTACTCTAAAATATGCGTGGCTGAAGGAACTATGGATACTGAGCTAGGTATAGCATACTAATGTCTGCATAGAAACGATTTACAAACTGTGAATCTCAGTAACAAAGGTTTTTGTTATTACTTTCGTCCGTAGGTAGTCCAAATCAGGATATAGGAAAACAATGAAGGGTTTTGCTAATAAATAAATACATATTTCTGGACATCTACACAACAACATCTAGCCCCGTGATAAGCTCTAAGCTTGTGTTACGGGTAATAGACATACTTATATATAGATCTTAATAATGATACACATAAAACACCCAGACTAAGGATAAAATAATTGCAGAACACGGCAGAAATCGAACCCGCTACCTCTTGCGCCGCAAACGGACCAACAATATATAATTATGTTATAAGCTTTTATTAACATCTTTCCCAATTTTTGTATGTAATCAAATCTAGGAAACTTTTAACTTTAGATTAAGCTAAATTTTTTCACGCATAATAATATTTATTTTTAAACAAAATCTTCCTAATTATCAAGATTTTGAGAGCTCACAATCTAGCTGATCGCATGCGGTAACAAGGCACTCACTTCAGGAACTAAACTGAAAGCCTGCAGGGAACAATATATTTATACTACGTACGTATTCGTACTTCTGTCGGGTGTTGTAGCAGAACTACTGGAATATTTTATATTTCGTACTCTAAAGCACTTGTCATTAAAACTGTTGAAATAAATACTAGAGATTTTACGATAAATTTTATTATGATGTATAATTTCTTTGTTTACAAATAATAATAAATATTTCCGGACAATCTACACAACAACATCTAGCCCCTTGGTAAGCTCTAAGCTTGTGTTACGGGTACTAGATATCTGATATACTTAATATAATATACATACATAATATATAGATATTTTTATTATACATATTTAAATAGAAAAATATCAGATTTTAATGTTTTTCTAGAACCCGTAGAAGTTCTTTCTAATTTGCTTTTTTTTTCTACTAATATTTATGTCTGTCTCTTTATCATAATCCAGAAGTTTTAGGCATTTCAAAACATAATCTGCGGAATAGTTCCTACTGAGCTGAGAATACACCTTGATAATGACGTGATAAAAATGTCAAAAATCAACAGAATTTGTGCCGGCTAAAAATTATAAGGTCAAGCAAATTTAGTTTTTCTCAGAAATCACGCGACCTGTCACTCCGAGGTCATAGAGGTCTTTAAAGTAAAAAAAAACCATTTACATGCGTTTTTCTGTAATATTATCCTGATCATATCGCTTCTTTGCTCTAGTGTAAAAAAAAAGGCGAAGTGACCTGATACGATAAATTTATTTCCTATTGCTATATTTATTAATCTATGTTCAATGTATTTTTTTGTATTTTATTTTTGAAGTTTCTAAGATTTGTAAAATCAAACAATGGAAATAAATTATCTTTACCATTTATTTAACTTTAGTCAAGCCTCTCAAG
The DNA here is from genome assembly GCA_929108375.1 of Gymnoscelis rufifasciata. Lineage (NCBI taxonomy): Eukaryota > Metazoa > Arthropoda > Insecta > Lepidoptera > Geometridae > Gymnoscelis > Gymnoscelis rufifasciata. The sequence goes on from OV815303.1 coordinate 16,064,952, forward strand.
AAGTCCTCGTAATTTAAAGCTTTAACAATGCAAACTTGCGTCTAATTCTAGAAACAGAAGCAGCGACGTGTACTCTCTGGTTAGACAGCTTGGAAGGGTTAATTAAAATGGCTGACTGTCACTTAGCAGTGTTACAATGGGGTGACAGAGACCCCTTTCACCCCCTTTACTCCATTGGTAAATGCATAGTAAGTGTATAAATGCTCTTGTTAGGATTAGCATAAAACCTCTGATTTATTGAGCAACCTCTGAGTGTAAGGTTTACGGTGAAATAGTATTCTGTTTGGGTAAGTTTCAAAGGTATCGCAAATTTTAAGAAATGTTCAAGTGTTTATATTGACTGCACAGAACTATTTAAAGAAATAAATACATATCCTTTAACAAAATACATTTGAAGATAGAACATTGTTAATATCAAGGAAAAAGAGAATGAAATATCAAATAAATATTAATTATCTATATCTTTTATTTATAATAATAATATTAATAAGCATAGCATGGCTGATCTTATAACCTTCAAGAAACAAGACTTAAAGCAGGCCCTATAAACATTAGATTTTAGATTGATTAATGACTATGAAAAACGTAATGTTTCATTCCTCTTATCTTTGAAATGGCTTAACCGCTTTTAAAGTAACATAGCTAAGAATAATTTCAACTAACCCAACCTTAAACAAAAGAAACAGAATCGAAGTCAGAATATTCCTTCGAGAGAAAAAGGGGGACCGCAACAGCTGCAGGAAACATGTATTTTATATAAATTTTGAAACTATCACGGTAATCAACCCTATTTAGGTTTTTACGAGATTTCGGGTCCAACTCTAGTGATGCATCGACTCGTAAGAAAAGAAGGAGGCTAGATCGCTTTGTCTGCCAATAAAACTGTAACTACATAAATACGTGATCATCGCGTATGTATTCCGGAAAACTTAAAACACAATAAATCATGTTTTTTTAATTTTCTCTAGTCTCTCAGCTTAAGGAATGTGAGCATATTTGCCGGTCCTCGCTTTCTGCAAACACACTTCCCTTAGGGTCCCTTCTAAGTATATCATGACTTTCATTGCTAAAATTCTCAGATCAATAAGTAGTATTCGCATTAACCACTCGACAGTACAAGTATTAACCCCTTTCCATTCATTCTAGGCCACTGTGTGCAGTGTATCGGGCGTACCTTATCGGGGCTTCCGACTTCGCGCAGTTGCTACATTTATCTTATGATGATGACGTAGTGCATCAGGGTTTACTGCTGGGACCTATTTGGTGGAGTATTTTGGCTACCAGTTCATATATGGAATACATAAGTATTGTGATTTAGAGTCTTTAAGTAAAGATAGGTTTTCGGGTAAAATTCTGCACAGCCATACGTCGGTGGAAAGCGGACCAAGTGAGTATGCTGAATCGGAGATAAAGCAAAAGTATATAATGCAAAACAATATTACGAAAAATAATGAATAAGTACCAATTTATTCGTAAACACACCAAAAACGGTTTAACTGAAAATCTTAAGTTTGATACCCATATTACAAGAATGCATAAAATTATTGAACATCTTATGCAATCAGAACGAGATAAATGATAGCCTACAATTTAAATACAATTCTGCATATTTTCAGTCATCAACGCTACCCGATCGAAGTTAAAGAAAAGACAATTATGAATTTGCTGAAACCTATCTTTTATTAGTAATTTTATGTAATTATTCCTCAATGTAAAATATCTAACCTTCCATAAAATTTCATCCTAAAAATGCTCAAAGGAATCCTAAAAGACAAATAGGTACAAAGAAGAAAACTCGTAATTACGCCGTAAAGGCTTTGCCTTGAATCTTGCCTTACAGTTGGAAACGGACTATACAATACACGGTAATTACGGGACTGTTCTGTGGCAAAGGCAATGGGGGAATTTATTAGCATAGCAACTTCCCTTCGCCTTAGTAGCAGACTAATGGTGGCAATACATAACATGCTAAACTTCAACAGATTACTCTCGTGACGAGAGAGATTAGGCATCAAGTCACCATGCTGGCCAAGTGCGGATCACATGTTCTTCGAACTTTTCAAGTTTTCAGAACATACCAGTTTCCTCACGATGTTCGCTTTCATCGTTATAGCACGTGATTAAAGCGCACGTACACATTTCTAGGAAATTAATTCTGAGGTGCACGGCGGGGTGTATACCCACGACCTATAGTACTTAAATGATTATTACCTATATCAAAAGTTAAAAAAAAACATTATAATCATAGACCTGGTTAAATTCTACTGCATAATAAGCACGAATTAATTACTTAACTGGGGTTCTGCCTGAGTAAACAACATTTTATCTTTTCACAAACAATCGAATATTATTCCTATTTAATATCTTGTAACTTACCTACATCAGTATTTAAGTAATATACCATTTTAGCAATAGAACTGCTTATCATTTTATTGTAGTCTCAATAACACCCTGTTATATGTATTATTGATATGGTTTTGTCGAAGCGGATTTCTCTAATACATTTTTTTTCGAGATCTGAACCAGTGCTACTATAAATTACGTACTTAACTGGCAGAAAATTGTAACTTTTTGCCGAATACCCCGAAATCCCAACTCGATTTTAGGTTAACCATCGTGTCCGGATCGCGTTATAAAAACTCAATGATGTGAACCGCTTTGATGCCACAAATTGCAATTCGATTTCAAATTGGCATAGAAAAACTTTTTGTTAGTTATAGCATGAGTGACGCCGTTCGAGTTTCAAACAGCAAATACGTTCCGTTTTCAAATGCAGACTGTTCGAAAGTTAAACACGTAGCGAGGAATATTTGGCGCTCTGTTCGATAATGGCTATAAAGTAATTTGCTTGTTGGTTTTAGTACGAGACTCCATTGTTGAGAATTGGACGTTCGAGAGTGTGTAACTACTTTATTGAAATATGGAGCTTAAAGTTTACCCAAGATGTGGTTCGTTCTTTCCCTAAGTAATTTATATTAGAACTAATTATTATGAATAGTTCAGACTAGAGAGGCGAGTTTGTTAGCGGTATAAAGTTGTTTTTGTTACGAGGAAAGTTATAAGTTCCGTTTTCATACACTTTTAAACAAAGAAAATAAAGTGTTATATCTATATTTTTATTGACAAAATGTCAAAGCAGAGAAGTCAAATCTTAACAAAAGCATGGTGAAGATATTTTAAGGTCTATAGATTTTTTTTGTTTTGAATCATTAAAGGTAATGCGATATGTCATGAACACAATGAGTGAACCATATAATTATTTATCGTTTATCCTACAGCGAAAACCATTTAGCAATTATTTTTATTTACCAACCCCACACAAACACAACAACGTACGGTACGTGCTATAAATATAAATTGACCTAGATGTACAGTTGCATAAATCCATGTATATTTACGTCAAATTATTTTCACCAGTGACCTCGTTACAATGAACGGCTCATTAAATAATCAAAATAGAGAATCGATTGTAACCTTCATGTTAAATTAAAAATAAACGGAGGCACCGATGCGTCGCACCGTCGCACCAACGCGCCGAAGTGAGCCTGAACCCATTCATGCCACGTGCCCCTTTAGGGCAATAGACATTATGAGTATATATAGAGCAGTTTTAGACACATAGACAAAACTCTAGTATCTTTGACTGCCACAGTGCACTAAAGGAACGTGAGGCAGGGCGAGTTGAAAAAACGACAAACACATTCAAGATTCCCACGTGCTTACCGCCTCCTAAAATTCGAAACATTGAAAGATTATCAAACTGGTCTTTTGGATATACGTATTGAATGAAACTTTTGAAACTATGGTGGTTATCAATACTATTTTGATTTATAACGGATCTAGTGATGCATCGACTCTTAGTAAAAGAATGAGAAAGAGAGTAGATCGATTTGTCTGCCAATAAAACTGTTACTCCAATCGCTGCAGCTTCAGTTCAACCGTAATCATGTAACTGTGCCGAAATATCGGAAAACTCGAAAGACAATCAATCATGGTAAATATCCCGTTATAAATCTAAATATGTAGTATTGAAAGTATTCTATGAGGAGAAATAAATAAAACCTTAGTAAACGAAATCTTGCTTAAATTAGTTTCATCTGTACAATTTAAAACATAATATTCATCATTTTAAGATTTAACGGGATATTTACCATGATTTATTGAGTTTGCAACAGCGGCATAATCACATAAACGTTTAAACTGAAGCTACAGCGAATCGGTTAACAGTTTAATTGGCTGACAAAGCGATTTCCTCTTTCTCAGTATTTTAATACGAGTTGATACATCACTACAACATACCAAAGACCAAAGAACATAGACATTCAACTATTGGATTGAAGACTATTGGCACTACGAAACCACAGCCAACCCGACCCAAGAAATCTTCTGATTATGAATACCAAAGCCTAAAATAAGATTGCAGATTCACAAAGGGAAAGAAAAAAAAATCGGTTGTCTGTAAAATCGGTTTACGGACGATAGTTGAACGTGACTACGCGAAGGCTGATTGTGCCTCTTTGTCGAGGTGGTAACGTTGCATGAGTCATGTTTTTTCGTGCGTGGCTCCATCGAATTATAAAACGTTGTCACGTCAAAATATCACCACAATAACCCGTTATAAATCTACAAAATGTTGATAACCGAGATGCTTTAAAAACTTATATCAATCACAATTTGTAATTTTTAAAAGAACTCTATGTTTGTAAACTACAATATTTTCTATGCCGTGTCTCTCACATGTATGCGCGCTTGAGAGCAAGGTGGGCGGTGTAAGCTCTCGCCCACGAATTTCAGAATTCTTAGGCACTTTTTTCCATTCACGTACTCTACAATTATTATATGACTGTATAACATATGACTCTATATTTGGTAGGCCACTGCTGCTGTGTTTTTTGATATCTTGACACGATAGATACATATATTAAATAAATAAATATTGCCGGACAATCCACACAATAACAAATAGCCCCGTGGTAAGCGCTATACTTGTGTTACGGGTACTAGACATCTGATATAGTTAATATTATAGACATACATATCGATATTTTAATATACATATTACACCATACCAACTAGAAAGATCTTTGAGAACATACAAACACTTAGATTAAATTTATCTCTGATAATCCGTTCAAAATTCCTTAGATAATAGACAACATTTTAGCTCGGTTTCAATTAAATAAGCTTGAAAGCTAGCTAACCAGCTCCAGTTTGTTTCATTTAAACTACAAAGTCGGAACTAATCGTTTTCTCCTGTCTCATTCTAAGTTTTTATCTCTTTGAACTTACAACGGCACTCGCTTTCCCAAAACTTGGAAGCTTGAGTCTCGCAGCCATTTGGAGTTTTATTAAAATGTGCGTAAGTTACTTTAAGTTAATTTCAAAGTATTGAAGCTCTTAAGATGTTCGTTAAGAAATTAAGGAAAGCTGTTAAGAAATTACTGTAGTATAAAATAAAATAATTATAGAATGTTAACATTATCTACGTGGGAGCTAAGCCCCGATTTCACCATTAATTATAAAACCTATCAGACCATGTACAAGGTTCAGTAAAACTCGATTTCTGTAAAATATTTACATGATATGGTGAAATTCGGGATAAGTCACCTAACACCAATAGGAACCAATATTTTTTGTGTCAAAATCATTAGAATGGTATCTAACATAAACGTATATAGAAAAAAAGAAAATTTTCTGCAAAGAAAGTCTTTTAGGATGTGGCTTTATTTGAAGGTTGTTTGAAGTTAATTTGAAGTCGTAACCCTAGTGAAGACCTAACATTCAAATAAAGCTATTTTCCCATCCATAAACAATGGCGATTAAGTTTTTTCTACGTTGTAAAAGAACCATTTATTACACCACCAACTATTGAACAAGAGAGAATTCCGCCCATGATTGTGTAAACATAAACACGAGTGCCAAAGCTCACTTCCTCTCTCATTTCATATTCAACGCATTTCTTCCAAAACATTTCACCCAAATATTTATCTTCGCGACGCAAATCCGCTAAAAGAGACCGAAACTGCACCTTATGCAAGTATAAATAAAAGTCATGTTCTTACAAGCTATTTGAACCTCTTTGCTTATGCATTATGGTAAAGTTAATTGGTTGATACGAGTATTTACTGTTGTATGTGAGAAAAGTTTCAATGAAAGATTCGGTTTTCAAAATACAAAACAAGCGAATACTTTTGAACCTTTTACGATTATGTTAATGGTTGATATGTTGGTAGGAATTTACAGAGGTACGTGAAAAAATACAGATTATGTTATTCGATATTCAAAAACTTATTTGGGATTCGAAACCTTTTCCACGGTTAGGTACGTCATTATATCAACAGTTCTTTCGTGACACATAAGATAAAGATGATTAAAGCATTACTCTTAGTTTTAAGAAATATAAGAATAATATCTAATTTAATTTGACTTAATTTTTTAGCAAATTTTGTCGCGGGCACCAGCGTTATAAAATTTACCTCACAATTCTGCTCGTGGGTGCCGTAGAACTTAGCCAGGGGAATCTCACTATACATAATAATGTAGAACAACAGCGTTTTCTAAGAATACAATATAAAATACTGAGCTCCACTAACTGCCATTAAGGCGAATATGGCAATGTCCCATTATGATATTAAGTTTATAAGAAAGGTTCAAGTCCAGCCGTGGACTTTCTATGACCAAGAGAATAAGACATTCAAATCCAACATAAATTTATTGAACGAAAAGATGTACAATGTAATCCTATCTTCGGATTCCAGGCCACGTTTTACCTACAGTATATTATAGATACAGATACAAGTATCAAGTTTAGGGTCATTGCAATTTCGCCATTTTGCTCCTGCCTACAAAGCTGGCTTTGAATCTCAATCGGCGAGAACTGGGGCAAACTGAGCCCGGCCGAGTTGCCATGGTAACGCGTCCCCACCCCCGTGTTGCTTCCAGATTACGCCGCACTTGCGCCTTTTCGCTGGAAACTCGGTAATTAGGTGGCGAAATAGGGAAATTCCTGAAATGTTTCGCAAATATGATCGTTAAGTGTTTCTAGGCAATATAACGGTTTATAGGATTTTCGACAATAGTGAATAGTGTTACCAGTAAGGTAATAAGATTTTTTGCAAGACTTTATCTTGAGTAGTCGTTGTAATAATAAATTTTTCTTTGGTGAATATTTTCCTTTCTGTGAGAAGTCTTTATCTTCCTACCAATATCAAATCAATCGATTCAGAAAGGCTTGAGTACTTTCACATCTATTTAATTGCGTTTGCCATAATTGCCATAGATAATAAGACTCCTTTGAATATAATCATTGTTTTTGAATTAACAGAAAACAATAAATAAACCTATATTGTAATCTGTTATTACAATACTGGTCAATCAACGATACAACAGAGTAAGGTTTTTGTTCTAAATTAAAAAAGAAGCCGGTTTAATTTTATGAAACATATACAAACCAAACAAGGTTTAATTTCATGCAGGTTTTATTTCACGATATAAAGAAGAAAACACACCATGCATTTGTAAATGGAATTCCCCAACCTTCCCACCCTCAATGGCCGCGAGATAATTAAGGATTACTCACAATCAAAGAGATCGGACAAATACTTATTAACTGCGGTCCAGCCAACTCTCTGAGGATTAATGAACGATATCATATTCATTTATTTTTAAATATTGATCGATGAGTGTTGTATTATTTTTCACCGACTTTAAAAAAGGAGGAGGATTCTCAATTCGAGCGTATATAAGTTTCAGAAATCAGATTATTGACCATGAGCTTTATATTGATCATTAAGGATATTTTTATTTATTTTCCTTTATTAAAATTTCTGTATAATATTAGAATTCTGGCGAATTTAACATTTTGCACATGAACCTTAATCTTCAATATACCATACTCTTTATTACCAAAGCTAAATCGAACTGTTACCTCCATGTCGAAATAGAAAAGAAAGAATACTATAATACACTATATTTATTTTATTAAATCGCGTTGACATTGACAAGGGTCGAATAGCAAGGTGTCCGACTGCCATAATGCGTACGTCATCGCTACGAGTATGATACCCATTATTTCTTTAATCTTTAATTCATTTTCCATGAAATTTTGTGTCATGCTGTATCAAAATCAAACCGCAAATATACACGAGGATAATATATGAAATATATAACTTGACTGCTCTACTGCGTATTAGATCTAACTTTGACAAAACTGAAGACGCATTTTAGCAACAAAATCGGTCTATTATTTTTTTAACAATTTTATTAAGGCATGTACCTAATGTCACTCACATCAGAAAAGCTGACGTCTGACCGATCGTAGCTTTCAGCGAAAGCCATTAAATCAAGAAGAAGAAAAAGAATCCATCGATATTGACAGCTTGACCAGGCAAATCTTTCGTTAATTGGTGTACTACGAAATAACCGGAATGTAACGACGATTTGCACGTAAATAGTAGGTACACATATGTTTAAATGTTCCGAGATAAGTTCTAAGGAACATGCGTAATATAATCCTCACTTGTGTGTTTGTTTAGGCCCTGAGGGCTGATTGGTAATCTATTTACCCTAATTTCAATGTTTTGGATTTGGCACGTGGGTATACAAACTTGGAAATAGTTTTGGTGCCCATATATAGAATAAAATTACGTTGTATTACACTTAATTTACTTTAGGGGGAAAAGACGCTCTTTTGAGCATATTTCAAACTTTGAGATTTTTTCTGACGATTGAACACTCTCTAGGCGCAAAATCAATTAAAACAATGAATATATGTATAATTCAAAAAAGAAGATGAAAAAATAAACCCAATCTTGTTATGTTGTCTGTACCCAAACCAAACTTAGTACTTAGCTAGTTACTCTTGTTAGTAGGTTTTATGGAAGTGCTAGGCTTTAGTCCAAACTATCCAAATTGCTAGGCTGCAGTCGAGCGAAAAACTTTTTTTTTATGTTAGATAAGCCTTCATTTGACCACAATCTCACCTGATGTAAAGTGAAGATGTGATCTAAGATGGAGCATGAAGACCTAGAAGGCGGCTTCTCCGGGTCACATTACGAAATACGAAAAAATCGCTTCACGTACTGGGTCCAGCCCGGAGGGTAGTGACAAGCCGCGGCCGAAGCCTACCACCAGAGACTGTTCTTAGCACCACCCGGAGGTCACGTATACGTTAATAAGTATACTAAATTCATAAGGCTTATTGTCAGACCCAGTTGTCTCCCGTCGGAGAATGACGAGAACAACCACCACGAACTAGAGGCGAGCTTTCTTTAAATTCAAGCGAGTACGTATCTTGAATTCTCAAATTTAAACGTTTGTTAAAACAGCGAGGGTATTTTTTTAATTTTGGAGATAGCGTGTTTTTTTTGTTTCGAAATAATAATGTTTTCGATAATCTTTGAAAGCAGTTTTGTTATCAAAAATAAAGGCATGTTTCCTTTCAGTTAAGTGAGTTATCAAAAGTATTTGAATTAGTTTCCCTTCAAAACTCTTAGTTTTTTTCTTTCGAACTACTGCGCCAAATTGAATGATTCTTTATTTTATATGTTAGTTATTTTAAGGCCAAGGTTTGTATTATATAACATAGATAAATCAAATAGAAGATATCTTTGTTAAAATTGCATTCCATAAATCTTCCCTAAATGTATTTATAAAAAATGCTTTTATATTTTTTAAATCACTGGGTCTTTTGTTGCGAATCAAAGCACACCGCTGTGCAGACATAAAATAAAATTCATTATATCTCTACGGCAATTACTGGGTGAGTTTAGCTGAGCGAGTGCTCGCCGCCTGAGTGAACAATCCGCTACAGATATACACCGTATATTTTTAAACTTAGAATATAATATTATACTCTTTTAGATCTATAATATCTATAAAATATGACAAATAGATCTGTTATATTATGGGGAATGATAAACATAAATTCGTGACCCCAGAGTTTTGAAAGTCGAAGGTTTTGAAAGGCAAGGTGTCCGAATGTAATTAGGTTTTCAACTCCAACTTTCAGCATGAATGAATTAGCAAATACATACTGAAACGAATCAGTAAGTTTTATGTCAAATAAGTTTGTGATATCGTCGAATAGGTATTCACTTCATAATAGTGATTTTTCAGAACAAGTAAAGGTCATGTCACTAAAGTTTCATCTTGTGTTTGACGTGTCACTTGAAATGAAAGATACAAAAGACAAAAATAAAATATGAATCATCTGAACACAAGGAAAGCAATTTTACGTATAAATTGGGGCACCTACAAAATAGCACTCTAACTGATGCTTATAATGCTTCATATTATATATGCCCAGTTTAGACTTAAAATTGGATAGAATTCAAGTTAACCTCACTTCGCTCCACCCATCACAGACACCCACACATTCATACTACTATCAAATCAAGTCTAATGTGGCTATTAAACTTTTGGACGTGGCACTCGCTTTGAATATGATGTGAGTCTTATTACCTACAGTTATGGGCTATATTTGTTTGGGTAATACTCGAATATTCGTGTGCTTAATCCTGCTAATCCTATCTAGTGCTAAAGCGTACCAAATAGTGCTAAAGCGCTGTTTAACGTTTGTGGCTATTTCACGCGGCTTAGTAGGCGGATTTTGATGGGTTCTCTGTTATTATTTTAGCCGCAGGAAGTACATTGTTGAGCATTATCCTGGCTTATTCCACAACTTAAAGAACAGTACACTCATATTTTGATTTACAAACTACTTGTTCTCCCTCATAGATTTATTATAGACAGAGTTATTCATGTTGATATAGCCTAAAATTATCGTCAACACACAGCCTTTATCAAGGCATCCGTCCATCCAGTATTGGACATTTTACCCAGCTTCCCAGTATGCGGTCTCCATTCGATTCAGCCCCCACGTCCACGACTTGCAATATGACATGCCACTTTAACAAACGACCTATGTTGGTAACCCGTATTCTTCATTTCCCTTGTTCCTCATTCGATCTTGTAAAGATACCCCAAGCACAGCCTTATCCATAGAGGGTTGTGCTTAATTATTACGGCCAACTAAATCGAGAGGTTCTGTAACTCTATAACTCTACTCGTAGTTATAACTCTTTATCTGGATTATTGTTATTAAAACGCAACCTATAACGCTTACAGTATAAACGTAGGTAGATTAAATTATTATTATCAAGTTAGAGATAAGATAACCCACAAAACGGAACGTGTAATAAGATCCTTCTTAACCATATTTATGTTTCCAACATCCATTCCAGTGATACTTAACTTATACCCATAAATACCCAAATAGTATTCATACAGCAAACTTCAGCAAAGATTGCCCCATAAAATCCTTAAAAAATGAAAACATAGCTTTTTATTAAGTTAAACGAACGGTAGTAGTGGCAATAAAATGTTATCAGGACTGGTTTTAAATGGGGCCATAAAGATCCAGCTTGCACGAATAGACGTTACATTTAGCGCTGCGGTCGGTGAACGACCCGCGCGGCTCAATATCGCGCCAGTGTTGCCACAGTAACTCGTCATCGTTTCGATGGACGCTGCGAACTTGGCAGTTTATAACGGCCCGATAGCTGAAGTCGATTAATTGCTATTTGTTTAGGTTATAAAAATGAAAGACCACAGTGAAGGTTATGAAAGCTTGGAAGTTTTATATAGATTTTCTTGTGAAAATGGGATTTAATTATGAATTTCATACTGGTGCAGTGGTATTTTTATCTTTCACGTGAAAACACTTTCAAGCTGATATCATTACCTTACCTCATTTGACATAAAAGCGTTTAATATTTCTATGTTTGTACAAGATACAAAATCATTTATTTCCATTGTTTAGTCTTACCAACCAAAATACGAATAAAAAAAATAACATAGATGCTTAAAGATAAATAAATAGTAAATAAATTTATCAAATCAGGTCGCTTCGCTTTTTATACACTAGAGCAAAACTGCGATTAGAAACTCTAGCTCATTTTTGTATTGAAACTTTACAATATGTGTTTGCCATAATGCTTTGATTGAGAGGTAATGTTAGTCTTCACGTCACAAAAGATCAAAACAACAGTTACCGCACAAATCACTCATATTATACTCGTGTATATCATCAGCACAAACTAAGCCAGCATGTGTTTTAGTAAAGTAGGTCGAAAAATATGGATGCCGAAAACTTTCTAAGCAAAACTGTCCAATGACTGGACTCTCGTATAGGGGAAAATATACACGTGTACAGTCAACAGCAAAAGGAACAGACGAAATAGGGTCCCAAAATAATACAGAGTAGGTATATTTAGTCAAAGGTTACGGACTACAGAAGTTTGTTAGAAGAAAAGGAACATATTCATTTCACCATGGTCACAATACAAGATTGAGTAAATTTTTAACCGACTTCAGATACAAAAAAGATACAAGATACAAAATCATTTATTTCCATTGTTTGGCTTTACAATGCTAGGAACGTCGATAATAAAATACAAAAAACATAAACCAATTAAAAATAGAAAAGGAGGTTTCCCAATTCGACCGTATATAATTTTTTTCATATTCGCGGACAAAATCGTCGTTTATGAACCAAATTTGATGATATTTTTATCAATTACTTTTGCTGCTGACTGTACAAGCCATCTTACCAAAATCTATACCAAAATACATACGTATTATTATCGGTTTATACTACAACAATTAATTTAAAGAAAACTAGTTTTAGCGCGTTTCGAGGCCACAATTGGGTGTGCATGCCCTGCAGATATAATATAAATACAGTATATATAAATATATAGCTCTGTTTTACTAAATCCTAACAAATGCTGTTGAAGATCGGAGGTAAAAACATTTTCTGGGAATGCACACCCAGTAGTGATCTGAAACTGAAACTAGTTTTCTTCATATATTATGAGGTAATAGAATGTTATTGCCCTCATACATTACCTACTATGCGCTATACGTCAATACTGAAGTTGGCTCAAAAACAATATACCGCACATACCTTTCATTGTAAATTATCACAATGCGAAGAGAAGACAATGAAACGATAGAATCTCCGCGCAGGCAGGCACAATGTTCCACGTAGCGAGATTCAAAGTAGGAATAAGCTAATACAAATTTATTGTGTACTCAAACAAAGGTCGTGTTTTTCTCTCCCCGAAAGGGCTGAAACTCGCATATAGAAAATACTTCGAGTTTTTATTTCGTATGCGAGTCATTCAGGCGACATCTGTACGGGTCGCGTTTTTGCTGAAAACAGATGTCATGACTAATTATAAAAGTTTTTTTTTTTTGGGATAATTTTTGCATTTTTAGTTTAACCTTGGTCTTGATAACCACAGCGAGAGAATATTACTGTAATATTATCCATATATGGATGGTGGATGATGGCAATACCGTGCTAAGAGCAATTGATAATAATTATTTTCTGTTTTTTTATTCAATGGACCAACTTGGCTCAGCGATTATATCACCCAAAACTAAGCAGAGCATGTGCTTGTAAGTGATAACAAATATGCTTATAAGATAGATTTTCTTTTCACAGAAATTCTAGTTCTTACATTGCCCAAAATCTACTTCAATGGAAATAATTTTCTATCCCACGAAGTAGAAAGCATTTATACAAAGTGAAACCCGGCTAACAGTGTAACTCAGGCGGTGCAGGTCACAAGTACCCAGCGCGAAGGGCTAATTAATTATTTTTAGCTTCGTACCGTCGTCGCAGGTTCCCAACTACAGTTTGTTACTAACTTCGCGCACCGTTTGTTGGAGTTGCCAACAACTTGAGGAACAAAACGCTGCAGGAAATATATCTGTACAATGGGTTTCAGTCCGAAATATGGTTGAGTTTACGCCATTTTGCGAAGTGCACCATTTGTTACTGATGTATGTAGGAAAATATTTTTGTTTATTAAATGCTAAATTTTTACGTTATAAATACTATGTAGCTAACTATGATTTTCTTCTAAAATAAACACTTGAACCAGCATCCCAGCCGAAAATAAAACTCAATGAGTTTTGCATAAAGGCGAAAACTTCTGAGGTTTTATTCGGCTGCGCTGTGAAATCCACAAAAAATACGGCGGCAACCACCTCGTTCGGAGCAAATAAAAAATAAATTCGGCTGCAAACGAAGTGATGTTCCAAATTAAACCAGTAAGCCTAAGATGCTAATTTAGTTATATCGGAATCGCAATCATGCAAAACGAATTTTTATACTTTTACGAGTATGTAAGGTTAAATGAACGCTGTAAGTTAATTTAACCTTACATACATACGGTTAAGAAAATGAATTATTTTTCTTATATATATATACCTTATATACCTTAACGACCTTCTCTATTTCCAGTAAAGTTTTAATTTAACCGTAAAGTAGTATGGATAAAAGAAAAATTAATAAGAGAATTTTAGGCCAAGGTTGGCGTTTGGAAAAAACAAAAAAATCAATTCGTTTCTTAACGCAAGCCACAAAGATATATATTATTTTGAATTGTTAGGAATACAATTTATATATATATATATATATATATCTTTTTCTAACGATATTTTCGCTTTAACTAGTAAATTTATTTTTCTTTTTTGCAGATAAAATTTTTGGCATAGTTCAAAATTTTTCCTCCGGACTTTACAAACAAAACTTCCATACACCTAGTGCTACCAAGTTATAAATTCGGCTGCCATTTTGAGGCCCTGGCAGAACTAATCAACAGTAAAAACTAACGACTGGCAGCCTCAGCTCTATGACGAAAATGAATAACGTAGGCTTTCGTCAGCCAGATAGCTTTATACTTGCACAAAAATGGGAATAACTAATATCAAATATTGCTTGTAATTTTTTTTTAAATGAGAGCCTGACGTGCTTTTTACGCATACCTAAGTTCTTTTTTTAAATGCCAGCACCTAGCACAAATTTTACAAGCATTCGGTGAATGTCAAAGGCTTGCATGTTGCAGTTTTGACATTGATATTTTAATGGCAACACGATACGCAAAAAAGGTATATCCTTCCTTCAGTCCATCCGTCTGACAGGCTGAGCATGAGCATGCAAATACAAAAATGATTTGTTAAAAACAAGGTAGGAAAAACATATATTTCATTGTATCTATTTATTATTTGCGGTATGACAAAGAAAATCTATATTCTGTAAATATGTCTTACATTTCATACATATAACTAACTGTCAGGACAGACACGTTTTACACATTTACTTACGTAACCCTAAAATACAATTAAACCATACGATGTTTGGCTGTTGAAGTATATTTCTCATCTGGGCTGTATATTTTGGTACAAAGATTTATTTATCCTCAAGAGTGCCATTCGCACTAAATCGGTTAAACAAAAACTCAGACACCTTGTTAAATAAATAATATTGTTACGAGTATATGTCAGTCCGTCCGTCAACGTCTGAATTATGAGTATCCTGTCGGCCATATATCTTAAACACCGCAGCACTTTTCTTATGATGTTGAAAGTATATATATCCCCTTGGAATGTTTACTTGAAAACTACATAACCTGGTTTTTTCTTCTAAATTTTTAATATTTGAATTTTTATTTTTTTATTTTAATAGCTAGGTAAAATATCTAGCTTTCAAATGGGACTACTGTGAATAAAGTACACTGTTTAATCAAACAGAAACGAAGAAAAAACCAGGGGAAATAATAAATAAATATTAAATCAACTTTTTTTTTTAAATAGGCAACATATAATTTTATTTTATCAGATATTTATCGATAAATTTATGTTTTGTATCCGCACATGTTTTTACTATACATATTGAATACCTTTGTGTATATGTAGTTATTTTATCTTATTCTGATTACTATTTTGACATTTCTCATATTCCAATAACCCTTTATACCGCGATATCAGGTGCTTTCGACAGACACACAACATTCAATATCAGACTCCACTGACAGTTTAATGAAAACACCTGACAGCAAACATAAGCATATGGCTAGGTATCGTCAGAAAAAATGAATGCAGACATTTTCCGCTTCGCCGGCAGCGTTTTAATAAACGATTGCTGGTAGGTAAGGCTGGGTGCACTTTGATGGTGGAATATTAGAAAAATAATATACTTTTATGATAGTCGGCAAACGCTGAGTATTACGTCTACCAACTAGATGGACGGTCAACCTGGTGAAGGAAGAGGGCTCGCTGTGTTACAGGCTGCTACCGACCGATGCTACTGGAAGTCTTTGAGAGAGGCCTATACCCAGCAGTGTAATGTAGCAGTTGACGTTCTACGGTTGAAATGATGATGATGATGCTAGTGTTATTCTACAAATTAATATGAATGTTGGTAAATAGTGAAAGCCCCTTTTAACGCCATTTAAACATTTCATGGATGCTATCTTTCCACTAATGAATATTTATCGAGCACACGGATTATGCAATATATAATCCGTGTTATTTAATATAATTATGTGAATGGCGAAAGATAAATGGAAATACGTATTTATGAAAAGATTATCCTTTTATTGTATTATATTGATTATCCTTTTATTTACTTACTATGAAAATTTAAATAACTAAATATTTGCAATTGATCCTTTCATTCCTTTCAGGTAAGTTTAAAAGATTGATATGTAATGTTAAAAATGTTGCTCATAATATACCCACTATAACCGATTGTGTTGAATCATTTATTAAGTTAATGCATTCTACCTTATTAAAAAAAATCATGAAAGTAAACATCGACTCATCATATACTAACTGTTGGACAATATACTAATTAAAGAATAGCTTAAGTTAAATAAGTTAAATAATACTTGATTCAAGACCCCTACTGTTTATTATTTCAACCTGCCAAATTTCCATAATTCCTACTCGTCAGTTTTGTAAATTAGTATGTGTTCAAGTTTTTTTTGTATTGCATGTTGAATTGTAAATTTTTGACATGAGCGCTACGTACGTACGTGTAAAAATGTAGATATTTTAATAATTTTGTAATTAAGCAAAAAACAAAAACGGACTCTCTTGTAGTGTTGTAATGTTTTGAAGAATAAAATAAAATTAATAAAATAAAATTTATAAAATAAAATTAATAAAATAATAAATATTTCCGGACAATTCACACAACAACATCTAGCCCCCTATCATCTCCACCTTGGATCTAATTCCTTCATATATCCAGAGTGTTCGCGCCAACCTGCCATACCATTTACGTAGCATTATTCAATTCACGCACACTGTTTAGGCGACTCATTCCCAATTGAGACGAAGTGCGACTGTCTCGGTTATTGCGCAAAATAAACTTAAATAATGTATTTTAAAATATATAGAAATAAAATACTTGATTAAAAACACCATAATGTTTATATAGCTTCCTTCATACCTCCAGTGTGTTCGCATCAAGCTGCCATTACCATTTACGTAGCAGTATTCAATTCACGCACTCGTTTAGGCGACTCATTCCCGATTCATACGAAGTGCGACTGTCTCGGTTATTGCGCAAAATAAACTAAAATAATATATTAAAAAAATAATAATAATTATATACTTGATTAAAAACACCACAATGTTTATATAACTTCCTTCATACCTCCAGTGTGTTCGTATCAAGCTGCCATTACCATTTACGTAGCAGTAATCAATTCACGCACTCGTTTAGGCGACTCATTCCCGATTCAGACGAAGTGCGGCAGTCTCGGTTATTGCGTGAATATTTTCATGATGTATTTGCTTACGGTGAGATTGGGAAAAGGAAATTGCAAAACGCCTTTTAGAAGTCGATTCATAATTATTTCGCGAGTGGAAATGTTCTTTGTGTTGATGTACAGGTGAAGTTTTCGTGAATAGAAGCGGCAGTATTTTTCTTTATGGAAGACTAGATTTTCGCGGCCTTGCCGCGTTATCATAGATTTTCCTGGGGTAAAAAGCAGCATTTGTCCCTAAATAGGACATGCTATGACCGTACTAAATATACAAAAATAGATCTTCTTAAAAAAAATATATGTTATCACGGTAAAAAGTAGTCTGTTTGTTATTCTGATATGTAAACTATATTATTGTGACGTTTAGTCTTAATCCATCCAGTAGCTTTTGCGTGTAAGAGCAACAAACAAACTCTCACAAACTTAAAACCACACGTGAATTGAAAATGCGGTATATGATGAAGTATGGTCGTTTATAAATAGATAAATTATACAAAGGTAAGAAAGCTCTTTGTTGCTAAAACTTTGTATCCTTTGCTCGCAACCAAACAGGGCCTCATATTATTTAATAGGCAAGATAGCTAATTCGCTCATATTTAAATATTTTATTTTTATAAAAAAAGTCTTTAAAACCTTTTTCTCTTCGACAGAGGGCTATTATGTCGTACGTATTATTTAAAGGACACAATGGATTTTTATACAGTTTTTAGCCATTAATAAAGAAATAAAAAACATTACCTTAATGTATAATCTACACCTGTGCAATGTCAAAACGGGAAGTCTGCATATTTATTCGTTACCAAGCATGTGAGAAATGTTCTCCACAATAACAAAACCTCTCTTTCCACATCACAAAAAAAAAGAAATGCCAAATGTTTCGAATAAAATAAACACAACCAAAAACCCATTCAAGATTTACGAATTTCCGCCAGATTTGTTACTGGGGATGACAATAATACTTTATTCCGTAACAAGCAGATCCGGACAATAGCCAGTTACAACTCATTCTGGGACTTTATTGTGCTATATTGTAATATGATTTCACTTTACCATCCTTCTTGACAAACGGTCAAGCATGTTACGATTTATTTCATTCATTCTATATTATATCGCTGCAGAGCGACTCGTTATCTTGACTCTTTATGAAACGATGTACTTTTCCATTGTTTCTGCTATCCTGGTACCTGATGAATATATATATAGCAATACTAGCTGTGCCCTGCGGTGCTACCCGCGTTATAATGGATGAAGTACTCTTAACCAACAACATATTTATTTGAATAAAGATTAATGATACAACTTAAGCAAATTATTTCGACCAAATTAGGTACCATAAAAACGGTTTTTGTGAGTTAATCTTAAAAAATAGACATATACTATCGCGGACTGTTTTTTAGATCATTAAAAGAGCTATTATTCTTTAATACATATTTTTTTTGTTATCTTGAACCGTTTTCACGGCGCACGCAACGGAAGGCTTCAAAGATGAACAATTTCTCCCGTTTTTTACACATTTACCACTATATCTTTGCTCCTATTGGTCGTAGCGTGATTTTATATAGCCTATAGCCTTCCTCGATAACTGGACTATCCAACACAAAAAGAATTATTCAATTCGAACCAGTAGTTTCGGAGATTAGCGCGTTCAAACAAACAAACAAACAAACTCTTCAGCTTTATATGTTAGTTATAGATATATATAATTATACTGTGCTTGAGCGTATTTGCTTTATTCAGTCACTAAAGTGGTGTACTTAATTTAGACTTAAATCACTTGGGTGAATTAAGTCTACTAAGTTAATCGGAAAAAAACCTGGCCGCTAAAAAAAAGTCTAGTAAAAGTAGTATACCGCACCGAACTTCTCTGTGTCATTGACTCATTTGGCGCCATCTGGTGGTATAATTTGGTCGTATTTCCATGGAAATGATCTTATACGACTGTTCCGTTATAAATGCTAATAAATTACTTGGTTCCTGATTGTATTTGATTAAAGATCTTCCTTCTTCAACATTTGTTTATTGAAGGCAGTTTGAAGTGATAATTTGTTATTTCATACTCTGTCGCAAAGATGTTTTCTATAGAACTTCAGAATACTCTGATGTACAAAGGATGTAGGTAACTTTAATTTCGACTTGATTGTTAAATTTTTTCACGTTTCAGAACGTGAGCACGAGTTGTTCTTAGGAACAGGGTGTTTGAATAACCAACCCTGATGGTTGGACCCTCTCGCTACATAGATATTGTTAATGCAAAACTTCTCTTCAAGACCCTTTGATGCTTTCCTTGATGTGTTATGTTACCTGTTACTTCAAAGAAACTACTGAACGCTAATAATCACTAAAAGGGCTTGATTTTTAGCCCCCGACAAAAAAGAGGGGTGACGTGTCTGTCTGTCTGTGTGTCTGTCCGTCTGCTGGGGCATCATAGCTCCTAAACGGACGAAGCGTTTTCAATTTAGTTTTTTATTTGTATAAAAGGTTAGTATTGCTTAAATGTTCTGAGACCTGTTTGATGAAAATCGATTGATCTGTTTAAAAGTGTTGAGAGTATAAGTGCACATTACGAAATAGAATGGAATCGGATTTTTTTTTATTGTAAATTTGGAACTCTGTTTTTATACGAAGATTCCGAGTTTTAAGTCAACTTTTGTGTTGGTTAATAAACCAATATTCTACAATCTCTTATCTCCTATACAGATAACTTGTCAGTACTGTAATATTCGGCTGTATCTTTAGGTATTGTGTTCAAAAGTAGGTCGCAATCGATACCTTTGTTTGACGGCGCGTTGCTTATTGAAAATGTAAGGCGTTAAATCAGATATAATGGAATCACTGGGCTAGAAATGAAGGAGTGGTATATAAAGACGCTGCTTTTTGTTACAGTTAATATGTGATTGATTTTGAAGAAGACTAATAAAGAAATAACACCCCTCTTTTTTTGGTCGGCGGTTAATTATAAGTATATTATAAATTGATTGATTTGGGCTACAAAATCTGTAAGATCGAAATATTTTTGCAAGAATTTAGGCAGGTGCCAGTTTTGGTATTGTTTATGGCAAGAAAATTTGATTCCAGATTGATATTTAGTGAGGATTTACAGATGATATTTGCGCCAAAATGCTGCACCATGATTGGCCACTACCAAAGTAAGACAACATCGGTCAAACCAGTATCACTTGGTAGTAACAAGTTAACATGATGTCCAAATTTTAACCTAACCTTTATCAACACAAAGGATTTAAAATATCGAATTGTAATTATCCGGATCCAATTACTCAACGTCACGTCGACACGCGCGTGGATTGATCCGGACGCGGACAAGCGCCGCCACGTCCGGACGGTCCGCATCGTTCGGACGCGTCTGACATGTCGAACTGTCAACGCTATTTATGTGTTCATCCGCCTAAAGCAAGGAGAATTGTTGCTAAGATTTTAAAAAATATTTTATACGTTATTTTTTTTATGTATGCATGCCGTTTATTTAAGATAAAGATTATATTATTTATGAACTACCGTTAGAATTGTATACTTCACCTACACAACATTAGATAAAATAGTTAGTACTACAGATGTATTGAATGTACTAATAGTATTAACGCGAAAGTTTGTTTCAAGCAAAACTAGGATCTCATTCTCCGTAGACGTGCTACGCCGTAGACACACTTCGCCGTAGACGTGCTACGCCATAGAAACACTTCGCCGTAGACATGCTACGAGGCATTCACGATACGCTCGAAGGCTTTGAAATGCTGGCAAATGGACACCTACTTTCACACCACAGACACATGTTAGACCCTTTCCAGTGAAATTTGCTGATTCACGTTGGTTGTAAGCCGCTTTGTAGCAAAATAAGTGGCAATCATTGATGAAGACCTGTGCTAGTAGCTCTAGCATATGACACTCTACATCTCAAATGACGATCTAATGTCTCTGACGTCCGAAGTTGATCCTTTATTGAACTACAGAATATTCCATATATTCTTTAAATAAATCCTAGGTTTTTTTAGTACAACTTAATAATAAAATTAGAATTTTAACAAAAAAACAATCGACTCTTAGTTTGGAAAACTAATAGACGCAGCGGGCGTCGGCATATGTCCATAAGAAAATAACTCGAAAACTAAAATTATGCGACAAATTCAAATTCTCAATAAAACCTAAATCTTAATAATCAACTTGAGATTTAGAGAGAGCTAAAAATGCAAGCCGAGCTGAAACCTTCTTTTTTCGTTGAAAGTCACAAACACACCGCGACGCTCATGAGAAACTCAAACACGTCACGTCTTCGTCCAAAAGAACATCAAATCAATTTGAAACTTCAACACCATTCAAACAATTAAAGACTTCCAACTAAGCTGAGTTATAAGTATAAGACTTCAAAAAGGAACAATAAAGCCATGAGAGTGGATCTATAACAAAAAACGTTCCGTTTGGCAACCTCTGTACTCAGTAATTGCTAGACTGAAACTACTGGGAGTTTGTAACTATGTGGTAATGACACTGATTAGATACAACTGCAAACTACGTGGAAATAACGCTTGCATTGTGGATTTTGTTCAGTCAGTACAGCTTTTATTGGATTATGTGAAACAACAATAAT
The DNA here is from genome assembly GCA_929108375.1 of Gymnoscelis rufifasciata. Lineage (NCBI taxonomy): Eukaryota > Metazoa > Arthropoda > Insecta > Lepidoptera > Geometridae > Gymnoscelis > Gymnoscelis rufifasciata. The sequence goes on from OV815303.1 coordinate 16,087,179, forward strand.
TGGCTTGTCAAGTTAATATAACATTACAATAATAAGACGATGTGTGCCAAACGAACGCCATTTTATAATTCCTTGGTTTAATTGGTTGGGATTAAATAAAGGAATTTACTTTTTGTAGTTTAAATTGTCAAACACTTTGACAGATACTAAATAAAAATCTTATTCAAAGAAAATGCGTTTTTCTTGTACATCTAGATTTGTTTTTAACAACATTTTTAAAACTTTATTCAACGGCGCTTTATTCAAATAGACCTTTTTATTAGGGCTTAACCACTTTAGTCCTAAGCCAGGAATCTACAACACAGTACACAGGTATATAACTGCAATAAGTCAACTTTGTTGTTGTACCTGTGTACTGTGTTGTATCAACAAAGACACATTTATATTTGACTTAAAACGTAATCCATAACGTAGTAACGAACTGTCGAACATCCACATGAATACCATTAGCAGATACATCGCAGCATTCAATCAAGATAATTGAGGCTTTATTGTCCACTTCCAAATTTAGCGGATCCATCAAATCGCGTTAACATTGATGGATGGAGCCGACATGTAAACAGTATTGTTATTCTGCTACAAATATGCCAGGAAAAGTTGGATCACAATAATATTGTATGTGACAAGATTACGTTTGTCACATACCTGTATTCTTCCTTCCTTCCCTTCCTGCCTTTTTTCATTTTATTGCTATTACATAACTATCATGTCATCAAAAGGGTAGATAACTAAAAAAAATAAGTCGGTCATTAAACAAAAATATACAAGGTTTTGTACACTTATTTTTCTTTTGCAAACGAAAAATTAAGACAATTCAGTGCATTTAAGTTTCGTGACGTAACGTTTTCGGGCGATTTGTACAACATTTGTGCACAATGCCCACTCCGGGACTTTTTTGATTAAATTGATAAAGCAAAAATAGGTGTCCAGTATTTTTAGACAGGCTAACAAACTGACTAAACAGAATAGGTACCTATTTTTATGTCGCCATCATGCCTATTGCATAGATGGATCGAACGCTAACCAAACAAATTTGCAAACCACTTAGACTATTTAATAAGTCTAAGTGATCATCACAATCGAGTGAAAACAAACATGAAAGTGTTGGTTGGAAATTAACTAAATTATTTTTTGCTGAAATAGCATGCTACGTCTACTTTGTGGTTATAAGATATTATAGACCCACATTAACGATAGAGGAAGAGCCTTTTCCATAATAATCATATGCGATGCAAAGAAAAGTATTTAAAAATAGATATTAAAAAATAAAAAGTTTGTATAAACTTGTGAGTAGAAATTTAGGACTATGCGATGGTCAATAATAACGCGATTCTACCTATTCGTAATTCCCATAAAACATGGATTTCGCACAACTGCAGTTTACTAAATGTGCGTTTCAGCGTCGTGTTCTTTGCTTACCCAAATTTTACTTATATTTTAAAACAAGTAAATAAATATTCAGATAACAACCTTGTTCCTAAAAAGCAAACTTTATTTACTTACTGATATATCGTGGAAAATGTCTCATACAAGATTGTATAACTATTTCTCAGAAAATACCGATAGAAGCAGATAGCGTCAAACATATTCATCTTGTGTTCATATTTTGCTATCCAAGAGTACATTCGATAAAATATCTAGGAGGGACGATCTCTTTGTTTTGTCTCACTTTGAAGTATATTGTACTTGAAAAGAAAACAAACTGCGAGTGCTTTGATAAACTAAACACACGTTTGTTGTTTTTTGTACTGTTTTACTTATAATGGTTACAATATAATGATGCCTAGAATCACTAGAACAAAGACATTTATTTATGTGAGGTAGAATGATCATACGATGTTAAGCTTAATGATGTTCTGAAAAATATTGAATATTTTAAATATGATTATTGAAATATAGTATCGTTGTCGTTAAAGGGCAACGCTGGAGCAATTATAATAGCTATTCAAAGATAAAGATCACTTTATTGTAAAATTGTGTGTACAGACTCATGAAATCGTGATAAAATATTATTAACAATCTCTATCCATTAGGACATACAATAAGGACCTGTGCAAGGCTTTAGGTAGGTTCACAAAATAAAAAAAACAATAATGTGAATGTGTGAATCCACAATAATACAATATAAATTTGACTTTTATAGTATAGAAATTTGATATTTACGGATTGGAAATAATAAAGAATAAAAAATGGATATTTTTGTGATATAAATTTGATGTACACCTCTATAAAATGCATTTATATAGTAAGGCTACCTTCTACGTTAAAAAAACGATTTAAAATAAGTTATTCTCGCAGTAAATACATAAAAATTCAGAAAAGCCGTAGCTAAAAAAGCTAGTTCATATCTGCTGAAGTACTATAACCCTAATAATTCCGACAACATACACACATCCATACACACACGTATCCCGACTAAATCTTATCAGCAAATTCAATTTCCGTAAAACCAAAAGGAACTTCAATTCAATTCTGATCCGGCAAAACACTACTCTATTTATGACACGTAAACCTAGTAAACAAATAAAATGTTAAGGGAATAAATTCCACTTCATGCGAACCACATTCACACCGGCGTCATTCCTTATTCACACCGAAAGATACACGTTTTTCTTTCTCATTCATTGGTAATGCTGTTCCGAGATCGATAGATGCCCCTTGGGAATCTGATAGTGTGTTGACGGGAGGTCTTTGTCTGTAGACTTTTTTGGGCATCGTTTTTGATATTAGGGCAGATTTAATGTTAAATATACTCGAATAAAATATTTCATCAATAATTTTATATCGTAACCTCATAACTGAGGGACGGTGGATGGTGTCTCATTCGGTGTAAGAAGAAGATTTATTGTGAAAAAACTGTGGACATACATAGATGGTGGGTTATAAAATTGTTTCAACAGTTTGCACATTCTGAGCATACAATAATATCATAACCTGACAAATTTTAACAATAATACACTATATTTTTTCGTTGGAAGTCGATATAATGTTATTAATTGTCAAATAGACTTTGATTTGTTTTGCAGAGAATAGTATAACAACAATGTTTCGTAACCTTGATGAAAATTCAAGATTATGTCTATCAAGTTGTAGTTCCGAAGTAAGGGAATTTGGTCGCGATTGCTCTAAGATTTATACGCCCATACATTTTCACGAGAAACGCAATTCTAAGAAACTTCTCGATTTGATGGAAATATATTGAGCGAACTGAGCTTAAAATTTGCAAGTTGGAAAATAATTTTAATTGAGGATTTTCGCTCTCTGGTTAGGAGAAAAGATAATTACTATAAGCCGCTTTAACATTGTAGTCAACGGTATTATTGGATGTTCGATGTTTTTATTTTCATCATAGATTCGTGATTGCTTAAGCAGTAAATCCCACGTTCAATTGCTGGAGTAGGACGCATAAATACCATATTTGTACTGCAGAAAAGGGCTGTTCGTGCTATCTATAATATGGGTCCCCGAGATTCGCTACGTGATAAATTCAAAGAAATAAACATATTGACCGTCATTTGTCAATATATTTATGAAACCATTATGTATACGCATAAAAATATTAATTTGTTTACAAAAAATAGTGATAAACACAATGTAAATACAAGAAATAAATATAAACTCGCTTTGCCCACCACTAGGCTGCATAATGTTAATGTATCATTCAAAGGGCAATGTATACGCTTCTACAACAAGATTCCCAAAGAATTGCAACAGTTGTCAATTACTAAATTTAAGAAAATTGTAAAAAACAATCTTTGTAAAAAAGCTTATTATAATATATCGGATTACCTTGAGGACAAAACTGCTTGGGACGGAATCTGCTCCAACACAATATCAAAAACAAGACTAACAAACAAATAATGATTGTAAAGTTTCAATACAAAAATGAGCTAGAGTTTCTAATCGCTTCTTTGCTCTAGTGTAAAAAAAGCGAAGCGACCAGATACCATAAATTTATTTCCTACTTATCTTTAAGCACCTATGACCTATATGTTTTTTGTAATCTATTTTGACGTGTCTAAGTTTTGTAAAACCAAACTATGGAAATAAATAATTTTGTATCTTGTATCTTGTATCACGACAAACTCCCAACAACACATAAAATAAAACGTAACACTCGGAAGGAAACAATTCGAGCGGCAATTTACAGCACATTTAGTAAAGCGTCAATGTCCGAACGTATTTCCCGAAGACACCACTATAAATCCTTAATAGCACTACATGTCGCAAATACCGCCAAAATATTTTCCCCGCGGTCGGCCATATTGTTCACACGAATGGGCCATAAAGTGTCCCATTCGGAAACGTTCGGGCGCGCTCGGCAACGCTCGAGATCTTCCGGATCGGCAGGTAACCGAAACTAGATCACGGTTTTTTATGCGCTATGTGCTTGAAATGTGGTAATTTATTTTTATGGCTGTAGTAATGGAAGAATGTGTTTTGTTGTTGAAAACATAATGAATTTACGGTATATTTGCGACATTTGTTAACTTTATGTAGCTCTTCTGTCACTGGGGGTTTTATGGGAGTATCGACGGAATTTGTTATTGGGAGTACCGCTGAGAATTATTCAGCAGACGACTATAAAACAAAATACATTTTATACTACGAGCCTCTATATTACATTTGAATGTGAATATGCTGTTCTTCTGAAGTGTTTTGTACACAGACTTAACTTTGACATTGACATTTTACTAACTGGTAAATCTCGTAGCTGTCAAGCTGACAGCTCATTACCCGCCATTCTTCATGTACAGTCTGAAGTCAATTTATCACGTACTTATTTGTGAAGTTAATTGCAAAATTTGCCGGCTTGCTCGCGTCAAGCTAAGGCGCCTTGAATTATGTGCTGTTATAATTACAAGGGTGATGTATGGGACAGGCAACGGGTTGGAAAAATTACTGGAATTTTCTTGGAAATACTCCGTACCCTACAGCCACTCGTAGCCTTTTGAAAGGGGACTTTGCTGCTAAATTAAGTTAAGCAAATTAAAGCTGTACCAAGGAAAAGGTCCTAAATTTACTTTACCCCAGGTCAAACATCGCAGCAGATGTGAAATTCTCTCAGTTATGCAGGGTCGGTTTATTCGGTTTATGTTCTATGAGGACAGAATATTAAATGACAGGAGTATTTAGACACGAGACAGTATCCTGAGGCTGTAGATCAAACACCTTGATACTCATTACATTAAACTGGTTATTGGGAGGCTGTCGTCCGCTTTGGATAAAGAGTTTTCATTGCAATTCAACGTGGTATTGCCGCTAGCATTCAGGACACTGTAATTTCAAGCTATGAAAAAAAAAAGATTTTTAAAAACGAAAATGTAAATTTAACTGCATATTTTTTTTAAAGCTTGAGGTACATCGAAAACACTCCTTTGAATTGGGAGAGGTTATTATACCATATAAGATTGCTTCAAAGTCTTGACCTTAACATTCTTTGTTTTTTGCGCAAATTTTAACCAATTCTATAAAGGTATGTTCACACATTGCAATCGAAAATAAAACACATTTACACACACAGTAAAATCATCAATCTTGCATTACCTAATCTAAAACAATTTCTAATCTTATTCCATAAAAAATCTCGAACACAATAGCCCGTCATCTCTCCACAAACCATAAGGAAGCTTCACACCTCCATCGCTATGGCAGATCACTTGTCATGATACGCGGAGCCCCCTGGGTTGGAAAGGGCTGCGAGGGTCGAAAAATACAACCTGACTGTCAGTTGAGGGTAACATGCCGGGCACCGGGAGGGTACAGTCCGTTATTTGTGGGTTTGCATCAAATTGTACATCTGTATAATTAAGCTAAATAAATTAACGTAAGGGTAGAGCTATGGGGCTAGATAGATATTTTTGATTATTCAACCTAAGCAAACGAACTTAGAACCATGAGACTAGACATTGTTTCCGTGAAATATCCAATTCATTATATTAATAAATATAAAGAATAATACACAGATACGCTATAAAAATGTTTCGCCATTCACCTTGATAAATATTAAAAATATTTTTATAAGGAAAAATTGAAATTTATAGATAGGTAGTGTTTATTTTAAATTCAGTTTTGATGGTAATTCCATCTCAGTAAGCTTGGTTATTTGTGAAAAATGATCTCTTATAGTTATCCTAACATAAACATAGTATATTAGTAGTGTATTAGTAGTTATACATATGTTGTATGTGTTATTTTATTTTAAGAAATAATAAGCGCCAAATATACCGTTTTAGATTTAGAGTACCTGTAAGTTATATGTGTTTTATAATATAAACACATAAATTATATCAATGAACCTTTTTGGGGTCATAGAACAGAGCCAGTAGTAATATAATAATGAGGCTACGAGAAACAAATTTCCCTTATCATTAATAGCCTATAAATTGTAATTTAATAATTGTATTAAATATGTAATGTATGTATGTACATAAACATAAAAAATCCGAACTTACCACAGGGCTAAATAATTCTGTGTGGAATCAATTCAATTTATTTCAGATTAAAATCCATACACACACATACAAACTATATTAATATAATATTTTTTTAATAATCATTCAAATTTAAAATTTACAAAAACCCTCGACTCGTACAAAATGAAATACGTTTTGTTATAAGTATTGTCAGATATTGTTATTTTTTCCATATTAATTAACATGTAGTTTGTATTGAGTATGTATTCACGGTTTTAACATAATTGTACTCGGACGCAAGTTACCAAACATTTTAATTCGTCATAATAACATGTAATTATTAACAATACTTATTAATCGAGTATTTATCATAGTTCGTACATTTTTTAATAAGTTAACGACTACTTCTCATCGTCTTTGAAGTCTTTGGTTAACGTTAAAGCACACACTAATTTCAACGAAACTTTATCCATTAGAACTTGACACGGCTCAGTATCAATTAGATTATTATTCAATCAAATAACGAAACTACAGAATAAAGTCATTAGGCAAGTCAACCGCTCACCGCGCGACGGGTCGTAAGGACCCGGGCCCGTCACGGTGACTCGCGGGGAACCACAATTTCGGATGTAATTTATGAATACTGTTCCGGAGAATTTAATGAGAAACAACCACTGAAGCTGACGGAAATAATTGGTCTCGGATTTTGCAAAGCAAACCGTGATTTATTAAAAACCTTTAATTTCCATATTTTTTTGGCAGAATCGTTTGGAAGTTTAATTTATTTAACCTGTATTTCAGGTCGCGTGGATGAAATTTGCATTTTATCGTAATAGAATAGAGTATTTTCTTATATAAGCTGTTGGTAGAAGAAGTGAGGACGTAGCAATGTAAATCAGCTTAGTAAGTGTGTTTTGTCGTGAAGAATAATGAAGAAATTTGCATGTAGATGATTCATTCGCCAACTTACTGTGTAAATATAGCGCTCAGTTGTCTTTGTAAGGTACACAGGATGAAATATTCTGTTCACACAATGTAACAAGATGCAAAATTCTAGTGAAGGTTCATTTCAGCAGTAGAGCAGCAGCTTTTGATTACTTAAATTAAAAAGTTAGTGATAGTAAGCACTTGGTTTTATTTTTTCTTCAAGAATTTAATTAGAAAGTTATATATTTAAAATTAATATATTTAGTTCATTCTGATTTCACTTTAAAATGTAAAAACTGTTAAAATTAAGTATCAATTACTACGCTGTATTTATTCAAGTCAGATTGAAAACAGAGATGATTTATCATCTCATTAATTTTACCTTTCGAAGAATGCATACTATGATTTTAACAAAATATTATGCCTTTTTCACTCTTAAACAACTTTTTCTACTGGACAATCATAACTTATTTGTCCTACAAGGCTACGAAAGTTTTTGCTAAATTCAAAGCCCAAGCTCCGCCACAGCTCAAGAAAACACGACAGTCTTTTCAAACCAAATAAATGTTAAAGTTGCATTCGTCCGGCAAACGGACTTAATGTAAATAAACAAATGCCGTGTGACATACAAGATGCATGCGCCGCGTTCCGGACTGCATAATGAATAATTTATAGAACAGTGACTGCAGAATTTGAGTCGGCCAGACCCGGATTAGATTTATTTACTGGGTCGTGTTGACCCGCGGTCATTTTGACCACTCGGCGTGGTTGGTGCATCATGACAGCGGAACGGGTTAAGCCCGCACAGAGGAAAGATTCGTGAGAATATTTTGCTAGGATTTAATATAAGGTCGCTTATCGCCTTAGCACAGCGATATTCGAAGAATCAAGACTCTCTGCTTATTAAAGGCATTATGTAGATTTATTCTTTTAAAATTATTATGTTTTACCGTTCTAAATATTTTCGTAATTGTTCGAAAGACCGACATCGAACAGTACGGCGTTTTTATTTGTAGCCCTCGACGCAATAACGACGAGATAAAACTTTCACGTATGACGTCTGCCTGACTTTGTGCCTGTTTGTGTTATCGTAGCTTGAATTAACGGATTTTGATTTTGTTTTTTTGTGAAATAATCGGGAGTGTTCGCTATAATCCATGGAATTCGGCCAAATTTTCAAAGATATATCTAATAACGGTATCAGTACACCTATTGGTGATATTACACGTATTTATTGAAAAGTGGTGAAACTCAAACTACAAATAGACATATAAATTTAACATATTTATAGATACATAGATAAAATCCCTAGTTCCCGTAAACTTCCATCCCAAGATCCGATGAGATTAACGTACGGAAGATTAGGATTAACCCGGAGGCAAGAAGGGATCCGAACAAAGCATTATTGTCTTCTTTCATGTCCTCAGACAAATAGTATAATTCGCCATTTATTCGGTTATTTGTGTTTCCTGGAAGCGACGTTATAATATCAACATATTCTTTTATCAACTTTTTCTAAGGAAAACCTCAAAGGCGGCAATTAGATATTTTGTAGCAGCATGTTACTCGTATACCGCACTTCGTAACTGAAGTTAAAAAGCAACAAAGATTTTAACAGACTTCTAAAAGAGGAAGAGGTTCCCAATACGTCGCAGATATTTTTTAGTTTCTAGTTTGCAATTTTAATGTCCGTGGATTTTTATAACCATGAATTCCATTGACAATGTCTAACCTATATTAATTCTCAATAATGTAGTATTTACATTTTTGGTTTGGTCTATTTTATTGATGTAAAAAGATGGATCTTTGATCACTTTGAGTGTAACCAATTTGGATGCGGTATTCATTTTAGAGCTGTTCTTTAATGTTTCAGTAAACTTTTACTTATAAAAATAAGTAAATAGTAAATATTTTAACTTTAATAGTAAATATTTGACATTAGGTGGAAGTCACACGTCTCTGGAATATCAAGACTCGAATGTCACAAATGGACAAAATATTATACACTCACACATAAGCGTGCAGGGACTGTTACAAGATTATTTTTAGATGATCTGAGTCCTTGCTCAAAGATTTACTTACAACTGTTCTAGAAGACTACATTGTTGTATTTCTATACCATTCACCAACATTTGATCTGTCAAATGCATGTTGTATTTATTCTACAACAGCTGTAATTAAAACTTATAGTAGTAACACTGAGCGCGTTACGCGACATTAATCTTCGCCGCTAATGTAGCCAAAGTATTAGGAGGAAGCTGGTGGCAGTCATATTGGTATTTTATGTTGAATACAACCTTTCTCGCTAATAAAGCGACGAGGCAAAATGACAACAATCACAAAATAATGCGACATTTCGCGACATTATTCACACATGGGCCTAATATGAACATGATTTTTGTTTGTACATTTAATGCCTTGGAGAATATATTTGCTATGTATACGAGATTTTTATTATTATTGCGAAAACGTGTGATTTTCCAGCCAAATGACCCTTTAGAGACAATCCCTTGTATGCTAACGACCTCGTGGTTTATTTGGCTCAGAATCAGCCTTTGTTTGTGGTTGATCCTCATTAGCGAGTTCTGACCCTTATCAGCATTTGTTTTATTGCTAAATTAATATTTGTAACGTTAGTACCACACCGCCACCCCACATTACCGTTGTTTTTAAAAGTGGGGGTGCACCAAGGAATTTATAACCACAGGAAGCGATATACTGTCATTCTTGCCCTTACCCCTCTAGCCGACAACCGGGAAATTTGACCTCGGTAAACGATGCATGTGTCTCAGTTGCAATCGACGATTCGAAGAATTCACAACGTCGAAAAATGACGAAATGCGCAGTGCTAATGTGTAAAAACTACAGCAATCGAACAACTGATGTTTCCTTTCACCCGTAAGTACGAATTTATAATGTATTTGCGCTTTATTTTATGTTAAATCAATAAAATAATAACAAATTTGAAAAATAATACGCCTAAAACGAAAAGTCTTACATTCTAATGGATATTTTACAGTAAACCTGTCCTACTTAAATCTGACGGATTATGCCATTCACTCACGCCATTTTTACTTCGTTCTTCGTTCAATAGGGACAGGGCCTTATCGATTAACAATATCGATATGAATGAAATTCTTCATACAAAGATAAGGGGGTAAAAGTATCACGTATAGAGGTACCAAAAGTGTAGGAAATTGTTTACTTTCGAGCGAACGGAGTGAGTATGGAAGTATTGTAATCGTAGCAAAATGAGATTGAGGATTGATTCTCTATGGTAAAAAAAGTCCGAAAAAATCAAATGCTTTACTTTCTGTATGTGCGTGCGCCTGTTTTCCTTCGTTCGCACTAGAGCCTAAACCACTGAACCAAATTGGATGAAATTTTGTATTGGGGGTAATGTTGTAAATATCTAGGACAGTTTTTGTTTGGTATTTTATTTAAACTTGATAATTTAAGCTACCTGTGATATTCAATATTATAAGGAAATATTCGGTATAATAATTATTTTACTTTTTATTTTTGTAACATTGACTGTACATTTCGTACAGTCAATATTACAACCGTTTTATTTATAACTTTTATAGATTCCCGAACGATCCAGCAAGAAAAGAGAGTGTGTAAAAGCGGTTCGGAGACACCAAACATGGATCCTAACAAAGCATCATAGAATATGGAGTCTGCATTTTACGATAAATTGTTTTAATGAAAATGCCACTAAACAAAGGAAACTGCACAAAGATGCTATTCCTACATAGACTACTTGTTATCCCGGTATTCCCACGGGAACGGGAACTACGCTAATGAAACCGCGGGGCACTGCTAGTTAGAACTAAAATCTTCGCTTTTTAGATTAATGGTAAGAAAAATAAATAAACAACAACTACTTGACAAGTACTTGTTTTATTTCAAAAGAAAAACCAAAGTAGTAACTAATGATACCCTCTATGAATCCACGTAAAATATACAAGTAGGTAAAAACCTAGAAAGTATTAAACTTATTGGTGCCCCCTTACCTACACTGGGTACTGGTATAATCACTTGTAAAACTTGTCCAAATTATGCTTAATAAATGTTTTACTTAGTTAATTACTTCTTCTTCACTAAATCGCAGTACCCCCTAACTTGAACATTTCATTCATTCATTAGTTCGTTCATATCGATAATCAACTTAGGGCATCCCTAGTTTTGACTAGTTTTGACAGCAATATCACTCGATATAATAAAAAAGGTCATTAGTGTTCTTTGGAAAATAGATAGCGAAATACGTTCAACACGAAAGAGAGCAAGACACACAATTCGTTCGTATTTGGTCGAATAATAACCTCACCCCCCGCCAATGTTGGTCGAACGAGTTTTCATAGTATCTTCAGCTCATTTCGCTTCCTGTGGTTATAAATTCCTTGGGGTGCACCCACCCTGCCTCGTTTGATACAGGTTGATGGTACTATTTTATTCGTCAGATTCTGGTGGCTCTTCATTCTTAACTTGATAAAACTCATTTTTATTATACATATAATATTTATTCAATTTTAAATTTAGTTTGAAATTTTGTGATATTGATATTGTGATTTAATTTGTATAATTTTAATAATCTATATTTAATCGGTGAATGTTTAATTTTTATGTTTATTTTTAAGTTTTGTGTACCTATTTTGTTTTTTTATGGATTGAATGTTATCTGAAATAAACGAATAATAATAATAATAAAACTTAATATGTTGGCTCCAACAGCTCTCTATTTCAAGTTCGAAGATATCGCAAGTTACACTATTCATTCTAAAAACGTTCTCTAGTTCAAGGTTTTTTTAATGTAAGAGAAAAATAATATAGCCATTTTACACAGTCTCCGTGTCTCGTGTAACGAGATATGCATTTGCTTATAAGCAAAATTACTACACGAAATTTTATGTTACAGTACGACACGGCTGCGTTAGATTTGACAAATATAAATAGTAGAAAGTAATAAATTTAGACATGATTAATTAAAATCACATGAATAAGTCGAGTTGTTGTGGGCTAAAGTATTTTTTCATAAAAACCAAAGTGGAGTAAAAACAAATGACATTAAAAACCAAAAATTATTTGGTGGGCTATATGTTTTTGTACTTATGTTAAATACATGTCAACGATAGTAAATTAAGATAATTTTTTTGAAGCGAATTTTGTATTTGGATATTTGGACATTAATATATTTGGACTAATCACACAGCATCACCCAACCCAAACTAAGCAGAGCTTGTACATTTTTTTTTGTAGATACATACATAAGAAACCAGAAATTGTAGGTGGTACAAAATCTGGTCCCCCGGCGGGAATCGAACCTTATTATTCCTAGTTTTTTTAGGTTTATAAACTTAGATGCAAAGAGAGAAGGTATATGTGTAGTATATCAGTCATCTAAGCTGTGCTTAGTTTGATTCTATATGAAGTTGAATACTCCAGAAATATTTGTCTACATAAAGTATTCCAAAGATGGCCCAATCGTGCCGATATCGTGTCGTACAGTCGAAGCGCCATTTTTCTTTAAAGCAATACCTACTTCAGTTTGAAGAGGTGAGAGTAACAAAGCTAGACTGTATAAAGTGCGCGAGTGCTGCCCTCTAGCCTCTTCATTTCAGAGCGCTCTTCGTCGTAATAATATTATTTGTCGCTTGTTGTAAAAATGGTTTTTTATTTTTCTTTTAAAATCCTTCGTTTTGCTACATAAATTAATTGGATTTTAAACAAAGAAAATATTTCTTTTAAAACTTGAGCCAGTTGTAAGACTGCACATATTTATCTAAGTTTGCCAAGTTACTGTCACTCCGTTAAACTCGTAGGTACAAAATGTACTTTGAAATTTTTAATTTCGCAATATTCACGAATATCTCGGTAAATATGTTTAAACCTTAAATTCGATTTTATAAGACCAGCATTGAAATCTTTATAATGACTACAGGTTGTACAACCACGGTGGAAGAAATGTTATTCTGTTTTTTTTTCGTAGAGTTATATTTGGACTTTAAAGAGACTCGAGCTCTTTGATAAAAACTTTTAAAACACGATATACGGTGTCAGTTTTCCATTTTGCATTTTCAAACGACAGATGATATCTCTACGTACGTGTCCATTGCTGAAAAAATACGCCGTCAAAAAATAAACATCCGACGAATTCAGAGAGAAAAATAAAAGTTTTGTAAAATACATTTATCGGGACGTATCGAATGCTTCGATAGACAGAAACGGAATCAACAAAACAAGCAATTTAGAACAACGCGTAAATTCTGATGGATTTGCGGAGTTCACAGACTTTGTTCTTTTTGTTAAAAGGGAAATGTTATGTCAGCACTCTGCTTGCGAAATAAGATAAAATGTTTTTAAATAAATTCTGAACACTTTAAACATGTTTTACTTATCGCAATATTACATGTAAGTAATATTTTTGCAATTTGACTATCTTGAACAAACATATTTTTCTCAAGATTATTATTATATGGTGAAATCTTTTGATAAGATATACTTTCAAATTTAAACTATTTAAAAATTAATAATTATTTTCCCTAAAACCCTATAATTTTATAGGTTTCAAGTTTTTAAAAATAGATTTATCATCGCAATTTTAAAACTAGTTAGAAAAAAATACATATTTAAAAATATAAATATAAAATCCTGGAAATATAAAACAAAAGATTCTGTTTATGCTCATACTCTCTATCAGAAAGTGGTAGGTAGCAAAGCTACAATTTGCAGAAATCTCTATACCAAATTTCCTCAGCATTTGAAGCGCCAATATGTCACAAACAATCTGAAAATCCGTGCAACAGACAGATAAGAAGGTTCCTTTCATTTGTTTTGTTTTAATTTTAAGGCCCTTTAATCGACGTGTGGAACAGCTAGTCATGTTTCAAACAAACTATTATTATGTCGAATGAAAATAGATGCCTATTCTTTTTATAGGAAAACGGATGTAGCATAATCTTTACTTTATTTTTATACCACAAAGGTGGCAGACAAGCTTGCGGACCACTTGATGGGAAGCGGCTACCAGCCTATGGACGCCTGCAACATCAGAGGCATTACCTTCTCGCTGCCGACCCCGTAAATGCTTCAAAAATAATGATTTCTGCCTTTCTCGTACCACTTTTCTACGACCTCTACGATGACAAAAAATACGACAGCGAATATTTAAAACAAAAAATCTACCTCCTTCATGTAACCTCATGTATGTTTTTCGTGTTTCGTTATGTGGCCCGGAGAAACCATCTACCATCTAGGGCTTTATGCTCCATCTTAGACCACATCGTCACTTTACATCAGATGAGATTGTGGTCAAATGAAGACTTAACTAACATAAAAAAAAACAATTGTCACTCTAAGATCAACAACGTCACAAAGCCTTTTTTTTACTGATACAATTTTTTTGCGACATGTGAATTCAGTTTTATTTCTTATAATTTACGTCTGCGCTTGAAGCGTCAACTTTAATCAAATTTTAAAGTGAAAAAGATGTTAATCAGTTGAACGCCATTTTGCGTCCCGCCCGTCATGTGAATTATATTTCCGCGAAATCAACAAATAGAGACGCTTTCAAATGTCAATGTCAGAAAAGTGTTGTGGCGGATCTTTCTACCGGCATATAACCATCGGACTGCCACAACCGCAACTTAGCATACAGTACGCTTCAAATTAAATTTTAATTAATGCCATACAAAGTTTACCGCTCGAGAACAGAAGTGGGTTCTCTTTGGCATGGTTAGGGATGTGGTGAAGATCGACGATTCTAGCAACTTTTAAAAGTGCGTCTGTAATTAAACATTGTGTGCACACACTTGTATATTAATAACTTAGTTTTATTTTCATATTTCTTATCAATTTATTAAATGGAAAATTGTTTTTCTTTTTAAATGCATTATACGCAAAGGCGTTGCCCGTGTTTTCGGACCTAGTTCCTGAGATTTGGACCGATTTTAATGAATTTCTTTGTGAGTGTTGAGGTGGGTTCGAGAATGGTTTAGATTCACAATAAGGACTGCTAGTATCATATGATACACCTACTATGCTGACATGCTAAGTAATTAGCAACGTACTCAATGCTAAAATAACCCGCTCGTCCCCTCCCTAGTCAGCGCGCTGGTAGGCCGGAATTTGCATGGAACATTGGATATTATACAATCATTTCGTATTCTATTAGTAGACTTCAAAGCAAGCCGGTTTATGTAATACATACTCAATTTGAATACACATAAAGTACATTTTTGAGTGTCATTGTGAAGTGTAATTGAGGATGGCGTAGAGTTTCATGTTTTGTTTCGATGGTTCTTGTTATTGCTTTGTAGTCCAGGACACCGGGATTCCGGGAGGCTAAATGGGGATTTTGGGACAGTTAGCGTCAAATTTATATAAGCGTCTAGAGCCAAATAATCTGAAAAACTTAAACCAAATTGATACTTGTTTAAGTCGTTCAAATTATCATAATTTTGTTTGCGCCCAAAGTGGATAAAATATCTCACTTCCATTGTTTCATATGAATATAAGCTGACAAGGTGTTCAAAATGAACTATGCAAACAAAGCTATCAAAAGCAACTCAATCTCAACTACTTATATCGTTTTGGTTCAATATATTTAAGATTATTTTGATTACTCTGGACACTTATATCAATTTGACACTGACTGTACTCGAACTGTTATCTGCTCGAGTACAGGAAGCAAAAGGAAATATATTTTCCGTATCTTTGAGCTTTCTAGAGTCTATTAAATATTGAGGTACAACGAGAATGTCTCGTAAAGACAGAAATGGTCCTACCTTTTAAGATTACTAAGCGCAATCACAGTAATAGGCATACAGTAAATTCTTAGAATGTTGACTTGTGATAAATGCGACTGTAGACTAAATAAAAAAAATGTTTGAAAAAGTTGTTTGACTAATTGTTTTGTTTTTTCAAAGGCTTAAAATGTCATAAATAATTAATTTAATTTAACTTCCAATGTTCTATCTTAAAAGTCCATATATAACTAAGTACGTAAATAAAAAAATATACCAAAAAATTCAACTGCTTAGGAGCCAAGGCTTGATTTTTTAAAGCAGACTACTTTAATTACTTGTGAAAAAATGTTAACTTATACTTGAGCTTCTGATTAGTTTTACATTCTCTGGTAAGGTATAGATTAGGCAATCATAAAGATTTATTTGTATAATCATCATTTACAATACAAAAAGTATGTATTGCAACACCATAAAGGAACATACATATTACATACAGTGACGCTTTTAAAACATTATTAATAACCTGCCCCCATAAAAGACCAGGACAAGGTAAATCTCATCTCCCTTCCAAACATAGTTTACCTTATTGGAACTTCCTCAACCCGATCGTTTGAAGCCATTTGTACATTAAACCAGCTTCGGGAAGTTGGCTCTCGTTTGTGAATACTTGAATTTACCCGTCTACCCTCATCTGAAACCTAACCCAATCCACCTCAATCTATCAGAGCCATTATTGAAACTTGTGCTTTAATCTGATCGAGATAAAAGACAATTTCGAACAAACTTGCAAATTGTTTGAATATTTTCCTTGGATCATCTAAATCCGGTCAATTTCCAAGTTAAAGTGCTCGATGAATTTCGTTAATCTGCTGATAAAATGCTTGAGGACAGGCTTGTTAGTAGGAATTTGTATTTCAGTTGATTCAATAACATTTTAAATCGATTGAACGATGCTTCACTCTTTAGCCGTGTCTTATACTTGTCACTTCCAATAGTTTTATAATCTAAATGATTAACCGGTGTACATCCAAAAAGTATGTTCTAATGTATTAATTTTGTATTAAATTAATTATAAATTAAATATAGTCCACGTCTAAATGTAAGTTAAAGTTGTAATGCTCCGTCCACTCATGTCAGCGTGTCCATAATATAACACCTTTATTATAACCACATGAAGCAACGAATAAATAAGCATGAATAAATTGTATTTACAAATAATTAATGAACTATTGAAAAAAAAAGAATATTCTTATGTATTACAAAATGTTATTGTTTATTGTTAATATTTTATAAACCTATAATTTATATTGTAAATTGACTTTCCTAGTTATACAACAAAAATTGTTATAGTGTAGTTAAATAAACGAATCTTAAGTATTGGTAGTTATTTTATACAGATTCGTTTTTATTCACTGACACGAAAATCTGAATACAAAAAAAAACAAATAGTAACAGATTGTAGCATAAATTATATCAAAAATAGTACAGTTTGTTTCAAAGAAGTATGTAAAGTCGATATTTTTAATCTACGCCCATTATGCAAAACACAAAGTTTGAAATTATCCACTCAAGGCTCTGTAAGTCTTTAAAAACATCTGTGACATCTTGATATTATGATAAGCAAACAAAAAGTTTGCTCAGTTGAGTACAATGTTGTGATATATACGTCTGGTTTTCTGCGATTCGTTTGAGGTGTTCTTTGCACCATGTCTAATTTGATCTGAACACGAATACAATCAGTAATAAAAAGGAATACTTATCAGAAGAAGTTTCGTGGAAAAGAGGTTGTCCTCATTCTCATGGTAAAGCTTCAAATTTAGAATAATAACACTAGAGAACTAATAATTAAAAAAACATATGCGACGAATTGATAGTCTCCTTTTTTCTTTGAAAGTCTTTTTTTTTTTAATTCTTGATAAGCCTTCATTTGACCACAATCTCACCTGATGTAAAGTGAAGATGTGGTCTAAGATGGGACATGAAGACCTAGAAGATAGATGGCTTCTCCAGGCCACATTACGAAACACGAAAAATCGCTTCACGCACTGGCCCAGCCCTGATGGTGGGACAAGCCGCGGCCGAAGCCAGAGACTGTTCTTAGCACCACCCGGAGGTCACGTGTAAGGATTTAGAGGGTTATCACTTTACTGACGTGAGCAGACAAAACCTCCAAAAGTCGGTTAAAAAGATCAAGAATCACAACGATTGCCAGCAGTAGAATAAATAAACAATTACACCATTGATGAAATTGTTTTTTTTTTTCAATGCAATTTATTTTTTATTCATTAATACCATAAAATCTTAAATTTCGTCATAGAATATTAGTAAAAACGCCACAGAATATAGTATACATTTCTCAATGACAAGGAATATTTTTACATTCATCGTTACGAGACAGCGCTTAACGAAAGCGGCCCCTGGCCAAGTGAGATAAATTGCCGAAAAGCGGGAACAGTAACAGCTAACTAGGGTGCGTTCACAGCCGCGTCATATGCCAACAGGATTATTTTGTGTTTTATGGATTTACCCGCGGGAACAACTTAGATGATTCCCTTTTTTTAGCCTATAGCCTTCCTCGAATAATAAGCTATCTAACAGCGAAATCGCGTTCAAACAAACAAACTCTGTAGCTTTATAATATAAGTATAGATAAGCCGAGTTCCCGGCTGGTTTTTAGTAAACGAGTGGAGTCTATAAATAATAGTAATATTTATCACAGTTTATATTACTCATAGATATAGAAAGTTTTATGGGTTATCCATTTCTTTTAGTCATTCATGTTTTTGAACATTTCTTCAAATTTCAAAATGTGGTTGGCCGTTGGTAAAATGTCTTAAAATGACTCGTAAAACCAATATTGAATTTAAATAATAAATCATACCATTTTTACTCAAAGGTTAAATACCAGGACTGCATAAATCATGAGAGTTTTATGTGACCCGTAATTTTTACTATGATTTTACGTACCCTTACATCCGCTCTCGTTCTGCTGTCCTGGTACCTGATATCGATTTTGCTGTTCTAATATTCGGCTGCTGACTATATAGAATAAGAAGAGGCGAACTTACACATACATTATTCACATTCGATTTTGTTTCGTGGCAAACAAACAATAACCCAAGTAAAATACTTAGGAATAAAACTGACTTTATATTAACACAGAATCAGTGTGTAAGCATACTAAAAGTAAAACCGAAAAGTCCTGCGAGATCGGCGTGGAATTGTAACAAGTGTGCACAATTGTTTGAATTCCCGTTGCGCTGAGCGTTTCGAATCTCGACGATTTACTGATATTTTCGGGCATGGCTCCCTCAGCGACAATTTAGAATATGAGTAGATCTACCTGGATAAAGATCGTCTAATAATAGATATTATGTTTGAAAGTTAGCCCTGTGAGCTCACTTTTACTCCACCACAAACATTTTCCCAAATGGACATAAGAAGATGTCTTTTCTTGTTAGTATAATTTTACATTTTAGAGATTCAATACCAATATAAGTCAGATGCCCAATGAGATCAGAATAGAACTGAAAAGCAGAAAACTAGCCGTCAATCCATGGCTGGCTAATATTATTAGCCAGCCATGGATGACTTATATTGGTATTGAATCTCTAAAATGTACCACAATTTTTTAACGTGGAACACATTTATGGTCGAACAAAATATTCAACCGCAAACCTTATATTGAAAACCACTGCGCTCACTGATATTACAGAAAATATTTATACCTATTCCTTTAAGCAAAAAAAGATAAGAAGAGTCTGTGGCGTTGGATAATAGAGCTTTGAAAACATGAACATCAACGCTCTAGTATGATGATTAGTTTAGAATAGAAGGGAGACTTAAGTCCAATAACGGATTTTGTACGCCTGAAAAGAAACATGAACAATATCTCGTATCTCGGGTAAAGATGTTTCCTCTCCGCGCAAGCTTACTGGCAGTAGGTGAGCATTTGCGGTACAACTTAGCGCCTACCACTCCTCGCAGCTCCTTCAAGATCCACGTTAAACTCAGCTCAAAACACGAAACAACTCCCAACAAAAGGAAGAAAACAACAAAACAGCATTATTGTAAACTTGAAAGCGTCGCGAAACAAAAAGGAAGCAGCGGGGACGAACAAAATCAATATTTATTTTCACTTCGCTACCTGTTCCGAGTCCCACCCTGTTTGCTAACGAGCTGCAACCTGGGATGGCATAATTAGGGACGAATTCTACTGTTTAATGTCCAGAAAGATTCCCTCGTTTACCAGATACGTAAATGGAAATATCTGAATTGCTGGAGTATTGTGAAGACGTCTTACGATGTTGTTCTAAAGTGGGTTGGACTTAGGTTGTTATAGAGATAACTTCTGAGGGGGGATAAATTGATTTGTCACGAGGAAGGATATAGAGTTTTCACTAGCGCCATCCGATTTGGCATCTGCTGTAGTCGATATTGCTTAGCAGACTACACGATATTGTAATCTGTAGAGTAATTTTATACATATGTCGCCCTAAGCATTGCATTATTAAAAGCGTAAAATCGAAATCGCCGTGACGTCGTGTATCTTTATTTTACACTTTACTGAAACGTCATAAAACTCGCTCAAACTCTGAAGTAGAAAGACCAAACTTCAGCAGTGAAAATATTAAAGTGAATTGACTTTCAGCTTACAGGTGAGTTTATTAGTTCCCCTTTCAGATTATATCTACGATCAAAGCTGCTTTAGCACTTTCGAACGATTGTACTCCCAATGGCTTTTATTAGCACACATTTATTTTATAACTGCACTTGCGCGGTCACTGACGTCTATATTTCAGAACTCGTATCAGTAGATCTACTCGCATTTTAGTTTTCGGTCCGTTGAAGTTGAAGGTTGAATTATCGGATGGATTTATGGTACGCTGTGATGTCTAATTTTTTTTATAAAGGCAGAGAAAGGCAATGGCGAAATGGCATGTACTCTATACAAATATTATGATGGTGAAGGCTTTGTTTGCTTGATTGTAAATCTGTTTGATTAACAGATTTACAATCAAGCAAACAATAAAATATTCAAATCGGGCTCCCGAGATTAGCTCGGGAGCCCGATTTGAATATTTTTTCTACTGTCAGATAGCATATTTATCGAGGAATATAGTCCGGAAAAATCCATAAAAGACGAACAACGCCGTGAAAAGCTAGTTTCAATATAAAATAAATTTAAAATAAAATAAAAAGATACGTATGAGATGGACTCATACATCAAGGGTTCCGTGTAATTGTAATAAAATAAATAAAAAAAAATAGTTCTAAAAGATGCTAACTTTGAAGTTTCTCTCACGCAATCTATTCAGTTCATAGGAAAATATTAGAAACCTCATTATGAATTTATAAGAAACGTCATTATTAATAATTAAAAAAGGAACTAGGAACACCACACAAGTGGATGTAAAGAAAAAAAAATTGTTTCATTTCCTAGTATGGAGCACCCCAAAATGTATTCTATTAATATCTTAATTTTTGTGAAAATCTTAATTCTGTTCACAGAATACCTAAACCATTACCTAGTTTCAACAGTTTAGTTCTTATTCTTTCGGAAATTCTTATTCTGCGTCATACGGACGGGCAGACAGACCATTATATTTTATGTTATTTAAGCCTTTATTTTACCACAATCTCACCTGACATGACATGACAAGGACCATGACAGACAAATCCATAAGGCGAATCCATTTATTGCCATTTGGCTTAGATTTTATTAATAATGTATACGTCATACCTACCACATTAACGTCTATGTATATTAATTAAATAATATACCAAAACTGCGACATAATATAAAAATAAATAAATACAATAATAAGTTTAATAGAACCCTTAAAAACTTTGGTAATCGTTTATAATCCAATTTATACTTACAACAGCAACTAGTGATGCAAACTCGCAGTAACTCTGACTTGCCGAAAAATAACTAGCTGATAGATCGTTAGTTCAAAGTGATCGCGCCCTCGAATAACAAAAACCGGGCTACTACAAAAGCGCTGCGTCACGCTGACAAGTGAGGCCCAACCTAACCTAAGTCCAAGTATGTGATTCAGAAGTCAGCTTTTAAAAGTTCCATTCACTCGGTCACCCGGGACCCATTCATTCACTAGCCATTCACTTTGAATAGCTAACTTTAATTTCTAGCGAATTCTCGCTTTACAATTAGCAATGTGCAGTGTAAATTGTAGTTACTTAGTGGCGCTGAAATACTGGTAGCTGTGATAAGCCTTGGAATTAAATGTACTTATATTCCTGTTCGCTCTTTTAATCCGATTCTGTGTGGAGTTGATTTAATCAGGCAAAAACGTGGTTGGATATGTGTCCAGAGTTCATTTTGCTTTATGTAAACTTAAGTTTAAACTTCCATTGAGTATATTTACTCTTGAGAGTATTTGCAGGGATCTCAAATCTAGTCTAATATGTTTTTACATAATACAACAGGTAATTTCAATTACTTTTAATCGTTTTCATATAAAATAGTAAATATAATTATGTTTAACTATATTTGTTTTAATTCATAAGTTTATTAAACAGCAAATGTTAGAAAACGCCACAGTTTCCTTATCATCATCATCATCGCCCTATTAACGTTCCCACTGCTGGGACAGATAGTCAGATAGTCAATTTATTGGTAAAAATCATGTTTACAAGTCACTTTTTAAATTATATAGTAACAAATTATACAGACTTACATTTAGTAGTTAACTATACTAATAAATAATATTAAAAATTAAAAAATGTCACAATTAAAATAAAATAAAAATCAACACAAATAATTTACAATACAACAGATGTAATTTTTTTGTATGTCATAATAAGTTTACAGTTTGTTTTCGAGAAATTCCTCGACCTTATAGAACGCCTTTTCAATGAGCCATACAGGGCCACACAGGGACTTCTCTCTTGACGAGAGAGATTAGGCCTTAATTCACCACGCTGGCCAAGTGCGGGTTGGTGAATGTCACATGTCCTTCATACTCTTTAAAGTTCTCAGAACATGCCGGTTTCCTCACGATGTTTGCCTTCACCGTTAAAGCACGTGTTTACAGCGCACATAAATTTCTCAAGAAGTAAAATCCAGAGGTGCGAGGCGGGGTTTGAACCCACGACCTTCGGAATGAAAGTCGAGAGTCCTCCCACTTAGCCAACACGGCTTTTTTTCACACACAGTTTCCTTATAGAATATGGAAAACCTTCAAAACGCAAATTACGGCATTACATTAGCAATTTTGTAAAAATAAAACTAGTCAGCAAAAAGGGTTAAAACTTTTAACATACTCAAGCAAAAACTCCTAAAGTAATTCCTGTATCACATACTAAATGAAAATGTTTGAGGTCCTTGCTCTATGACGCTCTACCTTTCAATAACAAGCTCGGCCCAGCTCGAGGGCTCTCGCTAATTCCCTTGTAATTAATTTAGAGAGGGTACCACGTATAGTGGAACCACACACACTGCGTTGATGCGGATATGGTATTTTATTCGACCACAGATTAATAACATTCACTCTTTAGTTTATACTCTGTTCCATGATAAATTAGAGATTGTCGCGCCAACTGTAGAAACCACGAATAATTTACGAATTTTACGGATGTTATTTTGTTTGACCATAGATTTATAGAGACCATTATTGTTTACAGAGATTTAGAGAGACTAGATTTATTAGTGCTCTGTTTCAAGTACAACTTTGTACTTCTTCTTCTTTTAATAGATGGCGTTCGTGACTGGCTATACAACTTTGTAATTTAGACGCCAAGAAAAGTGAACGATTGTGACAATAGAGAAATTGACATTACGTCAAAGAAAAATATTGGTTTTAAATGATAACGAGGACGCAAAATGGTGTTCAACTGAGTAACATCTTTTTCACTTTATAATTTTATTTAACTTGACACTGGCAAATTGTCGCTTCAAGCGCAAAGTCCAATTACAAGAAACTGAACTGAACTGAAATGATAACGATTCCGTTACTAGAAATGAGCATTATCATAGCAGATTTCTAAAATCTATTCATGGTTTTTTTGAATTGAATGGGCTGTAACGACAACCTATATACAAAACACAAGCGCTTTATTAAATATTGTTTATGTTGAGTGTAGTTTCAGTTAGATTATTTAGTTAAACATTTCACTTTTTGTATCCAATTTATCATGAAAAAGGTAACCCATACGAACTTGCCTTATCTCTGTTGGCAATTCTAAACCTATTGCACTCTTAAACTCGTCTCTTTAAGGTTGACTTTTGAGTGAAACCAACAGCATCCAACATTAATTTGATCATGCCTTGGTACGTGATATGGGCTTTGTAAAATTGCTTGTAAAGTTTAAAATTGTTATCATGAAGGAGTTTTGGAAGAGTAAACAAATTAGTTTAAAGCCCTAAGAAAATTTAACTTCCTAACAAGGTTTTCCATCAACCCCTAATTTGTGTTTATTAGAACAGCGTGTAATTAGAGGTCTTTTCTCAGCAGAGGGACTTCTGACTTTCTTGTTAGTAACATGTTTGTGATGACTGCTCATTTATGTTATACCTTATTATCAAAAAAGTACTATTTATTTTTATCATAGGTATATTAAAAGAAGGGAAAACCTTTTCATTTCTTAAGAAATTGCAACGGGAATAAAATGGATTTGCGGTGAAATTTCATTCAAAAATAAGGTACTCGCCAAAGATACGGGAGACCGCCGCATATTGCATATTTTTGCATCACGAGGGAATTTCCGATTCGGCATAAATTGCATCTGATTTCTTCAAATAAATACATTCAAATTGCAATGGTTTATGGATTCGTTCGTTCATTCGTTCACATTCGTTCGATACGGTTTATACCGGTATTTTATCGAAGCGTGTTGTAAATCGTATTTATTAATCGTTATAACAAGCTGCATTAATTGTCCGTATGTTAAAATACACAGTTATTATTACGATATGTTTTTGAGAAGTACGATATTGAGACAAACTTTTCGCTGAAAATATGGAGTGCAGTGTTATATGATTAAATGGCAGAGGGATCATTAACCTCCACCAAGCTGTTTATTGAATATATCAAGCCGTGTTGGCAAAGTGGGAGGACACTCGACTTTCATTCCGAAGGTCGTAGGTTCAAACCCCGCCACGCACCTCTGGATTTTTCATCTTGAGACATTTATGTGCGCTTTAAACAGTGCTTTAACGGTGAAGGCAAACATCGTGAGGAAACCGGCATGTTCTGAGAACTTTAAAGAGTTTGAAGGACATGTGACATTCACCAACCCGCACTTGGCCAGCGTGGTGAATTAAGCCCTAATCTCTATCGCCTAGAGAGAAGTCCATGTGTCCCAGCAGTGTGAACGTTGATAGGGTGATGATGATGATGATGAAGCTGTTTATGTAGGTACTGAAGTGACAGTATGCAGTTAAAATTAAATTAGTATTCTCGATTAAAGGTGAGAAGTTATTTTTTCAGTTTTTTTATTTATTTATTAAATAGTTCATACTAATACATCTTATACATATATAAACATTCTGAAAACCTTAAGGGTTCGTTTAGTAAGTGCAATTCTAATCCGAATCTTAATCACTATTAGTGAATTTTATAACTGTATCTAAAATTTGATATCCTGAAGAGATAAAGACTTTATGGTGAATTATTTTTCTCAGAAGCCGCATTGCCAGTGATAATGTCTTCCTCGTTATCGGCTTTAAGGAAATCAGAGCTGCATGGCGGTCTACGGCTATACTTTGGTTGGCTTTATAAGATCGAACCGAATGAGGAGAGTAAATGCGGACTGCAGGGGTAGTTAAATGGATTAGCTCGTCAAAGTGGCAGATTTTAGGTCATATAGTTCGCGAGCCAACAACAAAAAATACTTCCTGATAAAAAATAAAAAATGCCTACTACGTAAGTTTTTCTGGATTCAATTTTGTGACACACTTTTCTCCTTATTGACAAAAAAGTGCCAAGTTGCGCCGCGCTGACCATCCACCCTAGATGGCTAAGAGTCAGCTACTCAACAGAGTCCACATTTTAATTTTTTTATCAGGTAGATGTTTTTACTATCGGCTCCCGGACTAATATGGCACGTTGATTAGGTGGTCTCACAGTGTAATACACACTACTACCAACCGTAACAACTAGAAATCTATGAGAACTATAGTACGTCCAGGCGTCCTACGGCTGTTTCAATATTCGATCGAGAACAATTCGATCAAGTACCTTTTGAAATCATAGAGCAGCATAATCCCACGACCTATTTATCCAAATAAAAGAAATACAAAGCTACCAATCACCAGTATTCATTAGCAGAACAAAGAAAGGCACTGAAGTACACAACAATCGAGACCCAATCGAGTCCGCCTTATTAGATACGTACCGACTTATTCCTCAAACGTGATTTGTTATGAGTGCCGAGGAATGCCGAAAATTCTCGAAGAATGCCGAACCGTGGCGTTTATGATAAAAGGTAATATTTTATTTGCGCGAATGAAATTGATTAATGGCTGAACGAATGAACGATTTACGTCGTTAAATCGAGCGAAAATTTTGGACGGAAGTTTTAATTAAAATAAGAAAAGATTTTGCTTTCTTTAGAATTTAATCTTTGTTTTTTTTTTGTTTGTATTTATTGCAATCGCTGTGATGTGGAATGATTATAAATGCCAAATAAACACAGGTTGAATGGAGGGAGATAATTGGAACAAACTTTAATTATATTCTAATGACATTTTTGGATTAATTAATGTAAAATTTTATAGAGTAATATATATTGTTGTTACTCGTATTTGTAGTATTTGTATTTGATTGACAATTATTCTGACAAACATATAGAAAATTTACCCGACGTATGTCATCCAAATAAAAAAGTTAACTTACGAATCATTAATGCCAAGTCAAATTAAATTTGGAAACACTAGCTTTTAGTTTTAAACTGGGATATTAAGCCTAGGCTTGACACCCCACCCAGCACCCTACGACGGCTACCAGCTTTTATTTTAAAAAGACATGTTACTAGAAAAAGTTGTGACGCAACAAACAAAAAAGTACAAGCTGATTTGAGAACCTCTATTTTGTCAGTCTATAAAATGGGATTCATATACTGAGATTATATTTAGTTCAGATCCGAAAACCAGACAAAGTAACAAACACCATTTATAATACCTACCTACATAATCTAAGTTACGAGAAATTGTTCTACGTAAGAAGCAAGAACAAAAGAAACGACGCGACTTAGCAACTACTGGTACATGATATCTTCAAGGACAGAATAGTTTTCCACTGATTTAGTGCGAGTCTGTTTTTGCCCTATCGAAGCATGTTATTGTCATGAAAGTATAATACGTATCAACGTAATGGAATCTGGAATTTTGGGTGAATGTTAGCAAATCGCCTTTTTGAGTTGTTTTGTCGAACTCGACGGATATTGAGAGATAGGTAGCGGTATTGGGAGAATATGAATAAAATTGTATCTTACTTAACTGTTTATGCATTTTCTTTCGATAAAGAAGTAGGTATACGTATCTAAACGATTGTTTTCCATTAGATATGTTAAGGCTTATGTACTTTTACATAGTAATTACTTGAAATAACCAGTCCATAAAATTAAATGAGGAATTAAATGAGTACTGACGCGTTGCGTTGGTGCAATTGGTGGCGCGTCGGGGCGCTCCCCATCCCGGAGGTTCGATCTTTTTCTACATACAATTTAAAAAAGTTTTAACCTGCAAAGTGAGGTTTATAACTTATTTAAAATCATTAAGATGGTATAGTTACTGTTTTACTTTGTCTACAAGCCCTATTCTAAATCTTAAACGTTGTAATGTGTTTTGTGTAAGTATCTAATAATAAAATTATTCATTTACATTTTCTTCCAATCTATATTATTAAGCTGAAATTATTAAGCTTGTTTTCTTGTTCTTGTTTGAAAAGTCCTTTCAGTGTTATATAGCCGATTTATCAAGGAATGCTTTTTACCACGGGCAAAGTCATCCTTCCCGGAAAATCCACAAAAGACGAACAACGCCGTGGTGTTTCAAGCAATTCATTAATATTGTAGTACCATTAATTCGTTTATTAAAAGCCCCTCCGTTTAAGAAGCAACTGTAACATGTCTGAAGCAGTTACTATCAGTGAACAACAAAACGAAAACCATTTCCACTCCAGTGAGTAATAAACTAGCAGCTAAGTGGGAAAACACAATGATCCGTAACAATGGATTGTTGTAAGTTGTTTAACAACTCTATTCCAACTTATAATTGAATGAAAACTTGCAGCGCGCTTAGTTTGGGACACGAATTACGAGTTACAATAAGCCGTGTGAATCACACCTTTCATGATACATGGGCTCAAAACTGATATATTGAAGTTAGCTATTATGTGTACATTATTATTATCTACAGTAAAGACCGTAATTGTCGCCTGCAATATCTAAGTTAAGAGTTGCAATATTGAAGTTAAGAGTTAGTGCTGGGCCCCAAGCCCCGTGTATGTGGATTTTACCGTAGGTAATAGTATGTTCCCTCCTCTATCAGGCTTATTCTAAAAATCGAGTTCGCTTTGCCTTCATGAACTGTCATAAGATTTTTTTGAAACATTTAATATTCCTTTGATTGGCGTCCTTAAGCAAGGACGCCAATCAAAGGAATAAACTCTTAAGAAATGAACTCTTAAGATATAAATAAATATTTCCGGACAATCCACACAGCAACATCTAGCCTCGTGGTAAGCTCTTAGCTTGTGTTACGGGTACTAGACATCTGATATACTTAATATAATATACATACATTCATAGATTTTACTATACATATTAAACACCCAGACCAAGGAGAAAGTGCGTGCAGAACATACAAACACTTGACCCCTCGGCGGGAATCGAACCCGCTACCTCTTGAAAGAAAGAAAGAAGAAAGAAAAATATTTATTATTACACAATACAATTACTAAAACAATAACAACAAACTTAATCTTATAACAACTTCAATATAGGTTAAACCTTAAAACTATTTAAAATTTGTGTAATAAAGGGTCCCTGGCTCAGCATAATGCATCTGCCACAGGGCCCGTAGGAGCACTATGACAGAGCGCTGGTTTTCAGCCAGGGCCCATGAGAGTGGCAACACCACAACTTAAAATTAAAACAAATATCCACAGTAGTATCATGGTAGGTACAGTATCCATAAAGGAGTGCTTAAGGGATCAGAGAAGAGTGATAAGTTGGAGTGTTCAATGATAAGTTCCTTATGTGCTCTATCTTGCTCTTGTTAATATAAATCATTTATCTATCTTTTGCAGAAAACCACTTTAAGTTCCATTCGTATTTGAGTTTATCCCGCACATAAAGACAGACAGACGTGGTACTTTTGGGGACTTTAATTTATAATTATGAATACACAAACAAGAGCCACGGGATAGTTATTGCTGTATGGGTTGTTTAGGAAAATGTGTTTAATATCCGCGTCTACTGGCCCGATATTAAAAATACTGTCACTACTGTATATAACTTATTTATCTTGGGTTATAAAGTAAAAAAACACGGCAAGATGCCGAGGGAAAATAGTTTAAAACAGGTGCAACACCATATCGAATAAAATACCTTACTCTGCTTTTGTTGTCGATTTTGATTCTCATTATATATACTTTGTTTTTCTTTATCAAGCACAATATTAGTTCATTAAGTCATCTAACTCTTAAAACTTAAATTGATAAGCAAAAACTTAATACATCCACTGAGCATTCATTATTTTAATCTTATGCATACCGCTTTAAACTTTGTGGCGGAATTATCAAGTAAATAATTCATTTATCGAAGACGTTGAAGGTACAAGTTTGGTGAGCTCCTACATTTTTAATCGCGGCTTAAAGGTTTTTGGGCGAAAACCAATTTCAAGGCACGTCCATTAATTTGCTCGTTTATCTTTAATTGCTGAGGGAAGTAATGTTTATTGTTTGTCATTCTAATGTGATTGTAGGACGCGAAGTTTGAGCTGATTGCTGCGAACGGCATTAGGCTACAACCCACTGATGTAAGAGAGACGAAGTTGTTTAACTGAGATTGCAATCATGCATTTATTTCACAGAGTTCTTTTGAAAAACGATAGCACTGCGATTGTAGTAAGCAGTTATCTGTTTAATTATTAATATTAATTGCCATGTTCTGAGAACTTTAAAGAGTTTGAAGGACATGTGACATTCACCAACCCGCACTTGGCCAGCGTGGTGAATTAAGGCCTAATCTCTCTCGTCAAGAGAGAAGTCCCTGTGTCCCAGCGGTGGGAACGTTAATAGGGTGATGATGATGTTATGTTCCCGATTAATAATATCACCTTGGTTTTCAAAATCATACATTTAGTTCAGATCTAAGTATATCTTTGTTGTTTATCATGTTATTATTATTTTAGATGCGATATGATACATAATCAACGAAAGACATGCAAATCTACCCAAAACCAAAATATTTTAATTAAATACACAATTTCGCATAATCCTTGCCATAATTACGATAAGAAATGTATGCGCGCGTGTCAGTTGGCTGTGATCTTAACGTAGGAAACAGTTTGGAAGTAGAAAGCTGTTAAAAAGCAATTTAAAGCCAGCACCGACTGCGGCTAACGAATGTGCCAGAATAAACGCTGCTAATTGTAATTTGAAACTCTCGGGCACATTCCTTCTAGTTATTACAAGCTGAGAATCTTTTCGTATTAATTAGACAACTTGGCTTTTTAGCTTAAGTTTTGTGGAAAGCTTGAGATAATTTTTACTGGAAAGGTTTTTTCATTATGAATTTTTGCTAATATTATTATTAGCACACTGCCCCATATTTTGAAATACCTATATACAGCTAAATAAATTAAAAAGTCACTTTAAAACACAGACAGAGGAGGTTTTATAAAATAAAGTAAACAGACTTCCCAAAAAACAGGATACTAATATTTTAAAAGCGAAAGTAACTCTGTCTGTCCATGTCTCTTATACGCAAAAACTACTGAAAGTTTTTGCGTACATAGATTTTCTAGAGCCTGAGAAAGGATATAGGCTACTATTTACTATAACACGAACACATTTTAAACACCGTAAACACAAATTGACAG
This sequence comes from Gymnoscelis rufifasciata, assembly GCA_929108375.1. Classification (NCBI taxonomy): domain Eukaryota; kingdom Metazoa; phylum Arthropoda; class Insecta; order Lepidoptera; family Geometridae; genus Gymnoscelis; species Gymnoscelis rufifasciata. The sequence goes on from OV815303.1 coordinate 16,118,339, forward strand.
ATGTATGTATGTACAATAGCTATTAAATCGTCCGAAGCTTATAAAATTCACTTTCCTCTACAATCGTGGACATGTGCCAAATTGGGCATGGCAGTGTCAGTGTCAATGTTTTTGTGCCAATTCTGGCCGGATCAATTGTTGCTTGGGTAATTAGAACTGAACTGAATTAACATGTAAAAGCGATGGGTGGTCGCTTTAAATTAAACAAAAACCTTTCCCATAAATTCAATCAATTTTTTACTTTAATAGCAACATAATATATTTTCTCAATGTGCTCTTAAATTCTTTTTTTTTTTTTGTAAAATTATTAATTAACTCTCAGATGGATAAAGGTACTCTCAAAATAAGATTAATATTATCACAAGTACAGCGACAAAAAGTAAAGACTGAAGATCAGGGTAGACCGCTTTGTTTGCCAACTGCCATCTTGTAGTGATTTTGCTTACAATTCTTGGCTCATGAAATACATACAAATCTTTAGTTCCTAACTTAACATATGATTTACAACGAAACGGTATATATCAAAAATCTTTAAATCGTGATAAATGCTCATTTTGTCACGTTCATCACGTTAAAAATATTAAATAAATCTAGGTATTTTTCTAGATTTTGCTATACATTTTATACACTTACTGAAGCGAGGCACAAAACTCGTACTAGCGGTAAACAATATCGATTTCGGCTTTTTGGTCCCTTTCTCAGCTTAATCTTACTTAACCCGATATGAAACAAGCCACCACTTTACCCAACTTTTCAATCTTCGAGTAACTTATAATGCAAGCCGCAAAGCTGAAGTCGCCTTTGTATCGAAACTACCAACTAAATAAGGTTTCAAGATTTAGATGCTGTAATCTCTACCTACTTACTGTAGCGGGATAAGGGCTGTGGCTAGGGCTTAAGGGATAATTAAGGGCTGCTAACGTGGTTTATAGTATTCAACAATTCGATTCTGTTGTCTGCTAGTTGGCATAGTCATAATAACAGGATTAAGATATTAAATTCATATGATAAGGAACTGATAGTATTAGGGTAAAAATATCGTATTGTTGAATTGACAAAAAGGGAATAGAAACTTCGTTTTCAATATTAATAGGTGGTAAATGTTTTCTAGTACCTATCTTTTAAGTCTACTGATTATCTTCAAACTGATAACTCCTCATAGAATGAATAAAGAGGTGACCTATGTGGAGCAGTGGACTTTCTACAGCCGAGGTGATTGTGATAACAAATCATTTTAACAATTAATACAGCATATTATTATTTTTGTAACTTTTAAGTGCGTTGGCCTGTCCATGGAATCTTCTGCGTTCCATTGTAAAACTGTTTGGTATAGTGTTCACTCAGAAATGTCATTGAATGTATATATTTGCTATGTATACAGCTTGGCTACGTTACGGGCACTAACGGGTACATGAATAATCTAAACCGAAACAGATTAATTAGTGGTGATGTGTCTAATAACGGCCCATAATTAAATTAGTAGCAGACCAGGATGTCAGTTCGATGGGTAATGGCGTTTTACTAGCTTCCGGAGTCTTTTGTTGTCTATGGAATTCTATGTGTTCTTTTCTGATTCTCTTTAGAAATATAAGAAATAAAATATTACATGTTTATTACCAGTGGTTTTTAAGCTATCGTCGTCCGATTAAATTGAACTGTTCTTCACATCGACTGCCAATATAAATTATTTTTGAGCTTCAGAAGTAAAATATACATATGCAAATATCACTTTAACAAATCAATCCGAGAGGTTTAGGTATGGGCTTATTACATGAGGTCTGCCAAAACGCTTTAAGCCATCGATTGTCGTTGGTTCTCAAAAAATGCAAGTTATAATTCTAACAAAAACAAAACTGTTACCTGAAAATCTATGAAATTAATCATTGGCAAGGCCCGTGTTTTGCACACATTATTTCAATAATTTGTTTTCCGGAATCTTGAAATTGAACCACGAAAAACTGTTCACATTTCCTTAAAATAGATGGTATTTGCAAATTGAAAATGGGATTAAAGGAGCTTTTGGAAAAGTAAATTTAAAAAGGAATAAGATTTGCTAAAGGGCTGAGAGGCCGTTATCCTGTATAGGCCTATATAGGCAGTAAATTAAGGGGAGGGTTTTGGGGCAGTACCAGTAAATTCGAGAGCATCGTAAATATCGCAGGATCGCCCTTAACCTGGCCAGCCGGATGGAAGCTGGTAGTAAGCACATAAACCTCCTATGTGCCTGTAGCAGCCATTGTGGGAGCGAACTACAGTAAGTGTATAAACAAGGAAAATCATTCTGTGGTAGTTGTTAAGAGCTCTGTCGGTTGCCAAGTTCCAATGAGTGCTCTCTATAAATCTGGCCTAATCTTGGAATAACATGAAAAACTCTGCGTTTGCAGGATTTAAATTTAATTTTTAATTTTTTTTTATGCAGAAAAAGATTAAGACACTTCCGTTACCTGTGCGCGCTAAGGTTACGGATTTGTCTTAATCTTTTTCTACATAAAAAAAAAATAGTTTCACCTGCAAAGTGAGGTTTATCATTTATTAAAAATATTCAATAATTGAAATTAAATTATTAAAAAAAACAAAAATGCAAGATATTTTAAAAAGAAACCTTAAGGAGTGGAAGAAGTATAGCTAATATTGTCTTACACAAAAACGCAACAATAACACGTTATAAAATGCTTACAAATAACACTGTCTTTTGTTTTTTCACAATCGCTTTCTACACACCGTTAGGAGCACTCAAAACTTTATATGATTAATGATCGCACATCCATTGAGAACGCCGCAAAAACATGTCCCTAGTGTTCGAAAGCGGACAATTTTCTCTCGCGTCGATACATTTTTCAGCTGGCTACTCTGACCTAACTGAAGTACAAAACATACCACAACATAAATCTCTGTCGAAACCAATTAACTTTCGACCGCTGGTTAAACAAAAACAATGCACGTTTTTTGGCAATTTGACAATTAATGGTTCGTATACGAATATATACCGTGAATTTAGTAGAAACTAAGAAATGATTTTTTTTTATGAATATTTTGTGAATCTGTTAAGATTGAATAAGATTCTGTCAGTATAATTGCAAAGTTAAAATGAATAAAATACTTTAAAGCTGAAAACTACTAACTAATACCTAATAAATAACATAGTTATTTGCTGGTCTAGTTTCGCTCGAATGAAACCTGCACATTTAATCACTGCAGCTCGTGTATTACTTGATGAATTAGCAAGTTAACCAAAATGCCGCTGGCAACATTCGTTAATACATAAATCAAGTAGCTAACGTTGGTAACTCTGTGATTTGCTGTTCATTCGTGGTTCGTGTCCGGTGCCAATAATTTGCCGCTGAATTTCAATTGAATTGCTATAAAACAGGTATTTATCATCTGTAACATTTTGCGTTATAAATATTTTTTTCATTTTTAAACAAAGCACTCTTAAATCTGTTTAGAAAAACGCTTTATATAAGTTATTTGATTTACATATTATGTTTGTGAGAATTTTTTTTATAAACTTTTATATTACAGTGTGCTAAAATTTTTTATGAATTAATAACATTGGATAGATCATCCTCTTCAATATATCATCTTTAGATGAAGATAAAACTGTTATACTTTTGTTGATTGTTAAATTTTTCGTTGAAAAGAACAGCATAACCGTTTATACGAACTTTTCATAAGACATCAAGAAAATTGAAGAACGCCCATCTGTGAGATATCATACACAGATTTCTTCTATAATTATAAATGTAAAAGTAATACTCCGGCTCTTTAACTTTATTACTATTTTGTACAAAGATAATAATCAGCCAAGTCCTAGATTATGCTAGGTACTTTTAATCCCATTGGAAAAAGAGGGGTGTTATAAGTTTGGCGTATCTGTCCGACTATGGCATCATATGGATGAAGTGATTATATTTTAGTTTTTTTTTGTATTAGAGGTAATTTACATGAAAGTGTTTAGAGACATGTTTGCTGAAACCCGGTTGAGTCGATAAAAGTTATCGAGGCTAAACGTGGAGCAGAATAACCGAATGTCTGAAAATATATTCGAGCGGGGTCTCAAATGAAAACACATTACAAAATAATATAATTTTTAGTCTTATGGGACAAAGGTTTTGAAATCGGTTATTTTTTTTAATTAAAATTAAGACTATTATTTCAGATAAATTATAACTAGGATACCTATACAGGCAGGCAAAATCGTGGTCAGAGAGCTTCTAAATCCATAAATAAAAAATACCCAATATAAACCAAAGCGCTAATTTCTTTAACCCATTGTGTACATTTTAGAGAGCTGTATTAGCCGTCACCCGCCCACCGCACTTTGAAGGATCACTTGCTAGAGATTTAGGTGGTTTCGCCGGCTTAAAAGAGATCCATCATTTTCGACCCATTAACGTCTGCGGTCGCGCGGCTCACTACATTCCCAGCTAAGCAGTTATATTTCTAGGCAATATATTTTTAGTTGTAGCTTATAAAGTTAGCTTTTATGTAAGCCTAAACTGATTTTGAATCGATTATTTTAATCCTGTAAGATTCACTTCAAATCACGGCAGTTACTGGCTGAAAATGTTGTAGTTGGATTTTATTGAAACAAATAAATCTTAAAGGTTATGAAAACCTAGTCACAAAATTCAGTTATATTTAAAAGCCAGATTAAATCTTTTCCGTATAAAACTACACATTAGGAACGGCTTTGCATACTTTTGAATTAAAATTATTTAAATACTCATTACAGCAGCAATTAAAAATGGAAATTCGATTGGAATAGAAACTGTACATATATTCCGAATGATAGAAAGAAATCATCCTATTTAGATACATAGTTTCGTATTCTCTGCGGTGATTCATCATTTTCGTGCCATTACGTAGCCTCGTCACCTACATTCGCTATTGATGGCCGCCATTTATATTTAGTTATTGTACCTCCCTGCAGGGAGGTAGCTAGGGCACGCATGGGTCATTGGCTAATTAAGCTACACACTTTTATTTTAACTAGCTCTTGCATTTTCAAATAGCTTATATCCTTTACCTGTGTAATTATTTTTATAGCCGTCTTAGTTTATAGCATTTTAATTTCTTTATGTTCTAACAAAGTGTCAAACACCACTTTTCGTTCACATTTCGCTAGAAACCTGGACAAGGGCCTTACTTCGTCTTAATTTTTTCTTCTCAAATTATAATTTTATGTTCTTGTATATCATGTATCGATGTTTAATGTTAAAACGCGTATTGTATGCACTTGATTATGGTTAGTGTGGGGGCAAACATTTTTTTATGGTATTTACATAAATAATTATAATGTCAGGATTACTTTCAGGATTGGAGTGGAAAAATGTTATTTCACACGCATTTAAGAACTGTGTTGTGACCCTTTTTATTTATGATTTAAAAAATATGAATACTACTACTTTTATAAATATTTATCCACTTTCACAGTCGAATCAAACTAATTGCACGGACAGTGTTTTGATCAATTACCTATCAAGCTGGAATATGTGGTTGGAAACAGAGTTATTACAGATACAATTTTTTACTTTTAAGAATTCTCCTGATATAATATATTTGTTAAAAATATATAATCTTACAACCTAAGATATGTCCTAACTCCCTCTCTGCCCTATTCTTGGTTATCGTTCCCGCTCATTGGCCGTGTTTCTTTGTATACAGGTGTGAAGATACTCTATCTTATCTTGAACGAAGGGCCGAAACGATCTGAAATACTGCTTTGTACGACGTATCGTTCATTCTGAGTGAATGAATGAGTGAGTGACATCGATTTTGATTGTCGATGCGTACATTGTGTGGTTGTTGCTAATGTCTGAAGGTGAATGAGATTCGTATTGTACGGCTCGCATTGTTTGAACGTTAGGCAACTGGGAATTTCGGCAAACAATAAATGTAAGGTACTTTAATGAAATTACTTGGGTGGCGTAAATCAAGTTGAGAAAAGTTGGTTTAGGGTAATGCGTCGTATCTTCATTTAGTAATTACAATATAACTTAAAGTGCGCAAGTAGAATTTCTTTGCCATTTCAATGAGACAAATAAAATCTAGATATCGAATCGTTGCATTCGTAGATCGCTACGAAGCTCATAGTTTTGCTACGGCGTAGCACCGTAGCAACTTCAGTGCTACGAATGTAAGAAAACCAGATAAGTGATTTTTTTTTCCTTCTATTAAAAAACGATTAAAACAGTTTCAAATTTTGTAAGCCTAACGATTTCGCTACGAAATAAACTTGAACGCTTCGAGTAACAGAAGATATTGAAAAATAATTGAAGAATAAATACAAGTAAAAATGTTTACCCCAAGGAGTGTTGTGCGAGCTAAGTGACCTAGACTAGGACATTTTTATTGGTACTAGATGTAAGCTGTTTATCTACTGTTATCTGCAAATAGAATCTAGTGCTTAGTGCAGGATCTACGGTTAGACTTAACAATACCTTTAACCATTAAGTAAAATTTGGGTCGCATTTATCTCTTACTTTAGTTTTGGTTAGAAAACATGCTTAACCTAGCATCTAGAAATAAGTTTATATAATTATAAGTTACTAATTTTTTTATTAAATATCGTTGTTTTAATTACTTATTTACTTCAAACACTTGTATTTGAAATGAAATATATTGCTATATACTGTTTAAGTCATTGCTGGATACAAGATACTATATCCATTTAAAAGAGAAGCGAAGGATATAGATAGGTAGATGTAAATTTAATGAGATGGATGCTCTCAATATTAATGCAGACATAATGTATTCCACTCAGCAACCTACTGACATATTGATAAGTGAAGGTGGAAATTCTTGAGATATTCCGCAGGATTCGAGCGTTCGTGGCAGAATTTTCAGTCAAATTTATGAATTATTAATTTTCATTACGATTATTTCACTTGGGTTAATGAATTGTGATTGTAAGTTAAAAAGTGCGGTTTTGAGATATCCCTTTTCTATTTATTCATGATTTGAGTGGTATTAATACGAGGATTTTATGGGCATATAATGACCTGCTCTTTGGATATCTTGCAATTGAGATGATTATACAGGATGTCAAATCTATTATGTTAGATAAGTTAGTAGATTTGACATGCGTTAATGTTTTTTTTAAATGTTTTATTATGATACAATTGTATTAAGGTGTTAATATAATGTTAAAGTCATAGATTTATAAAAGTAAAGACTTAAGTCACGTTTTTAAATTCCTTAGGCGTTAGAATCAAGCTTGATTGCTCTTCTAAGAATGAAATGAGGGTTTTCGATTGCCGTCTGTAATTGGATTCCCGAGGGCAGAGGGAATTAACCTGGCACGTGCCACAGACAATAAACATAGATATCGAGGGCAAACGGCTCCGATTCCCGGCGGTATGCGCTCAACCTTATCTTCGAGAGCAGCCATGGGGCCGCCGTACGTATCTACCGATAGAAGATTGACTCGTTATACGTATTGTCTGTATCATAACTGACCCAGTTAAAGATTGTGTATCAGAATATCAAAGATGGATGCGGACGGCGAGCGGGGCCATTAAAGGAGTAACCTGGATCGAGACGCCTCGTAAAATTCCCACGTTGGCTAACGTGCTCCGTAACCAAATCATTACCATTACCGCAAGTACGTTCGTATTGCCTCGTAAAGGCTGACTTTTTTCGCTTTTTACGAGGACGTATCCGACTTAGGGCCAACACGTGGACCGAGTCGGAGGATGCGATCCGGCCGGGGCTGCGGCGGACCGTTACCTGGGGCTCCACCGGGCACTCACAACACGTCAACCTCACCATCGATCCCGGTAAACAAACGGGGGCTCGCGGCCGCCTGTTGCGCGGCGCGGGGGGGGGGGGGAGGGGGCGGCACTCACCGGGCAGGAAGGCCGCGAGCAGCGCCACGGCCGCCAACATCGGGGCCATGCCGGAGCGGCGCGGGCATGCCACGGCTGGGCTGTCGGGGCCCGTGTGCGGCCGCGCGGGGCGCCCGGCGCTCACTGCCGGCGCGCGGCCACGCCCGCTGCCGAGCCGCTGCGCACCTGCGCTCCACGGCGCTCCGCCGCGAGTCGAGCGGTCGCAAGTTTGCGGCGAGCGAGCTGTTGGAGGCGACCGCGCTCGCCCGCTCCGCCCGGGAACTGGGCCGCGCCAAGGTCGCTGCAAGCGCGCGCACCGCCGCCGCCTGCACGCCCGAGCCCTGAGCCCGCCGCCCAAGCGCCCAGCGCCCAAGCGCCTATCTCTCGGCGTCCCTACTTAACGGGATTGTGGTTCATGTCCTTGCTAACAGCAACAAATTTAAGTTTTTTTTATTAATGTGTAATTTTTTTTAGATCCTTGAACAGTATACCTGTATTGGTACATATTAAACAAGGACGAGAGTATCGTTTCATAGATACGTAATTTACAACTTGAGAATATATTGCATTGCGAGTATTATTACTGTATTAATACTTACCATAAAAATATCGAGAAAAAATGTTCTTATCATGTATTCTTTTTTATATGTATGATAAATATTATGGAAAAAAAAACAATAGAAATATAGAGAAAGTTCGCAGTTTCTCTGCATGTTCGCGATTATCTAAATTACTGAACGATTGTTCTATAGTTTTCAACTATAGATAGTGAGATTCAAGAGGGATGTTCATGTCTGCACCTCAAACCTGCAAACTCGGCAGCATCCCCGAAAGTGTTTTAGTTTAACCGATTGAGGGGTTTTAAATTAGACTCTGATTTTATTGTATTGATAACTTAATGAGATTGAATACATGAAGAGCTATAAAGATCGTTTTATTGCATAGATACATAAAGGAAAGAAATAAGACTTCATTGTAAATTGTGTGTTCATCTAATGTAATGCATTTGTTTGATACAATCCAAAATAAGTCTACAATTCAATTTTACAACAGCTTGGCTAGGCTTGTGAAATATAAATAGAAAAAATATTACTATTCTAATAAAATGTATACGCACACGAATTGCTCACATGTGTTGTAACGCCGAACACAAAAAGTCGGCACTTTCGGTATTAAAAGGTAGTTTATAAATTAAGTAATTTACTAAATTGTATAAAATAAATACATATTTTCCGGAAAGTCCACACAACAACCCCTTGGTAAACTCTAAGCTTGTGTTACGGGTACTAGACATCTGATATACTTAATATAATAGGCAAACATATATAGATATTTTTACTATACATATTAAACGGTTGACCAGGACTGATATGCTCATGTTATAATAACTACCTTATATGACAAGCATTTTTTTATTGTAAATGTTAAACTTATAATATAATATTAGTTACCTATAAATAAGAACTCCAAAATTGTAATAACTGATAAAGCTGTGTTGTTCTATTCGCTTCTCAACTCAGTATAAAACATTAAAGCGAGCTGTCAAGACAATGTTATTTCCTTGATATTTTTTGTTTAAACATTTTAGTTTTATTAATTTTAAGTTGACGTGTCCATGTAGACTATGTGCTTCTAAGGAAATAAACGTTTTGACTTTGACTTCGAAACACCCAGACCAATGAGGAAAGTGCTTGCAGAACATCCAAATTAAATTCTTAAAATAATAAATAAATTATCTCTTTTTTTTCGGATAATCCACTCAACAACGTCTAGCCCGTCTTTAACTGCACAGGCTAATGTTGTTTAATATAACTAGCTGACCCCAGCAAACGTTGTTTTGCAAAATGAAAAATAGATAGTAGCCCATTCTCAGACCTACTGAATACGCATATAAAATTTGGTAAAAATCGGTGAAGCCATTTCGGAGGTGAACGGTAACTAACATTGTGACATGGAAATTTTATATATTAGACAATAGCACAACCACTTTTTTACCAATCTTTTTGAAAGCTATCTGAAATCTTTTTGAATAGCTTTCAAAAAGAGTGTAGACGTGCCGTGCGCTAAGAACGGATTTTAAAGCCAAATAAAATAAATAAATATTTCAGAGCAACTTAAACACCAGGCACAATAAGCACAAGTTAAGGTCTCTGCAGCGTACTCTTACATAAATCTATATTTAAAATTTAAGAAAAACACCCGATTCCAATGCCTTAATTTCCCCTAAAAGTAAAACACCATAATATTTAGTAATGTGCACGCGATGCGCTTTCATTTGATACCCCACTCGAGTATAACTTTTTAAATTATCATGGTTTTTAACAATATTATGATTTAAATCTTGGTTATTCGCCAAGACACGGTCAGTGTAGTGTGTCGTGATCGAGTTGCGTTCGAGAATGAAACAAGTGGTAGTAGCACTAGTGAGTGTCAACCTCGCAATAAAAGACTCAGAAAGAGGGTAGACCGGTTCGTTTGTGAATAACCGTCTGCCCAAATCGCAAAGACAATGACAATTCAGTTGTTTCCGTGATCATGGCGCTTGCAACAGCGTCGAAATATCGGAAAACTCAAAAACCGTCAAATCATGGTATGTTACCCGTTTTAAATCATAATATCCCACTCGAGTATATTTGCAGATTTTTGGTTCTCTTTCCCCACTCTCACCCCCATAACTTTTAAACGGCTCAACCGATTTTCTAAGAACATCCGCGCCAAACTCACCTTTCATCCAAAAATAAACTAAATTGAAATCGCTCCATCCGTTCGGGAGCTATGATGTCCCAGACAGACTGACACACACACAGACAGACACGTCAAACTTATAACACCCCTCTTTTTTGGTCAGGGGTTAAAAATCATTAAATCTAACTTATGTTTTGGGGCCAGAGGTTTTTACAGGACTCTATGCTACATTTATGCAACCAATGCTTCTGAGGAATAAACGCCGCTCTGATATTGTGTGTCGTTCAGTTCCATGCAAAACTGCTGTCGCTGGACGACATTACCATTTCCTAAGTGACCGGTTATATAATAGGATAAACAAAATAATAAATATTTACCCTCTTTCTCTACATAAATGTAAATGTAAGTGCACTGAGTGGCTTCTTTCTGTTTCCTATAATGATGCTGAAGAAATCTTAAAAACCTTAAGCAAGTAATGTACTGTTGCCCAGACTCTCTCGAGACTGGTGTTCTCAGTCACAGTCATAGTCTTTAAATATTCTACAAAATGTTTACATTCAAGCACTTGTCATTATACACACATACACCACAAACAAACACACACACACACACACACATACACCACAAACAAACACACACACACACATACACTCTCACTGACCTCACACATACACACACACACACACACACACAAACACACACTCATACACACACTCATACACACATGCACATAATATACGCTCCCTAGGGTTTTCCTTCACTTTCTTTTTTTTTATTAAGTTATTTTTTTTTGTTATAATTTTTATTGTTAATTTACCTAACATTTATTTCGTACCTTTAGTTAAATTTAATTTTTAAGTCTTATCATAAGGAACTACTTCACATTATTGTCATTGGAGGGGGGCGCTGTCACCGCTACGCAGTTTTTTAACTTTTGCGGTTGTCAACTCTCAAATTGTACCGTATACCATATAATTACTGTTCCCAATAAAGATTTTGAATTTGAATTTTTTTTTGAATGAAATAAGCTCCAATTGAACCATTGTTTAAAATTAAATATAAGAAATGGCTTCGAAAGCAATGTTTCTATCGCCATACATTATACCATACATTTTTAGTATAATCTGATTTTGAATTACAAATGATGATTTGTATTTTGACAATGATTGACATTGTGTATAATTTATTTTCATTAATGAATGGTGTTTCTTAATTTAAAAAATTATATTGTATAATTATATTATTATTTTTGTTGCTATAAAGAAACTTGAAACTTAAGCGTACGAAGTCGCTGGCGCCCACTGTATTTTATATTTCATAACATATTTTATACAGAGAAATGTACTATTGTAGGTAAATTAAGTAAAACAAAAAGGACTGTGCACTTCATTTTACACAAATTATTTACGTTATAGGTACTATGCCAGAACATTAACAGAACAGCTATCCCCCAAATGACAACAGCCACAAATGACATGCATTAAAATTTTATCATCTCGTTTTATTATAATCAGTTAAAACCCAATTGTGTTTTTCGAGGCGTTATGGCGACCTTTGCAGTTGTCCTACTCGGTGAACCCTCGGGCCGCGAATGAACCCGCCAAATCAGTTCGAACAAAACTTTTTGAATTTGTTTAAAAATCGAGCGCTCGATCTTCAATCTGAGCATAGATACTTATTTCTTCAAATAGTTGTGTGCAAAATATAAGACAAAATCTAAATTAAAAAAAAAACCGCAACAAAACCTCAGTTTACATTGAGTAAATAGTCATACTATTTAGTAATTTGCATTTGATACCCCACTTGAGTAAATTTGCAAATATTAACGGGTCAACCGATGTTCATCAAATAAAAACATAAGTCAAAGAAAACTCACGCAAAACTCACCTATCATAAGAAAATCGAAAACTCTTCATTCGTTCGGGAGCTATAATGCCGCAGACAACAGACAGACACTTTAAACTTATAACACCCCTCTTTTTGCATCGGGTTTAAAAAATAGGACCATTTTTGTTTAATGTCGTTCTTAGTCTTTCAATAAATAGCTAAGATACGCACGTTGAGTTAATATTGAGATATATAACGCTTTCATAAATTAAAGTAGGTAACCTGGTGCACTAGTTATTAATAGCAGTGGCCATTTATACAAATTAAAGCAGTAAGTACCCATTATCGTTAAGCTCCCCTTAATCCTGATTAGTTTGGGGTTAGATTATAAAATAGGTTTGTCATTGACACGGATCATTGATTTATTATAACTCCCTTTATATTTCCCGTCATTTGAGAGTTTTCAATAGTTTTCTTCCACATTTACCCAGTTATAGATAACAACCTAAAATATAGAAAGGATTGATATGTAGATGATAACTCTTTATTGTACACCACAAGGTAGCCAGGAGGAGATCGCTTTTAGCGATAATATGTATGGCTATTGATTGCTAGTTTTAAGTTAGTCTTTCAGTATCGGTGTGCAATAAAGAAATTATCTATCTATCTAATATAATACAGTAACAAGACAATACATCGCAGCACAAAGGGCTACCGAATCGCTCTGAGCAATCTCTTCCAGGTTACCTTTGAATGCTGGGTTGCTTTATTCGCTTCTCAACTCAGTATAAAAACTTAAAGCAACTGTCAAGACAATGTTATTTCCTTGATTATTATTCGTTTTTATTAAATTTACTTAAAGTTGACATGTCCATGTATGCCCTGGGCGTCTTAAGGAAATAAACGTTCTGAATTTGGATTGACAGGAAAGAAACAGAACGACGTATACATTGGAAAGGTATAGCAATTCCATTCGAATATAGATTCCAATATTTCGATATAATCCAACCTTCAGAGTTCATGCCTGCTAGATATCGACAACAAACCAGATGAATTCTGAAAACTGCAACTAATTAACTGCTTGTCTTTTTCAAACGTAACGAGATTCATTATAAACAACCTGAATTTCGGGATGACCGCAATATTATGTCGAATAATTTCGGAGCAAGCTTTGACCCCGTCACGCACCTCTGAATTGTTCTTCTTGAAAAATGTACTAATGTACGGTATGTGCGCTTTAAAAAATACGTGCTTTGACGGTGAAGGCAAACATCGTGAAGAAACTAGCATGTTCTGAGAACTTTAAGAAGTTTGATGGATATGTGACATTCACCAACCCGTACTTGGCCAGCGTGGTGAATTAAGGCCTAATCTGTCACGCCAAGGGAGAAGTCCCTGTGTCCCAGCAGTGGGAACGTTAATAGGGTGATGATGAAGCTTTGAATGTTCTGTTTTGAATAATGTAAAGTTATATGCAAGTATTTAGATTCATATAACGGGATATTTACTATGATTGATTGTCTTTTGAGTTTCCGAGACAATCAATCATGGTAAATATCCCGTTATAAATCGAAATAGTAGGTAGCTATTGATAACCATTCAAGAGTTATCTAATAAAATATAATAATAAAAATCATTTATTCAGGTCAAATATTAACTATGCACTTTTTTTTTTTTTAATTTATTTATTTAATAACAATAGTTATCTTACAGTTTTCACCAATTATAACTATCTTAAACTAACTTACAAACTAGTCTTAACTAACAAACTAATAACTAACAAAATAGAGCAAAGACAACAAAAGGAAACTATAATAATTACAACAAATTAAAACTTAAAAAATATCGTATCTCCTTATGAATATAATTATAACTATCATTAAAAATATCCACATGCCGGTGTTCTCGTACAAATGCATTTAATAATAGTGCGCGTTGTGTTGGCGCGTTGTTGTTGTTATATAATAGGATACGATGACACTACCGAAGCTTTACAACTGTGTGGTAGGTGTCAACACCTGACTCCTGGACAAATTATCCTGATTTTACAAACAAATAAATTTAGACTTAACTTATAAAAGATTACGATAATTACGGTTTAAATTTTATTTGAAGGAAAACTAGGAAATTAGCTAATGTTATATAAAATAAAAAAAATATTCCTATTATTTACTTTTAGCTGGCTTGCGTGAAAATGTGTGTGTATAAGTATGTGTGTGTGCAATTAATTTAAGCAAGTATTTGCTATAAAAATAATAGAGAATAAATTATAAATTTGGAATTTTAAATTACTTACTTTCTAAAATAAAATCTTTAAAATTGGGTTTCCAGGCTTCAAAAGTCAGCTTTCGAAGTGGTCGTGTTTGACAAGCTTTTTACCAATTTTAGAAGGCAAAAATCTAAATTTAGAATTTAAGAAAACCCCCGATTCCAATGCCTTAATTTCCTTAAAAGTAAAACACCATTATATTTAGTAATGTGCATGCGATGCGCTTTCATTTGATACCCCACTCGAGTATATTTGCAGATTTTCGGTTCTCCTTCCCCACTCTCACCCCCATAACTTTAAAAAACTGTTCAACTGATTTTCATGAAACATGTCTAAGAACACCCGCGCCAAACTCCCCTTTCATCCAAAAATAAACTTAATTGAAATCACTCCATCCGTTCGGGAGCTATGATGTCCCAGACAGACAGACACGTCAAACTTATAACACCCCTATTTTAAGGTCGGGGGTTAAAAATAGCCGAATGTACTAAGTATTTAGTAGGTACCCAATGCCCAATGCGAGTTACCATATTTATTTTGAAATCCCCCTATTTAAAACATACCATGTTTCATTATCACATCCTCCTCCGAAAACCTGGTTTATGGGAAACAAGGTTTTCATCTCAATCGCAAAACACGATTAATACTTTCCATACAAATTTGAAATTTGATATTAACTCCATTTTCGCTTTATTGCCTACCTACCTATGTACTTTCTTCATATGACACAATTAATTACAAACAAAAACAAAGATCTAAAGAAACTCAGCTTCAACTAGGTTAATTAATTTTAGGTACATTCAATAATTAATAATTACACACCAAAGTACACAAACATAACATTATACACTTACGTTTATGTATCATTCGTACCTAAGGACTTAAAATTAAATTGTAATGGCGTTATGGATGGTCTTATTCTTCAACCCCATTTCTTTCAAACAACCCTAGGATGAACAATAATCATAGAAAATAAACGTTTTTAGTTTCCACCCTTAAATTTGTTTATCGATTTATTATGCTTTGTATTTTTACCTATATTTTTCAGTTGTTTGAATTCTACTAAATTTTGTAATTTAAGACTTCTTTATAGGTACTTACTTGCTGAGCTTTTTACGTAAAAATGGGGCGGTTTCTATTTTGATCTGAAAGTCAAACGATAAACATAAATCTGGGATATTTATTAATATCAAATACTTTACCGAGCACAAAATTTATTTTAAGGATCTACTCTTATTTAGTCTCCAAGTCGCGTAAATAATTTTCCACAGAACACTTCATAACTTAGATTCGCAACAAAAGGCCCCCAAGCAGAAAAAACACTTCAACAACGCTTTTAAAAAACAACAAAGAACTTCATAAATTGACAAATAGAGTTCCAGCAGGGCTACCAAACTTCTAAACCAAATTATCACACT
The DNA here is from genome assembly GCA_929108375.1 of Gymnoscelis rufifasciata. NCBI lineage: Eukaryota > Metazoa > Arthropoda > Insecta > Lepidoptera > Geometridae > Gymnoscelis > Gymnoscelis rufifasciata. The sequence goes on from OV815303.1 coordinate 16,134,367, forward strand.
AACATTAGGCACCTACTCTGCCAGGAAAGTGTTTTGTTATCTGTGGGCATGGGAAGAATTTGTAGAGCTTCAACATCTTGTAGGTGTTTGAATACACGTGAGGTCTAGTTGGGAGTAAGAGTAAGGACATGGGCTACGTTTTCTTCCCTCTTACCCCGAAAAAATAAAACTCTCCAAGTAGAAATAACGATAAACCACTCTGCAAATAGACGAGGGCAAAGCCGCCCCGGTAAAATGGTAGTATATGATGTCCAGACCGAAGAGTATTTACCTACCTTAATAACTTAAGGTATATCTTAACATCTACATTTAACATTAGATTTTCATGTGATATCCGAGGTGAAAATATTTTTCTCATTAAGATTAAATTATAAATGCATTTTGTTCGTATTATATTCTCTTATTAAAGAAAAAACAGATTTTACATCGAAACAACTCGCAATAAGTAATAGGGCTCTGAAATGTACGCCAAATTTACCCCTTACAGTTTGGGTTTGGCGTGGGCGAAGCCTTGATACGTAGGCAGTTACCTAAAGCGATTTATTATCTGAACGCGATGGGTTGGTTAAATTATATTCTACATAATATGGTTTATATTTGAAATCAATATCCTACCTACCTAAGTTTATTAAGAGTTCTTCCCTACCATTTTGCCGCCATTTTTTTATCTTTTGCTTAAACAAGTGCGTTCTTTTCGCCAATTAGTTCGAAATATACCAACATAAAAACAAAGTCTTATGTAGAGCAAAAACAAGACCCCAGCTTTAGTTTCGTTCATTTTTGTTGTTCTCGCTTATTCTCGTTCATCGATTTCCAAATTCAAACTCCATGGTTTTATAAATTTGGCAGCCCTAGTTGGGATTCAATACAAATAAAACGAAGACTACGCAAATGCAGGGTGGATGCCCGCCGCCGTACCTACGTCCTTTATGATAAAATTCACGGGTTCTGTGAAAGACAAGGACAGTACAATTTATGCGTATTCGAGAATTTATGTGTGAGATCCCGAAAGGCGAATCCGAGAAAGCATAAAAGTATTTCATACTGATGTAATGTCGGCCGGTTTAGGTGGTGATGTAGTGTGATGTGTTTATTGATGTTTTGTTTGCGGAGCAGGAATTTGGGTTTAATTTATTGTGTTTCGATTGAAAACGTAAATAGCTTTTGTTTTCGTAGAAAACCTTGCATGCTTGCTTACCCCTGTAAGTATGAAAAATACCAATGACGTATATCTACAAGTACCTACTTAAGGAGGTATTATGAAATATAAACATATGATTAGTTTTAGGAGGAGTTATGAAACATTCATATCAGCGTCATTAATAAATTTTTCGTTACAGCATTGTCCCATGTCCTTAAGCAGGTACCTAGCAGAGCAGCTCATACATTTCCCAAATTACATAAATAAAACCTTTTTCTTTTGCAGGCTTCCAAAACAATTAATTTTTCATAAGTGAAACATGGGTGCACGCGAAAAGTGTGCTAATTTGGAAAGACGACGTTACCCGCAAAGCACCAACAACTTCGCATACAAAACTTGAAATTAGGACCTCCTAATAGTCCCACCGAGTACTTATAAACTCGGTAAAAAAGTCTGGCGTAGAATTACCTGCCGCCCGCACTACTGGGTAAATTAAAATAGTTGGTAACTTTTTTACCCTCTTTTAAATCAGGTTAGTCGTTAGTGGGTTGGGAGATGGATAGCTGCTATTATGTTAATCAGCCATTTAAAACCTATCAGCTACTGGCTGGACTACCGGCCACTTGCAAGAGATTACATGCGGGCGAGATAGCCAAGCACAAAATAGAGGAAGAGCAATTTGCATGCAAAACAGTTTCTGGGAAGCGTTATGTAAAGACTTAGAGAGCATACACGAAATGTGCCCATAATAACTAAGCTACGTACGTTACGTACCTACTACACAGATATAGTCAGTTACCGCTGTGAAGGTAGAGAAGGTAAAATGTTTGAAATACTCTCTCAACTGATGTATGTATGTAGAGACATCTATGAACATTTTCACAAAATATTTTTTTTTTGCAGACCGTGACTCTATCTTCCGTTAGTACTTGGAAGTTAAAAATGTGTAATAGCGCCATCTATACATACTAAGTGTGTTTCTTCATTCTTCTTCTTCTTCTTGGCTATATAGCTTGCACCGTTCGCTGGTTGCTACGATTCTGCCACTTCGTCGTCGTGTCGTCAGTTACTTGATAGTATCGTGAACATAATGGAGAGACGCGAAATGGCGATCAACTGAGTAACATCTTTTTCACTTTATAATTTTATTTAACTCGACACTGGCAAATTGTCGCTTCAAGCGCAAAGTCCAATTACAAGAAACTGAACTGAACTGTGAACATAATGCAGCAAAATATTGGATATTATTTACAACACCAAACTGATTAAGTTAAAAAGAAAGGACAACACTCAACACATCATGTTAGTGGGCACACGACACAATAGAGACATTATAAATTTATATTCAATTTAAATAAAAACATGTACTTAGCACACAATTTACATTATTGTGAAGTCTGTGAAATTTGCAAAATTGACACCATTCATTTTGACAATGACATTTAGGATTTTGAGAATTTTGTTTTGTTTGGACTTTTGTTCATGTTCACTATTTGTTTTGGCAGATGAGTTTTGTTGGAATTCCTGAAATAAAAACGAACTTCATCATAGTATTGAGTTGATAAACATAAATAACATCACAATGAACCAAGCTATCAGTGTGGATCAATTGAATTCCGGCCTCACAGCCCTCAGAACTTTACGTTCGAGTGTCAGCCATGTCTTTGAAACTCTATCCAACGGGCTCCGGGCCGACCATGGTGAAGACGGCAAGGATAAGTTTCTACAAGAACTCCAAGACCTTCTGAACAATGTTAACATTAACTTACGAGACCTGGAACAATCGGTAAACGGGCTTCCGACACCCACCGCTCCTTTCAATCTAGGCAACACAACATACCTTAGCCAAGAGACAACACAAGACCGCCAGGCACTATACACTCAGCTAGTGAACAGTTATAAATGGACGGACAAAATCCACGAGTACAGCTCTTTCGCCCACACGCTTCTCAGCCAGAATTCCTTGAAAAGATCTTACATCAACTCTGGCAGTACTAAGCGACGTGGAAAACTACAGAGTAATCACAATGTTGCACCCCTTCAAGTTGATAATGTCATAAACAACATAGACAGATCATACAATGACATGAAGATAACAATTTCTAGACCATTTGCCAGCAATGCTGTGGTGCAGATCAATCTTAGCCATGTTCTAAAAGCTGTAGTAGCTTTCAAAGGTCTTCTCATGGAATGGGTGATGGTGAAGGGTTATGGTGAGACATTGGACTTGTGGACTGAGTCCAGGCATCATGTATTTAGAAAAGTCACAGAAAATGCTCATGCTGCTATGTTGCATTTCTACTCACCAACATTACCCGAGCTAGCTGTGAGATCTTTCATGACTTGGTTGCATAGTTATGTGAATCTGTTCAGTGAACCTTGCAAGAGATGTGGATGCCACCTACACCACACATCTCTGCTACCACCAGCATGGAGAGATTTCCGCACCCTAGAGCCATTCCATGATGAATGTAAGCAATAGAACTAGGACAGTAAATCGGTCTAATTTTTTAATGAAAATCATGTGAATAAAGCTATGTTTATAATGTTTTTATTGTTTGTACTAAGCAAGAACAACCATTTATCTAAGTTATTCTGAATAGTAGGTATTAAGTAAACAACATGTGAAAACACTAAATACTTTATTACAACATAACAGTCTTTAATACTTAACAAAATCACATAAATGGTTTACAAATTGCAATAGTGTGATCAACACTACAACTTACATTCAAAACTTGTGCACCAATAGATACTCTAATTGGAAAATGCTGATCATTCTTGTTCCCTAGCCCGAGGCAACCATGACGGTTTTTGCCCCACATATACAAATCACCGTTATTTGTAATTGCTACCAAGTGTGAGATTCCACAGGCTATCTTAGCTACTCTGCATTCAGGGTTGAACTCATTTCTGCCGAAGAGTGGTGGTGGAATCAGCATAGGACGAGCTTTGTGTTGAACACTTGGTCCCAAGCCCAGTAATCCATATCCCCAAACAAATACATCACCATGTTCTGAAATCAATACAAATCTTCAATGCATTGCATTCATTCATTTTGTGTATGTGCTAAAAAAAGGTGAGTATGCAAGGTCTAAGAACCGCATTCTGTGCTATGCACACTATTAAACTTAGAAAAGATTTCAGATTATAATTCTCCTGGATAGGTTTCCATGAGGTTTGTTGGTGTGTATAAATAAATAACTTTATTCCATATAGTAATATATTACCATTGTTAGAATTCCTAAAATATTTAAGCAATATAATTATGCCAGTGCCACTAAATATTATATTTTAATCTCAAAACTAATACTATTGAGTGAGTTTATGTCTCAAGCATTTTGTTAAGCCTAACGAATAGTAAATATTTTGAATATAACAACTAAGTATATAATAAACAAAGTCCGCCGAAACTAACCATTACAAATGAGGCAGAAGGAACCTCCCGCCGCAATATCCACGATCTTGCCGAGCCCCTTTGTGAGCCCCAGCAAGGAATAAGACATGTTGACCTGTTGTTGCGTCGTCGCCATCGGCACCTGCCCGTACTCCGAATTACCCCAGCCGAAGAGTTCGCCGTTTTCTAAAATACGATATTATTTAATCGTTAAATAATTAAAAAAAAAGATTCTTAATAAAATCTATCTATCAATCAAAATATAGTCAAGATTCTTTTTCTTTTTTGATCTATATGTGAACATGTTTTTTTTTGACGCCTGAACACAGACCTAAATATGCAATAATTAGGTAAGTATTGTAGTATTTAATATGCCTGATTACATGATAGATTATTGTATCTTTCAAAAATAGCAATTAAATAATAATATCGCCCCTCTATTACTAAGAGATTACCAAAAAATGCAAGACCTTGATTGCTTGATTGAAATGTGTAGAAGTAGATATTATGAGTGTGGCATTTGGGTGTGAAAAGGTTTCACACAACTCTCTAGCAATGGCTCGTAATAATAGACGGAGAAAGAGGGAAGACTGCTTTGTCTGTTAATAAAACTGTTCCCTAAATTGCTGCAGCTTCACTTCAACCGTGATCATGGCGCATGTAACTGTGCCGTAATATCGGAAACTCGAAAGACAATTAATCATGGTACGAGTATATATACCGTTTTAACTCTAAATAGATATTATGCATTTGTAAAATAATAAAATAAACCCACTCACTCCCCCTCACCATTTAGCGCGAGCACGCAGTCCCCAGTAGAAGCAACCTTCACAATCCTCTCACTGGTGATATCCCCTTTCACTGCATTAGGATAGGCCAGGTTCTCGAAGTTGCCCTGGCCGGTCTGGCCGTCGGCACCCCAGCCGCACGCATATACCTTGCCGGACTCTGTTATGAACAGACTGAAAATATGTACATACTCTTCATAAAGTTTGCCTACCCAGTTGAAGTTCAGTTTAACAATGTTTTTGTACATGCATAAACTATTCATTTATTAAAATCTTAAGTAAACATAATATATGCCACCAAATAATAGTAAGTTATTGAAGTGATAGCTTCTTATGGAAAGGTGGTTCGGGTGAATGTAATGCATAATGGCACCTGTCTGGCTGGCATCCCTTTCTCTCACGTATATGGCAGATGCTGCCTCACTCACTCTAAGAGCTAGCCATAGTTGAAGTTAATACTTCTGTCAGGTGTCAGGAGACACATTTTTTTGTAACTGTTTCACAAAGTTTAAGACATGGACTGGTTTATCTGTGAGAGAATTACTAAATATTTATGCACTTACGTGTGATCCTGCCCACAAACAACATTAGTTATTTTCTGTTGCCCCAATTGTTTGATATTGTGTGTAACCATGCTGCCTTTGTATTCTTCTGTGTTGTTGATCTTTCTTCCACACTGTCCATATGCATTGTTCCCAAGTGTGAATACTCCTTCATTGTCAGTCAGTATTGCTGTGTGTGCTCTGCCAGCCGCTATACCTGTGACCTGGAAATTTCCACCATAAATTATTAATATTATATAATTAAAAGGGCTAGGAATTATAAATAGGTGCTGCAGAGCAGAATTTCATTGCGAGAATAAGGCAGTAGGCTGACTTCTCAACACCACCTTAAAGATGAATTTATTACTTCATTCAACTTATGTTTATCTTATAGGTAAAAAACATCCTTGTTTTTTCTTATGTAAAAAACTTAATTACTTCATAATATTTTCATTATTTTATTCACTTCATTTTTTTATTCATTATTATAACTTTAAAACATACCTTTGTTTCTAAATTCTTATATGGAATAAAAATAGGAGCGGGGCTGAGTAATAGTTCAAGAGGATGACCCCTCCTGGGTGAATGATAACCAATCTGAGAGTCAGTGTTTATGCCTGTTCCAAAAACTTTGTGCTGCTCTGGTGTTTTTATAGATGTGACTGTAAAGCCATAGCCACAGGCGGCATGGGTTATCTGTAAAAGTTGAGATGATTAATTTATGATATGGATTTTAATAAAGCAGGTATTAAACAGGAGGCAGTTTATTTAAATACCAAGTAAAATCTATTTGCAATACATACATCAAACCTTTCTGCAAAGCTAGACCTCATAGGATGCCAGGCAAGCTTGAAATCATTTTTGTAGGACTTCCTGGCACGCTTGCCGCGCGGTTGATGTAGGCCTAGAGCTCCTGTTTCGGCCAAACCCCACACATACAGACGCCGATCAGAACTTTTACTCACTGGATACTTGAATACTGAAATGGATGGAAAGGTGAGTGTACCCCATATTTGATCTTTAACTAAACTGAATAAATTATTTAGTGCATTACACTGTTATTCAGTCAGACGACCTCTGTGGCTCGGTGGGCGAACGTCCGCTTGAGGCGCAGGAGGTTGCGGGTTCAATTCCCGCAGGGGGACCAGATTTTGTACGAACTACAATTTCTGGTTTCGGGTCTCGGTGTTTTCTAGGTATCATTTGTACATAAGTTTATGTACAAATGAATACATATGTTTATGTACATAAACTAATTTATTGTAAAATGACACAAAAACGATTTTTACTTGGTAATTGTTCCTCCTCGTCTGGATCAGGTATTTTTTTCTTGGTGGTAGCGTATGCCCTTCTGGAGAATTGTCCAATGGACCGTGGCGTTAACAACAGCCTTATCAGATTCATTTTAAAATTGAATTATTTTCATTGTTCCCGCTCTATCTCGAATTCTTAGTCAAAATATTTTGAGTTTTTGAGGTTAGTTGGAATTAATGAAAACAAACTATTTTTATTTTGACTTTTGACAGCCAATTCTAATGCTGACACTGACATTTTATAAAAATGCACTATACATCTTTTTCACTTTATAATTTTATTTATCTCGACACTGGCAAATTGTCGCTGCGCAAAGTCCAATTTACAAGAAACTGATCTGAAAAAGAGCGAGCAATAAAATTAACCTGTAAAACTAGTCCAAGCCCCAAGCATGTAAGCTATGATGCTGCTATCCTTCGAGCATTTGCATTTTTATAGTTTGTAATTTTTTTACCTTAAAATTACAATGTAATCCTATACGTAGCGTCGTCGATGAGTCGCGGGAAAGGTGAGTGAACCAATTCCATCGGGAAGTCAAGAAGGTAAGAATTACAATTAGGTTAGATTGTACCTCTAAAAGCTCACTTCAATTTGCAAATCCGAATCAGTGCACCCTACTTTGGGTTGATTTAGGTCACTTCAAGTTGCAAATCCGAAGCAGTGCACTCCTAATTCCACGTGGTCTTGTCTGTCACTGTCACACAGCTAGAGTGTTTTTAAAAAGCCGGAGGCGCGGAGGGATAGCATCCCCCGCCCGATGTAACAAAGCGCAGGCACCCGTGCGAGACGGAGCGGCTGAGGCTGGTCGCCGAAGGCGACCAATAAACCGAAGCTGCGGAGGTGAGCATGGGTTACTGCGCTTTGTTACGGAAGGGCGAAGGGGCTGCACTTCCCGCAGCGCCGGAGCAGTTTATTAATACAATTTTTGGAGTGGTACAGAGGGTACGGTTTACCGACACTTCTGTGCGTTTGTAACTGTCACAGAGTACGGCATAACTACAGTCAGTTACGCCGTATTCTGTACAGACCTAGCAAATGTTTAATAAAAACTGCTCTCGTGATTATTTAGTACCTACACGTACCAACTAAATTTAAATGTCGAATTTTGTAGACCAATGAGTACCTATACAAAGTTAAAACATTCGGAAACTCTTTACGATATAGTACCTACGAGTATTATACCTCTATTACTAAATAAAGAAGGGGCCTCAAACGGGACGGGCGGTAATTGTCACGTTCTTTTCTTCTTTAACTTGTTTTCGATATAAAATTTATAATAAGGTTTGTTTTCCATTTAAATTACACCGCAACTATATCAGCTGCGGGTTGCAAATATTATTGTTTTAAGATCACCTCAGCACTTTTCGAAAAAATTGCGGTATAATTTTAATAATGTGTTAGTTTTTTTTATTTAAAAAAAATTATAACATGTTATTAACTCAAATATGCAGTTGAATTGGTTGAAACTTTAATAAAAAGTATTTACCCAACATATATGATGCAAAAGAAAGTAAGTTCTCTTAATTTATAATTAAAAAGTATTAAAATAATATATTTTTTAGTATTTAGGAACGTAGTAGGTTCACCGCAGTACATTAAAAGGTAAAAGGAGCCCAACAGTGGAGATATAATGATAATGATGATGATTAAATACATTACAAACAGAGTATTATAAACCCTATGTCGCAAGGGGCGCCCCTTTGCGTTTATTATGGGGGTGTTCTAAGAGCGCCTTTAGGAAAACAATAGACCGCGTTTATGCGACGTGGGCACTTGAGTATAGTTTAAAAAACGCACATACGCGACATGCGCTCAAAGCGTTAAACCTTCATCTCATACACCATTGATTCCTCCGTTTCTCCTGCCTAAGGATAAAACAAAGAATGGTTATTAAAAAACATTTATTATGTTTTACATTACATTCATGTATTTATTTCCCTAATATATTTGAATAATAAACGAAACGACGTATATGATTATGTAATATTTCAAGTAACAAACCCCATTAATGAATTTTTTCTACTAATTTATAATATTACAGTAAATGAATAGGAATTTAACGAATTTAATAATTACATAGGTACTTCGCTAAGACTAAAATATCTTTTGTTTTAACACCAAATAAAAGAGCCAATAAACATTATCTTACATATAAAATTCTCGTGTCACAATGTTCGTTCCGTACTCCTCCGAAACGGCTCGACTCTCATGAAATTTTGTGAGTATATTGAGTATTTCTTAGAATGGGCCAACATCTATTTTTCATTTTGCAAAACAACGTTTGCTGGGATCAGCTAGTTTTTTTATAAATGAAACATTGCACCTATTGCATTTTCACATATACTTATTCTGTACCTACTGTATTTTACATAATGATGTTGATACAGGTGTGTCACTCAAGTTAAAAAAGATCTTTTTGACGTGCGACTTTGTTACCCGTGTTACCAGTAGTAACATGTGTATCTTTTTTTACCTGTGTAACAACAAACTGTTATGGTAGTAAGAAGGGATTTTTTTTGTTCTTTCTTGACAGGAAGAAGTTTTAACCATGATAATGGATAGTAGTAATAGGGTAAATAAAAATGACCCGTCTTACTACCAGAGCAGTTAGTTGTAACACGGTCAAAAAAAGATACACGTATTACTACTGGTAGTAACATGCGTAGTAACACGGGTAACGAAGGTCGCGTCTAGGCCGGTCTGTCGCGTGAGCATCGTTCGACTGCGGCAAATGTTTATCCATAGGGCGCGGCTAACACGCGACGGTGTTTTGGTTTGCCGCGCGAGGTCGATATACTTATTCAGTGCTACGTATTTTAAGAATCCGACGGAGATCTTTATATACAATGTTCCAGTTTATAAGGAGCAGTTACTCTACAAACATCTATGAAACCAGCAGTTACCAAAATGTCTATGCTTCATAATTAATTTGTAAATTGGTCATACATTTGTTAAAACTCGAGCTACTTAATAGATTCCTTTGCTATTGTTAAATACTAGAATTTGTCTACAGCTATTACTTTAAATTATCATGGTATATTAAAATGTTATATTTATGTATGTATAAGTAAAATCTATTTTATTTGTGGTTGAGTATGAAAATTCAGTCCTAAAGAATATCTATATAGGGCGTCCAAAGACTATTTGACGTGAAGGAAAAATCTACAGTCCTTAAAAACCAACTCCGTGTTAATTTTTATTTAACTAAAACAAAACTGATTTAAAGAGTTGTACTCTTACAAATTTTCGCCTTAAAACACGTCTTGTTTTCAGGCGTATCAAAATAAACAAAAAGTATGTTATAATATTTGAAAATGTTTGATAAAATCAGCAATGAAAAAAAATCTGGTTAAGACTCCCAGGCATTCTGCCCTTGAATTGCATAGTCTTGGAACACCCTGTATCGTATAAAGATAAATATTAAAGACACATAGTATAGATAGTACGGTACGACACTGTTATAGCTATAGATATAGTCATTGTTTAGATATCGTTGGAACTTTCACCACCGTTCTTAAGTAAAAACTATCTTCAGCCAGTGACAGACTTTAAACCCGATATCACTTTATCTTCGACAATATGTTCGCTCGAATCTGCGTGTTTTGGAACAGCGCCTTGATGAGACTCCGCAGTTCCTCAGTCCGGAAGTGTCGTGCGAGGGGCCCGCTGCCGTCTGCCCAGTGGCCGTCGATGTCCTTCAACGTGCCTCGCAGCACGAAGATCAGCTCTTGGAGTTTTATCCAGGACTTCACTTGCGTTTCCACGTCGTTTGGATTCTGAAGATAACATTTAATAGTTTGTTTTATCTTTTGTTTTTTTCTTTTTTGTCACTCTTTTACAAAAGGGTTTAAAATGTTAAAGGTTAATAAGTAAAAAATGTTCACTAAGAAACAAAATGTTGATACATACATAACAAAGGGTCGATTTAGCATGGTGGAAAGTATATAGTTCCTAAAATGCAGTTAAAAGCACTTATCTGGGGCTTCATCATTATCATTATCACCTGTTTTAGCTCACTGCTGGGCATAGGCCTCCCAGAGTTGGTGCCATCCACCATGATATACGACCATTGTGGATGGCACCTACTAACTGGAGTTTATGACAATCAAACTAAATCGAGTTAATGAAGTACTAAGGCAACTTCTCTCTCTCTCTCTTCTCCACGACACAGGCAGTGTGCCTAGTGTGGAGACTAACGATAAATATAAAGCACAAAATTGTATTAGTAAACTGTAGTGTATTGTAGTGTATTAATAAATAAATGTTTTTCATTTTTTTTTTTAACTTTTACCGACGAGCGTGTACGTTTCTCTTAGCTGAGTAGCCATCTCCACCGTGCACACGCGGTGGATGAGCTCGTGTCACATGTTCATTAATTTTGCCTTCAACCTGACTGTTATAAATATTACTGTATATAATATTACTTACGGCGAACAAGAGCGGCGACTTCTGAACGACGAGCGAGTACATGTCGCTGAGCTGCGTGGCCATCTCCGCGGATATATCCTCCACGGTGCACACGCGGTGGATTAGCTCGTCCGCGAACATGTTCACCAGGGTTGCCATCAACCTGACAATTAAATATTAAAGGTATTAAACATTATTTATATTTATGTAATATAAAAACATATATTATTCTTGCCACTCCCGCTTTGCTTTTGAAGTGATTTGATAAGATTAGAAAACACTTTATTGTACACCACACAAATAAAAATAAATAAATTAAAAACAGGGTATAAAGGGTGGAGTAAGTCCACACGACTTAGTCGAAGTGAATAGTTTCAATTCATTCGTACAGTTACTTACTAAGTAATCAAGTTGGTTGGCCGTTTTAAGGGAGGCATGGCCGAAATAGCTGCCTACTAGTAAGTTTCTGCTATGTTCTAATCCTAACCTGGTGAAAACATTGGCCGGGAAGACGCCGATCCACACGTTCTTGAGGAGATGTAGCTGCCTGAGACACTGCCGCACGGCCGCCTCCGCGTTGTCGCTCAGCACGTCTTTGGTCACAATGCTGTTTAGGTCTGAAACATACAAGTAAAATTATATTACATATCTATTTACACCACAATGACCTTACCCCAAAATAAGCAGATCTGTCATGCCGTGCAAGATTATGTTAGGCGATTGAAATGAACAGGATTGGTCTTTATCGTCCGCCTGCTTTCCCTGCTACTGCATGCTGCATGCCTCAAGTTAGTGTGATTATAATGTCATCTGCACAAAATAAGAGTCAATAATTTGCTTGCGAAGGTCCGTCTGAGGCGCCAGAGGTTGCGGCGCTTCCCGCCGGGAGACCAGATTTTGTATGATCTACTATATAGAGCCGTGTTGGCTTAGTGGGAGCATACTCGACTTTAATTCTGAAGGTCGTGGGTTCAAACCTCACCACGCACCTCTGTATTTTTCTTCTAGAAAAAATTATGTGTGCTTTAACAGTGAAAAACGGCGCCCAAACTTGGTCGTTAACTAGCCGTCAAAAGTTGGCGCTCGGAGTTTGCCAGCAAAATATGGAGCGTATTATTTTAGGAGTAAATCTATTAGACCGCATACAAAACAGCCTAATACGCTCCAAAACGAACATAGTTGATGTTGGTCAAAAAGCGGGCAGCCTTAAGTGGAACTGGGCTGGACACATCTGCCGAATGGCTAGCGACTTGTGGGCAAAGACTACTACTGAGTGGAGCCCACCCAACGCTAGAAGGCGACGTGGAAGGCCCAGGATGAGATGGCGGGACGAGCTCGACGCCCACCTAACATCGTGGCCTGAAGTAGCAAGCAATAGAGGCGAATGGAAAGAAAAAAGGGAGGCCTTTGCCCTGAAGTAGGACAGAATGGATAATAAATAAATAAATAAAATAAATAAATGAAAATAAATAAAATAAAGTGAAGGCAAACATCATGAGGAAACCGGCATGTTCCGAGAATTTGAAAGACATGACATGTCTTTCAACTGTCAATGTCACATTGTGACATTGGCACGCACGCACGACACGCACATGGCCCGCATGGTGGATTAAGGCCTAATCTCTCTCGTCAAAAGGTTAGACCTGTGTCGCAGCAGTGTGAACGTTAGTAGGGTGTTGATGATACCGCAGGGAGAGTAGTCATAAATAGCCGGGAAATTAAAGGACTTTATGCAAGTTTAAAAAAAAACTTACCAGAAGATCTAATGTTATCCAGTATCTGCTTCCGCTGCTGTTGCATATGCATAGTCAAGTGGCGGTGTCCAAGATCACGCAACCGCTGCACGAGGTCAATGAACGATATCGGGTAGTCCACCTCGCGCCCCTCCAACGCCAGCACCCACTTGTCGCCGAAAGTGAGCAGGTTGTGCGCTAGGTACATGCAGTTGTTGTGGAACAGGGCTGGAACAAGATATAAAATTAAGCTAGTTGACTTAATTTGGAAAACCACTTTAATTGATTCCTTATATAAACTATGCATTATATTAAAATTCTATAATTAATTTCAAATTCCTAAAATTGCGCGAAAAAACCTAAAAAATGGCGTGCGTGTGACGTCACAGCTCATGAATCGGCTATAAGCTGGAGGATAGATTAGTTTTCTACCTCTACTACTTAGTTACGTATAAGCACTATAAACCGACGCCATTTTAAAAAAAAAGCGTTGGAGGCACGTGATCAAAGATAATTATTTAGTTAGAATATTAATTTTAATAATTATATTTTCTTAATATCTATTTTTAAATACTGTGTTATTTGAATCTATTTAAAAAGGTATTTATTAGTAATCTAGTAACAAATTAACAAGTTTAATATTTTATTATCGTCTTAACGCACATTGATTAATTTATAAATTTCAATTCAGATAACTATAATGGTTTCTATAGCTACGCGAGTTTTTTAACAAGTCATTTAACGGACCTCTTAAGTCGAGTTTATTCACATTTGCCTTCAAGTGTGGTATTTTGATAGTTTCTGCTATTGAATGCGAACATCTTGGCATGTGATGCAGAAGTATAAAATGAATAAACAATTAGCATATTCAACTGAAATTTACCAATCCAGCTTTATGATGAATTTTAAAAATAAAAAAGTTGAGAGAAAAAGTGAAGGCCCAATATAACAAATGCTACGAATTCTGTTTCAAATATCAATCAATATTTATTTCAGTTTCTTACCAACATATTGTGGGATGGTCTGCAAATACTTTTCATGGTGATATGGAACCACAGCTTCGTATAGCTCAAAGATCATCCTGGCAACACAATACATTTTCTTGCACACTACTTCCTCACACTGACTCGCTTGCTCCATGATGGTGTAAAGATGATCCAACAACTCCTGAGCAGATTTAGATATCATGCATCTCGGAAAATAGTATAAGCATTTAGGTATATTCTTCTCCAATCTACTCAAGGCTTCCGGATTTGAATTTGACGTTGAAGCATCTGGGAAATTTTCAATACCAGTGACACCAATAGACATTGAAGTACTGAGATCTTTTAACATTATCGAGCGAGCTGTATCTAACAAATGCCGAGCTGCTGATTGAGCAAAATGTTTTTCTATGTCTTTTATATAGCTCAGTATTGATACATCACTCTCTGGTGGAAAGAATTCTTTGGCTTCCAAGTAGTATTGGAAGTTTGTAATATCTGTGGCGATTGAGTCATAATTGTTCAAGTCGGATATGTTTTTCGGTATAGTGTAAACAAAGCACTCATGCATTATCATATTACTGTATCTTTCACAGAGATGCTCCCCCATCATTTGAAACATACATTTATTTGCATCTAGTGTGAAATGCAATCTTTTGCTAAGAATATCAAATATTTGTTTGTGATTTGCAATTACTTCTGTATAAAGTGTTCTTTGGGGATTTTTTCTATAGACAGTAATGGTCAAAGTCTCATCATTTTCATAGGTTACTGAACTCTCATAATGCACAATTGGGATAAGAACTTCATTCAGCAGAATCTCAGCAAATTTATGAACTTTTTCAGATATTTTATCACAGACAAACAGAGCATTTACTATATCAAAGCATCTATTGTTGTCTCTTATATTTAAAGTGATGGTTATAACTTTCTTTTTAGCATTCTCTTTCACTGATATGCTCAGTAACTGATCAAAATATGTGTGCAGATTCATAATAATATTGTCCAAAGCAACCTGAGCCACTTCTCTTGTGTTACCAGCTATATCTAAGGTATCAAAACAGTCTGGAGGGTTGTCCATTATCTCAAGAACACCACATAAAGACTCCACAGCCTGAGAGTAGTTCTCACCCTCCACAGCCTCATGGAATTCAATCATTAACTTGCCACATTTTATAAAATTTCCTACTAAACTCTCTGCAAACTTAACAGATTTCAGTTCTTTGGAAAGTTTCTTATAGTTTTCTATAGACTTGGCTATATCAGCCATAGTCTCTATTTCTACCTCCTTCTTACATTTCTTCAAATCCTCCACCAACAAATCGCTTTCAGAACACAAGTAATCACTCTCTCTTAGAACTATATCTATATCATAATTGCTACCAACTAAGAATGTTTTTAAATCATCTTTGCAATATTCTAATGCCTTAACAACTGCCTGTATCTTATCTGTAAGTTTCCAATTGGGTTCGTCGTTATTGAAAACGTTACTTAAAACATCGTCTACATAGTAATGCCCCATTTTAGTGCCTTCTCTTGCTCCTGTCTTTCTTGATGGTGGGTTCCGGACGGTCACGATCGGCGGACCGTCTATACGAATATCGCTTGTTCCTTGACGAATTATATTTATTAGCGCCTACAGCATTGCGTATTGTATTGACGAGAAAACGTTTGTTGGTTTTCTGATGAGAGCCCTTGACCCAACCAGATGGTCCAACGATTTCTGCTCTGGCGGCACCTTGTACGGCCTCACGCATAAGCTCCTCAACGGCTAATCTGTAAAATACCAATGTTATTAAATGCCAGAAAATCTTATAATGTACGTGAGAAAAATCCACTAACTTCTCGAGGGCTTCGTCGTCTAAGTTTTCATTTTCAGGTTTACTAGGTACGTCTTCTGTTTCGGTCATAGTTTAGTAATATTAAATGTCACTAAAATCTACACTAATGTAATAATTTATGATAAAATTAACGGTGAAAACACATTTTAAAGACTTCTCAGAAGAACCATTTTCCGAAATAAACATTGCATTTTCTTGACGTTCAGCGTTGACGTGTGTGAATGACATAAGTTTTGATGCGCGTTCATTTGAAAAAAATGTGATACCTCCTTTCTCTCATCATTTTATGTACTGGCAAGTATTTTGATTGCGTGGAGTGAAACGTCAGCCACGTCCATGCATCTGTCATTCAGTCACCGTTTCTTTCCCCAGTTTTCGTTTTGCATTTCACAAGTGATTTCTGCATTTATATTATTTAATTGAGATAAAATACAGGTAAGTTTGCCGATTTAATAAATCAAAATATAGATAAATGTAATAGGGTCTTCTCATTGTCTGTAACGGGCATTTTTAATACATGATTTATATTAAAAATTTGTACTTTGGTGTCCTCATAATAAATAACATTTTCGTTAATTCCAGTCAGAATGGCAGCAAAGCTATTGTCTTTAGTGTTGATAATTGCCGCGGCCGTTTCGGCTGAAGATGAACCGGCTGTGGCAAGACTGCTGGTGTCCAAACAAGTATTAAACAAATACTTGGTCGAGAACATGGATATCCTCCTAAAATACACACTACACAACGTAGGAACGGGACCCGCTGTTGATGTGAAGCTCGTAGACAATGGATTCCACCCTGATGTGTTTACAGTTGTTGGAGGTCAGCTGAATGCTGAGATTGACAGGATCGCACCTCACACCAATGTAACCCATGTTGTGACAGTCAGATCCAACAGATATGGTTACTTCAACTTTACTTCTGCTGAGATTACATATAAGGCGACAGAGGATGCTACTGAGGTGAGTCTTACTTATTTTTTAACTAGGGTAAAAAAAAACATACTAAAGATTATAAACAAAAGAAGATCAATACATAGCTGGGTTCAAATATCATTCATACACAGTTACAAGTTCAACTACATTTAAGCATACCTTTCACTTCTTTTTCAACATTACATCCAAATAATATAGGACTGTAAAAGACTGCAACAAAAACAAAAATTAAGGATCATAATATGAAAACCCCTGTTCATTCCAACTATAAATTAATTCACAGGAATTCATTCTCTTGTTGAAATACACATTCAATAATTCAAAGAGTTATCTATGTATATCGAATAGTTACATTATTTATTTTTATAAAGAATCTTATTCTTATCTTTTTATTCAAATTCTTCAGGTCCAGAACGCTTTCAGCAGCTCTCCAGGAGAAGGTGCCATTGTGGCTTTCAAAGACTTTGACCGCAAGTTCTCTTCACACATCCTTGACTGGGCTGCATTTGCCGTCATGACCCTGCCTTCTCTAGCCATCCCCTTCGGCCTCTGGTGGTCTTCCAAGAGCAAATATGAAAAACTATCTAAGCCTAAGAAATCACATTAATTCTTAGTTGTAATTAGCTATATTCAAATTCTGCCTAGATTTTCTATTGTTAATTAAATGTTTTGACATTTTGTGGCATTAGTAACTTTAGGTATGGTAATAAAATAGTAATTTTTTATGCTATTTTCTTTTGAATATCATAAAATATTACTTATAATGTTTTAAGTCCATCAACACCTTTTGTTAATAGTAATTTATGAACAATAAAACTTTTTTAAGTGATCTAGTCAGTCTTTATTTTCAACCCCTGACAAAAAACAGGGGTGTTATACGATTGACATGTCTGTCTGAGACAATATAGCTCCAGAATGGATGAAGCGATTTCAATTTAGTTATTTTTTGTATGAAAGGTCAGTTTCGCGTGGGTGTTCATCTTTGATGAGAATCAGTTGACCCATTTATAAATTATGATCGTAAAAGTGGGGAAGGAAAACTGAAAATCAGCAAATATAATCGAGTGGAGTCTCAAATGAAAGTGCATCACGTCTAAATAGTATGACTTTTTATTTTTAAAGGCAATAAAGTTCTGGAATCATGTGTTTTTTTTAATTATAAATTTAGATTATTAACAGACTTACAATGGAAAAGTTCTCCATAAGTAAACATCTCCATGAACAGATGTGATGTGACTTCTTAAGTGGTCCAATTTAAATTTGTTATGGGTTGAACCAGTAGTTTTCTGAAAGTGATATTTGCCTTTTAATAGGGCACTTTAAAATCTTGTAGATTTAACGATCTTTTATTCCCTAGGCGTAACACTTATACTGCACACACGCAATTATCTACCTCTAAACGTTCTGCCAACCAACTGACTATTCCGTATGTAATGAATAAAGCTGCATTACTCGTACGTAGGTACTTTCGTAATTGATGTTACAAAACCGCAATATCGCTTTTTCCACGCAGTAAAAGGCCGTTATGCGGTAGGTTTGAATTACGATCGTACAAAAATAGTTAAACCTAAAAAGTAAAGTATATAACTAATTAAAAACATTAAGATATAATATTATAAAGCTGGAGAGTTTGTTTGATTGTTTGCTTTAACGCGCTATTCTCGGAAACTAGTAATTCAGTTGATTCGCGTAGGATAATTTATTACGAGCTGACCCGGTGTTTTTTTTTTCCATTTACATTATTTCAATCCTACTCCCACAGAGTATCTATGGTAGTATAGATTTTCTAAGCCTACGCCAACCCAAAGATAATTATAAATCACTATGTTCACCCATGCCAACTCTACCAAAAATCTTACGAACTCAAAAATTATATCATTCATAATTTCAAAATTAAAAGTGAATTACCGTCCCAAGTTGTTGAGTTATTTTGCATTTATAATAATGCAAATATGGATACGGATTAGTATGGATTAATCGAGTAACAAAGATTTTATTAATATACTAGCGGCCCGCCCCGGCGCCGGCGTCGCACGGGTAAAAAAAGTTCCCGGCAATTTTTCCTTATTTGCTCACCGTTTAGACCTACCCTGGACTACGACAAACATTTTAAAACCAAAATCAGCTCAATCGGCCCAGCCGTTCACGAGTTTTAATCAGACTAACGAACAACAATTCATTTTTATTTATATAGATTAAGGTTTGCGGACACAAAAAAAGTTGTCTATTTCTGCATTGAGGCACATGCGTCCACACAGAAGCAATTCCCACAACACATTTATCAAAACTTAAAAAATGAAAATACAAGGTGTTTTGAATGTGGTATTTATAGCGGAATATGTGTGTATGCCACGAACCAAGCGAACATATTTTGTTCGAAAAAAATTAAGTGTAAATCTGTGTATCCACTTCTAACGTAAGATTCATGTGCCTGAAATTATAATGTTTTATTCAAATTGAGAGGTATTATAATATTAATATTCACTATTAAATCGTTGGTTATGGATAATATTTTGCACTTTTACCTTCTTCTAGGGATTTATTTTAGTCTACTGACATGAGGCTAAAAGCAACCTCGAGATTAGGATAAGGCTAAAAAAATAAGAGGGCTTTTGCCGTTAAAAAGGCCCCCAATTCGAAATGTTGTAGGACAAAATGTTCGCCTGGTCCGTGCCCTTATATCATACACACCCTTTCCGCTTTATACACCATATCCAAAATACCTTTAATAGTTTTTTTTAATGCTAGATAGGTCTTCATTTGACCACAATCTCACCTGATGTAAAGTGACGATGAGGTCTAAGATGGGACATGAAGACCTAGAAGGTAGATGGCTTCTCCGGACCACATTACGAAACACGAAAAAATCTTTCACGCACTGGCCCAGCCCCGGGAGCGGAGGGTGGTAGCCGCGGTCGAAGCCTACCACCAGAGACTGTTCTTAGCACCACTCGGAGGTCACGTGTAAGGATTCAGAGGGGTCACTAAACAGAGCTTTTACTTTGGGTGTTAGTTGACTGATATATTACATAGATACTTTTTTTTGTAAATACATACCTAAGTATGATAGAAAATAGCAGAATATTTTAATAAGAGAGCTCTATCGCCATTTGTATGAACTTCAATTTATGTATTTAGTTCGAACGATTGTAACAAGATGGCATAAGCTGTTCTTGACGGACGGTTTTCGAATAAATTCAATTAGATGCATTTGCCCCACAAACGCATTTCAACCAGTTGACCTTAAATATTTATCTAATTCGTTATTTCGATTGATATTAGTTTGTGTGGCTAAGCTGTATAAATAAAAGGCGACTTTATTAATTTGACTTTGTATTGTGTGAGTTTGGCGCGAGTATTCTTTGACATGTTTGATGAAAATCGGTTGTGCCGTTTAAAAGTTACCTATGGGGGTGAGAGTGGGGAAGGAAAACCGAAAATCTTCAAATATAATCGTGTGGGGTATCAAATGAAAGCGCATCGCGTGCCCAATACAAAATATTATGGTGTTTTACTTTTAAAGAAATTAAAGCATAGGAATCGGGGGTTTTTCTTAAATTTTAAATTATAACTAGATATAGAAAACAGTGCATGAAAACCACTATTGTCGATATAATCATTCATATCGTGGTAGATACCTACGCGTTATCCGTTTCACCTTGCAATCGTAATTTATGTTGGAAATTAATAATAAATAAATCAGGACTATCCACACAACAACATCTTGTCCTTGGTAAGCTCTAAGCTTGTATTACGGGTACTAGACATCTGATATACTTAATATAACATACATTACGTACATAATATAGATATGTTTTTACTATACATATTAAACACTGGGACCTAGGAGAATGTGCTTACAGAACTTGCAAACACTTGACCCCTCAACTCGAATCGAAGAATCGAATCCGCTACAAAAAGAACCTTCGCCAACCACGCCACTGAGGCAGCAGCGTCAGGTTAGCAGATTACAGGATAGGTAGATACATAAGAGACAAATAGCTCTAGTGTACATCTAGAATATCATAATAAATATAAATTAATAAATACCTATATAATTAAGCACCTATTCTACATTTTTATTATTTATTTTTTAAAAGAAATACACCATAAATAGGCAAGAGGTAGCGGGTTCGATTCCCGCCGAGGGGTCAAGTGTTTGTATGTTCAGCAAGCACTTTCCCCTTGGTCTGGTGTTAATATGTATCATAAAATAATACCGTTATATGTATTTCTATAATAATAAGTAAGTATATCAGATGTCTAGTGCCCGTAAGACAAGCTTGATAGCTTAACACGGGGCTAGATTTAGAATTTTAATAAACTCTTTATTGCAACCAAACAAATATACTTACTACAGTAAAAACGAAACTATACAAGAGATAATGTTGTTTTGTGGATTGTCCGGAAATATTTATATTTGTAAATGACTAATTAACGGTACCCGAGCATAGCAGCCTTGTATTACGCACATAGCCTGTTCGAGTATGGGTAGGTACGCTAGCAGTCTACCAGGTACTAGTTAGCTGAATGAATAAGTTATTGCCTCGCTAATTATTATGTGTTTAGAATGATTAATCTTTATAAATAATTCTAAAGGTATGCGTTATAAACTTATAATGCAAATGGCTCCCAGATTTAGCTCCGCCATTGATTGCAGAAGATGCGGTCATTAATAGGGTACAGCAGATAGTATCTTAGTAAAAATATTCGTTTACTTATATTACGATGCTGACACATTAGTTTATAAGATTTATATTTATTATGTAAGTTATTCTATAAGGTATATATGTTTATATGGGCCTTAGATGCCTGAAATAAATGATTTATTATTATTATTATATCATTGACCTAGCAGTACCCCGAATCGTTTTTTTTTTGTTTTAAACTTAGATTATTGCTTTACCATGGAACCTAATTTACCTAATCGAGTTCAAGACATCAGTGGCATAGGTTCGTTAAATTTGCACTAACGTCAGTCTTTAGTGACACTCGGCGTACTAAGTGGAATCGATTGACGTGTGAATCATAGAAATCGGTCCAGGCGTTTAGTCTGTAGTGGAACAAAGGAACATACATACTTACATACGTTGACTGTTAAACATTTTACCGCTCCTTTGCGTTGGGCAGTCGGGTAAAGACAGTACCAACGTGAAATTGAATGACTCCAACATAGGTCTGGTGAGTGTTTGATACCCTTAACAGTATGTAAGTACCTACCTACTTAGGTTATCAATGAAATTGATACAAATAGGACAAAATGGGTGAGGTATTATTTACCCATACCACGACGGACTCATATTTCCTCGTACCTATGTCTATTAATAAATATGGCATGCACATACATTATTATGACAACAACATTTCTAAGTATAACACTTTTAAATTTATCGTGAGTGTATTTTCATTTTTAAACGGAATTTACGCACGTATCACGGCATGGACGTCTCTTGGCTTCCGAAGTTCGAGACATTAAAAGAAGAAGTAAACTCTAGTTATACGTTAGTACTTATATCCCGTTTTTTAAAATTTACCCTATAAGAGTTACTATTATTTAAAACAAAATAACTTTTATATATTAATAACTTCAAAGTGTTCACCGTCGGTCGCGTCAGTCGCATGCGCACGTGTGCAGTGACGCAGAATATCAGCGCTCGCTCGGTAGCTCTTTGCTGCTCGATATTTACTGAGCGCTTTTTGTGAAAATGTTTTTTTGTGGCACAAAATAAATATATAATAATACGTAAGTAGGTGCTTATATGTATCAAACGATTTCTTATCATGGACAAAAAACAACATGTGGTACAGGCCAAGATGATGCCATGAATGGAATCCAGCATTAAATTATGTGATAAATTTTATTATATATGGTCACGACACCTTATACAATACATACCTAAGTAGTCAGGATCTGTTGATTTTCTGCATACCTAAATCTGCATTCATTATTATCGCCGTGTAAAATCTGCTGCACAAATGCTTAATAAATCATAGATTTCCTTTTATTTCGGCTGCCTTCATCCATGCACCATACAGCAGTCCTTGCAAACTCATTAGTCTTCCTAGCCGGTGAACATTCTATGTTGCGCTTCCAGATACGCATAACAATGAATATTATTAGCGGGCCGCCGCGGCTTCGCACGGGTTTTTATTCATTTAAAAAAAATGGCTAAATTGTTCTAGGCGTTGTTGAGTTATGCGCTTAGCAACACATTTTGCGATTCATTTTTAACCCCCGACCAAAAAAGAGGGGTGTTATAAGTTTGACGTGTCTGCCCGTCTGTCTAGGACATCATAGCTCCGGAACGGATGTAGCGATTTCAATTTTTTTTTTTTTGTATGAAAGGTGAGTTTGGCCCGGGTGTTCTTAGAGATGTTTTATGAAAATTGGTTGAGCCGTTTAAAAGTTATGTGTTTGAGAGTGGGGAAGGAAAACCGAAAATCTCGTGCACATTACTAAATATTATCGTGTTTTACTTATAAGGAAAGGCATTGGAATCGGGGGTTTTTCTTAAATTTAAAATTTAGATCTATTAAATATAATACCTATGGTAGAAACCTACCTAAATATTGTAGTGCCAGATTAAGTATTAGATACTTTATTCTTTATCATAAAATCAGCAGTTCTTGGTGGCTCGATGAATTCATGAATTTATTTCCGTTTCTCAATGTCAGAATTTCTGGTGTAAAATGTTCTTTTGTGGCACAAAATTAATGTCTTTTCGATCTCTTTTTTGACCAAAACGTAAAAAGGCTGGCCTTAATCATTCATACATTTTCTTATTCTTTTGTATAGGTACACAAAAACCGATTCATCTAATCGGACTTGAAACTGATTGTTGCTACTCATTGCAGACGTTAGCGATAATAGGTATTACAAACAATAAGATGTAAGCAAGAAGCCAATGAGGTGCCTTTTCTACGGAAATAGCTCGCAGGCAGCATGTTGCTTTATCAAATAATGTCCATATTAAGATTAGATAGCTACTAGTTCTGAAGCCGGAGGCATTGCCCGAACCGAGTATCAAAAACTGTTTTCCCATATCCCAGATAAGATCCTAATCGTACACACTGGCAATTTATAAAATCAATTACATAATTATTTTTAAATATTTTTATTAGAGCCGGTATCAACCCACTGCTGGGCAAAGGCATCCTCATATTCTTTCCAGACATCTCTTTCCATAGCAACCGTCATCCAGTCGGCCAGAAATCAGTCCAATTCATTCCATCGAATTGGCCATCTCGCCGTATCAGGGCACCAATTCGTGGCACCAATCATTAATTTAGGGACATAAAAATATAAACCAAGACCATACCTAGAACTACTACGTGTACATACTCTAACCCTCGTATTCATAAAAAACCCTTATTTCTGGCTTATACAACTGTATTAGCTAAAACACGCAATAAGCCTAATTATGTCGTATTTTGCGACTCTAGGGATAAAATAAACAAGGGTGAAACGATTTCACTTAACAGTTGTTGCACTTATTTATGAATAACTAAATATTTCCGGACTAAGTAATCATAATCACACAGCATCACTTAACCCCAAACCACATAATAGTAAATTACTACGTAACCCGAGCTAAGCAGAGCTTGTACTATGTGTGTTCGGTGACTGATTTACTACATAGATGCGTATAACTTTATCAAAATACTGACTGCCTCGGTGGCGCGGTGGGCGAATGTCCGTTTGCAGAGCAAGAGGTAGCGGGTTCGATTCCCGCCGAGGGTAAAATTGTTTGTATGTTCTGCAAGCACTTCCTCCTTGGTCTGGGTGTTTAATATGTATAATAAGAATATCTATGTATGTATATTATATTAAGTAGGTATATCAGAAATCTAGTACCCGTAACACAAGCTTAGAGCTTACCACCGGGCTAGATGTTGTTGTGTAGATTGTCCCGAAATATTTATTTAAAAGTTTTAAGAAGGTTAATATAACTTTCAGGGTTACACTAAAAAGTTATTATTTTTAAGATTACGGGGTACGACTAGAATCTTAATACTCTAAGCAATGAATTTGACGGTGTTTGAGTAAGATCGACAATAGTCTACCATGATAATTAAAAAGTTATGAATACCTAGGTAATAATTGTGTGTATAACAAATTCTTGTACGAGTATTCATTAGAACATAAATTAACGAGCCGGTACTGACCTAATGAACGTACTTACGTAAGTGACGATGACCTAACTCCCAAACTTGACGAATAAATTCTGCTACTACTAAGTATACCCGTAATTATACTTTAACAATAAAATGTTATAATAGTTAAGTGAATATTCATTCCGCAACTTTTTAAGGTTCCGTTATGAATTCGTAATGTCTGTCTGGCCGTCCCTCCGTATGTCAAAGCCACTTTTTCCGAAACTCGAAACTATATGAAAATATTAATACTGTTGAAACTAGGTAAGCACTTGAATTCTGTAAACCGAATAACGATTTTCACACAATAAAAGATTTAAATATCAATAAATTTTGGGTGTGTTCAAAGGAACTGAAACTCCTTTTTTGGTTATAAAACCCACATCATCATCATCATCCGCAGCCTGACTTCACCCACTGCTGGGTGTAGGCCTCCTCTTGCTCTCGCCACCCATTACGGTCTTGTGCCAATTTCATCCAGGTGCGTCCTGCGACTTTAGCGATGTCGTCAGCCCATCTCGCTGCTGGACGACCGACGTTCCTATAGGCGTTCCTTGGACGCCACTCAGTGATTGTCTTACTCCACCTATTATCATTTCGTCTCGCCAAGTGTCCTGCCCAACTCCATTTTAGTTCCGTGATACGATTCCCAATATCTTTCACCTTCGTTCGTCTTCGGATGTCGATAAAATAATAAAACCCACATGTGTAAGCTATGTATGGTTAGGTCTTCAGAGTAGGCAAACTGAATAGTTTACGCGAGAGACACTTCCAAAGTGGTAAAATGTGTGTCCCTGTACCTTCTAAAATAAGAAAACGATAAAACAAAAAAAAAAATATAATAAATAATAATATACATTTTGTTATTTTTTGGTTTTGGTAACTTCCACCGAAAATGTTATTTATACGAAATAAACCGTTAACCGCAATTTACCTATTATTTATAAAGTTAAGCTACGGTGAGCGTGGTCAGACTGCAGGCTCTGACTGCAACTGTTCACAAAATTTTTAGGTGTTGATATAGGTATCTACATCACCGATAGGTAAATAAATTTGATAAGTATGAGATGGACCCCGTCCCGTTTTATCTTTTGGGCACGGAACCCTAATAAATAACTAGGTCTTTACCACAGGAAAAATAACAGAAGTGCTGAGTAAAAACATTTTATTAAGGTAATATTTTCCTAAAATAAATACGAACGAAACATCACAATTCATTATAATACAAAAAGACTGCTAGTTAACAATAAGCATTAATAACTAATAATAATATTATTATGAAGGCAAAGTAAACAGTGCCAAAAACAATATAAAACGAACTGGTGACTGATATCTTATGTTCAAATCTTTATAAATACCTATGTAATCTCAGAAATGCGTAAGGAAGTAGGCACAAGGAAAGGAAGAATTTAGAAATAATTTTAATTATTTCTACATTCGTTACATTAACAATGTTTTTTTTCTGCCCGTAGCTGCCCCAAAGTAGCTAAAATGCTTATATGAAGCTGATAGTATAAAGAAAATTACAATGTCAAGCAAATGAATCAGAATACATTTATAGAAACTCTGCCTAACAAACATGTTACAAAACTGGTTCTGAGACAGAAGCGTACAAATCAAAGGCACTTTGTTCAAGGCTTAGGCATAAATATTTCCAAATAGGTTTGCCAAAGATATTCTTCATGTGGACCAGAACATAAAACATTAGACATAACAATTAATCGTTTAACCTAGAACTTAGGTACTTGTGTACTTCGTGTTTATAAAAAAATATTGCAATCTACTAAAAATTATTTACATTTTCGTAGATACGAAAGGAACAATACGTTCGATGAATCACAAGTTTCGTTTATCACTTGATATCCAACTCTACGTATGTAGTACGAATAAAGGCAATTAGATAAATATTTTATCATGGGCATTTTGCTAAGTAAATAATGAACGGAAATTTTATATGTTTATTGGCCCTGGACTGTAGGAATGAGAAGTGACTGGGGATGAGGCGCCGTAGTCGGGCGTGGTAGGCGTAGAGCTTATGGGAGTGTCTATGGGCTTGTTGAGCACTGGGGCCACGTACTCCGTCTGTCGCAGGCTGGACTCCTCCTGCAGCGGCGCGGGCGGCGTGCAGCTCGGGAAAGGACTCAGCAATAAGAACGTCCCGAAAGCCACTATTGACGCCATAATCAAAATAATAGTACGAGCTTCGAATCCTGCTCTAAGCCCAGCCCACGCGGCCATGTTCACGAGTAGGAGTAAAACGGACACCCGAATCAGCCGCGCCGCTGTGGAATGGATACGTCCACCTCCAACTCCGCTCATATCGCAAGGCCCGTACGCGAAATACAAGTTATGCTTATCCCCAATATGCTTTAGCATCATGTAGATAAGCCCGAAGGGCGCGATCAAAGGGCACGCGAGGCTGTACACTATTGTGATAGAGAAAATAGCGATACTCCACGCGTAATGCACACCGAATGGGAACTCGTACAGAATAGCGCGCTTTACGTAACTCTTTTCGGCTTTTGATTTTGATTGCAACAGATACCAAACGTAAAGAAATAGTTCCGGAAATCGGATCAACTCAAGGGAGGTCCCGATAAAGCCAGAGGTGATGACGTAGTTGACGAAAAACGCGCCTTTGTCGGGGAGGAACACGCAGTCCCAGCGCATGGTATTATTCTCTTGGTGGAAGGTCCAGCGCACGAAAGCCTCCGCACTGGCCAGACCGAGGGAAGGTAGGATCAAAGTCATCAACAACAAAAATGAGACAGTTTTGGTCATAATAGAGTAGTTTTGCTGTGATTTGGTCCAATGAGACAAAAACTTGTCGGAAAAAGAAACAATCGCGGGCATTACCGCAGCCATTGTCCAAAGAAGCAAGGTCGGTAGAAATTCAAAGATAATGGTAGTAACCCTACTAAGACTGTCTGGTTTAGCCACCAAGGTATTGAACAAGTTGACAACAATAGCAGGAGTAGTCAAGAAGAACAGAATGATAAATAAGAGAACATTAATAACAAATGCTCTAATGTACCATACACCTGGTTGGACGCTCAAGTTTTCCCATATAATGTCTGCTGGGTTTGTTGCGTGGGAAAGCACCCAGCCTCGGTGTAAACTAAAATGGTTGATTACATGATCAGCTAGTTGGTATGATGGTAAAGTTAAAAATGCAATACCCAAGGGATCATTTAGAACAATGGCCCTACATCTCTTAGCTTCATCTTTTAATCTTTTTTCTTCAGCTGTGTAGAATTCTAGGGCATCAATATCTGGTCCAAACAGCTTAGGTCTAACTGTTATACGTTTTCCGGTTTTCTTGTAGTATGTATCTGTGTAAACAAGTGCTTCGCTTACCATATCTTTTGTCTCCTGCACCTCAATCAGTTTATTGACATTAAATGCCAATCGTAGATCCACAATCTGGATATGAGGGAAATTGTGGGCAAAGTATGCTCGAATTGTAGACTCATTTCTATCACCTTTTGATATGTTAGTTATCATTATTGTCCCTGTCATGGATTGCGGTACAGGTTTACGTCCTGTGCACCTTCTCATAATAAGAATAGATATTGGTAAGAATGCAATACTTATCAAAGTGTGCACCCACAGCCAATAAGATGTTCCCTGAAGATTTGATAAAGTAGTTCTACTAAATGTGTTTGCATCAACTTGCAGGTTTGTTCCTTGGAAATTTATGGGGAGTATTATTCCAATGGAGACTAGGGTGACTATGAATGTGAGTGTGATGGCATGTCTCTGGAAGGAGAGGTAGTGCACAGCGTCCGGGCCGCACTTGGCCAGCACCTGCTCTCGCGTGACGCGGAACACGGCCGGAAGCCACGTGAAGAAGCCCTCGTCGATCTGCAGCGACTCGTCCTGGCTCCTGCGCCGCTCCACCAGCGCGTCGCCGTCCCCTCCGCGGTAGAACAGACTCGTCCAGCGACTCTTGGACCGCTGCACTAGCGCCATGCGCCCATAGTTCCAGGCAGTACGTCTCAGCACGGAGAAAAGCAATATCAGAAATGACCATGATATCAAATTCAGAATCAACGTTTGTGGTATACCGTTGTATGCACCCGTGATGATTATACTCTGTGAGGAGTTCGTTAACATGCAGCCATCGTCATCTGAAGAGTTCGCCACCGAAGGGGCCAGAGAAAAAGACATATCATCGTTATTGAAATCCATTTTAGTTGCAACACAATCACTTTATCGATGATAAACAATTTATGCGCATAGTGTATATCACGCAACAGTCACAGTTATGTATATTTTTTGTTTACACTCCCGATTTATAGCAAAATTCGATACCATCTGGAAAATAATTTGTTATTTCGTGAATCAACCAACATCAAAACACACAGCGAATGAGCGAGCAAATCAAAGAAAATAATTAATTAGTATTGCCAGCTCAAATAAGGCGCCTTGGCTAATAACAATTATGACGCCTTTGCACTCCTTAAATTGATGGAATATTATACCAATGTAAAAAAAGTTTTTCTATACGAAAATGTAAAAGTACAAACAAAAATCTTCCTAAAAAATAATTACAGATTATTTTAATTACAATTTGTCAGATTTTCTACAGTGGCTTTTAAGATGGCTACACAACATAGGTTAACTAAAATTTACCCAATCTGTCGACCAACCGAAACGTCACCTGTTTGGGTGATCCGCTCAATTTATGAAATTAGTAGAAAATTATTGATTATCTTTCTAATGTTTGTGTGTTGTGTATATTAGATGTTCGGTAATTAATGGATATCTAAAAATGGAAAGAGCATTAATTTATCCATATGCATAGAGAACTAGCAAACAATTTGAGTACCTTTTGTAAATTAGTTAAAATTTATATTTTATTATTTAAGTATTATTGTCAAAATCACTTCTTTTCATAAATCCTTTATGCCATAATTAGGTGGACACTAAAAATTTCCGAGTTTAGTTAATTATTTTTTTGGATAATATTGTTCGTTTACATTAATTGGAATAAATTATTCAGTAACTGCTTTAGATACGGTAATGAATTATAAAAAAAGTGTGTGTGTGTCAGCTACGACGCACGATTGGAGTTTACTCCTTACGAACTATAATTATGATTTATATCAAATAGAAAAAAAGGGTAAATGAACGCATCTGCTAAAATGATAAGAGAAACAAACAATCCTACAGATATATGTTTGTCTCTTTCTACGTAACGCCTCAACTTTTCGTGTTACACTTTTTGATTTTACTCCTCATAAAATTTCCGTACCGGGCCTTATAACTCAAATCGTTTCTTAAGGAGTAAACTCCAAAAATAATTTTGTTAATATTATAAGATGAAAACGCTTAACTCTCAGTTTTTATATACACAGTCCCAGTTATTTGAAGCATGTTTGTAATATTTAATGAACCTGACACCAGAAGAATTTTTATTTCAATCTTACAAAATCGAAAAATGCATTCAAAACTTATTTTATTTATGACTTTGAATTTGGAAACGTGGAAACACAAGCCACGATGCTGTTTGAGCTCGAGACGTCACTCAGTTATTAAACAATCAAAAGACCATGTAAAAGAATTTAAAAAGACAACGACCAAAAATATACGTTATGTACTATCGGAGTGACGTCACGACACCTCCAATATGATGGCTAGGGATTAAGGCAATTGAAAAAGAGTCTAAAGCACGATTTTTGATATTTAAATACCTATAAAATTAACATTTCATTTTTATGAATAAGTTTTGACGTTCCTCATTTGGATTTTGCGAAAACTATTTCAAATTTTCTATCACTAAAATACGTATGCATTTTATAAGTTGCTTACATGGGGTGATACCATATTCATTTCAAAGTATCTATTTTACCTATTTTTCTATTTTAATGCCTGTTTTATTGTTTAATTTTGTTATATTTTTATTGTTTTGTTGTTTGTGCCTTTACTTAAATATCAGTGTTGTGCTCGCCTAACATAGTCACATATTCCATAGTAAATAGTATTAAAAATATCTACTAATATTTATTTTTGTTATTATGTGCTGTTGGTGGTGCCATAATAAATAAATAAATAAATAAAAGTGAACTATTTTTTTTTGAGCTGGCACCACTATAATATGATGTGAACAGATCAACAGACAGAAGAGCGTAAAAATTCATTTGAAAGAAAGAAAGGGCAAATTATTTTTCAGTTTCAGAAATTTATAGTTTGTTTGATTGTTCTGTTCGTCAGCATAATTTTTATTGATGAAATTTTTTTAAAAATGGCTGAATTTGATTGGAATAATTATTTAGAAGAAACAAAAGGCATTGCTGTTCCAGAAGAATTATTTTTACATGTAAGTTTATAAAATCTAAGTGTAAAATATTAATTGTAATATTTTCTTGTTCAAACAACTTTTTATTAAGAAGTTGCAAGTTATTGAATCCAAGATATTTATCTAGAATTTTCTGCAAACCTCAGATAATAAAGTACAGGGAATATTAAAAATTACATTTGTAGAAAAGAACAAATTCTATTTTTATCCTTCCACCATTTTATTAAAAAAATCATTAGCATGTTGGATTTTCACTAGTAGCAGCTACCTAAAACAGATTGCTAAATAAATTAAGTCATCTTAGTATTTATCTAGTATGTTTATTACAAACCCTTGCTTATAATGTTAATTACCTGAATTTGCCTTTTCTGATAATCTAGGAATAACTTCAAGGTTCTATGTTATTTAAATTTCATGTAAATGGAAAATGTTACAAATTCAAGGCCAAAAAAAAGCACATGACTTTAAGATTTCATTTTTGCAATGTTATATCTCTTATCCAACTTATAAGATTCAAATTATATTGAAAAAATATTTTTTCACTTTTATAAAATTATGATTTCACTTTTTGAAGTGATGTGTAGAGATCATAATCATTTTACCTTCCATGTCTATTTTATTTATAAAACAGGTACTAATTTGACAAATTCTGGATACATACTCAAAATATCTCTACATAATTATGATATTTTTGCTTAAAGTTGAAATATAAATATGAATACAGTAAAAAATATGTGCCATATATAGCATACACATTCTGATTAAATGGATACTAACAGGAAAATATTTATTTTTTATTGTAAGGTGTCTGTTGTAATAATTATTCTTTGAAAAATCAAAGATTTTTAAAATAATGATTATTATTTAATATTCTTTATTGTATAACTCAATCCAGGTGGAAGCAAGCCTCAACAATGGCATCAGGCAGCGGATGCTTCTGGAGGTATGTCACAAGAGTAATCCTGATGTATACTGGATTGCGGAGATCACCATGGTGTGTGGACATCTGCTTCGGATCAAGTTTATTGGTGCGGAGGAGGATTTCTGGTGTGATATTTCCACTACAAAAGTTCACCCTTTGGGTAAGTTAAAAAGTATTTTTTGTATCTTTGTCTTTAAATAAACATAAAATTGGTAACAAATAGTAAAATAGAAAATATCAAGCTGCCTTTGATACTTATTTTACTTCTTTTGTTACATTTGTACTGACCATAAAATTAATAGGTCTTTGAATAATCACTTGTGTTTTCCACTGAAGGAAGCACTATCAAATTGCTTTTCCCATTTTAAAATATAGAGCCACAGGCATGCCTAGGAATATAAAACATATTGATTACACTTACTAATAAAAACCAATATAAAATAAATCTTTAAAAAGATTAAAGATTTATTTCACGATTTATAAATCTTTAAAAAGATTTATTTATTCTAGGTAAAAAGTAGCCTTTCGTAATAATTTGTCTCATAAAAATTAAAATATGTAGAGTAGGTATTTAAAATTGATGAGAAAATTATTAAAATTTGCATGCCCTTCAGCTATTGATTATTCTTTTATTGAAGTATAGAATTTCAGAAGGGTGATTCCAATATTATTGAACAGTACATCTTTATTCTGATTTCATAATGCATTAAATTGTGTAAAATGTTTGGTTTAGAAATTTGAAAATCATTATTGAATTTTTAATGAATGCATTGTTTTTTTTATTGGAACATGAATGGAATACTAGGTTTATACTGTACTAATGCATCAATTAAAGGGTTTTCTAAAATTAGTCAACTAGCCTTATAAGGTACATATGCATATACCGAGATCCGTTGATCAAATTAACTTTTTTTTTTTTTTTTATGAGCCTGTGGTTTCCCACTGCAGGGCAAAGGCCTCCTATATTTTTTTTTTTTTAATATATTCCTTATTTTGTCATAATATAACATTTCGATTGATAGGATCAAACAAATGGTACCTACTTGCATTTTAACAACTACACGTTGAGGGTTTATTCATATGCGAATAGAATTTCGCATAAGTTTCAAAACTATGTATCGTGAATCGTTAAAGACGCAAACGCACTCTCAAAATGTCGCTCGGAACAAGGGTACTTAATCGTCATTTTATGTGAGTACTAGATTATTATACACGCCACGGTGTTGCCCGTGTCTTTAGATTTCCCGCGGTCAAAAGTAGCCTGAAAGAATTTAACAAATCGGAATAGTAGTTCCTGAGATTAGCGCGTTTAAACAAACAAATAAACTCTTCAGCTTTATAATATTGGTATAGACATATATCGTATTTCTCGTATCTATGTACATAGTAAGTTATTATTCTATGTCTATACCAATATTATAAAGCTGAAGAGTTTATTTGTTTGTTTAAACGCGCATATATGAGGTTATTGACTGCCTCAGTGGCGCGGTGGGGCAAAGGTCCGCTTCCGGCGCAAGAGGTAGCGGGTTCGATTCTCGCCGAGTGCTCAGGTGTTTGTGTGTATGTACAATCACTTGTCTCCTCGGTCTGGGTGTTTAATGTGTATATTAAAAAAATATCTATATGTATGTCTATTATATGAAGTACATCAGATGTCTAGTACCCGTTACACAAGCTTAGAGCTTACCACGGGGATAGATATTGTGTAGACTGTGCGAATATATTTATTTTATTCAACTACAGGTTGGTGCGGTAAATACGACGAGCTGATCGAGCCCCCCGACGAGATAAACGAGAAGTGCGGGGACACGATCATAGAGATAATGAAGAGCGCGCTGCTGGACGGGCAGTCGGTGTCGCTGGAGGCGCTGACCAACAAGGGCCTGTCGCCCATCGACCGCATCAAAGTGGGCATGAAGGTCGAGGTGCAGAATGTGTTCGACCCCTACCGGTACTGGGTCGCCACGGTGAGTGTACCCACATAAGTGTATTATTGAATTTATTATAAACCCCCGACCAAAAAAGAGGGGTGTTATAAGTTTGACGTGTCTGTCTGTCTGTGGCATCATAGCTCCCGAACGGATGGAGCGATTTCAATTTAGTTTTTTTTTTGTATGAAAGGTGAGTTTGGCCCGGATGTTCTTAGACATGTTTCATGAAAATCGGTTGAGACGTTTAAAAGTTATGGGGGTGAGAGTGGGGAAGGAAAACAGATAATCTGCAAATATACTTGTGTGGGGTATCAAATGAAAGCGCATCGCGTCCACATTACATAATATTATGTTGTTTTACATTTAAGGAAATCAAAGCATTGGAATCGGGGGTTTTTCTTAAATTTTAAATTTAGATTTATTTGTAAATGTTGTGCCGACCCCAATGTGGGATAAGAGCAAGAGAATGATGATGATGATTATTGGTATGGTTTAGTTTTATCGAAACCGGGGATTAGTCACTACCCCCTCCCCGTATTCAAAACTGCCACTTTTGGCTAATATTAGGTCCTTACATATGAAATTGGCGTTTTTCGTACTGGCCACTTTAATCACAAATTTCTCCTCTTTGGTAAGGAATTCCAAATTCAAATTTGTACAGCTATAGACTCATGAATTTGTGCTTCGATGATCGTCATTCATTTGTTTTTTTTCTTCTGTTTTTTTCTGTTTGCGTCACTCATTTTACAAAATGGAAAACTTAAAATATCGCATTATTTACGAGTACGAGTTCCGCCGTGGCACTAGTGCTGCGGAAACAACTCGAAGGGTGAATGATGTGTATGGCGGTCGTGTTGCAAAAGAAAACACAGTTCGTTTTTGGTTCCAACGTTTTCGTTCTGGAAATTTCGACTTGCAGAACAAGCCCCGTGGACGGCCTGAGACTCAAGTTGATAATGAAGAGTTGAAGGCTATTGTGGAAGCGGATCCATCGCAAACCACGTCCGAGTTAGCTGCAGGCTGCGGTGTTAGTGATAAAACTGTTTTAATTCACTTGAAGCAAATTGGGAAGATTAAAAAGCTTGAAAGGTGGGTACCTCACGAATTGACTGAAGCAAACCGGCAAACGCGCGTCGACTGCTGCGTTACATTACTAAACCGGCACAATAATGAAGGTATTTTAAACCGAATCATTACCTGTGATGAAAAATGGGTTCTTTACGATAATCGGAAGCGCTCAGCGCAATGGTTGGATCCTGGCCAGCCAGCCAAATCCTGCCCCAAGCGAAAATTAACCCCAAAAAAGTTACTTGTAAGCGTTTGGTGGACTAGTGCCGGTATTGTTCATTACAGTTTTCTCAAATCTGGCCAGACTATTACGGCTGATGTCTATTGTCAGCAATTGCAAACCATGATGGAAAAGCTAGCGGCTAAACAACCTAGGCTGGTCAATCGCTCCACGCCACTGCTGCTTCACGACAACGCTAGACCACACACTGCGCAACAGACGGCTACTAAATTAGAAGAGCTTCAATTGGAAAGTCTAAGACATCCTCCGTACTCCCCGGACCTTGCTCCAACAGATTACCATTTTTTTCGAAATTTGGATAACTTCTTGCAAGGGAAAAAATTCAACTCCGATGGGGCAGTCCAAATCGCCTTCAAAGATTTTATTGATTCCCGTCCGACTGGTTTTTTTAGTAAAGGGATCAATGAACTACCTATAAGATGGCAAAAGTGCATAGAAAATAATGGTTCATACTTTGATTAATTAAATATATTATATTAAAAAATATTCGACTTTTTGTTCCTCCCATACAAAACGCCAATTTCATATGTAAGGACCTAATATAACTCATGATCATCATCTTCTTCATCATCATCCTATTCAACGTTCCCACTGCTGAGACCCGAGGACTTCTCACTTGATGAGAGAGATGCAAAATTTGTTATTTGTATCACTCGACTAAATCAAGATTAACCTAAAATATTCAAAACAATATCAGGCAGTAATTTTCAAAGATAGGTAGCAGTTAAAATAGAAATGCCCATTAGGCCTTAATTCACTACGCTAGCCAAGAGCTGGTTGGTGAATGTCACATGTCCTTCAAACTCATTAAAGTGCTCAGAACATGCCGGATGG
The DNA here is from genome assembly GCA_929108375.1 of Gymnoscelis rufifasciata. Taxonomy (NCBI): domain Eukaryota; kingdom Metazoa; phylum Arthropoda; class Insecta; order Lepidoptera; family Geometridae; genus Gymnoscelis; species Gymnoscelis rufifasciata. The sequence goes on from OV815303.1 coordinate 16,170,896, forward strand.
AAAATCTGCTATTATTTTATTATATTAATAATTTATTATTATAAACTAGTGACCCGCCCCAGCTTCGCACGGGTTTTTATTAAAAAAAAATCCCGGCAATTATTCGATTTTTTTCTTGGCTTTTTAAACCATCCCTAGACCTTCACGAACATTTTAAGATAAATCCGTTCAGCCGTTCTCGAGTTTTAATCAGACTAACGAACTACAATTCATTTTTATTTATATAGATAGATTTAAAATTCCCGGCAATTATTAGATTTTTTCTTGGCTTTTTAAACCTTCCCTAGACCTTCACGAACATTTTAAGATAAATCCGTTCAGCCGTTCTCGAGTTTTAATCAGACTAACGAACTACAATTCATTTTTATTTATATAGATAGATTTAAAATTAAAGAATAACCACCGATTAAAATGCCGAATAAAATATTATGGTGTTTTACTTTTAAGGAAATTAAGTCCGTAAAAGTAAAACACCATAATATTTTATAATGTGCACGCGATGCGCTTTCATTTGATACCCCACTCGAGTATATTTGCAGATTTTCGGTTTACCATCCCCACTCTCACTCCCATAACTTCTAAACGGCACAACCGATTTTCATGAAACATGTGTAAGAACAATCGCGCCAAACCACAGAATACATAATAGTTGGCCAAACTCACCTTAAATACAAAAAAAAAAACTAAATTGAAGTCCCTCCATCCATTGGGGAGCTATGATGTCCCAGACAGACAGACACGTCAAACTTATAACACCGCTCTTTTTTGGTCGGGGGTTAAAAATACCACTACATAAGTAGCTAATGTTGATGAACTATGACTTTAAAGATGTTAAGGTTAGGTTACAATAGTATAGAATAGATGTTGAATAAACTACTTGTCAGGTGTGCGAAAACGTGGGCGGGCGCCTGCTGCTCCGCTACGACGGAGCCGACGAGGACCTGCAGCAGCTGTGGATTTTCTTCGCGAACCCTCGGCTCAGTAGCTACGGATATGTGACCAATAAGGTAGACGTAAAATCTCAACACTGTATTTTTTAAAAGTCCTGTTTTACCCTTTAGGTACGGTATACCTTTTTTTTCCACCTAGCCTTCATTTGACCACAATCTCACCTGGTGTAAAGTGACGATGAGGTCTAAGATGGGGCACGAAGACCTAGAAAGTAAATGGCTTCTCTGGACCACATTACGAAACATGAAAAAATCGTTTCACGCACTGGCCCAGCCCGGAGGGGGGTGACAAGCCGCGTTGAACTAACAAGTAAAACGGGGTCCTATTACTGAGACTTCGTCGTCTGTCTGTCTGTATCTCAAGAACCGTGATAGCTACTGGCTTGAAATTTTGAGGGATGATGTGTTTTATTTTTAATAAAATATTTCTGTTGCCGCTACAACAACAAAGTTATAAACACTTATTGTCACAAAAAAAAAACAACGTTCGCGAGACCATAATTGCATTGTGATAATTTTTTATTTATGAATTTTAAAATTGTATTTAAATAAACATTTGTAGAGTAAAAGCATAGGTCAACTAGAACAATTTCATATTAAACAGGTTACCTGTCATTTGGTTGGATTTTAGTTTTATTTACAGGTAAGGCTAGTTTAATGAGGTCTTATTTGACCGTGTAAAGAAACCCCGAGCATATGGCGATTAAGAAAGCATATTATATATAATACATGCTCTTGTTGCTTTACAGGGAGCTCCATGGCAGTTTAAGTACCCTGGAAAAGTGAACAAGTTTTCCTGCAAGAATAAACTGAGCACACAGCTGCGACTCACTGCAGAGGAAGCCATACAGGAACCAACGCCCGCAGACCTCTTTGTGGTATGAAACTAATTCATTTTCAATCAATTTATTCGAGTTCTTATAATGCGGAATCCCATTTTAAATATAAACCTATAGTGCCTGATTTGTTTTCTTGCACGCCCAGGATGACTGGTAGATAATGCTTCTAGGATAGGACTTAATCCTCTGTACATTGTTTTTTGTGCACAAAGTATAAATAAATAAATATACCAACTTTAAAACCACTAGAGTATAAATATAAAAAAATAGAAATAATTCTATATACTTAGCCCCGTGGTGAGCTCTAAGCTTGTGTTAAGGGTACTAGACATCTGTTATACGTTATATAATAGACTACTAGGGTCGACATTGCGGACCGTCGCGTTTGTCGTTTCAGTAACGTCCAGATCGTCAGTAACGTCCAATCTAATGTGGCGGGTATTATCTTAAGAGTTCGCTCGCTTTTGTTTTATTACTATTTACTGTTAGTATTATTTTGATGGTGTACAATAAAGAGTTATCGATCTATTTTAATGCCTTATTTCTTAATTTCAGCCAAACCAAAACCTAGAAGCCCACAATTTCTCAACTGGTATGAAGCTAGAAGCATTGAATCCTCAAGACATGAAGACGATTAGACCGGCCACGGTAGCCAAAATCTTCAACAACTTCCATTTCTTAGTCACAATCGACGACCACGAGACGGACTACGAAGACTCAAAAATGGCCTGGCTTTGTGATTCCATGCATCCATATATTTACCCTATAGGCTGGGCGGGCTCCAACAACTTTACCATAAAACCTCCCAAAGTATGGAAGGATGCGCCTTTTGATTGGGATGAATACTTAGAAATGACGAAGTCGACCGCAGCGCCTGAAAAGTGCTTCAGGACTAAAGTTCCTCTAAAACAAATTGAGGTCAATATGAAACTGGAGGCTGTCAATCCGCACAATCATGAAGAGATTCACGTAGCAGCCATAGACGCGATCGCTGAACACATGGTCTGTATCGAACTACTGCCTATAGGGGAGAAATTCTGGTGTTCACAAGACAGCGATTTACTCTACCCCGCCGGATGGTGTGATACTAACGACTACGCACTCCACATCCCAGACTTAACCGCTGTGAAGAAAGAACCTGAGAGACCTAAAGAAACATCTAGAATAGTCAAAGAGGAGATGAAGTCTTCAGATGAATGGTGTGATCGGATATTTTTTAACTATAAATGTTACGCGGGGCCGTCGATATCGAGGAATAAACTCTCACAGTTGCCAAAGCACGTGGGACCGGGCCCATTGTCTTTGGTCTTGAAGGAGGTGCTCAATAAGATAATATCGGCGTCCTATAAACCGGCGAAGCTGTTGAAGGATTGGGAGGTGGAGGGCCCGCCGGAAGAGGGGATGAGATTGGAAATGTTGAGAGCCAAGTAAGTATGGTTTCGTAATAAGGTTAAAATTATTCGTAGGAATTAGTTGTTAGTGTTAATGGTTTAATAATTTTCGGAAACTACACGCATTGGCCAAAATGAGAATCATCATCATCCACAGTCTGTTTTAACCCACTACTGGGCATAGACCTCGGTCACCATTATGTTTGTGCTTACCACGTTCTCTAAGGTTCAGTTCACTTTCGTTTAAGATAGCGACACAAAATAACGCGCACTACTTTCTCGATCCACCTCGCTGCAAGAAGTCCAACGCTTCGTTTGTCTATTTTCGTCCAGTAGTCATGCGTCACACTGCTCTGATTGACATAATCTCGCCTATTGCGAGGCGAGATTATTACATTTGAGTTCCATGATCAGAGTCCAACATCCAGAATTGGTTGCAGATTAAAAACGAGCACATACCACGCGTACGTTCCCATCGTAACGTCAGGTGCATGCGTGGGTGCCTTCTGCCGCGCGACCTGCTCCAAGCTGCAGGCCTGCCCGTGTCTCTTCGGGCCCACCGCCTACCCCGACGTCTGCGCCGCCAACTGCCAGCACAAGGACAAGAGCACCTTCCGTACGTATCACCATCTCTCTCTCGGTCTTAAGCCTAGCTTAGAAACACGATGGTTGAAGTCATTACTGGTCACCGCGAGTTCAATCATCATTTTCACAAGAACGGAAATACAGACAGCAGTCTGTGCCGCGGCTGCTTAGAGAAAGAGGAGACGGTGGAACATGTAGTGATCCACTGCAAAGCCACAGAAGAGATAAGAAAGGAGACGGGGTTGAGGCGTCTCATGGACGCGAAGACCCCATCTACATCCGCAACTTGCTCAAACAATTAGTTACAACACAGAAAGTCCTACTCCGCTACATCAGGGAGTTGGGCTGGTTGGGGCCTGGTTAGGCAGGGGGATAATGCACAAAACACTCCTAGGCGAGATGTCAGTGCAGATCTCAGCTCGCTCCTCCACTTAGAATTAGCTTAGAAACGAAATAATCATCACACTTGGTAGCTAATCATGTATACAGTAGTCGAGATCAACAAATTATACGCACCCGCTTAATGCTGCGTCTGGCCTGAAGAATACTTATTCAGTTGCACTGGTGTAGGGTTATTAGTGCTCCTTTTTCGATTTATGAAACAAGTCAAATAGTGTTGTGATACAACACTATTTGTCACGTTTGAAATTGGTAATCAGTATAATCTAATATTCCTTCCATATATCCAAAAGAGCTAAATGTTAAAGAAAAGTACGTAGCTTCTAAGAGATATAGGCATACATAGCGCACGACATTTTCAGGATGCTTATGATATAATTATAAAATACGTTAAAACCCTTCATAATTATTATTAAAATAATTTATTTTTAATAAACTTTATTGATTTTCATCAATAAGCTTATAATGTCGCATATGACGCAAGACCCGACGTCCGCACACTGACGTACGCGGAAATATTTTGTCTGAATAGTTAAAGAAACAGTTATAGATTAGGTGTTTGGCTCTGTAGTCGAATATTATAATATAGGAGGTGTGAAATACTAAATTGTTTTTATTTTCAGACAATGGCACAGAAAGGCGTGGCAGACCGAAAGGCAGTCTCAACGGTCGCCGGAAGAAGAGAAAATGTGCACCAAAGGAACCAGAGAAAGGTCCACAACCGACGGTCCACCAGGAGACTGAGGGCGCCAAGGACGGCGACCAGGAGACTGAGAGCAACAGCGCATCCGAGGCCGGCACGCGCCCCAGCTCGCCCGACGACCAGCGCCGCAAGCGCGAGGCCAAGAACCACCCCAAACTAGAAATTAAAACACGCGGCGCCAAACTACCAAACTTCGCAATACAAATTAAGGAAGCCCACTGGGATAAAAAAGACGTAGAGACTATCTACAACAACACCTGCGTCACCAAGAAACCAAACCCATATAGCGATACAGAAAACGATACAAATAGCTCCAATTCACGCGACGCCAAAAATATTTCAGATGTTTCTGACAGCGAGGAACCGGAGTTGAAAAAACTAAAGTTTTCGAGCTACGATCCGCTTCCCTCCGACAATAAGATGTTTGAGAAGATGGCGATGTCGTGGATGGGCGGTAAGCTCAAGCTATCCCAGAACCCTTTAGACTGGTCGGTGGACGATGTTTATGCATATCTAAGCAATACGGAGGACTGTAAACTCATAGCTGATAGGATGAAACAAGAGGAGATAGACGGCCAAGCGTTTGTGATGCTAGATATATCGGCAATCAGGGATTTTTTGCACATGAAAAAGGAGTTTGCGTTGCAACTCACGAAACACATAGACATGATAAGATGGTACACTATTAATTACGAAGAAAATACCGAATTGTAAATTTCTATAACCAATTATAATTTAGGATAAATAAGTATTATTAGTAGTTGGGGTAAGAGGACTGAGTAGATAGGAGGGCATTTGTTACTGTTTGCATAACGTAGATAGGTAGATAATCTCGTACACGGTATGTAGTTTTTGAAATGTTTAAAATCTACAAAAATGTAAAACGACAATTTCAATAAGTTGAATGATCATGGTTACGAAATTGTATAGTCATTTTGACACATTAGCCAAATAGTATTATATTATGTCAGGGTTTTTGTAACCAATTGTTTATTCTATTCATTGTCTAGTCCAATAAACACTGTTCCAAGTAAACGAATTTTTATTATTGACAAAATTACAGTTTGCGAAATGTTTTACAAATAATATTGCAGATTTTTGAGAAGAGAGACTTAGAGGTTTCTGTGGTCTCTTTACGAGCGAAATCCTCATTTAAGGAGATGTTTTTTTTGGCGTAGGAGACTTTGACAGGTATTTCTCTATCAGGAATATTGTTTTGATGACGATCATATGTTTCTGTTTCCATCCTCCTCACCACCATGGTCTTTATGTTGTCGGCGGATACAGTTGAGCTAGGTTCTATCTTACCACAAGTTTCTCTAATATTTACCTCTGAAAGTAGGGTTCTCGTATCTACTCCTAGATGTAAATTATTGTCGTTTAATAGTAAAAGATTTAACAGTTCCTCAATTTTTGCAGATTTTCCTTTTATTGATACTTCGTCTACAGTGGAATCGGTAAGATAGTTTTCATTTAGGTAGGCATCTACAATGCTTTCTGAAATATTTGCTTGGTCAGAAGTGTCTCCGTAACAAGATATAGTTTTACTTGTAATATTTACAGCCACTGCGTCGTCTGATATGTTATTATTGATGTTAGAGCTTGAGTTATCCGAAGACATAATGTGCTCGAACATGTCCTTTATAAAATCCTCCATGTCTTCAATCGAACCTTGAGTATTTTTTTCAATTATATCGTGAAACCTTTTTTTGTAAAGTTCAAAATCCCGCATGCACGTATTGAAGTTTTCGAAAACCTTTTCAACTGTAGTTTTAAAGAACTTTATGTTGGACTCGAGGCTACCCAGAGAACTTTCATCGGTTTGCAGTTCTTGAGAAATATTCTTGTAAACCCTTGACTCAATTTTATCTAAATCTGTGTTAGTAAGGGAGCCTTTACATGGAAAATTAGACTGATTAGAATCTTTCGCGGGCACTACATCATGTTCGTACCGTTTATAGTATTCTGCAGGGCTCTCGCGGTCAAACAATTTTGATGGGTTTGAATTACTAATGTTTGAAACGCTAAGATCAAAATCGGATTTAGAATAAATTTCTAAATCTGTAGATGATTTACCAGTTGTTTGAAAATGTGAACTGTGAAGCCTTCTCACACATCGTTTATCTGTAAAAATTCAAGTTGTAAAGTCAATCCACGAAATGTATATTCAATAATCTATATCTTAACTCGATAACTATTTCACCGATTCTGATCAAATTTTATTGGGGAAAATTGTACTGCAACAGCTGAAATAAAAATAGAATCACCGGGGAAAAGATATGGTGGCTTGGCTTTAGAATCCAGCCGCAGGATTTTGGGGGTGCTGATGCTCGATTTAAGATGACATTGGTTTCCCCTTTCCAAAAATACCACCCCCTCACCGCGGAGATGCGTACTTTAAAATAAAAAACCATCCTCAGCCGCTCCGGCTCGCACGGGTGCCTGCGCTTCGTTACGCAAGGGCGAAGGGGCTGCACTTCCCGCAGCGCCGGAGCAGTTTATTAATACAATTTTTTTTAGGAGAGCCTGGAGATGATGGTCTGCCTGTAAAGCGTCATTTATATACTTTGGAAATTGTGGCGATCTTTAATTTGGCACGTCTGATACGTACGATACGACAGCTTGGCACTCGCCAAAAGTAGGTATGCGATAAGTGCGACTGTAGAATAAAAGAGGAAAAAACGGGAGCAAGATAATACCTTAGACATGCATAATGATTGTCTTCTATGCTTATAAGAGGCTTAGACATATACAGCTTAAGCACCTCTATTTATGTTCCCACGGCTGGGACACAGAGACTTCTACCACTATGAGATTAATTCTTTAACCAGGCACCGGTATTTAGACCTCTAATGTGGATATAATAATGGTTATTAAATTAACACATACCCATCACTGTTGACCGTTATTAATTCGAAAACACATGGAAAATATTTTGCTATAGTTAATTTAATTAGGAGTTATGGGTTCAACCTACATATATATTAAAATAAAACTAAAAATGTAAATAAACCACAAGCCTCATTTCGATAAGTAAAATATCGTCTATTTTCCAGACGTCTTATATTTTTTTATAGAGTTTTAATTTTGAATTTCGCGGCACTTTAATTTTCAAAGCATTCACAAAGGCTGAATGTCATTCAATATTGTCTATGGTTCACATTCAAGAATGAATGAGACAGCAAGTGAATAAATGAATGAGAACGAAAGAAACAGAGAACAACACGGCCATGAAGCAAATTTGTCTATGACCTCAGTCATTGAACCGTCAACTGCCGAACGAACGACAGCGATTCTCAGAGGCCCCGCCTTACAATCTGAGAATTTTATTATTTTTCGTTTGGATTTCGCGATGTTATTATAATAAAGAAAGCATTTAGGTAATTCGGCAACTTACTAATATTAATTGATCATTTTCTTTCGTGTACAATAGAAATTTTAGCCGTGGAATGTAAATTATCGATTTGCCGTGTATGGCTACAAAAAGTGATTTTGTGCTGTTTTCTCGTGTTTTGTGGTATTAAAATTGTGTTTGTGTATGAAATAAAGGCTAATAAAAAATTATACTTTCTAAAAACAACTTTTTGTGTCATAAAATCCACGAAGATTTGTGGTTACTATTTTTAGTGGGTGTTGTCATTGTGGTCCAAGCTTTATTCGGATTAGGTCATCTTGGACATGTGTACCGGAACAATGAGTTCGAAAATCTAAAGTGGTATTGTTTGGTTTCTTATTAGATATACGAGTACATCCAAAAGGGACCATGGGGACGAGAAAAGTGTTGTGTTTCGCCGCCCTGGTCTGCCAGGCAGCGGCGCTATGTAAGTACCAGAATTTGTAATGTTTACCTAAAGTTAAACTGTAATGGCCCGAAAGTGTTCGTTAATTTATAAAACAATACCTACACACCAATCATAAAAACAGTCTAGTCATAACAGAAATAGGTCATCAAATTTTCTGCTGCCATAAAATAAAATAAAATCTAGTAAAACTATTGAAATAAATGAACTCTGAATATGTATATTATAATCATCTTATAACTAAACGACATTTAAATATCTCTGATAATTGGATAATATTCCTAAACAAGATATTAAAGGAACTAAGACAGGAACAAAATCTGTCAGAAATCTAGAAATATGTACAAATATATTCTAACTCCTTGACCCTCACCTCAGGTAATAAGGTCAGGTAAGCGGTAACCGGTTACCGCTTGGGGATTAACGAGTTAAATCATATCACATAAAATATTGAACTGTCTATGTCAAGTGATCGTAATTTATATCACAAAATATTAATGTTAACAGCATGGTCTAGATTTTCGAGTAATTGATTGTACAATCCAGGTAATTGGAATTATTGTTTTGTCCTTGTGGGATAAAAGATTTTCATGTCATATTTAGCTATGACTCCAACTTACCTAATCTTGAATTGAAGTAGTTTTTATTAGGTTTATGACACTCTTAGAAATTATTAAGAAAGTGAATTGCCTACCAACTACCTTGTTATACATTAATGAAATGCTTTAGTCATTGACTTCAGGTGCATATAATGTTACAGACATGTTTTATATTGTAAGCAAGTGGTTGTATGTAAATCAGTAAATTTGAAAATTGAGAGAATAAACCTTTCCAGTTTCCGTAACATTTTTTCCTTAACTAAAGCAAATTATTAGACATGATCCAATATAATAATACATTTTCAATAGCTAAAATCCAGATATTAATTAATTTTGTATCATAGTTCTTATTATACAGTTTGCTATTTGTATACTCTAAAAAGCTCAAGGAATATCAATAAAAACCATGTTTTTTTCTCACACAGTGACTTCACCACCAAAGATGGTGAAACAACCAACACAGGAAGAAATCCTCTTCCAAGTAGCACTGCCTAATGATGTGGATAAACCCTTCATCATCGAATGTGAGGCTGACGGAGAACCAACACCAAAGTAAGTTTTATCAACTAGGGTACAAGCTTCATCATTTCCCACAGTAAACATAACATTAATCTATCTTTCGAAATACTCCCCATCATTTTTTGGGACCTGTATTATCCTTATTATGTATTCTTAATGTTGATTTGTTAATTTAATATGGACATCTTAATTTGTATTCCCACACAATTAAAGTTGTCTGAAATAAATGATGATTTGATCTGTGTTAAAAATCAATTTAAAAAGACCTATGTGAGCCAACAGTAGTAAAGATTTTCACAACAGCCTGACAATACTTGTCCTAGGCTGTAGTGAAATTTGCTAGGATGGAGATCTCACTATCTGAGTTGAGCTCAAAATAGCTGTAGTCAGCTTTTAGCTGTTTTGACCCTTACTTGTTGCCTAGAAATCCAGTTTCTTGATTCAGAAGTTTGTTCTAACACAATTGACTTGCCTCTCACCAAATTCAGTCCATAAGTTAGACTTGTAAATATATACCTACATGCCGACGAATCTCGTAAAACATAATATGAATAATTTCAACATCTTGTGCACATAAGCGCGGCTCTAAAAAACCGTTAAAGCCATGTGTTTCGACATCAGTCTTATTAATAACAATTTGTTATTATTCTTTGACGGTTTCATGATGATGTTGTATCATAAAAAGTGCGCGAAATCGCCCGCCTGTCGGCAACGGGGAATTAAGTGTAAAGTGATCTTGGCATCATAATAAGTTTATTATAAGCCAATTAAATGGACATAATGAATCCTTTTCCTTAATGCTTAAGTGAACTTAACGCCCTGCGGTGCTTTCTTTATTACTAAGTAGGTACTTGGTAAGGTTTCTAGCTAGAATAAGTACTTATTTCTTAGATGTTAACAGTTCTTTATTCCTTTGATGTAAATTGTAATTGAAACTTGGGAAGGAGCAGTAGATATCGATTAGGGAATGTTAAGTCACAATGAAATTATGAAAATAGTACCTTCAGTCTTATCATAATAGAAATAACATTAATTAATGTAATTAAAAAAATTACATAAAATAGGTATTCTGTTTAGTCCGTTTTTTAGCCTATCCAGAAATACCGGACACCATAATAAGTTAATAAGAAAGTGCCAAGATATAGACACGCGAAACTGCAATGTACAATGTATCGTCTTAATTTTACGTTTGCAAGGTAATAAAAAATATTGGTTTAATTTTTAAATTAATTCTAATTAGTAATTATTATTTTTGAGTCGTCATTATTCTAATAAAATCATTTGAATACCAAGAAAATAAGGTATATTTCCTGAAGCCTGAATGAATCAATTCGCTATTACACGTTATTCTATTATCGTCCATTCAAATAAATAGCCAACAAATAATATGAATTATTCATTCAGTGAATCAACCTTGCGACTCGTTAGTTCATCTGAGGGGCGCCGGCATTATGTCACACGCTTGGATATAAACGCTTAAAGTCGCACTGACTCTTAGCTAATCTTTATAATTAATTGGAGTTATTGGAAAACTTACATTTTCTTATGTTATCAGCTTATAAGTATAGAGTAATAAGGCTTTTATAATTGGTGATTCTGTATGTTGTAAAATAAAAACGTTTCTGCTGTCTGTTCGCTTAGATCTTTTAAATTACTTAACGGATTGGTTTGTCATGGTACTCAGCAATAGTTAGTGATTCAAGAGGAAGGAATATATGCATAATCTGTATCCGTGCGAAGTCTTCCTACTTCTATACCTAGATAGCAGTGGCCAACTACACTGTATGCCCTGCAACTAAGTCCTTAAAACTAAATTTGGCTTCGCCAGACACATTTGGGCACATGATAGACAACATTTAAACAGTTCAGGTTCGCCTTTGCCGGAATCGACACGGAGGACGATATATCCGTGCGAAGTCTGTTCGACTTGCTATTAAATCAAAATTACTACATAGACGTACATGACATACGTACGAGCTCAACGTAGTTGTAACAACATTTTCTTAACTACAATAAAGTAAGTTATTATGTCTATTGTTTCACTATAAACACATTTTAGTATCACAGAACTTTCCTCTTGTAAACGTTGATATAGACGATAGACGTCTAAAAAGTGGACATCCGATGTTCCTGCTACTCTCGATACCCTTAGTTTGTCGGTGCCAACTGGTTATAAACCATTCAGTTACTATTAATTTGTTGCTACGGTATTGAAATGTAGGTGGTTAATTGGTTATTCAACTTATCGTCGATAACTCATAGCGCTTTTATACGTTTGACGTAAAATATAAAAGAAAATGTATCTGCGTCTGTAACTGATCTTACTGAAGTATCGTCCAGAACCGAGTTTATTAATTTTCATTGTTTCTTAACCTAAATCAATTTATATCGGGAAGGTAAGTAAATTGGGCGATACGGGGATACTGGAGACCTGAAATACAGGTGGAACCTAGCTTTGTCTATACAGTCCCCTAAATATTAAGTCTATACTCTTTATCTTTTAGTTTGTTTTTATCTTAACTATACATTACATACACCCAAGCTGCATTTTTACTAAAGAAAATAAAGAAATGTTTATTTATTTATTTAATACAGAAACGGGTCGCTTGTTTAAATCGTGTCGGTGTATTGTATGTAGTCTATAAGAAATACAACTTATCGCACACAGTTCATTCAACACGCGATAGAAGGTTGCTGCCGATAAAAAAGTGCTTTCATTTTTGCCTACAGCTCCCTGTAGCAAATTCTACTTCGTAATTATTCATGCCACCAATACATATAGAAGAAATTCTTTCTCCGTCATCGTAAGCAATTTGCATGTCGGCAAAGTCAATTTTTCATTTCACGAGTGCTACCGTTTCAGCGAACATGCATATTGCAGAATGCTAGCTTAAACGGTTCACCTGTTCAAATAGAAGCGGAGCGAGTCCGTACAAAATATTCAATTGCACCTGTTTGTTTTACAGCATTTCGGCACGTACTATTTTGAATGTTTCAGTTTTATCTGAATGCATATCCTCGTGAATCGATGTATTTTCACAAAAGAATGTGACAATACGTTATTTAGGTAAGTCGTACCTGTCGGCTATGATACTGATAAAAATTGCACAGGATCTACGTAAAAGTCATGATATGTTTTTATATTAATCCAATAAGATGGATATTTTGCGATATTGAACTTTTAAAAGGATAAAAATGGTAACGCGTAAATAAACATAAGATTTCAGAGGTTTTCAAGAAAGGGTAATGAGCTATAAATTCATATTATGCATGTGAGAAAATCCAAAAGCTTCAGGAGGTAGGATATACATTTGCTGATGCACAAATATCCTTCTATTACTACTTCATTCCTAAATAATGTCCGTTCTACCTAACGTTTTTATCTCCATCAAGTATTCTACATTAGAATCTCAACTTCAATTAAGGACACCTTCATTGGGATTCCTGAAGCTTACCGCAAATAAAGGTCCTACCTTAATCAAGAGGGGAACACGGTTGAGAAAGACCCTTACAATCCGTAAGCTATTTATTGCGAGGCTTTCGAATTGGTCCCGTATTTTTTGATTCTCTTCGACATCATTTTGAGTTGGAATTTATGCATGAGATTTGGATACTTTATCTATGTAAGTATATTGGGTTCGTCATTATCCACAGAGTACTGAGTATGGATTCGTGTTGTTCCACTCCATTTTTTGGCAAGAAAATTCAGTGTCGACCAGTTATGTTTTCCATGTTGTATATGTAGTTCATAACAGTGAGTCATTTATTTTATTTCACAGAGTTAAATATTAGGTCCTTACATATGAAATTGGCGTTTTGTATGGGAGGAACAAAAAGTCGAATATTTTTTAATATAATATATTTAATTAATCAAAGTATGAACCATTATTTTCTATGCACTTTTGCCATCTTATAGGTAGTTCATTGATCCCTTTACTAAAAAAACCAGTCGGACGGGAATCAATAAAATCTTTGAAGGCGATTTGGACTGCCCCACCGGAGTTGAATTTTTTCCCTTACAAGAAGTTATCCAAATTTCGAAAAAAATGGTAATCTGTTGGAGCAAGGTCCGGGGAGTACGGATGATGTCTTAGACTTTCCAATTGAAGCTCTTCTAATTTAGTAGCCGTCTGTTGCGCAGTGTGTGGTCTAGCGTTGTCGTGAAGCAGCAGTGGCGTGGAGCGATTGACCAGCCTAGGTTGTTTAGCCGCTAGCTTTTCCATCATGGTTTGCAATTGCTGACAATAGACATCAGCCGTAATAGTCTGGCCAGATTTGAGAAAACTGTAATGAACAATACCGGCACTAGTCCACCAAACGCTTACAAGTAACTTTTTTGGGGTTAATTTTCGCTTGGGGCAGGATTTGGCTGGCTGGCCAGGATCCAACCATTCCGCTGAGCGCTTCCGATTATCGTAAAGAACCCATTTTTCATCACAGGTAATGATTCGGTTTAAAATACCTTCATTATTGTGCCGGTTTAGTAATGTAACGCAGCAGTCGACGCGCGTTTGCCGGTTTGCTTCAGTCAATTCGTGAGGTACCCACCTTTCAAGCTTTTTAATCTTCCCAATTTGCTTCAAGTGAATTAAAACAGTTTTATCACTAACACCGCAGCCTGCAGCTAACTCGGACGTGGTTTGCGATGGATCCGCTTCCACAATAGCCTTCAACTCTTCATTATCAACTTGAGTCTCAGGCCGTCCACGGGGCTTGTTCTGCAAGTCGAAATTTCCAGAACGAAAACGTTGGAACCAAAAACGAACTGTGTTTTCTTTTGCAACACGACCGCCATACACATCATTCACCCTTCGAGTTGTTTCCGCAGCACTAGTGCCACGGCGGAACTCGTACTCGTAAATAATGCGATATTTTAAGTTTTCCATTTTGTAAAATGAGTGACGCAAACAGAAAAAAACAGAAGAAAAAAAACAAATGAATGACGATCATCGAAGCACAAATACATGAGTCTATAGCTGTACAAATTTGAATTTGGAATTCCTTACCAAAGAGGAGAAATTTGTGATTAAAGTGGCCAGTACGAAAAACGCCAATTTCATATGTAAGGACCTAATAATAACCCAGTTGGCAAGAGAATACAATAATGTGTTTCTCACAAAATTTGGAAATTGAGACTTTACTTTATCATTTCTGTGTTCATTCAGATCTTGTTACTGTCACCTCATCGTACCATATGCTAATTTATTTGTAATAACTTGAGACCGAACCATATCTGATAATGTGTTTGTGTGGATGATGGCCTGAATAAAAACCGACCTTGTAATGTAAGAACATTCCATGTTTATTTAGTATAGATATACTTTTAGGTTTACGAATGCATTCAATAAGTACGTTTACATATTTAGATATTATGTTGTTGTGGTGAAAATAATATGAAATCTTACTTAAAATCGCTAATGTTTCGCTCAAGGACATTGACCGGTCCACTATCAACCGGTTTGAATTCTGGCAAAGTTCAAGAACTGCGATCTGGAGCAATGGAGCACGCATTTAAGCTTGCATAACAGAACTGCGTGTCTGTCCCACTTGGCAATGAGGAGCTATGTTAGTGGCCATCGTAGTTTCAGCCGGCAGCGACGCTATTCGAATGCAATAATGCTTGTTGTTCGTGATACGTTTTTGTATAGAGCTTTCAGTTGTAGCTGCTGTGAATGTAATTGTTGTTTTGATCGAAATGTAAAATATTTAAGTTTATATGTACAAACGTACTCACGTATGTATGTGTGTTGTAACGGATTAGAAATATCAAGATTTTTACTAGTCGCTATTGCGCGTTTTTAAATTACCAGAAAACTTCTCATTTTAGGGATTAAATATCTATAATCTTGTGTTATTATCACCGAATCACTGTCTGAAGTTGGTCTAGTTTCTAAAATTCATGTCAATAAAATATGAGCAAAGTTGCTTTTGTTACAGACAAATGGGTATTTTTTTTTGACTTCATATTATGGCCGATGATGTCATCCGATATAACCGAAACGTCTGTATAGATAATATTAACTACGGTTTATTAGTTGTTTTTATTAACGATAAAATATTTATCGTCAGTTGAAGAAAATATTTAATTCACTGGATATGCTTATTGGGTTAAAACTTCCGCTTTCTGCCAAATCCAATTTTAGCCACCTACATTGTTCAATTCAGTCCGTTATTTCCGCCAAAGCGTTCACTAAATTTTATAAGACTTCAGCGGTATTCTGCGAATCATAATAGATATAATTTTAATCTGTGTCAATCGTATCTGTTATTCAACTTAAGTTAGATGTAAGTGTAGCTTGACTTCTTGTGTGACTTGCTAATAGTTGAATCTGTCCACAGGTACCGATGGATAAAGAACGGCAAGCCTTTCGAATACACGAGTTACGACAACCGTATCTCGCAGCAGTCCGGGCGAGGCACGCTCGTCATCAGCAAGCCGCGAGACGAGGACCTCGGCCAGTACCAGTGCTTCGCCTTCAACGAGTGGGGCACCGCCGTCTCCAACTCCGTCTTCGTGCGACGCGCCGAACTTAACAACTTCAAGGAAACCGACCAGCAACCGCAGCAAGTCCTCACTGCTGACGAAGGAAAACCCTTCAAACTCAACTGTGAACCTCCAGATGGCCATCCCAAACCGAAAGTGAACTGGATGTTGCAAGGCGAGCAACAGCAGCTGCGAACTATCAACAACTCTCGTATGACTCTCGACCCGGAAGGAAACCTCTGGTTCTCGAACGTGACTCGCAACGACGCCAGCTCCGACTTCGCGTACGTTTGTACCGCGAGTTCCATCTTTAGGAACGAGTACAAGTTCGGCAACAAGATCTACTTGCGCGTGACGCCGGCGGGGCTCTCGCCCGGTTTGAACCGGTATCCACCGGAGAAGCAGTACACCACGAGGAAGGTTGAGAAGGCTCTGATGGGAAAGAAGGTGGAACTGTACTGCATCTATGGCGGAACGTAAGTACCTGTTAACATTTCCTAAAACCCACCCCTCATTAGGGGTATAAATCGATAAATGATGATGATGATAACGCGTCACAGCCATGAAAAACACATTGCATTTTATTTATTTCGTCAGGAATTCAAAAGGAAATTGTCAGACAGGATTGTTGTTTGATCATGCATAAAAACAACAGACCAAGTAGCTATTTCTATTACACTTCTCGTCGCAATGCTAAAGAAAGTTCTCTGGCCGACATTTCTAGCTTTTCCTAGTAGCCATTACTAGAAAATTACATAGCGATCTCAAATTACACTCTCCGTGCGAAGGCATGGAGTGTCATCGTATTAAATTGATGAACAGTAAAAAAATAATGGAACTAAACGCACTAATAACGTAATTGATATCGATTTTGTTGTACGTCACTTAATTATTTTGGGCACTTGTTCAATGATATATTACTTACACGCATGGACGCAACAATAAATGTTCGCGTTTATAATATTAGTAGTTTCCTTTACTAGCAAATCGGTCTAAAAATCTTCAAGTATTTGGCATATAATATATTTCTTCAAAAAAACTAAAATACAAGTAAAATCACCTGGTTTGGGTATTTAATTTTCATAGGTCTAATTTCAAGATTAAGCAATTTACTTTTGTGGGTTAATAGAACCTGCCTTATAAATAAACTCGTGAAACAAAAAAAAAGTAAAAGTTAATGTAATTTATTTATTAAAACACACTGTAACTATGATAGGTATTGGTAATACGATTAGGTAACAAAAGTTTATAACTGTGGAGTATCCTCGTAGCCCTTCTCCAGGTTTTGGTAAATAAATACATCTTTATCTAAATAAGAATGTTTAACAATATTTTTATTCGATACAACCCAAGTTACGACCCCTTAGTTGCTTCTCATTTTAAATCAGGATGTGCATCTACTCACACCACACGTAAACAACGAGAATGTATATCAACTATCTTATTCCCGTCCTCCCAAACACTAGAATTAAAAAACATTTTATTTCCTTCCTAGGCCATTGCCTCAAGTCGTGTGGCGAAAGAACGGGCAACTATTACAATATTCTCAAGACATAACGCAGGACAACTACGGCAAGACGCTGGTGATCCGCAAGGCGAAGTACCAGGACGAGGGCACGTACTCCTGCGAGGTCAGCAACGGGGAGGGCACCGCGGAGTCCCACGCTATCACGCTCAACATCGAAGGTAGGCTTAGCTTAGAACGTGTCCTTCCTTCCTAGCCCATTGCCTCGGCGAAAGAACGGTCAGCTGTTACAATATTAATAAGAGATAACGCAGGACCACTACTAGGAGTACCAGGACGAGGGCAGGTAAGGTAGTCCTGCAAACTCAGCAACGGGATAGCCACCGCAAATTCTCATGCCTTACCTTTAAAAAAATTAAAAAGAAAATGAAAGAAAATTGTATAAGGCTATTGAATCTGCTCGCTATATGACAAACCTACATCCACGTTAACTTACTAATCCGTTTTTAAAGCCTTTTGGAACATGGTTGATGATTTTGATTTGTATCAAATCAATCAAATCAGTATTTAATAAACAAACAATAAATAAATTAAATGTAACATAAAAAAATAATAAATATAGCAACTATTCAGGGGCTTTTTGATTTAAACTGTAAAGAAACCCCGTAAAAATAAAATAAATAAAAACAGCTACTCGCAACCTATTCATATAGCCTATAGAAAACGTTTTGGAACATTAAACATTTCATATTGCAGACTTCATACAGGTACTTTTGTTTATTCTACGTATATTCTAACGGACATGCCAGACATGCATTTTCGAATACTTTCATGGAACAAGCGATTTTCTTTTACCATATAGCTTGAATAGAGTTTCGCTTCACGCAGATCATAATCCCCGCACAAAGAGCTCAATCAGCATAAGATTGCGAACCTGCGCCGTGGTTTTCATTCATTACATGCAATGCTTGAGTTTTCTCTCTCTTTATTCTCAAACGCTCGCAATTTCGAATGTTAGGTACATTCTCCATTTTAATCTTGCAACTTGTGCGACGATTTCTTAACTTCGTAACTTCTTCTTCAAAGTAGTATTAAAGGAGTTCGCAGCGGCGAGAGCTTTTCTTTTCTGGATATATTAAAACGTCATTCTTTATAAGTTTTTATTTAAGGGACTGATGTGGTAATGTCTTGTTGGAACTTTTTAAGCTTAGGCTGACATCATATTGAAGACTGTCATCTATTCGTTTTGGAACATTATTATTTCATTTTGAACTCTGACATCTTTTGCAGAGAGTGTGATTCACTTCTTTAATTATCGTTTGAAAAAACAGGTTTAAGAGTTCTCGCGAGTAAATTTATATCCTTCCTTACTCCTTAGTATGAGCTGAAGTCGTTTCCGCTGACCATCAGCCTAGTTATTTTAATTAGCTCAACGGATTTTCATGAATTGAGAGTAATTTAAAAGGAAGTTGTATTTCATATAAATAAATGATAAATATTACAGAACAAACCACACATCAACTTCTAGCTTCTAGTAAACTCTGACCTTACTATATTAAATACAAATTGAGTGGTATTTTGAACCCCTGACCGAAAAAGAGGGGTGTTATAAGTTTGACGTGTCTGTGGCATCATAGCTCCCAAAGTGATGAAGCGACTTCAAATTTTTGATTTTCGGTTGAGCCTTATGTTAAAGTAACTTAAATATATTAAAGTATATATATAAGTTATGCGGAATAAAAGTAGGGAAGAAGAACCGAATATCTGCAAATATACTCGAGATTTTTATTTTATTTTAAATAAGTTTGTTATTACGAGTTTTGTTTAACTAGAACTCACTATTATGAAATTTCGTCAACTCAAACTATTTTAATGTGTCTATCGTATTCTCGTTTAAACTATAATTCAGTGTAACATACTATGTGTTTACGCTACGATATCCCCAACTCATGACTAATACAGCAATCGAATTGATTGACGAGCATTGGTTCGGTGAACAGCTGTGACTTGGATGAAATATCGCTGTTAATGCTTATTCGTTACTCAGAAATAGCTAAGTATCATGGAAACAACCTAGACGGATGTTTGGTACAACATTATTAATTTTAACTTTTTATTTTGCCAAGTAGTCTGTTGTATAAACAAATATACATATGATTGAGTTATGCTTAAAAACATTGCAACTAATATTTCTATTCCAAGTACGATAATGATGGAAGATCCGAAGGAAAATGTAATAAAAGAATTAAAAAATTTTACAATAAAGTTCTTTAAAAAATAATGCCATAATATTTGTAATTTAAATTTAATCCCATTAAAATCCAATCATCTCTTTATTATATGCAATACCCACGTGACCTACTTAATTTAAAATTTTGTTAACGTTTCAACCCTCTTTCACTATAGGTACTCATATCTTTCTGGTGTTCATTCGCACAGCCTCCCGGTTACCATGGCAACGTGGAGTTCACAGTGTCAATGTTTTTCCTTCCTCTCCGGTCGAACGGTATTCGGTGCGAATCGCCGTGAATCAATAGGTGGAGGGTATCTCTGCACTCGACTCTCAAGTGTATAGTAAAATAAATAGAACGTTTGCTACGTGCTTCACTAAAGCTATCTTCCTGGCTCAATTCTATTCGCTATGTTTATTACATGTATCTTCAGTATACAGTATAAAAAAGACTCCTATTGCCCGTGTTTACGTCAAGAGATTCATATGAACTGCCTAATTTGATGAAATACTATTAAACAATGTTATAAATAAGATATTGTATTTTATGGAACATTAGTAAATGTTTAGACATTGAATTACTAAAAATTAAACAATGTTTTCACCAATGAAAGATTTGGTAAAAATACACAGCTAGTTCTGTTCCAGTCAATGCTATATTGTATATAGGGATATCAATGCTGATAACAACATGTCTTACATTTTGAGGTGTCTTCTACTGTCGCCCACACTGACACAGTCTGTTTTCTTATGCAACAAATAAATAAATATTATCGGACAAACCACACAAGAACATCTAGCCCCGCGGTAAGCTCGCAGCATGTGTTACGGGTACTAGACATCTGAAATACATAATAAAATAGAAATACATACATCGATTTTTATTGACCATGGAGAAAGTGCTTGCAGAACATACAAACACTTGACCCCTAGGCGGGAATCGCATAAAGTACCACTATTAGGTAATAGGCACCTACACCTGTATTTTCTAGTCGTCTATTTTAGTCTAGGCTCAAGTGCTTCCATCCTTATTGAGAACGCAAGTCTACGTAAGCCATATTTTGCACACATAACTGCAAAGTGAAGGTCTTCTTTTTCTCGTAACGGTGTTGATGATGTCTGTGCGATCTATTTCACAAAATCCTGTAAATATTATTAGTATTTTTGTAACTTAATACAACTTGGCACTCTTTTTAAACCATAATTGAAATAAACGACAAAATGTATTCATAAAGAGGTAAAGTTTGTGTCATTTTGAAAATGTTTTTAACGTTATAGAGGGTAATCTCTGGATCTCCTGAACCGATTTGAATCTAATTTGATTCACTGATTCCCTAAAGCTACTAGCTCTCTAAGCTAAGTACTTTTCAGCGCGGGAAAATCCATTAAAGGCAGGACATCGCGGTGTTAAAGTATATAAAAAAACTCAGTACGTATGTAACAATTCCTAAGTAAAGTTACGAAGTGATAACCTTTTCAGAGCACTGAGACATGAATAGAACAGAATAGATTCGTATTATTATATCTTCTTTCCCTATAAAAAACTCCATGGAATTAAGACCCTCATTCCTTGATGTTTGTAAATCTGTCTTCCTACCTTTTGATAGCTTTGGAACATAAGGTGTTGTACAAAAATAAGATGAGGATATTGGTATAAAATTAGCATGCCAACAAACGTCCATTGTGCCAAAACGAGCCGCCATTGACCGCACTTAAAGGGTTAGGCGCCTTGTATTTGGCTCTGTTTCTCTGATAGCTTGTTAATAATGCAGTTATCGTGATAGAAGCATAAATCAGACACAGTAGAGGATAAACAGTAGGTTCATTTTATATTCTGTTTGTAATTATATCTGTGATATTTACTATGTGAATGGTACGTAGGCTGTATTAGATAGAATATCGCTCTTAGGTTTTGTACACACTTATATATTCATCTTTTGTAGTAATTAAAAATAAATATATTTAAATGAGCTTCATACCTGTAAATGATATGCAAATTTCAAAACAAATAAAATAATCCAAATAAAAGATAAATTAATAATCTGACTTAACATTTCCCGTTCCACATAATTATGTAGTCGTAATTTCAAACAAATTAAACCACTCGGGGACAATATAGTCAGTTAAAACCAGAATTTGCGTAATTGTTTTACCGAAATCGAATATCTTATTTAGGGCTCCGTTCCCAAAGGGTAAAGCCATAACTGAGACTTCGTCGTCTACCTGTCTGTCACCAGGCTATAGTTCAGGAGCCGTGATAGTTAGATAGTTGAAATTTTGAGATATGATGTATTTAGGAGGTCACCATCTTCCTGGCCTTGTTTCACACTATGTGGGGTCGGCACCACATGTGTTTTTCTTCCATTTCCCTCTATCACCCGTCATCTCAACTCTGTATGATGTATTTATGAGCTAAAACAACAAACACTAAAAAAACATAAAAAAAGCGTGATTGTACCTGGTTAAGTAACGTTGCTTCGAGCCAGCTTGGATGAGTGAACGGCATCTTTTGCATATAATTTTTTTTTACTGTTTTTTTTTGCATATAAACTGTACACGAAACTCTAGGCGTGGTATGAGTCCTCATAATTATCTTTTTTTTTTATCTAGTCTAGCCTGAAGGCAGAGCCGAGTTCGAAGCTGTATGGTATTCGCTCAGAAAAAAGCCTATCTACTCGGCAGCTCGAGGCATGATAGGCTTTTTACAGGTTTTAGTCTAACACTTGATTTCTTTTTCCTTACTATTGTTTCGACTATCCTTCCTTAGCGCCGTTGCCGACTAGGAGTCGTAAATGCACGTACTACACAGGAACTAAGTTGTAACAATGATTAATGAACTAGTTTAATGAGGTACGTGCGTTAAACTTCCGCGCCCTTCGTATGGTACCGCTACCTCTATCGCTTGCTGAATTGAATAATTATCTTCATTTTAACACTTAATTTTTCACTTCGAGTACATTTTTGGCGGAATATCATTTGCGGTCAATTTGTGTCGCGAAAGCTGCTACGAAGAAGTCTAAGCGCAAGTTAGGGGGTGCAATGTAAAAAATTGCTCACTTTAACTCGTTGATAACGTAAAATTCCAGAATGCAGAACTTATTAAATACTCTATGAGATAAGATTTTGATGATTATATACAACAAAGCTTATACCTAAAATTTAATAAGAATCGTTCCAGTATTTTTCCATAATCCATATTTTTGGCCAGTGTAAAAATGCCATAAAAACCGTTATTTGTATATTCAGTACTAATGTATAACTTTATTTCTCTCTCGGTCTGAAGTTCGGTTTCCTTATTCAGTGTAATTAGAGTCGAATGTTATTTCTTGAAACTCTACTGTTTAATGAAATACAAAGTTTTTCAATTCCGCCGTCGTATAATGGGGTTGATTAATTGGAATACTTCAGTCGCAATAAAAAATATGACCTATTAAAGTGTTCCAACCAATTACCTTATTTTATGATAAACATAATCGTTATAGCTTATATTATACCAATATAATTAGAATAACACCTAGTTAAAATAAAGCTATATTCAGCATAGCTATTGCCCAATTCAAATATGATACAAACAGAAAGTCATCTCATTCACATGATAGTTTATGCTCCCAATGCAGTTTGTAGCGCACGTATCTCATTCAGGATTCATGTTAATGGATAAACATCGGTGTGTTTGTTATGCGCTGAAAGGACGCATTGTGAGCGTAGATTGGATTCACAGTCTTTGGGGATGTGCCTGTAGAGGAGTGAGTCATCGGAAAGCTCGGTATTTCCGCTTACTAAGACCTGTTTTTTCACGATTTTAGATTGCGTGAGGGGTTTTTTGAACTCCCTAAAATATAGAGACATCTAAAGGAAAGCTATAGATAGATTTGGTTAATGTGTTACCTCGCTTCACACTAATTTGTTATCCATATATTTAATCATTTTCTATCGTTTCTTCCATCTTCCCATTGGTTATATAGTTTATTTATTTAAAAAAATATATTTAAATGGCTGAATTAAAGTAATTTTTATGATATTAATTAATTATTTTGACATTTATCCTAAATTTAATTAATTATTGCATGCTAGTTTTTAGTGAAACATGTGGACTTTATATGTAATTATTATCATGTTAACATGGTATATATCGTCAATGAAATAGTAAATTAACCAATCTGCAAATGCCAAACTTTTCAGTACTGCAAAATGAAAACAAAATCAAAGACTGTAAATCAGGTTTTATAGGTAACGTCTCAATTTTGAAAACTCATTGATGAAAAACTATATATTTTATTTAGATAATTTTAGAATAATAATATTTATAGTTTTTAGGGAATTAAAGCAGATTGGCATATTTACCATCGAAGGAATAAATTGGAAAAAAAATATTTTTATGTGTACAAATAGCCAAAGTGGCAGATTAGTCAATTGACATTGGTGAAATATACGGTTTATTAGGTTATACTCAAATTTATTATAGACTAGACTAAATTTTCTTCGATATAAAGTTTATTTTATTTATTTGCTTATGGTATAAACATTTTTATTGTTTTATGAGTAAGTACTTAAATTAGAAAATTTGGTTGAATACCAATAAAACAATTAAAATAATTTGACCACAAATATTTATTTATACTTTAAAAAAATCTTACTTTTTAAACTAATACAATCTATAAATAAATAAATAAATAAATAATGCTGGACAAGTCACACAGCATCACCTAGCCCCAAATTAAGCATCATAGAGCTTGTGTTATGGGTACTAGATAACTGATAATACTTAAGTAATACATTATATACATAGATAGATATTTTTATTATACATATAAACATCCAGAACACTCGAAACAAATTTCTGCAGATCGTACACAAATTTGTTCCGAGGCGGGAATCGAACCCGCAACCTCTGGCGTCGCAGGCGGACCCTCGCTCGCCTCGCCACCGAGGTCGTCACCAATTATTTATGTTTTGCAGGACTTAATGCATATAAACTAAAATACAAAGAAAAATATATCTTTATCTAGGTTACAACAATCATGTGCACATTAATCATTCATTAAAAATATACAAATTAAAATAAGAGGAATATCTAGAGCTGGGTTGTTTCTCAAAAACAAGTGTACACTTACACAATAAAAAAACAATACTACAAATAAATTTATAAAAAAGAAAATATTTTTAAAACATGTGCACATTCACACATTAAAAAAAATAGCAAAAACTAAAATACTTTGCTATAGTACGAATAGTGAGTACTATTCACTGTCTTCAACCATATCCGGTTCTGCAAGAGCGTCTCTTTGAGTATCTGATGAAGGAATACTCTCATAATACGGATGGTATATTTTGGGAATTTGAAAGTCACTGCATAATTTCAGTAAGTCTTTTTTTTTGTTTAGATATTTGTATTCTCTGTGAATACGCTGACACGGGGTAAGCCACTGTCTTTCCTCTTCTTTTTTTCAGATGTAATTCTGCGAATGGTGCGTCCTTTTCATAGGTGTTTTTCATAAATATGCTATCATTATACTCCTTCCGATACTGCAGCCAAATCGCATCGTGTATACCTAGTTTTTGTTCAGGTGCTGTTTTTTTAATATATTGATTATGGGTGCCAAAATCTTTGAAATTTTCGTGGGTTAGTTCTGTCACGTTGAAAGGCTTTGGAGTAGTTCTTGCTAAGCGTACTAACTGTACCCAACCGTCTAGAGTATACACAGGAACGTTTTTAGCCTTTTTTTCAATTTTAGAATGAATAGAGTCACACTCCATATGAGTGTGACCGGTTTCAAAGAATTTGTGATCTATCATCTCTAAAGAAGAATGTTTGTTAACAGTTAATAAGCACATGGAACTAAAATGATAATTTTTTTGTTGACCACTACAGCCATCTGACATCATTTTCACATGTTTAATGTTATTATGTGCCATAATGTAAGTATGTACGCAAGTAGATATTTCAACACTGCCGCGTTTTCCTTCTGTCTCATCCCACATATAACATTCCACTTCTTTTGTGCCTAAATTGTATATTGTCAAATTATAGATCGCTAATTTCCTGACATAAAAAAATGGCCCAGCAGCTCCTTTAGGGGTGCTGAGGACTGCTTGCAGAACAAAATTAAAAGAAAGAGTTGCGTCATTATGTTTTGCATCTTCCTTATCTTCATATCTACACTTTCGTGCTTCATCCTTACAACTCATGTGCAGTGTATGACAAAAATTAAAAAATAAATTAAAAAAAAAATTAAAAAAAAATATGGCAAAGACTCGAATCAGAACAATTAGGATAGTATACCTTTGTAGAATGTTACTCTTCACTACATTTTTAATGAAGGTAAAGTATACAATATACCACTTTGGTTTATTGAATATTGTGGCAATTGCGAAAAATAGGTAATATTGTATGGGTAAACTGAACAAATAGCACATAGAAAAGTTTACTATTGTGGGAACGTAATTTTATACAGATATGGAAAAAGAATAATGACAATTATCTTCAAATGACAATAGCTACAGATCACATATTTTACCACAGTCAAGATTATAATGGCAACATAGCAATGCCATAATAAAGTCAAAATGGCCAAAATGACAGTTTGGCTACTTTACCTTTGTTATGACGATATTTGAAGCAATAAAGACATTTTATTCTATAATTTTTATTAACGCTGTAAATTCAATTCATTTAGGGCCCTTACTTTAGATTGCATATGGTTTTGTTTTAAGTATCTCAAACATAAACCACTTAAACATGTTGTTATAATAAACAGTACACAAAAATAAGTATCTAAGTTTTAATTCCGGAAATCATAATAAAGCTTTCGCATCATCAGCTTTATTATTCTAAGCTGTAATGGTTTTAATGAGCCGTTTTGGTTTCTTCCGTGTTTGTAGATGATTTCATAATGGATTATTTTAATAATAACATTACAAAAGGGTATACATATCCTCTTTATGTAAGTAAACTAACTAATCTTTATAAACATATTGTACTCAATTGTACCGGGGACAATACCGGGCGTATAATACTAAATTTTTAGTTACTTCAATCGAAAACCATTACGTATTTGCGCTAATCGAAATATCAGCAGATTTGTCTTAAGGTATTACTGTCCCTAATCATATACACTATACTATTCACGTTTATTTCAGAAATCTCGTGAATATCCACTGTCCTAGTCTTGTTTTAAGTTCCCGATTTTGTATAAACTGGTTCACGATGTACAGTTTGAAGGTCTCGAGAGTTTAGTTAAATGACGCAATGCAACATGTCACGCAAATAGAATAGGCGACCCGGTTCGCGGGCCCTTTATAGCCTCGTAAACCCCGCGTCCCAGCCCTGAGTTGTCCAGCGATGCGTGGACATGCCCAATCTCGCTGGAACTGATGTTTTGACACCCCCCTGCCTAGATATGTAATTGTAAGATTTATTGAGAACTTTGGCACACTGTCGTGCATCAAGCAGAGCCATAGAAGCAAACTTAAGGGAACGATCTATTGATTGGAGGCATTCAAGTAATTATTCGACGTTTTTATTAGAACGAGGCACCCTAATGATATACTTGGATGTCAACAAAAAACTGGCAAGGTATTCAACTACCCACGCTAAAAAATATTTCGCGTATTTGTCCTTAACTTTAGTTTAAGACTTTGATGTAGCTATTTCGAAACACAAACATATAAAGAGAATACATTCTTTGGCTACACATTTCTCCAGCCTAATACGTTTCTTGGATTGCCACCCTAAATAAGTAAATGGAAACGAGAAACAAACTAAACAGATAGAGATAAACAGGTTTTCAGTGACAAACAAAAACAGTGTAACAAAATACCATACATTTTATTATCATAGTTAAGGCTTCCGAATTTCTTTGTGAATATCCTTGTTGATTTAATTCCTCCTCACCTTAGCACTATTAATTTTATGCATGTGTAAAAAAATGATGTTTCTAATTGTCCGTTTCCCTACAGCCTCTCCATTCTTCACGGTGGAGCCGGAGATCCAGAACAAGGCGGAAGGCGAGACCGCGGAGATCCGTTGCGAAGCCAGCGGCACCCCCGAACCTAAGATCACCTGGATCCACAACGGGAAACCCATCGAACAAGCCGAGCCGAACCCGAGACGACAGGTATAAGATCCTTGAAGCTTTCCGCGATACTTACCTACTTTATCTATTTTAGACGTCTCAGTCGGTAATACTTTCCCCCGTTTTCACTTTTTAACGGTGTTCTTAGATCTGATTATGATGAGCACCACAACATAAAATCAGTTCCATTACTGTTCTTAGAACAACAATATAATATTTACGGACTACAGACTCGTATTTCTACACGAACGCGTTTTATTCGTAATCACAATCAGTTATAGGTACACTACAGGCAACATAATTCGCTTGGAAGGAATATTTGATTCTAATTCTAGGCAAATGTCATCTCAGTTGACTAAACAGAATCAACTCTCCAGGTTTCAACCTTTGCACTAATTT
Organism: Gymnoscelis rufifasciata; assembly: GCA_929108375.1. Taxonomy (NCBI): domain Eukaryota; kingdom Metazoa; phylum Arthropoda; class Insecta; order Lepidoptera; family Geometridae; genus Gymnoscelis; species Gymnoscelis rufifasciata. The sequence goes on from OV815303.1 coordinate 16,199,334, forward strand.
ATTACAGTTCACTGAACAAATCGCTAAGCCACGCATCGCTTGGAGAGTGTTCGCTGTTATTGATTTTATTCTTTTAATAAACAGACATTAGTTATTCCTTAAATAGAATCTGTTAGGTTTATTGAAGATTATTCATGTAGGTCGGCGGATGCAATGTACTTGTAACTTATGTGGTAAGTTCTGAGTCACTTGACAGTTTCTATAATTAATTTTTCTGAATCATTTTATCTATGCTTCACACAATTATGTTACTATCAATGTATTTACCCGTGGTGGTATTGGGTGACTAAGAATGCTAAACTGATTGGGCATGAGTAATCGGTTCAACTGGTAAATAAATGATCTGGTATTCATCAAATTCTATTGCTGCCTGAGAACAGTAAATACATAAAATGTTTAAATAAATTTAGACCTATCACGTAATTGACGCGTTGGTGTAATTTGTAGCACGTCGGGGCGCTTTCCCGGAGATGCAGGTTCGAATGCTGTGTGCGAAGGTTACGGATGTGTCTGAATCTTTTAAAGTATAAAATAAATATAAAAATCTATCATCAAGTCGATAACTTGGTTGGGACGCGGGTAATTTGGTAGAACGCTACTAGTACTACTAGTACGCGGGGGCACTACTAGTATGCTTATGCGGCAGGGTTTTGTTTGTCTAAAAGTGCTACAGATCATCTTCACGCGACAGATCTTAGGTTACATTATTTGCAATATAACACCATGAGGGTCGTGTTTGTCGTTGGAAAGTACACAACTCTGAAAGATTTATGTTTGCCATTTAGACGCAACGCTAAAACGCAGGTGAAATTGCTAGCTGGATGGCTGACGTGCGATTTAATTAGCACTGGTTGGCTCGCTGACATAGCTTCGTAAAATTTTCCGGCATCCCTTAGAGAGAAAACTGTAAAATCCCAAATTCCATATAAACTCCTCATGTATATATGGAATTTGGGATAACGCTTTTTAATATTCTGGACTAATCACATAGCATTACCTAACCCCAAGCTAAGCAGAGCTTGTAATATGGGTGAAACATGACTACATAGATACTATTGTGGTAAATACATACATATAATACATGGAAAACACCTAGACACGAAACCAGATTTTGTAGATCTTACAAAATCTGGTCCCGCGGCGGAAATCGAACCCGCAACCTCATGTGTCCATTGGCGGACCTTGGCCCACCGATGCACAGAGATCGTCAAAACTCAAAGTCGTCAAATAAACCCTCGCTATAAATCCTCGCACATACCTTGTGTAAACACATTATTGTATTTTGTGTTGTGATGTGTCAATAAATGTTTCTCTTTCTTTCTTTCTCTTTCTTTCAAACACAGCGTTTAATATCTATAATATCGTTTTGTTCCTCTGCCAGGTGACAGCGAACTCCATCATCGTCACCAACCTGGTGAAGAAGGACACCGGCAACTACGGCTGCAACGCCACCAGCTCCATCGGATACGTCTACAAGGATGTCTACATCAACGTGCAATGTAAGTACATTGTACTTTCACCTTTAATACGATGTTATTAGAACTTAAATCAAGTCGCTAAACTACCATTGTGTCAAACTTTGTCTGATGTCTATGTGGAAGTGTTATTTTACCTTCAATCTTTATACACTGTTATTAGGACTAAGCCCATAAAGAAAAAATGTATGAGGAAAGGAGTGAGGAGGAAAGGAGTGAGTGTTGAGATGACAGGTGATATAGGTAAATGGAAGAAAAACACTGTTGTGCTGACCCCACATGTGGGACAAGGGAAGGATGATGATGATGATGATGATTAGGACTAAGCCCACGTGAAATTTATACTAATGTTATAAAGCGGAAGAGTTTTGTTGTTTGAACGCGCTAATCTCAGGGACTACTATTAGATAGCCTGTTTATCGAGGAAAGCTATATATACGCAACTTAGATGATGCAGTGTGTGCTGTGATTAGTACGGGTAAAAAACTAAAATTTAAACTATTTACATAATACGTCGTTCCCGCGGGAAAATCCATAAGACACGGGTAATGCTGTGGCGAGTAAAGCTAGTATATAATCTATATAAATAAAAATGAATTGTTGTTCGTTAGTCTGATTAAAACTCGAGAACGGCTGAACGGATTTATCTTATCATAGTCTTGAAATGTTCGTGGAGGTCTAGGGAAGGTTAAAAAGGCGAGAAAAAATCGAATAATTGCCGGGAAAAAAAATTGAATAAAAACCCGTGCGAAGCCGGAGCGGGCCACTAGTTAAGACTAAATGTAAAAAAGTACCTTAAACCTTCACGAAAATAGATAAGGATGTTATACCACATTAAAAACCTTTAACAGGATATGAATAAGAAAAGTCCATTAAATCAATTTACCAATGATTCAATATTTGTTTCTATCTTTGGTTCTCTTATCAGCAGAAACTCATTTTAGAATAAACAACAATCACCATCCGTAAAATTGAACGCTTTGTGCAAACTCTACCGATTTGGTCAAACTTCATTATAAACCCTATTTATTTTTCTTTGCGAAACGCTTGCAATGTCCCCTCACCATTTCAATTTGAATTCATTGCAAGTAAACCTTTTACGATCGAGTTTACTTCAATTTGTTAAACCCGGCATTATTCATACAATGATCATAATACTGTCGCTTAAACACGAGTTATCTTTTAAACTGATGAGTCTCTCTCCAGCCTCTACATAAACTAAGCAAGACAAATTACTATGTCCTTTGTCAAACAGACATCTATAATATTTTGATGAAGAGTTTGTTATGGTTTCTTTTTTTGGATTTTTTACGAGAAATCGTGCGTAGCAGCGCTGCTTTAGGTCTACGGTTGGATTAAAACTTTCCGCACATATCTTTTTATTGCAGTTGAAATATGGTACCTATATACAAGCTTTTAAATTATAAATTAGGTAATTTAAGACATAAAATGACATACTTCACCAAAAACATTGGCATTCAAAAATGTTGTACAATATAATACAATAGGTTCAATTAAATGTCAATAACGGCTACTCAATCATGGTTATTTAATTTAAATTATACAATGTCAATTAATATACCTACATAGTCACTATTTTAATTAAAGTTGGTCCTTGACACTGTTCAAATTATTATCTGTTAACCATAACTTCAACTTTTTACCAAACAAATGATATGGTAAATCTTTTATTATACCTGGTAATTTATTAAAAATAATGCCGCACACAGAGTGACAGTTTTTTATATAAGGTATATTCCTCGGTGTTCCTCGGTGTCAGAAACGAAATTGACTACATAATAACTAACAGACTAAAGTCATTCAGTAACACAGAAATAGTACAAAACCTAAACTTCAATACTAACCATCGTATGGTACGCAGCTGTCTGACAGAATGTGGAACAAGAAAGCCTAGACCAAAAGCAGTTCAAATGAACTACTTTCAGACAATAAGTGAAAAGAGCGGCCCAAAGGATACACTAGAAGACCTCACAGAAGTAGTTTATTCAGATTTGACCCTAAACGAAAAATATATCAAAATAGAAAACAACCTCAAAAAACAGGCAAGAACAAAAATAACCAAATGTCAGGAAACTTATCTAAGCGAAAAGACCTTGAATCTAATAGAAGCTAGAAGAAACTTAATAACTCAAAAGGATAAGAAAGAATACCAGAAAGAAATCTCTAACCTAAGTAAACAGATTCGCGAAAATATGAGAAAGGACAGGAAAAATAGAAGAATCAGAACTCTAGAGAACCACATCAGCAAAACAGGAGGCACGAAGAAAGCACTCAAGGAACTTCGAGAACAGGGGAAAGAATGGATACCAAAGTTAAAAGATAATAACTTACCAACGGCGACTCGTAGAAAAATCCAAAATATAGCGACAGACTACTATCGCTCACTATACAGAGAAAACAGCCAAAATCTGCCAAAAATACAATTGCCAATTGTAGAATATAATACTTTTCACAATTACATAACGAAAATCACAGACGATATTCCAGACATATTAGTATCGGAAGTGGAAAAATCTATAAAAAGTCAAAAGATGGATAAAGCCCCTGGCCCAGACAGAATCACAAATGAACTGATGAGAGGATCCATAAAAGAACTTAGCCCCATACTAACAAAAGTTTTCAACGAAATCCTATATACTGGCTGCATTCCAAGGCAATGGGCGGAATCGCACATAATACTCTTACACAAGAAAGGTGCAAAAGACGACATTGGAAATTATAGACCCATTTCTCTTATCTCGAATGTATACAAAGTTTTCGCTAAAGTGATTCTGGACCGAATATCATTTACGCTGGACGAAAATCAACCTGTTGAACAGGCAGGGTTCAGGAAGGACTTTAGTACAATTGATCACATTCATACAGTCAAACAGCTCATACAAAAATACAAAGAATACAACAAAACTATTTATCTGGCCTTTATAGATTATTCTAAGGCTTTCGACAGCCTCAAACACGAATCTGTATGGCAATGTCTAAAAGAACAAGGGATCCAAAACACATATGTTAATATCATCAAAAATATCTACACTGACAGTAAGGCTAGAATCAGGTTGGAATCTACAGGAGATGTTTTTCCAATCGAAAGGGGTGTCAGGCAGGGTGATCCACTCTCACCAAAGCTGTTTACAGCCGTGCTCGAACAGATGTTCAGGAAGATTGAATGGGAACATCTAGGACTAAACATAAACGGAGCACGATTGAGTCACTTGAGATTTGCGGACGACCTGATTATATTGGAAGAAGAGCCAAAAAAACTTGAGACCATGATACAAACACTAGTAGACAGAAGCAGAGAAGTGGGTCTAGAAATTAACACAATCAAGACCAAAATGATGACGAACGCCATTCCCACAGACATAACCGTCAACGGACAAAAACTGGAATATGTGACAGAATATATATATCTAGGCCAGATAATATCGCCATATGATCAAATGTCCAGAGAGATAGATAAAAGAATTGCAACGGGATGGAAAAAGTATTGGGCATTAAAGGAAATAATGAAAAATAAGGAACTGGGGATGAGGATCAAGAAGAAGACGTTCAATACCTGTGTCCTACCCTGCATAACCTATGGCTGCGAAACCTGGGCTTTGACTAAACACCACAGAGACAAACTAGAAAGATGTCAAAGAAGCATGGAAAGAAGCATGCTAGGTCTGAAATTATCAGACAAAGTTAGAAGTGCAGACATCAGGTACAAAACGAAACTAACAAACATACTAACACGCATTGATCAACTCAAATGGCGATGGACCGGACACATGATCCGCTGCAAAAAGGATAAATGGAGCAAATTGGTGACAGTTTGGCACCCGATGGATGGCACTAGGACACGAGGTCGTAAAGCAATAAGATGGGAGGATGAATTGAAAAGGACCGTAGGACCCTTGTGGATAAGAATAGCCGCAGACCGAAATCAGTGGAAACAGTTGGAGGAGGCCTTTGCCGTAAGGCACACCGAAATTAGAGACATACTGTAATAGAGAATTTTTTTACTAATAATATTATTTAACTTGTTTCTAGAAAAATATGTTACAAATACATATACATAATGTGCAAACCAGTAACCTGTAAAAATATTTCGGAAATAAAAGGCTTTATTATTATTATTATTATTATTATATTCCTCGGTGTACTAGAAAAAACTATTCATTCTGGATTTCGGACACATCTAGAATATATGTCTGGGCAAAGCCGCCTATTTCCACCACTCATAATACAAAAACAATGTATTCTATGGTTATTCCAGAAAAATAAAGAATGAATGCAATAATGCGAAGAAAATTACCACAACAACTTATAATGTCCCAAATTAAAAAGCAACATTAATTAGTTGAGAATAGTTTTCTGTTTTCCACCAGGCCGCGTGATGTCACCGATACTCGCTGACCCAGTTATTACTATGCGTACTTGCTACTACTAGGATTCTATTTCACATTGCCACAGAACCTTTGACCATAAACATGGTGCAAAGTGGGAAGTTATACGAAAAGCTTTTTGTTAACCTATGCCATTTGTTTGCTATATTTTCTTTCCTATTGAACAAAAGCTTCGCCCATTTAAGTTGACAGTTATGATAGCAACCTTTTAATTGAAGGTTGTCTGATGGACTAGCAAACATTTCTGTAAAGCGCGCTGTATGTCACTTACATTATGATACTGTTTCACCATCTCCGACCAAATAAAGACAATGTTTAAACGTATTAGCTATTTCGCTCAATCACATGTGACAAAGATAGCTCAAGACATAACTAACCATTGACATGTTTTATTGTTGTTGTACGAAGCAATTTTGTCTTAAACTTGTTGTAAATAAGCCCTTATTAAAGATAATAAACAAATTAGATATATTTCATATCACTGTCTATCAACCAAGACTTAGTTAATTTAGAAAGGAATATTACCATCAGTATTATTTCTCAGAAATCCGACAAAATATTCTCGGGTCACGAATGAAGCAACATGCATTCTTCTTATCCTAAAAATGACGCTGACAGTATATTTACATCGCCAGCAGTACCCGTCTTGCGAAACACATTCTCGGATGAATGAATATGTCTCCCTTTGCACAAGTTTCGCTTTTGAAGATAAAGATCCGGAGATCACAAAGGATAGGTAACAGCTTGTGGCGAATTTAGAAAAACTTTTCTTAAAATGCATGTCGTTCACATTGTATGTTTTTGCGGTTTCCTGTAGAACATCAAAGTGATACAAAAAGTGCCTTGTATATTGGATTTCGACTGAGCATAACGATTCGAATAACAAAACAAATTGCTGTCTACTAATGTTGATTTGTATACTCATCAATCGACAGTTTTTAGTTATTGATATTAGTTATTTATTTAAACTCATTTATCAATCATTACATTATCCTAAACAAATCTCTGACGGATGCAACTGTTACGAGTAATTGAATATTCCGTGATCGGGCTTATGTTATCCGTTGCGATATGTCAGATCTGAGCGCTAGCTAAGGTTCATTTCATTTCTCTATCCTGTTCCAATCGCTTTCCAATTAAGGGCTATAATTTATGTACCCCGCTGCTTTCGCTAGCGCCTAAAGGTGTTACTGTTTATACAATCCAATAAAACCGCTCAGTACCTACCGGCTTTGATAAGCTTTTGTTGACAAAGCTCTATTCCGAGCGCTAGCTAAACACACTGTCACTCTTAGTTAATTATCACTACAATGGGAAGTGCACACACGACCACAGTTACTAGACAATCTAGTAAAATACATCTTATATTCAATACGATAAGGTTCACAAGTTTTATTGTAAACGAACAAGGAGCACGTACGGCAAATAAAATTACTCCCTTAGACCACAAGAGACATTTCAACTTAAGTGGCCCTTCAAGCGTTACACGGTGACGTGTATTGATATTGATAGTTTGTTAACTTGAAAAATTGAGAGATGATGTGGTATAAGACCCAATTGGAGCCATATCCAGCTAACAAGGCAACCGTTTCAAGGTGAACGTGATAAAAATGCCGTCATTATTGTACCTATGACAGTTCTACTACCAACGGTGTTTTTATACCGATCGATGCCTAGCACAAATACTGGTAATAATAGATAGATAGATAGATAGATAGATAACTCTTTATTGTACACCACAAATAAAATACAAACTGCAAACAATAACAATGATAATAATGATGGTTATTACGTTTTCATAGACCAATTACTTTAATAGTTATTCTCGGTGCTCGGGTAAAATGAATTTAGTGATTGGGAATAACTTAGGACAGGAACGTAACCTTTCTACTAACTCTATGTTACAGGCTTTGCTTAGTTTTTCTTGTTGTAAATAGTGCACCAATATTAAAATCTATTGAAATTAAATGAAATTAGTTTATTGCTTGAAAAATGGTATACATAGGTGTCAGGTTATTTATACAGTTCTACATACTTCATCAATTTAGATTTGACATGCAATGTCAATTATTTATCCACACTTTCCAATAATTGTAATTATCCCCCCATTTTTTTGTATGTTACGTAAAATGGTAATTTCATTTCCCAATGTATTTGATATGAAATAATGTCAATGAAGAACTTGTAGGTAGAGGTATTCTAATCAATAAGGAGTGATTCGAGGTTACAAAGCCATACCTGATACTTACATTAAACTGAATCACAAATTTTATGTGACTGCATTTGCAAGGTTACCCCGGGCGCCATTTGAAACGTCCTAGACATTGCATGATAACTGGGTACGATCAGGTCTGAATTATGTTTGTCATTGTTATCCAATTGAAGTTTTGGACGTTATGTGACCACGACTAAATAATGGGATGCTTGATGGATAAGCTTATGTTTAAACATATTTTTTCAGTAATAAGTCTAATGTTATCGCACATAGATAGAGTTGGATTGCACGACTTTGCCCCACCGTTTACCCTTCCTATATTAGGGAGATAACATTACATCTCTCATCATTGGTGAAAATTATAAGCATTATAACATTGCTTGTGGTACCAATTGTTTTACGCTACTTCATTCAGGAACGGAAATCCAACAAGTTCCATTTGGTCAAGATGTATAGCGACCATTAAGTCTCAAAACCACACAACAATTTATCACACGTGGCAACGACAATTTACAAAACTGCGGATCACGGCTCGAGCACGCAAGTTCACAAAAATGAATGGCATTCGGAGAGCGATGATGTCACACAATACAACATAATTTAAACGAATAACTGTTCATTGCCATTCAGAATACATGGCGGGCCGGTTATGTTATTCTAAACGTATTATTCCAGCGAAATTTCAGGTAATTGGATGACAAATTTACTTACGATGGTTCTACTGCCAGGTTGTATTTCGCTTTTAATAATAAGTATGACATTTCGAAGAGGTATTTGAAACCGTATCTAATTTTGTCTGAAATATTGATCGGTTGGCAATGAAGATTTTCTTCAAATGTATAATGTTAAAAATCACTTACAAAATCTAGCTTATTTTTTCATTGAGGCTTAAATAATCGTTCGTTTAGATAAACATTCAGAAATCTTGCTTTGATGACCTTTATAACTAGTATTCACACTTATAGACGACACATTAATCACAATGCTTTATCGTGAAAACAATTTAATAAGCATTTTATGAGATGGCGGTAACACAGGTCAACAGAAAACTGTTCCGCATAATAAAGTTGTTTCATCACGGGATTGCGTTGGAACCGCCCTGACCTATATATCGCCTGGGGCTAGATCGACGCACTCACTAGAACGTGGGAGGTCCTGTACTATGACCTGGTTTTATATCTCTCACTATATTTTTATACAGGTGTAACATGAACAGGGACCGATGTCCCTGTGGGAAGTGAAACTATAAGACACGAAGGTCTGTTCTTAGGAACCTTCCACCCATCACCATCTTCGTATGTCTAATAGTTTCAACCCCCATTTTGCAAAATACGCTCTGTATAGTAACGCACACAAACTCGTCTTTGGCGTCTTTAACCAGATTTTAATTAAATGGAAAGCAATTGCGATGTTAGTCTACGCAATGGTCAATATATTATAGTTAGTGGAATTGCTTATAAACTCTCTTCGTGTGTTTGTGGTTGCAGGAATATTTATCTAAGTTCATTGCTTACACTTAAATCAATCTACATAGTAAACTTAAATATAAGCTTTGTTAAATTAACATTGTTAATTCCTAGAATGTAATAACATTGTATGGAAGGAGCTGACTCCTGACACACAGGTAACTCTAGTATAGAAGTCAGAACCCCATTGTATTTTGCACATGGAATTTTAACCAATAAAGAAATACACTACTCAACAAAGTCTAGGGAACAAGCAATAATACTTCAATTTTTGTGTGAAAACTCGTAAAAAAGTACAGGTCACTAAAATTTATAAATTAAGGCTGGAAGAGGAATAAATCATTTGTTCGAAATAAAAAAAAAAATTAAACAAAAGCGCGAAAGCTTTCAAAATAAGAAGGAAAAACCGAACTTGGTCGCAAAGTAAGGGGTCTGCTAGCATAAAGTTGTTGTGATTTTTGTCATGTATCGATTTTTTTTCTTGTGAAAAACCATAACCGCCAACTTTTTCGATATTTTTGAAACTCTAAGCGTTATGTCACGTCGTCATTTACCGCGGGAAGATATGCTTATGGCTGTGGGTATGTTGGAAGCTAGACGCAGTCAACGCCGCTGTTCACACACAGCCAAGTGTAATTTGCCGATTATGGGCACGCTTCAGGGCTACAGTAGATGTAGCCGAACGTCACCGTGGATGATACACCCATAGACATCCATACTACCCAGAGAAAAGATCGATTTCTGCAAAATGCTGCAAGAAGGCAGCCCCAGATTACAGCTCGCCAGTTGGTAGGAAGACTCCAGTCCCAGCACCAAGTGGTTATCAGTGACCAAACTGCCAGGAGAAGATTACATGAAGTCAATCCTCGCGCTCGCAGACCATTAAGAGTTCCAGCTTTGCGACATGGAAATCGAGGGCGTCGTTTATTGTGGGCTAATGCACATTTGCGATGGACCGACAATCAGTAGGCACGTGTTCTCTTTTAAGATGAGTCTCGCTTCGGATTTCATCCTGATTCAAAGAGAGTGCGTGTTTGGCGGGTTCCTGGTCGCAAAGTAGACTTCGAAATCCTCAGGAAGTTCATCCTTATCAAGGCGGAACAATCATGGTGTGGGCTGGAATTCGCCTGGGTGGGAGAACTGAACTCGTTTGCATACGAGGCAATTTGAACGCAGAACAATACATTGAACAGGTAGTGTATCCTATGGTCATCCCCCACCACCAGCAGTTTGGCCAAGATTTCGTTTTCATGCAGGATAATGCACGCCCACACACCGCAAGACAGGTGATGAATGTGTTCAGCGAGCACAATATCACGGTATTAGAGTGGCCTGCTCAGTCCGCCGATCTCAATCCAATTGAGCATGCATGGGATTTAGTCCGAAGAAGAGCTTTCAGTGATTTTCCTCAAAATTTTAACAAGGGAGAAGAACTTTTTTCGCATCTCTCTAGAATATGGAGCCTTATTCCACAGGCGACAATTGATAACTTGATACTCAGCATGCCACGCCGATGTAGAGCCGTGGCTAATGCCTTGGAGGGTACAACGGATTATTAAAAAGCTGCAAATAATGTTTGTTCATTTAATTTCCACGTAAGCGTCATATGTTTTTGTAATTTGAAGATTTTTTTTTGTTTGGTTTACGCACTCTTTGAGTTTTTTTAATGAAACTTTATTTTTTTACATGAACGCTTTTTATTTAATTGCATAACTGAAATCAAGAATAAATTTCGCTTCTTTTGATGTATAACATCTGGGACAAAAAAAGTTGAATCAAAAGTATACACTAAAATATCCTTGTTCCCTAGACTTTGTTGAGTAGTGTATTATTATTGCTTGAAAGTACAATGCGAGTAGAAAAATAAACACATCAATAAAATAATACTGCTAGTGTTTATAATGGATGTCTGTATGGTCTCGCCTTAATGAAGACGTTAGGTCGAGGCCGTACTCAAGATTTGCACCAGCAATTAAATAAAATTAAAATACCACGAAACAGCGAACCTATATTATATATGGCTCTTCAAATATCTTATGTCTTTTCAATAGATTGTGAAATGTGAGTCCTCAGATTCCACAAGAGGTCACGGAACTTTCCCAAATATTCTGCAAGTTTACCGAAATTCCAACCCAAAGCTCTCAAACATTCAAGTAGGTACTCGTAAAAGGTACTCGCCCCAAACTTATAAGTAAATGGAGATACATAGATCTCTTCGAATGCCATTTCTACGATAACTTTGTACCCCTCATACATAAATTACTTACGGCGTAGTCCTCGGCATATATCCTCCTTACCTAATCAATAATTCAATGATAAAATAATAACTTCATAAATTCGAGGCTGGTACTCATCCCTGAGCTGTTTCCATCTTCGCAATAAGCCTTAGAATCCGTAGATTTATATTATTAGAGGCATTTACCATTAGGTTACTCAATGGCTCTCTCATGTTGAATAGGCAATCATAATACTAATAGGATAATCATGATCATGAAATCAGAAAGGAGCATACGTTGAATGGTGACAATTTGCTTATAAAAAAATAAACTGTTTAGGAAATTGTCATAACAGACGAAATTTTCTGAATTTGACGCTTTTTAAAAACTAGGTCCCCAACATTTTATATTATGAAGTATTCATACTAATACTACTTTCATTTTTCGGCCTTTGTATAATTGGACCTAGAGTGTCACAGACAACCACATCTTTATTTCATGTAAGCACACAAACTTAGCAGTCTAACTGATAATACCCTTATTTTTGCACTTAATGGCTTAAACCTTAAAATCATTATCTTATAAGCAAAAAGCTAAGGCTAAGGCGTTATGTCGCAATCGACCTCGTGTGCCGACTTGCCGAGTAAGCCGCATCTCCAAATACGACAGATAAACACGGTGCAGCTGCAAAACCATTTGTTTTGTAAACACACGGGACTAATAGGTGACCGGTGACGTTGGCTAAACTGAAATTATCTGGGGATATTTGGTGATCGCAAGATTCTGGTACAGTTGCAATTCGTCATACGTCATGCTCAAAAGTAGACGCAGCGGGAACGGAATCGGGAGACAGTATTTGCCTATCCATACCACATGTTGGGTTGAGCAGATGAAATTATTATATTTGAAGCAATTTGAGAAATTAAAGAATATAAAAAAATATATGGTGAGATATTCTATTAATTGATCCAAGTGGCATTCCTCATACCATTCTTCAAATTACTTCGAACGAATATGGAATACGAAATAGAGACACTTGGACAACTTCTGACTGTAAAAGTACTACTCATTTCCGAGGCGCCTTTTCGCTCCGTGAGTCGTCATCTAAAGTGATTGCGTGACGTCAGCGATCTACCTGGCTCCCCTAATACCTGAGGCGCGGTTGTCCCAGTAATTGCTTTTTCAACACGGATATGTGCGCTTTTGATGGCATTGCATGACCAGCTGTGGCTGGACCCCAAACTAATAAGGTTGTGTTTTGTTTTTATCAAAGTTTATGCATTTGTCGCGTGCTGTGTGTGCGTTTTTCATTTGCGATGGGCTCGATATTCTTGAGGTCGACATAATGTGTGCTTATTTCGCCTATTATTTGGACGTTTATTAATTTAATTATGTTGTGCATTGCAATATGTAATTACTTATTTGTATCTACTTAAACGGTGAAGGCAAACATCGTGAGCATGTTCTGAGAACTTTAAAGAGTTTGAAGGACATGTGACATTCACCAACCCGCACTTGGCCAGCGTGGTTTATTAAGGCCTAATCTCTCTCGCCAAGAGAGAAGTCCCTGTGTCCCAGCTGTGGGAACGTTAATAGGGTGATGATGATGATCTACTTAAACCCCGAAATCGTACGCACAAATCTTACTAGGCAACGTTACTATAAATCTAAATTTAAAATTTAAGGATAACCCTCGTTTCCAATTTAATTAATTTCCTTATTAGTAAAACACCATAATATGCTCTTTCATTTGATACCTCACTCGAGTATGTTTGCAGCTTTTCGGTTTTCCTTCTCTTCCTTCCTTCCCCACTCTCACCCCCATAACTTTTGAAAGGCTCAACCGATTTTCATGAAACATGTCTAAGAACACCTGGGCCAAACTCACCTTTCATAAAATAAACTAAATTGAAATCGCTCCATCCAATCGGTAGCTATGATGCCACAGACAGACAGACACGTCAAACTTATAACACCCCTATTTTTTGGTCGGGGGTTAAAAATATAAGAAACCACATAATGTAAAAGTAGGAATTGTCGAAAAATATTTTTTATTGTTGATTATTTATTTGTTGGTACAGATTCGTCACTAACAACTTTTTTATTTCAACCTCTGATCATAAAAGTCAAGCTACAGGATATTATTATGGAAATCACAGCAAAGGCAGCAATTCAAAAGGACTAAACTTGCGATACCCATCTCGAGGGGCGCAACGCACAAATCTAATAAAGTAATACAATATCCGCTGCCGGTCCTAGTTATTGTGTCCAAATATTGGTGGACGATTCGGCTGAGTCACAACGCCACCCCGCGAATAGGGACCCTGGGTTATCGAACTCCACGAAAAAATACGTAACTATAGCTACCCATAGATAAAGTTCAGGGGTCGAGACATCAATAAGTGCGGTGCTATAAGCAGACGGTGCGTCCGTTCTATCGGTCTATTGTGCTACTTCATTGCGATGTGAACCAATTAATTAGCGCTGGTTAGGTAAATTACTGTGATTAGTTAAAATGATAATTACAACTAACTGTTGTTCAAACTATAACTTCTGGAAACGATATCAACTGTTATTTTTTAAGAAATTCTTGAGACTTTTTTCTATGTTGTTTGTACTCTAAACGTGGTATTTTTATTTATTTTTTTAGTTTTAATTTACGATGTAAAAAAATATGTAAAAAAGGAAGCCAACTGCGGCAAGACGAGTAGTCGCGGATAAAATTCTACTTCAACACGCGTGGCTAAGCACCCCCGTCTAGGGGATGCCGATGCCGGTGATAAAGCGTGCTGTCTGTCTGACCCGACGATTCCTGTGGGGCATACAATCGGAATAGCAGGAGCGTTCGATATTTACCCTTCATTCTAGTAGCCTATACAAAGCTACATTTTACATGAATCTATAAAAAGTGCAATGATAAATGTCAAAAATAAAGATATCCATCGTCGAAAGTGTGATTTATTATTGTCATACTAGCTGCCTGCACGCGGCTTTGCTTGCGCGCGTAATAATAGGGTTTCTTGAGGTAAAAAACTAGTTTTTGTCTATTACTGGGACAACAGCTAAAATTCATGTCAAATATTTACACAAATCGGGCTTTGCACGTAATAATTATATTTTCCCTCGGTAAAAAGCAGTGGTATATGTGTTATTCCGCCGATATGAACTATATTATTGCGAAGTTTCATCAGTAGTTTTTGCCTGAAAGAGCAACAAACACACACAACTTACTAACTATCGCGTTAATAATATTATTAGGAGTAGGATGTTTTAAATTTAATCCACTTATAGCCTCATTACTTAAATATCTGAGAACACATTATTATAGAAGTGTATCTAAGAAAATAATTGCTAGTAATTTTAATAAATCATCATCATAATTTGTCGTTTACCTATCGATGATGCAATCTCAATCTCACCTATCCTCAGATGATTGCATTGAAAACATTGCCTTACAGTTCGTCCCCCGTATTACCCGGCCGGCACGTTTAGGATTAGACACTCTTAATGGATTACGGCCGGCGTAGGCGCCACGGCACGTGATAATGCGTCTAAGTACTTCCGGTATACTGGGTACTTGATGAAATATGTTTAAAAGCAGCGTATCTGTAGTATCTTTAGTTTACGGGTGCTTTTCTACCAGAGCTAGGCTATGCTACGTTGTTTAGGATGCGGTTTGATTAATTATTTTTTAGTATGATAACAAACGTACCCTGCGCTACGTAGCTTAACTCAGCTCTGTTGGAAAAGCACCGTTATGCTCTCAGTACGGCGCTTCTATGCGCTTTGGTTGCACTAATTATGTATTTTGATTAAAAATGTTAAATTAAACACAAAAACTTTAAGAATAATATTTCGGGCCGATTTTTCAATTGTCAGATTGAGTCTAGCTGACGTTGTTTTCTTAAATTAGAAAGTCAGTATGATGATAATAGAGGATTAAGATTGAGAAACAGAGAACCTAAGTAAATAGAAATACAAGTTCTTAGAAGCACTTATCAGAACCTTTCGAGCCACTTATATATCGAATACATAGAAAGAGGGAATTGCCAAATCATGCTCAATCCAAGCCATGTCCCTAAACCGTTTACATAATCTGTTCCCGACACTGTAAGGAGGAATAGTCGAGATTGGACACATCCTGGTAGCATTCGCACGCCCACACACGAACCCACGAAACGGACAATTAAGACCCCGACTTTGAATGTATAAACTATGTAGTACTCTTAAGTGTAATTTTGTTGTGCTTCATCAATGGCACAAGCTTATGATTGCAGCTTACGTCGAGCTTACGGTTACAATCTGACGAAGTAATTAAATGCTCATAGTAAGCCTAAGCAGGCTCTCTATCTCTATCTCTATCGAAATAAAAATAGTAATTATTTTTACGACGTTAGAACGTCTATAGTTTATCCAAAGAAAAGATGGATGGACTGTGTGAAGGACATGTGTTATAAAAAAGTGAGTGTGATGACAGGTCACAGAGACAATGGAATTAAAAGAACATGTTGTGTCGACCTCACGTAATGTTGGATAAGGGCAAGAGAATTTTGATGATAGTTCACAGAAACATACTTGTATGTTTCTGTGAACTATCATCAAAACACAAACACTACAACAACTACAAAACCATAAATTACTCTACTTGGAGCTATTGAACAAGTGCTTCTATTCTGTTATGCATCTTTGTAGCCTATACAATTGTATTCTTCTACTTTAAATGGTAGGCATATTGCTTTCACGAGAACCTAATGCTAGAGTTAGATGAAATTGCATCTCTTCCATCAATCCACCATGAATAAATAACAATTTGAGTAAGAATAACAATTTGAGTAAGAATCAGGGCCAGTTAACTACGACTGTGCTGTGATTGTGATTTACGCGTTTCCCGAAGCGAAGGTGTGATAACGAAATTAAATAGATATGCTCTTGTCTCGGGTCATGGTGTTAAGTCATCGAATGCGTCTAGTATCAGTAGTCCGATGATTTAGGCCGATGATCGGACTGATGAGACTTTTTAGTCTCATCAGTTCGATGATGCTGATCAATACAGATCATTGAAGCCGTGTTGGCTAAGTGGGAGGACACTCGACTTTCATTCCGAAGGTCGTGGGTTCAAACCCCGCCACGCACCTCTGGATTTTTCTTCTTGAGAAATTTATGTGCGCTTTAAACACGTGCTTTAACGGTGAAGGCAAACATCGTGAGGAAACCGGCATGTTCTGAGAACTTTAAAAAAAGAGTTTGAAGGACATGTGACATTTACCAACCCGCACTTGGCCAGCGTGGTGAATTAAGGCCTAATCTCTCTCGTCAAGAGAGAAGTCCCTGTGTCCCAGCAGTGGGAACGTTAATAGGGTGATGATGATGATGATGATGACAGATCATTGGACTTCTGAGCCTTTTAGTCCGATATTTACACATTTCGACTTTCCCAAAAAAAGAATTGTTCTTAACTTCATTAACTTCAGTTTATTTTTTCCAACATGCTAAATATAAAGCTATTTTATACAAAAAAAAATAGGTAATCCTATTTTTCCACCAGTTAACTGCATCTGAGTTTCTTTAATAAACTTATCTTTTTCTATGTTCCCTTTGCTTCTTCCAGAAATGGATTTTCCAAATCTTTTCATCTGTTCGGCTTTTAAAATCGCGAGGGTGTCATCAACTTTTAAAATGTTTAATATTTGCAACATACTAGGATTTTTGTTAATTAGACCATTGATCGTAAAATTCCACGCTTCGACCACATTATTTGTTCGATGACGTTCCGAAAATACGCACCATTTGTCGATAAAATTAGCCTTCATCCATTGTTTTTGGAAATAAGTTTTAAATTTTGTAATATTATCATCATGAGAAGGCATTTCGTTTGACATAATATATTGCCAACCATTGTTTATTTCGTGTATTGGCAGCAATGGCAGAACAGAACACAAACTAACGATACGCCTGTAATTCCTCGATTTCAAGTCAATTGATTTTGCTTTTCGGTCCAAAGCATTTCGGAAATGATAGTAACAACCATTTATATTCACATTTTTAAATATTTTCAATAACGCTTTTATGGCAGAATTCTCATAGTCAACATGAATATCTTTTGGTTCCCACTCTGGAAGCTGTGATTTCATTAATTGAAATGCTAAAGTGTATGCCTTCACACTTTTGTGTGACATAAACATATATGTCAAGGGAATTACATTAGTACTTTCTTTGCCACTGCCCAAGTCTCCGTGTATGCTGTATAGTTGTGGAAATGGTACAGGAGATGCTTTGAAGGTGCCATCCATAAAAAAGCGTTTTATGGATTTCATTTGTGATTGTGCATATTGACTACAAAATACTAAAATTTTTATTGTGCCATCGTAGTAATATGCCAATAAAAAATCTTTAAATTGTGAGGGTACCTCAACTTCATCATAACTATTGGGACGTATCGTATTGACTTTTGCCGTCGATCGTATTTTTCGATAGATAGTTTCTAATCGAAAGTAGGGACAGGTTGTGATGATGCTAAGTCTAACCCTGATTCTGCAATAGCCAATCTAAATTTTCTATAGACTCTCGGAGCAGCTTCCGTTCCTCGGGCAGCCTTCTCGACATATTTGTTAAGTAATATGTCAATTTCATTCCGAGTTTTATCCAGTTTGCAGGTGTGCTTACCGCTAACTTTTTTAATTTGGTCTTCATTCTAAAATATTATAAAGGACATAGTTAATGAACGTTTCACCAGTATCTCAAAATATATAACATATACTTTACTTACTTCTGATAAGGTCACATATCCTTTGCATTTAAGATTTACATTTTTATATTCTTCGCATCGCCAACAACTACCATCTTTATAAATAGCATTTCTGTAGAATTGGTATCCGCCAAACAGTAAAACTCTTCCACGCCCACGTTTTAATATTTCAAAATGATTGTCAGTCATTTTAAATTTATTAAAATACAATAGAAAAAGCAATAGTCCAAACACACTGAAAGCTTCAATGACATTGTCGTATAACCAAGTTTGAAAAACGAACATAAAATTAAAATAAATGTGTATTATAGTGGATTCTTCAAAAAGTTATCCGATAAAGTTATTATACACAAGTACATACATGACTGGTGGAAAAAGAAAATAGGAATAGCTATTTTTTGTATAAAATAGCTTTATATTAAGCATGTTGGAAAAAATAAACTTTTTATGAGAAAGTCGAAATGTGTAAATATCGGACTAAAAGGCTCAGAAGTCCGATGATCTGTATTGATCAGCATCATCGAACTGATGAGACTAAAAAGTCTCATCAGTCCGATCATCGGACTAGATTATAGGACTACTGATACGACCATCGAATGCATCTCTTATATATGATTTTATGACTTCTGGTTATTAACTTTGCTTGACTCAATGATGATATCATTGGTGAGGCAAGATGTGACTGTGACCTTAATTTTGCCCACGTAGTCGCTTCGATGTGATTAACATTTAAAAAAATATACATATCATTACTTAGTTAAAGTTACTTTATGTACATTCTAATAATTATTTCTTACTTGACATTACAATATTTACATGATAATACACATTTAGATGATATCATAGCAAAACATAATCATTTAGATTGAAACGGCATGTCCACTAATAGAATTGCCCGCAAACGACGTAAACTAGTTGTTGCTTGTTTAAAATGTAAGATAAATGAATACTACTATACTAAGTATAACGTTAAGGTGCGTACGGATTGCGCGTACCCTGGTACGCGTACTCAGTTTACGCGTATCCGGAACGCCTAGTCCATACCTGCAGCTACGCGTTCAGTCTTGGGGTACGCGTAACGCGCGAGCCAACTCGCAGCGCGAGCCACCGTCAGTCGGTTTTTGGTCGCGCGTCAAAGAGGACGCACGCGGCCGGCTACGCTATATTTGGACGGCAAAATGAATAAACACGCGTGTTCTTCGAGTCATGGCGAATGACTGGGGCTCGCGGAGCGCTCTGGATCGATTGACCTCGCGTACAGGTTCGCGGCGGTCCGTACAAGAGCTGTACGCGTATCCAATGTACGCGTGGACAACTACGCGTAACACAGGAACGCGCTATCCGTACGCACCTTTATCTAGAGGTAGAATCATAAAAAAACTGTATTAGGGTGCGCTTTCATCAGACATCAGGATACATATCTGTACAACCCAAAATCAATTGAAATTTTCTATTGAAGGAACATTACCCTCTTATAAAAACGCCTACCGCTTAGCCCCCTTAGGGATATATTTAATGTTCATAAAGTACTCGTATTACTTGCGTTTTATCGCATTTCCCACGAGATACACGCAGTAAAGATCGCTGACTGCCAGCATAATATTTTATTGTTCTTTTATGGAGTGATGTGATTGTAGGTTAGATTTCTTGGCGATGATACGTAGGAAATAATATTATAAAGATGGATTATTTGTGGACATTTTATCGATTTAAGTAGGAAAGTCTTTCTCTTTTTCCGTCAAATTAACTAGAAAAAGATATCAATGGCGTCATTTATTGCAGAAGGAATGAGATCGAACGCTCTTCAAAAATAAACTATCTCTCAAAGCTCTTTCAAAGTATTTAGATTCTGCGGATCACCTCCATGATTCTAAAACTCCTTGAAATACGACACTCTTTTCTAAATGCATGGCTGCAATAAGGGCTATTGTTAATATCAAATGTTTTTGTTTATAGATTAATCATTGTTCAGATGAATAAATCAGACCAAAATTGTCATCTACAAAATATGTTAGTGACGTAAATCAGGCTGAGAATCAGCCATAAAGGTTTTAAGGGGGAGCTTTCTGCTCCGCGTAGATGTATTGTTGTGTGAGAACTCACCGAGAATACAGTATGGTTCCGGGGTTAAACTAGCGTTCCTTACTGGCATTTTAGCATTCTTCAAAATTAGTGTGCGTTACGTTTATTGTATTCTAGTGTTCGGATGAAAGTTCTCCTTTAATAAATAAATTTACAATATTGTTGTAAATACGGATGCATTATTATAGTGTATCCCCTAATCTTTAACGCGGCCTTAAACCTACTCATAATATAAGTCGTGATAGTTAGTAATAAAGCTGTTTATTTCCAGCTCTCCCGCCGGAGATCAAGGAGGGCCCGGAGAACCTGACCAAGGTGGAGGGGTCCGAGGCCGTGCTGAAGTGCAGGGTCTTCGGAGCGCCCAAGCCCATCGTCAAGTGGATGAAGGACGAGGTTGACCTCACCGGTGGCAAGTCAGTATTAATTTTCTCCACAAATCGATTTAAAAATAGGGGATATTACGCGAAACTCAGCGCAGATGGCGCCACAAGCACAGACAGAAAACTTTTAACTTTTTTTTTAATGTCTTATGTCCTTTGGAACCTCTATGATCTCTCATACTCTCGAACTCTTCATAAATATAGAAAATAGTTTCTTCTCTGTTTACTGTTATTTTATTTTAAGATTGCGGTAATATCCCCTATTAATATCATCTCTGACGTACTTTGCGAGGAAACTTTATAGATAGTTCATTATTTCCTCACGAAGTAGGTCGTTTAGGATGCTTATTCAGTATATAATATTGTTAATAGTGGCTACCGTTTTGTTTCTTACGTTTATTATTAATTTTAGAGACACACATGAATTTTCTATTATATTCTAAAATAAGTACTGACAGAGATGCTTTGGTATTCTCTAAGGACGGTTAATATTATGTGACTAGTTACTTATTGCAACATTTGATAGTTAGTTATTTTGAGTTTCAGCTATTGGTAAAATATTAAAAGCACCGAATGAAAACAACAAAATAAAATAGTAATATAATCGAAGGTAATGTGACGCTAATGAGAACAAAAACACTGCAAAATAAATGTCCCATTATCCTTGTCCCCCGAGCACTGCGCTAACAAGCGCCGTAATTTGATATTGCAATATTCAGTGACCTTTTGTCGTCCTTTCAACTCCTTTCCCCCATCCACCGCACAATAACAGCTAAAAATACAACCACAATAATAGGACTTGTCTATAGTATTCATAAATGAATAGGTCACGAGAAACACTCGACTAATCGGACATGAATGACTAACCGGTCGGTATTTATTCAATAAATTGTATGCAAAATGAGCGTTTGCATTCCTTCTGTTTAGCTGTTTAAATTGCAAATGCTGGGGTAAAGTTGTAAACAATGCGTAGAAGGGTTTTGTACTTTGGTCACGCAGGTCTGTAGTTGTATACACAGATGTTCATAAATATCCAAACTTAATTAATTAGATGAAATTCTGAATTCTTAATAAATGAAAGTTTAATTTTGCTTTTGAGGTGTTGGTACACTGAGTATATTGGAGGTATGTCCTGAAATTTATATTCATAAATGAAAAAAGACTTACCTCTCTGATTAATCGTAACATCTCTGAAACTATACTACTTATAAACTTGAAATTATAGGCAAGTATGTTTTTTTTAAGGTGTAAGCTTCAGCTAAGAACGGAGTTTACGAAACTCAAGCCCTAAAGGGGTAAAACGGGGGTTGAAACTTTGTATGTCAGCCTATGTTTTTCAACTATTCAACTGTCGTATAACGAAAGGGGCCCCCTTTCGTTTTACTCTGCTTTGTTGGAATGTCAACCCTTACGCAACGCCCCCGCTTGCGAACAGCGTCAACTAAATGTTACACCAATACGCTTGTGGGTTCGTAAAATAAGGTTGTAAGAACTCATCGCGTGGCTCGTTGGCATCACCAAATGAAGATTATGTTGGTTAAAATTGTAAATTTTAATACATAGTAAGTAATCCTTATCCCGCAACATTCTTCAACCTTGCTGAATTAACGATACTGGACACTTTAATTATCCCATCTAGATTTTGGAGTTTAATGCAATGAAATAAACAAACACAGTAGTTTATGGTTTTCTGTATCCACCGATTCAATAATAGGAAACGTTAGACTATTCTATTTATCTTTAGTTTAAGCTTCCTTTTACAGCTTCATAAAAATCCATGATATCAGAGCATTGAAATGGGCCCTACCTACGGTAGCGTTGTAATAGTAATTCCTGAGAATAACTATTTGCATTCACCATACACGTTAACTATAAATATACCAACATTATATAAACTCCAATATTCTATATTATCAGGTACAACATAACAGCGGACGGCGACCTGGTGATCCCGGACGTCGCATACACAGACGTGGGCAACTACCAGTGCTACGCCAAGAACAAGTTCGGAGAAAAGTCTGCCTTTGGATCACTCATAGTTAAGAGTGAGTGCTTATACTCGTATTTACCTACTTCAGCAACTTGAATTAAGCTGCAAAGAAATAAATACAGCGTCATATAGCCCCGTGGTAAGCTTTACCTTGTAATTCGTGTATTAGTAATCTGCAAAGTGAACTCACCAAAAAAAAATCCTTCAATTTTCTTATAAAGAAAAACATAAACAGAGAGAACTATAACCACGATTCGCGATACCTTATTCATTCTTTTAATTCTTAAGAAACTATGGTTAGCCACTCTCAAATGACACTGGATCTCACTCTCTAAACACAACCTAATATCCATTATTTTTAACCCCCGACCAAAAAATAGGGGTGTTATAAGTTTGACGTGTCTGTCTGTCTGTCTGTGGCATCATAGCTCCCGATCGGATGGAGCGATTTCAATTTTGTTTTTTTTGTATGAAAGGTGAGTTTGGCCCGGGTGTTTTTAGACATATTTCATGAAAATCGGTTGGCCGTTCAAAAGTTATGGGGGTGAGAGTGGGGAAGGAAAACCGAAAATCTGCAAATATACTCGAGTGGGGTATCAAATAAAAGAGCATCGCGTGCCCTAACTACTAAATAATCGGGGGTTTTAGGTTTTGGGAATTTTAAATTTAGATTTGATTAACTCACAGAGCGCACCGTGATCACGGACAAGCCCGAGCACTACGAGGTGGCCGCCGGTTCGTCCGCCACGTTCCGCTGCAACGCCAACGCGGACGACTCGCTGAAGCTGGAGATCATCTGGCTGAACGACGGGCAGCAGCTCGACTTCGACCACCAGCCGCGGTTCCGCATGACCAACGACTACTCGCTGCTCATCTCCGACACCACGGAGCTGGACTCCGGGGAGTACACCTGCATCGCGCGCACGCCCATAGACGAGGCGCGGGCCCAGGCTACTCTCACTGTGCAAGGTAACTGCATAGACGAATCTAGATTTAGAAATAGAATAGAAATATAAATAGAAAAAGGTTTATTTACGTCATAAAAATACAAACACAATACAGAGCAACTATAACATTAATTTTAGTTAGATTTATATGCATGTGTAACAAATTCGGACTTAAATTGGTTGCAACTCAGCATGTGCTGTAGGTGCTAAGGAAGCAGGCTACAGCGCTGGTTTTCAGTGTACGTGTAAAGTGCAAGGCGGCGTTAAAGCGCAGCGTGGCAGACGCCGCAAGTAATGTACTTAATTACATATGTATATAATTATCAGAATTAATACAAGAGAAAAAATAGAGCTGTTTTTACAAAATATAACATCAAAATAAAAAATATAGATACAAACAACATAGAATATTTTGAGACGCATTTGGATCGTCAAAGTCAAAACATTTATTTCCTTTGAAGCACTTTTCATACATGGACAGGTCAACTTAAAATTAATAAAACCAAAATGTTTAAACAAAAATTATCAGGGTCTTGAAAGTTCGCTTTAATGTTTTTTACTGTTTTTACAATATCCCTGAACATGCTCGGACACACGGGTTTCTCTGACATATATCCGCGCTATACGGCTCTTACGGGCTCTTAAGATAATGTTGAACCTAGTTCCAACAAACCAAACCGTCCGAAAAATTTATACATTTTAGAGTAGAACTCAAACTGTAAGTGTTTCTCTTTGACAGACAAGCCGAACCCGCCGTTCTTGGATAGCGTAGAATGCGGTGCGCGCGTGGCGACCCTGCACTGGCGCGCCATGGGCGACAACCGCGCGCCCATCCTGCGCTACATCATACAGTACAACACGACCTTCACGCCCGACACCTGGGACATATCCGCCGACAGCGTGCCGGCCACCGACACTTCCTGGACCGTGGATCTCAAGCCCTGGGCCAACTACACATTCAGGTAACACACCGCTGCATCACTTAATCCTGCGCTACATCATACAGTACAACACGACCTTCACGCCCGACACCTGGGACATATCCGCCGACAGCGTGCCGGCCACCGACACTTCCTGGACCGTGGATCTCAAGCCCTGGGCCAACTACACATTCAGGTAACACACCGCTGCATCACTTAATCCTGCGCTACATCATACAGTACAACACGACCTTCACGCCCGACACCTGGGACATATCCGCCGACAGCGTGCCGGCCACCGACACTTCCTGGACCGTGGATCTCAAGCCCTGGGCCAACTACACATTCAGGTAACACACCGCTGCATCACTTAATCCTGCGCTACATCATACAGTACAACACGACCTTCACGCCCGACACCTGGGACATATCCGCCGACAGCGTGCCGGCCACCGACACTTCCTGGACCGTGGATCTCAAGCCCTGGGCCAACTACACATTCAGGTAACACACCGCTGCATCACTTAATCCTGCGCTACATCATACAGTACAACACGACCTTCACGCCCGACACCTGGGACATATCCGCCGACAGCGTGCCGGCCACCGACACTTCCTGGACCGTGGATCTCAAGCCCTGGGCCAACTACACATTCAGGTAACACACCGCTGCATCACTTAATCCTGCGCTACATCATACAGTACAACACGACCTTCACGCCCGGCACCTGGGACATATCCGCCGACAGCGTGCCGGCCACCGACACTTCCTGGACCGTGGATCTCAAGCCCTGGGCCAACTACACATTCAGGTAACACACCGCTGCATCACTTAATCCTGCGCTACATCATACAGTACAACACGACCTTCACGCCCGACACCTGGGACATATCCGCCGACAGCGTGCCGGCCACCGACACTTCCTGGACCGTGGATCTCAAGCCCTGGGCCAACTACACATTCAGGTAACACACTGCTGCATCACTTAATCCTGCGCTACGTCATACTATAAATACGACATTTACAACGCAACTACCAAAGAATCTCAACTCATTAAAATAGTTTTCGCTTTGTAATATATAAAATAGTTTGCGCTCTGTCATAGTGCTCCTACGGGCCCTGTGGCAGATGCATTATGCTGAGCCAGGGACCCTTTATTACACAAATTTTCAATAGTTTTAAGGTATATTTAATTTGTTATTAGTTTAAGATTGTTGTTTTTGTTTTTGTAAATGTTTTAAATGTAAATTTTTGTGTAGTAATAAATATTTTTCTTTCTTTCTATCTTTCTTATATCCTCCTTAGTGTATCATAAAATGTATAAATTTATATAATGTTTAAATAAAAATGTATAATGGACGTCACTGATACAATTTGCAGAGTGGTAGCGTGGAACAAGATCGGTCCGTCGACTCCGTCCGGTCATTCCGAAGTGTGCAGCACCGCGCCCGACGTGCCGCACCGCAACCCCGACAACGTGCAGGGCGAGGGCACCGCGCCCAACAACATGCTCATCTCCTGGTCGGTCAGTACCACATCAAGATACAAGCAAAAATACACATTTATGGTGTTTTGTGCCTGGTACAGTATGCGTCGCTAACTGGATACCCCTTTAGCATAGAATCTACTATTGCAAGAGGGCTACCAGTTAGAGACGCATACTGTACTTGTCAGACATAGCAAAATCTTTTCGTCCAAGCTTTAAAACACTCGCGCCGCCAACGTACCCTCGGCTGCTGCGACACTTAGGCAGTCAAGCTATAATAAAAAATAAGGACCAGACACAAGGAAATATTAATTTTCTTATTTCTCTGCCTTTGTTATCATTATGTTGGTTAACCATTGTTCTCTTAAATTTTTGGAGGGCACACATTTGGTTATATTGCAACATTGATCTTAGGTTTAGATATATAGTCGTAAATGATGTAATGTGTTTTGTGTGTCAAATAAATAAATAAACTATCTGCGCGTATGTTCCGTTATCAAAAAACAACATACATTAATTTCATTATACCCTAACAAGTTCTCCTTACGTTACAGAAAATGCCCCAAATCGACCACAACGGGCCCGGGTTCTACTACCACGTGATGTGGCGCCGCAACATCACGGGCGACCAGTGGCGTGAGGAGCAGGTCCGCGACTGGCAGACCTCCGAGTACCTCGTGCCCAACACGCCCACCTTCCAGCCTTACCGGATCAAGGTAACGTGCGCTGCATACTACTGTTGGAATCATATTCCACCATTGTTGCCGATTTGAAATAAACCTATCAAGTATCTGCATTGAAACGTTGGAACGATATACCACTGCCGATACTAACTCCTGACAGTGACCGATTCAAGACGTGTTATTATTGCGTATGTTGAATCCTTCTATACTGCAGCGTGCAATCGGGCGCCACGAGTGATTTTATTCGTGAGTTCAGTATCATATCTTATAAACATACTTAGAAATCATGATGTATAAACGTCCTGGGCTTGCAACTTTTCCTTTGAGTAAAACTCAGTTCTCTTACAAGCTACCCTTATATTAATCAATCAATAATTTTCCCAGGTGACAGCAGTCAACTTCAAAGGCACGGCGAACGTGACTCCCATCGAAGTCATCGGCTGGTCCGGCGAGGACGTGCCGCGCCTCGCGCCTACCAACTTCACGCTCGAGCAGGTCACCTCCGGCACCTCCGCGCTCCTCAACTGGAACCCCGTACCCCCGGAGTCGCTGCAGGGACACTTCAAGGGATACAAGATACAGACCTGGACCGAAGGCGAGGAGGACAGGATCAGAGAGATCCCTTCCAAATCCGACGTCAACAGCGCTCTCGTTACCAAATTCAAACCCTTCAAGAAGAACTACGCCAGAATTCTAGCCTACAACGGGCGATTCAACGGGCCCCCGTCCGATACCCTCAGCTTCGTCACCCCCGAGGGCAAACCGGGCACCGTCAAGTCCTTCGAGGCGTACCCGATCGGATCCTCCGCTATGCTCCTCAAGTGGGACAAGCCCGTCGACGAGAACGGAATCCTGACCGGCTACAAAGTGTACTACCAGAAAGTGACCGGCACGGCCCTGGGACCTCTCCAGGAGAGGAAGCAGGACATCGACCCCAAATTCGACCGCGCAAAGCTCGCCGGACTCGAGCCCAACACGAAATACCGCATCGAGATCCGAGCGAAGACGAGAGCGGGCCAGGGCAACGAGTACTACGTCGAGCAATCCACCAAATCCGTAGTAACTGCCAAGCCTGACATACCAGAGTTCAAAGCGTCGATCGTCCCGTCTGCTCCGGGAACGACGCACATCTTGGTCCGCTGGTTGCCGTCGCTGGAGGGGCACGCGGGCACGCACTTCGTCGCGTGGTACCGCCTGCGGGGGCACCCGGACTGGGCGCGCTCGCAGGAGATCACGGACGAGGACTACGTGGTGCTGACCGGCCTGGAGCCGGGCCACGTCTACGAGCTGCGGCTCACGGCGCACGACGGGGACTACTTCAGCACCAGTGCGATACAGGAAGTCGACGCGACTACCGGTATGTCTTGTACGTAGTTTTGTGCACTTGTCATAGTTAGAGTAGAAGGTAGAAGATTCTTCTCATCATCATCTAGAGAACATAGTACGTATGAACGTCAAGTGAAATTCATTGCGTATTTAATTATAAAAAAGAATTAAAAAATCCCTTAGGAATATAAAATAGCTCATTTGAATTCAAGAATATTTGCATAAAAGTACATTTAGCCTCTTTATAATAGTAACGTCTCACCTGCATAACGTTCCAATTTTATTTTTGTATGCATCCGCACTTGGCCAGCGTGGTGAATTAAGGCCTAATCTCTCTCGTCAAGAGAGAAGTCCCTGTGTCCCAGCAGTGGGAACGTTAATAGGGTGATGATGATGCATGATTCATACATATCCACATAATGCACTTTGAACAGAAAAATAGCTAACGAGCGTATGGTTGTAACATTTCGTCCAGCCTTTGAACGAACGCAGGAGATACCCTACACTTCAAGAGTGAGACAGAGTGGAACATAAAAGTTAGGTGTCAAAAAAATGCTCACCCATACAGAGCTTTACGTAGAACAGAGCGCCGAGTATTCGCAATAATGTTAGATTATCTACAAATCAAATAATAAATAAAATGAGTGATTGATTTACTGATTATCCAGAAATACACTACTTTCAGGATGACGTCGCAGGCGAAATAGACACCCTGATCACGAAGAGTTAGAGTTAAAATAAATTATTTGTTGATACAGACCCAGTGATAAAACCGGACGACAAGATGGCGACCGCCGGCTGGTTCATCGGCGTGATGGTGGCGCTAGCATTCCTCCTGCTGGTGCTGGTGCTGGTGTGTGTCGCGCGGCGCAACCGCGGCGGCAAGTACGACGTGCACGACCGCGAGCTGCAGCACGGCCGCAGGGACTACCCCGACGCCTTCCACGAGTACACGCACCCGTGAGTACACACACAAGTACGACGTGCACGACCGCGAGCTGCAGCACGGCCGCAGGGACTACCCCGACGCCTTCCACGAGTACACGCACCCGTGAGTACACACACAAGTACGACGTGCACGACCGCGAGCTGCAGCACGGCCGCAGGGACTACCCCGACGCCTTCCACGAGTACACGCACCCGTGAGTACACACACAAGTACGACGTGCACGACCGCGAGCTGCAGCACGGCCGCAGGGACTACCCCGACGCCTTCCACGAGTACACGCACCCGTGAGTACACACACAAGTACGACGTGCACGACCGCGAGTTGCAGCACGGCCGCAGGGACTACCCCGACGCCTTCCACGAGTACACGCACCCGTGAGTACACACACAAGTACGACGTGCACGACCGCGAGCTGCAGCACGGCCGCAGGGACTACCCCGACGCCTTCCACGAGTACACGCACCCGTGAGTACACACACAAGTACGACGTGCACGACCGCGAGCTGCAGCACGGCCGCAGGGACTACCCCGACGCCTTCCACGAGTACACGCACCCGTGAGTACACACACAAGTACGACGTGCACGACCGCGAGCTGCAGCACGGCCGCAGGGACTACCCCGACGCCTTCCACGAGTACACGCACCCGTGAGTACACACACAAGTACGACGTGCACGACCGCGAGCTGCAGCACGGCCGCAGGGACTACCCCGACGCCTTCCACGAGTACACGCACCCGTGAGTACACACACAAGTACGACGTGCACGACCGCGAGCTGCAGCACGGCCGCAGGGACTACCCCGACGCCTTCCACGAGTACACGCACCCGTGAGTACACACACAAGTACGACGTGCACGACCGCGAGCTGCAGCACGGCCGCAGGGACTACCCCGACGCCTTCCACGAGTACACGCACCCGTGAGTTAGTGATATTAAGTATAACATAAAAAATCATAAACTCATTTATTTCTTACAATACGAGACATCAATTAATTTTTTGTAATAAAAGTTAAAAATGAATTTTCCCGAGGCATCACGAGGTAAAAAGTAGCCTATGTCTCTCAAGCTATTGAAAATGTTTACCAAATTTAATTTTAATTGGTTCAGTTGATCTAATGATTACCACCTCCTAAGAACTCCAAAATTGTAATAACTGATAAAGCGGTGTTGTTCTATCCGCTTCTCAACTCAGTATAAAACGTTGAAGCGAACTGTCAAGACAATGTTATTTCCTTGATATTTTTTTGTTTAAACAATTAAGTTTTATTAATTTTAAGTTGACCTGTCCATGTAGGCCATGTGCTTCTACGTTTTGACTTTGATCTGCAACGTCCACCAATGCAATCCAGATTATCAGAAGCTGGAAAGCAGCGTTTTAGAAAACACTCAAATAAATAAATATATCCGGACTAATCACACAAAACCTTACCTAACCTAACCCCAAACTAAGCAGAGCTTGTACTATGTGTGTTAGGTGACTGATATACTACATAGATATTTTTCTTTTTTACTTACCTTGTTGGTCACTTTTGTCAATTGGACTTAGTAAATATGTAATGAAGAAAATGGTTATTAAAATTTGGTCGTTAACAATATTTTCGCAGACTTGACAACAAATCGCGACATTCAATGAGCAGCGGCAACAAGCCCGGCCCCGAGAGCGACACCGACTCCATGGCTGAATACGGCGAAGGAGAAACAGGTAACATATCTATTGGTAATTAGTGAAAATGCCGTCATATCGAGCTATTGTACGATGCGGGGCGAGCATGCCGATATCCTCTTTATAAACCCCAGACGCAAATAGAGGGGTGTTATAAGTTTGTCTGTGTGTGTATCTGTATGTGGCATCGTAGCTCCCGAAGCTCCCGTGTGGAGCGATTTTGATTTCGTTTGATTTTGTTCTTAGCTTTGTTTGATTAAATGAATCGGTTTAGCCGTTTAAAAGTTATAGGATGAAAGTATGGAAGACTAACCGAGTGTCTGCAAATATAATCGAGTGGGGCTCAAATGAAAGAGCTTTTTGCTTATAAGATAACTAAGGTTAGGAATAAGGGTTTTTTTTATTTGAAATTTTGAATAAAATGCTTACCCATAAGCAAGGCTGTATGTTAATAAAATATTTATCATACATTTTAATCACACAAACACAGAATTTGTTTGCTGATACAAAAAAATATGTATATCGCAGAATATACACATAATAGTTATGCTTTAAAACTCAGTTCGATGACAGATATCGTCGAGCTATTACTGCTGCTTTTGTAGGAAGATTATTAGAACATTTCTACCCAACCATTACTTACATCTATAAATCTGTGACTAGTTGCTAGTGTAGAAAGATATCGCCATGTTTTCATATTTTCCACATATAAATTAGTTTAAGCGAAATTTGAGGTTTATCACTTATTTAAAAATCTTTAAGATATCGCCATGCTTGCCAAGCATTAACTAGATCGGAATATTGCGTGAGTGCAGCCTCAGTAGAACATTTATTTCAGCATGCGCAAGCGCAGAGGAACAAACTCTGGCGGCTAAGTTGCATCGCGCTTATTGTAGTTTCAATTTACGTGTTTTGATTATTATTTTACGCAATTTACTCGTCATTTTATTTTGCTATTTTTCAATCAAATAACATTTCATTTTACATTTTTATTAAATGTTGATATAATGTTTTAAAGTTTCTTATTTATAATTCTTGTGTCATAAAATAATGTCAGTAATGTTTATAACGGGTATTAATTGCTATATCTTAACGCTTAAAAAATTATCTACACGGGTGGGTTCCAATCGTTGAGAGTATGGCAACACCCCATTTTGTGTCTAAAACAGAGTTTCAGAGACAGAGTACAGTTGTGGACATTGGCTTAAGAGAGAAAAATCTCACTCTTAGTAAAACCCGTTACGAACAATGCTTACAAATCATTCAGTTTACCATAGCATGTTTGTAACGCTAACGTTTTTTTCCACGGACGTTACCGAAGGCATGTGAGTTTGTTTGGTGTGCGCTAAGCATGTTGGTTTCCAGCGGGAATGAACGAGGACGGCTCTTTCATCGGACAGTACGGCCGTAAGCGACGCCCCCCGAACCCCTCGGCTCAAGATTCCGCGTCAGGCGCCTTCGCTACGCTCGTCTAAACCCACCCTTACCTCCCTCTCCTTGTAAATCTATCACTGCTAATTAACCTCCTTGTAAATTCGATGATTCTATCACGCTGAGTAGAAACTTAAAACATATTGAATTGAGGAATTGTCTATGATGCATCATGCACATTAGCAGTCAAATATGGAACAGCCGTTGGCTGGCCAATCGCCGCAAGCTCTTTGATCTTCGTATTTGATTGGTTGTTCTAAAAGTGAAATCGCCCGCCAAAATTTATAAAATCTTTTAGATCAAGTTGTGTATTAGTTGTGAATTATATTATGCGGTGTTTTTATCGCGTTTAGGTAATCTGGGCGTACAGGGCCTTTATTGGACTATTTTTAAAATAGTGTTAGTAAAGACTTATTCACATGACATATTGGATCCAGAATTTCGCACAGAATCTCTTTTTTTTTACTTATTTTTTACATATTGTAAGTTAGTATAAGTACACTTTAATTTAGCTGTAGGCTGTAAAAATTATATTATTTCAGAGTGAGTTGCAGTGTATTTCGTATATATTATATAACACGTTGCTTTGTTGGTTTTTGCATTTAATTATGTTAGTTTTTGATTTTATCCCTGTTTCCGTCCCTTTCTATCCTTTGCATATGCACGAGCGACGATAGTTTTTTGTTTATTTTTTTGAGGTATGATTTTGTTTGCATTATTTTTAGTTCTACGCTAGTTTTATGCACGTAGATGTTACTTCTTCGGCTTTGCTATATTTTTTATCTTTTAAGTTTTAAATTAAACGCCAACGCCTGATGAATTACTATATAGTTAGACACTGAAATGTGAACGGTATAATAAAGGGTGCCTATGCCCAGTTGGTTGATAAAATCTACAATTCCTCTGACAAGTATGAGACACATGAATCGCAATCTCTCAGTTTGTGTAAGCTGCATGAAGGGAATTCATAGTTACATGAAGCATACATATATATACTATTTAAACATCAGTATTAGTTGTATACCATGTGTATCGCTCGCAGGTCGCTTCACTGAGGACGGTTCGTTCATCGGTCAGTACGTGCCGGGCGCGCGCGTGCTGCCGCCGCCCCCCGCCGCCGTGCCCCCCGCCGCGCCCGCCGCCCCCAACCAGCAGCCGCCCACATACGTGTAGACACGTGCCCTGATCCCCACAGCCTGATGCCTCTCACTTCTACAAGCGGGCTGGCGTACAACTTAACCACACTCGATATTTACTAATTGGGTGGGATGCGCCTCCAACACAATCTACTGATGCCTAAGTCTCCAACTTCTAGAAGGAAATCCTGTAGAACTCGATCCCACCCATTTACTAAACGTGTAATGGTGTCGGGTGTGGGGCTCACCAGCTACACAACCATTTACAGATGCCTGGGCCTCTCACTTACTTCTAGAGGGGACTTAACCTCCCACATTAGTCTGGAGAGTTTCCCATTTACTGTATTCTGAGAGGTGGTTTAGCCTCTAATGGGGACTGATGTATAGAAATCAACCAAGCTAACTCTTCGCAAAATTGCATCTCCCCATTTACGGCTAAAGCTGCTCAAACACCCACTATGATAGGGGAGTGGATCCTTCTAGAATCTGTGGGAGGCTTTTTGTATCTGATGCCTACTGCCATAAAATAAAGCTCTGCCGAACTGAAGGCGTTGCTGTCCAAAACTGTTTAATGTTGGATGTATCGTGTGAATGGTTAATATAATTTATCTTCCGAACTCGAGGCGGTCATATCGGATCGTCATAAATGGCAGCCAGTTTCAATTATCATTACGAAAGCAGTCTATCTTTTAGCTAAATTTTATTAGTATAACGGCAATGTTAGAATAAGATGAGAGCCTACGTTTTACTTTGGCCCTCGGAATCATAGAGAGGGCGTTTTTATTTACAATTTTGCGTTACATAGTTTAATTAAGCTGGAAAAGCTAACATCTGATTTTCTCTAGTTTTAGGGGATTGCAATTTTATCAGAATTAACGTTGATTTATTTTCTTATGAGACTGATTTTAAGTAATGAAATAGTCATCATTATGTGAAACAATGCACTAGGTTTTGGAACTTCTGGTAGAGCACTGTATTTAATCCAGTTTACCTATATATTTAGTAGTAATAATAATATCATTAAATATCAATTTGTGAGATCGTAAAAATCACTGTCAATATTCTTAAAATCACGTTACATTTATCTTGTAGTAATAGTTTTGAATATTGCTTGGTCACCAGTTTTTCAAGATCTACGTGTTTTAAAGCTAGTTCCAACTGACATCGCTTACATAATTTAGTCAGAATTGTATTGACATGTGTTTGTATACGTGTTATAAGTTAGAATTAACACAAATTGATTAAACAATGTGAGCAATGTCCGTTTTTAAAGAAATTTCAACTTATTCTGCTTTGTTATGAAAGTAGGCTGTCGGCTCGATATCAATTACGCGTAATTAAGGGAATCGAAATGTAAGAAAAGCTATTTTTGTCAATGAATAATGTTATATAGCTCTGGTAACCGGTGGTCAGACTCGCCCTAAATTTATCTATTTATTGTAACGGCAAATTAATATGTACTTGGTAATTGTTATACGAACCGAAACCGCATTAGCTATCTATAAAAAAGCACCCTTATTTAACTGTAGGCAACGTTACCAAGACATTTAAGCCACATCTTTCAATCTATCGCTATAATTATTTTTGTACGCTATTTATCATAGTTCTAATCACAAAAGTACCTTCACAATGGACCACAAAAGAGTTATTTTCCGAAATGAGCCGTTTACGGATTCCTCCAAATTTCTATTTCTACAAAATTTTATGCTGGACTTCTTGCTTTATGATTACACTGTCTTATCCTTTCGTTAAGTCAACGTGTATATCGATAAACTTCCTTCAAGATTATTCGTATTTTATATAATATTGAAGTTATTACCTTAATTTAGTCAAAAATTCGGGCAAGAGTTCCAGTTTCCTTAGGATCTTCTGTCGGCTGAAAATGTATATAATATTTTTGATACTAGCGGTCTGCCACCGGGCGTTTGGTGCTTGTCGAAGCGAGGCGCGAGTGAGATATGTCGGTGTCGTGGCGTATAAGATAGTTGCATTTTTTCCAATCAGGAAAATGGGGTTTTGTGTGTCTTTGAGAAAGTGTGGTTAGGGAATTGAGTTGATTTCAAATGGATAGATGGTAATTGCAATTTGAATGTGGATTTCTTGAACGCAGCGGATAAAAGCCCTGTGATACAAGAGTCATGTGTTATTCTTGGTATATCACATTTGTAACAAAATGTTAAGAAATCACTAAATAAGTTTTATCTATGGATCTGGAATCAACTATGCATGTGAGATTAAATGGCAGTTGACTTTCTCAAAGACATTTCATAATCTACAATGTTTCTCTCTTCAAAAGAATCTCTGTTAAATGTTTACTTACGATCTAGGTTAAAGGCTGAATGTGAATCTATGTAAAGTGCCTATATTCCCAACTGGCTTCGGCCATAGCACTCTTTTATAGTCTTTTATTGAAACACATAATTTGACAATTTGAAATCTCAATTTAAACCCAAAACTTCGTCTATCTCGTGTAGTTTTTAAGACCTCTGTATGTATAGGCTTGTTTATGTAATTCATTAAAATTATTATATTTATATGAAGTTTGTTCGCACCTTTTCTGTATCCAGGTAATTTATTTTCGGGGTGACTGCGGGTAGAGACAAGGCACGATTGTATATCAGCTGGTTTACGAATACTGCGCGAATTTGAATCTTTTGTGTAATTTGTTGTCATCCATCTGAAGATTATGTATATCAGATGTGAATGAATGTTGATTGCTCGTGGAGTTTGTCTGGTAATTGCAAAAGGTCGTGTCTCTACGTCCGTTTTGATTATGAGTGTTATCTCAAACGTAGTTGGTAAGGCTAGGGTCTCGTGTTAACTAATGTTAGGCAGCTAACGCGCTCGCTTCCTGCATCCATATTATTTGCATATATTTATCAGTTATCGTCTTTATTCTTATGTGTATCTATTTATTTCTTCGCCTGAAAGGTGTCGGGTCCTTCATAATACATTCCATGCGGTCAAACCATGTTGATTTTGAAATGTAACTATTTATTTAAAGTCCAGTATCGCGTCAGCCAGATCTAATCTCTGAGCGCTGTTTTAGAAACTAGACTGCCGCCGACGATTTCGACGGTTTTATCGCTAAATTATTTATTTCTGTCTAATCTATTGTGTTTATTGTATTTGCATACAGTGTGGCGTGTGGCAAGGTTTGATCGTTCTGATTTAGAGCTTACTCTTATTGGTACAATGCATATTATATTCGGAGGCACTGTTATCGTAACCCCTTTAAGTTATTTGTTAAGTCTTTATCATGTCTATGAGTGTAAGAATTTGATATTATATAACACGGTAGGAGCCTCGTTCGATTCCCGCCTGTGTTGTCGCTTCTCGTACCGCGCTGTTATTGTGAAACTTCTCGATAGTTGTTACGGTTCAAAACTCAACTTGATGTTAACCTTGTTGTCCACCGACCGTTGGTGTTGTATGTCACTGCCTTTTCCTCCGAAATTCTTAGAATTGTACAGTGTGTTCATTTTCTATTAAATTGTACTAAGAGAATACTTGCCTTAAGAAACTTATGAAAATGTAATTTTCATCTTCTCGTATACAATCTGCACAACAACTGCATTTAATCGTTGGATGTCACAATCAAGTGTCGAATTATATACATATTGAACACACTTCACGAAACTGACGCGGGTTTTAAAATATACTCTTTGTATCTCTTTTTGGAATTACAACAAGTACTATTATTTTATCAACTAATAATTATTTTTTCCTTTATAGCACCGATAGGATTATATTCTCGTTTACCGCGTTGGTATCATAATCATGTAAAGTTAACTAGCTGGATATCGTTGCATAATTACACTGTATTGTAATAGTAGTTATAAATGTTAAAAGGTACATTCTCTCAGTGTTGTCTGTATGTGCAGGCGTTTTTCTTTTTGCCGTATCTCATGGTTACTGCGAGGATAAAACCGCCTGCGGATTATTGCTAAGCAAGCTTTTGTATTGGGCATTGTATTTGTTGAATTAAATGAATAGTTTGCATTTATTGATTATTAAATTTTAAACATGACAAGTATGTAGGTAGCTCTTCTCAATTGGTTTGTGAAATTCAGATCTGACCTCGTGCGAACACTTTCCGTTCACGAATTATAATAATTTACATTTTAGTTCGCATAAGTAACTGTAATTTATTGTAACTATGATGAATATTTTTTTATGTTGCATAGAAAATAAATTTTAAGAAATTATTTATTTGTTTTATTTATATTGTCGTGGTGAAAAAGAGGCATAAGAAAAAGAAAGTATAAATAAAGCTAGTACCTAAGCGACTGTAGCCGTTTACACCCCATAATTTATATTATTTTTAAGAATAGGTTCTTACTTGAAAAAAAATAAGATAATAGGTATTAGTGATAATTACATATACTGGCATTTAAGGACTAGTAAAAATATCGCTTGGAAAGAAAATCGACTATGCACATATAAGAGTGGGGCCAAGAAGTAATGGGAAAATATCAGAATGGTATAAATAAAAATTGGGACGGGAATTAAAATACTATAGAACCTATAAGTAAGTGTTTTTGTATTGTAAGTAACACATTATGTGTAGTAAGTAGTTTGTATACTTACTAGATTTCGTCAAACCAATTTTGGTAGTTAGCATGATATTGTACATCATATATTTTTCCAGATTAATCGTTCTCTCAGAGATGAGAATCTTAAATATAAAACTTGTTTATTAAGCTCCAACGGAACAGTATATTAAGCTCCAAAACTGCTGGAAGTGGAACTGGACCGGACACGTGTGTCGCTGTCAAAAATTATGTGGGCAAAGAAAGCCACTGATAGGAAGCCGCAACCCAGACGACCTTGCGAAGGCCCAGGACGAGATGGCGGGACGAGCTGGCCTCTCACCTGAGCGCATGGCCTGACACCGCGTTGAACCGCGAACAGTGGAAGAAGGGAAGGGTGGCCTTTGCCCTGCGGTGGGACAGTGCAGGCTAAATAATAATTATCATTGTCATATTAAAGAAGTTACAGGACATACATTTTACCACTTTTGTAGTATCTCCCGCGCAAACTATTAAGTTAAGACACAGAATACATAATAAGATAAAAATATGTTAGAAACTCAATATCATATTTGAAGACCTATCCATAGATACCCTACCTAAACATACAGGTTTGATGAAAAAACATTTTTTGAGTGTCAGTTCTTAGTATGGGAACCCCAAATTTTAGAAATAACAAATTTCTTTATAATACACGGGTTTAATCCTTGCTAGTATAACATTTAATTATTAATTCCAAAACTCCGAATTGAGAACATCCTTCTGTTCGGAAAATCGGTTTAAACCCACGAAGATAGGTACCATTCAATGATAAACCTTTCAATTGATATCCCACTCGGATATATTGGTAAGCTTTTGAATTTTCATTGTCACTTTCACTTCTCATAGCTTTAAAACGGCTAAACCAATTTTCATAAAACATACGTAAGTAGGTATACTCATGACTAACCCAACTTTCAAACGAAATAAACAGAATCAAACAAAATGATCAGCTCATCTTTTTGCTGTTTGGTAGCTACGATGCTACAGACAGACTGACAGGCATACCTGAACACAGACACATCCATACACACTTCTTACTTATAACAAAAAGGAAGTGGACAAGGTGGTTGTGGCGGGGGTCGTATTATTAACGCGAAATACAGAAGAAAAATTACATTCCCCACCCCACGTTATAGAAAAATGTTACACGTAATACAATAAAAACTTCTAGGCCAAATTAGGTATTAGTACTTTCATAAGGGACTGAATGTGAACTAATAACTAGGTATATGAATATATTGTGCATCATACAAAAAAATTCACGACCATATATCAATTAAAATGAATAACACATAACTAATAATAATAATAAAAATCACATACTTAACTAATAATAATAAACAAAATCGGTGTAGGAACAAACTTATAAAAACAGCCTAATTGAGATCCTCCTCCTTTTTAGGTTCGGCTGAAGTCGGTTAAATACGCTTGTGGCTTGGTCAGTAGAACCTATACTATAGAACTGCATTGTCCATTGAGAAACTTCCTT
This sequence comes from Gymnoscelis rufifasciata, assembly GCA_929108375.1. Taxonomy (NCBI): domain Eukaryota; kingdom Metazoa; phylum Arthropoda; class Insecta; order Lepidoptera; family Geometridae; genus Gymnoscelis; species Gymnoscelis rufifasciata. The sequence goes on from OV815303.1 coordinate 16,238,917, forward strand.
GAAACGACAGGACTCAACATTTAAATTTAATAAGTATGTACATAATGGTATTTATAGAGCCTGGCCACAAAAATAAATATAACCATACGTCATACGTAAGCCTTAATTCATCCACCATCGTTGGCTATTCTCCCTATAATTTATGGGCTTAGCTTAACTAAACAATAGGCCCGCGTCAGGTAGACTTAAAAAGCTATAATCATAACGCCATTCATTCCCTTCGCAAAAAGGGCTTAAGGTTGTTCCCACCTTCGCAATTACCGAGTGCTTTGTGAAATTGCTTCTATATTAATTACGGAATCTCATAAAAACGGCTCGTTGAAGAACGTTATGACATTAAACTTAAACCTGAACATAAACAGCGCTGTAAAAAAAAATGTTAAATACGACAGACAGGTTAGAGCGGGGTTATGCGACTGTGCGCCTTAGTGGAAGAGTCTAGAATCGCGTGGCCAGGCCGGCTCGGCGCGGGCGCAGGCAGACAGGCCAGCCAGTCAGTGCCCGCACGCCGATCTCGGCTCACCCGTTGTGACCATTCCTCCTATTTCCGATTACGAGTTCGCGAACCGTGTGGTGCCCTCCAACTATGATTGTGTGTGCTTTTACCCCACTCTGATCGGAATTGAACAGGTAAAAACGTTATTTGAAATATTAGTCACGTATCGCGAATTTAGATAAGGTCGCAACAATAAATAAAGGATCGTTGATCCCACTTAAAAGTTAATTGTTTGATCGAATCGGAATTTTACTGCATTGTTCTCCCGGCTGTTTTTACTGGATCGACTTTATCAGTTCCATTTTTAATAGGCATTTAGGAACAATTATGTTGGACTTCCAGTTCGTTGGGGGTAAATGTGAGAATGTAAACTAAAACATAGTATTTAATCTATATTTTCTATGTTTCGAAGACCTACTACGATAAATATCTACCCACCTATACAAGCGAAGACGTAAAGCTCGAAATAACACCAGTTTCTTTGAAGCACGAGATTAAAGCTAAAACTAAACACGTAGGTAAACATTGCTATCTGCTTGTTCAAACAAAGTGTTATTAATAGATAACTATGGGATCCAGCCAGCCTCCGAGCCGTAAGTGCGATGCACTGAGCGCACTTAACACTTGGACTTATTGTCACTTGTTAAGTTATTAAGCGGACTTTTGCTACAATGCTTCATTTATAATACAACACTTAACAGACTTTAAAAGGTTGTTTTAAGTCGATGCAAGTTTACTTTTAATTTAACCGACTTACAAAAGGGCAGAGTTTTGGTCAACGCGTTTATTTATGCAAAGTATAGTTATCATTATCACAGAACTTTATCTTAACTTGAAGAACGAATGTTTTTTAATGAGAGCTGTTGCTTGATTGGTCTCACTTAATTTTATAAGAATGGGTGCAGTAGTTCTCGAGTCATATTTAATAAAAATAGAATTTAGAACTGGACGTTTGTTTTTGTTAAAATGTTACTAATTAAGTTTGTTTCTTCACAATGTTGTCCTCTTTTATTATGATAAATATTTGCGTAATAGCTCTTGTGTCACTAAGTAGGAATACAAAACTTTCATAAAGATTAAAGAATACAGAATATACGAGTCTAATTGAGCACCTCCTCCTTTTTTTCATCAGTTGAAAAAAGTTGCATTATGGATTTTCCATTCGATATGATTTGACGCATAATGACATTGATTTAACACTTATCACATTGATGTTAATCGATAAGGCTAATTTTGTGGTCTTAGATAGCAAATAGCCCGTGTTAGAGCCCTTTTACTAGTAAATTAGAAAGTCTATTCATAGTCATTCACGCTGTTTTCCTTATGGATTTTCCACACAGTTAATATCTAAAAATAATATCGTAAGTTTAATTTTTCAATAACTCCGGGTTCTACATAATTATATCCGAGACCAATGCAATTTTTTTTAAATCTTTGAATGACATTTTTATTTTACATAAATCTAAGACATAGATCCTAGGAACAGATCTTCGTATGCCTAAGAGTATCTATCTAATTGGTTAGTATGGGAAATACTTACCAAAACTCATGTTGAAAGATTCTTTGGCAGACACGTCTACTGGACATTGGAAGGGCCTCTGTAATAATATTGATTTTGAATTTTTGTTCACGAACCAATACTGCTTGACATTTTGCACTTATTGTAAAATCATCATCATCATCACCCTATTAACGTTCCCACTGCTGGGACATAGGGACTTCTATCTTGGCGAGAGAGATTAGGCCTCAATTCACCATGCTGGCCAAGTGCGGTTGGTGAATTTCACATGCCCTTCAAACTCTTTTAAGTTCTCGGAACATGCCGGTTTCCTCACGATGTTAGCCTTCACTGTTAAAACACGTGTTTAATGCGCACATAAATTTCTTAAGAAAAATCCAGAGGTGCGTGGCGGGGTTTGAACCCACGACCTTCGGCATGAAAGTCGAGTGTCCTCCCACTGAGCCATCACGGCTTACTTAGCCAACACAGCTTGACAATATTGTAGATTATGGAGTGTGTACACTATATTCTACTATATTCATTTAATTAACCCCCGACAAGAAAAGAGGGGTGTTATAAGTTTGACGTGTCTGTCTGTGTGTCTGTCTGTCTGTCTGGGACATCATAGCTCCCGAACGGATGGAGCGATTTTAATTTAGTTTTCTTTGTATGAAAGGTGAGTCTGGCGCAAGTGTTCTTAGATATGTCATGAAAATCGGTTGTGCCGTTAAAAAGTTATGAGGGTTAGAGTGGGGAAGGAAAACCGAAAATATGCAAATATACTCGAGTGGGGTATCAAATGAAAGCGCATCACGTGCACATTACAAAATATTATGGTGTTTTACTTTTAAGGAAATTAAGGCATTGAAATCAAGGATTTTTCTTAAATTTTAAATTTAGCTTTGGAAACCTATAGGAATTTTAATAGCATTGGCCTCTTTGAATTATAGCCAAACAATATCATGAACTTTAGTCGCAACAAAAACTAAATTATTTTTTTATGTTCTAAAAATTAAAAAAATCTGCAAAATTCGTTTATGTAACTCGTGATCTAAAACTAGCTGCCCCAGCAAACGTTGTTTTGCAAAATGAAAAATAGATGTTGGCCGATTCTCAGACCTACTCAATAAGCTCACATAATTTAATGAGAATCGGTCAAGCCATTTCGGAGGAGTACGGTAACTAACATTGTGACATGGGAATCTTATTATTAAATTCTCGTGTCACAATGTTCGTTCCCGTAATCCTCCGATTATTATGAAATCTTATATGGATATTCAGTAGGTCTGAGAATCGGCTAGAATCTGGAAAACTGGTATAGCGGCCGGCGGGAATCGAACCCGCAACCTGTGCCTAAGGACCACGTTCGCCCACCGAGCCACAGAGATCGTCAAAAAAAACAAAGTGGAACAAAAGTAAACTTTCATTAAAGTAAAAACTTTAAATTAACTCATTTGATTAGGTACATAATCTCAAAATGCAATTTATCAGGTATCATAATGACACGAAACATATATTGTGACCATAAAGCATGGCCAATAAAACGGATAAATAGTAAAAAACTTGTGGTTGGACGGACAGAGGCGAAGTCCGTCAGCCGGACTGGGTTTTTTTGCTTTTACACGGTTACCTGTTCCAACGGGCATCTGAGCGGCTGGTTAGGTTAACAAGTGCATTTCCAGGGCTGCGCAACATTCTTAATAACTTTTTTTAAAATTTTGTAACTGATCCTTTTCACATGACATCGATCGGTGTAGTGGAATTCAGAAAATTCCAGTTTCATATACTTTTTGTTACTTATTAATTTATGCAGGAAGGTAAATAATTAAATGCTGTAGTTATAAAATAAATTATTGAAGTCATTATTATTATTCTTTCATAAATGGACAGTTTTTTAACATCAAGAAGCACATTTATTTATTTACTACTAGCTGACCCCAGCAAACGTTTTGCAAAATGAAAAATAGATAGTAGCCGATTCTTAGACCTACTGAATACGCATATAAAATTTGGCGAAAATCGGTAAAGCCGTTTTGGAGGAGTACGGTAACTAACATTGTGACATGGCAATTTTATATATAAGATATTGTTAGGGATTAATACCAAGGTACAAATATAGAGCATTTTCAAGCAGTGGTATTTTAATAAAAAAATTAATATATAAAATCGCTTATTGTCACAAAACTATAATAGTAAGAGATATGATGTTACGATTTTATTTGTAGGTATTGATAAGTTCTACAAAATTGTAATACATCACTTTGTTATATATTCAATAGTTTTCGCAGCATTCGCGATTTAAGAAAGTTTTTAGGTTTTTTTTTCACCTTGGGTTACATTATCGGAGGTTTGGTAAGAAATCTTTTTTTTTAAACTAAATATAGCCTATGTCACTCAGGGATAGTGTAGCTTTCGAATGGTGAAAGAATTTTTTAAATCGGTGCAGTAGTTTTAGAGCCTATTCGAGACAAACAAACAAAAAATCAAACCTTTCCTCTTTATAATATAAGTATAGAAGTATAGATTTCACGTTTCAGAATGTTTTATGGATACCTCGCAGGAATAAAGTAAGTATTTAATCGCAGCATTAATTTGCTTATGGCGTTTCTCGACATATTATCTGTAGAATATAGTAGAAGTGTTTTTAAATCATTCCAGTGGTACCTGAGATCAGCTCTCTTCCAAAAAAAAACTCATTTTTTATTTTTTAACACATCGTGGTATGATTGCATGGTAAAAACGTGATTATATGCAGGACAATTAAATTAGGTCAATTTAAACGACGTTTAGTTTAAAGTCCAAAGTAGGTTAGCTAAATAACTATCTATCACCCAGTCAATTTGCGCGCATATTAAGTAGGTAAATAAAGTGCAGGTGTGAAGTGCCATTATGTGCAGTAATTTCCCAAGCCTCGTAAAATGATGCCTGGTTTATTTTAGCCTGCGGTTGTGGTCTGACAGGCTAAATATATTATATTAGGTCGTGTTACCGCTGGCTCGGTCATTCGCACAACTTATCGCCCGGATGTGCGAGTGACGATGACGTCTCGAATGACCCGGTGCATCGTGATCTATCCAATATCATCTTGATAATTTAATAATAATTAAACAAAAGTGAATTACGGGTTTATTATTTTCATTTTTTTATTGAATTTCAGTCGATTTGAGGTACAAATACAATATCATTAATTGTTACCAATACAGAATGAGTTTTTTAAATATTTTTAATAAGTGATAAACCTCACTTTGTAGGTGAAACTATTTATAAATAATTTTTTTTGTTCACTTTTTTAGACACATCCGGTGTCTTATTCTTTTTCTGCATAAAATTTATAAACAGAATGAGTTTGTTGTTGTTACAATGAGGCTATGTTGTTCTTTACGCTTCTCAACATAGTGTTCAATAAAATTAAGCGTTTTTTTTATGGTTATACCTACTATAAATCTTTTTTTAATATGTTAACTTCATCGGACCTAGGATCTTACGGAAATAAATTTCTTGAATTTTGTTTTTTTTTATTAATTATGTCATGTTTTAAAACCAAATAATAACCATATACCATGCATAATATTCCTATTTGTTATTTCGATAAGGCATATATACTTTAAGAAGTATTATTATTAATTAACAGCTTCCATCCAGCTAGTATAGATAGGTAGGTATCTAAAGTAAGGCATACTTAGTACTTAACTACTTGTGAGCCTTCAATTTAATAACTGGAATATAAATTGTTAATAGTAATAGTAATTAGGTTGAATTTTCTGTCTGCTGCACCTATATAGATTAGATATCCCTAATTGATGATGAATAACTGATAGAATGATTGGCATTTATGATATAACAATAATTAACAGCGAAGTTTGATAAGTTTGTGTAAAATGATTTGCTAATTTGGGTTATCTGTAGGCCAATAAAAGCCAATTATAAAGCAAATCAATTACCTTTAAAGGAAAAGGTTATCATGTTCAATTCGTTAAAAGATAAATAGGCATCGTAATGTATATAATTTTACTTTTACAACCAGGACGTTACTTCGTGCATAGACAAACTGTTGGTCATCCCTACGCGTAGCTAGTGGTTCTCTAGTGTTGAGTATTCTTTTTTGTTAACACCTTTTGTAAGTATAATTTGACATCGGGAGCGAGTAGAAAAAACTAGTATACACATTACATTTTGACAGGGGATATTTAATGAAGTTGTCGGTTTTTTATGCTGGCCGGTCGTTTCTCACGATAATTTCATTGTGGGAGCACGTCCCAAACGGGCACAATCAATTATGTTAACTGTGATAATTTCTTTTTTCTTCGATTTTTTTTGTGGTCCTTCTATCCAGACTGTAAGGTCGACAAACAAATTATACGCCAGTTAAACGGTTATTACTGAACAACATTTGGTACAATATATCTACGAGGTTATAATTCTTTATTTCATTAATCTTTAAATAGTTAAGTAAATTAAGCCAAAATAAGGCGTCAGCAGTGGTTACGTGAATAGAAAGAAATGCTTATAATAATGATGATGATGATGATAAAGACATCAGCGTCGCAATCATTGTTAAACCGTAAATTTTCAGTGCATCAACGATGCAGGACTTTCTGCCCTCATCCTAAAAAGTGTTGTACATACGGATGAAGAAAATTCGTTGCTTTCAAAAATGTTTCATATTCCTTCTAATATTAAATAAATCTAAATTAAAGAAAAACCCGCGTTTCCAATGCCTTCATTTCCTTAAATGAAAAACAACATAATATTATGTAATGTGGACGCGATGCGCTTTCATTTGATACCCCACACTAGTATATTTGCAGATTTTCTGTTTTCCTTCCCCACTCTCACCCCCCTAACTTTTTAACGGCTCTACCGATTTTCATGAAACATGTCTAAGAACACCCGGGCGAAACTCACCTTTCATACAAAACTAAATTGAAATCGCTCCATCCGTTCGGGAGCTATGATGGAACAGACAAATAGACAGACAGACAGACACGTCAAACTTATAACACCCCTCTTTTTTGGTCGACGGTTCAAAATACGCTTTATCTGTTTAACCCATTTTCTTAATATTTTGCACACATGGCGTTAAACAACTCTCCAAATATGGCAATTTTTATAAATACCAGTGATTCACGTACTAAATGTCGTTTAATATCACTGGAGTTAAACCGAGATAACCCTGAAAGTGTTTATGACATTATGTGTTATATTGTTTTTTGATAACTACAATCTCAGTAGGTATTTTCATAACAAGAAAAGCTACTATCTAGATCTTTGCGATTCAACCTCGTCCACTTCGGCACTTTTTACCAGGTGACATTGTGATCAAATAAATATCTGTTTTAATTAAATTACGGAACGCGAGAATTTGTGTGCAACTTTTGTCAAGTAGCAAACTGAAATACAAGTTTACAACATTCTTCATCCGGAGATGAAACCTTGGACTTATCGTAGAAATCTAGGAGATTCAACTCAATGTTTTGTGAAATGTACAGTTTTCATGATTTAGAGCTGAAGACCAAGAGAAATATATCAGAAGATGGAGCTTTTTCTTGGACCAATTACCTTGGATACTGCGTTTGCAAACCCCAGAATGGGCAAAGCATTATTAAACAATCGAAGAAAGATGTCCAGAGGTGGTTGGGCTAAGGTTAGGTTATAGTGATGATGATGAACAAAATGAGGTGTTTTCAGGATGTGGCGGGGTGCGTCACTGGGCGCGCGCGTGTGCGCAGGCGTGGCGCTGGCTATGTCCCTGTCCCTCGGCGCGGGCCGGCGCGAGTACCGCGACCACGAGGCGAAGCCCGACATCTCCATGTGGATCGACGAGCGGCAAGTCAGGATGTTCAGCGGTTAGTCACTACTCTTATTTTGTTCTGTCCCTCGGCGTAGGCTGGCGCGAGTACCGCGACCGCGGGACCAAGGCCGATACCTCCTTGTGATCTCCTTCTACCTACTCTTCTATCTCTGCTTACTTAGTTCCTGAGAAATCTAACGAGACAGATATATGTAGCTCCACTTCGGGTTTCGAATCAAATATTGAACTTCAGGTTAAAAGTCTATGTATCTCTGTAGTCTATGTCTATTCTCTGTAAAAACCTCCTGAAATTTAAGCATCTTAATACGAGCTAGTCTTTGGTGGTATAGGCCCAATCCTGATCATTTTTACCCCAACTAATATTATGAATGCGAAAGTATTGTTATGTTGGATTGTTTTTTTTCTTCGGGCTTAATCTAGTCAACCAATTTCATGAAATTGGTTACGGCCCAAAAAATCGTACAATGCCCCTTACCTTAGAGATTTACGATAAACGACTGCAAATTTTAAATTTACGAATTCACCTAATATTCACCTAATACATTACCAAACTTTATTTACTTTCAGGTATTTCAATGCAAGTATTTGCGATACTCAACGGTCACGTCTCGCCCTACGTGCTCGACCCCAACTTCTCTCTCAAACTGCCCTTGATACCCTCAGAGGTCGGCTACGTCAACTTCACGTGGCGATCCAAAAAGAAATACTTCTACCACTTCGACAAGCTGACGTCATCCGATCTAAAAGTACTAAAGCCGCCAGTCCTCTCGATCAAAACACAGGGTCGGGTGCCTAAAACGCCTAAAGGTGATTTACGACTTCTATATCCAAACCGCAAATCCATAATATCCTTTTAACACATTGCTTTTATACTCCCAACCTTTTACGAGAACAATAGCTAATACTTTAGTGGTTTATTTTTAAGTACCGCAATGTTTTGTTTCCAGAATTCAGTATAGTATTGCCCTGTGTTGGTAACAGCAGTGGTATTGCTACGTTAGAAATCGGTTTGACACTGAAAAATGGCCGAAACCTACCATTAAAAGGCACCCCATTACGATTAAATCTAAAGAAGGAATGCGCACAGAGAGGTGTGTATTTAGAAAGGACAGGTATTGTATCGCCAACGCATTTTTAACACTTACGTATCCGCGTTTCTGACTCGGCTTCAAACTACATAATCTTATAATCTCTTGTTAATAATCCGATGAAGTAGAATCTGTTTCAGAAACACGGATATAACGCTTTATTTATATAAGTTTAACAAAGCAATAAATCCCTTTTCTGAGCCCATTATCATGAAGCTGGTTAAGCTTATTAATCCCCCTATACTCCGCTAACGGCCAGACAGCGCGGCTAAGACTGGCGTTCAGAATAACTTGCATTTCATCTATTTCCAGAACATATGGTTTGCTTACGCTACTAATTTACGGCAGTCGGTACCCACGGCCGATTACTGTAACTTATGTTTGGTTGGACGGGTTGAACAATACAGCGATTTACATTTCATTATGTTTTGTTTAAAGATTTATGCGATTTTTAATATAAGTTCGTCAAAACATATAAGAACAAAGAGCAGATTTATATTTAATACTTTTTTTCTTAGAATCAAAGTTGCTGCGAAAAGCAGATATTTAGAAAAACACAACAATTACTGAAACTTTTATAGAGTAAATAAAGTGTTGGTCTTCAGCTGATAGTTCATCCCAAATGTTGACAACCCCTGCCGCAGACACAGATCAAAATTTTTTGATAAAATATTTGGCTTCTAAAACGTACCGCGAGAATACGGCAGGCTTAGCATAAAGGAAAATGCGAGAACGGAGAAACAAACCATTAGATACTACCTTAATGTTAAGGTGGCCAGTAAATAAGGCTATTTAAGGTTCAATGTATTATTTAAATTATGAATTTCAAAGTAAAATATACTTCAGATCAATTAGTGACAACGATTTCTAAGAAGTTGACGTCCACTAATGATATGTAGGTACCTAATTAAGTTACTCATTCGCAATTTAATAGTGTTTGTTTTCTAACGGTGTATAAACTTTCGTCTTTACTATGCTAAGCCAAGCCTATTTAACTTAGCGAGCGCTGCGATATGACCGTTCGGTAGTAAACAAAGCATTATTGATTCGATAACTGACTACGGGAAATTGCGTACTTTACGTAAATAATATATTTATGATATTTTTATGCATAGTTAAGTTTTTGTAAGGTCAAGTAGAGCTAGCATTATGCACGTTTCCATATCAATTTCTTAACCCAACATTTGCATTTGTATAGAAAAGTTTCATCTGAACTAATATGTAGTTACATAATATTCTAAATTTGTGTAGATAAAAATAGTTGCAAGTGTAGAAGAAATTGAAGGGATGACGTAGTGGCGAGATTGGTTTAGCGGTCAGAACGTCCATGCGTATAATGGAAGACGTGGGTTCGAGTCCCGCATCTCGCTGGTAAACTACGTTACTTCGTTTTAATGTTTTCTACACAAATATGAAATACTAGCTGTACCCAGCAAACGTTGTTTTGCAAAATGAAAAATAGATAGTAGCCGATTCTCAGACCTACTGAATACACATATAAAATTTGGCAAAAATCGGTAAAGCCGTTTCGGAGGAGTACGGTAACTAACATTGTGACATGGAAATTTTATATTATAAGGTATTGTTAAGGATTAATACCGAGGTACAAATATAGAGCCTTTTCAAGTAGTGGTATTTTAATTAATTCTTTTAATATAAAAAATCGCTTATTATCACAAAACTATAATAGTTAGAGATATGATGTTGAAACGTTTTTTGTAGATAATGATAAGTTGTACAAAATTGTCATACATCACTTTGTTATATATTCAATAGTTTTCGCAGCATTCGCGATTAAAGAAAGTTTTTTTTTTTTTCACCTTGGGTTACATTATTTGAGGTTTGGTAAGGAATCATATTTTTTTGAAAACTAAATATAGCCTATGTCACTCAGGGATAGTGTAGCTTTCGAATGGTGAAAGAATTTTTTAAATCGGTGCAGTAGTTTCAGAGCCTATTCGAGACAAACAAACAAACAAAAAATCAAACCTTTCCTCTTTATAATATTAGTATAGATTACTTTCAACCTAAAAGTGAGGTCTATCACTTTGTACAAAAAAAAACATAAAATGTACATGAATTAATGAAAGGGAAAGACATTATTCCTACACCCTTATCATAATCATAATTAATCCTTGTCATTACAGCCCCATACTAGCCCTAGTATCACGTATACGTTTTTATTTAACAAGCTGAAATTAAGAAAATATTTCCTGTGCGCGAAGGTTACGGATGTGTCTTAATTTTTTCTGCATAAAAATATTTTAAAAATTGTCTAACCTGCAAAGTGAGGTTTATCACTTATTAAAAAAACATTAATAATAAAATATTTACCTGAAACGACTGCGACTTAACTTTTCGTAAAATTTACAGTCTTTAGGCCTAGTGAGAATATCTGTTACACAACTTTAATTCGATTAAGATCCTGAACGGTCAGCCGGCCGGATAAAAAAATGTTGAATCAAAAATAAACATGCACGTTTTAAACACTAATTCAACGATACCCCACATGACATTGCACTAAGGAAGGATTTCTGAAAATTCAACCTCTCTTGGGGTGCAATAAGTGTGCTTTATAATACAATAATAATAGGATAAGATAAGATAATCATTTATTTGCCCAAAACAGAGGTAACGTTTTGGTCTCTTAAAAAATAAAAGTAAGTTCGGCTATATTTTTGCCTGAAAGTAGGCGAACCTACAAATATTAAAAAAATATGAAAGAAACGAAATAATTAAACATAACAAGTCAATTGAAATTAGAATTATCGGATGTTCAATATAAATAAATTAATGTGATTTCCTTATACTTATATAGGATAATATATAAGATTTTCCATTAACTCGATTCATGATGTACTACTGCGGTGCCTCACAAAACGCCTTAATAGTAAATCCCAAGGCTTATTCTTTCATGTAATCGCTGCATTGCTCAATGTTCAATTTATTTATTTTTAATAAATGTATTTATTATTCTCCTAAGACATTAACTAAGCCCTTGTTTTCCGGGTCACGGCGGCGGCGGCCGGCGGCGCCGGCGGGTCGGCGCTCTGTTCACAGTATTTCCGATTTTAGGTTTGTACCATTTTGCTTTTTATTTATTTCTACTAAAGGCTTATCTTTTTTAAATATTATTTGCGTCTGATAAATGAGGCGTTTTGTAATTATAAAACTATGTTTGTCTTAAAAGTAGTAGTTATACTTTACTCAAAAGAGGCCTTTGAGTAAACTAAAGGAGAGAGGGTTTTGATGTGCTTGAACCCTTGAAATGTAGACCGTTATTATTTTTAAATGTCATAGAGTATTCAACAACTCATAGTGTAGTAATTATTTTGTAATATGGTATTTAATTTGACTTAAAAAACTAAAAAAAAAAATTTGACTATTTATTTTAAAAAACGCCCCATCTGTTAGAACATGACATATTTAAGAGAGATCTAAAATTATATAAAAATGTACATAAATAATATATATGAATTTCACTATGAGTAAGAGAGAGTAAGAGAGTAAGAGATTTGGGGAGCTATAAATTATTTTCTTACTAACTTTCTATTTCAAATAATGTATGGGTACTTATTAAGTATTTCACATTCATAACCTACATGATTCTTGCATCTGCATTTGTGCTTGGTGCGGTGGCCAAAGAACTTGGATTATTGATAATAATTATAATTCTAGGTATTCTAGCTTTTTACTTTCATTTCACCTTCAACGACTAACTATAGATTTAGGATTACAGAATAGGTACCCTTACCTTCACATGAATTTTAAACAACTTGAAAACCGAGGTCGATTTTCGACAAATTCGACAATGTGTCAATAGAATTAATTATACCGACACAATATACAATATCATGAAATTCACAAAAACGAACGACTTCTGATCCTGCATCTGTTCTAATCTGTTGAAATAAACATACAATCACTTTTAAACCTACTGCCCGTAACACAACGGGGCTAATTGCTGTATCGATTTTCTATATTAACTTATTTGTCATCTCTACCGCAGGGCCAGATCCAGAGTGCGACAAAAAATGCGCGAACCAAGGCTGGTGCAACCACGAGAAGATCTGCCAGTGCCCGGACGGCTACATGGGGCAGCACTGTCGCACCGCGCTGTGCTACCCGCAGTGCATGAACGGGGGCAACTGCACCGCGCCCGGGATGTGCTCCTGCCCGGCCGGGTACCAGGGCAGGAACTGCGAGGGAGGTGAGCACTACACTTGATCTATCAATGTCAATGTCAACTGTAGGGCAACACCGCGCTGTGCTACCCGCAGTGCATGAACGGGGGCAACTGCACCGCGCCCGGGATGTGCTCCTGCCCAGCCGGGTACCAGGGCAGGAACTGCGAGGGAGGTGAGCACTACACTTGATCTATCAATGTCAATGTCAACTGTAGGGCAACACCGCGCTGTGCTACCCGCAGTGCATGAACGGGGGCAACTGCACCGCGCCCGGGATGTGCTCCTGCCCGGCCGGGTACCAGGGCAGGAACTGCGAGGGAGGTGAGCACTACACTTGATCTATCAATGTCAATGTCAACTGTAGGGCAACACCGCGCTGTGCTACCCGCAGTGCATGAACGGGGGCAACTGCACCGCGCCCGGGATGTGCTCCTGCCCGGCCGGGTACCAGGGCAGGAACTGCGAGGGAGGTGAGCACTACACTAGATCTATCAATGTCAATGTCAACTGTAGGGCAACACCGCGCTGTGTAACCGGCACTTCATTAACATGGACAACTGCACCGCGCCCGGGATCTGCTCCTGCCCGGCCGGGTACCAGGGCAGGAACTGCGAGGGAGGTGAGCACTAAACTATATCTGTCAATGTCAACAGTAGGGCAACACCGCGCTGTGTAACCGGCACTTCATTAACATGGACAACTGCACCGCGCCCGGGATCTGCTCCTGCCCGGCCGGGTACCAGGGCAGGAACTGCGAGGGAGGTGAGCACTAAACTATATCTGTCAATGTCAACAGTAGGGCAACACCGCGCTGTGTAACCGGCACTTCATTAACATGGACAACTGCATCGCGCCCGGGATCTGCTCTTGATCGACCAGGTACCAGGGCAGGAACTGCGAGGGAGGTGAGCACAACACTCTATCTGTCAATGTCAACTGTAGGGCAACACCGCGCTGTGTTACCCGTAGTGCATGAACGGAGGCAACTGCACCGCGCCCGGGATGTCCCACCCGGCTGGGTACCAGGGGGAATTTTGATAAATTTTGCAAAAGCGACGATAAAAACACAAGTATAATTCATCAATCTAAACTATATTCAAAATAATAGAATTTACTTACATAATGAGGTATTTACATAGTCCCAATTTCCTTTCCAAATGCGAGCAATTCTTATTGCCACATAAGGGACTCTTCACTTTCGTTGGTCTATAATACTATAATTAAAATTTAGTTTACTCCTGTTTTATATCGTTTATATTCTTTTCGAGATCTCGATAGCAACTTTGCACCCTCCCTTGATGACTTCCGTCAACGCTTTGTAGAACGGAGCCTGTTCTGCGCCGTGGTTTATCCCTGAAACAAGGATAGTGGTCAGCATTACATTATTTATGAAAATGCGAAAAATAAGGTATTTTTATTGTAACTAAGCATGATGAAATGATTGAGGGCGCTATGAGTTGCCAGATTACGTCAATCTGAAAATAATTTGACACATAGATCAGATCTCATAACAGATATCTCTGAAAAGATAACTGAAATGAGCCCTTTCGAAGATTTGGCTTTGTTTAGTGAATCCGCTATGCATTGGAATAGGTTGCTTTCTGTGCTTCATCTGTTTGTAGAATTACGAATAAGGTATCTTCTAAGGCTTCATGCTCCTTAAAGACAACATTTACACTAACCATCAGACAAAATTGTGCTCAAATTAAGGCTCTCTCACTCTCTCAGCTATCACGCCAGGGTCCGCCATCAGCAGAGCTGATGGAGTAGTCCAGTCGGTCTACCTGTATCATGATGCTCCTGTTCCTCATCCCGGAACTTGGTGATGGTGTTGAGGATCCCCGGGTCCACGTTAGGGTCTTCCATCAGCGTGCGGAGCTGATCGTTGTAGTGGTCTACTATGACGGTCTCCACTGCGACAGTGCAGGCCATGGCTGCTTCTTTGCCGAGGAGCGCTGTGCCTGTTGGAGATAACATTTATTAGTGATTTGAATAGGAAAGCTTACATCTATAGTTACAAATAAGTAGCTAAATATAAATATAGGAAGCTATTTATATAGTAAATTTTTTTTTTAAGCATTTCTTTTTACCACATGAAGTGTATATACTTTTGAAATACAAGGCACTCTAGGTATGAGACCATCTCATGCTTTTCAAGTTTATTACTTTATGATTTTTCAAAGTGATAACATCAGGTGCAACTATTAAACTTTGTGTAGAAAAAGAATAAGACACATTGTGCTCAAATTTCAAATTTGTAGATGACATTCCCGCCCTTTTGGTTGTCTGTCTGCTACTAGATACCATACTGCATGAAGGGTACAGTATGGTAATGTGGGGTTGCCAAGAAATGGCGTATTACTAAAATAACCCCCGGTGGCCGACTGTCAAGCGTTATCGATGAGCCTGGGATCTCGAATAGACCGCGCCAGGCACTTCCCGCCCTACTGTAACTCTGATTACATCTCACTAACCTGCGCCCAGCATGAAGCCGGCCACGTTCCACAGCGGCGTCAGCGCAGTGGGGCGCACGCGGTACTCGTTGATGAGCCCCTCGAAGGCCTCGCGGTGCTTCTTCTCCTGCTCCCACATGTGCTGGATGACGGGCCCGTCCGCGGAGCGCCCCAGCACGGCCATCTGGCCCGCGTAGATGCGGTCCGCGCCTAGCTCACCCGCGTGGTCCACGCGGATTATTTTGTCCAGCTGAAGATTTATTAGGAAATTTTGTAATAAAAATCAACATAATTTTTTAGTGTTATAATTTAATTATGCTTATCTTCCAAAATCCATTTTATTGAAGATAACTGGGGAACTACAGAAGCGTTTTTTAACAAATTTAAACGAGTCGAACCTGCAACCAACAGCATTCTGTTCAGAAAAAGTTGTGAGTTTTGAAATAATAAAACCTTTTTAATTTAGTTTTTGTTGGCACGACAACGTATTATATACCTCTTAAATGTATACTACCAATACGAATGTTCATATGAATAGGAAGGTATTATGTCCAAAACCAGCTTTTGTTCGTTTGGTAGTAGTTACCTCAGGTATACCTAATGGCTGGTTTACACAGTGCGAGCTAGCGTAAGAGTCAGCCTTCCGAGTAGCTGCATTGCAGTAACTCGCACTGTTTGGACGTAACTTACGAGTAACTCGTACGTGCGAGTTGGTCAGTAGCTTGCATCCGAGTTACTTCAACATTTTTTGTTTTCACTCGTCTGCTCGCCCGGCAGCAACTCGCATGACAGCGGCTCGGCCGTCGCTCGTATCGTTTGGACGCATTCGCTCGCCATACCGTTTTTTAAATTAAAACAAGTTCACTGGACATCGCGACTCGACTCGGAATGGGCAGTAGCAGGTGTCGTGTAAACAGCAAAGGCGAGCTGAGCTACTGGCGTACGAGTAGACAAACCGAGGAGCTGTCTACTGGCCAGGCAGCAGCTCTCACTGTGTAAACCAGGCTTAAGTAGTATATTTATAACATTTGGAACAAGCAATTCCGAAATTTAATATCAATGAAGGAAATAGAGTGTATTAGTATTATAATTCGAGAACATACGTGTGGATTTTTCTTCCAATATGGCCTGGCACTGTGATGAGCTAGCCTCACCTGCAGTATAATGGCGGATCGCGCGTTCATTCTGTAACAAGTAACAATTGATTTATTTCAGGTCTCTGCGCCCAGAAGTGCCTCAACGGAGGGAAGTGCATACAGAAGGACACTTGCGAATGTCCAAAGGGCTATTATGGGCGGAGATGCGAGTTTTGTAAGTATCTTATATTTTTGTAGAGACTTGCACCGAATTTGCACTAGTGCAAATCATGCTTTCCTCTAGCTTTTGCTGAAAACTACATTAAACCCCTTTGATTAGGTAGTTTACAAATTCGACGAGAAGACTGTGGAAGCAACTTTATTTTACACTATGTAAAGAAACTATCGAATGTTTAGTCCTAGTTCTAATTCTTAATAGGTGAGGCCAAATTGTGACCTACAATGTCATTTGGTGCATCACCCCGCCAGCCATAACATGATCCTAAACATCCTTGTTTAACGAAATCCTTGATTTGTCGATTCTGTAGTGATAAGGGCTGCCAAGAGACACCAGAACCCCTACTCTTTTCTGCCCTCTTTGGCTGTAATGAAGACGTGATTGTATATTCCCCTTTGCTGTCGTAAGACGTTGCTTTCTTGTGCCATTTTAAATTCTCATTCTCCTCCAGCAAAATGCGTGATCCCCTGCCTAGCCGGCGGGCGCTGCAAGGGCGTGAACAAGTGCCGCTGCCCCGCGGGTCTGGGCGGGAACCACTGCGAGGTGGGGCGCCGCGGGGGCGAGTGCGGGCGCATGTGTCGCCACGGCCGCTGCGTGTCGGGCGTCTGCGTGTGCGAGCAGGGCTGGCGCGGCCGGTACTGCCATCGCGGGACAGGTACTTATATACTCAAACTCCTTAATCTCCATCAATCTCACCGATTTGGCTTTTCTGTTGCGTTTGCTGTGACGAAGTTCAAAGAGTTTCTTTTATTACAACTTGCGCGAGCTCATGTTCAAGCGGTGATGCAGTTGGTGTGCCGATACCTTTAGTATATAGCTAGGCCAGGAACAGGGCCTAAAAACTTCTTGAAAAACAACTTAATCGATGCCTGGTAGTTCACAGCTTCAAAAAACGTGAAAGCTATGAAAGAAGCCTGCCATGACTGCTGCTTAAATATATATATATATTTTATATTTAGCAATTTCACAGAATTTTGCCACTTTAAAATAGTCAGGACTTGAAGTAGTAATGTTATTTTGTAAATATGCTTCCTTAGTCGTCTTGTTTACAAAATTCGTTCTCTGTATAAATAATTTACATAAATCATACTTGTTATGCATTAAAATACTTCTTGCTCATCTAAATTAGTTTCTTTACTTCCAGGTTCTTCTGAAGAATCCCACGAGTTCAAGAGACCGCGATGATAAGAATTAACATAATATTAAAAAACATAATATTTTTGTGATTTTAGGATTCTGTACATCCAATGTGAGAGAACATCCTTACAGAACTTTCTGTCTGTCCGTCCATCATTCAGGTTTTCAGAATAGTTTCCTAAAATTTAAAACTCTAAATCACAATTGCTGCATGACTCACATTGATTTTAATGTTAAGGGACTCTAATCATGCGAGTCCAACTCGCATTATCCCAGTTTGTATTATGTACTTTTAATAGGAATTTTCATAATTTAGTCATTTAGACTGTAAGCTAATAGGTATTACTTGTACTTAGGTATAGAGATTTATAATGCAATATTTTAATTGAAATCAAGAGATTATATTAATTACAAAATATGCTGTTGTTTTATCTATTCCCCCACTCTACCGCCATATTTGCTACAGTTGACATTTTATTTATTAATATTGCACATAACATTATACTTAAAACTATTATTATAAAAAAGATAACTGGAGTATCCGAGGATTATCAAGAGTTTCCCTCAAATTTACTGTGATGCCATTGTTTAGAATGTCATCTTTTCTTACTGCCTCAATTGGGAGGTGGGCAAAGACTATCTATATAAATAAAAATGAATTGTTGTTCGTTATTCTGATTAAAACTCGAGAACGGCTGGGCCGATTGAGCTGATTTTGGTTTTAAACTGTTTGTCATAGTCCAGGGTAGGTCTAAACGTTGAGCAAATAAGGAAAAATTGCCGGGAACTTTTTTTACCCGTGCGACGCCGGGCGGGCCGCTAGTTGTAAATAAATTTGATAACTATGAGATGACTCATACTTCACCTAGGGTTTAGTATGTTTTTACACATTAACACAGTTTATACACATTTTTAACCCCCGACAACAAAGAGGGGTGTTATAAGTTTGACGTGTCTGTCTGTGTGGCTAGGCTGCATAAGGTTAATGTATCATTCAAAGGGCAATGTATACGCTTCTACAACAAGATTCCCAAAGAATTGCAACAGTTGTCAATTACTAAATTTAAGAAAATTGTAAAAAAAAACAATCTTTGTAAAAAAGCTTATTATAATATATCGGATTACCTTGAGGACAAAACTGCTAGGGACGGAATCTGCTCCAACACAAAATCAAAAACAAGACTAACAAATAATTATTGTAAAGTTTCAATACAAAAATAAGCTATAGTTTCTAATCGCTTCTTTGCTCTAGTGTAAAAAAGCGAAGCGACCAGATACCATAAATTTATTTCCTACTTATCTTTAAGCAACTAAGTATGATTATATTTTTTTGTCTTTTTGTAATTTATTTTGACGTGTCTAAGTTTTGTAAACCAAACAATGGAAATAAATGGTTTTGTATCTTGTATCATGTGGGACATCATAACTCCCGGAAGGATGGAGCGATTTCAATTTAGTTTTTTTGTATGACAGTTTTGCGTGTTCTTAGACATGTTTGATGAAAATCGTTTGACCCGTTCAAAAGTTATGAGGAGATTTGATTTTCAGAAAATCTGCAAATATACTTGAGTGGGGTCTCAAATGAAAGCGCACCACGTGCACATTACAAAATACAACTTTTTACTTTTAAATATAATTCGGCGGCCAGTGATGAAACTCATGTCAATCGACAGAGTAAATGATTACAAACAAAAAGTGTTCTATGATCAAATCTCCTAAGTGATACGGTTTCTGAGATATTTGGGCCTAAAAACTATAGGAAAATCTGTCACCTGAGCTATGTTCTAATTTACTTTATTTTCCTTTTTTCTGACCCTAATATCTCAGAAACCGTAACACTTAGGATACTTTATCATAGAATTTGATCAATTGATCATAGTCGATTGACATGAGTTTCATAACTGGCCGACGAATCACGTTTTTTTTCAAAATGGCGGATTAGTTGGTATGCCAGGCTCCATACAAAAATGTTTGAACCCTTTTGATTATGAATTTAAAAAAAAACATATAGGATACTTTAAAAGTGCAAAAAGAATAAGTTCAACAGACACCCATAAAGCACTGGCTGCGCGCAATTGCTTAACCAGGTAAAAGTGACGTTTCTTGTATGGGAGCCCCATAAATATTTATTTAGTATTTGTTGATATAGCGGGAACAGAAATACATCATCATCCCTATTCCAAGAAATCAGCTCTCAAACTTGATACTTGGAGAGTTTAAATTTAAGAATCGATCATGGTTCTTGAGATTTTTTTTTTATGCTCGATAAGTCTTCATTTGACTACAATTTCACCTGATGTAAAGTGACTATGTGGTCTAAGATGGAGCATGAAGACCTAGAAGGTAGATACAGCCTGATTACAGACAGCAGACAGACAGACAATGGAGTCACAGTAATAGATAGGGACCTGTTTACCCTTAGGGTAAGGTTTCGTACCTTAAAAATTGCAACATTTATTTTTCAATGCACATTATTTTTTGTTTAATTCATTTATTTGGCTTAGTTTTTAAGTAGTTATAGTATTGCCCCGTTGTATTGGATTGTCCCGCAGTAAAAACTAGCATATGTGTTCTCTCAGGCTCTAGAAAATCTCTGTACAAAATTTCATTTAAATCAATTTGTTAGTTTTTGTGTGAAAGAGGAATAGACAGACAGAGTTACTTTCGCATTTATAAAATATGGATATTATGGATTATGAATTTCATTTAATTTTTAAATTATTCTGCTTTTATAAATACAAAAATTTTTATTTAATAGATTGTTTTCCATCAACATATGTTTTAATGTATGTTCTTACATAGGAAAACTAATTGTTTATTCTTTATTGTTTAATTTTTATTTTGTTCTCACTTCTATTATATGCATTCTTTCTTCACCATTCATTATAAAGGCATATAGTTCTAATTTAACAATTCTCTGAAACAATAATTGTTTTTGACAATTTACTTTATGTTGGTGATAAAAAAATAAAATAAATAATCCACACATATCAAATGTCTAGTACCCGTAAAGCTTTCCATGGGGCTAAATGTGTGCATGTGATGTTATAACAAGTAACTTAGTTTTATAGGAATACCATGGCATCTTTATCAGTTTGTGCAATAGGACTCATACATTATGATTCTCAACAATAACTTACATCATCAAAAGTCAAAGTCAAAATGTTTATTTCCTTAAAATGTTTATTTATTTAACATTAACAGTTCGCTTCAATGTTGTATACTGAGTTGAGAGGCGAATAGAACAAAACAGCTTTATCAGTTATTACATCTGTACAGTACCCATAGAAAGTAAATCACTATTTAATTTATAGCAATTAAATTTGCGAGAGTCAATCTATACAAATTAGTGTTTAGTTTTCTTTAAGATGAGATGGAAAAGATAAGATTAAGATTATTTGCTATGTGACTGTGATAAACTTTTTGATATTGGCCACAAGGTGACAAGTGATATGAATGATGAATTAAAATACAAAAACCCAAGTATCTTTATATTACTCTAAATACTATAACCTAACATAAAAATTTAACATATTGGAGAAAATCATTGGTAAACCAGTCCTGTTTCATAATTATTAATGTATACATAAATGTCCACAATTTTCTATAAATGCGTACTTACGTTTATGTTCTTACGCCTGCGAGTGGATGCTTTGAAAACAATGAAATTTTTGGTATACCAGATTTCTTTTCTTCAAAACATTCAAAACAAAAACATTTGGCATGACAGTCAGCCGGAAGTTTGTTTATTTTATTAACGTCACAAGATAGTTGAAGAAAATGCCAGCAGATGGCGTTGTTGTTGTGACATATTTAGTCAAATTCTAAAATAAACCAGGATTTTCCTGGATGACTGGGACCGCTCAGTGATCAAATAAATCCGAAGAAATATTAGAAAATAAACATTGGTAAGTGTTTATAGTTAGAGCTTTATTTTTTAAATTTAAAATTAAATTTCCAATCCCCCCTCACACCCAGCGGCAATTTCCTTTTCCATGGGAAAACTGCACCGCGCAGACTCGTACAAAATGGCGACCCCAAAATATGAAGTCAACACGACCCGTGTTTCGCGTTCGCCGATCGATATCAATGGAGGACAGAGAATTTTCTGGGTCTCTTGTGCTCTGCGTGGGTTTCAAAAAATTAGTGTTAAAACAAGTGCTATATACTTGAAAAATATCGTTTTGAACCGGTTACATCACAAGAAGTCAGCTGAAGTTCTAATTGGATTGGAAAATGTGCTTCAAATCACGCAGGTGCGTACGCAGCCGTAGTCTTTCTATGCTGTCTGGGCCTGCTCGAATGCGCGGTACCCCATGATGGCTATTCATTTTTGGGCTTACAAAGCCTGTACGCCGCCGCAAAGAGTTTGTGTCATGCGTCGACTCAGATGTCCCTTCGGCACCATGCACTGTTTATACAAAACAAAATGCGTCACTGAGATGCATAGCTTTTGGCTAGTATTAAGCAAATTGTTCATTTATAACTTTAATACGGCAATAAAATATCAGCATCGATCATGGCAAATACTTCTGATCAAGTTATCCTCAGTTTCCGGTGTTATAATTTAGGAAACACATTGGTCAGTCTAGGTTTTGCCCACTTTTACCTTATTTTTACGAGTGAAAGCTCGGTTATTGATTTTTCCTAATTTCGTAGCCTGCTAGACTTAACATAATCTAAGCTATTTTTGTGTAAACTAGCTAAAGTAGTCATTGATTTTCTTTGCAGAAATGGTCGAAATATTAGATCTGCTATTGCATTCTACAATCTGGAAACCTTACAGAGCTCATTTTATAGAAATCAATAACTAGAAAAGCAATGCCTGACCTACTTTCAACTATCCCTATGCCCAATTTTGCTTACCGAATTATCGATTTTTAAAGAAAGCCAATTGAGAAGTAGAACTAACTGTACTTCTCAAAATAATAACTCATATTTGTAATCTCAATGTAAAGTGGTTTAATAGTTACAAAAGGATATGCTTTTGTAAATGGTTTGTGTAGATTGTTATCTTTTCATTAGGGATTTATGGTTAGAGAACACTACTTTAATTCATGATAAAATACTGAGAAGACAATATTCCTTTATTTTTTTTATTATATTTAAATTTGATTACTATTCAAAATTTTACAACAAAATGGACCTATTGTACATTTAGGTATTACAGAGTGGAACATAAGTTACACAGTTCAACTCTGTAATTCCAGTTCATTCAACATATAACACCATAAATGCTTTCTTCCTTTTTCTATGTTATGAACTTGAAATTTGATAGCAGTCTATTGAAGTCTAAATCTGTTTTTATTTGCTCCACCGCTACAGAAGCAACCACATAACTTGTGCTTATATTTGTCAACAGCCAGTAAGAGTCAAACTGAAGCAGTTTTGTAACTGTGCTGAGATTACTAGCACTTGATCAATGGTCCGCAAGAGGGACTTGGAAGAACACAACATGAACTCCGCAGTCAGCACTGAGTCCATGGATATTGGGGATGAGGTTGAGGTAAGAATAGTTTTAGATGACAAACATAAAATCAAATTGTAATTCTAGGAATGATTCCAAAAAGCTTACTAATTATTCTTAAAACACTGTAGCTTCTTTAGCTACTTTCATTCCAATTAATAATAAATTGGTAGCTAAAGAATTCTCCACATGATCAAGCCAAGTGGAGACATCTAGGACACCTATGTCCATGTAGAGAGATAAGATGATCATGATGTCATTATTGTCTTATAATAAGAATTATGAACTTTGTTAGATTCATGGTATTTATTAAAGACTGTTTAACAAGTTGAGTGCCAACTCCCCATATTCGCAGGGAGCGGGTTAAGCAGGGGTGCCAATTCCGCAAATAAGCAGAGTTCCTAATGCATATTATGCAAAAAAAAAAAAACATATTGTATCTCCTAAAGTCACCCTCTTATCAGGCTGGCAGCGAAGTTGTTAATTTTGGAATATCCAACATGATGTAAACAACTATGAAATGGCAGATATATTTTGCTGTACAGTTATCTAAATGTACTAAGGTTTCCTTATTTATTCTTATAATAAACAAATAAGTACTAAGTTTCTATTTTGGGGTCTTTTTTTTTTATTTTTTTTTCCGACAATCTACACAACGACATTACCAAAGATAAACACCTCTGTTCAATTACAAAACCTTTTCAAACTCCAACATAAATTGAAATATATTTATTTAAGTAAATTTTCTTTCCGAAAACCAATACGCTTAGATCTTACCACATGGCTAAATGTTGTGTGGATTGTCCGGATATATTAAAATTAAATTAAATTAAAAGTTTTATTTCCAAAAAAGGTCTTACAATATTTATAATACTTATTAGTTTAATAATATTTATGTTAAATATATTTATTAAAGTAAATTTTCTTTCCGAAAACCTATACAGTTAGCTTGCAAAGGCTTGATTTTAAATAACATGTTGCGAATGCTTGCAGGAGATGTCCCAAGTGGAAGGGTGCGGTCTCAGTGGCGGGTCGGACGATGAGGACGAGTGCGTGTCGTCGCCCGCCGGCTCCAACTACGGGGACGGGGAGATCATGAAGTCAGCCATGAATGATGATGTCACTAAGACCCTCGCTGCTGCTGGTAACTTATTACTCAGTCGCAAGGAACACAAGAACTTTCTTCCGAAGTCTGTTTTTTAGAATTCATTAACTCTTGTGCCATGCCATAGGCTTTATTGGGCGAACTTCTCTATCGTCGACCTCGCCTCGGCTAGACTGAGGTCCAAAGTGAGACCATTAAAAAAAAAAAATCTAATATGTGTGCTGTAATATAATAGATACTTCAGTTTACAATCTTTCAAATGTGTTTCTACTAGAGAAGTATGCATAGCGGCGGATGTGTTGCTTTGACAAAAACGTCACTGATCTAGTTAAAAAAAATTTATTTTTTTATTATTATTGATAAGCCTTCATTTGACCACAATCTCACCTGATGTAAAGTGAAGATGTGGTCTAAGATGGAGCATGAAGGCCTAGAAGATGGCTTCTCTGGACCACATTACGAAACACGAAAAAATCGCTTCACGCACTGGCCCAGCCCGGAGGGTGGTGACAAGCCGCGGCCGAAGCCTACCACCAGAGACTGTTCTTAGCACCACCCGGAGGTCAAGTGTAAGGATTCAGAGGGTTACCACTTACGGACGTGAACAGCCAAAACCTCTAAAACATTCTTACCGAAAGATAGTAGATTAAAACAAAAATATTACACTCCAGGTCCCATCGGTATGGCAGCGGCGGCTGCAATCGCGTCTTCCAAGAAACGCAAGAGACCACACTCCTTTGAGACCAACCCCTCTGTCAGGAAGCGGCACCAGAACAGATTACTTCGAAAATTGAGAGTAAGTTATTATTTTCAACCCCCATCTCAGACACCTACTTAGGCTTTTGCATGTTGATCGTATTTTGATGCTTTAAAGAGTTATTCAAGAGAAAGGTTTGTATTAACTTTTACCGATAAAATTGTTATTTCTGCGGAAAAATGAATAACGCTCGGAAAGTAGCTTGAATTAAATAGTTCATCATAGACTTGTAATTTATTTATTAATATTACAATAGTGTCAAATAATCATAACTACGTGGTCGACATTACTGTTGTTTTAACAACTTGGCGTAGGTGTTGCAATTAAGTAAAGGTAATGTGTAAATGACGTCAAAGTTTTCATTGATAGCATGAATAGTAGGCGTTAGCAGTTTGAAACTGTGTATACCTACAATAATGCTGATTGATTCGTTAATTAATTTAAAAGTCCATGAAAGTAGTTATCACGCAATTAGCAGCTCAAATAACTTATAGAGGAGTATATTATTACTAGAAATTATTTTAGTTACATATTGTACATGCCTAAGCACATGCCTGATATGTTTCTTTAAGGGTTATGCCTGGATTAGTTAGCATATATCTAAAAACATGTAAATGGTTTCCAATACATACTAAGGTATCAGCTGATCACTTAAGCACATGACACAAATATTCCTCTCCACAGCAAACCATCGAAGAGTTCGCAACGCGCGTGGGTCAGCAAGCCGTAGTTCTGATCGCGACGCCGGGCAAGCCCAACACCTCGTACCGCGTCTTCGGAGCCAAGCCGCTAGAGGATGTGGTGCGCAACCTGCGCTGCATGATCATGGAGGAGCTGGAGAACGCCTTAGCGCAGCAGGTTACTGACTGTCCAGCTACAAAACTTGGAGTTAAAACTGGTTTAATCTTTGCAGCTTCGTCGGTAGAAATACCTCTTCTTTCAGAAGATTTTATACCGTTTCCCACGTTGGCGGGACTACTGGTAGTTCCACATTAACAGCGCTGACTGCAGCAATTAGTAAGATTGGATTATCCAACAGTACTGAGTAACTAACTGTTGATAGCGGGTTAACCCATGCAGGTGTCGAATTGTACTTGAACTCATGTTCGGGATATAATGAAGCCTACGTCCTTATCCTAGGCTATAAACCCATTACAATGTCATAATCCAGCCAAATCGGTTTACCGATTCGCCGTGAAAGAACAACAATTATCCAATCATTGAAACTGGCTCCTCTACAATATTAATAAGGTTTCAATTCTCCGTAGTTCGGCCTGGGAGGGCATGGCGCGGCGCCGCCCCCGCCGGCCGACGACCCGTCGCTGTTCGAGCTGCCGCCGCTCATCATCGACGGCATCCCCACGCCGGTCGAGAAGATGACGCAGGCGCAGCTGCGGGCCTTTATACCTCTCATGCTCAAATATTCCATGGGTGAGTTGATCTTACAGTGTATGGACCTATAGCTTTTTTGATTGGTTTCGTTGGGATAGAACTTGAGAAACATTATTGTAACATTGGTTTCAATTGCAATGCTAAAGACATAAACCGACCTCCACAGTCCATGGTTACCCTGTGCTGAACAACAAACGAGGCTCTTACACACCCACCAGCCTGCATTGAATGTGGTAGGTCATGATTCAACCTTCTGTTGTTTTGTAGGAGGTATATTTCCAGGGACGTTCCATGGCCGAAATAATAATGATGGTTAAATGTATGTTGTGCTACAAGCACCGGCTTAAGAATACTGCTCACATCTCCCACAGGCACTGTAGAACTGGGCCAAAGGAAAGAAATATACAAACTGATGCTATTATAAGTCTAAAATCATCTTCAGCCATATAATGTCAACTACTGGACTTCCCCTTTTATACTTCATAGGACGCTAGAATGTGGGTTAGCAAGAACAGTATTTCATGACATAGAAGTTTTTTATTTTTTAAATAACAAAAAAACTAAAATTCATTTATTGCAGACATCAAGGATCCATAGTTTTGTTAGAGACTTTAAAATTAAGTAGGGTAGGTATTTATAATATATTATAACATAAGATCATTTTAAAATTTAATTTTTTAACTAGTAATTTAACACATTTTTTTATCAATACGGTATCTCATACCACTACCATACCATTTTACCATTTACTATTAAAAACAGATAAAACGCTATTGTTACTTGCGCGAACTCTGTAGAGTAAAGACGTGACTTTTTTCCTCATGCAGGCTGTGCGGGCTTCGTCAAACAGGCCGGACGCTCTGCAAAACCGCGGAAGCCAATACAGCATTCTGAATGCGTTATTATATTGTACGCGAAACGTGTTATAGGCATTACGATATAATAGACTGCTCGTGTAGAAAGGCTGGCAGAAGGATTTAAATAGTGTATTAAGAGCAAAACCATTATATATAGTTGGTACTAGTGGCCCGCCCCGGCTTCGCACGGGTATTTATTCAATTTTTTTTCCAAAATTGTGAATTTAAACCATTCCCAGATCCCCTTGAACACACACAAAAAATTTCATAAAAATCGGTCCAGTCGTTTAGGAGAAGTTCAGTGACATACACACTCACAGAAGAATTATATACTAGCTGTGCCCCGCGGTGTTACCCGCGTTATAATGGATTTTCCCGCGGAATGACGTTTTCCCGCGGTAAAAAGTAGCCTATGTTATTTTTCAAGCTCTAGAGATTCTTTGTACCAAATTTCATTTAAATCGGTTCAGTAGTTTTTACGTGAAAGAGTAACAAACATCCATACATCCATACTTACAAACTTTCGCCTTTATAATAGTAGTAGGATATAAAGATATGAGACATCTTTATACCCTTAGGTGAAAATACTATTATCTCAATCTTAATAACATTGCCAACATTTTTTTTTACAATCGTAGCCAGGCCATGAAGTAATGGGCAACATTCTAACGCTAGTGGCCGCACCAATATGTCTGTCTACCTTTGAGGAAATAAGCAAATGTGATGGCTATTTGTGCAGTTCGCGGCAAGCCGGGCTGGGGCCGAGAGTCGACGCGGCCGCCGTGGTGGCCCAAGGACCTGCCCTGGGCCAACGTGCGCATGGACGCGCGCACTGACGATGAGAAACAGAAGGTAATACTGCTGTATTGATAGGATTTAACGGTGAAGGCAAACATTGTGGGGAAACCGGCATGTTCCGAGAACTTTAAAAGAGTTTGAAGAGCATGTGACATTCACCAACCCGCACTTAGCCAGCGTGGTGAATTAAGGCCTAATCTCTCTCGTCAAATGAGAAGTCCCTGTGTCCCAGCAATGGGAACGATAATAGGGTGATGATGATAGGATTCAGCACCACCTTGCAGAACACTGTTATTTTACACAATTCTATGTTGTATCCGTGATATCCGATGATAAACTATTGTTAAAGTTTAATCTATTCAATAGGGTTTTTCTTGGCTTTAACTAAGACTAAAAACTGGGCTTAGGAGTTGTACAAATCAAGGTACCGGTTCGAGGCGTGCTTCGTCAGGGACGGTTATGTACATCTTTTATTTACTTGTTCGCTCAGTTTCGTGTCGAACGGCGTCCTTCAACAGTGACAGACCAAGTTTAGTGTCTCAAACGCACAGACGCTACCAAACGCTATAAAACCGCCCCCGATGCCCGCTTAACGCAGCGTCAAGCCTAACACGGACGGTCCCTTACACAGACGTCCTGGCCCAGAACTGAGGGATATCTTTGGTTGATGCGTTTCTATTTCTTAAATAAAACCAAGAATAACACTTTAATTCTAGAACTAACCCATCACAGCTACATCAAACATACAGTGTAGTGAGAACTTCGTAAGCCAAATCGTAGCTTCAATTTACCCTTGTATCCTCAGATGTCGTGGACGCACGCGCTGCGGCAGATAGTAGTCAACTGCTACAAGTTTCACGGGCGCGAGGACCTGCTGCCCGCCTTCAACGAGGACGAGGACAAGCCCTCAACCACCTCCGTGAGTCCTGTTTTCTATGCCACCTACACAACACTAAATAACAATTTTGAATGGGGTATATTGGTGGACAGAAACATAAATATTACAAAGGACACATAAAAACAGGTTTAAAAGTATTAATATTATTCACACACAAATGGGTCTATCGCACAGCATGTGTTGATTCTACGCGAATGTAGACTCAAAACAGCGCTGGTTTTCAGTGACGCCCTTCTGGGTGTTGTGTTGGATGCACAGGCGTACATTATCTTCAATAGATTGAGTGAGATGGAAGGCCTTCATGCTCCATCTTAGACCACATCGTCACTTTGCATCAAGTGAGATTGTGGTCAAATGAAGGGAAAAAAAGGACTTAACCATAACTCAAGTGTTATCTTAAATCAATACACTTAATAGAACTGGTTTAGATAATTTCTGTTTATCGGGGTTTGGTGTTACACTTGCAGTAAAATAATGTTGTAAATGATTCTCCTGTTTAGTTACTTTACTAATTCTACCTTCTTCCACCTGTTTTGCTTACATCTTTGGAATGCTGCTCGGATCTGGTAACGTATACAACACTACAACGAAACAACTAAAATTACATGGACATTCGCTCAAAACTCCGCCCATCGGACACCTTCTCACGTACATCATGAACTCTTGGTTCCACTGCGAACTCGCCAACGACGCAAACACGTTTGGATTTTCATCGTGATTCCTCGACTTACTCTTTGACTGGATACCCTTGCGTCGTCTACTATGGTCTCCTATTTGGGTCTTATACACGTCTGCATTTTCTTCTGTTTCCTCCTCTACGACGGATACACTATCGGACTCATCGTGTTTCCTTCACTTTGTTCGTTGTTGTTGGGGCTCGTGTTGGTGGTGATGTCGTCGCGGCACAGATGTGCTCGTCGCCGGCGGGCGGCGGCGCGTCGCCGGGCGAGCTCCGCGCGCACGACCACGACCAGCAGGCGCAGGCCGTGCTCACCACGCAGCAAGTCTGCATCGACCAGATGACGCTCACCGATGTCGAAGTATATAATACATGCACATAGCTATTAATGTTAGCTAGCTATAAAAGCGTTAGAATGTTGCCCATTACTTCTTGGCCTGGCTACGATTGTAAAAAAAATTTTGGCAATGTTATAAAGATTGAGATAATAGTATTTTCACATAAGGGTATAAAGATGTCTCATATCTTTATATATATAATTCTTCTGTGAGTGTGTATGTCACTGAACTTCTCTCAAACGACTGGACCGATTTTGATTTTTTGTGTGTTCAAGGGGATCTGGGAATGGTTTAGATTCACTATAATGTCCGCTGGACATTGTGTTCTTTTAATTAATTTTCAATTTATTAGTAGTTGTTAATTTTGGAATGTTTTACATTGGATCCGACAGACGGCGCTACCATCGCAGTGTCAAATTTTAAATAATATTCTAATAATTGCCGGGAAAAAAATTGAATTAAAACCCGTGCGAAGCCGGGGCGGGCCACTAGTATAGATATATATATGAAGCGTTTATTTGTAACTCCAATCCAATCGCGCAAAAACAAAAGGAAACATTCAAAAATTCAAAATTCAAAAAATCTTTATTGGGAACAGTAATTATATGGTACAATTTGAGAGTTGACAACCGCAAAAGTTAAAAAACTGCGTAGCGGTGACAGCGCCCCCCTCCAATGACAATAATGTGAAGTAGTTCTTTATGATAAGACTTAAAAATTAAATATAACTAAAGGTACGAAATAAATGTTAGGTAAATTAACAATAAAAATTATAACAAAAAAAAATAGCTTAATAAAAAAAAAAGAAAGTGAAGGAAAACCCTAGGGAGAGTATATTATGTGCATGTGTGTATGAGTGTGTGTTTGTGTATGTGTGAGGTCAGTGAGAGTGTATGTGTGTGTGTGTGTGTGTTTGTTTGTGGTGTATGTGTGTATAATGACAAGTGCTTGAATGTAAACATTTTGTAGAATATTTAAAGACTATGACTGTGACTGAGAACACCAGTCTCGAGAGAGTCTGGGCAACAGTACATTACTTGCTTAAGGTTTTTAAGATTTCTTCAGCATCATTATAGGAAACAGAAAGAAGCCACTCAGTGCACTTACATTTACATTTATGTAGAGAAAGAGGGTAAATATTTATTATTTTGTTTATCCTATTATATAACCGGTCACTTAGGAAATGGTAATGTCGTCCAGCGACAGCAGTTTTGCATGGAAAAGGAAACATTATTTACATAAGATTGAATATAGGTTAACGTGATTAGCGCATGTGTGCGTTGCAGTAAAACAAAAAGGCCACAGCTCAGCGTCAAGTTGCTCATGGAGCAAACACTCATTTTCCGCTGTCACCATATGAGTTCGCATATGTGAATTAATTACAGTTAAATAAATTATCAGCATCTCTTATGATTGACGCACACGGATAGTCAACAGCAAAAGAAATAAATGAAATAGGGTCCCAAAATAATATATACAGTAAATTAATAAAGTAAAATTTACAAACTACATTATCATCATTTCAGCTGCAGGATATAGGCCTTTCTTAGGGTTGACGCACATGGACCCTCAATAAACGAATGCAATAGTGTCCCAAAATAATATAAACAGTAAATAAATAAAGTTAAAATTTACAAACTATTGGTTTTTTTAGGAGTAGGAGAACAATTAACAAAAAACAAGTAACTGATGACATTGAGTTTGATCCTCTGTGTTATTATGATAATTTTAACCGACTTAAAAAAAGGAGGATGTTTCTCAATTCGACCGTATATATATATTTTTTATGTATTTCCGCGGATAACTTCGTCGGTCGTTTATGAACCGATTTCGATTATTTTGCCAAGGGTGGTCCCATGGTAAAGAAACCAGGATCTGGTTGTGGAATCCTGAAGAAATTGAGGGAAACTCTTGAAAAAATTGACTTTCCGACTTGTGTGTTCTTTTCTTTTAACCAATTAAAACTTCATTTAAAATTGACACTTTGCTATAACTTGTTACATTTAGCACTGCAACCACATCACGTGGTCGATCGTATATCTCGTAAATAAATAGGCCTATATACTCGTACCATTTTGCAGTGGTTATCGACGTGTGTAGCTTCGATCGCAACGACCGACGACTGCGTGCACGCCCTCGCTTGACACAACTACAAAAACCTGCAGCGACACTTTTTACACGTATTCGCTGTTTGACAACATTTTGACGGTGCTATGTGTAGTTGTCCACGTGTGGGTTGACCCATAGTGAATTCGAGTTAGTTCCGGTTTGGCGTTATCCTTCCGCAACAGATTATATGAGTTATCCCGGGTATATGAACTATTAAATAAACTCTATTTAGATTTATAACGGGATATTTACCTTGATTGATTGCCTAGTGATGCATCGGCTCCTAATAAAAGACTGAGAAAGAGGTTACACCGATTTGTCTTCCAATAAAACTGTTACTCCAATCGCTGCAGCTTCAGTGCAACCGTGATCATGGCGCATGTAATTGTGCCGCAATATCCTGAAACTTGAAAAGACAATCACTCATGTTTACCATATCCCGTTATAAATCTAAATATATTTAGCAGACATAACTCACCTTGTCCGAGACAGCCTGTGAGTGCAAGTAGCACTGCATAGCATTCTGCGCCTTGCCCAGCGGCTGGGCCTCTGCAATGGCGTCGCCGTCCGTGTACCGCCCCATGATATTTTCGATAGTTATACTAAATCATTTATTTTTTTTAAATTTAGATTGCTAACAAATATGTTGTGTCACAGAACATGCAGTACGCGCCGGCAGTGCTGCACTCGATCACGAACCCGGACGGCTCCGTGTCCATCCTCAACCTGGACCCCAACAACCCCATCATCACGCTGCCCGACGGCACCACGGCGCAGGTGGTCAGCGTAAGTACACATCACGAACCCGGACGGCTCCGTGTCCATCCTCAACCTGGACCCCAACAACCCCATCATCACGCTGCCCGACGGCACCACGGCGCAGGTGGTCAGCGTAAGTACACATCACGAACCCGGACGGCTCCGTGTCCATTCTCAACCTGGACCCCAACAACCCCATCATCACGCTGCCCGACGGCACCACGGCGCAGGTGGTCAGCGTAAGTACACATCACGAACCCGGACGGCTCCGTGTCCATCCTCAACCTGGACCCCAACAACCCCATCATCACGCTGCCCGACGGCACCACGGCGCAGGTGGTCAGCGTAAGTACACGCTCTTACTAACTATCAGGGACTATCGCCTCTTTGTTGCAAGCTGTTATTTATCTTGCATTGTAGGTATACGCTTGAAATCAAGTGCTTTAACGGTGGAGACAAAAAATCGTGAGAAAACCGGCATGTCATTTGACCACAATCCCACCTGATGTAAAGTGACGATGCGGTCTAAGATGGAGCATGAAGACCTAGAAGGTAGATGGTTCTGAGAACTTAAAGAGTTTGAAGGACGTGTGGACATTCACCAACCCTCACTTGGCCAGTGTGGTGAATTAAGACCTAATCTCTCTAGTCAAGAGAGAAGTCCCTGTGTCCAAGCAGTGGGAACTTTAATAAATAGGGTGATGATTTAAGCATGTACGTAGAGGCGTGTCGCAACATAGCGCGGCAGCAATAGAATCGCCGCATCAGACTCAACTCTGCTGCGCGACTATACTTGACGAAGGTCCGCCTGAGACGCAAGAGGTTGCGGGTTCGATTCCCACTGTGGGACCAGATTTTGGACTATCTACAATTTCTGGTTATTTGGTATGAGTGTTTTCTTTGTAGCATGTATGTATTTACATAAAAAAATGTATCTATGTAGTTTATCAGTCACCTAACACCCTTATTACAAGCTCTGCTTAGTTTGGGGTTAGGTGATGCTGTGTGATTAGTCCGGAAATATTTATTTATTATACACAGCGGCTTGACGCTCGTACGCTATAAGGATGGTTGTATGAAATCTTGCAACTCTCATTTTAATGCAGAATACCTACATCCGATTTCGCAAAAATTTGTATACAATTAAGTTTGGAGAAA
Source organism: Gymnoscelis rufifasciata (assembly GCA_929108375.1). NCBI lineage: Eukaryota > Metazoa > Arthropoda > Insecta > Lepidoptera > Geometridae > Gymnoscelis > Gymnoscelis rufifasciata. The sequence continues at coordinate 16,273,222 of OV815303.1, forward strand.
TACGTCATTCTAAATCCAACATGGCGGAACAACCAAGTTGACTGATAAGGTATTTTTAATGCACTTAACTGTACCGAGTACTTACTACGTACTTACCCGAGTAGGTAGTGACCATTTTTGTTGTCATATAGTTAAAAGCCTTAGTTGATAATAATTTGTTGTTTACTGTATATAACAGATCCACACGGGCGACGTGGGCGCCGGCAGCGTGGTGCAGACGCTGGACGCGGATGGGAACGCCGTGGCGCTCGACATCAACTCCGTGGAGGCGCTCGGAGACAACCAGATTATCATCACCGGGGAGGACGGAGAGTGTAACATACTATTCTAATTGAAATCACAACAGCACAGTAGACATCATAAACAGACAGACACATCATCATCATCCTCCCCTTGTCCCACACTATGTGGGGTCTTCCATTTCTTCCATTTCCCTCTATCACCCGTCATCTCAACACTCACTCCTTTCTTACACATATCTTCTTTCACACAGTCCATCCATCTTTTCTTTAGCCTCCCTCTTCCCACATATCCATCCACTTTCATATCTAACGCTCTTCTCGTAACATGGCTTTCGTTCCTTCTCATAACATGCCCAAACCACGCTAACCTATTAGCTCTCAACTTATCCGTAACTGGTGAAGAATAGACAGATACAAGAAAAAAAAATTATGAAAATTATTGAACAATTTCATAATGACGGCTTCTCTTTCTTGGTCTCTCATGTCTTGGTGTAACTGTCCCTAAGTCTCTTAACTAGTGGACAATCTACAGCTTAAGATTGTGCACTAGTTAAGATACTTAGGGACTGGTTCACAAACTCTGAGTAAATTAGTCAATGGTTTAAATAGCTCTCTATTGTAACCATTGATAGAAATGTATATTTATTTATTCATCATTATGGGGCGTTGCCATACTTGCCACGCTTGTCACGCGGGTTAGCAAGCGCTGTGTTTGATGTTGTGTTTATTTATTTATTAATTAAAATAAGGACAAGATAACACTAGATACATGCCTAACATAGACATTAGTGAATATGAAATACAATGTTTTCCCGTAATAACAGGCTATGCAAATTATTTCTTCAAATTATTAATAATTATATTAAGCAGTAGTATTTGTTGTTATTTCGATATCTATCACCAGGCTTGAAATAACAAACAGACGAAGAGGTGTCAATAATACGCTCTAACTCTCTTATACGCTTAACTTAAACATTAACATAAAAAACATTATGATTGCAGTCCCCAGTAACATTGTAGACATAAAGTTTTATTTTCCCCAGGTCGGCCGCTCTCGCAAGTGGTGACGCTGCCGATGTACCAGCAGATGGTCGCGCAGATGGCGGCCGGCGACGGCGTGTGCGTGACGCCGCTCGTGCAGGTCAGCATCAAGCGGGAGCAGGAACATGACTACTTCTGACCGAACTAGATAACCACACCACCCTATACCTATACCCTTTGTCGTAGACAGTGAAGCTCCAGTGCAAACATGCCTATAATAATAAATAAATCATTTATTTCAGGCATCTAAGGCCCATATAAACATATACCTTATAGACTAACATACATAAAACTATAAATCTTATAGACTAAACTAAAATGTCAGCATCGTGGATCATCTGTTACGGCGGTGTCGCCTTGCAGTGTAGGCGACCGATAAACCGTCGAAACTTGACCCCTTGTGGCCAAAACTGCTCATTCAGTAGCCTATAGCGAACGTGCAGAAACTATAGGCACTACTAGTTTATAGCCAGAATGCCGATATGGTAAAACATTCAAATTGATTGCACCCGTTTATGTGCATGTTCATTTAACTGCTGGGGCAAAACCACCAGCAGCACCGTCGATGTCCACGTTCCCTATATTCATGACCTAATGGCAGTATTGATACAGTGCTGACATAATACGGTCACAGGGCCAAATATTTAATTTCTCTCTCTGGCCGAAAAGTGCTTTCACAATACGTCATAACAATTCGTTAATTACGAGTTTGTGCTAACCATTGCAAATGTGGTGACATATGATTTTGGTCCACTGTAATACAAGTTTCTTAGATTATGGAGTTTTGATTGATGTTTATTTATGTAAATGACCATGACAGTTTATATTGGCGGACACCATAATCCAAAAAGATTTAATATTTGGCACTTGTAATGTAACATAGCATAGAGCAAAGTGTTTAGAAAACACCATCCCAATCCCAGTCCCCATGTTCACTTACTCATTTAACAACAGACCAATGACAACCGAAAGTCAGTAGCATACTTTAGGCTATCGGTAGAAAATCACTAAACCTTCCTCAATCTCGCCCCACATAGTCATTGTGTTTGCATCTCTCTTTTTTTCGTTTATTTTAATTTGAAGTTACCAAGGCCTGAAATAGCATTAAAATTTTAACCCTATTGTATGAAATGAGACTTAAAATTTAACTAGTCTAAATTTTTATTAATAATATTTATTAATTTTATTATCTAAAACGCAATGTTGCAAATACTTTGCTTGTTTTATAAAAACTTAGACTGAATAAATTGTAAGCAGCCAATAAAAACCTGAAACGGAAATTTCCACTAGTCAATTTAGAAAATAAACACCATAGGTAGTGTTATCTTAAATAATAATTTTAATAATAATTTTATATCTCTTTTTCCAAAGATAGAAATGGTATTTTATTATTTACAAACTTTTCGAATACTGTGCCATTAAAAGTTACATGCCAGACATATGTTGTGATATTAATTATTACTTAGTTAAAAGATCTCAGAGTACTTGAAAGTACCTACTTAATATGTCAAATAATATATTTTTCACAATAATTATTTATTAAATTAGTAGTGTTAGTTTAAAAAATAGTTTGATAACTGCAGAGTACAATAATATTGTTTGTTGAGTTATTTCAGAATACTAGATTATTATAATATTGCTAATGTTAGATTGAAACATTGAGCTTTGCAGTTGTGCAATTTGTGATCCAAAGTATTTACTGTATAGTATTAGTATATTGTTTTAATTCTAGTATAAGCTGTTATGCATGCTAAGATTTTTATTTGTGTTAGTACAAAATTGTGAAGTTTTGCTTTTATTTGATTATGTTTCACATTAAACTTTATAAAGTTCTGATTTTAACCTGTAAATAGTAACATAAGCATCGCAAAGAGGTTACGATCTAATTATGTTAATAATTATGATGTTCTTAAATAATAGTTAAATATTAAATAATTTTACTCTTCAGTAAACACCATGCTGAATTTAATAAAAGATTATGGACGCCTTTGCTTATTTACCAGAACTAATTATATCTATTTGAATTCAAAGTTTATTTAACGTACATATTCACAGACATAATCACCAACGCTAGTCGTATTATGTGTCGTAGATCGCTAACAAGAATAAAATGTGCTTGCATTATGTTTCGTTTTATTTGCACGAGTTTCAGATTGCACTGTGTTGAGTGTTGATGTTGTGTTCTGCATGACAGGTGTGTATTTTGTTTTTTTTTTTGTTTTATCTTTTGAAATAAATACAGTTTTAAGTTTCATGCAATTTAAAATGAAATTATGTTTAACACTTTTCATGATAATAATAACCCACACGATATGCTGCTTGTAGATCTGTAGCCAAGCAAACCAAAGGTTATGCGAGAAACTATCAATCATCATCATCATCATCACCCTATTAACGTTCCCACTGCTGGGACACAGGGACTTTTCTCTTGACGAGAGAGATTAGGCCTTAATTCACCACGCTGGCCAAGTGCGGGTTGGTGAATGTCACATGCCCTTCAAACTCTTTAAAAGTTCTCAGAACATGCCGGTTTCCTCACGATGTTTGCCTTCACCGTTAAAGCACGAAACGAAACTATCAATAAAGACAACAAAAAATGGGAATGTCAACTATTGATACAAGATACAAAATTACTTTTTCCATTCTTTGATTTTACAAATATTAGAATTGGATTTGAGCTTGCCCTATGCTTTTTATAAATCTTTTGTACTATAGTAGTAATTTGTACTCAAACATATCGCATGAACTAACGTGTGGTTATGATATAGGTGGACCAGAATGGCGACACGATTGAGACGATCTCGATGGGCGGCGGCGTGGCGCAGATGGTGATGAGCTCCGACGCGCAGGTGCTGCAGGTCCTCAGCCTCAAGGACGCCACTGTCCTCACGAAGGCCATGGTAAATACAACTCTAGTTTGCTTTGAATTGCTTTACTTCACTTTGGACCATCGTTTAGGAGCCACAAACGTTACGACGGCCTTACGGGTGGGTACGAAGATAGATGTTGGTGTGTGGATTCTCCGGAAATATTTTTATTTATATTATTAATAATGTATTCCAAACATAAATATTTAATACGTGGATAAAGGGTTCCACCACCTCCCAATAAACCATAATGTTAACACAACTTCAGTAACTCTGGCACAATTCAAACTGCATTGGTTCAGTGTAGTAGAAAATCTACATAAATATTGCAATTCTTTTTAAGTCCGTCTGTAAGCCCGACCAAAATTACTGACACCTATTTTTCGCTTTATCAATTTATTAAGCAAGTCCTTTGATCTAGAGCGTTAAAGTTCCTTAATGGTGCTCGAGTTGTGTCGAATAAATGTAGCGTGAAGTTTAGTTTGAAGTTTCAATGCCCTGTAACGTCATGATTTTTTATATCCTAGAAAAATACGTGTACAATTGTTTTGTAAAATCTAAATGATGGACTTATTGATGCTATATTTTATTAAAATATGGAGTAACCCTATAGCATTTTAGAGATGTCCAAGCAATGTTTTATCTATTCCTATTATTTATTCTGTAAGATAATAATTTTATCAATTGATAACTTCGAGTATGTCGTGTTCATGACATGATTATCTCTGTAGGAAATTTAATTCTTTAGAAATTTGCTTATTAATTGTACCTACTTAAAAATTCAAAGAAAATTTTAGTTCTCAAAATATAAAATTAAAATTCTCAAAATATAAAATTTATCATAAGTTTCAAAACAAGCCCAAAGATTACGAGCGAGGTATTAAACAAGCCCAAAGATTACGAGCGAGGTATTTCCCTACTGAAGTGTCTCTTGACTACTTTTTGAAATGTCCCGTTTACTTACATATTTAGAAGTTGTTATCGTATTTGTTGTTGTGGGTTGTGTTAAATAAAAGGTTATAGCGTGCACTTTAAATGAGTCTATATTGTCCAAACTTCTACACAAGTCTTTATATAGTATTTCTGTAGAAGTATTATTTTATATTATAATTACAATTATGTTTAATCGTTAGAACTGGGGCAAGGCGCGGGAATGACAGCCAGTTTACATTCAACAGCGATCCAGCTAGCCAGTTTCGCTGAATCGGTAAAAACATACATTTGTCGCGTACTATAATTAAACTGAGTCACCACACATGTAAAAGATTTACCTGAAATAAATTCCTTATTTTTATATAGATGTAATAATATATAAAATGTTTTTGCTTAACATACAAGTTCAAATATTTTTTTCTGTCTTTCGAATCACATTATTGAATTGGGTATTATATTGTTACAGAACGTGAAAGCGGAGCGTGAGTCGGTGGTGACGGAAACCTAGCTACCGAGTTTGTCGCCGCCGCCCCTGGCGCGCCGCTCCTAGCGCCGCGCGCGGCCGCGACCAGCCGCCGGGTGCAGCCTGGACCAGGCACACATTGCCTCGGTGACCGAGACTCTAAACACTGTCCCGTGATGCATGAGCGTTCCTCTCGGTAGTTCTTCATAGAAACCTATTATTGGTAACCTCTCGTGTAGGCATGTAGTGAATGGTGCGTCTGGCTTTATAGCCTTAAAGACAACGCCATATTTAACTAGTCAATCTCCTCTCTAGTCCAAGTTACAGTGCTGGTGGAATATATTAGATAAGTAACAGTTTTGAGTGAGTATTTTAGTGTCGTCGAAATTATGATGATGCCATAAAATGGGTATTTATTTATAAATGATGATGTATGATTAATAATTCATTGAAATGATAAGACTTAATTTGAATAAATATTATTTATGTTTTTTTTATATGGAAGTTAATGGTAGATATTTTGTGCAATACCTGTATTTTTTGTTCATGTCGGGATTTCTTTGAGTTTGACTTAACTAACAGTAAGTGCAGAGCAAGGAAATTCCTCTAATATTACTTATACATTCCTCTATTGTAATTTGAAGAGTGTTGTTAACTATTTCGTTATTATAACTTAATTTATTATTTAACTAATTTATTAATATTTAATGTTTGTTACCCATACCTATTTATTTTAACAGTCTTCTTGAGTCATGAAAACATAATTCTAGTCTAAAATAACTTAAATTAGATAATTAAATTATTCGCATTAGAAAGTACTTTTGTATTGACATAAGTTTTGTAAAAAATATATACCTAGGTGAAATTTAATTGTAATATTTATAGTCCATGTTGTAAATTATTTATACGACTAATGTTTGTCCTACTCCAGGATTAATGTTTCAATAGTTAATATTCCTATAAACTAGTTCAGTATTTCAGATTGTAAATGAAAGGTTGAAACGTACATACTGCCGTTTGGTGCAAATTTTCTGAATGTTTATAGCAAATTGAAGAATGTATTTGAATTTGTGTAGGTCTAGGACTATTGTCAGTCTCCTAGTCTTAATTGGCGTCTTAGGCAGATAACCCCATTGATAGGCGCCATCTTAAACATAGAAAAATCTTAGACCTATAAAAATGACGCGTATTACGAACTTTTTCTGACATGTGCGAAAGTTTCCTTGGTCCGAACCATATTTAGTTATGAAATGGACTCCTATGCGAGACCATTCACAAACTGCCAGGTTTTCGATTTGTCTGGAAATTAAGATCGTAATACATGAGCGGTTTATAAATGAAGCTCGTTTAACCCCAAGTCAACGTTAAATTTGTTTCAGTCTCATTTTTTGTTTTTTTGTTATTATTTATTTTTGTTAAATTTATAGTGTAACAAGTCTTAACTACGCTTTAAATTAAAATAAAGTCAAGACAATGAAGCACAACTTTACGTTTGATAAGTACATCTCGAAGTAACTGTAAATAATTGTATGACTGTGTGTATTCCAATCATTAAAGTATTTACGTAAAACATAATTGTTTCTTTTACCTTCAAAAAATCAAAACTTACATACCTTTATTGGTTTTTTTTTGTTTCATTTCCATTCAGCTCTTGAATTATATTCACCCGTTTTACCCGGTATTAATATTTATATCTCGTTATACGATTTGCCTGCATAGATGAGTTGCTCTCATGACGACTTGATACTAGATAGTATAAAATGAATCAAGGTGGGAAATAGAAATAATTTATTTGCTCAAATGTAGGTACAATAGATCTTATGTTAGTTCCATTACATTATTTCTGCCTGTTGGAGGAAAAGGTTTATTCACTGTTGTCTAAGGCGAGTTAAGGAGTAAGGTCGATTGCCGCCCGAAGTGCCGAATCCAACTCGGATGACTCGCTGCCCCGCGTTCAGTAGGTCTATTACGTAAAACTTTGCAGTAGCAACAGCAACCGCTACGCGATTGGTTGAAACAGATCAGAAACAGGCTTGAAACAATTTACAACCAATCGCGTAGCGCTGTCGCTTTGCTGTTGCTGTCGCTACTGCAAAGTTTTACGTAATAGACCTACGGGAAATTGACTATGTAACGTATTTTCCGTTGGTCAACTTTCACAGGATTCCAAATTTTAAAACATCCATACATTTCTGATTTCGGGTCTGGGTGTTTTCTATAGTAGGTATTTACGAAAAAATAATGTATTTATGTAGTGTAGTATACCAGTCACCTAACCTAATACCCATAGTACAAGCTGCTTAGTTTGGTAATGCAGTGTGAGTAGTCCAGAAATATTTATTATTTTTATATCGAGTAGGTAATCCATCCAATGTGCCTCAACAAACAAGACTAAAGACCAGTGCCAGTGAGTAAATCACGCTCAGCCGGATCCGAAACATGGTGCTATAATTATGTAAAGGTTTTATGAATACGTGGTTGTTTGGCTCAGCGAGGCCTTCACCAATCTCCATAGCGCGCTGGCTACTCTGAATGTAGTTTAATAATTGTTTAATCATTATTCTATGTCTTGGGTACAAAATAAAATAAGTACCTTAATAGAATGCTCAGGCTTTCTTTAAGAGGTCGATTCAGATATTAGGATATACATAGATCGCGAGGCTTCGACCGACGCGACGTAGCCAAACAGACACGTTCGTTGAATTTGCTATGTAGCATGTAGGCAGATGTCTGTTGGGGCCAGAACTTATCGAATGATAATGCAAATAAAACGTTGGAAATCTAAATGGACGGACGACGTTGTGAATGCCGCTGGTTGTTTCTGGAAAACATTGGGGGAGGACATCCTACAACGGATATAATGATGATGAACCCAAACCAGGGATAAGTGTTTGCAGAGCATACAATACATACACTGGTAAATAAACACAAAATCTTTCAGTTTATTTCTTCATGCAAGTTTTCCTCAGGATTTTCCTTGGGATAATTTAATATTAATTAGGTACCTACTTAGTTACTCATCATCATCAATAGCCAAGAGCCTATTGTGTGCCAGTGTTGTGTGTAATGCAATCATAAAACCATAATGTGTTGCCCTTAATGTTATGAATTTTGGAAAGTTCTTTACTCTGCAACAATTCATTTCAGAAATTTCAAAACTTATAAATTGTGTTGTTTTTCTCAACTACAACAAGAATTCTCATTAGGATTATAATATCAAGGCATTATAATAAGAGGAATATTATGATATTATCACACTTTTTGCAACACATGATAATAGACAACTATAAATTAAAAGGGCAATAAGTCAAAAACTTTTGAAAAATATTGATGTTTATGTATTTAAACTCATACCTGAGACAAGTACAGCAAGCCTAGATGGTGGAACAACATAATACATTAGGTTGAGGTATTTATTCCCTCTCATAGTAAAACAAGGTCTACAGCAAATCTAAATAAATTCTCTAACATGTTTAAGTTATTACAACTCCGTTACATTCAGTAAAGCTAATTCAGGCTTATCATAGCCCAGCTCTTCAGGGGTTTCAATCCCGAGTTCTGTCAATGTTGGTTTGATTTCTTGAACAATGTATGGGTAGATCTCATTTACTTTGGGGCCACATTTGTCTTTGCAAGCCTCCAGGAATCTGATGGCTAGGGCGTAGTCATTCACCCGTCTGCATGCATGAAGAGCAGCCCTGATGATCTTTGGGTCTGGCACCAAGTCCATACCGCACAAGTCATTCATGCCTTTGCGGACTTCCCAGCCATCAATGTCCTTGCGGTTGAAGAACATCTCATATCTGAAGTAATAAAATTATTGATGATGAATATGATAAGTCAATTTAATTCGAATCAATCATGCCAATATAATTATTAATACAGTCAATTTATGTTATCATCAGTGAATGAGGTTATTCAAATTCAAGAAAAAATTCACATGTTCAAGCGCTAGACAAGCAATTTACGATATTTTCTTTAGAGAAAGGATACATGATGTTGTCTCGGCAGGAATAAACTTTAAAAATTACATAACATCTAAGTTTCCAACAGTGCTCACCTGCTGTCAAACTCTTCGTCGGATTCGACTGTACCGCCATGGGATCTACGCACCGCTACGGCGCTGATCCTGGTAACAGGCACCACCGATTTTTTCAGGACTGTGAAAAAGGCACCAGAAGCCGATCTCAACATTTTCACGATATTTTGCAAACCCTTTGGAAATAAATGGCTTCTGGAAAATCCAAGAAGAATGACAGATAATTGACACTAGCTTGACATAACAAAATCTAATCGAGAATGTTGCCATTGTGAAATACCCTAAATCTAAATTCATTTAATCTGTAAAAATTATATAGTGATGCTTGTTCAAATCTAGTACTGTAGTTAGCTGTGGTCGTTCTAATCGTAGTGCTTTTATTCTCTCTGGTTTGAACTCATTGTACTCTTTACCGGAAATTTTAACAAAGCTCTTGATAGAGTAGGTACTCTTCATATCGGATTTAAGCCACACAGACAGCCTCTCATTCATTCCTATCTCATCATTCATTTCGTTACTAGTTGAGGAATATGAATATTTTTGTTTGTTGAGTTGTCTGGAAATATTTATTTATTAATTTATTTCATTTAGTACATTAATTGTAAGTTATGACACGAAATTTTAATAAAAGATCCTCTAACTCAAGATAATACTTTATTCATTGTGGTCTGCTAACAGAAAAACGTTAGTTATGTGTTTATCGCTAACATAGTCAATTTAAATACATATAGGTTTAATACAAAACAAGATACACTTAATAAATACAAGTTTGTGTATAATAGATTTAGCTAAGTGTAGATTACTAAACAAGGCTAGGGTGGTCCACTCATTATTTCTTTCGGCGTTTCTTTTTGTGTGCTGAGATACTTTCTTGGCCACTGTCTTCACCAGAGCTGTCAGAAGAGCTGTCGCTGTCGCTGCTAGAAGAACTGCTATTGGACGAGCTATCAGAGGCCACCCCTGTGCCTTGGCTCAGATCGATGCCACTTGCGATTTTATACAAGTCGGGCTCATTGGCTTCCAGAGCCTTCAACCACTTCTTTGAAAGCTTTGGTCTGCCCCGGACAGTCTTGTGCCAGACCACAGGGAAGTTGGTGCAACTGCAGAAGTTTTGAGTGACGGCTACAGTATCATCTAGGTTCAGAACAACATGCCACCAGCCGCCAGGCACAAAAACTGTTTCACCTGGTTTTTGGAGTATTTCAACCTGAAACAAAATCATTGTTATTTTACTAGAATTATATTTAACATAATTATTAAAAACAAAATGTATTTATGTTTACCGGCTTATACTCCTTGGGCCATGAATCAAGTTGTGTCTTTGGATAAATAAGTTTAAACCACGTGATAGCCTCATCTCGCTGCTTCCCACCTATAGCACCAGTTACTTTAATGAGTTCTCTTGGAGTTTGTGTTGGAAATAAGCACCATCTCTTGTGACCAAATACTAAGGCATTCCAAGCACTTGTTCCAAGAGGATCAATATGGATCCCTGTACCAGAGCGTTGAGGCCCCATCACGAACCACCTGTATGGGGGCCTCCTCTCCTCTCCACAGTACTTAAACAAATCATCTCTAAAGTACAGAGGCACCTCATAGTCTTCCAAAAGTTTCTTCCTTCTTAGGTGCTCTCCAAAACTACTATCAAAAATATAAAGTGGACTATCATCAGTCGTTGTCCGGCTGTATTCTACATAATACTTCATTTTCATCTTAACACTATACCCCTCATTGTCTTCTCCACATTTAAATTTTTGGTTTCTATATTTTTTGGCAAGTCTATCCGCTGTCCATTTATAATTGGCCTTCCAGTTGTTTTGGACATTAGTTATCACAACTGGTTTATAGATTTTCTCATACTTTTCAATAAACTCACTAGGAGGAACGTCAATTTCACTGATTCTGTCAACATTATCGTTACATTTGAGAAACTCTTCAAAATTGTTGGCATACTTCAAAGCTACCCATTGGCATTTGTCTGCTAGTTCTGAAATTAATTTTTAACATAAGTCATTATCAATTAGTATGACATCTAATATCATTCATTGCATTTCTTAACAAAAATAGAAACAATTTTGTGATGACATTGTTTCTAAATATTCACACCCGTTGCAAGTCCTATTCAAGCAAATAATTAAGTACTTAACAGATGGATTTATACAGGATCTTGTATTCTACATCACCTGTGGAAACCTAATGTTATGGAGAAGCATAGCATTCTCACTATAAACAAAGTAAGGTTATGCATCCTGTCTGTGACCTACTTTCTAAATGTTATATTTGACACATTCAAATATTACTACATTACAGATTTTTATATTTTTAAAAGTATCATCTTAATTCTTTAGCATACAGCCACTTTCAAGATATTTCGGCAGAAAGATGTTACCACGGTATATACATTACACTCGACTCAAATATGCCCCTATGAATGTTTATTACTTTTTAATAACATAAAAGTTCTATTTGGTATATTGGTGTAAACAATTACTGGTAATTTGGTAATGTTGGTTAGTTTCTCAATTGAACAAGCTTTGGATGATACTAACCGGGGCGAGCTTTCCGTTTGACTTCTTTGATACGTTTCTTTGTTTTGTGAGAAAGTTTGGCCTCACTATCCATTCTATCCTGATCTAAAAGTTTTTAACGAATTATACGGGCAAATAAAATTAAAAAACTAGAATATTATTAGTCGAGGTTAAAACAATTCGACATCGACAATTTCGTCACACGTACGACTCGGCCCAATTTATGACTCATGGGCTGCCAACTGTTTATTTATTTTTTGCCAGCGACAGAAGGCCTGCTACACGATCCATTACGACCACCAACTGGCAGCTCAAAACGACTTCATCAATCAATCAATAATTTACTAAAAACCAAAAAAAGTATTACATAATTAACGCAGTCTATAGCTTCTGTCTGCAGACTTTAGCTTATGTCTTAGTTGGAACTGGGCTAAGCACGGTAATGTTAAGGTCATGCCCAGCAAACCACGTATACCTACTATGAAATACCTATAAAAAGCAAAAAGTGCAATGCGTCAATGATTGTTTCCGATCGTCTAGAATGCCAAGGGCTGCTATTCCGATAATACCAACGAATTTCCGGTCGGACAACCGGCTTCCATTTTCAATTATTCATTTTGGTTATACAACCGGTTGATGGTCGGAACCGGCTTCCACAAGATCCATTTTCTGCAAGCACACCAAAACAACATTCCAACATAAAGATAGAAGGAAAACGACAAACAAGTTACTAAAACTTAGCCGCGAAGACCTCAGAACGATGGTGGGAATAATCACAGGTAACTGTGAAGTAAATCACCATCTCTTCAAAATAGGAGCCACGGGCAGCAGTTTATGTAGAGGCTGCCTCGAGGAAGAAGAGACAGTTGAACATACTTTACTGCACTGCACAGCCACAGAGGAGGCAAGAATTAGGACGGGGTTGAGGCGTCTAATGGACGCGGAGGCCCCATCCTCACCATCAGATATGGGCCTAGCTAGGCATGGGGGTAATGCACAATACACTCCAAAGCGAGACGTCAGTGCAGTCCTTAGTCCCCCCTACAAAGAATTAGAATTAGAAGAATTAGATCCATTTTCAATTTATAGCGCTACAGGAGGCTTCCAATAATAACACGATCACCCTTCAGTGGATCAAAGGTCACATTCGGGAATGATGCAGCAGATGAACTGGCACGGCAAGGATCAGGAAGGAAAACAGAAGATCCGACTCCGTTCCTGCCCCTGCCTTTCTCGCAACTGCGAACCTGGATGAGAACTAAACAAAAGACCTACACAACGAGCGCTGGCATAATCAGACTGCCGACAGGCAAGAACAGCAATGCCAGACCTAGAATCAAGGCAATCTAAACGCCTATTAAACCTTAAAAGAACGGAACTTCGAGTTCTGATAGGAACTTTCACAGGACACATCACCCTCAACAAACACCTCTATAACATGGGATCCACGGACAGTTCACTCTGCAGAGGATGCCTCAACAAAGATGAAACAGCTGCCCACGTCATTCTGGAATTCGAGGGAGTAACAGCACAGCGACGTGAAATCCTTAAGAACCCAAGGTCACTCCGAGAAGCCTGTGAAGACTCCAGGAAACTTCTGCGCTTTTGGTCGGAGTTGGGCTGGTTACACTAGCGCCCCACTCCACGCACAATGGACCACCTTGAGTCTAAGTGCGGAAACACAGGCCCCCCGTAAATAACTCCCTTTACTGAGTAGCAAAGGTTATTCTTATATTGTTTTACATATTAGCACATAAATTAACTTACAAATGGGTTATATTCATTTAGTTGGAAACACTAATCGTTACGTCAGACGTGTTGTGCCGGCCGTGCTAGTTCCGTATATTATTACATCTGTGGTGTATTTTGATGATGCTCTCCACTCCATACAAAAGACATATATAACAATGATACAAAAGACTACGAAAGAAGGATACAAAAGACCAAAATGAAACAATAATATTGCTTGAAAATCTTTCAAATTTATATAATTAATTCATATAATACTGTAAGTCTCTTATTACAAATTCTGTGGGAACTTAAATATTTACTACTGGCAACATTCTATCGTGAGAAAGTCATAGATGGTCATAGACAATATTCAAGAAAAAAAAACAAAACAGTTCGTCGCATTGGCAGAAAAATATTTTTTCGTGATTCCAACCGAAATAATTTGAAACGATCTGTTTTTTCCATAAATAATTCAGAAAAGACTTTACAAATTTCAAATCAATCGCATTTTTTGGCCCTTCAATGAAAATAAAGTGATTGATTTGACTCTTGTAGTAAAACAAATTTCAAACGTTCCAGTCTGAAGTGTGTAGCTAGCTCGATATAACTGTCAATCTGGGTGTAGAAATATATTTTGTAATTTTCACCGGTTCTCATGTGTATTTTCCTAATGTGTTAGACTATTTTTGAACTAGGGTTCATAACAAGATAATGTTCTTTAGTGTATGTGGTGTATAAATTAGTGAAAAAATGGATGACGGAACCGTGAAGATCCAGTCTGGAGTCAACATCAACATCAAACGAACAGATGGTGAGTGTGAGAGCTCCTCTTGTAACATTTCGCACGAAATAAGTATATTCTCAATATGCAGATGCTTCAATTGGGTGCCGTATCACGTAGATGGAGAGCATACGGAATCGCATCTTATTTCTTATCCAAATTTATGTATCCTGTCTACGTTTGCACAAATCAACAAAATGCTAAAAAAGTAAATTAAAAAATAATAAAAACTTTGGGAATTATTGAATTTTATGAATTATCCCAGAAAATCTGCTAAGCTGATAAACTAAGCTTTGTTATAATAAAAACACCAAAAATGAGTACCTACCTAGTACTTTGGTAGTAACCTACATAAAAGTTGTATTAGAAATTAAATACCAACAAACAGGACAAGAAACTCAAAAACTCTTGCTAATAAAGAATTACTATTTAAACTTAGCCACATTTAAGGGTTAACTTTGTATATAGATGACAGTAAATCATCTTAGTTGCTGTGAAAACTGTATTCATCCATTTAAAATTTTAACTTTTATGTATTAATAAAAAACCAATAAGGATAATGTTATTTGCAAATAAGTTATTTTTAATTATAATGCTGCCAAGACTAAAACAAGTCTTGGTGATTAAAAAACCTTTATTATTACCTTTTTTAAGGAAATTGTGTTATAATATTATTTTATTAAACTAAAATTTAAAACAGATAAAGTTTGGTAAAGTTATGATGGGTAATAATCAACCGCATGACTAAACTTCAATTTTTTTCACTGTTGTACGGCACACCTATTCCAAGTTTTGCTAAAGCTACTTTTTACCTATGACAAATCCAATAAACTTGGGCATGACTAGTAAGTTTATTTTAGCTAGATAATTTTATTAAGAGATGGTGAACCAGGCTCCAAGAAGAATAATTTAGTACTCCCTATCTGTTTTACAAAATAAAAAATATTTTGTTCGGAATAATTAAAATATGGAAAAAAACTTTTTGCTCTGACCAATTGGCATAAAAACATGATGTTGCTGGATGGATCAAAGTATTGGGAAATCGTTTTAGACACAGCCAAAAATGTAGAATAAAGTCTTTTTTGGCAAATAGGCTTTCTAGAATTAGACCTCCATCATACATTTCTAATATTTTTTAATATTTAATGATTTATGCACCTCTGAACCATCTGCTCTTACCAAGCCACCGAACCATTTAAATGTTGGATGTTGATTACTGTGTCAGCCCATCCCCAGTTTCCATTTGGATATCTATTCCGACTGCCAACTGAACTAGTGTAATATGGCTTTGTCGGTACCCTAGAGCTTCACATAATCCTCATCCCTGATCATCATCATCATCAAGAATTAAATGAATTTATGTAGGGTCTTCAGGGCTAAGTCGTACCCTATATAGGATACCTACCTTTTAATAGTCTAAAAGTCTAAAACATATTGTTTTGAGAACCTATTATAAAATTTGCCACTGCTCCCACCTGATATGTATATTTAATAGTAAGAAAGGTTTTATGTAAATAATTTATCAAATTGTGTCAGCATGCATGCAGAATGTAAACATGGGCACAAGAGTCAAGTTCTTGGCCATGGAAAGTAACTATAGTTTAGTATTTTCCAATGATCTCTTGGTTTTATATTCTCAGTTGAAATCCATAAACTGAGGTCTAGAGATAAGTCTACATAGGTACTCTTTTAGTCTGTCTGTTAGCCCATACAAAAAATACTGGTCTCATGTTTTTTAGTTTAAATATTATAAAGCTATTTATATAATAAAGCTGAAGTGAACACGCTAATCTCAGAAAGTACTGGTCCAATTTGATAAATTATTACAGAGTTAGATAGCCCATTTTTCGAGGAAGGCTACTAGGCTTTTTACCGTGGGAAAAGATGTAGTTCCTATATATTATCTATTTTATTGCCTCTTGTGCATTTTGTACCAAATTCATAAGTCACAAACCCTCGCTCCGGATCTTTGATGCTCTTTAACTTGGCACTTTCCTAATAAATTGATAAAGAGATAAAATGTGTCTACTGAAAACCAGCGCTGCAGCCTGCTTCCTCAGCACCTACAGCACATGCTGAGTGGCAACCAATTTACGTCCGAATTTGTTACACATGTATATAAATCTAACTAAAATATTTTAACTATTTTTTTGACGTTAATAAACCTTTTTCTATTCTATCTAGTGTTTTTGGAAAGGCTAACAGACGTTCTAAACTGAACACCTATCTTTTCATGTAGCTATAATGCCTATTATAGCCAATTTAAATATCTCTATCTTCTCTTATAGGTAGACACATCCCTGTTAAAACCCGAATTAATATCATAGCCTGATTTCCTTTTAATTCACTTGAAACCATTTTTCTTAAGATAACTTCTTCGAACCTTCACATCCTTTACATGCGTGGTCGGGCGGCCTTGTCGCATGTAATGCCTTATACGGCAGGACGCGGCAAAGCCAGCTATCTGAATTAATAAGCCATCATCCGACTATTATGTACTATGTAGCTACATATATTTTCAATATCAAGGAAGTAGACCCTAAATGTTGATTAAACTATGTTTATTATATATTTTTTATTTAATGTAGACCATTCCGGGATAGTGTGATCGTAAGCGTGATGTGGGGAACATTATTTTGTTCTGCATAAAAATTTAAAAGTAGTAAATAGTTTAACATAAAAGTGAGGTTTATCACTTATTAAAAATCATTAATAGTCCGGTCAATTTAGACCAAAAAAATGAGAATGATGTTACATAAAGTCCCAACAAGCTGAATTTCAGTGAAATTGTTCAAAACATAATTTAAACAATGTCTAGAAGTTCCCTATCATTCACGTGAAAGGAAAAAAAATTAATCAAGGTCAAAGGTTAAAAAAACGAGTTTTTCGCGATTTTCAGCAAAACGGTAAGTTTTATCATAAAAGTACCTCAGACAAAAATTGTAGATCAGTCAGTTATTATTCGTTTTCGTTTGTCTATGCAGTGGTTCCTTTATGATGTTTTTATGCTCGGTATGCCTTCATTTGTCCACAATCTCACCTGATGTAAAGTCACGCAGTTCATAAGGACGCAAAATGGCGTTCAACTTAGTAACATCTTTTTCAATTTCTATGTATCATACGTATGTATTTACAAAAAAAAATGTATCTATGTAGTATATCATACACCTAACACCCATAGTACAAGCTCTGCTTAGTTTGGGGTTAGGTGATGCTGTGTGAGTAGTCCGGAAATATTTATTTATTTAATTTATAATTTTGTTTAACTCGACACTGGCAAACTGACCCCTCGAAGTCCAAATAAAAGGAATCGAAATCCTAAACTTCTTAGGCTCGTTACCCACATGACCTAAATAAGGTTACTGAATTGTAAAGTGAAACTCTCACGATCCACTGTCCTTGAAATTTTACTTTAGCTAACACATCTTCATCCTAATAAAACTTTAATGCCAAAAATTAAACCAACTTCAAACGAGAAACTGAAAAGTACAAAATAAATTAACTTTACAAATAAAAAAAAAGGAGGTCTCTTAATTCGACCGTATATATAATATATATATTTTTTTTTATGTATGTCCGCGGATAACTTTGTCGGTTATGAACCGATTTTGATAATTCTTTTTTTGTTGGAAAGGGAGTATCCCAAAGGTGGTCCCATTGTAAGGAAACCTGGATCTGGTGGTAGAATCCTGAAGAAATTGAGGGAAACTCTTGAAAATATTGTCTTTTCGACTTGTGTGTTCCTTAATATTATTCAATATAATGTATTTTAAAGCCCTTTTATTAATGAGGGTCTGGTGTTGATCTGATGATGGAGGGAAAGGCGGTCGAGGGAACTCCTCAGCGATTTACAGCAAGTACTTTGTGTTTGGGCTTGATTAACTTATATTACTGAGACCGTTCATCTAAATGGGTTTTGACTGATGTTAGGGGTCTGAGGATGAAAATGAAGGACAGTCAAAGGAACTCTATAAGGTATATTTTAGTAGAGTAATCACTAAAAATCGTGAAATAAAACTTTTATGCCAAAAATTAAACCAACTTCAAACGAGAAACTGAAAAGTATAAAATAAATTAACTTTACAAATCATTTCGATATTATAAGTGATAATTAAAAGAAACATAAACAATTAAATAATTAAGTATTTAATAATTTTAAAGTCGGTGCCATAATCAACTCTTGATTAACCCCGCGAAATACAGGCTTCACTCCTACGGGGTAATTACCCCAGGTTAGGAACCACTGGTCTAAGGCTTGTCCATCGAAAATGTCACTAACACTAAACAAATTCGTTCCAAACTTCTCGTATTTCTTGCCAATTAATTTACCTGACGATGTTTCGTCTTGATTGCGAGTTTATTGAAACCTGCTGGTTTGCAACAAGCCTTCCTAGTTAGTCATTCATGATTTAGCATTGACAGGAAGCTTCAACGCGGCCGGTGCGTCGTATATTATTAGACAAGGTCGAATCATCCCGTTGAGAGCCATGTTTGTTTAAAGAGGCATTTGATCAATTAGGTATTATATTATTAAACTGGGTAGGAAGGCCCAAATATAATTTGCGAACTTTAAATAGCTATAACTTTCCGCAAGTAAGATAATGTAGGGTTTTGGGTATTTTGGAATAAACAATTCTTGTTCTGTGATTCATTTTAGTTCTTTAAATAAGTAGAAGGTTGATAGTTTTGACGCTTATCTTATCTATACTTCTATATAAAAATAATATGAAGAGTCCTTCTGTTTGTTTGCACGCGCTAATCTCAGGAACTACTGGTCCGATTTCAAATATTATTTCAGAGTTAAATAGTCCATTTTTCGAGGAAGGCTATAGGGTACATTTTACCTCGAGATAATTCGTTGTTACCGGGAAAAAATCCAAAAAGCCCGAGGCCGAGGCGTGTGAAACTTATTAATATACGATATTCCTAGCTATTCAGAAACACACATATATAATATATAAGAACACAAATGCTAGGTCACTGACCATTTTATCGTTATTGATAAGGTACCTCTTAACAAGACAGCTTGTTTCAATTAATCCTCCATATACCAACTGATTCCTTCATTCTCTACTACATCGTTACATGCATATTTGTTACGGTGTATTATTTACCTATATAGTTGGTAGATTCTCTTCTTCTTTATCGGTCACTCTTAACAGAGTGGTCGTGGTTATGGTGAGTTTCTATGTTGAGCCATCGCATCGTTCCCTGTTAGCTGCGTTGCGGGAGCAGTCGGTAATGGTGGACTGAGTCAAATTTGAGATGAGGTCCGACCACCTTTTTGGAGAGCGACCACGAGACCTCTTTCCCACCATTCTGCCTTGTATAACTATACGCTCCATGGAGTTCTCGTTTCGTGCCACGTGTCCAAAGAACTTCAGTATTCGTATTTTCACAGTGGACGATAATCTCTCCTTAATGTGAAGCTTAATAGTTGGTAGATAGTTGTGTTTATTGTTTATGGCAATAGGTACTTCCTAGTCGCATGGCGTGCCGCCCACGAAGATCGCTGGCCAAGGTTGCGTCATCGATCGAGGGCCTCAGCTACTGACTATTGGACATGCTAGTATCCACTTGTGGTGGAAGAAATTATTTGATGTGGCAAGTGTATTGGATGCAAAGCTCCTTGGCATTTTGCCCAACGAAATATTCTCAAGTTTGTTGGCTTGGTGCTTTAAAAGTTAGTTAGATAGATAATAATGTTAAGCTAAGTACTTAAGTTATAGTTAAGTGTTTTGGTATAAGTAGGTAAATTTATTATTACTAATCATTTAATTTAAACCACAATTTCTGTAAAGATGTGTGGATGTTATATTTGTTTATCTTTTATGCTTATAATGAGAAACGGATTTGACAGAAAATCGGAATATTCATAGCTTATAATTATAATCTGGATTAAAACGCCTCCCGCGGTAATGTACCTACCTATACACAGCGAAATCCCTTACAACCGTTTATAAATTCAATTACTTGATGATTCTTAAAATAAATTGAGAAAAATCTTAGCTGTCGTTACATTATGATTACCGTAACAACAAATTTCTGGAACATTTTTATCTACATAATACAAAATTAACGTCAAACATTATACCTAACAGTTTCCACAGTTGTTTATCGCATGATATTAATATTAATATTTGTAAGACCAGTGCGAACTAGTGTAAACCAGTATTTGGAATGAGGGAAGCCGTTCTCTGCGCATGAGTCATGTCTCGAAACCGCGAGTGCGGAGTGAGCCGGTCGCCGCCATAGCTGTTTGCTTTGTGACTTCGGAAAGTGATTGTGCCGAATACCTACCTCTAGTATTCATTAGCGGCCGCCAAAGCGCCAGAAACCATGTCAAAGGTCTACTTTATTGTTTAAATTCAATAAAGATGAGACGAATTAATGCTTGCTATCGAATAAACAGAGAGCAGTGTGTTTTTTTCCGTATTTTAAAGAAGCGTAATTCATAAAATTTAACATTCTATCTGTATACATTATAATATTATACGTGTACATAGTATAAAATCAATTAATTACAATTCTTAATTACTCACTAAATTATTATTAATGTCCTCAATATAAAATCGTAAAATTAAACGCTATTCTGTTATTGGTTGAACCGTTTAGAATCTTACGAATGAGTAACCGTAGGTGCTAAACTTAACACGAAACATCGCAAATATATAATTTCAGATAATGTGAACGTACAGTAATCTCTCAAATATATATCGTTTAGAACCTTACTTTTTCCTAGGAAAGTATTTATTTACGGAACTTGTTATTTTCCGGTGAAATCTATACTTATATTATAAAGCCGAATAGTAAGTTTGATTGCTTGTTTGAACGCGCTAATCTCAGAAACTGCTGCTCCGATTTGAATAATCCTGTCACTGTGATATAGCCTATTTATCGAGCAAGGCTATAGGCTATTTGGACCTGGAAAATCCATAAAACACGAGCAAGGCCGTGGCGTGAAAAGCTGAAGAGCGAGCTTTCGAAGCTCTTGTTATTTTTTACGACAAAAAAGAGGGGTGTTTGACGTGTCTGTCTGTCAGGGACATCATAGCTCGCAAACGGATGAAGCGATTTCGATTTAGTTTTTTTTGTATGAAGGGTGAGTTTCGCGCGTGTCGTCTTAGACATGTTTGTTGCAAATCGGTTGAACCATTGCAATTTTGCCTCTTTCGTCTTTTATAATTTATTCCAGACCATCCAAAGGTTGTCTGGTAGAGATCACTTTTAGTGATAAGGCCGCCCATTGTGACACGTTATAATTATGTATATTTATTAATTTTTTGTAATTATTTTTTGTTTTGTAAATTGGTGTTCAACTAAGTACTTAAGTGTATTTGTATTGTATGGTAATAATGTTAATGTCACTCTGAATAGTACCACACGAAGATTCTTTGGCAATTCACACAGCATCAAATAAACAAAATTAAACAGAGCTGGGTACCATAGGTTGAAAATATGGGTTTTAGATGGATAAATAATTCCTAAGACGTCTTGACGCTCTAAAATTAAGTAACACCTAATAATGTCATTTTAAATGGACTCATAGATATATTTATTTGAAGTATCTCAACTGTATTTCTCTTCTATTCAGTGAATGCATAAGTTTTTATCGCTTAAATCGGTCAAGTTAACTCTGTTTGGCTGAAAATAAAGGAAGTTCCGTTTTTGTGGGGGCGCCGTCGGTATGGCGGCAAACCCCGAGAGATTATCATCACCACGTAGAAGTAGATTTATTCTAGTCTTAGTAGTGGTCATTTATTTAGTCTTCTGAGTTCTTGGTTCTCTTAAAGTACGCTAATATCAACGCTGTATTTTAGATTGGATAGTTACGTTGTCATCTATATGCTTCGAGTATATTAGAGTAGTAACGCTGAATTATGTTTTGAAGGCCTTAAATATTTCAGTTTTTATTCATAAGTTTTATGGATCGTAGTTTAAATGAAAGCTCAGCTCATGGACTTAAGGCTACGTATCTATTTAATTCTAATGGCTAGTAGAATACTGAGACTTTCTAAGTTTACGATATTTCTTGGTCGATGGCCAACAATTTATTGTTTCTTGGATCTCTTTAATTGTACCTAATTAGTGTTTATTTATCGAAGATGGCACTACTTCCTACTACTACCAGAGTATACTATAAATAATCAAGCCCTAAAATACATAATAACACGGGTTTTTTTAATATTTACTAAGTACTTATTATGTCAACAAATGAATGTAGAAAACATAGAATATGCCCAATGTTATTTTGCTATTGAGATCAATACTAAACACGTTATAAATAATCTTTGAAAACCTGTTTGACGTACTTTGCGGTAAGTAAGCTATCCTCGGCCTCTAATGTTGCTCTCAACAGTACCGATCTATTACTTTCTACGTCTGCTGTGTCAGCAGCATCACTCATCATTATCATTCATTCCTAATTAGAAATCAGATCCAGATAATTTATTATTAGTATTACAGATGAAACATAGATAATGCACTAACAGAATGAAAATTTTACTTATTCTTGTGCATTAAGTATGACTCGTCCTGCAACAAATATAATTAAATACCTACGTTATCCGAGTTATCGTTTCCAAAGTTTACTATTTGATCTCATAAGTTGCACAAGAGAAAACACAACCTTATAAATCATCATCATCACATAGTATAAAACAAAGTCGCTTTCTCTGTCCCTATGTCCCTTTGTATGCTTAAATCTTTGTAACTACGCAACGGATTTTGGTGCGGTTTTTTTAATAGATAGAGTGGTTCAAGAGGAAGGTTTATATGTATAATAACATCCATTAAATAGTGGAGAAGTACTGTTATTTTTGAGGTTTCTAATGTGATGTCGTAAATAATTACATTTTTCCGCTTACATTGCAAACGCAGGCTGAACCCTACGAGTTTTATCAAAATAATGTACTAAGTATTGTACACATTGAAAAGGTCTACAGAAAAGTCCGTGATGGTATATGTCTATCTCTTATGGATAACCCACAATAACTTTTTTTTGTCATTTACTTAATATTTATTTATTTATTATTTATTTATTTAGTATCAGCATTGCACCCGTGCGAAGCCGGGGCGGGTCGCTAGTACTCCATAAGCAGTTGTTTCTGAGAAACGGTATATTATTGTCACGTTTCTGAATCAACAACCTTGTTATTTTAGAAGCTAGAGCACTGGCTAGACTAGGCTAGTGGCCTTGTGTCCGAGTATCGTGGGCGATCGTCCTCAGCCTGTAGGCTTCTAAATCATCTAATTACTAACTGATCACTGGAGCCGAATCGGACGGGACAGTCTGGCAGTATTGTTTAGGACATTTGCTATTACATATTATGGCTGACATCAAAACATCATTGCAGGACCTACTAATTAACAACTAAGTTACACTGAGTTACCTTCGTCGGGGATGTTGTTATAACTTAGGTGTCATATTTAAATAAGTTTTATATTTATAGTGCCTGATTTGTTTTCTTGCACGCCCAGGATGACTGGTAGAGAATGCTTCTAGCATTAAGTCCTCCTCTGTACATTATTTTTTGTGCACAAAGTTTAAATAAATAAATAAACATCAGCAATTAATTAAATAAATATTTCCGGACTAACCACACAGCATCACCTAACCCCAAACTAAGCAGAGCTACATACTATGGGTGTTATGTGACTGATACACTAAATAGATACAATATTTTTTTGTAAATACATACTTATAATACGTAGAAAACACCCAGGCCCGAAACCAGAAATTGAAGATCGTACAAAATCTGGCCCCCAGCGGGAAAAGAACCCACAACCTCTTACGCCTCAGGCGGACCGTCGGTCGGTCGCCCACCGAGCCACAAAGGTCGTAAATTTCCCATAGAAACATAAATAATGACGACCATAAAGTCTTATTGGAAATTCTACCTTCAATGGTTTTCTTAATTTTTCTTATCTACAATCACTCTTCATAGACACGCCGATAAAGTCATGCTAAGAATTAGGTCGCGGTTATTATAAATAAATAAATATAAATATAAATATTGCCAAACAATCCACACAACAACATCTAGCCCCGTGGTAAGCTATAAGCTTGTGTTACGGGTACTAGACATTTGATATACTTAATATAATAGACGTACATAGATAGATATTTTTTATTATATATACTAAACACCCAGACCAAGGAGAAAATGCTTGCAGAACATACAATCACTTGACCCCTCGGCGGGAATCGAACCCGCTACCTCTAGCACCGCAAGCGGACCTCCGCCCACCGCGCCACTGAGGCAGTCAATTTTAATGCATAATTCCCTTTTGCATTTAGAGCAAGCAGATTAGCTTAAGCGCTGTTACATAATTTTGTTGCATCTGCAATATTTGCAGTACAGAAATAGCGGGCAAGCTTTCGATTTTACTTATGAAGTCATCGGCGCGTGGGTTTTTGCTTTGTTACTTGTCTCGTGTGTTTTAAATATCAATTAATATTGTTGTTGACATTGTTATGTTATGATTCTTGTAATCAGTTCTATTTCTCTTCTAAAACTCTAAGGAGTGAACATCGTACAATAAAATAAACTTACTGTAGTTAAACGTACTGTTGTTTCGCTTAAAGTACCAACAAAAATTATTATTTTCGTCCCACTCTATAATGTTCACATAATTTGACGAAATATAAGCAGAATTTGGTTCAATAAGAACTTCGATTTACTGTACAATACTGACAATAGAATAGGGTCAGTCTTTCAGGTCAGTAGGTGCTGGGCGGAAGCTTAAATATTAACTTAAGTACAGCGAGCTTGTTATCAGATACGTGTTCTTGTTTCCTTTTGGGCTATGTCAATTAAGCAGTGTTTTGGTATTGTTACTACCATTTTTACTAAAATTAAGGTCATACAATTTATCACTGTCAGTAGCTATAGGTTTTAGTTCCTATGTATTCAGTTCATCCGTAGATCATCTTATTCACAATTCCACGTTTTCTTATTAACATTTTTATCAAGGCCAGGAGAAAATCATCCCAGGCCTCCAAGTTCTCATGATTTGTTCACGCACGACAGGACAGACTATTTGGGCATCATTATCGTGGTCAAGGAAGTCGTGCTTATTTGCCATCATGGTCTATTGTTTTTGGAACCATTGAGGAACCTCACCCGCCCACAGCCCAGCTTCAATGCTGTAACTGTAACCTTGGTAATTGATTTAGAGACATTCCATCCATATCATCGGATAAGGAACATGTTATTTTGTTTTGGTCCTGTTATAAATTTTGTTAGATTACTTTTTTGGAGATATTTGCTAGAGCTATGGACGATATTTGGTAAGATTTTTACGTTTTCCTTATTATCATCGACACCTTTCATAAACTCTTGTTCCAGGAAAATATTGCAGTCGTTTCAGTCAGTGCCCAATTTTCATGTCTTGCAGTTAGTTGATGTTGTACCATCAGATTTTTAGATGACTATTGAAACGGAAGAATTGATTAACTGTTTAATTGTTATTCAAGTTTTTCAAACTAAACAAAACCGAGACAGAACTTGAATTCAATTAGTAGCTGTATATGTATACTGCTTATTACCTCCTTATTTTTAACGAGTTCGCAAATGGTCCTAGATCAGACTGTATTTTCAGTTCATCGACCAAGTCGTTATTTTCAATTGGTTGAAGACGTTTGTTTACAGGACCAATTATCGTGTCTTTCTCGTTATTATTAGACTTGGATCATTGACTTGTAAGTGTAAACTTACAACATTTCTAACTTATAAGTTAATGACAATATCTGAAGCAAACAGTTGCCAATCTTAATCTGAAATTGGACTTGACCGGATGTGATTAGCATTGACCACAATTTGAACAAGTAGAGAGTTTACCTGCTTGTTAATGTTTGGCGCTTTGGTCTAGTAAAAGCCTGCGCAGAAAGTCAATTTGAATTTAAATTATATTGGTGTTTCGCAAAACATATACAAGCTGTGTCTCAGGGTTTTGCAAGGTTTGTTTGTCGTGGGCGTCGCGTGGGAGACGAGCGGTTCCGTCTACTGATGTCATACTTCATGCCTTAGGCCTCACAGTACGTGCTTTTGTTAGACCAATTGATTTTAAACGCTGCTGGAATGTCTGATTAATTGTGAAAGCAAAATTCAGGCTTCGATGTTGATGGACGAAATCTTCGTTGACTTCTTTCGTGTGCTCTAGGTCTTTAACTGCCTCCAGGATACACAACCATTTGGCAGAATAGATAATGTTCTTAGTTTCTAAGTAAACAATCTTAGTGTTGGAACACGTTACGTTTGTTACGATATCTTTTATTTAACATACACCTTTTTTTCCGTTTCTAATTTTAGAAATAAATTTATTCATGGTTTGAAGAGGAAACGAAATTGATGCTGAAACAAATTGAAAAGGATGTACTCGTATCAGCCAAGCACAATGATACGCGGTTTTCAATATCGTAACGTACAAATATCTATGATGAAATATTCATAACTTCAGATTTCCGACGCGGCTTGGGACCATACAACGAAATCTACTTCCATTCCTTTTTTTATCT
This sequence comes from Gymnoscelis rufifasciata, assembly GCA_929108375.1. Classification (NCBI taxonomy): domain Eukaryota; kingdom Metazoa; phylum Arthropoda; class Insecta; order Lepidoptera; family Geometridae; genus Gymnoscelis; species Gymnoscelis rufifasciata. The sequence continues at coordinate 16,300,367 of OV815303.1, forward strand.
GACGCCGCCAGTGGGCTAGGAATACGTTTATTTAAAAAGCAGGCATTCGCGGGGTTTTGAACTTAGTTGATACCTAGATTAGAAGATAAGTGTAGCTCTTGTAGACTTTTCTTTAATGTAGTTTTTGTGTTTATTATCTATTTATATTTAAATTGTTATCATGATGATTGTGGATGTCATTTGTTTAGTATATAATTAAAATAACTTTTTTGTGTACATATATAATTATAAAGATAATATTATATATATTAAGGGTGATAGAGGGAAATGGAAGATGTTGTGCCGTCCCCACATAGTGTGGGACAAGGGCAGGATGATGATAATGATATTTATTTATTTATTTATTTACACAATTTTTGGAAAACTAACAGCTAGGTTATGAATTACGTATCAAATTATATTATAATTAACATGTGCCAAAACAAATAGGCACATGTAGACTGATGGCCAATTACTAGTTTCCGATAATAAATTAAACATATTAAAAAAGCAAAGAAAAGTAAGTAGACAACTTAATTAAATAAAACTTAATAAAATATAATTGTAAAGATAACATCACTAACATAAAAACGTAACATCAGTAAAACTGCTCATTTATTAATAAGCTAAGCCTGTTTTTAGTATATTTTGTGTCCGCTCGCATGACATGTGGATCTACTGTGTTGTAGCATTTCAATGGTGGCTTCTGTATTAGGAAGCTTGCGATTGTCAATAAATCTGTCATATTGTTGTACTGGCGCCCATGGCCTTTTCCGTTTTATTTAGTCATTCAATGAATTGCATTAGTTTGTTTGATGTATAATTTAATGTTTATTGTTATTAACTTTAATCTTTTTGTTAGAAAGGATGGCGTTTTGCTCATTATCAGGTTTCATGAATTTCTAATGTTGTTGTTTGTTTGCCTTTATCGTGAGTAGTGTTTACTAATGAGATTGAGAACGGTTCTTTGGAAATTTTTCGCCAAATGATTATGATGATGACAACCATTATGATTGGAATTATTTTGTTTTAACGAGCCTTAGATCCGGTTTTTAAATTGGCCGATAGGTTTATCTGTCGTTATTTTCGTAAAGGTGGTTTCCCGACCTCCGACTAAAAAAGAGGGGTGTTATAAGTTTGACGTGTCTGGCTGTGTGTCTTTCTGTCTGTCTGGGACATCATAGCTCCCGAACGGATGGAGCGATTTCAATTTAGTTTTTTTGTATGAAGGGTGAGTTTGGCGCGAGTGTTCTTCGACATGTTTCATGAAAATCGGTTGTGCCGTTTAAAAGTTATGGGGGATAGAGTGGGGAAGGTGAACCGAAAATCTGCAAATATACTCGAGTGGGGTATCAAATGAAAGCGCATCGCGTGCACATTACAAAATATTAAGGTGTTTGACTTTTAAGGAAATTAAGGCATTGGAATCGGGGGGTTTTCTTAAATTTCAAATTAAGAGTTATTAATATAAGTTTTCCTGCTATCCAAAAACGACAGTGAGACTACCTCATATCTAGTTGTAATCGAGTCAGATTCAGTTACTTTATCGGAAAATAACACTGCTTTTAGTATATATATATACCTATTTGTTAATAACTAGGTATCTCTCTTGAGTTAGCAAGTGTATGTAATTTTCCGACACTTTAATGTTGCATGCCCGTCTGAATCAAGGTTTAGTTGCACTATCAAGATAATATAAATTAAAATGCTATCTCGTCTTCAATTTAGTAATCTGATGCTGACCTACTTTCTTGACCTTCTTGCAATTTGCGTTTAACCACAGCGTGTTTACGGAAGTAATATACTTACTAACGCTTTTTACCTAAACTACTTAGCTTTTTTTTAATTCATGAGTTTTCATGGACGTGGAGTCGTGATTGGCTTGCGCGGGCGCCGACCGTCTGGGCCGTCGCTGACTCACGCGCACAATGCAAGCTTCTATCGGCTTCCCATTATACCGTACTGACACAATCACTATTATACTGAACGCCACACGATTTCCGACTGTCGCGTGTCTTGTTACTTCGTATTCGTACGTGATATAATTTGTTTTGCACTTTACGCTATAAATAACACTAAAAAAACAGCATAGATAGTTATTAAATATATAACGTAAATAGATATTGTAATTATTAAGATTGATAACTTTTCTTATTTTTCTTTTAGAATTTGACAACCTTTTATCAACAACGCCACCTAACCTAAGAGAGGTAGACTGAGGCTTGTACTATTTAGGAAAATCCATCATTATGGACTGATACTGAAAGTTAAAACGATTTTTTTTATATAAAAAAAAATGCTTTGAAAAAAAAAACAGAATCATATACCTAGTTGAATACAAAATTGAGAAAAAATATGAAAAGCTTCCATATACATTCCATATATAATGTATAAATTAAAGCGGCAATTTTTACAAAGTGGGCCATGGCCGCTTTGCGAAATTGCTACGCACGTAACCGACTTATTATAGCTACTTTTACTTTGACTGCATAGCATCGTTCAAATTTTGGCTCTATCACTACTACATCTTAGCATTCCATGCGAGATGACTCCTAGTATTGATTTTCTCTTTTCGAATTAAGTTTCGATTGGAGTGTGCCTTTGCACTCGTCTGAATGAACCTTTGGTGTATCTATGTTTAGAAAGGTTAAGCTTAAGGTGGCTGGTTTTATGCGAGCATAGAGATAATTGCCGTGTCGTGAGCCCTTACGCCAATTTAATTTTACCGTTACCGTTGGCCATTCTAGTCGTGACACGGCTGTTCTAGGCACTCAACGCTTATACGGAGAGATTGATTCGTGGATTGTTTGGGAGACTTTGTTTTTATTATCCAGAGAGCTGTCTTTACCCATCGCATCGTCAGATATTCCGATCATATCGAATTTGTCGACTGCTAGAGCATCCATCTCCTGCACTATGTGAACCGGGAATACAGATTCAGGGATTTATGCTGTAGATGTGCAATTGTTTTGTTTCTTTGGCTTATAGGTTAAGAAGCTGGTCTAATCCTGAGCTGTTTGAAAGTTTTGCTATTAGTTGGCAAACTTATGGGATCTGAAGTTGCCCGTTAAGTTACGATGATGCCACAGAGTAAATATTTATGCGGGGAAAGCCAGCGGCGACCTTAGCCGTCATTTCACGAGTTTGACCTTATACGGACACATTACTGCCTCAGCGGAGATCTTTGAACTCTGTCTTTGTTGCTGTGGGGAAGTTGTTATGTTTGCTTCAAATGCACATTCACGTTCCAGATACGGATTTATCATCATAACAAACGGTTTAGCTTCATAAACTTTTGTAATTATCAGCACTGATTCGGTATAAGCTATACTATACAATTTAAGTGTTTTTTTGCCTTAAATTTGTTTTAATTTCAGAGAGTCTTAATCAGATTTTAGATATTTTCATAAATTTTACTTTCGGGTAGGCAATATCCTTGGCCATAATGTTCTTGTTTTATTCTATACAAACAAATTATTTATTATTTAAGTGTGTTGATGTGTTTATGTAATCTTACAGTTTCTATAATTATCTTACAGTTATAAAGATTTTGACTTTGACTATTTCGCTTCAACCAGTATACTGATGATGTGCAAAATATAGTTCTAAAGCTCTCTATTAGATTGCTCGAAGATTGGTGCTGCCGCGTTCATTCGACGTATTCCATTATGCCTCTAGCTTTTTATTCTCCTCTGTGTTCCGTGGGAAGTTTGGTTTCTTTTATACTTTTACCATTGCACCAATTAATCTCATAATTTTATTTGCAGCTTTATTACATATTTCCTCTCAGTATTCTATTCTCTCAGTCCACGTTAGATAAATCCCAGGGCCACGTTACAAGAATCTCTAATTTCATTCGGTGTGCGGCTATTTATGTTATGGAGGTCCGCTTGCGGTGCAAGAGGTATCGGGTTCGATTCCCGCCAAGGGGGTCAAGTGTTTGTATGTTGTGCAAGCACTTTCTCCTTGATCTGGGTGTTTAATATGTAAAATAAAAGATATATATCCATCTATGTATGTCTATTATATTAAGTCTAACTAACACAAACTTAGACCTTACCACAGGGGCTAATTATTATTGTGTGGATTGTAGGTTTTTTTAAATTTAAAATCTATATCACATTTTCACTTTTTTTGTTATTGTGAGTTACACAATTCATTGTAAAATGCGGGATCACAAAGGTGGAGTTCTAAAAATGATAACTCATATCCAATGTAATCCTATTAGAATTTCCGAGTTGCAGTTTCTGTTAACATTACGAAATTATACGATTGCTGACTTTTACCTTGCGGTAATTGAGGAAATGTCTAAAGTTTGTCTGTTGCATTTGCGAATTTGAACGGGCTTGCAAGGAAACAGATTATAATTAGCTCACAGCCGATGCGTTAGGAGGTCAATGACACGAACGCCGCGACCAAATAAAAATGCCTCGGCAATTCGCTGCCACTATATTCTGATCCTCCACGGTTTGTGCGATCTGAAGGGTGGCTCTCTAGAAAGAGAGGTCTCTTGAAATTGGTAGATACAAGTGCTCAATTTGGCAACGAGCCACAACACCTATTCTAAGTTATTCCTTCTAATATTTTAAACTAGAGTGAGAACTCGGGATGTAGGTACTTTATTGTGTTACACGGTACGCCTTGTAGTAAAGAAAGCTTTTTTATTTAGTTTATACATCTAGCACTGATAGGTAACGAGAGAATGGCATTAATAATGCTCATTTAAATATATTTAACATCAAACAACGTACGCGATTGAGATAATGCAAGCTGCCTAGTAAAGATGCATGAGAGGACGCAGCTTTCTTGTGAATGGTCTATGAATACCTAGCGGATGTTTGGTCAAGCATCATCGTGGAGGAGACATAGTGATCTGTTGTGTATTTTCAGTGTTCGTTGTTCAGAAAGACTACATTCTCTGTTTTCTGTAAACAATAATGGTACCGATGCTTCTGACACGGAAAACGAACATAAACTTACTGAAATGTGTGCTTAGTAGAATAAGGTCATATCACCAGGTACATTTCCTACCAAAATTGTTGAGCAGTTTTGAAACATTGCCTTATACTCTTTTAGGAGCAAAAGTTGCCAAATTTTACTGCGAAAGGTCTAATGATTACACCTACGTCTTATTTAATGGTTTGAAATGTTGCGGTTGGATAATTTAAAAATAAATTGTATTATTACTTCGAATGCATGCATACCCAAAATTTGGGCAGAAATGTTGAGCGCAGAAGTTAAATGTCTGGACCATATGCAGAATCTAAAATTAAATGTATAGAATAGAGACACATTTATTTTAAAATAGATTACACACACAGGCAACTACAAAAAGAAATGAAAAAACTCAATTATACAATATTACATGCTCCAAGTAATACACTTGAAAGATAAATTATCCCTGCGTCTTTAAACCGAAAAGGGCGTTGGAATGTCCAATTCTTTGTTAGTCTTTCTGATAGACTTGTAGTATATTCAGTTTCTCCTATTATAGACCATGAGGTCGAATCAAGGTTGATGCTAGGTGCTTAATAGATTCTTTTGTAGGTGTCGTGACCAATAGCTCTGTCACATTATTTCAGTAACGGCATTTTGTTGTTTTTTCATCGCTTCGTTCCACTTTCGTTGGCTCAATTTAGTGCTTCATTTTATTGTATTCTGTGGTTCTGGGAGGCTATACAACTGTGATTATTTGTTGCTTTGCTTACGGTGCGTAACCATGGCGATAGTGTGTTCGATTTTTATATAATACTTTTGCTAGCATATCAATTGACATCTGTGATCTCTCATAGTTCTTTGGTTTTTAATATATTAATCGATACTGTTTCTCTCACTACTTCGGTATCGTTTTTGTTGTATTTATTTACGTATTCGGTTATGAATGGTAAGATAAAAGCTTCGGGCAAACCTGCGCGACCAATGGGAATGCGAAACCGGAGCGTCTGCCGCGCGGCGGACGCTACCTATGCTTTACTATGGCCCTTTGCACACCAACACGACCACAAAGCGGGACGTTCACATACAAACAAATTCCCGAGTTGCTTACAGTCCCGCGTCGCAGTCGCTTCCCGCGTTGCTAACACGTAGGGTTGGCCGAACCCTTAGGGTTCACTTTACAAACATTCCGAACATAATAAGATCATATTTATTTTTATAAAAACAGCTTTTAATAGATGCGCAGACATAAAACACAATCCTACAAATTGATTTATGACTTCCAGAGCCACCCAACTCGTTACCAGTTCACTCCTTATCTTTGTGAAAGCGTGATATTATCTAGATGACAACGTTTTGCTATTGTTTGCTTCACATGCGTATTTCCGTGTTTGTTGATGCGTAACCGCGTTACCTGCATTACGCTCCTCATCTAAACGTGCTCGCTCCACTTACATAGACGTAAATGAGTTATTCGATTCTTCGTGGACTTGCTCTTGGCCTTGATAACTTTCTAAGTTAGTACTTTGATTGTGTTGTTGATTGACACGTAACGTTTGTACCAATAAAGATACCGGTCTAATCATTTTACAAATATGTTTTCATAGTAGCGTTCGGAAAACGTAACAATTATCATCGACCTCTGTGACTCGGTGGGCGAAGGTCCGCCTGAGGCGCAGGAGGTTGCGGGTTCGAATTCCGCCGCGAGACCAGATTTTGTACGATCTACAATTTCTGGTCTCGGGTCTGGGTGTTTTCTAAGTATCAAATGTATGTATTTACAAAAAAAATGTATCTATGTAGTATATCAGTCACATATCACCATAGCAATACAAGCTCTGCTTAGTTTGGGGTTAGATGATGCTGTGTGAGTAGTCCGGAAATATTAAAATATTTTTATTTATTATAATTTTACTATACCATTGTAGTCTTTTCCTATCTTTAAATCTCTTTGTTTAAACGACCTTAAATCAGGAAGTACTCGTTTAAAACAAATATTGCATTGTTGGATAGCCCATTTATCGAGGAAGGCTATAAGCTACTTTTTACCGCAAGAATTACGTTTTTTCGCGGGTAAAGCCACAAAACACGAGCAACGCCTTGGAGCGAAAAGCTTGTTAGATAGTAAATACACAATTACAGGTAATACATTCTCTTAGCAAACAATTTCAGTTCAGTTTCTTTTAATTGGACTTTGCGCATGAAGCGACAATTTGCCAGTGTCGAGTTAAATAAAATTATAAAGTGTAAAAAATGTTTCTCAGTTGAACGCCATTTTTTTCTCCAGCAAACAATTTGTATGTTACGTTAGGCTTCGTCTGTTCCTGTCATCAGCGTCAGTAATCCCGTCGCGACTGAAAGGAGAAAGTTCGCCGACCTTGTCCCGCGCTATAATTAGCTCTTTTGTTTAAGCTGTCTGTTAGCGGTGCGCGGTGCAGATGAATTAGGGACTTATTGTCGGAACTAGAAGAATTTTATTGTGGTAATGTTCTATTATTAAGATGGTTTCGCTAGTATCTTTTTTATATAAGGAATTTCAATGAATAAAATACTAATCTCTATGTTTTGATCGGTTTATTTATGGTTGCAGTAGCTTTACACCGTGTTTTACGGAACTTCCAGCGGTAACAACGTATTTCCTCCTTTTTCAAAACGGACCAGTTTTTCCTTAGATTAGCTCATTCAAACAAACAATCTTCAGCTTTCTAATATTAGTTTAATAATTGATTATCATTAAAAAACACTTTAGAAATATAAATACTGCTGTGAGAAAATAAACTTCTCAGACGTATCTTAGAAATTAAGTGGTTTTGAAAATGGTTTCCTTACTATCAAGATTGTTATTTTATGCGTCTAGTCGCACTCTCGCCCCGCCCCAGACTATCCCTATTCCTATAGGTATAGCCTGTACTTAACAGCGTGGTACGGTACTTTTTAGAAATTGTATCTTATTTAACATGGCTACATTTAGGTAGAACTCCTTTTTCGTCCATCCCTCGCGTCAGCCGCAAAAATGTACAACTAGACTAGAGTAAGAATTTATCTTATTTATGTTGGCTATATTTGTGTAGAACTCATGTTTGTCCATTCCCTCAAAATAATCAGCCGCAAAATATCCACAACTAGGCTAGAGTGAGACTCGCCTCGCTTGGCAGGGGGGGGGTGCGACGAGCACAGTATTTGATTTTCTTCTTCCAAGAAGTTGCCTTGATCTTCGAGTGGTCTTATGGTGACATTTTCACTACGTTACGAAGAAGTTATTTTTCTAGAAATATAATATTTATATTTGTTTTTACGCGTTTCTTATTATTTTTCATTCTTAGAAAAGAGAGTCGCTGGAAATGGAAGATTAGATGAGCTGTCGGTCTTATTTCTCGAAATCCTATGATTCAATCGAAATATCTTTGTGATGTTGAGTTTTTGAAGGTTAACCCTCTGGATCCTTACACGTGATCTCCGGGTGGTGTTAAGAACAGTCTTTGGTGGTGGGCTTCGGCCGCGGCTTTTCAGCACCCTCCGGGCTGGGCCAGAGCGTGAAGCGATTTTTTCGTGTTTCGTAATGCGGTCCGAAGAAGCCATATACCTTCACAGTCTTCTTGCTCCATCTTAGACCACATCGTCACTATACATCATGTTAAATTCTGGTCAAATGAAGGCTTATATAGCATAAAAAAACAGTCTATTTCCATACGTTGTGGATGTTGTGTTTTCTAGTGACGCCAATATTTGCATGACTAACATTCTTACCAACTGTGTGAATAATATGTTCAAGTGCGGTTTTAGTATTATATTTTGAAATGATATAAATAAATGCATTTTGTATTGCATTATTCCTAATCCTCAGATAACATTTATCAGCGAAAGTAGGTAGGTACGTAAATGTGCAAGCAATTGAGAATTTTATCAGTTTTCAACAAAGAACCAAATAGCAATTAGGTGCCAAGATTAAGAATTTGTCGATTGTATGATTTCTCTTGCAAAGGATTAGGCATTATGCTATGCACATTTTAAGACACGACAAAAGACAATCTCGTCAAGCTACGTATCGACTTCACGCCCTTTATAATAATACCTCCGCTCGAGACAATTCGAACATAAGCGAGCTAAACTATAGTTTTTCCTCAGTCGACAATATCAGTTACTATAGTCACATAAAGGCGGAGGTCCACTTGCGGTGCAATAGGAGGTGGGCTCAATTCCTACCGAGAGGTCAAGTGCTTGTATGTTCTGTGAGCACTTTCTCCTTGATGTTTAATAAGTATTTTAAAATATATCTATCTACATTATGTATGTCTATTATATTAATTATATCAGAAGAACGGTAGCGAAAGAATTAGAGCTTACCATGGGGCTATATGTTGTTGTGTGGATTGTTCGGATATATTTATTTACCTATAAATTTTCTGGTAACTTCTGTAGTTAAACATTTTTAACCCTTGTGATGTAGATGCACACCCCTGCATCCCATACTCAAACGAATGTTGTATCTTCCAGGACGCATTCACTCTGCGATCGTGTCGGGCGTCAACATGGAGACGCGGTCCGTCACCGTGGAGTGGTACGAGCGCGGGGAGACGAAGGGCAAGGAGGTGGAGATCGACGCCATCCTGGCCCTCAACCCTGAGCTCAACGCGGGGCCCAGGCACCACACTCCCCATCTACAGTCCATGCCCAACAAACTTGCCAGGGTAAGCAATCTACATTAACACTCTCTAGGTTACATTTTAACAATGTAGTGCTACTCCAAAGGCTATATTGCGCGTATGACAGACAAGAGACCCCCCGATTGCGGCTAGCGTAGCGTAAGACATCCGCCGACCAGATGTAAAGGTAGCAGGTTTATGCAGACCACATTGAGGGAGGTTTGTGACCAGCAGTGACTTAATAAAGTCGACTGTAAGTCGACTCGAATTATGAACTATAAAGATACGCATTTGGATTTATTATTGGGTGGTTCTTTAAACACTCAAACCTATAAATTTTTAATCTCTTTAAATGTATTAAATCGTAGTATATAATGAGTCAGAATTGCTGTAAGTCTGTATGTAACCTCCGGCTTCCTTCAATCACAGAGCAATTTTCACATCGTTTAAATTGCCTTCAAGGAAGCGAAATTGGCGAAAACTCAGTTAGCTTTCGATGAAATTTGTAGCAATTTGCGATGTAACTACATATTTTAACGGTTTTAGCTTGTCTGTAAACCTTCTTGTTTGACTAGTAAATCAAGTTATTAAAAAATATTTAGTTATGTTTCGAGTCAGTGATTAGATGTTGTAACGTTTGTAAAAACTTTGACGTAGTAACCGTAACCGCTGATTAACTTCCCTGTTGCAGTGTTTCTTATTTTGGTCATTATTAGTTACTAACATTGTGTTTTTATAAATAATCATGTAGGAAGCAGTCCCGGGCTTTTGTTTAAAACACTTCTTTGCATATTTATTGCATAAATTCCATTAGGTTTAGCGTAGATTAAGTTGCGATTATTTATGGCAGCAGCTTCCGGTTCCGCTTGTTCGCTTTTGAAACAATAGAGGTAGGTTAGGGTAGTTAAAGTGCATATCACTAGATACGCCCTTATTAGTTTCGCGATAAAATCGAACGGAAGCTCAAGTTATATTGATTATCGAGGGCGTCCGCGTACCAACCAGCGACCACTCTTATTGTTTGACTCGTGAAGAACCAGTTGCTAATCGACGCCGGCACAGTTGTACTCGCATACTCGACTTAGGCGAATGTGCTTCGCTAATGACGCTGCACTCCCTTAGTTACGCTCCAAACAATGACGTCACGACGGTGTTTGTAGTACAAGCAGTGAAGTGATAAACAACCGCGATCCAGTCACAACTCGAAGCGAGGAGAAAATGTAGAAAATGTTCTCATACATCATCAGCTGGCAGGTGATCATCAGTGTCGCACAGTAGCGATCATTGCTTGAAGAGTTATTTTAGTTAGCACCGTTACTTAGGCAACCGTTTGCAAGCACGCCAGACACCTGTGATCACGTTAATGTAGCCGATAGTCCCCGATAGCTGCGTGCTCGATCTGACAATGATTGATGAGCTTCGACCTTCCGCCGCCGGTGGACATCGAGCACGCGCCCACAGTAGCCTTCCCATCGATTTTCACTAGACAAGGCATTCCAATTTCACTTTCAACTCGTAGACCATTAGGGACGCACTTTCGCGGCATTTTTCTTTTATAAATGATTTAGCGGTGCGCGGATACTGAGTAAGTGTAGTGTTATGTTCTGTTTGATTGGCACGTGACTGTTTGCGGCAAGGACGGGTCCGGGTCGTCGTCGGAGTCGGGCGGGTTCGCCGGCGCCGCGGAGGACGCGCCGCCCGCCGACGCCGGACACACGCTGCCCGTGCGCAACTCGAGATCGGTACTGTCACCGTCACACACACAGTAACGGTCCCACGGGACCCGCCGTCACCATTTTGTTCTCTCACTTTCGATTCCGTTGCTCCACGATCTATGATTTGCACACGAACGGCTTGTTATGGTGTTTTGTTGGTTGTATGGACTGTGCTTTCGTCACGTTCGCCTCGTTTGAACGCTTTCGAGTCGCGATTCGATTTGCTTTGTTTGTAACGCGCCGTGACAAAAACACAATCCAGTTTCTATGTTGTAGTTGTGTAAATATACTGTATTATAACTACTGATTTTATGAATGTGTGTGTAAATATTAGTCTGAAGTATGACCTGGTTTGTAATTGGTTGTTTACAATTAAATTTGGTCATCAGTGACATCACCAATGATTCACCTTCCCACGGAGCTGCCACGACACTTAACGGAAAATATGAGCATGATGCAAAATTGAATAGCCAATTGCACTTTCCTATTTGGGAACGTTTGAATAACCGAAGTTTTATGGTCGCACCGTCTGTACATACAAATACTGAAACTTAATGTTATTATTAGCATACATAATAAACAAAAGCTAAAAACATAAATTTACTTTGGCTCTAAACTGATTGTTATCGGTATTAACATTCGATCAAGGATTCCCTGCAAGTTGATGATAAAATACCTTTGCAGTATGACCGTCAATGCCTCCATTGAGCCTGACAAGTGCACGCGTGAGTCATCGCAAACACAGCTATAGGAGTACAGGCACTATTCAGCCGCCAGCTGAATAGGCAGCTCGATGAATACGCTCTGTACCCTATAGCCATGTACCAGCGTCCAGTAATAACCATTCCGAGAGAAGTCCCGTACTAAATGGTAGAGCGAGTTCTTGGCCCAGCTATTAGTGTACCGGTAGTGACCTCTATGATACGATTGTGAATGTATACATGCCGAAGTTACGTAATAGATGGCGCTTATAGTCGCGGAAGTATTGAAATTTGATAAAACGATACGTTTTCTTTTAAGTTAAATAAAAAAATTATAAAAATTATTTTTATTACACTGTGGCTAGTGCTAGCTTTCCACCTTGCGGTGTTGTCTGCGTTTTATGGAGTTTCCTACGGATATAAGATGTTAACGCGATAACATTGTCATTAATTTCTTTTCAATAAGTGGGTAAACAAAGAACACAAAAATATTTTTTTCGGTATTGTCACAATTTACTACCATAATGATAACAAAGTGAAAATAAAAATCAAATTGGATTATCATCCTAGATCTACATAGACATTGTAGAAAAGAGACGAGCCCATGCAAAAGCATTCCAAAAGTATCGCTTTTTCATCAGTCTTCACTACGACTTTTTAACGCAAATTTAGCACCAGTATTTTCTGATTTAACCGTTTAAACGTTAGGGTACGGTATAGCCAGTCTCGTGGAAGAGATAGCTCAAGGCTTCGTGATTAACGATGTTCCCTAATTGCCCGTGTACTCGCCCCATAGGCGTGTCGATTAAACGGATTTTGTGAAATCTGTACGCAAAATCTTATTTATGAAAAGTTATTGAGAATTCTCTAGTGATTAAATTTAATGTACGTTAGAAATATAGTCTACTTTTAAATAGTTACACTTGTAGTCAAAGTTTATACAAAAAATATGTTATTTTCTCTTTTTTCCGAGTTAGTGCTTATATAAATTTAGTTCGTTCGCAAGTTTGTTTTTTTAGCTTTGAATAATAAAATAATATCAAATCACGATTAGTTTGTAAACCTGAAACTAAATATTCAGCAAATTTCATTGAAAGTTTCTACGCTAGTGATGTTGCAATCAAGTATGCAATCGTCGTCTTAATGGGATTATCCAGGATGCACCCCATCTAGGTGCGAACTTCCTACAAACTGCAAACGTAGTCACTTATCGTGAATAAGGAAATAACCCACCTCATGCCCTACTTCTGTGGAGTTGGGCGATGGCAGATAACCTAGCCTACCCTATCAGTGTATTCATGTATGAAGATAGCAAGAAATGCTAAACAATGAACATTTTCGACGTTTAAATCGAGGTCAGGTTTTACTAACCTGTAAAAGTTGAAGAAATTGACAAATATTTTTGGCGTACACTGTTTGCTTTCAACTACGAATGGGTGTATCGTCATTGTCAGTCGCTTACGCATCGATAAAAGAGGAGTTGCTTAAAGGATTTCCGATTTAAGCGCTTATCTTATCTAAAATTGAGGAATATACCGATGATTCAATTATAAGTGAAATTATAACGATTATAATATTTTGCGGATCTGAGTAAATTTGACTTTTCTTCAGACACCTATCGTAATTTTAAGACTATTGTAGCTCTCAATTTTCCTTCTGGTGAATATGGGATTAAGAGAACTTTCGCACTTTTAGAGAAAGAGTGGAATATCTTCTGGGAAATGGTGATGCACTTGGAAGTTGGCTATTTGCATATAAAAAGAGTTTTATTCGTATCAAATAATTTTTTCAGTAAAATATCACTGTCTTTCCAATACACTCGAAAATTCTTAATGATTACTTTCTGTATTGGCTTATTTATATGAACTATATGTTTTGCCTTAAAACAGCGTCTCTTTTACTGGCTAATGAAGAAATAAGATAGTTATTTATTATCATATAGTTCAAGAGATCAGGGGTTGTTTTGCCCAACTGTGGGATACAACTCATTAACGAAAACTGTAATTTTCAATAGACTTCACTTATGTCTGGTTTCAATAATACAAAACGGATCGTTTTTCTACGGAATGTTAAAACTATTACGATTAACTCGTTATTGGTAAACAAATCGGTTCTTTTAATATTGAAACCAAGCATTAGTGCTTAAATCATGTAAATTTAATTTCTAGTACTCTGTAATATTTATTCTCTAGAATTGTAATACTTTTGGTACATTTCCATGTTCTGTTCAGAAAACCAAAGAATAATACAAATTTGGCAGTAGCATGTAGTGGGTTTGAAGTTTGAAAGCATTATTTCCTCTCGCTTCTTCTGCTAATTCAACTTGGAACTTAACATATTTCTAAACTGCATTTTCTGTTTTAGGATATGACGCGGCAATCTATTCCAGTGGCAACAAAAGGTGAGTGGTGTTTTGAACTTAAATAACATTCATATTGGGTCGGAGATACGTAGACATTGCGAATATGTTATTTGTCTTTAGTCGGTCCATGAATCATACTAGCTGAGACTAAAACTAAAGCGGTTAGAAATAACTGCGTAATTTGAATAGAAATCTGGTTTATGCGTTTCATGGTGTATACCGAACTTGTAACCAGCAAAATCGTACGTTACTTGTCACTAATTAGAAGATTATGTAGGGGAGGTCAAAAAACAATAGTCACTTTCTTAGAATATTGCACTGTGCACTCTATATATTACTGGTGAATTATCTCTTAATATTCTAGGGGTATCATGGCCGTCAGCGCGCCAAAAAGTCTATATTTTGCGCTTATTTGACAGATGTTGGACGTCAAGTGGCTACAATAATACGAAATTTCATACTTATTACAAAACAGCTAAGCTGCGCGGATAGGATCAACGGCTCTCTCGCTGCTAAGTCGTCAGCGCAACATTATACGAGCGTCTATGTGTCGACGGCTGAACGAGTCGCATGAGATCTGCTGCTATTGCTAGTTAATACCGTAAAAGTTTCTTTGTTCCAACATTAGTGCGTCATCGAGTTACTTTGCCACTGTTATACCCATTTCGAGTATCATAATGATGTCACATTGGTGCCCTGTCATCTGGCACTATCCTAATGACAGCCCCGCTGTCGCCTTTGTCTGTGCTTTTCTATTTTCGTTTTGTGATTCGTTTTCGCGTCATTTTAGAACTGTTTCTTTCTTCTTTGTATCTCGCCGCGATTATCCTAAAACACCTTGTCCGCTGAATCTTACAAAACGATCGTAGAATTAAATAATGTTATTCATTTTATCTAGTAGTATTTTGACGAACGACCATTCACTTGAATTGTTTAAAGTTTAAATACTTTCCTGAAGTCAATCGGAAATCGTTTGTTGTTGTAATTAGCTAGACCGCTTAATCGCTCTTGATAGCTCCTACATTCATAATTTACACGAATTGATAATTTAAAAGTACTAGTTTTCTGCGTGTATTCTGAAAATTAATGCAATAAGATTAAAAGCGTGTGTCCTTGAGGAGACAGCAAAAACTCTTACAGATAAAAAATATCCTTCTCTATAAGTTTAACTGACTTTAAGTAGATTCATCTTAGTTAAGCTGCGGCTTAATTTGGCAAATATTGCGCAAATGAGATAAGAGTGGAACAACATTTTATCCAAAAAACCCTTAAAGAAAATTAGAATAAAACTTTTAACTTTTATAGAAGATGATGGATAGATGATAGGAAGTAGTCGGTCAAATCCAGTGTTGGCAGGGTTCCTGTGCCTGACAGAATTTGTGGTACCACAAGATAGCTGCATTTTACCTCATCTAAACATGAATGAAAAAAAAAAGTATGATCTTAACTGAATTACTTCTATTAACGTATGTCTTGCCTCAATTCAGATAGTAGGCATTTTTTTTTTCACGCAAAGTATTTTGCTATTGTCTCCCGGACTATAATAACAAAGTGTCAATATCAAATGTAGTGTGGCTTAGAACTGTCATCTACCGTCACCCGTCACGTTAACCCAGTTTCTTACACTCTCTATCGCTTCCGATTAGGCACCGCGATTATCCGACACCCGATGGGTTCGCTATGTCGCGAGGTCAACAGTCTCGGTCCATTTGTCCACAATCATAACAGGTGGATGGTCGAGCAAATAAAGTGTAACAACATGACAGGTACCTGTTCTAATCTATAATAATACTAGCTGACCACAGCAAACGTTGTTTTGCAAAATGAAAAATAGATAGCAAACGATTCTAAAACCTACTGAATATGCATATAAAATTTCATAATAATCGGTTAAGCCGTCTAGGAGGAGTACGGTTTTTCAGGATACCTATTCGTAAGTAAATTTAGAAATTGGGTCGAAGCCGCAGGTTGTGTGAAATACGTGGAGCACTCAGACAGTTTTGATAATTTATATATTTATTTCTAGAGATGAAATATTTTTTTTTTGCTCGTTCCATTTGTCTTAACGGATGGTCTCGCAAATAAATAAATAATGTATTTCCGGAATATCCACACAACAACATCTAGCCCCGTGGTAAGCTCCAAGCTTGTGTGACGAGTACAGGACATCTGATATAAATAATTTACTACACATACATATAAAGATGTTTTATTATAACACGTATTAAATACGCAGACCAAGGAGATAGTGCTTGCAGAACATACAAACACTTAACCCCTCGGCGGGAATCGAACCCGCTACCTCTTCCGCCGCAAGCGGGACTTCGCCCACAGCGCCACTGAGGCAGTCAAATTATGGATATGAATGTTTGACTACCTGTTGATTTAGTTATAGTTGAATTACTCGTAATGTTCTCAGTTTCAACACGCAATATTTGACCGTGATCTGGATTACTGATTAATAAAAGTTTCCTTCCCTTTGTGTTAAGGGTAAGTGTTTTGTTGCCCATTAATCAAGAAAGCTTGCGCTACTTTTATAATACATTACAGTAAGAAAAGCCTCAAGGACACCCACAACAAAACTATATTTAAACTAGCTGTCCGCGCGCGGCTTTGCCCGTGTAATTATAAATTTTATTCCGGTAAAAAGTAAATTGTCATATACTGAGAAAACAGCTATTTCCATGTCAAATTCATCTAAATCGGTCTTTACTTGCAATTATTGTTTTTCCCGCCGAAACTGGTATTTTACCGCGTTATAAGTAGCCTATGTGTTATTCCGTTATGTAATGTATGAAGAAGCTTCACAGTAATGTATTATTGTGAAGTTTCTTCAAAATCCCTTAATAGTTATTGCATGAAAGAGCAACAAACACACATACACACTAACTTACATCCACACAAATTTTCGCGTTTATAATATAAGTAGGATTTCTTTATGTAATGATTACTCACTCTGTTTGCAACTGTAATTCCCTTCATCTTCTTATATATATAAAAATGAATTGCTGTTCGTTAGTCTCACTACGGATTTATCTTATCTTGCTCTTGAAATGTTTGTGGAGGTCTAGGGAAGGTTTAAAAGGCGAGAAAATTCGAATAATTGCCGGTTTTTTTTTTAATTAAACCCCGTGCGAAGCCTGAGCGGCCCGCTAGTTTTATTATATTAATTATGTTTACACCTATAATATATCCCCTATGATTATTAGTGAAAACACGCCTCGCAGTTGAAATAGCGGTTTGATGTACATACAATTCTTAATTTCTAAACTGTTTATATTCAAAAATGTATTAACCAAATAATTATGTTCTGAGACTAAATGTAATAAATAGCATTAAATTTTAAATTATCTTTCTGTAGTTTACGAGCACCGATTTACTTAATGCGTACTTAAAGAAAGAAAGTAAGTCAGACATTCAAATAATCAGTCTACAGTTCTAAGATTTGAACACATACTAGGTAAAATACTTTAAAAAAATAAATGTCATTTATGTATACTGTTATATACATTTAAATCAGAATAATAAATTTTAGCCAGTTTAAATTTGTATAGCATTTAAATTCTGATTTTTCGCATGCCTGGATGAGGCAGTTTGCATTGATACTAATTTTAAGACCTCATTTGCACATACACTCCTGCGAATAAATGATTTATGATTTAACCGAAATAAAACCTATAAATCCCTTAGGTCAGACCAAAAACTGACCAAACAAATAAATCCCTAGGGATCGTAGCTTTTTTGCTATAATAATTTACCTGGGCGTCGACAAACAATGCCGTCAAGAAATCCCCAGGGCTTCACGTGCCAATCAGTGTGGCGTAACGTTCTGGCAACGGCAGGGACATTACTATCAAATGTAGTTCTTTGTATCTTGGCCGCGATACGTGCCCCACTTAGCCCAAAGATCACTTTGTCATCGGAGCGGTAGTAGATTCCTTTCACTTCCAATTTTGTTAGATTCAATTTAAATTACTGTTGTCTTTCTTCCTTTGAACACAGTAACAGTG
Source organism: Gymnoscelis rufifasciata (assembly GCA_929108375.1). NCBI lineage: Eukaryota > Metazoa > Arthropoda > Insecta > Lepidoptera > Geometridae > Gymnoscelis > Gymnoscelis rufifasciata. The sequence goes on from OV815303.1 coordinate 16,318,712, forward strand.
TATAACTGTTGTAATTTACTGCTGGGTAAAGGAATTCCCTGGATTACTCTTACCTACATTGCTCAAATATGGTGTAAATGTGCTCTTTCGATGTAATACGACTGGGGCGATTTGGCTGAAATTGTAGTTGGATAATGTTTCCAATGCTCTCCCGGGATTACAATTCTTTTTTCTATAAAAATACATGACTGGACAATGGACATGGAAAAATATATTGTTATTTTAGTTAATAAAAATCAATTCAAGAGACGCTAAGAAAAACATCAATATTATTCTAGCACACATTTCTCTACACTTTCTCTATGTTTATAAGTCCATGTAGTATCATAATTCTACTTCTTTTTCAACTACTCATGTTAACTAACGAGTCGGTTGTTGTCCGGCTTAGAGCCAACGGTCCACAATACACGGTCACGGTCACGGGCGATAACGCTGATTCGATCTTGACATTGCACTCTTTTGAGGTTGAAATTTTACTTATAAAACTCTTCCTGTCATTTCGTGTAATACGTTTGTTTCTCCTACGAAGAAGTCTAGATAATAACATATATGACAGATTTCGCAGTATTAACGCCATAGATATAAGACGTTGGCTAGTTAATGTCTGTTTCACCGTTAACTCTAGCGTCATAATTATTATGTATTACTTAGTGGCTAACCACCCGCCAAGAGCGTTGCTCCACGGTAATTGATACTGCTACATTTGTAATGGTTGTTTTGCTGGACACGAACCTCATGCAATGTGCAATTTTCTCACAATCTTCGCAGCCAGCGGTCAGAATTTCAAACTTCTTAAATTTTCTGCCGACTTGGAAAAAGGAACTTGGTTACTTGTAAGGCCATATAACTCCGAGTTCTTCAAGATAACGTTGTCGAAAATGTCATAGGTCAGCTACAATGTATGGAATTTATTCAAATGTTTACCTTTACCCTTCCGTAGGTACTAAGTTATCAGTTCCTTCCTTACGCTTGAAAAACGCTTTCCTCATGGCTTATGTTATGCCATGACCATTTTTTGTATCATTAATGCACACAACGATGGCGTGTCATGATAACAGTGTATTTTGGGGTTGTATGAATTGAACATGGGGCGGCTGACTCCGTTAGTTCCATCGCCTCTATAAGCGTGGGTCGGAGGTTCGGGCGGACAGTGCTCGGCCGGCCGTGTACACCACTGGCTGGCACCGACATTTTACAAAACCAATCAAATGGATTACGAGCCCGTGCTGTGAACCTGACCTTATACTATTATACTTCCACTATGCCAGTGTTAACCGAAACACGCGCTCGCCAAAATGTGCCAACTCGGCGAAATTTAGGCAGTAAGTTCTCTTAATCTCCCTTTGTGTCGGTGACTCTCGGTCTAATCTTTGAAGTCTATGTGCTGTGGATCGCTCCAGGGAATTGGTTTCCGTCTACGAGTGCCGCATACTTATGGCTGACGGGAAAGTTTCCATTTCGGAAAGCCGTCAAGGTATGACGCTATAGGGAAGTGGCTGCATTACCAAGTTGGGTCGCTGAGCGACCTTCTCGAGGATATTAAAGGTATTGCTGCAAATGAACGCATTGTAAGATATTTTCTTGTTGGCCCTATTTAAATAACAAAGAAGTGGCTTCAACAACTTTAATCCATGATTCATGCTAGCTTATTTGGTGTTTGCGATGTCTGCAAGTCAAGGAACTTTAATTCCGAGCTCAGTCACGAACAGAGTTTCAAACTTTTAAATGTTTCTTCTTCCTTAATTAAGTGTTGTATTATATATGTAGGGTAAGGTCGTTGATCATCTAATTGCTTGAACTGTGTTATCTTTCTATCTATACTGCGACAAAAAATACTTTTGGGGATCCGTATCTTTGAACGAATGTTTGTTTGGTGTTAGAGGAAATTGTTCTGAAGTCCATGCACTTCGTTACTTAGGGAGACTGCTTTATTCCTTTATTTCAGATTTTTCAACGAAGAGTATGAGTCTCTACTTATTGAATTACTAAATCTAAGGAAGTCTTAAACTAGACGAGCTACAACCTAAATGATGACTACTATAAACCCTGTACTAACCACTTTCATATAAAAATACCTCTCTTACTTAAACATAACCCTGATTTCGCGAGCTTTGTTCGATAGGCCGCTTTATTGTACATGATGCGTGGAAGGATATTTCACCGCGTCGTCCGTGTGAACAAGTCCACATGGCGCGTGGGTGACTCCTGGCTAATGAACTCTTGACCCGTGACAATGCCTATAATATAAACAAAAATTTTAACCGTGTCATCTTCATTTTATTTTAATTTGAGTTTGTGGTATGATAGGAAAAAATAAATGCAATATTGCATGATTCTACGATGACGTGTTTTGATCAGTGACATCAAGTATCATCCCTTACAAACTCCAAGTGAGTGATTATCTGAAACACTGGTTTGTGTAACCATAGGTAACTGCAGAAGTATAAACTGCTTCTTACTTCCAATGATATGTTGTCATCCAAGGATTTATTTGTGTAAACTCAAACGAAAATCTAGTTAGCTTTGCTAGTGACAAATTTATTAACAACGATACAAGTCACAACAAAAAAATCCACTGGACAAAAAAAAACTAAATGGTAATTACAAGAAGGAAATATTAAGAGAATAAGAAGTGAGTGCCTATTCCCTAACTCAATGAGATTTCACACTCAATTCAACAATTCGACGCTGTCGCTCTGAATTGTGTGGAGTTAAATAGTTCATTAGGCGTTACTAACTAGAGCACAGTTGTAATTGGCATGCAGTGGCAATAAACTTGATCTGATCAATTCACGTGAGGCTTGCGAACAAAGCAAATGAGGTAGATAAACTTTCAGTGTATTTTGTAAATGCAAGTGCAACACAATAGTGTACTACAAATGCCTTTGTAGTTTGATTCAAATAGATAAATGTTTTGATTAACGAATACGAATAATAGTTTTAGGATTATTTTGGAAACGACCGTTTGAAGTTTATACTGCTACCCTGCTAACTAGTCATACAAATAAATAAATCTAAATTTAAAATTTAAGAAAAACCCCCGATTCTAATGCCATAATTTCCTTAAACGTAAAACAACATAATATTATGTAATGTGGACGCGATGCGCTTTCATTTGATACCCCACACTAGTATATTTGCAGATTTTCGGTTTTCCTTACCCACTCTCACCCCCATAACTTTTAAACGGCACAACCGATTTTCATGAAACATGTCTAAGAACACTCGCGCCAGACTCACCTTTCATACAAAAAAAACTAAATTGAAATCGCTCCATCCGTTCGGGAGCTATGGTGACACAGACAGACAGACAGACAGACAGACAGACAGACAGACAGACAGACAGACAGACAGACAGACAGACACGTCAAACTTATAACACCCCTCTTTTTTGGTCGGGGGTTAAATATTAGTACTGTAGGAAATTACAGTTTACTTCGGAAACTCTGGCGTCAGTTATCATATCAATCATAAACAAATAGTACACGAAGTAACAGACAAGTCAGCGTTGGCGGGACGACCTCTGAACCTTTCGACCTGACTGGTGGCGGCATGGAATGGACAAGTGAGCCTTTGCCCAGCATGTGACTTATGATACAAATTAGATATATCAGATAGTAATAATAACTATACTCTTGATTTCGTTAACTTCTAATCTGCATTTGCAAAAAGGGACAGACAACACGTTTTAATAATGCCAATTAATTATAAATATGTAACTATAAAATACATGTTAACAAAAATTATAACAAATCATTACAGACTGAAAGAATACAATATTACTACATCATATTTATAACTGAGCTCGGCTTGAACTATTTCCTAAGTTAGTCCATTAAAAATTTAATAATTTGCCTTCCTGCAATGTTGCAAATAAAGTGTTTCTAAATTTGGCCGTCGTTAGTGAAATGTTATATTAAGACATCGCAATTTATATGTGTGATATAAACTTATCCAGGCATTATTCCTCTGTGGATAAGCCACGATAAGGTTGGCTGGTACTGCGAGGTTTGCAGGTCATGCCAGTTCATAGCTATAAATCTTTAGGGGTGTATTCGTAATGCGTATTTATTAGGCCACATAAACTCACGTGCAAAGCTCTTGTATAATTTTTGCGAGCTTTGATTTCTGCGTAAACTTTTAAAAACAAACAGGGGCTTAACATCATAGGCGAGACGTAGTTCCTAACGTTGGTATTATTATGATGAATTTAACCACAAATTCATCATAATAATACCATCAAGTCGTGACGATTTGGCGTTAAATAAAACAATGTAGTTCTTAAGTTAAGTGCAAGATGCTCTGGATATGACAAGACAGAAAGAAGCCACATTACATTTATAATTGTACCTATTTGTCTATCTATAATAATTGAATCGTTTGGGTATTTAAACATTTCGAATCGAAAAATTCAGCGATATTCCAAAATCATTCACACTACGTAATTTAGAAATCGAAACGACAACACTCGTGCATCATTAATTGCAATTATCTGCCAAATTAGTGTAGCTAAACCTTGCCAGCTTCGTTTACAGTTTCTAATCACATTATGATGGTCTGCGCGTAATCTATCTGACCTGAATGAGGCGAAGACCTATTGATCAGTGGCATATCAACCGTTGTCAGGTTAACCGTTGCTATGCGCCAGTCTCCTTTCAAGTCTCTTCCGTATCTTACCTAGATTTCTTGTGTCTTGTGAATATTCAAAATCTAAACACATGAACAATTAGTTCCGTGCTGTAAATCCAGTGATCTTCCATCAAGTTGGTGGTTACAGTGATGCCTTGAAATGCACCACCAATTCGCGTTGAGTCAGGTCATGAACTTTCGTTAAGGTCTATTTTCGTTTGTTGACGAATAAAGTTTACTTTTGGTAAGAAAATGTACAGGATGATTATATTAAAGTGGTTATAGTTTTTAAAATCTAATTTAAACCTTTTTAAGTCGTATACGCTGGTCTGTGCCCGATTAGTATGCCAATTGGACGTCGGACTGAGTTGATAAGATTTTCAGTTGCAATTTCATTTAGCTGTTGGAATTCAGGTCAGCTCTACGAATATTAATTGAGTTTTTTACTGTAACTGTACACATTTCGGGACACATCTAAAACCGTCCATTGCCAAGTTCATAATGAATATTTGATTGTAAAACGCCACGGTCTATCGATTCAGCCAGGTTTCAAAGCTCGTGACGTCACTTGTTAATATTTCGTGCCCACGACAATGGGACCCGATGTTAATAGATGACCGGCCATTATTTTCCAATTTTAGTTGATAGTCCAAGCGGTTTCTGTAATTGAAGTTGCAAGGCAGTCTGCCTCATAGCGTCGGTTGAAAAAGACTTATTTTTTTCCAGCTCTTGTCTATAAAAACTCAAATGTAATTTCAGAAAAACCTGCCCCAGTTTACAACACTAAAGTGTCGTTTTAACTTTACCAAATTTGATGGACAAAAGTGTTATTTTTTATAATTTTTCAACATTTTTTAGATTCACTTAAACGAATTATGCATTGCTCGCGCACATGCGTCATGGTTCATTGCCTTGAGTGCGGAAAGAGCTCCTAATAAGGCGGTCCCCAGATTGCCTTGCGCCAACGCAGCTCGCTCATTCCGAATCTGTCTAGCGATGCAAAGTCATCTGTACCAATAACATATCTTAAAGACATATTTATATGTAAAATACGTGATTAGTGAAAATGATTGCTGTATTCGACAAGTCTTAGCCGTATAAGAATCTGATCCAAAATGTGTTGCTCCTGGCTGCGATGGCGGCATCGCGTAGCAGCCTCGGAGGGCAAGCCGAATGCTCACGAGGCGTTCGAGAAGCCGCCCTCGCCCGAAGACCTCAGGCCCAGCTCACGTAAGCAACTGCCCACTCCTGGCCCACTCCCGCTTCTGCACACTTTCAGTTGCCCTTAGAACGTTTCAGGTTTTGTGTTGGTTGCCAATTGGTGTTGTAGTTGTGTGATTCATGGACTTGTAAAGTATACCTGTCGTTAGATTCTTATTGTCATTCGGTATTCAGTCCTTTGTAAACATATCATTTATTTCATGATTCAGTTGCTTCTCTTTTTAGTTTGTATGATTATAGCCCTTATTTATATCTTGATGTGTAATCTTGTATCGCTAGTCCTATCCGTGTACAAAAGTAATTAGGTACTTTTATTTTTCTGTATTAAATATATATTTCTGATTTCGTTTAGTCGCCTAATAAGCCGTACTTAGGTGTTTTAAGTTCCATTAAATACCAAGAAATTAAATACTAAAGTAAATTAAACTACTATAAAACCACTTACAGAAGTGGCACCAACATTCTCACACTGCAAAGCCGGTCCTGGCTTAACAGTGTTTGAATTACGCCAATTATCTGGAAATTGTCAATAAGCACGTTAGAAAAACCACCCCTCCGCTGCGCGTATTGTTTATTCATTTATAATTTCGCCCCTTTTATGTTACAATTTAGTCTGATCTAACTATTAAAAGTTTGCTTACATAAAAGCACGTCAATGGAACTTAAAATGTCCTCTCTTAAATTAAAAATTGGTTAATGTGTGTGTTGTGTGTGTTCCAGCGCAAACCCGCGTGACCCGCAACAACCAGATGCGGCTGTCGAACGCGGCCGGCGTGACCAGCGCCAACTACACCAACGGGCACGGCGGCGACACCACGGGCCGGCGCGGCGCCGAGAACGTGCCGCCGCCGCAGCCACAGCCGCCGCCGCAGGTCGCCAACTCCAGGATCACCCAGCAGGTACAAACTTCAAGCCAGTGCGTACGAAACTGATTTCACATACTGGTTAATGACCACGCATCGTCCGCGACTATAGGTGTGCTCACGTGCGCGCACTGTGTTATGGAGTCATGTGCTACGCAAGGGCCTAAGGCAACAATGGACCTAGAACGGTCACCGGTTGGACATTATTGTGCTGATCCAACATAGTCTATCATTTGAATAACTTTAGTCGCAGCTTTTAATCGTCTTTTCGCAGTCACCGCGTAAGCATTGTTCCACCGCGGCAAATTTGAATCGCTATCCGAAAAACTATACCCGAGAAGGGGTTATAGTTGTAGATTGGAAATAAATGGGCTTAATTATTATTATCTTAAAAGCAGCATGCCACATGGAGTTTCCGTGAGAACTAAGCGAACCGAGTGCTCAAACACATAGCAACCAACCAAACCCTTAACAAGTCCTTCAACAGAACCCCACGTCCTCACCCTGTCCTATCCCGGTCCTTGCAGCCGACGTCGGGCGGGCGCGCGCGCACGCTCAGCACGCCGAGCGCGGCCTCCGTGCAACAGGGCGCTCACACTGCGCATGGATTCCCGCGCCGTCCTCATAATAATTACAAAGAGGTTAATATTCTCTTAGCCACCAAGAGTAAAAACACAATAAATAAATATTAGGTCCTTACATATGAAATTGGCGTTTTGTATGGGAGGAACAAAAAGTCGAATATTTTTTAATATAATATATTTAATTAATCAAAGTATGAACCATTATTTTCTATGCACTTTTGCCATCTTATAGGTAGTTCATTGATCCCTTTACTAAAAAAACCAGTCGGACGGGAATCAATAAAATCTTTGAAGGCGATTTGGACTGCCCCATCGGAGTTGAATTTTTTCCCTTGCAAGAAGTTATCCAAATTTCGAAAAAAATGGTAATCTGTTGGAGCAAGGTCCGGGGAGTACGGAGGATGTCTTAGACTTTCCAATTGAAGCTCTTCTAATTTAGTAGCCGTCTGTTGCGCAGTGTGTGGTCTAGCGTTGTCGTGAAGCAGCAGTGGCGTGGAGCGATTGACCAGCCTAGGTTGTTTAGCCGCTAGCTTTTCCATCATGGTTTGCAATTGCTGACAATAGACATCAGCCGTAATAGTCTGGCCAGATTTGAGAAAACTGTAATGAACAATACCGGCACTAGTCCACCAAACGCTTACAAGTAACTTTTTTGGGGTTAATTTTCGCTTGGGGCAGGATTTGGCTGGCTGGCCAGGATCCAACCATTGCGCTGAGCGCTTCCGATTATCGTAAAGAACCCATTTTTCATCACAGGTAATGATTCGGTTTAAAATACCTTCATTATTGTGCCGGTTTAGTAATGTAACGCAGCAGTCGACGCGCGTTTGCCGGTTTGCTTCAGTCAATTCGTGAGGTACCCACCTTTCAAGCTTTTTAATCTTCCCAATTTGCTTCAAGTGAATTAAAACAGTTTTATCACTAACACCGCAGCCTGCAGCTAACTCGGACGTGGTTTGCGATGGATCCGCTTCCACAATAGCCTTCAACTCTTCATTATCAACTTGAGTCTCAGGCCGTCCACGGGGCTTGTTCTGCAAGTCGAAATTTCCAGAACGAAAACGTTGGAACCAAAAACGAACTGTGTTTTCTTTTGCAACACGACCGCCATACACATCATTCACCCTTCGAGTTGTTTCCGCAGCACTAGTGCCACGGCGGAACTCGTACTCGTAAATAATGCGATATTTTAAGTTTTCCATTTTGTAAAATGAGTGACGCAAACAGAAAAAAACAGAAGAAAAAAAACAAATGAATGACGATCATCGAAGCACAAATACATGAGTCTATAGCTGTACAAATTTGAATTTGGAATTCCTTACCAAAGAGGAGAAATTTGTGATTAAAGTGGCCAGTACGAAAAACGCCAATTTCATATGTAAGGACCTAATATATAAGGCTCCCATACAAACGTTATATTTATAAAATTAACTAGCAGACCCCTCCCGCATACGTTGTTTTGCAAAATGAAAAATAGATGTTGGCCGATTGTCAGACCTACTCAATATGCTCACAAAACTTCATGAGAATCTGTCAAGCCGTCTCGGACGAGTACGAGAACGAGCATTGTGACACGAGATTTTTTTAAATAAGATTTTTCATGCCCGAGCCCGAGGGTGATTGTAGAGCAATCACCCTTCCCGATACAGGCCAAACAACTATTGAACGCGTGTCTAAACAAATGGGCCCGTGTTTATGTGTTTGTTGTAAGGCGGTACATGTTTAAAACACTACAATGTTGAAAACGAAGCTTTAATATAAAAAACGTTAAAACGAATCTTCTAATTACAGCAGAAAAGGTTGTAGTTATTAAACTATCGATAAATTTTCCAATTAATTCCCACGACGCCGACCATCTTCCACTTGGCCGCAATTGCAAGGTGCTCCCACTCGAGATTGACTCGAGAACTGTGTCATTTCTTTATTTAACAAGCGCTCCTGGGTGTAGCCTGCCTAGACTGTTTGCATTTTATTTTACCTGTTAAAAGTTCCGTGTCATCGGTTTGTGGTCTTCACGGGTTAGGGGTTGGTAAGCAAGTTTCTTTAAACGTTACTTCGGTTTCATTTAGTTGTTTTTAAAAAGAAGGCTCGTCGCCTGCATAGTAAGGTAGAAGTTTTAGAATTTTTTGTCATTTTCGATTATTTAAACAATTTTATTTTTTTCTTGCAAACAAAAAAGCATTACGTCACGCTTAACTTCATAATTATAGTGTATTCATATGTCTTTCGTGCGATTCGTACTAAATTTAAACCTCACAAGCCCTCACTCCGTAACTTTGATGCTATATCTTGCCACTTTCTTAATTGATAAGCGAAAAACCAGACCAGGACGGGCTAACAGACGGACTAAACAGAATAAATATTATTATGCGGTATTCATGCCTATTATATCTTAACTTACACTCCTAGATATATAACTACCTGGTCTGGCTCCCTTTCGGTATTTAAGGTTAATTTGTACAACCGCGGACCACTCAGTGTAGGTTCTATAAGGTCCTATTATAGAACTGGGTGGAACTTTCTGACATCGTGCATGTTAGGAAGTTTGCACCCAAACCTGCACTCAAACTAACCGAAACGTGATGATGATTTTACAACGGCTTAAGTTCTTTAAAAAAGTGTTATGATTTAAAACGGATAACTTGACTTGACGGTTTTTGAGTTTTCCGATATTTCGACGCTGTTGCAAGCGCCATGATCACGGAAACAACTCCGTATAAAATCAGTCAATTAAAAAAGTTTAAAAAAGTCCTGCAAGCACATTTCGGACAGTTTCGAAGATAAGCGAATATAGTAGTAACAAGATAAGCAAGCACAGTACGGTGTCAACTCTCTGTCTCTGTATAGGACTTTATAGAACCTACGCTGAGTGGTCCACGGAACTTCCTGACATCGCGATGTCAGGTAGTTCCACCCAGCTGATTTTATTTAACTGGTTGCATTGTATCCTTCAGAGTGGCATAGCTTGTGTTGAACAGCGTTTTAAATGTATTCACAATTTATAGTAGTGTTCTCCCGATATCTGTATCATCAATTTATCATGTGCAAAAACCACGCTGCCATTAACTTTTACCTCTTGAGTAATGGTATCCCCGTATGTTGCAGTTCACGGGGCCGAGCGCGGGCGGCGGCGCGGCGCGCGCGGCGGGCGTGGCGTCCACGGTGTCGGTGCCGCACGCCGTGGCCTCGGGCGCCGTGCGCCGCTCCAACGTCGTCAAGGAGGTGGAGCGCCTCAAGGAGAACCGCGAGAAGCGCCGCCAGCGGCAGGCGGAGCTCAAAGAGGAGAAGGTAACGCACTAACACACATACTGATACATTAGTTGAATAGCAAACGGCAGTTGGTGTGCTCTGTGGGAGTCTGGAGAAAGGAGTGAGTGTTGAGATGACAAGTGACAGAGGAAAATGGAAGGAAAAAACATGTTGTGCCGACTCCACGTAATGTGGGACAAGGACAAGAGAATGATGACTTGGTGTGCTCTGTGACGCAAAAAGGATGGAAAAAGAAAAACAGAAGTTAGTCCGACTGAGGAAAAGCCTTCGAAGTAGTCCTGAGTCAGCCGCCTTCTTACTTAGCCCCGATATAACCATTAGCTATAAACGCGATCAGATCACGCTATCCTCGTTTTAACGCCTTACCGAGATCAAATTGTAATTTTGCAATGGTTGAACTTGGTTCAATAAAACTCAATTTGTGCACGAAATGGTGAAATTGTGGCTTAGCGTCTCGTCTTGGTTGTGCCAGAGCCTCATTTGCTTTTCAGGGATACCACATGCCAGTGTTAATGGAACCCTTTAAGGTTTAAAAAACCATTATTTTCAAAAGAAATACAATTTCACTTACATGATAACATTTAAATTAATTTCATAAGTATTACCATGTATTACGTACAGCAACTTTAAGTTAATTCATTGCTTGCAAAATTAGAAAAAATAAACATAAAAAAGTAGGTGGATACAGAAAGTTTACACATCAGTAAAAATACCTCGACCAAAACCCACGAATCAACGATAACTATGGTGAAAAGACGCGACCTCTAACGCGTCCTTTCACCATAGTTATAGTAGTACATATTAAGATGAGACTCTAAACATTATGTTTTGTTGCAGGAAGCTTTAATGAACATGGACCCCGGCAACCCGAACTGGGAGTTCCTGGCGATGATCCGCGAGTACACCAACACGCTGGACTTCCGGCCGCTCACCGGCTCCGAGCTGCCCGAGGACCACCAGATCACCGTCTGCGTCAGGAAGCGCCCGCTCAACAAGAAGGAGCTCAACAAGAAAGAGGTACTTGATGATGACATTATGTAGTTATTAACCCCCCGACTAAAAATAGGGGGTGTTGTAAGTTTGACGTGTCGTGTGGTTAGGCATGTTTGATGAAAATCGGTTGACCCGTATGAAAGTTATTATTGAAGGAAAACCGAAAATCTGCAAATATACTCTAGTGGGGTCTCAAATCGAGTGTCCCCCCACTTAGCCAACACGGCTCGACTTTCATTCCGAAGGTCGTGGGTTCAAACCCCGCCACGCACCTCTGGATTTTTCTTCTTGAGAAATTTATGTGCGCTTTAAACACGTGCTTTAACGGTGAAGGCAAACATCGTGAGGAAACCGGCATGTTCTGAGAACTTTTAAAAAAAAAAAGTTTGAAGGACATGTGACATTCACCAACCCGCACTTGGCCAGCGTGGTGAATTAAGGCCTAATTTCTCTCGTCAAGAGAGAAATAAAAGTGCACGTGCACGTTACAAAATATGTCGACTTTTTACTTTTAAGGAATCTAAGGTTCTGGAATCGGGGTTTCTTTTTAATTATAAATTTAGATTATGTGTTGAAACATAGTTGAAATATAAATTTAGATAGTGTGTTGAAACATAGTTGAAATATGAATGCTCGAGTCGCTTAGCTAGATGAGCTCGTTATATAGGTAATCAACTGTCTACCCGCGGCTTTGCCCGCGTATCAGTAGATTTTCCACGGTAAAAAGCTTAGAACCGCCATGGTGTATATGGTGTTGTGATGGTTCGTTTATGTCTACACTGAAGGTTTGTTTGTTTACTAAACCATAGACAGGAACCATTGAGAACCAATTATTTCTTTACTATTGTGCTAATGGTGTCACCTGTGCCGAGTTTCGCGTAATATTCCCTATTGCAAGTTATTTTAACCGTTACACGAGTTTTATTAATATTTTCTGAAATAACCCAACACCAAAATGTGCAAATCCACTCACAGTGGCACTGGTACTATTAAACACTTCGTCATCAAAAACAGTTTAATATATCGTGTTGTGTTCCAGGTGGATGTAATCAGCGTGCCCACGAAGGACACGATGATCGTGCACGAGCCCAAGAACAAGGTGGACCTCACCAAGTACCTCGAGAACCAGAAGTTCCGCTTCGACTACGCGTTCGACGACTCCTGCACGAACGACGTTGTATACAAGTTAGTATTTGGCTTATATACCTATCCTCAGTTGCCCGATAGCAACTTAAAGATGAAACTAATATTCTAAATTTGTGTTATAAAATTAAGACGAAGTAACGCAGAAAGACGTAGCTTATCAAATCAATCATTTATTTGCCAAATATATTTCAATCTAAGTACATGTCACGATATTATTATATAGTACTTAACCCGCAAGCGGGTATGCAAATGTTAAAAACATAATAATTAAAATAATCAAAACCAATTGTAATTAAAAAATGAGACATAATATATACATACAGAATACTACTTAAAAATGCGAAATACTACATACCCTACTACTAGCGAAATGCGGGACTCGAACCCACGTCTTCCATTATACGCATGGACGCGCGGACCGCTACACCAAACTCGCCACTACGTCATCGCTTCAATTTCTCCGACGCTTGCAGTTATAGTTCTCCTTTAAGTTACAGCCTCGTACTAGCGACATCTAGTAGAATATCCTATTTATTTATGTAACTTGAAATTATGTTAGAGCCAAAAACATTAAAAACTACTTACGAAAAATATGAATTATTGATTATAACTCGAGAACTACTCTGTTTATTGTTAAATTTAATAAGTACCAACTTGCTTGCATATAAAAAAATAATGATCATTAGGTAACAAAATAAATAAAAAACTATGGTCTGAATTGTACTCTGTTTATTGTTAAATTTAATAAGTACTAACTTGCTTGCATATAAAAAAATAATGATCAGTAGGTAACAAAATAAATAAAAAACTATGGTCTGAATTGACAAACTTTATTTTTTTAAGTATGATACTCGTACGATAAGTTTAGTGTTGTCGAAACAGGGCATTCATGATTTCTCGATATGTTGACACAATTGAATGCGCAATGGTCACTCCTTCAATATGATTACAATCAATGAGAACCTATGTCCATTACGCATTCTAGTTTTAGTTTTCATTTCTTATTGTATTGTTTCTTTGTTTGGTATAAAGTATTTTCTATTATATTCTATGTTCACCTTAAGCCGAATTGATGATAACACTGAGTGATATAAGTTTTACACAAATGAAACAATGTGATTTTAATGATTTGAAACATATTAATTCCATCTTTACTTTCCAGATACACAGCGAAACCGCTAGTCGCGACGATATTCGAGGGCGGTATGGCGACGTGTTTCGCGTACGGACAGACCGGCTCCGGTAAAACCCACACCATGGGCGGAGATTTTCAGGTAAGCTTGCACACAAAAACGATATTGAAGTAGTAACGAAACTCCCATAACCTGTGTGATATTTTTTGTATACATCTGACCTCCACGTCGCATCTATCCTAGCGGAAACCTCTCATTTATAGTTCCTGCCTATTCAAAGGCAATGGATGTCCATCCACCCAAGGTTGAAGGTTTGATTCATTCTTGAAATTTTATCTTCAACTGAAAATTGTTTTAGAAAAGGTTTTACACAACTGCCAATTCTCCATTAGTTTCAAAATCTTAGAAGCAAGCACAATTTCGTACCAGTCAGTTTTTATAAAGATATCCAATAAATGTTATGCCTATCGAGCGCTAAAACTGCGACGGCTGGACTGAAACGATTTTTTTTTAAATTCTAGATAGCAAAGAGCTGGTTTTAACAGCCATTTAATATCCTTCGATGACGATGACATTTTTTTTATGGTAGATAAGCCTTCATTTGACGTCAAGTGACGATGTGGTCTAAGATGGGGCATGAAGACCGAGAAAGCTTCTCCTGACCACATTACGAAACACGAAAAAAACTTAATTAACCATTAAACGTTTTTAATGTACCTTTCGTATTTGTTCCAGGGTAAGACTCAGGACTGCAAGAAGGGAATCTACGCGATGGCGGCGCGCGACGTGTTCATGTACCTGCGCTCGCCGAAGTACAAGCCGCTCAACCTCATAGTCTCCGCCTCCTTCTTCGAAATATACTCCGGGAAGGTAATACCAAACAGACTTGTCAGCATGTCATAGGTATATTGATTAAGGGCATAAAAAAACATTTATTTATTTATTTATTCAATTAATTAGCACGACTTACAAATCAACTACACTGATTAATATATTTATACATATGAAATATATTAATAAAGATAAAATGTAATTCTTAAAAATAAAATTAAAAAACAAAATAGGAATTTTCAATTACAAGTTACATAATAAAGTCCATTCATTCATTAAAACAATTCACATTCACTCTTCGTTCTCACAAAATCTCAAACAAACAGCAATAAAAATAAAGGCTTATCCAGCATAAAAAACAAAACACAAATGACAATGTGATCGACAAAGACTAACGAGTGCTGCATCTTAAAATAGGTTAAGTTAACTATTTCGCAAACGGGGGTAAATCTTTACGCCCCCTGCAGAGCCGGTTGGTGTGTATCAAAGTCAAACATAATCATAAACTATCAAGAAAATAACATTGTCTTGACAGTTCGCTTAAATTTTTATACCGAGTTGAGAAGCGAATAGAACAACACAGCTTTATCAGTTTTTACAATGCTACCTTAGAGTTTACTGAGGATAGTCCACATATTATATTCATGTATGATACAAGATACAAAATCATTTATTTCCCGTCCCGTAGACACGTCAAAATAAATTACAAAAAAACAAAAAAAAAATGGTTGCCTGTAAAGTCGGTATACGGGCGAAAGTTTTACGTGACAACGACTTTGAGTGGTAAAATAATTTGAATGTGAATATTCATTCGTATAGTAGGAAGAAGGATGAACATGAACCGGTGTGTATGCCTATCTCTCTCACTCTCTCTCTCTCGCTCTGTCTCTCTCGCTCTTAGGCGGGCTAACCATGCCCGAGTGGAAGGGACGCGTGCCTCTCACTCGCTCTCATACGCATAACGTGAGCGGAGCGTAACGCAGTTTCTTGAAGTGTCACCCGGCAAACCAATTTATAAGACGTTGTCACGTCAAAATAATCATAGGTGCTTAAAGATAAGTAGGAAATAAAATTATGGTATCTGGTCGCTTCGCTTTTTTTTACACTTTTATGTGTTGCGTGGCAGGTGTTCGACCTGCTGGCGGACAAGGCGAAGCTGCGCGTGCTGGAGGACGGCAAGCAGCAGGTGCAGATCGTGGGGCTCACGGAGAAGGTGGTGGACAACGTGGACGAGGTGCTCAAGCTGATCCACCACGGGAACGCGGCCAGGACCTCCGGACAGGTAAACTAAACTTTACTTCAACTCTATAACCGTCTTTCGTGTTCCTAACATATCCTATCCATCCAAAGGTTGCCTGGAAGAGATCGCTTTAAGCGATAAGGCCGCCGATTGTACAACGTACGTGGCTATTGATTGTTATTTTTAAGTTAGTCTGTAAGCATTGGTGTGCAATAAAGATATTATCTATCTATAACCAACATGGTCTTAAATAGATAGATAATCAATATCCACATTTGTTGTATATAATCTGTGGCCTTATCGCTAAAAGCTATCTCTTCCAGGCAATCATCAGGCTTGCGTTGGATGGATAGGTAGGACCTGCTAGGAACATTACTAAATACTCGCTCTGTATAAAAAATCTAGATTTTTCGTGACTAGAACAGATAGCTGTGAATATACAGACGTCTTTGGGGCCGTCCATTGATCACGTGATCTATTTCAAAGCACTTTTGAGCCCCTTGGTGAAATGTGGTGAGGTTCTTGATTATCCCTCAAAATCTCGTGTAGTTTTTGTACCTACAAAAATCGTATTTCTTTAAAAATATTATATATTTTTAAATTTTTTCAATTATTTATACTTGTGTCAACAAGTATAAAGTATAATCATATTTTATTCTAAAATTATGGATTACGATACGAGAGAAAGGTTGTCGTTGCAGGTGCCGCCTGAAAAAAATAATAATACGTGATATTTTACTAATCCCTCCCTCCTCCCTAGTGATACATGGCGATTTTTGTCAAACCCGTTCAAGTCTCACGGGATAACCGAATGGCCCATTTACGTTTTGGATGTTACATGCGTGCTATAATGTTATGTCATTTCGAGACAGGTGCGAAACTGCTGTATGTTATTTTCAGTGGAGCGCGCTATTACCCATTGAATTTTTCCAAATGTCAAAGTTTTCAAACGAGCGCGACCTCAACTTCTATTGGCGAAGCAAAGATTATCCGCACGCCTCTAGCGGCGAAATTTAGAAACTGTCTAAGAACGACACTCTCTTTGTTTACATCTGATTTGAGTTCAGTTCAGTTTCTTGTAATTGGACTTTGCGCTTAAAGCGACAATTTGCCAGTGTCGAGTTAAATAAAATTATAAAGTGAAATACTAGATGTTATTCAGTTGAACGCCATTTTTACGTCTCCATCTGATTTGTGTTTATTATTTATGTTTTGCCCTGACTGTTAATTGTAACGAAAACTGTCAAAGTGTCGTTCTTAGACAGCTTCACAATTTGACACTAGAGGCGCTAGTTAGAATCTTTGCATCGCCATTATAATATGTTGTATCTCACCTGTGTTAAAGTTGCATATAATTTCCAGACGAGCGCGAACTCGAACTCGTCGCGGTCGCACGCCGTGTTCCAGATCATCGTGCGGTCGCCCGGCATGCACCGCGTGCACGGCAAGTTCTCGCTCATCGACCTCGCGGGCAACGAGCGCGGCGCGGACACCTCCTCCGCCAACAGGCAGACACGTTAGTACACCATATACTATACATCAATCAACTCGAACTCGTCGCGGTCGCACGCCGTGTTCCAGATCAACGTGCGGTCGCCCGGCATGCACCGCGTGCACGGCAAGTTCTCGCTCATCGACCTCGCGGGCAACGAGCGCGGCGCGGACACCTCCTCCGCCAACAGGCAGACACGTTAGTACACCATATACTATACATCAATTAATTAATATTTCACGACTAATCCCTAATTAGTTTTAAGATATATTTCATAATATTTGTTAGTCTGTAGTGTATTTATTTTTATACCTTGCTGTTATACAGCACAGGTACTAGTTAAGTCTAAAGACTGAGTGAATTATGTTACACTTTCTTTGGTTTTTAATCAATGATTGATTGATTAAATAACTACCGTTATGCTAATGTTTTGCTTTGTTTACAGGAATGGAAAGTGCAGAGATCAACAAGTCATTGCTAGCGCTGAAGGAATGCATCCGGGCGCTCGGCATGAAAGGCAACAATCATCTACCTTTCCGCGTCTCCAAACTGACACAGGTATGTTGAACTCTCACTAACTTTTACCTGACTCACTCACAGACTTATCACGTCAACACTGCATTAGATTGCAGATTTTAAACACCTTTTATCACCATCTCAGATGATTTATAATCATTGCCTTGGAACTACAGTACCAAGTAGAATATAGATCTGTCTCGCTTAGAAGTATACCACGTGAGACAGCTCTAGGTGATTACTGTTAAGCTACATGAAACTTCAATTGGAGATTGTGAACAGGCCGTAAGGGTGGATTTTAAGTTTAATAATCAATAAATAAATTAATATTTCCAGACAATTCACACAACAACATCTAGCCCCGTAGTAAGCTCTGAGCTTGTGTAACGGGTACTAGATATCTGATTTACTAAATATAATAGGCATACATATATAGATTTTTTTTACTATACATATTAAACATTAATAGGGGAATAATGGAAATTATACATAACATTGGCTTTGTGTAATGGAAATAGATAAATGATGTTGTATTCATATGCAAATAACTGAAATAGTTTAGTTGACAATGAAGGTGTGTTGATATAAGACTAAGTGTTTACATTATATAATATACATAGGAAAATTCTAAAACGAAATCATTGTATGTTACCCGTCTCTAACCTTAAATGTATTCCAGGTGCTGCGAGACTCGTTCATCGGCGACAAGTCGCGCACCTGCATGATCGCCATGATCTCGCCCGCCATGTCCTCCTGCGAGCACAGCCTCAACACGCTGCGCTACGCCGACAGGTACGTACTCCGCTCACTGCGGGCAACAGGCATGATCGCCATGATCTCGCCCGCCATGTCCTCCTGCGAGCACAGCCTCAACACGCTGCGCTACGCCGACAGGTACGTACTCCGCTCACTGCGGGCAACAGGCATGATCGCCATGATCTCGCCCGCCATGTCCTCCTGCGAGCACAGCCTCAACACGCTGCGCTACGCCGACAGGTACGTACACCTACTCTGCTCACTGCGGGCAACAGGCATGTCCTCCTGCGAGCACAGCCTCAACACGCTGCGCTACGCCGACAGGTACGTACACCTACTCTGCTCACTGCGGGCAACAGGCATGTCCTCCTGCGAGCACAGCCTCAACACGCTGCGCTACGCCGACAGGTACGTACACCTACTCCGCTCACTGCGGGCAACAGGCATGATCGCCATGATCTCGCCCGCCATGTCCTCCTGTGAGCACAGCCTCAACACGCTGCGCTACGCCGACAGGTACGTACACCTACTCCGCTCACTGCGGGCAACAGGCATGATCGCCATGATCTCGCCCGCCATGTCCTCCTGCGAGCACAGCCTCAACACGCTGCGCTACGCCGACAGGTACGTACACCTACTCCGCTCACTGCGGGCAACAGGCATGATCGCCATGATCTCGCCCGCCATGTCCTCCTGCGAGCACAGCCTCAACACGCTGCGCTACGCCGACAGGTACGTACACCTACTCCGCTCACTGCGGGCAACAGGCATGATCGCCATGATCTCGCCCGCCATGTCCTCCTGCGAGCACAGCCTCAACACGCTGCGCTACGCCGACAGGTACGTACACCTACTCCGCTCACTGCGGGCAACAGGCATGATCGCCATGATCTCGCCCGCCATGTCCTCCTGCGAGCACAGCCTCAACACGCTGCGCTACGCCGACAGGTACGTACACCTACTCCGCTCACTGCGGGCAACAGGCATGATCGCCATGATCTCGCCCGCCATGTCCTCCTGCGAGCACAGCCTCAACACGCTGCGCTACGCCGACAGGTACGTACACCGCTCACTGCGGCCAGCTCTCAGGCATGCTCTCCAAACTATTGATAAGGTCTCAGAAGTATGCTCAAAATAAAATAAAACAATTACCAACATCACACAAAATATTGTTATGAGAATAAAGTAGTCAACAAAATTACAAATATCAAATCGTACTTACGTGATGTTCTCTCACTGACTGCTAGCACACGACAGCTCTCGATCTCTAGCGACCGACCGAACTGTCACTATATCGTTCAATCACAAGATTGACAAGGTGAATGGATGTGAATGATAAGGTGAATGAATGTGAATGATCGTTTAGTAACTTAATAAATTAATGAATAATATAGTAATCGTTACACTATGGAGCCTGTTATGTAATTCGAAGTTTTTTGCCTCTTCACGTCCGTAAGTGGTAACCCTCTAAATCCTTGCACGTGTCCTACGGGTGGTGCTAAGAACAGTCTCTGGTGGTAGGCTTCGGCCGCGGCTTGTCACCACCCTCCGGGCTGGGCCAGTGCGTGAGCGATTTTATCGTGTTTCGTAATGTGGTCCGGAGAAGCCATCACCTTCTAGGTCATGTCCCATCTAAGACCACATCGTCACTTTGGTGAGGTGAGATTTTGGTCAAATGAAGGCTTATCGAGCAGAGCATATCAATTCACAAACCTGTCATACTAACTAAAACGTGATTCCGTACAGCTAACTCTACTAATTGCGAGAAATGAGCATGCTCTCCAAACTATGGTGCCTGTTATGAAATTCAATTAGCAAACCTGTCATACTAGCTAAACCGTGATTATTGTTGTCCTTATGCAGAATAGTTAACTAAACCTATCCATAATAATATTATAAAGTTAAATAGTTTGTTTGTTTGACAGCGCTCATGTCAGGACCTGTTGGTCCAATTTGAAAAATTATTTCAGTGTTAGATAGCCTATTTATCGAAGAAAATACAAAAACACGGGCAATGCCTTGGCGTTTACAGCTAGTATCAGATAAAACGTTTTTAGCATTCGTTTGTCCTTGTCACTCACTCTGACATTATGTGTATGCTAGAAAGAGATAACATTCATTCCAATTTAGACAGCTTTGCTATTTGTGCTAATATCTATTGTGCATGGGAAGGTAAGGTTTAGAAGCAAGCTGTTGTCCACAGTGTGGCGCTTGGAGCTTGTGTCAAGACAGAATACCACCATCCTAATTTGTTGTATTTGTATTTAGACCCCATTTTGGTCTGTTAAGTCGTGCCTCCATGTTTGTTTACTTTATGTATTAATTTAATTGTTGAATGCAGAGTGAAGGAGCTCGGTACGTCGGAGCCTCGAAGCGGCGCGCGCGCCGAGTCGCCGGCCGACCGGGACGTCGACATGGAGCCTCACGACGACTTGGCGCAGCTACGCTCGCTCAACGTACGTACTCCAACTAACGCGCAGTGTTAACCTATAATGGTTTATCTAATTTAACCATTAGATGGTTTGGCTCAACAACAGCAGCACAGCATAGGGCTGGCCAGAGGCAGCGGTAAACTTACACTGGACACAGCTGCAACGCGGGACCTTAAACTGCTAACAGTTGTAGTTAGAGGTCTCCTAAGAACGTTTTCTTGTAACTACAACGGCTAATGTACCTGCCCTGATAGTCCTTTTTAAAAATCTACCCTGTGTACCACAGTAGCCACTGCCCACTAATCGTAATACTATGCATATTTTTAAGTTTTTACGATTTATGTCGCTTAGGAAACAAAACAATAACGTAACACAGCGTAAAATAATTTACTCTTCTATAAGAAAATACATCTGTTGATTCAAAGGTAGATCTTGAACACGATACTCCGCGCTTGCGTGAAAGCGCGTGGCTACACGCACCTTCATCGCGAGCTAATTACGTCGCTCCCAATCAGTTTGCATTGAGTTTTTTACTCTTTCAACCACACTGGCCCCTACTAAACAAAGAACATTGGAGTAACTTCTCATCTGTCAAAGCGGGCCGCTAAGCTAAGGCAGTTGTCCCACCAACGATGAGAAAACGACTAAGTATCGGCCATTTTCTCGCTCAAGAAACGAACAATAGATATACTTTCCGTGTGAACAAAAGAGATGCATATACAAATGCATATAGTTGATCGCTGACTGTTCACACTGCCGTCCGCACTCGCCCGCGTCTCGCTAACTCGTTACTCGTAATCGTTGCCGGTGAGACAAGTGCCTTACACTGTATATTCTCCAGGAGGGTGACATGTCAGCGGAGATGTACAATTTCCACGAGGCCATCGACGAGATGCAGCGCGCCGAGGAGGAGGTGCTGGACAACCACAAGGCCATCTCCGACTACATGGCGCACGCGCTGCAGCGCACCGCGCAGCTGCTGCAGCTCAGCCGCGTCGTCGACTACGACCAGGAAGGTACTCACCACCGCCATCTATAACTTCCACGAGGCCATCGACGAGATGCAGCGCGCCGAGGAGGAGGTGCTGGACAACCACAAGGCCATCTCCGACTACATGGCGCACGCGCTGCAGCGCACCGCGCAGCTGCTGCAGCTCAGCCGCGTCGTCGACTACGACCAGGAAGGTACTCACCACCGCCATCTATAACTTCCACGAGGCCATCGACGAGATGCAGCGCGCCGAGGAGGAGGTGCTGGACAACCACAAGGCCATCTCCGACTACATGGCGCACGCGCTGCAGCGCACCGCGCAGCTGCTGCAGCTCAGCCGCGTCGTCGACTACGACCAGGAAGGTACTCACCACCGCCATCTATAACTTCCACGAGGCCATCGACGAGATGCAGCGCGCCGAGGAGGAGGTGCTGGACAACCACAAGGCCATCTCCGACTACATGGCGCACGCGCTGCAGCGCACCGCGCAGCTGCTGCAGCTCAGCCGCGTCGTCGACTACGACCAGGAAGGTACTCACCACCGCCATCTATAACTTCCACGAGGCCATCGACGAGATGCAGCGCGCCGAGGAGGAGGTGCTGGACAACCACAAGGCCATCTCCGACTACATGGCGCACGCGCTGCAGCGCACCGCGCAGCTGCTGCAGCTCAGCCGCGTCGTCGACTACGACCAGGAAGGTACTCACCACCGCCATCTATAACTTCCACGAGGCCATCGACGAGATGCAGCGCGCCGAGGAGGAGGTGCTGGACAACCACAAGGCCATCTCCGACTACATGGCGCACGCGCTGCAGCGCACCGCGCAGCTGCTGCAGCTCAGCCGCGTCGTCGACTACGACCAGGAAGGTACTCACCACCGCCATCTATAACTTCCACGAGGCCATCGACGAGATGCAGCGCGCCGAGGAGGAGGTGCTGGACAACCACAAGGCCATCTCCGACTACATGGCGCACGCGCTGCAGCGCACCGCGCAGCTGCTGCAGCTCAGCCGCGTCGTCGACTACGACCAGGAAGGTACTCACCACCGCCATCTATAACTTCCACGAGGCCATCGACGAGATGCAGCGCGCCGAGGAGGAGGTGCTGGACAACCACAAGGCCATCTCCGACTACATGGCGCACGCGCTGCAGCGCACCGCGCAGCTGCTGCAGCTCAGCCGCGTCGTCGACTACGACCAGGAAGGTACTCACCACCGCCATCTATAACTTCCACGAGGCCATCGACGAGATGCAGCGCGCCGAGGAGGAGGTGCTGGACAACCACAAGGCCATCTCCGACTACATGGCGCACGCGCTGCAGCGCACCGCGCAGCTGCTGCAGCTCAGCCGCGTCGTCGACTACGACCAGGAAGGTACTCACCACCGCCATCTATAACTTCCACGAGGCCATCGACGAGATGCAGCGCGCCGAGGAGGAGGTGCTGGACAACCACAAGGCCATCTCCGACTACATGGCGCACGCGCTGCAGCGCACCGCGCAGCTGCTGCAGCTCAGCCGCGTCGTCGACTACGACCAGGAAGGTACTCACCACTGCCATCTATAATCTCATTGTTGTTTAGGGCAAATTTCCTTCGAGAACATCTTCTGAAGTGTGGCCGCGTCATCCGACGTCTGAAACATAGTTATATCAATAAATAAATATCTCCGGACTAATCACACAGCATCACCTAACCCCAAACTAAGCAGAGCTTGTACTATGGGTGTTAGGTGACTGATATATGTAGATATTTATAGACCTCTTCATATGATAGTGGTGCTACATCAACGGGCAAAGATTCCTGTCGTGTTGGTGCGCTAAAATCCTCGTGAACGGACCAACGCGATTCTCTTATCTACGCGCTACAACCACGCTACAAGATTCTGAGTGATGTAGGTGTGGCCACACCCAGTCTAAACATCTTCTTCGCCCGAAAACTTTGAGTTACAACGATGTACCCGGCCACCCACATCGCGTTGACACAAATATTCTCCAATGGGGCTCCAATGAATAGATCAAAAATATATTGTATCATGTAGAAAATCCTTATTCTAGCTGTCTTTATTACCCTAATATTTAAAAATTAAAAAAATATATATAATTTGTTCTTCGAGCATCTCTAATGGTAAGCACATGTGACGCAGTGAGTAACAGGCTAGTATTGCAGGGCACTGGCGCGTGAAGCGGGTTCGCTTCCCCGCGAGCAACGGCACTGGCACGCGACGTTGGCGCCGCCTCTTAGGTACAGCGAGCAGGCGTTCGCACGCGTTCGCAGACTTTCGCAATCGCTTAGACGTTAATGCCAATGCTGTCGCTCACTGGGGTGGACTTGGGGATACATTCTGGGGAGGTTGATTGATCAGGTTCTTTCCTGCTCTATTTGATGTCATTTCTTTGAATTTGTGTGAAGTCTTAAACTGAGAGCAAACGTTACACTGACCATCTATCTCCTTCAGGATGTAGCTTCAACAATTCAACAACTAGAATTTAATGAGACTACTACTTATATGTAATATCTGGTAAAAATATGGTGTAATATCAAACAACTTTACTAAATTAAAATAACCATCCAAATTATCTTGTGGAATTAGCTTTTTCACGACCAAGCAGTGGATAGAAGGGAACTTTAATAGATAATACTTTTTCTATATATTTTTTAAGTGGGGTAATCCATCCATTTATTTTATTTTTGAAAGACTCTTAGTTTGTTCTTCACAGATTTTTTTTTCCACATCTCCGTGATAACAACATGTCTTAGCAAGTGCTGATCATCCCGCCAGTTGCCTTTTATACATTTATTCCACTGGCGAATAAAAATCTACAATATATCAATAATTTGTCATTATAACAAGGTACATGGTACTGATATACTAATCATACTTAAACAGCTAATTAAGTGGCAATAAAAATTGGGAAAGAGTGTTCATCTTGTGTAACTTGTCGTTTTGTAAAATCTAAGTAATTTGTAAAAAGTGTTTTTGCCGTTTTATTTAACCCACTAGTAAAGGTATCTATTAAATACAAACATTATGAATCAGACGATAAAGGATTTCAAAACGACAAAGTGCACAATAGTTTCCCAATTTATTGAATTCATTTCAATAACTTCACCTTGACAAATCAATAAAAAGTTGACTGTCTATTCCCCAGCGTACGCGACACAATGGGAGGAGCTCCTGAACGAGCAACTAGCCGTGCTGGCGCAGTCGCGCAACCTGGTCGCGGAGTTCCGCTCCAAGATGCAGCAGGAGGAGCACATCTCGAGGCGCATCCAGCCGCGACAC
This sequence comes from Gymnoscelis rufifasciata, assembly GCA_929108375.1. Lineage (NCBI taxonomy): Eukaryota > Metazoa > Arthropoda > Insecta > Lepidoptera > Geometridae > Gymnoscelis > Gymnoscelis rufifasciata. The sequence continues at coordinate 16,344,096 of OV815303.1, forward strand.
TAGTAGCCGCGGCGCGCTGCTCCGGTGGAGATACATTGGAAACGGACTTATTGATCAGGCTTTGAGTCTGCAGCACGTAGCGAAGGGGATATGCTATACGAATTATACAATACAATGCAAAAAATCTTACTAAGTTTGTTATTAGACTCTGCGCTTGAAGCGACAGTTTGAAGTGTCCGGTTGATGTAAAATTATAGTTAAAAAGTTCTGAAATGACCGCTATTTTGTCTTCAAATTTGCGTCTCCAAATATTCTTCAATGTTGAAAAACGGACACAGTTGAAGGATAAATATTACGATTATTTACAAGGAGAAAATCAGACGGACTGATCTGTTATTTCTTAGAACAAGAAATACAAAGGAAAGAATAAGGTATAATTTAATATCCATTTAAGCTACGTGAGAATAATTATGGTCTATGTTCGGGGTATTAGGCACGTTTTGAATGTTGTCCGTTTTAGAATAGCGCAGTATGGGGTCGGTTTAAATGGAGTTACGTGTTTATAGTGCTTCGTTGTCTGTATGTTCAGGACGAAAGTCGATTTATCTAAAGGCCTTTGAGTGAAATACATTTGTTTTCTTATTTATTGAAATTGATAAAAATGTAAAGCTTAGATGAATTGCGATGACCCAGCTCCAATGTGATCTCCACCAGCGCACGTTAGTGTTTCCAATGAACTGTTGTGTGACGAATGATTCGCAGCGCATTATGCCTACGGTTGTGCCCGGAACACTTCCAATGTGACGTCCTCAGACTAAAAAGAGATTAATAATAATTTGTCTTAGGAACTTCTAAATTATGTTAAACCAACTAAAATGTAATAATATCGCCTCAATAGTAAAGCAGCGCTGCCATGAAATGGCGTCCATTGCGAGACGGCGGATAGTGACGTCACAGTGCGTTAAGTTTTGACTTCGTTTGACTCTGCGTAGCTGGCCTACTGAGATCAGCCGGTTTGCGTTGCGGTGCGGTGGCGTGCGCCCTGTTGGATTTGTGTAGCTTTTTGTAAAGTTGTGCCGTCGGAAACGAGAGACTGTTTACTGTAGGAGTGTTATGCACAAAACGATACTTGTCCGGTCCTTACTAGTTACGGAGTATGATGTGCTACTAATTAGGCAGCGCTCGGCGCTGGCCGGGCGCTGCGGGCGGGCACCGCCTGTCTCCCGCCCGCACACTTATCTACATTGAGGTGCGATACATTTAATTTTATGTAAACATTTTCATTTCGTTCTCATCTAACATTTAAGTGCCTGTTTCCTGAAATGCATTTAACTACACTAATGGCCTATAACGTTTTGTAAATATACTACGATGGGAGATTCGGAAGTACAAAGAGTGATAGTGATTACGCATCCGTTTACGATACGTCAAATTATGTAGTGAACCCGAGTTTGTTCGTAAATAAACGCCAATTCTGAAAACTACTTATTTAGTTTAAATCATAAAGAAAGTATATTTTACTGTAGACACAAAATCAGATTCGTGGAACTACAACTATTTTTGCATGACTATTTAAAGTAGATAAATAGTTAAATTATTGAACTTTCAGCAAAGCAACGTTTTCACCGAAAGTTTAATCGTTTGTAAGTGGGAATCGTTGTACAATTTTTGTTGATCTGTCTCTATATCATTGCTAAAATTTCTTATACTTGCCCTCTATATTGTCCGCGTACTTTCTACCGCGCTGTTGTATATAATTGATCTGCAACTATGCCTGTCTATTTTACCTTGAATCATTGGATATTTAGCAAGCTTGTTTTGTTTGTGATTTTTGTCGAGATTATAAAATCATCTGCACTAGTTCTAAACACACGTTTATAGATAATGCCGTCGTATCTCTGATGTTAACATATCGGAGTGAGTGAGGCCGCGCGGTCGCCATGAGATGGCGGCGCACGGCGGCTGACAGTAGACCCCTCGCGGGCCATGAGACTTGAGACGATCAAATATATGTTTCTATACACAGATGATTGTGCTAAAACTATCATTACATTCATCCTCATTAAAAAAATCGTAAAACGTATTTTATGTTAATAATCTCTATTATAATTGATAAAAATAGTAAAACTAATAAAGACTTGTAATGATTCGTAACGTGATCTATTTATTTGTAAATGTTTCAGCTTCGGTTATTTGCATGACCCGTGTAGTGAACTGTTAAATTCTCTGTTACAATAGCGGTGTTCCGCTCTGGTGCTGGGCGCCTCGCCTCCTGCTTCTGTCGCGACAGCGTCGCTCGTGCGGATCCTTGTTTCAGAGTAGAGCGCTCGTCGACGCGACACATCCTATGTGTACTAGCTAACAAATAGATAGCGCTTAATAAATTAATTATAAATTGTACTACATCGGTACTCTGTATCAGAGTGACTGAGTTCGCCGATTGTTGATTGTACTGAACGAAATCTCTCTTTTTATTGTACGTTTTTTTATTGTAATATTGATATTGTAACTTTACTTTCTGGAATGAACTTGATTGCGAGTATGCGTTGAATGGACAAGTGCCTGCGAAGCGCGGGCGTTAGCTCTAGTTGTCTAGTTGAAATGCTTTATTATTATAAACATATTTTAACATCGCACATTATAATAAATTAATCGAAATTGATTTGTTTGTTTTATTTATTTTTTTGCATCTCCTTAAATGGTCTTATTCAAAATTCTTTAAGGCAATGGCTTTACCACTTCCGGGTAAAGTATTAGTTAGCTACTTCCTGTTTTGTCATCTCCCGAGTAAAATGAGATGGTTAAAATATAGAGCTTTTTCGCTCACAAAGCTAGATAGCTCTTGACACAACTAACCATCGACACGTATTATTGTATAACTAACCATTGCTATTATTTACTCGGGTTTTGTGAAATAAGCTCTTATTCTATTATTAATGTTTAACTACTTGAACGTCATGAAATTGGCAATCGTACTGACCGACTTTTACTCGACACTTAAGGCGGTGAAAGAGGCCCGTATATGTTTAAGCGATAGATTCACTGAATCATGAGCAATGAGGCTTTTTCTAAGAAAACTATTGGTACTACTATTTTTTCCATAGTAGGTACACGTGAGAGAGTAAGGAATTTGGTACTCGATAGGAAATAAATTACAGAATATGACGAGCATTGGAGATAATTACATAGTAACTAATAAAGGTACCTAGCATTATAATAAAAACAGGCTTGGTAAGTTCATAGTTTTATTCAAGAAGTTTGTACTGGTATCACGGAAATGCAAAATAAATACAAATCTGGAAGACTACAAAACAGTAGGGTTTTAATTAATAGTATGAAATAATATGATACAATGAGTCAAATAATAACTAAAAATATATTAACTTAGCCAATAACATATGGTGGGAACTTAAACAAAATAGCATAAATAATTAACTAGGGGTTTACCCAATTGTTAAATAAACTTATAGGCGTATGTTTATCACAGATTAGAACTGTAATCATAATCACACATTACTTTACCGAAGGCTGAATTATTCTTAGGGCTTGCTTCACCATTTCCGAGTAAAATATTCAATGGTTAAAATAAAGAGCAATCTCTATCAGCCCGTCACTGACAGTTGTCAGTTGCCATGACAGCTCGATATTTTAACCATTGGCTATATTTTACCCGGATTGTGAGATGTGACAAAACGAGTTAACCCTTGACAAAACGAGTTAACCCTTGACAAAACAAACCGTTGACACGTTTAATTAGCATTGCTTAATACTTAGATTTTGTGAAGTAAGCTCTTAGTCTAATTTATTTGAGGATAAGGGGTCTCAACATCATCTTAGAGACCCACTGCCTGCCTCACTGGTACAGCAATCGAGGTTCTGGCAGGCCCATCAACCAGTATAGCGATTACGAGAATTCGTTGAGCGTAAATTTTTCAAAGCTAATTCACTCATACAGAAACAAAATACACATAAACATAGCCTCCAACGATATTTGTGGGAGTAAGGGGCTTATTTCACAGAATCCGAGTAAACTAAGTTACATATGTCAAGAGTTATCTCGTTCTCTTACTTTACTCGGAGATGGTGAAAGTGGCTCACAGACAAAGTAAATAACCAATTCTAAATAACGTTATCATTGACGAGGGTATTCTTAGAAATTGAGAAGTTTCATTTATCTACTTTGTACATATATACATATATCCAAAGATACAAAATGATAAACCTTGAAAGTAATTTTATATTTTGTAATTAAAATCTTTGGTTGAAATATATTTGAAAGTATGTTGTATGTCAATTTAGAAAAACAATTATTCATATACCTTATCAACGAGTAAATAATAAACACATCAAGCCTGCCAGCAGGCAAATCAATGGAAGTATTTAAAACAAGTTACAGAATAACAATTATTAAAGCATAATTATATACTATGATTTAAAACGGGTAACATACCATGATTTGACGGTTTTTGAGTTTTCCGATATTTGGTATGTTACCCGTTTTAAATCATAGTATTGTTAAAAACCATGATAATTTAAAAAGTCATAATTATATAGATACAAAACACAATTTTTAACAAATTAATCCTACAAACCTTTCTGAAAGTAATAAATATAACACACTTGAATTTATGTTCGAATTTTTTAAAATATATTTGATGTTTAACATTCGACTGAAAGGAAAGCATTCAAGAGCTTTCTAGAAATAATAGCAGTGATTATATAAAATATTTTGAGCTAATTTACAACCGTATTTCGATTTCGCGCGGCCACGCTCGGCTCGTCAGAGATTGAATTGACGCAGTCCATAGTGCACGGATGCAAAGTTGCGCGCGAAGTCAATACCCAGCTTAAAGGTCGGTACATACCTGACGACAAATTTCGAGGGCGTCGTTAGTCCCGTATATTGGGTTAAAAGCCCTTACACATTCTGAGTTCGGCACCTACAGAATGGTTGTATCTTAAATAATGAATTTAAAAAAGAATCGTTATAAATTCAAGGGGCGCGTCGTTGCTTTTACGTCAGTCAACAATAAGTTGGTGGAAACGGACCAGGCGCTGTACACGCGAGGTACATTCAACAGCAGAATAAACAGATGAAATACTGTCCCAAAATAATATATACAGTAAATTAAGTCAAAAGTTACGAACTATTGTAGTTTGATAGAAGTAAAGGTACGAATAATGTGACATAAGTAAGTGATCACATTTAGTTCTTTCCTCGCGTTATTATGATCATTCTCTTTTGACCGATTAAAACTTCATTTGAAATTGACACTTTGGTACAACTTGTTATATCTGGCACGTCACACTAGAAGATGTTTTGAAACGTTGATTTTAATAACTTACTTTTGCTATTGACTGTACTATAGCATTATTTGTTGAATGTATGTTTCGTCAGATATGTACCGACACTAAGGTTAAATTTAAACGAGTGCTGTTCCAAAATGTTTAACATCTACAGCACTGTACACTTGACTATCTAATACAATTTGTGCCTAAAGTGTCCGTCCGTCATAGCAGGTGGTCCTCGTCTTCCATGGGCTCCCCCGTGAGGATGTGAGGCTCGCCGATGGCCGGCACCATGTGGGAGAACTCGCTCGTGGCCCACAGGTAGAGGTTCAGAGTCCGCTCTGTGCATTGGGCTATGAATCTGTAAAAAATAGTCATAATTCGTTACTTGTGTGTCTTTGCTTGCGATGCCATAATGTTATAGAAATCTATTACCAAATTATATCAGCCGACTTTTAGTAGGTACTCATTAAACAAGTCTAAATAAAAAAAAGTTGTGTGTGCGATTCACACACGAGAGAAGGGAAACTTCAGTAAATCGACAAAAGAATAAGAAGAATAAAAAAAAAAACAAAATACTATGCAAAAAGATTTTGTTCGGGCGGTCACCCATCCAAGTACTGGCGTCGCGCACAGGCTGCTTAACCTTGTTAGCGTTTAGGATTGGCTTACCCGACAGGTAAGCTAATCTTATTTCCATTTTCGTTTCATCCGGTTTCAAATCACAACGATTCTATAGAAGATTCACTTCAAAAAAAATTTAAATAAGCTTTTATTATTGCATTGTCACGCAATTGACATTATGGGTACTAAATTTCAGCACAATCAAACTCCGGAATATGCGTTAAATAAAACTTGCAATTGTGATCTGCCCTTACACCTCGCTTGGGAGTGCGCCGTAGGTTCGTTCTTGCACAGAAACGTATTAAACTAAAGTACTTTACTTGTTAAAATAATTAAGACAGTTTGCTTAATATTATTCTAATATTCAGCGAAAAATTGCCTGATACAAATATTACAGCTTAGTTAAATAACATTACGATATAAATGCCAGAAACGAGGCTGACATACCTAACAAAAGGTCTGACATCGCCTTCATTAGCGGTCTGCAGGTGCTGGTAGTACAGGTGGCGGTGCTGCTTGGCGATGATCACGGGCGGGTAGCCGGCCTGCATGAGCAGCAGGTTCATGAGCAGCCGGGACGTGCGCCCGTTGCCGTCGATGAACGGGTGGATGTGCACCAGCTTGTAGTGCGCTAGCGCTGCGTATCTGGACGAGAAGGTCAAAGTCAAAACGTTTATTTCCTTAGAAGCACATAGCCTACATGGACAGGTCAACTTAAAATTAATAAAACTAAATTGCTTAAATAACAAATATCAAGGAAATAACATTGTCTTGACAGTTCGCTTCAATGTTTTATACTGAGTTGAGAAGCGATTAAAACAACACAGCTATATCAGTTATTACAATTTTGTAGTTATTACAATTTTGGAGTTCTTATTTATAGGTAACTATTATAAGTTTAACATTTACAATAAAAAAAAAATGTTTGTCATATAAGGAAGCTATTATAACATGAGCATATCAGTCCTGGTCAACCAGAATTATTAGAGCCTGTTACTGTGGAACTAAGCAACATCTATCCAAGCTGCATCATCCTTTATATAATCATTTATAGGTTATTTGATTAAACAAATATTAGGCGTGGTATGTAAATAGCTGGTTTCTGACCGGGGTGGCTCCCGAGAGAAACGTCAGACCCGCCATCTCCTGGGCCTCAGGGGGACCTTCACCCACTTACACAAATAACTTACAGCTTAAATCAGTGTGTATTGCGCTTCAGATTTTGATGAAAAAATTAGTAAAAGATAGTTTATACTTATCTAAAATAAAGACTAGAAATATTTAAGTATCAGCTTAAGTTGATTTATTTGTTATTATATTTATCTAGCTTTATGTGTCTAAACACGGAATAAGACTTTTCACACATTCAAAAGCATATATTATAACCTTATTAATTGGTTACCCAGTTGTAACCGAGATTGTTAAACATATCAAAATAAACAACTTATTAGCCTTTATTTATTTAAATAGTACATATAGTAAGTCAGTCGGTACAATTGAGATTGCATTGTTTCATTGAGAAAAAAGATTAGAAATACCAATCAAATAACAAAAATCCATGTAAGGCCATGTGTATTGTACACATCAACTATGTACTATTTAATGAGTTTTTATGAGTCATGTACTAAAATCCTTAAAATGGTAATAAATAAATTACCAATTAATTTAATTTAAGTGAAAAATCATACCTCACTGGATGCAAGTCCAAAGCATCTTCGGAATTAAGCCACTCCAAAAATTGTCTAATGAGTTTCTGAATCTCCAATGGTCCTGGAGGAATGTGACCCCCCACATACACCTGTGTCCTTCTAAACTGACCCCCTTCAATAGGGTCCACATGCCCCAACACCCTTTTATGAATCTCCAGAATATCACCCATGGTAATGTCCCTCAACCTGTATAGCAAAGTGGAGTTTATGTATTTCATAGCAGCGTCTAAGCCAAGAATCTCATTGTGTTCATCAATACTCTTCCCTGATACAGCAACTCTAGTCTCCAGTATACTCCTTGTTTGTGACAAAGTCATTGTGTTTCCTTCTATGCCAACTGTGTGGTAGATGTGCTGGAAATAAGCCTCTTTCTTGGCTCTGCGCAAAGCAGCATTACTGTCAGGTATTGACTGTAATGCATCTCTCTTATCATCAATTTTTCTAAGCATCTCTCTGTCGAGGTTCTCAACAATGCTAGCCGTGCGCTGCCTGTTCATCAAAGCACCAGTGTGCTCAGGATAGTTGGTTAATGCTAGGGTGTATAGTTGATCTGCTTTGACAACATCATTTTTAGTGTCCTCTAAGAACTCCCCGTAATGATTTAGTATGTCTGCATGTTTGGGAGACAGTGCAAATGCGTGTTGGAAGAGTTTAAGTGCTTTGTCAGCCTTACCATTTTTTTTCATGTCTAATGCAGCATTGAGTGAAACAACGGCTTCTGCGTCTCGGGCACCGTCTTGTCTCTGGTAGCTCCGCGCCTGGGACTCACCGCTGTCAGACACGGGCTGAATATAGTTGCCATACAACCCAGCAGGCAACGGTGCAAAAGGCTTCGCAAATCTTCCATCGTAACTTAATAACTTATGAAGAGATATAACAACAGCCACTGTACACACAATACTAGATAAAATTAATACTGTTTTACATCTATCTAATATCATTTTAGTGAATTTATGCGTCTTATTGCTACTCGTCATAGTTTCGCCTTCTTTTAGCCTACCTATAATCAACATGGTCACTATAACAGCTGAAACATATGGAATGCGAACGAATTACAGAGTTAGTCAGTCGGTACGATTGAGATTGCATTGTTTAATTGAGAAAAAAAGATTTAGAAATACAAATCAAATAGCAAAAATCCACGTAAGGCCATGTTTGTTTTGACATTGCATGGATTGAAATACAGCTGTCACTTGACGTTTGAAGGTGTGACTTTGACATTAGTGTATCAAACTACGTCTTTGCCTTATTGAATGCGAAGAAGTCACGGACCCGGACGCCTTATAATAAGAAGAAAAAGAAAGCGAAGAAGTAGTATTAGTGTGTTATTTTTATTTTTTTCATTTCAGCAGGTCGTCCACTGCTGGACTTCCCCTCCCTCATAGACTTCAATTGTTGTAGACGGCATGCACCCACAGTGAACCCGCGGCCTTCAGCAAGTTAACCGTCCATCTATTTATTTATTTTTTATTTATTTATTATGGCACCGCCAACAGCACATATAACAAAAAAAAAAATTTGTAGACATTTTTTAATACTTATTTACTATGGAATATGTGCCTATAATAGGCGAGCACAACACTGATATTTAAGTAAGGCACAAACAACAAAATAATAATTATTATAACACCCCTCCTTTTTGGTCGGGGGTTAAAAAGGAAACAAAATTAAACAATTGAAACAGTTAAAAATGAACAGTTAAAAATGAAACAAAATTAAACAATTGAACAGAAATTAAAATAGAAAAATAGGTAAAAACAGAAAATAGATCAAAGTACACAAAATCACCCAGTGCCATCAATTTGATGGTGAACTGGTGAGAAAAAAGTTATAAGCTTATTTCTAAAAACAGGTAAAGAGTCTGCAAACGGATCAAGTTCTGGTAGTTTTTGGGTTACAAAGCTTAACTCGTTACCTGCCCTATACAAGGGAGAATTGAGACCAAGGTTGGTTCTTGAAAAGGGTGTATAAATTATGTTTTTAATGGGTTTCCTAGGATATTTGTATGGTACAGTTATGGAGACTCTATTCATCAAACTACTGTAACCTTTGTTACCATTTAAAATTTTGTAAAGAAAGATAAGATCATTTATTATTCTACGATTTCTGAGAGAAATAATTTGAAAATGGTTTAGACGGTGTGAATATGGTGTACGATGATACAATCCTGGAGTGACGTAAGCTAAGTGACGCGTAAAATTCCTCTGAAGGGCTTCTAGCCTTTGGGAATGGACAGTGTGGTAAGGGTTCCAAATAATACTCGAAAACTCTAAATGACTACGAACGAGAGCATTAAACAAAACAATCTTAGTGCGTGTATGTTTGAATCCTTTAGTATTACGTTTTATGAATCCTATCATTTGAGCAGCTTTCTTAACAATGTGGTTATAATGTTCATTGAAGTTAAGATTACTATCAACAATGACACCAAGGTCTCGTACTTCTTTGACGGATTCTAAATTGTTGCCATGCAAAGTGTAAATAGGAAGAGTATTGTTCTTTTTTTTGGAAAAACGGATATGAACACATTTATTAACACAAAGTTTCATTGAGTTATTAGAGCACCAATTTTCCAAGGCATATAGGTCATTCTGTAGGAGTATGATATCTTCGAATGAATTAATAACTCTATATATCTTTAGGTCGTCAGCAAAAAGTAAGGAGTTGCTTTTTAAAGAATGTGTTAAATCATTTACAAATAAATTAAAAAGTATCGGACCTAAATGCGAACCTGGGGAACGCCGGATTCGGCGAAGTATGTTTGTGATTCGTAGCCATTAACTACAACTATTTGTGAGCGTCTAAGAAGATATGATGAGAACCATTTTAGCAAGGAACCATGGACACCATTAAATTCAAGTTTCTTTAGTAATATTGTATGATCGACTGTATCAAATGCGCTCTTAAAATCGGTATAAATAGCATCTACTTCGAGTTTCTCATCTAGAGCGCTAAGTATATCAGCTATATAGTGTGTCAAATTTGTTTGTACTGAGTACCCACTTCTGAAACCATGTTGAGCATCAGACAAAATTAAATCAAAATTTCTAGTTATATCAGGACATACAAGAGATTCGAAAAGTTTGGAAAAACAGGATAAAATAGATATTGGACGATAATTACTGACATTGTTATCTAGTTGGTGTGGTGGTGGTGTACCTCCTACGCTGCCTTTTCCGATCCGCGGTTTCCATTCGAGAACTTTTTAACCCCAACGCCCATCGCTCACTGCTACTTCAAGGAGGAGAAGAGTTTCTTTAGCATTTAATTATTCTCTTAATTATAATATCTTCGCTCACAGCGATAAGGCCGCTATTTGTATTCCGATATATTGGCTTAAATACTGTTTACTATTGGTATTACTTTTGTGGTGTACAGTACATTAGAGTGGTATCTATCAATCTACCTGCCTCAGTGGCTCGGTTGGCGAAGGCCCGCTTGCGGCGCAGAGGTAGTGGGTTCGATTCCCGCCGAGGCGAGGTGTCAAGTGGTATGTTCTGCAAGCACTTTCTCCTTTGTCTGAGTGTCTAATATGTATAATATAAAATATCTATATAATGTACTTACGTCTAATAAATTAAGTATATCAGATGTCTAGTACCTATACTCGTAGTACAAGCTTAGAGCTTACCATGGGACTAAATGTGGTTGGGTGGATAATGGATTATCCGGAAATATTTACTAACTATATGCCTTTCCTGATTCGGTTATGTTAAGTCTGACGATATCATCAGCGAATCAAAGGTTAGTTATGTATTCGACAGAAAACCACCTACTGATGTTAGCTTTTTACATTCTAAGAGTTTGAAATCGTCTTCCAAAGTAGATGTACAAAGTTTCGGAAATTAATGTGGTTTTATACTATCTATTACTAGGGCCCGCGAGGTAGGTAGCCGATGAGGTGAACGGATCCAATAAAGACAGCAAGGGACGGCCCCTACACGAATACGCCAGTCGAGCAGCTGTCAGGGAGGAATGGAGACGAGCTGTGAAGCGTGTCTCAAGCGGAGACTTCCTATGATGACCACTCTGGCAAGAAAGTACCGTTTAAGAAGAAGGCACTATTAGGTATTGTTGGTGGTTGGATAATGGTTAGGTACATTAAATTAATTGATTGGTACAGTTTATACTTGTAATAAGCGTCTTCAAATAAACAGACAAATTTTTCAGCTTTCATTATTTGCACCTTTAGATTTACTTCCTATAGAGATGTTACGTGGCGTCGAGTAAACGCTGAGTGTTTACAAAATTGTATTTAGATAAACAAAATGCAATATCTGAAACACTCAGCGTTTTGTCATATACCTATATAATAAATCCAAAAATCAAAATCATCATTTAAAGGGGGTAAACAATTAAAAATCAAGCCAGTAATTATTTTCTTTATTTGTATAATCAATCAATTCTTATACTTAACACGCGTAGATTCAAATATGTAGAACCATAAACTCTACCTTCAGTCAAATAAATAAAGCACAGAACTCTCAGATCATAAATAAAATTCAACACTTTGAATTCATTAGTTATATTGTGTAATATTCTTTACATCAATCACCATTAATAAAATTAAAATAACTACCTACCTACTAGAACTAGGTACATTATTAAACTTCTGACTATTATCTGCCTTATAGGCAAAAGCTGCTTGATCCATCATGGGATAAAGGCCCAGAGCTCAAAAGACATGCACGAGCACATCGCACATTCTGCCATCGCGACAGAACGCAAGCTCTATGTTGCTGACTAGAATAAAAAGTCATAACATTCACCCTATCAGACGCATAAAACCTCTTCGGTAGCATCTTGCACCAACAAGAGAGCACAATAGAACGCAATTAAAATCACAAGTAGCTCAAATCATTGGCGCATTCCACTGCGAAAGTTGCATGACCCTTAACTTCCTGCATTGTAAGCATCGTTGCGACTGGAATTAGCGAGAAGTTGGCACTGGCACATTACAAATAGACACTTAAATTAGTTTACTAGGTACTAATGGCAGCTGCAGGAAATTAGAGAGCAGACAACATGAGTTTCATTATCAAGCAGCTTTATGGGGCTGGCGCGCAGTGATCTACAGGTTTAATCAAGGTTAATTATAACTGAATTGATGAAATTCGCAAATTACTGTGCGTTTGCCCTTTTGATGTCGAGATGCAGCCTGGCCGGCTTTACGACCCCTCCAATCCTTAACCTACGTTATTGGCAAGAATCCACCGGCAATAAAACCGACGCTCCATACACTTACTTTTACTTAAATGCTATTAACTTTTAACTTACCTATCTGTCTAGGTACAACCAAACTTCAATTAAAATAGCGGCCCGCGCTAAACACATTCAATTGAATTTTGCTATATTAAAATTAAATAATACTATGCATTTTTAGTAATTGCGCAGACTTCACAGCCCGAGTTTACATAATGCATTACACGAGTAAATAAAAATAAATGGTCAAGTTTCAATTCTCATTGATGCTGACATTATAATTTCTATCTCAAACAATCATAGTTATAGAGAAATTTATTGGTACCAATGAACGCGGACTTCATAAAAGCGCGCGCGATTAGTGACACTGACATTGACAGTTAGATGACAGACCACGAAATCTTGTGGCATTGATCTGCGAGGTTGGGGGGTGCTGGATGCATTCAGCACATGAGATTTTCACTTGCACGGGATCTTTGGGCTCTAGCGGCACATGGAGTCCACGATGATCATCGTGGAGTAGACGGAGCAGCCGAGGGTGATGAGTGTGCCCATGGCGATGGTGGAGTGGTAGGTGCGGAAGGTGCGGAGGACACGCAGGTAGCGCGGGCAGTGCGCCAGCTCGCCGAGGATGAGCTTGCCTACCTGTGGACAAGAGGACATTCATTTGGAGATTATTTAGATTTAAGGACAAATGAATACCTCTTATGTTTAGAGGGAGACCTATGCCCAGCAGTGGACGTTCCATGGTCGAAATAATGATGATGATTCGGACTGAGGAGACTAAATAGTTTTTTGCGAACTTCAGGCAAATACAGTAGTCCAGAATTTGGGAACACATTCGTAACCCGCACTTGGCTAGCGTGGTGAATTAAGGCCTTATCTCTCCCTAGTGTCTCCCCTAGAAGTCCCTGTGTCCAAGTAGTGGGAACATTAATAGTTTGATGATGGAAACACATTCGTGGCCGCTAAACAGTGGTCAGCAACGATTCTTGAACGAATTAAAAGCAATAAAAAACAAACTGTGTCTTGCTGACTAAAGCCATAAAAAAATCATTTCAATAGAATTAGCCAATCAATATAAGAATACACGTAGACGTAAAATTCATACTAATCATGTTATAGATAAGTTGTATTGCGAAAATTGTAAGTACATACACTAGTACGAGTAATAAACAGTAAATAAATAACAATTATGGTCTCGTGGCTCCAGGGTAAACATTACGTAAGTATTTAATTAAGATAAAGTAGGTACCTCAATTAATTCCAGAAACAATAGTATCCCTTATCTATCGCTTAATATGTTTATGCTAATGTTATTATTAAATACGTACCTACCTACCTTCTCGGATCTCTATCATAATGCTAAACCTACAATGGAATATTATTTTCTAATGTTTGAAAGAAAAGAAGTCCAAGAGTATGTACCTACATGGACAAGATGATTGATGAGACTTAGATTAAATTTTTATTAAGATTTCTTGAAAGGAATCTTAAGTAGATGTAAGTTTCGTGGTAGAAACATGGACGAAGAGACATCGTTATACAACAAGCACATAGAAGTCTTTTTTTTTCAAATTATCAAGGGCGGGTAAGTATCTAAAACACCTAAAGCATATCAGTGTGTTTAGAACCACGACCCAACCAGACAATGGACATGGACACCTGCCATTATGACTCATTCTAAACGGAATCACTGAATCTACACATTTGGAAGGTGTGGTATATGGTTACCTATACCAGTGTGATGTAAAAATCGTCTGCTATTACAGATTCCGTTGCTAAGTCGAGTATGATGACTTCATTAGATAGGTAGGTACCTAAAGAGTTCTGTTGTCAAGTCAACTGATATTAGAATGTTGACCGATGTACTGGGTCACTCGATTAGAGTCTTTAATTTGATGAACTTTAAATAGACGTGTGTTTAATTTGCCTACAAGGGCTTGCTCGCGATAAAGATTTCTTAGGTATGGAAAATCGAAGCTTTATTGATTAACAGGAAATAGCATAAAAACCAAGCATAGCCTTTGCTCTTTAATATATATATCTATGCAATTATTCGAGGTTTCAAAGGTCGTTTCACACGAATTATTCTGTTTATCCAATCCAAAGATTACTGCGTACCATAAAGATAAATCGATCAATCAATGTCGAAAATATTGGCTGTACAAAGAGGTTAGATAGGTCGATATCGTTTCGCCAGTTCCGGCGCTATCTAAGATATGAGGGCACGTGTAAAGTGCAATGTTTCTCTTATCCTGAAAATATGAATGCTGTTCAAAGTGCATGCTGTGACTGACAATCCTACTAATATTATAAAGTGTGTGAGGTTGTGTGTGTGTTTGTTGTCTTTCACTCAAAAACTATTTAATGGATTTTGATGAAACTTCACATGAATATAGCTTTTTAGCTATCAGCCGTAGGACATCCACTGATAGGTTACAGGATTTATAGGTAACTATTTCAAAGTCAAATAAATATATATATTTATTATCTGTATCTGTATTACCTAAAGCATGCATATACTATAATCATGATTTTGTTATGGTTTTTTAAATCTGAGCATATACTGATATTTCAATAAGTTATTGCAGCTAATATTTTATTTAAGTTTACTAAAATCAACTTGGTAGGTAGGTCCTTACGTTTCATTTTGTTTTTTTAGGTACCAAGATTTATTTATAAAATGTTATATCTCCTCATTTTAAGCTTAAATAATTTAAAGTTAAATTATTTGAATACAGTGGATAACTATTTTTTACGAGGCAAATATGTACCTTCATAAGGTAGGCAATCTATACTAATTATTAATTGAAATTGCCCGCTGTGTCTGTCTGTCCCTATGTTCGCGATAAATAAAAAAACTACCATACGTTTCATTTTGCGGTTTTCAGCAATAGTTAGGCTGATTCGAGAGGAGAGTTTCCGCCTCCGAGCGAAGCCAGAACGGGTCAGTTAGTTCAGGATTTAAAAAATATATATTTCGTATATTAGTTAAGTATAATATTTATTGGCTGGCTCGCAACTTTATTCGAAAGACCTTAACCCACAGCTGGTCCAATGTGGGTTCTTGGGAGTGCCACGTTCGTTGTTAGGATAACCTGGGTTGGTGAGGTTGGCCAGGGTCTCCAAGCCCCGATATCACCATTGGCTATAAACACCATCAGATCAGGCTAAACACGTTTAGCGCATAGCTAAGATTTAATTTGACAAATTGTCTTTTTTCAATGGTTGAACTTAACGAACTTTTTGAACGATTATGGTTCAACAAAACTCGATTTGTTGCATAAAATGGTGATATTGGGTGTAAGACGGTGTTTCAAACCCCACATCCTTTTTTCAATGGTTGAACTTAACGAACTTTTTTGAACGATAATGGTTAAATAAAACTCGATTTGTTGCATAAAATGGTGATATTGGGTGTAAGACGGTGTTTCAAACCCCACATCGCACTATTTTGAAGTACCCTTACCTCATGTCCACCGCCAGCTGTCTCCTCCATCTGAGTCTTGACATGTTTGGCGCGCAGCATCGGGTGCACCAAGCGCACCCGCACGTACGCCTCTATGCTGAACACGGCTAGCAGGAGCGCCAACTGTAACAAATATTACTCTTTACATTCAAAAACTTATATAAAAACACTATAATAGGTACAAAACTTGGGTTGCAGATCGCATAGTTGGAGAGATACATCTATATAAATAAAAATGAATTGTTGTTCGTTAGTCTGATTAAAACTCGAGAACGGCTGAACGGATTTATCTTATCTTAGTCTTGAAATGTTCATGGAGGTCTAGGGAAGGTTTAAAAGGCGAGCAAAATCGAATAATTGCCGGGAACTTTTTTTACCCGTGCGACGCCGGGGCGGGCCGGCTAGTATAACATAAATACAAGTAAACTGAGTACCGCTAAAAGTATTTTTATCCAGGAGACCTTTAGATTATATTTAAATCGAACCTCCTAGGGGAAATCTACAAAAGTCAGTTCAGTTTCTTGTAAATTGGACTCTGCGCTTAAAGCGACAATTTGCCAGTGTCAACTTAAATAAAATCTTAATGTGAAAAAGATGTTACTCAGTTCAACGCCATTTTGCGTCTCGAGAACATTACTGTGCGTGTTTATAGAAATAAAGAGTAAAATAAAATAATAAAAATCAAAATTTTGTTGTTCTATGTTAAAAAAAAACAAATAAAGTCTACACCAGCTCTTACTTGTTTGCTATCAAAAATGCTGACGAATGACAGTCCTTTTAAATTTTGATAGACATTATTAATTAGGTACCATCGAGCCCTCTCGGAAAGTCAGTTCAGTTCAGTTCATTTATTAATAACATTCAGTTACATGTCAGAAGTAGGTATACAAGGTAAGGTGCTATAATAATTATTAATAGAAGTCAAACTGTTTTTATAAGTACAACCATCTTTTTAAAGCCTCAAGCATAAAATGAAAATACGAGTTGATTAACCGCGCATAAACGAATTTGACAGCATACGTCAAACCATTTTTTAACCCCCGACCAAAAAAGAGGGGTGTTATAAGTTTGACGTGTCTGTCTGTCTGTCTGTCTGTCTGTGTGTCTGTCTGTCTGTGTCACCATAGCTTCCGAATGGATGGAGCGATTTCAATTTAGTTTTTTTTGTATGAAAGGTGAGTCTTGCGCGAGTGTTCTTAGACATGTTTCATGAAAATCGGTTGGGCCGTTTAAAAGTTATGGGGGTGAGAGTGGGGAAGCAAAACCGAAAATCTGCAAATATACTAGTGTGGGGTATCAAATGAAAACGCATCACGTCCACATTACATAATATTATGTTGTTTTATATTTAAGGAAATTAAGGCATTGGAATAGGGGGTTTTTCTTATATTTTAAATTTAGATTTATTATATGATTGTGTCAGACCGGTTGTCCACACGCGATATCGCGCTGAAACATCGGAGCTCAACTACTGGCTGGTTCTAATCTATAGAACGGGCGCTTAGCGATGCGAATATCCGACTTCCTTCTCAGCAAAGGACATTTACGTTTCTTTATCCAAACATTATCCATTTGCCGAACGAATGATGACCTTTCAAAGAAACCTTGCTTTTACCCGACACAATGGCGATATTTTGATTAATGATCAATTTATTTTATCCATTGCCTTCGTCGGATATTTTGCAATGATAATTTGAAAAGATGATTAGCACAATAAAAATCGAGGTACTAGTTTTTTTAGGACAAGTATACAATAAATATATGTGGCATAATTACTTTCCTTAGTCACTCAAGTAAAATTACGATTACTCGACTCATATTATTGTATGTTATTTATTATATGTTATTACAACATTCAACGAAAAGCTGACGATTTAAATGTTAATTTTATTCATTTATTTGTTGCTTTATGTAGTTACAATAAAGGTGTTAACATAATAGATTTCCTGACATTCCCATTTTCTTTCAGCATCATCATTACCTACACTCATATAATTGGTTTACTTCTATTTTCCGGTATTTAAGATTAATTGAGGGCTTTATTCAGTCGAACAAACGAAATATTGTAATATCGGCGTATGAATATAAAAAGGAATGTATAAAATTACTGATATGTGCAGAATAAGGATTTAGGAAGGATTATGCGTAGCAGAGGGACACTCAATAAAATCAATAATATTTAATTAGGCTTTTGCGGTTATAAATTACTTAACCCACAAGGAGTTATTAAAGCCTCTTTACTCTTTATAATTACAGGCCGGTAATGCATGAACATTTAATTTTTCTTAGCCCGAGGCTAATTGTAAATGAGCTGTCAAAACGGTTCAATAAATAAACACGGTACCCACTGGCGCCGCTTGTTACGACCATAATTACCCTTATATAGCCAAATGGCCGTGAGCTTTTAAACACAGACGCTTATGTAAAAAAATTATATATAAAAACTTGAATTACCTACGCATCTAAAGTCCATTCAACTGTGCATATCATTACGCTGTAAAGAGCTTTACTACTAAAATCTTTTGATAAGGTGCAAGCATATCATCTAGAAGGTGGATTAGATTAATAGATTTAAATAAATAAATAAAAATAAAATAAATTATTAATTTTAAAACGATGATCCTCGAGTCTAAGTAATAAAGAGTCTAGTTTTGCTTGACTCACAGGACTCCCAAAAGTCAAGTAGCATAAACAATCAAATAAGTGATGTTAATGTAAAAATTACCTGTATCCAAGAGGTGTTCTCGAACTTGGTGAGGTACTGCGCGCGGAAGTAGGCGAGCGCGGCGGGAAGACTGACGGCTGCTTCGAACACGTAGTAAACGGGGAACAGCACCGTCTGGACGCGGCCGAACTCATGCCGCGGCAGGGAGAAGAACAGGACTACTCCTGGACACAAGGAAAATCGTTAGATTGCAACAGGATTACAAAGGAACAGAGCATGGTTAGATTATCTTTTGAGATCTATCTCCTAGCAGCTTAGGCGAACTTGAATGTGGATTAAAAAACTAATTAAGATAAATTCAGAGGTATTGATGATCATGACAGACATTGGACGCATGCATTGACGTTACAACTTTTTAAACCATTAAATAGAAATAGTTTGAACTTTTCACTTATAACTTTATGTCAATTAAGTACCTACTTCATTTAGCAGGTACGAGTAAAAAGTGTACCAAGTTACCAAAATTCCGTATTTGTAATACCTGCAGAGGAAATAGCTGTTGCTTTGAATATGGAAATTGACATTCCGACTCCTGGAAATACCCACCTCATTTTGTGGCAACCTGTATTAAGATAAGCTCTACTCTCTCAAAGTTAAAAAGTTTATTTTACAAGACTTTACATGCAAAGCTTAAGCTCCTTTTAAGAACGTGAACAGTTAAAAACATAAAGAATCGTATTCATGAGCCGTTACTGCAAAAGGCTAACCAATTTGTGAATAAACTTTCGACGATGCCAATTCTTATAATTAAAATGTTGCAAAAGGGCTTCCTCGAAGTATTCTTGAACTTGCATGTTGGTAATTTGTTTCACGGACTTGTTTAATTCTTCATCATCATTTAAAAACGAACATTTATCAGCCGAGTTGCTTTGCAAAGAATTCAATGTGACGTAAGATGTAAATGCATATTCAACATGTTATAACATTGCCACCCAGGGTTGCACTGCGAAGCTAATTTTCAAAAACCTGTCTACTTAAATGAATTTAACCATATCAAACCGGCCCGCCCCGGTCGGTGGTGTCAAATTAACATTATGATTTATATTTGTCTCAAAAAACTTGCATACAAAGAAAATTTTAAATCTTAGTTAATATTCATCAACTCAACATAAATCTGAAGCCTTTCTTTTACTATTTCAATAATGATGAGGATATCAAACGAAGCTCAGTAGTCAAAAAGTTGCATACAAAGAACACTTAAGATTTTAGTTACTTTCAACAACTGACTATGGATGAATCTTAAGCTATACTTTGACTTTTCTGTAGTTTTTTAATGATGAGGATATCAACAAACGAAACTCAACGAGAATTCGGTTTGCAATGACGCAAGAACCCGAAATGCAGTTATCGCCTTATCTCCCGAACCCGACCAGTTTGGGCAGAAAAAACGCCACAGGATGCGTTATGGTAATTTGTGATAATGGATGATAATTTCTAAAGATCTTCAAATAACTATATACTTATGATTCACGTGTACAATTTGTTTTTATAATGTTTTTACAAGAGAACTGATGATTACGGGTTGGGTCAATTATGCTTCGGGAGCTAAAAGTGAATTTAAATTTACCAAGAAAAACCGGTGAGTTGAAACTAAAATGTTTGTATTGTATTCCATATTCCATATATCATTGATTTCCTATTGCTTTTAATATCATTCTATATTTATTTCATTCACAATGTAAATGAGGGGAAACTCATAATTATGTCATATCATACACATGGTGTTATGTTGTTAGACGCTAGACTAGTAAGTACGCTGGACTAGAAGAGTCTAGCATAGACAAATATGGCTAACCATATCAATCTTATAATGTAGTATCATGTTTGTATAAAGTTGCTATTTACACTAAAACATCCTTAGTTATTTGTGATAAAATTAAATAGTTATTACTTATGCGTTGAGAGAACTCTGTCCTTTTTATATAATTGTGTTTGAATGGATTCCAGAATGTTATGCCAGGGACTGAATAGTTAACATAATACCCTCTTTATCTTCCATTAGGTTTTATCATACCAATAAAAGGTTCTAATAAAAATACCACAATTAATGTTACCAGCATAACAAATACTGATTTAAGTGAAATATCATTAAAATTCTTAAAATTTTACATAACTTGGTTCTGAGATAACTTCCATGATGCTAATGCATTATGTTAGTAATAATTTCTTAAGTTAACGGCAGTATAAAATCTTAAAAGTGTGTGTTTACTTAAAATATATTATTTTGTGCTCATCCCTATCTCAGAGAGTCAGACAGTGCTAAGAGTATCGACGTCTTACCTGAGATGAGTGTCATCCAGACTTGCGTGCCGAGATGGGTGGCGACGGCGCCGACGTAGAGGGCTGTCCACGCCTTCGCCGCCGTGTCGGAGCCGGGCCGGGTCAGGCAGGCCAGCAGCACCACGAGGGCCAGCGCTACGTGCACCGGCTGGGGGGTCCGAGTTGCGATCCTGTCGACAAAGGGTCAACATATATTGCACACTTCATTCATTACAACAAAACCTAACACCCATAGTACAAGCTCTGCTTAGTTTGGGATTAGGTGATGCTGTGTGATTAGTCCCGAAATATTTATTTATTTATTCAAGAGCTAGGAGCTTGGACTATTTTATGACTTGGACTATTAGGAATATCTTTTTCATTCAATAATTTTGTCATTGCGTGCAGGCTTCGGCGATTGAACACCGTTATAGAAGAAAAGAAATAACCAGACGGTGTAGTCTCAATTCTTCGGTGACAAAACTCTCTTAATACCGGTAAAGACGAAAGACAGAAAATGACACAGAAAGGTGGTCCCGACCCTAAGTAATGAAGAACATGTAGCAAGGAGAAGGTTCGAATATGAGACGAAGGATAATGTTCATTTTAGGAATGTAGAATGTAGAGGGTTGTGTAAGGTTCAGAAAATGTTTCAGGAATAACTAATGTTTTTTAGGAATGTAGAGGGATAGGTATGTGTGGTTGAAATCAAGCCTAGACTAGATATCACATACCGTGGAGCTATTATATAATAAACTAGTGATTGAGTACTGATTGCGATAAAAGGAAGTATAGTAAGGTATGACTCACTGGACATGCACTTGACTATTTGCGGCACTTTACCCATCTATACGATGGTGTGAAGCGAAATCTATTTCACATATTTTATGATAAGATCAATGGCTATGTAATACGTAGATCAATACAAGAATACAATCAATAACTTGAAAAGTCTATTTATTTGTCATGACTCAATTTATTTATCGCCAATTTGATAAATATTTTCGTTCCACCACTTGTTAAAATGCGTACAAATCATAAATCATTTTATTGATACTATTTAGAGGTATTGTGTTTTTATTGCAGATAATTGTTTTTTCAACAATTAGGAATAGATCTTTTGATGTGGTTATTTATTTGTGGGTAATCCTCGGTCAATATTTTGTGAAGATACAGTGGGTGCATTTGGCCAAAGCTGTTGGCTTCACGCCATTGAAGTCGCATGACATGCTATTTTTGGGAGATGAATAGACTATTTTTTACCGCCTATAAACCTACCTAAAGGTTATAATTAGGTAGTTGAGATGGGTTTATTGGCTTACTTTGCTCTGTACTGATTAATTCTTCTTTGACACTAATTTCAATGACAATCTATTAAAAAGGCAAGAAACTGAAGGATACTTGGGAAATTTCTAAAAACTTATTAAAGTATGTACCTACCTCAATACTGATATCTAAAAGTGGGGATCTCATGTTTCTATTAATTGCAGTATTTGTCAAACGTCTCAAATAAATGTTTTTAGTACTGCCATGGCCAACGTGGCCACGTAGCTACTATGGCCTCAATTACGATAAGATGATGGAACTTATAACGCCCAAGATTAACGGTGCTTATAAACCAAAGTAATGACTTAGTTAAGCTACTACCCAATTATAACGCCTGTTAGATTTATTTATTTGTTTGCCATTAGAGACGAATTTCCTTAGCTTGCTCAACACAGGTATGCTATCAAATTTCTCCAGATTAACTTGGTAGATTAAACTTGTGATCTCAAAATTGTTGAACCCATTTGACGAGATATCCGTTTTAAAACTACAATTTCAGTTATTTTTTGGAGACATCAGTTCTAACTGATGCTCTCCTTCAACATTTCCAAATAGTAGCATACATTTGGAAATGTACATAAGCCAGTAGCTAGACTGCTAAGTACAGGAAGCTATGATCTGTAAAAGCTGTACTCAGCTGAAAGTCTAAGTACCTACGTGTACCTATTAGACATTGGTTGAGTACCTAAATTCAACCTTGCAAAACGGTCTCAATAGGTTGGTAAGTATAGTAAGCGGACGAATCTCTGTTTGCTTAAACAGATTTGTTTCAGTTTCTCGCCTTTAAAAACATGATTTCTAACTTTTAGTGGCATTATCAGTTATTGCGAATATTGTTTGGATGTTTGTTATCGGTTTCTCGGAGTTTTACGTGCTTCGGCTCACGTCAGCCCACTTTCTATGAGAACAATGTTGAGAAATTCTAAGGATTCGTGTTTGAGTTTTTAATACAAAACATGTTTTTGACGCTACGCATATAGTCGGAGATTTAAGATGAGATGGTGAATGCTAGGTGCTTCCAACCGAAATATTTGAAGAATCTTTGAGAAAGGCCTATGTCCAAAGGATGATGATGAAGTGTAAATAATATTTTAGTTTCTGAGGTGTTATGCTTCATTTAGCGAGCGACGTACCTCTATTCCTGTTGTAATAATAAATACCTCATAATGTAATAAACGTGTTACTAACTCAATGATATTGTAAAAGGAATTAGGTTTGTAATTACGTATAGTTTAAATGACCTGGAAAACGCTTGTCTTATTTTCGTTTTCAGTGGAGTGGGTGAACTCAAAGTTACATCCGTATTGTTTCCTAAATATTTTTAGAACTTTGGTGTTTGAATATAACTGTAGGGTTTAAATGATAAATTGAAGTTTAAATATTCTTCCTATTAGGAACGGTCAGATAAATTTTAAAATAACAAAAAGTAAAGACTCTATCAGCGATGTCGCAGACTCACCTTTGTACATTTTGGGATTTTGGGCTATTTGTTTTATTTTCTATATCTTAAATTATCGATAAGTACCTTATCTCAAAAGACGAACATCAACATGTTTTTATTTGAACCCATTTTAAACTCTGAAAAATTGTGAGGTATCTCTAATATCCTTATTTTTGTGTAGATAAGATTGATAAGTCATTCGCGGCTATAGAAGAAAATTATAATGTTATTATTACGTAACGTGTTTACAATTTTTAAATAAATAAGGAAATAAGTAAAAAATATATGTTTTGGTCTCATATTGTATAGGCCTATTTTCCTATAAAAACATATTTTGTGAGACAAAAATATTATATATCTTGCGTGTATTTGGTGCAAATGCTTACTAACAGACAAAAAATATCTTTTTATCATGAATTACCAACTTTGCTATAGTTACAACAATTCAAAATAACATATAAAATTTCATCAAAATTATTTAATTTTACAATTTTCTGTTTGGAAAACTTAGTAATTATCAAATAAGTATAAAAATAGAGGAGCATGTAAAATAAAATGTAGGTTATTTCGTATTCGTCTCCGAAAATATATATACCTATACATTTCCAACCAATTCATGAAATCGCTTAAGGCTATAATTTCAGCCAAATTAAATAATTCAACTTGAATAATTAACATGTGTTCTACTCTATACGAGTACATATAACAAATATAATTATGCAGCTTACTGTACATTAATAGGAGTCTGAGAATATGGTAGGAGAACGAGGACATATTTAGTAGGAGTACGAGGATATGGTAGGAGAACGAGGACATTGTAGTCCTCGTTCTCCTACCAGTAGGAGCGCCCAGTAGGAGTAGACGGAAAGAGTGAAATAAAACATAATAAGGATTTAAAGTCAAAAGAACCCGGAACGTTTTATAATGAATAATTTTACCTAGAAAGTTGTACAAAAACTTGCATTATAAATATAAGAAATGAAATGCATTATTTGTCCTACACACGACAAGGTACATGACTTTTAATCATAAAGGTTTTACGGGTTCAATATCTAAATAAGTTAGTACTTTTTTACCAACGAATTAAAAATGGAAGACCGTTTCCATTTTTTATATCGTATTATAATATATTTATACTGTGTTGTAAAAGTAAGGCCACAACCAGGCTGTCCACTCCTTGGATAAAATTTTAACCTGTGTCGAAAGCATTTCTAGACTAAAGCCTTATAGGGTGTATATTCAAGAATTTCGGCGAGGCTTAACACCGGGGATGTAACTCAGTGGTAGAGTGTCTGCTTCGCATGCTGAAAGTCCTGGGTTCAAATCCCAGCATCTCCATACTTTTTGCTCAACAATAATTAAAATAAATATGTCAAAACATCCAAAGAATTTGTCATAGCAGGCAATAATGTTTTTGTTGCATAATTTAGTTTAAATATTATATATATATGTGTATACTAGCTGACCCCAGCAAACGTTGTTTTGCAAAATGTAAAATAGACGTTGGCCGATGCTCAGACCTACTCAATATGCTCACAAAATTTCATGAGAATCGGTCAGCCGTTTCGGAGGAGTACGGGAACGAATATTGTGACACGAGAATTTTATAAATTAGATATATGTAATATATAAACATAGGCAAGCCCATACGAAATACGGTATAGTCTTGCCTATGTGGAGGTATCTATAGATGGATTGCTTGTACAGTAAGCATCGCTAAATGGTAACCTTGCATTGGTGGTTTGTATGCAAAAGGGTATACCAGTTAGCGACGTAGGTACAAAAGATACAAAATAATTTATTGCCATTGTTTGGTTTAACTAATCTTAGAATCATATATTGTTACAGCGTTCCAGTTCAATTTGTATTACCTTGAACCAAATAGTGACCAAGTGAAGTTGTAGACATTTCCTCTATTTATTTCCTAATTGATTTGCCCCGAATGATAACGAGAGTGGCTCTCACTTACACGCGTCCTTAACTTGTTTGATGTGATGACCGACGATGAAGTCTGTGACTTACATGAAACAATGTAATGATCGGTACTGAATAAGTACCTATAGTTACAAATTCATATTTTCAGCTGGATTTTTATTGGATGTCGATAATGGACGGCTTGACCAAGACCTTAGATAAATAAATAAAATAAATATCGCCGGACAATCCACACAACAACATCTAGCCCCGTGGTAAGCTATAAGCTTGTGTTACGGGTACTAGACATCTGACATACTTCATTATAATAGACATACATAGATAGATATTTTTATAATACATATTAAATACCCAAACCAAGGAGAAAATGCTTGCAGAACATATAAATACTTGACCCCTCGGCGGGAATCGAACGCGCTACCTCTTGCACCGCAAGCGGGCCTCCGCCCACCGCGCCACTGAAGCAGTCAACAGATCTTATATGTTCAAACGAATTTATGAATCTTAATTTGTATGTCTAGAACTTCTCCGATTTTCATGCAATTTAGGATCCAGGGGGTTTAGGGAATAATGAATAAAATTGTCTAAGTTTCATTTAAAAAAAACACGATTGCTTAATAAAATACTCAGTAAACTTGAAGACACAAGAAAGTACATTTACTTTCTATGAATGCGCACAACTGACCTTATAGACGTAATTCGCAAATAATAAATATTAACTAGTGAAAATAAACGGGGTCGTGCAATAAAACAAATAATTTATCGTATCGTTGATGGACTGTTCTGTCGCTATGCGTAATAGAGGTCAGCCACCAGCTCCGTAACCTTGTGACGTGGCGTGACGTCAGCTCCACATACGAGTGTACAGTAGGGCATGCAATTATCGAAACTTTTCGATAATCGATAATTCGATATTTATCGCTCTATTTATCGATAAATATCGATAATTATCGGTTTTGGTAAAGGAAAAATATCTTTACGTTTCGGCTGCTCTATTTATCCAATCTGTATTTAATTTTTGTATTACCTACTATTAATCTATCTATATCGTTATATACTACTCAAAACAAAATAAGGTCCACCACGAATTTTCCCATTTTTTATCTTTTGTTTCGGATTTTTTGCTTTGATTGTTTTAAATTTAAAAAAACAATGTTTTTTAAATTAAATGAAATAAATTTTAATCCAATTAGACATAAGATAATTAACATTTCAATGTTTTTGGATTTTATCACTTTTTATGGCTGTTTACACCTGACAAGAATTATCATTAAATTGTAGACTAGCACAGCTAAGTTGTTTATTTATTTTTTAATATCGGGTATGTCCTCCCCTCTTCAAAACATATTCTTGAAGCCTCGATGGCATGCTCTAAATAAGATGGCGGATGTTTTCAAGTGATATCTCCTCCCAGCACCTTTTCAGCAATTGAATCAACTCTTGCTGGTTGTGGACATCCTCTTCAGCTGTACGGACTCGGCGTTTTAATTGGTCCCAAAGGTGTTCAATTGGATTCAGGTCAGGGCTGTTCGCAGGCCATGCCATAAGTTGAATATTGGCTTCCTCCAGGACAGAGATAGGCGCCCGGGCTGTGTGCGGTCGTGCATGATCCTGCATCAGGATGAAACCGTCCACCGCTCGTTGTGAAAATGGGATCACATATGTCCTGACAACCCGTTTGATGTAACTCTGAGACGTCACAGTGCCCTCATTCAGAAAAACAAGGTCAGTTTTACTTTGCAAGCTGATCCCGCCCCAGACCATGACATTGGGACCACCATATCTGTCACGTTCGTGAATGCAAGGATCGGTAAATCTTTCTCCGCTTCTTCTCCGCATACGTCGATCGTCACTAAAATACTTCACCTTACACTCATCCGTAAAAAGCACCTTACGCCATTCCTCCATACCCCATTCAAGATGTTGACTTGCAAACCGTAATCGATTTGCACGATGAGCCCAGTCTAGTCAGTTTAGTGTGGGTTACAGGCCTTTGTGAATGTTGCTGGTCTTCGTGCAAACGATTCCTAATGGTGTGGTCGCTGACAAGGGTACCAGTAGTCCGGCGTAATCGGTTTTGTAATGCCCGCGCTGTCACGTTACGATCACGTCGTGCAGTAAGTCCACCACGTACCACAATCATCATATCGTCGTTGAGAGTCGACCACGTACCGGTCTTTCTGAGCGGTGGTAGCTCGAATTCTTCCAGAGCCACGACGCCGGGATACACTCCCGGTCACCTGATACCGGTTCCAAAGGTTTTATATAGCCCTTCGAGAACATATTTTCGTCGTGAGGTTCAGCAAAAAATAGTCTCGAAACAAAATTACTCGGGTGGCCCTTATTTTGTTTTGAGTAGTACTAGTTTAGTATAAATCCTTCCATCATCGAACTTTGCCTGAATCACACACAACGAAAATTCAAATTCAAACCATTCAACCAAAGCCATAAACACAGGTAAGCTTGCTTGCGCGGCATTTGCGCGGGTAATTTTAAACACTCGCGATTGAGGCGCCGTGATTGGAATGGTTTTGATGATTATTTAAGAAATTATTTTTTATCGATATTTTATCGTTTTTTTTCGATAATTATCGCCGACATAAATGAGCCGATTACCGATAATTTATCGATTATCGATTATCGGTTTGCATGCCCTAGTGTACAGTGCTGTCCACACGAGACGGCGAGTTTAGTCGGCAGCGACACTGGTCAAAATCTGTACTGTGTGGTATCAAAGTCTGGACGTCTCTATACAAGGTTTTTCAAAATTGTTTTTCAAAGCGGAAATGGTGTGAATGCACGCACCAGGCGAACTATTTTGTTCTACGACAATTGGATTTGGATTTTTCCGAAATATGCCTCTTGTTTTTTAAGACTAATCTAATCTCTAGGTCATGTTTAGCCTCATATCAATTGATGTATAAAAATACGTAACAGAAAAGTCTATTCAATTTAATTTCTTATAGCTTCTGGTCGAGACACACGGCGACACTTTACATTAGACACTCAATGTATATAAACATCGAATGTCTGTGTGTCCACTGCCGCGACACTTAGTTGCAGTTGTTGAGGCAATGCAATCTACACTAGTGTCGACATTAGTGATGAGTGTCAGTGTCGTCGTGTGTCTAGCTAGAGCATTAGAATAATTGGCGCTTGAAGCGGCAGTTTGCCAGTGTCTAGTTAAATAAAATTATAAAATGAAAAAGATGTTACTGAAAAAGTCTAAGTAGAATAAAAAGTTTGCAAAACTCATTCAAGTTCACAAAAGAAGTAAAGAAAGTGTGAAAGAACGAAATGTTTAAAATAATATTTCGGTTTTTTTTTCGAAAGGACTTTTAATGCTGTTGACCGCAGATGGCCATGACAGCGTTACGGGACTGTAATAATGTTTCTAGATAAATGTAGATGTATATTTATATACAAAAGTCACTGCTACTACTACTCGCCAACGAGTCACTACTGACCAAAGTTGGTGCGTGTGTACCAGACTTAACATAGCAATAGCATCGTTTGAACAGCTGTGAGGTGTCACGAGGGAAGTCTAACCTCGGTAAATTAATTTTTACTGCGAGAATCGGTCGTGAAAATTCAACGGAAGTGTGGTTAGAAATTTACATATGTTTATTTGGTTTGAAAGAACTTGGATTAGAATATCTAGCATAGATATAAATATTTAGCAAATAAACATAGTAAGTTCTGGCATACATTTGTATATTTTGTAAATGATATAAATCTTCTTTTATTTAGGTTTCGCGCAAAGACCTCTGCCTAATTCTGATATCATAAACATACGCCTTTACTAATCTAAACACTTTATTAAACTTTAAAAAGTGAAAAACCTGACATGACCTTAATTATATACCTTAATCATTGGTCAGAAGAATACCTTCAGAAAATGTACACTCATAATATACGTCAACATGGAATCTGGGATTCTTATGGCATCAGTAACAGGTCTGCGAGACCTATACACAAGAGTGGGGTTATGCAGACTGTGAATGGTGCAAATTATCGATAAAGTAATTATATAATATTCTCTACTCTTTGTGAGTAATATATATTATTAACTATATAGTTGTAACATCTTCAATATAGCCGTAACGGCGCCGGCGTTGTAATCTACTTGGCTTTAATTCCAGGCTTAGTAACGGTGTTATCTTTAGGTAGGGATTCAATCTTTTGTTTTCTTATCATAAAACGTAACGAAAATGCTCTTATCTAAAAAAACCTGCCGTTACTATCAAGTAATATCGCTGTCTTTTAAATAGGTAGGTATTTTTGATTCATTGATTCACAGATTCTTTTTGGTTAGTCGACTCCATGATGATTTGTATAATTATTTTAAATAAACGAAGTATTTTATGTGTGACACATACGATTTCGACTGATAATATCAGTCGTATGTCGTAAATTGACCGTAACCAATAATCAGTAAACGCCTCTGAATAAAGAACCGCACGTTCACATACCATACAATGAAGGCCAGTTTTTATCAATGCAGCGATCTCTCATAAGAGTCATACATAAGTTATGGCATGAGTTGGACTTTCATTTCAGAACTGTGGTTTTACAAAACTGACGATTGAAGATAACTCAAGAACTAGAGATAAAATGATCCTTATTAAATTTGAATGGTACTATTTTAGAATCCCAGCTTATAAATTGCTAAATTTATAAAAAATAATGTCAAAATAAGTCTACCTCTAATTTAACATACACGTGTTAGCAGCTGATAACACTTAAATAAATAAACATTACGCTAGCTATAACGAGTATCAAAACATGCGCAAATGTGACGTTCCCTCGTTATACAACAACAAAAGAGTTTTTAATTGTCAATTTGCTGTCGTTCATTTGTTAATTGATGTCTTATATGCTTAACTGTTGGGTTTCAACATAATATTTTAAAGCTAGTATTTCTCCATCTTAACTATTATCTATTTAAATAAAAATGAATTGTTGTTCGTTAGTCTGATTAAAACTCGAGAACGGCTGAACGGATTTATCTTATCATAGTCTTGAAATGTTCGTAGAGGTCTAGGGAAGGTTTAAAAGGCGAGAAAAAATCAAATAATTGCCGAGAAAAAAAATTGAATAAAAACACTTGCGAAGTCGGGGCAGGCCACTAGTATTAAAATAAATGATGTCTCCATTTTTATCTTTTAGCAAAAACTGGAATTTTGTAAATTGAATTTTGTTTTATGCTATGCTATGCTAAAGAGCAAGACAATCTCGAAACCGGTGTCTAATACAAGTACAATATATATATATATATATATATATATATATTTAAATTTGTTACTTTCATAAAACTTAATTATATTTAGTACCTACATGTAAGTTAGTTATAAGATGAATTGTAACATTTATAAGATTGTTAATAAAGGCTTTTATTATTATTATTTTGTTCTGAGATTTTTATCTGCTCGACAATTTGCTTGTCGGAAAATTATGATAGCACACGGGCCTAAGCCAAGTGTGTATCGTTTTGGGTTTGGATATTTGGAATAATTAAGCTATTAGTATTTTGAGTGGATTCGGTTTGTAAGAATTTACGGACTATGCGGCAGGTGTTTAAAATAACTGATTTTTGTAATAGCGTGAATGTGTGTTTAGGTAAATCTAAGGATGTTAATGATGTAAATAATTGTTTGGGAATGACACCTGTGGACGAGAGTACTATAGGGATAACTGAAACTTTCTCCAGTTTCCACATACGAGTAATCTCGTTTTTAAGTTCAATATACTTGGAGAGTTTTTCCGCTATAGTACTTTGGAGATTGTGAGTGTTTGGTATTGCTATATCAATTAAAAGTGCTGATTTATTGCTTCTGTCTATAAGTGTTATATCTGGTCTATTGTAATGGATAGTTTTATCTGTCAATATAGCTCTATCATAATAAAGTTTACAATGTTGATTTTCCAGTACAGTATCGGGATTATATTTATAATATGGGATGGGTTTTGAAGACTGTTCAATTAGATGATATTTGGAAGCTAGCCTCTGGTGTATAATGTTTGCTACCTGGTCATGTCTGTATTTGTAGTCTGTTTGTGCGATAGATTTACATGCCCCAGTAAGATGTTGTATTGTTTCCGGGAAGCTATTGCAACGTCTACATTTATCAGAAGTCATGCCCTGTACTTTCATTATGTATTTTTGATAGTTCCTGGTCTCTATGACCTGATCCTGTATGGCTACCATGAATCCCTCCGTCTCCGGGAAGAGTTCACCTCGCCTGAGCCATTCGTTCGACGCTGCAGTGTCGACGTTTGGCTGGCTCAGGTCAGTGTGATGTCTTCCATGTAAAGACTTTTGGGTCCATTCAGCTACTAATATCTGTCTATCAATTTGGTACTCGTTTTTCTGCTTGTTTTGGTCATGCAAGTTAAGTGGTGTTAATTTATTATCTAATTTGGTTATTGATTTGTGTAAACATGAAAATTCAGCTTTATGATAGAAGTATGATCGGAGTGTGCTTATTAGTTTATTATGTAAATTTTGGATATTAATGATGCCCCGTCCTCCCTCTGTGCGTGGTAAAATTTGTCTTTGCACACAAGCTCGCGGATGGTGTTTTCTTTGTTTTGTCATTGAAACATTAATAATGCGTTGCATGTTTATCAATTCCCCTTTAGTCCATTTTATTACCCCAAACGAGTATGTCAGAATGGGTATCGCGTAAGAATTTATAGCCTTGACGATATTTTTAGAGTTAAGCTGTGACTTTAATATGGAGTTAAGTCTATTTTTAAATTTATTTGTAAGGTTAGTTTTAGTCTCTTTGTACATAATTTGCTTAGATTGTTGATAGCCTAAGTACTTGTAAGATTCGTTTTCGCTTAAGGCGTCTATTGTATCACCTGTTTGTAGATGGAATGAGTGATGAAAGCATTGCCCTGATTTAATGGAGTTGATTTTGCATTTATCAATGCCGAATTCCATAGCAATATCGTTGGAAAATTGTTCAGTTACTTGGAGTAGCTTTTCTAAATCGTTTTGAGTGGAAGCATACAACTTAATGTCGTCCATATACATAAGATGGCTAAGTTTATATTGGTCTGTCAGTGCGTCAGTCGTATTACCAAGATCGTAACCTATATTCATTGAGTTTAGGGTGTTAGAAAGCGGATTTAGAGCTAAGCAAAACCAAAGCGGACTTAATGCATCTCCTTGAAATATTCCACGATTTATATTGATGTTGGTGGTTCGAAGAGTTCCGCTAGGTGTGTGTGCCTGTAGTTGAGTCGTCCACTGAGACATAGCTCTACTTAAGAATGTGGTTATTTCAGGATGAATTTTATATATTTCTAATATTTTAATGAGCCATGCGTGTGGTACAGAGTCAAAGGCCTTCTTATAATCAATATATACACTATAAAGGTCATGTTTCATCTTCTGAGTGCGTTGTAAGACCACTGAGTCTATTATAAGTTGTTCTTTACAACCCTGACTATATTTTCTGCAACCCTTTTGTTGTTCGGCAAGGATTGAATTATTATCTATGTGTTGGTAAATTAAGTGAGATAGGCATGCAGTTAATATCTTATAAACAGTTTGGAGGCAGGTGATGGGTCGGTATTTGGCTGGGTTATTCGAGTCGTTACAGTCCTTGGGGATCATGTAGGTAGTCCCAGCGGTAAAATAATTAGGTAAACAGTCGGGGTTTTTAATGAAATAGTTAATATGGTTGAAAAGAAATGGGTGGATAAACGACAATTTTTTGTACCAGAAGGTATGGATGTGGTCTGAACCTGGAGTTTTCCAATTATGAGCTGCTCGAAGGACAGTTTGAAATACATCGATAGGAATGAATTCATATTTCATAACAGAGAGTTCAGAGTATCGTTGGCACTCCTCTTGGATCCAGTTTGATTTTTCCCTAACCTCTGCTGT
Organism: Gymnoscelis rufifasciata; assembly: GCA_929108375.1. Classification (NCBI taxonomy): domain Eukaryota; kingdom Metazoa; phylum Arthropoda; class Insecta; order Lepidoptera; family Geometridae; genus Gymnoscelis; species Gymnoscelis rufifasciata. Next base: position 16,377,918 of record OV815303.1, read on the forward strand.
GTTCTCCCAAATACATGCCCAAAATTGCCTCATTTCGGTAGGATCTAATGTACTCTGATTAGGAGAAGTGTTATTTGAGTTGTTCGTGTTTTTAGAAAGGCTTTGATAGAATTTTCTCTCATTACTACTGAACTGTGAATTTTGAGTTTTACGGTGTGTACATGCTTTATAGCGCCTGAGACGGCTGCTAAAAACTGTTAATTTTTGTTTAAGGGTGTCTAAGAAATGGGTGGGATCTGTGTTAGGTTCTTCGTGTATCGTATGTGTTTTGTAATGTAACATGATGTTGTCTACGTGTTTAGTGACAGTTCTTGTTCTGTTACCATTGATAAATTGCGTTAACCTCCCTATTTTTTTACGAATGTCCTCAATCTTTCGCTCCAGTCTTTTTTGCCAATTGGGTGTAGAGTTAATTTTGCGTCTGTAGTTCGTTGACTGTTCTGGTGGTATATTCAAACGTGAGCCGTTTAATTTGGCTGCAGTCCATGCGGCACAGTAAATGTGTGTTTGAAGACTGAGGAAGTCTGTGTCAGCATTGACCTTTTCAGGCAGCAAAACAGAATTTAAGTAGCCAACTATCTCTGCAAAGCGCTTGGAAGTTCTCTGTTTTGGTATAAACGGCCTCTCAGTTGGGATCGTGTTTATGAAAAAGTTGAATGCTGTTGAAAATGTGTCATCTATGTCTTCTCTCCGGCGGAAACGGTTTTGAGACGCTGAATCTGGTTGTTCCGACAATTGTGGTTGAGGTGTTGCGTGGTTCGCTTCATTAGTACCTGTGTTATCTAAGGCATCATACCATATAGTTGTGTTGTGTTCTCGTTGAGTAGATGTGTCTACGTTAAGTGAGTGGTCTAGAGTGGTAGTGTTGTGTATATCGATTTCACTTGCAACTTCCTGACGAATGACTTCAAGTCTGTTGTTATTGATTAATTTGTTTTTAAAAATTACTCTACGTTGATCCGCTATACGTTGCTCGCTTATGTGAGACAGATGGGGGAACGCAACAGCAAAACTTTGGTGCAATGATTTTCTATATGAGGTCTTATTCGTTTCTAGTTGTGTTATCCTGAAGTAGTCTCTAATTATTGTTTCATTGTGTTCTGCAGTCCATCGCATTCGTTGGGCTCTATGTGACGTATTTGCTAATATTATTGGTTCTTGATTCTCTGTGGCACGAAAATGGTATTCTACTTCGGTTCTTATCTTGTTATGCATCGTGTCACTCAATAACTTGTTTCGGACTATAGCTCTACGTTGATCGCCTAAGTTTTGTTTGCTGACTTTCATATGAGGGAATTTTTCAGTGAATTTTTTATGCAAATCTGTTAGGTATACCCCTGTTTTTGTTTCTAATTTTGTGAGAAGCAAATAAGTACGCAGGATAAAAATATTCATCTCTTCTGTCCATTTGCGTCGCGTACGTGATTTGTCCTTGACGGGTGCAGGGCTATCGACAGATGTCGCCTCCACAACGTCTTCGGTCATACAGAAAGATAAAGGAGAAGAAACTGATGAAGGGTTAGATATTACTTGTAAATATGAAGGTGGAGAAGAAGGTAGAGATGGAAAAAGAGAATTAGGTGAGGAAGATACAGATCGAGTCTCATCATCCTCTTCAACTCGATCAATAATTGCCTGACTCATATCCTCGGTCTGAGTCAATGGCATGCCACCCACGTCAGCCACACTTATGCAGCTGAGACTTCTTGTGCCGGTTCGAGATGTGCTGCGGCTAATTCTTCTCAGTGGCCGTAGGTTGTACCTTCTGTTGGGCTCGCATTGTTCGGGTTCCCCGGCAGAGGGTCGCCCATTACCCTCGCCACCGATGGTTTGCATGCTGTGACGTCCAGCATCGGCTCCAGACGTGCCCCGGCGATCACCCCCGGGAAGCGACCATAAACGTTTACTAACTGTACTTTTCTCCATTACGACGGGTTTGCCAGGACCCTTTTTGGTCACTTGCTAGGTTATTTCGTTGCAAGCGTCCGCCCCTCACGTGGCATAGATGGTCAGCACGGACGTGGGGTTGGGCTTTGAGGGGCTTATTATTATTATTATTATTAATAATCTATTGTCACTAAGCCCTCAAGTTTTATCTTTTGCCATTATCTTAATCGGTTTGAATACCCACAACATTGGTTTACAACAAAGGCATAATGTTTAAGAGAGAGAGATACATTATCTATTAGAGATAATGTGTTGCTAGGCCGGTGTCCCGGACATAGTCCGAGCCGATTAGCTTGTTGAAGTGGTTGTACCCAAGTTGAACCTTTTGGTTCAACTAATTATTTTTAGTAGAGAAATATTGTTCAATATTATTTGCTGATTATTTACTGTTAAGCAAACATAAAATTCTTACGAGTAATGCCATTAACAAAGGTTAAGAAAATAATATACAAGTGGCTAGCGGCCATATTTAGAGATCTTTCAAAAGCATTTGATTCTGCGAACCTACAGGATAAATAAGGTTTATGGTCTTTTTTAGGGCCGTGGTCACAATCTGATAAAATCGTTTCTAAGGACAGGCATAGTAAGTCATGAATATCATCACCCAGTGCCTCAAAACCCAATTTTTCCTACGATAAATTTGCCGTTTTTTTAGAAAAGGTGTAATTAATAGTGATTGTTAAAAATCTACTAAGCCGCAAAGTATTGCTTCATTTCGCATACAATTGTGCAATGATCTACATATTTGTACCGACGTTGTAACGGAATTATCAAGTACTTGAAACGTCAATCTGATTTGCGTAGCTTATCGTTTCACTGATGTGGAAAATACCATTTGCTTTCTCTACCCGTGACGATTTCGTAACGCCTATGTTCTTTCCACACCTAAGTTCAAATAAGTCTTTGCGTACCTATATTTATACCCGTACCCTGCTGCAGATTTCAGGTGCGCACAAGTTTATTTGACAACTAGCAGTGCCCGCGGTGTTATATGCGTTATAATGAATTTTCCCGCAAAACTACATATTTTTCCGTGTCTTTAAGTGTCCTACGTCCTAATCCAATGTATAACCCATCACTATACCAAATATTAATTAATATTTATACTTTTACAATTGTACAACGTATTTAAGTAGAATATGACTATAATAAAATGTATTGTCTTTTTATCATTTCATCAGGACTTGCGTTTTATGAACGAAACGGTAAACAGCATCAGATAATGTTCAAATCATCTTGCTTTGTCACTTTTCAGACAGCTATGATCGATTTCAAGCAGATTTTAATTTATTTTTAGCGAGGCCATCACTTTTTTTCCTATTTTATTTATAAAAAACAAATGAGATTTGTCTCCAATGTTATTCACCCTACTTTTGATGTAAACTATTTCTGACATTCACTATTTCTTTCCTCACAATATATGCCATAGGTTAACCTAATATCTACTAGTACTATTGAAATATTTAAACCATTACAAAGTCTAATTTGTCATGTCCGTCGTGTGAACACGGCACGAGCCATACACCTCGCTAAGAATGGGAACAATAGCCTCGCTCATATTAACAAGGTAATTAGGTTCATTCTCTTTTAAAAATGTCAATTAAAGTCTCATTATTGGCATAACATCATCAGGTATGGTGTAAACAGTATACAACATGGTAGCTACGTGCCCGGAGACATGTCGGAGAATGTCTATTGCACAGAGATAGAAAGAGAAATTTGATAGTGGATATAATATTGTTGGGAAAAGTACTCTTCAATGGATCTATTTCTGTTGCCAAGAGCTAAGTGTGGTGGATATTAAAGGTGAATAAACTATTTTTTGTATTAAGCTAATTAATACAAAAAAAAGATATATGTATAAATAATTATATATTCTCCTGTACCTAAAGCTTCATAATCTTGAGTCTTTAATAAACTATGGACTTATTTGGTGTCTCAAATAAAAATCTATATTTTTTTATTAAGGTTAATCATCTTCTTTCAAAGTAACCGGTATTCAAATGCACTGAAATAAAGTTGAACACAAGCCAAACGATAAAAACAGTAATTGCAAAACCGAAGATTACTGTAAGTATAATAAAGATTACTAAACCGTCATGAAGGCACGAAGTCAGGACATATCGTTGGTATTTTTGGGATCCATGCTTACGTCAAGTATCACGTCACGTTGTACACATGAACCACGTATCTGGCAAAAGCCATCTATGGTTGTATAACTATTCCAGGCTTTCAGAACAGCTCTTATTTTAATTAGCAGGGACATTCAGCATCAAATTATGTGTAGGACTATACTAGTCAAAGTAATATAAGAAACATTTAACCAAAATGATAAAGTTCGAATCATAATATTGTATGCGCCGAAAGTGGTCAATATATTTTATTTTGTTTTATTCGGAAACAAACAGTTTTACTTACTAATCCACAATACAAACATAACTTATAAGCATTTACTTATTTCCACATAGCGTGACTAAAAAACACAAATCACATACTTGTAGCTAAATTTGAATATATCTAGAGCAATAAAAAACTGAGAACAGATATAAAAATAATATCTCACTTCTATTATGATGATTCGAACTGGTTATATCAATTTGATATTTATAATTTTTGTTGAGATTGTTTTGACGCTTGAAGCGACAATTTGCCAGTGTCGAGTTAAATAAAACTAAAAAGTGAACGCCATTTTGCGTCCCAATCGCAAAAAAACTTTAGACTACTCTAAACGCTTAAAACAATTTGACATTGACTATTTAAAGCTGGAATGATCTGTCAATGTACATTCCAAATTGCGGTGCAAAGAGGATTTTTGTGACGACACCCATTTTTTAACCGACTTTTAACGAAAAAAGAAGGTTATCAATTCGTCGCGTACGTTTTTTGTATCATAAATTATGGTAATAATTTTCATTTTTTGTTAACTAAGTATTTAATATTATATCAAATATTTGACTTGTTTTCAAGTTTTTATGCTTAGATAACTGAAACTGACATAAAAATAGTTGCTTTCGTTTTCACACTAAACACATGTAGGAATTTGCACTTCTACGATCAAAATGGTAATGTTGTACATACCTTGGAACTTCCTACGTATAGGGATATGATTTGCAAGTACGAAAACTGTTATTTTGGCGGAAGTGTCACATTAGATGGGACCGGAGTGCCACGGTCGAGGCCGCGAGCGGGGCGACAGGGCAAGGGCGACGTTTGGGTTACGTTACCTTAATGGACCTCATGAGAATTTATGACCGAATAATTAGTTTCAAAGTTTCAAGTAAAGTAATATAGGAAGAAGTTTGGTTGAGTCACAACCATAGCTATTCAAGATGAGCGTAAATTAGAGGCATTTGAATGTAGGGATGTTGTTGGGTGGTCTGAAGAAAATCTCTTACCCCCGTGTCCATTCATTCATAAACCTAAATGAATGCCAAATCAGTTTAATAACAGTTTAATAAAAGCTCTTGTTTATCTCTATATTATTCGCAAATTAAGGTATAGTTAGTGTGTTTTATCTAGGTAATTCAGTTATAGACCAGAAGTAGGAGTTTTTATGAATACGAGGATTTATGGAAGAAGTGATATATCTTGGCAGTTACATATTAATTTTATTTATGACGGATGAAGTACATATTTTTTTTTATTTATTACTAAGTGGGTAGAAAGAATGAGCTAATAAATAACAAATGTTACTAGGACAATAGGGACAATAAAACAAATTCCGTAAAAATGATAAGAATTAATACAATATTAGGTAAAGTAGTAACTAGATAAGTAGCCTAACCATTTTGTCTGCTGTAAATTTACACATGTTGTAATCCCATACATTTGAAAGAAAATGATAAAATATTTATCGTGAAAAATCTGTCAACTGTACGATAACAAAATGTTGTAGATAAAATGGCTAGGACGGATAATGGTCACCTTCTTAACTTTTAAAACGATCATGGTTACTAACGGGATATTTACCATGATTTAACGATGCTCGAGTACCCGGTTATTTATATAATTAAGGTAAATATCCCTTTAGTACTCCCAATAAAATAAATAAAGAAACGACATCAGCTGACCGAATTTAGTAGTTAAACTCTCATGACCTCTTTATGAAGGTAATTACAAAAGTAATGGAGTGTCAGTCGGAGTTACAATACGATCATTGAGATAAACGGGCCTTCATAAAACAGACCAAGCCAATAGATTTTATTTCAATCAAACTTTCGACCTATTTGCTGATTGGCATAAGTAGTTTACGATAACTTTAGTTAGACATTACTTTGACTGCCTAAGTGGCGCTGTGGGCGAAGAAGGTACCACGAAATATATTTTTTTATCGGCCCGGTTAGTTAGTGCTAAAATGCGAAACTAGGGACGGATTTGGTACACCTATCTTTTACAGTCTGCGAATGTACATGTCATTTTATCGTGGTAAATTATGTAATTCCGTGGAATATACATATATATATGCGAGTGATGGATATACATGATTCCATAGATTACCTTAAATGGCTTTATAGTCTATGGCTTAGTGTTAATGTGTGTTGTGTGTGTTATCGATAATTTATGATCGTAGTAAATAATTATATCGATTATTGAATTTTGAATCAAAACAATTCATAATATAATGTAGTATAAATTATTAACGAATACTATTTCAAGTTCCAACTATAACGATTTTGAAATAGTTTAACATACAATGTACCACATAGTTTTTTATTAGACATACAATAAAGTTACATATGTACGTATATGTTATAAGTACCAGTATCAAAATAACATAGGACGCTGACATTCTGGTTTTTATTAACGAGATATGTAAGTTATGTTTTTGTAATATTATTAAGGTATATCTTACTAAATTCAAAGGTTAATGTGTTATTTTAAAAATGGTTGTTGTTGTTCAAAAGTTGTTATTGTAACAAAAAATAATAAAAGTCTCATGTAAGTTATGGCAGAAAATATAGGTACTCGATATTTTGGTAGATTCAAGTCATAGTCTAACCTTGGCATTGTCTAAGCTAAATCTGAATCTAATTTGTTTTTTAGTCTTTAACCTCGTTAACTTAATTCTGGTGATTTGACATGCAGATTTTTACTTTACGTTTTTGTCTGGGTTGAGAAACAGTTAATATTTTTTCGGTTACGAACCACGATTTTCCTAAAGTAAGAAACAAATATAATCACTTATTTTTGCTCTACTTTTCGGGTTAAATGTAAGAATAAATAAAAGATTGCGACATGTGTACGAGTTACGTAATAAAAAACAGCTTATGACTGTGAAACTATTGTAAGAAATGTGGACGGCTGAATACGTAAAGAAATTATGAAGTGTCACGTGCTTGCAACGAGAGCATTACAAGTATTTATTTTTGAGCTGTTCTAATGAAAAGCGTCGAGAACTGACTATTCTGTAGACTAGGGAAAAATACGTTGTTTTTTATTTTCATCATAGTTCTGATATGGAGGATGTATCTCAGTTTATTACGCCGGTGACACCAGAATTGGTAGTCAATGTAGATTTAACTTTTGAAACTATCATTTTTACCAACAATATTTAGATTTATAAAGGTATATTTACCATGATTGATTGTCTTTCGAGGACGCAAAATGGCGTTCAACTGAGTTATCTTTTTCACTTTATAATTTTATTTAACTCGATACTGGCATATTGTCGCTTCAAGCGCAGAGTCCAATAACAAGAAACTGAACTGATTGTCTTTCGAGTTTCCCGATATTTCAGCACAGTTACATCGATTTGGGTAACAGTTTTATTGGCAGACAAATCGGTCTTCCCTCTATCTCTATCATGGCAGATTTGTATAATTATGCAGAACCCACATAAATTATATTACAAATTGATGAAAGTTTAAACTTGTGTGTTGATTCGACACGTTTCTCATGCGAACCTAATCCATTACCGAGGCTGAAACGTTGCTTGTTTTTGAAACGAAAGTTGTATGATTCACCTTCAGATATTTGGTACTCAATATGGGATCTGAAATTACTTTCTTAAACTTGTTTTCATGTTATTGAACAGTTAAATATCATGAGTTTGTTACTCCATGAAATACAACTGAGAAAAACTATTCTAATTAGCGTTTTGTGTGATTAGATAAGCTTCTATAAAATTAGCCGTAGAGTCTTGGCCTAATAGATCAAATTTTTAACATGGACGACTTAACTAATCTTGGTATTGTGGTGAGAATACTTTCTTCTATACTTGAGAATACTTTCTTTAGTATTTAATAGCTCTAGGAATATAAAAATTTTAACTTACACTTAACGCCAAACAAATAAATAAAAATCTGTTCTGTCTACATGGGTGTATCAAACATTGCAAACAAGATGAAAGGTATAATCAAAAGACACTTACACGTACGCCTTCGACTCCTGAAGATGCACCACCCCTGTCTTGAAGAGATCGTACGCGATTTTTGAGAACTGAGTGGACACCGCCAGCAAATCGGGCTGGTATGCCACCTCCTTCTGTTTCTCGGCATCGGCGGGGTCGGTCACGATGTTGTGTCGCGTCTTCATCTTCTGCAGCATCCTGGACACTCGGGGAGGCATCTTCGGCAAGTCCTGGGCGTCCTGGGTCCTGGTGTCCTGGCTCACCTCATCTCTGGTATCTCTAGTACACATGTTGCACATTGTTGTGGTAGTAACGCGGTTGGCGAACGAATGTGTGCGCGGGCGCCGGTCGTGAGTATAAGTCGGGCATTTCGCCTCCCCTCCACTCAGGCGCCGCTGATAACGCAGATTGCGTAGTAGTCGCTGAACTTCAAGTGTTCCAATGGGTTTTGGGAAAATGTCTGTAGGTAATGGTAAATAAGACGCCAGGCGCCTCTGGTGCTTAAAATTGGTGGTGCGAAGTTGTAGTCCCACATAAAAGGAAAAGAGATAAATCATTGGAATGTTTGGAGAAGAAATTTAGATTTCAATAAAATTAATTATGTATCTATCTTTTTTGTAGTGTAAGTAACTGCTACCTGGGTTCATAATTCATTGTCAAGTCAAAGTCAAATTAAATACTTCAATTTATAGTTTTAGGATTTGTATTTAAGATTTCCTTTATTTTTGCTATAAGATCTTGTTTCGTACCAAATTTCAAGATTCTAGGATGACTGAATAACCAATTTGCGGATTTTGCGAAAGAAAACGGCTGTATTTTTTTATTGCATTTACTTAGAAGTTTATTCACTGCTAGAAGGGACAGTAGATCTGAGTATTCGATATGAAATATCAAACTGTAATTAATATCGCATACTTATTTATGCATTTTTTAAGAAAAGGGTCTAGACAGACAGATAGACGGACAACAAAGTGATAGGATCACTTTGTTGTTAAACACTAATAAATTGACTTCATACTTTGTTGTGTAGTTGTTATTTTTTATCATCAGGGTATCTTTTCTGTAACAACGCAAACAAGAAAGTTCATTCTATAAATTCCTGAGGCTAAAATGTTACCAATTGACGTCTGGGTTTTTAAATATTAAATAAACAGAAGTCTAAGGAAACTACAACTTAGTTGTGGGACATTAGGTAAAGGACATACACATTAATTAATTCAAAGTGATGTGATGTGAGAGTATTTTCCGTACAAACCTTTTGTACGTCAGAACAGTCAAGGCATTTCTTATTTTCCAAGAAATGTTCCATTTGCTAGATGACGATCTCGTCTCTGTATATTCGGGTTCGCCTGCATTTAATAGTGGGCACAGTTTAATGTGAATATCAAATTTAAGATTTATTTGCGTAATAAATTTTGCTTTCCTAAAGATATTTAAGAATCGCACATTACCTATACATAGTATAAAACAAAGTCGTTTTTCAAAAATTGAAAATTCATGGAACGCCTATTCTAGTGTACAACATTATTATTATATTCTAAGTTAATTAAAACTAATTAAACTAAATTAAATATTAACTACTACAGATGATGTTGGTCCAAAATGTTCTCGCAGCGTGTAGGACATTTCCAAGAACTAAATGTATAAAATTGAAACTTGACCTTTGTCTATACTAATATTATAAAGAGGAAAGGTTTGATTTTTTGTTTGTTTGTTTGTCTCGAATAGGCTCTGAAACTACTGCACCGATTTAAAAAATTCTTTCAACATTCGAAAGCTACACTATCCCTGAGTGACATAGGCTATATTTAGTTTTCAAAAATAATATGATTTCTTACCAAACTCCGATAATGTAAACCATGGTGAAAAAAAAGAACCTAAAATCTTCCTTTAATCTCGAATGCTGCGAAAACTATTGAACATATAACAAAGTGATGTATTACAACTTTGTAGAACTTATCATTATCTACAAAAAACGTCATTACATCATATCTCTAACTATTATAGTTTTGTGACAATAAGCGATTTTTTTGAAAAAATAAACCTAAAATCTTTCTTTAATCACGAATGCTGCGAAAACTATTGAATATATAACAAAGTGATGTATTACAACTTTGAACTTATCATTATCTACAAAAAACGTCATTAAGTACATCATATCTCTAACTATTATAGTTTTGTGACAATAAGCAATTTTTTTGAAAAAATAAACCTAAAATCTTTCTTTAATCACGAATGCTGCGAAAACTATTGAATAATATCAAAGTGATGTATTACAACTTTGTAGAACTTATCATTATCTACAAAAAACGTCGTTACATCATATCTCTAACTATTATAGTTAAGATCACAAAATAATCTGCCGCGCGGGGTCGGATCCCTACTGAATGGTCGTGTGCAGAAATAAAAAAAATGTCGCCTGATATTAGGTAGTTAATAATTCGTTAAATCCCATTCAAAAAGTTATTTTCAGAACTAAACCCTAGCATATAGCATAGATATTGTACATTATCGTTGGTTGCAGGTTCAATTGGGTTAACCACCAAAACACGTAAAATAAATTGAGTATACAGTTTTTTTTAGTTTTTTTCTGCTCTTTCGAATAGCATAATAATAGAATTCTAGCTTTAAAAAAATACAGTTACGCTACACAATTTAACTGTGAATTTGCAGACTTCCGTCGAAATTATCCTATGACCAAAGAAGGTTAAGTTGGTATATGTCTATGTATCTTGGCAAACCAGCATTGCTCTTACACTAATTCTTAGCTTGAACGAAAAATTATAACCACACATACAACAATATAAAACCAACTTTCTTCAAAAAACTAACGTTACACCAATTGACCCGAACCAAGTTTATGTTTGTTGTCGGTTACACCAATTTGAGCATTGCAATCAATAGTATCCTCTTACCTTAATCTTCTTAAAAATAATAAATCTTAATTTAAAATATAAGAAAAACCCCCGATTCGAAGCCTTCAATTTCCTTTGAAGTAAAACACCATAATAATGTGTAATGTGCACGCAATGCGCTTTCATTTGATACCCCACTCGAGATTTTTGCAGATTTTCGGTTTTCCTTCCCCACTCTAACCCCGACAATTTTAAAACGGCACAACCAATGAAACATGTCTAAGAGCATTCGCGCCAGACTCACCTTTTAAACAAAAAAAAACTAAGTTGAAATCGCGTCATCCGTTCGGGAGCTATGGTGTCCCAGACAGATAGACACGTCAAATATATGACACCTCTCTTTTTTTGTCGGGGGTTAAAAATGAATCGCAAAATGTGTGGCTAAGCGCATAACTCAACAACGCCTATACCAATTTAGCCAATTTATTTTTATAACGGGCGTGCCGCTAGTTATAAATAACTAGCGGCACGCCCCGGCTTTGCACGGGTAATTATTCAAAATTGTTTCATAATTATTCGAATTTTTCTCTCCGTAAAAACAATCCTTAAACTCCAACAAACATTTAAAAAAATAAATTGGCTAAATTGGTATAGGCGTTGTTGAGTTATGCGCTTAGCCACACATTTTGCGATTCATTTTTAACCCCCGACAAAAAAAGAGAGGTGTCATATATTTGACGTGTCTATCTGTCTGGGACACCATAGCTCCCGAACGGATGACGCGATTTCAACTTAGTTTTTTTTTGTTTAAAAGGTGAGTCTGGCGCGAATGCTCTTAGACATGTTTCATTGGTTGTGCCGTTTTAAAATTGTCGGGGTTAGAGTGGGGAAGGAAAACCGAAAATCTGCAAAAATCTCGAGTGGGGTATCAAATGAAAGCGCATTGCGTGCACATTACACATTATTATGGTGTTTTACTTCAAAGGAAATTGAAGGCTTCGAATCGGGGGTTTTTCTTATATTTTAAATTAAGATTTATTATTTTTAAGAAGATTAAGGTAAGAGGATACTATTGATTGCAATGCTCAAATTGGTGTAACCGACAACAAACATAAACTTGGTTCGGGTCAATTGGTGTAACGTTAGTTTTTTGAAGAAAGTTGGTTTTATATTGTTGTATGTGTGGTTATAATTTTTCGTTCAAGCTAAGAATTAGTGTAAGAGCAATGCTGGTTTGCCAAGATACATAGACATATACCAACTTAACCTTCTTTGGTCATAGGATAATTTCGACGGAAGTCTGCAAATTCACAGTTAAATTGTGTAGCGTAACTGTATTTTTTTAAAGCTAGAATTCTATTATTATGCTATTCGAAAGAGCAGAAAAAAACTAAAAAAAACTGTATACTCAATTTATTTTACGTGTTTTGGTGGTTAACCCAATTGAACCTGCAACCAACGATAATGTACAATATCTATGCTATATGCTAGGGTTTAGTTCTGAAAATAACTTTTTGAATGGGATTTAACGAATTATTAACTACCTAATATCAGGCGACATTTTTTTTATTTCTGCACACGACCATTCAGTAGGGATCCGACCCCGCGCGGCAGATTATTTTGTGATCTTAACTATAATAGTTAGAGATATGATGTAACGACGTTTTTTGTAGATAATGATAAGTTCTACAAAGTTGTAATACATCACTTTGATATTATTCAATAGTTTTCGCAGCATTCGTGATTAAAGAAAGATTTTAGGTTTATTTTTTCAAAAAAATTGCTTATTGTCACAAAACTATAATAGTTAGAGATATGATGTACTTAATGACGTTTTTTGTAGATAATGATAAGTTCAAAGTTGTAATACATCACTTTGTTATATATTCAATAGTTTTCGCAGCATTCGTGATTAAAGAAAGATTTTAGGTTTATTTTTTCAAAAAAATCGCTTATTGTCACAAAACTATAATAGTTAGAGATATGATGTAATGACGTTTTTTGTAGATAATGATAAGTTCTACAAAGTTGTAATACATCACTTTGTTATATGTTCAATAGTTTTCGCAGCATTCGAGATTAAAGGAAGATTTTAGGTTCTTTTTTTTCACCATGGTTTACATTATCGGAGTTTGGTAAGAAATCATATTATTTTTGAAAACTAAATATAGCCTATGTCACTCAGGGATAGTGTAGCTTTCGAATGTTGAAAGAATTTTTTAAATCGGTGCAGTAGTTTCAGAGCCTATTCGAGACAAACAAACAAACAAAAAATCAAACCTTTCCTCTTTATAATATTAGTATAGAAGAAACAACAAACACAAAGCTTTGTTGAATTCAAGGTCATCATTTCTTCTTCCTTCGACGAGAGAGATTAGGCCTTAATTCACCAAGCTGGCCAAGTGCGTGTTGGTGAATGTCACATGTCCTCCAAACTATTTAAAGATATCAGAACATGCCGGTTTCCTCACGATGTTTGCCTTCACCGTTAAAGCACGTGTTTTAAAGCGCACATACATTTATCAAGAAGAAAAATCCAGAGGTGCGTGGTGGGGTTTTAACCCACAACCTTCGGAATGAAAGTCGAGTGTCCTCCCACTTAGCCAACACGGCTTTTTTCAATTCAAGGTACATGCTGCTAACTATTAAAATATTTGAGGAAAGCCTATGGCTGAAATAATGATGATGATAAAGTTTTTAAACGTGCCACTAGGTTAAGGTATTCTAGGTAGCATTTTAAGCAAGATAATAAGTGTCACTTGAAGCGCATTTAATACTTAACCTACATTTGTAAGTAAAGAGCTTAGAACGAGGAACATGTTGCTTGTATACATACTTGTAGCTTTGAACATTCGTGGAGTGCAATAAAAAAATATTTGCGGACTGTCCATGTAGGCTATGTGCTTCTAAGGAAATAAACGTTTTGACTTTGACTTTGACCCGATGTAAAGTGACGATGTGGTCTAAGATGGATTTCGGAGGTTTTGTCTGTTCACGTCCGTACGTATTAACCCTCTGAATCCTTACACGTGACCTACGGGTGGTGCTAAGAACAGTCTCTGGTGGTAGGACATTTTAGCATTAGCCTTAAATTTTCCCTAGTTCCACGATCACAAAATAATTTATCATAAAAATGAAAATGAGCCTACAAAAATTGAGGAAACTAATATTTTCCTTATATCATCGTCACCGCCCAAGTTTTTATTATTATTCCACCACCGCTTATCATAGTCTGACCTTAATTCTATTGTATAGAGGTATAGATATATTTATTTGACTAGACTAAGTAGATCAAGCGAACATCGGGAAAGTAAAGAAAGAATAGAAGTATGAAGATATCAACTCAACCCACAGAAAATCCATTGACCTAGATCAGATTTTTGAGTGGATAAGCGATCCAGACTCAGCCCGCGGGCTCAGAGCACTACTATCTGCAGCGAGAGGGCCTACTTAACCCGCGGGTTCAGGCAACCACTATTTTCAAAAAGTCGAGTATTAACCATTGCGGCGTTAGTGCAAAATTAATCCTTTTTACTTGCTGACTTTCAAATAAAAAGATAAAGATTGTTAAAGAGTGGCGCAAGAAAGTTCAGAATGCAAAAGGTACTAAAAAAAAAACAAATACTCTGGTAATTTAAAAGTGAAAAATAAATTGAGTTCTGAAAATAAATATATATACTAGGTACACAGATGTTGTTATTGTTAAATTGATCTGATTAGATTAAGCTATTCCAAACTTTACAGATGTATCCAATACGTTATGTCTAGTAAGTAGTATCTAAATCGAATTTTTGCATAATGTTGAAACAATAACAACTTATATATGAATAACATAAATTATAGAAAAGTTATTAAACATTACCACCAATGATAAAATATTGAACAATAGCGTAGTTGCAACTAGCCAAATAGGATATTCAAAAACACTTAAGCATGAAAGGAGGGCTTGTCCAGTGGACTTATAGTCTAAAGTTGTGCAGAAATTTTAAGACGAAAATTAAGACGAAGTAACGTAGCTTGCCAGAGCGAGACGCGGTATCTAACCCACGTCTTACATTATACGCATGGACGTTCTGACCAACTAAACTAACCTCGCCACTACGTCATCGCTTCAATTTCTTCTACACTTGCAACTACGGGTTACGCCTGGTACTCGTCGTCGTTGGCCAGTGGACGTTCTCTGGTCTAAATAATGATGATGATGAACCCTTGGGCACTTCCTCCTCATCAAATATTAATCTTAATCTGACAACCGTAAATGATATTTAGTGGTGAAATAGATACGCTTTGATGTGTGTTATCATATAGATAACTAGATTAAAGGCTCCCGTAGATACCATCTAGGCACAACAAGTGTAAATAGTGTTGCTTACTGATTAAACTTTTTTAGTTTTTCACTGTCAATTTTTTATTAAATTCTCGGATATTAGATCGGAGGTAAGAATACTCACAGCACATTTACACCAAATCTTCGCGTCAGCAATGCGGGAAACGATTGCGACGTGGGAACGTCTCAATACTGGAACTTTTTTGCCTGAAAAGGTTTCGTCGCTCCCGCGTCGCAGTCGCAGCTTTAGGAGAAATCAATGCCAGAAGCAATCATGTGACATCACAAGGTTTGATTGAGAATGTTAAATATTGCCGGACAATCCACACTACAACATCTTCTTGCAAATTCTTGATCTTGCATCACACAGTGGTAATCAGGAGCTTGCTACGATAAAAGTATTAACGATGTATTGATTTTAATTAAACAGACAACTATACATTAAATGATATAATTTAATCGTAATATCTAAGTTCTTATCATAAAAAAATATTTTAGTATCTATGAGGATAAAGATAAATGAAGATGTTGGATTTGAAAGTATTAGAAAAGTTGTAACAGTAGATAAGCATAAAGTCGACTTATTTTTATCTTCGTTAATTGTAAATAACACGAGAATAGTACTTTAATTCAACTATGTTACAACCTAAGCAACATTTCAAGAATATTGATTATGTAGGTAAGCAAAGCGCAGGAAGTTCCTTAAAAAACAGCATCGTCAATTATTGACCCCTCAATCTAGCTCGCGCGTCGCAACATGGTATGTCGCCTGACTACGTGATGTTAGGAACATATCTGCTTCTAGGAACTATGATATGCCCATGAGAACTACTTTTTAATCGGTGAGTTTGTTGCGAAATCTTCATTGGTTTGGTTTAAGAACAACATAGGGCGTGAATGTTGAATCTCCAGTTTGTACGATGGAAGTCAATCGCGGATATATAATAAGCCGTGACGTCTTACGTAGGTATAATGATTTGTGGTGACATTTACAACCGACAAAAACTGTGGTGGTATAATTTTGATGGCCGTGGGATAGTATATGGGTGAATATGTATCCAAATGTTGTAACTGTTGTTGTAATGCATATAATTGAATAAGTGTTTATAGCCAATTAAATACGGTTATTCAGTCAGTCAATAGGTTTGGTAGGTACTTATTTAAAATTAATTTTACAAGTTCGTTTTTGCCTCTAGAACTTTATATACCTACTAGTGGCCCGCCCCGGCTTCGCACGGGTTTTTATTCAATTTTTTTTCCAAAATTGTAAATTTAAACCATTCCCAGATCCCCTTGAACACACACAAAAAAATTCATCAAAATCGGTCCAGTCGTTTGAGAGAAGTTCAGTGACATACACACCCACAGAAGAATTATATATAAAAAGATAAGAAAATGGCGCAGAAGCAAGAGTGTTCCATTATAGATAAACTGTTACATTGTAGTATGTAATAACATAACATATTATTTGGTATGTAGGGTTATAAAATTTTCCAGTTAAAAGGCACACCTCACGAGCACGTACGCACTTTTCTAAATTAGTTCCGCGTAACCAATTCGGTCATGGCCAAACAGTTTAGCACATTAACAAATGTTAATTTTGCCAACATTTATTCAAACAGAGATAACACTGATTCACCTTATAAATTCGCATTGGCCTTTTGAAGGAGCGTCTCACAATATTTGCGGATTGCGTATCAAGAATCTTGCATGAATCAGTGTTTGTACATCTATGACGAGGGATTACGTAGTTTTACGTTAAATAACTGTATCCAGCCGTCTTTTACGAGTATAGCAATGAGATGACCTATATTTATAGCTTTTATAACATACGTTGAGATAAAATATGTAATAACAAAAAATCTATGTCAATCAAATAATCATTAATTAAAAACCAAAGGAAGTATTACTGTGGTATTACATAATTAACGGAGACTTTAGGCTTTGCCTCCTGTGCTAGTTAGAAACTGGGGGCCTACTCTTGTTCATCGAAAAACGAATATTCGATCGAAAGTTCGCGTAATTGCTACTCCGGTTTCATTTCGTTACGAAACTTCGTTCGAACGAAAATTGTTTGACATTTCAATTTTCTAAACCTACTCTCATTCACGAAAGTACCAAACGAACATTTGAATTTAGATATTTGTTCGGAGTTATAACCTCAAATCGACGAAACCAAAAGTATTATCTTTTGATTTTCGTTTTTGTGGTTTAATCATTTAATAAAGAAAATTGACTAAAAAGGCTGGCAGATTACTTTTAATAATTGAAGCTGCTCTTCGTGTGGAACAATTAAAACGCATAATTACTTACTTACAAAGTTTTAGAATCCAAAACAAACAAGCTGTAGAGAAGCAAAATGCAGACTGAAACTTGAAACTTTCCTATGGAATGTATATTTGCGTTTGCGATGAAATATAATTTATAACAAGCAAACTATGTTTTTATTTTATAAAAAAATTGAAATATGGTACGGCCCACAACAATAATAAGTAATTATACGGATACTTTGTACCTACCAATTAGTTAAGGAAGAGCGAGGCCTTCTATCACAGGTTTTTAAATAAATCTAAAAGAAGGTCTCAACTACCACAAAATTGTAAAATAGTATGTAAGTTACTGAATAAATGCATTATTATTATTATTATTATTACTTTTGGTTGCCATAAGTTACTACCCAATCGAACGTATGAATTGTACTCATAGAATTAGTCGGATAATAATGGGTTCTTTATAGTGCCTTGGCTAATTGCGTCAATAATATAGATTGGTCTTAATGTAGTTGTTTAATTACTCTATGTTGCTTAGTTAAAACAGAAAATAATTAATAAACTACAGAATAGATGTAAAATTTAAAAACAAAGCGAAATATTTTGTTTATTTCACATTAAATAATAATCCGTAATCGACATTATAAAACACATAACCATATCATTCGTTCAACTTCATTCAAAATGTGTTCCATTCTGTTGTCTACAAATTCTCAGCATCTTAAGGTTTATCTTTTTGTGTTGAATGTTTATTATTATACGTCTAAGCTCAGTTCGTAGCTTCTGCACAATGTCGCATTTCTTTGCATTTTTTTATTTGATACGGCTTTTTGTAAATTTGGTAATAGATATTATAAATTATGTGGTTAAGTAACCCCATAAAAAAATCCAGAGGGGTCTGGTGATCTCAGCGGCCATCTGATTGGTCCATAGAAGATCAAGGAAGAAAAAATATCATTGAATTATTTGACGACCTCTGTGGCTCGGTGGGCGAACGTCCGCCTGAGGCGCAGGAGGTTGCGGGTTCGATTCCCGCTGGGAGACCAGATTTTGTACGATCTACAATTTCTGGTTTCGGGTCTGGGTGTTTTCTATGTATCATATTATTATGAATGTATTCACAACAAAAAAAAAATAATCTATGTAGTTTATCAGTCACATAACCCATAGTACAAGCTCTGCTTAGTTTGGGGTTAGGTGATGCTGT
The DNA here is from genome assembly GCA_929108375.1 of Gymnoscelis rufifasciata. Lineage (NCBI taxonomy): Eukaryota > Metazoa > Arthropoda > Insecta > Lepidoptera > Geometridae > Gymnoscelis > Gymnoscelis rufifasciata. The sequence continues at coordinate 16,396,873 of OV815303.1, forward strand.
GTGAGTAGTCCGGAAATATTTATTTATTTATTTATTTATTGAGATAGTCCTGGGTTCTTCGAATATTAAGAGCAAGAGCCACTAAAGAATGAAATTTACTCACAGTCCATCATCGGCCAGACTATTAATCTCGTTTCTTAAAACACAAAAATAAAAATAACACAGAGACACGATTATAATTTTTTATAATATTATTTTAAAAAACATACACATAAATCTGTGCATGTTTTTTATGAACCAATTTGTCTCTACGTAAGTAATATTTTAAGAATAAGAATAATTTATTTGCATAAAACATGAGTGTATACTTAGTGGTAAGTTTAAAAAAACTCTATCTAGTAGTTTTGATTATTATTTGGTCACCTCTCACGAACCTGAATGCGCCACAGAATAACAGCAGTAAGGAAAGTCATATGACTTTCTCACGAGCTTCCTGATTAGTCAAGTCTGTTGCGATTGGATGGATACAAATCGGTTGGTTGGAAAAAAAACAACGCATAGACAATTAAAGGTCGTATTCATAAAAATGCTATTTCTGGCTTATATAACTTAAACACACAATGAACCTAATTATGCCTTATTTTGCGACTATTATAGACATAAACAGATTACTTACTAATTTGGTTAATTTATTTTATGAATAACGTTTTATGATAAAATATTTTTTTATCAAACTTTCATTAACTTTCTCAAAGATTAATATTTTTATGATTGAACACCACATTAATCACCAAAAAAGGCTTTATTTTTTTATAATAATATTATAAAACAATGTCAACTAAAATAACGGAGATAGCGGTTACCAATCTGACTTATTTACCCGTATTTTGAGGAAATTTCATCCATTAAAATACCTATCCTGAACAAATTAGGTAATTTGGTTACGTTCTCTACAGGTTAATGCACCCATTGCAAACAATCATATCAAATTTCTACTTCCAACATAACTCCTTAATAATACGCACAGAAAATCCATCCTAATGATTGAAGATATAGAAGCTGTTACGGGGGATAGCTGGTTATGCGTTAGGCTGTTTTGTATCGATGGTAGTGATTGCAAATAGGGTTCTTCCCGCTTGCTCCCTTCGACTGTATGTCATTTGATCGTGCCGAGGCAAATGGAGTTATGACCATTCGATAATGATACCAATGTACTGCGTCATTATTACCAACTATCTATACTTATTATAAATCAAACTCCCTATATAGATATACTAAAATGCTACCAAAGGGATCTTTATGCAGTTTTCAACTACCAACTATCTATACTTATAAAGATAAACATCGTTAGGATACCGGCTTATTCTGAGAACTTTGAAGAGTATGAAAGATAAGTGACATTCACCACGTGACCACACTTGGCCAGTGTGGTGAATTAAGGCCTAATCTCTCTCGCCAAGAGAGAAGTCCCTGTGCCCCAGCAGTGGGCACGTTAAAATAGTGTTGTTGATGATGATCTATACATACTATACTGGCCCCTTTGGAGAACACCTGGCAACTTATAAGAAGGCTGCTTTTTTACGTACCTATTGTAGATAAATAACTGAGGCGGAATTATCAACACAGATAAAAAAAACTAGAATAAAATAGTTTATTTCTAGTACCTACCTAGATCTTCACTCAGCGAAGGCTAATACAAAGGCCATTCAGATTAAATTGCTTTCCACTATGAAGTATTTACTTAACCTGACCATCCTCAGTCAATTACGAAAAACCTTCAACATAATTCAAATCATACGTTCATGTTTAACTCAAATCTTAGCGAAAACGCGAGAAACTCTCATCCCGGAACTCTTTCTGAATATTTTCTCAGGCAATGATCTGAGTCAGGTTTTAGAATGAGGAGCCGCCCTTAGAACTATAAATAAGGCGTTTCCTTAAAAACCAAATAGTTCTGCTTACTTAAGCACAGGCTGGTTTTTAATTAGTAATCAAATGGGCATAAAGTAACTTTTTGTCTAATTGAAAAATATATATTAGTATGAAATGGAAACATCTAGGGTTCGTGTACCTACACATTTTGCATTAATAAAAATATATTGTTAAAAAAATATTTTAAAGTGCAAAAAGATGCAGTGAGAGCGGTCTCCCATCCAAGTACTGTCCTCGCGCAACGTCGCTTAACTTGATGAAAAACACAGCGAGATACAGCCTGGTGACGGACAGACTTTCAGACAGACGACGAAGTCTCAGTAATAGGGTCCCGTTTTATCTTTAGAGGGAAAGAGAGAGAGAGAGAGAGAAACATTTATTGACACATCAAAACACAAAATGCAATAAAACAAAGAAAAACAACAAGTAGGTTAAACATTTTGTGAGATGTGCCAAAAGGCCCCCGCATATAGGCCTCAGCATAATGCAACCCCACACTGAGAGCGTGGAGGTGCGCTGATTTCCAGACGAGACCTTAGAACACAACCATCACGAGCGACGACTGAATGATAACTATCCGCCTCTGAAATGCTCTCCCACTTGATATTCTAAATCTCTTCCTATATTCAAGAAAAAACTTTCCGATTACTATCCTATATTATTATCTTCTAAGATGCAGTTTCACTATGTATGTATTTAGTCTTTTTATTAAGTTTATTCGTTTAAAATCTCTTTGTGTTATATAGTTATATGTTTCCTTCCAAAACAAACAAACAAAAAAGACATTGGTGTAATACACCAATGTCTTTTTTGTTACTATTGATCCTGTCCATCCAAAGGTTGCCTGTAAGAGATCGCTCATAGCGTTAAGGCCGCTCATTCTACTCCAACATTATGATTACGCTAAGTCTATGTTTGTTTTTTTTTGTGTGTTTTGTGTGGTGTGCAATAAAGTGTTATATATCTATCTATATATAAAAAAAAAGATTAAAAGTAATAAAATTAAACAAAAAACTTAAGGGACTTAAGGGTACGGAACCCTTATTATAACGTCTCATTTACCCATTAATTCCATTACCATTAGTTCTTTATTTTTCACCTTGTTTCACAATCAACCTTAGGCCAACCTGCATAAACTTGTGCATGAAAGAACAATCTGCCAATAGCCGATAATAAAAGTTCATTGAAACAATATGCATTGAAATATTATGACGTTTATCGATCGTAACCGGTAGATCACAGGCGGGGAAATTCCTATGCAAAGCGAGCTGGCGTGAATCTCCACAGTTCATGGGAATCAGATTTATTTGCAGTTTGGTCATCCTCTTGAATTCTAAAGTTTGGTAATCCCACAATTTGGGGGGTCTACCAAAGTTGTGGAAATTCCCGATTTATAATTCATCATTCATTTATTTGCAAGAATGTTTGTACAATTGGTCTTAAACCTAAATTAAATGTCCATTAATACTCTACAGGTGTGCAAATCTATTAAAATTACAAGTTATTATCTATAATATAACACTAAATATACATAAAAAATACTAATTTAATAATAAGAATAACGAAAACACATTAATAATTTGAAAAATTTATTATAATTGATAATATAGTTTTTTTTGCTTTTTATGTTTGATCAATTATAATGTAGCTCAGTATGGAATAAAACTAAAAGAAAGATCTTAGACTGCGAAATGTAGTCTCATTGCTAAGAGAAATTATTTATCTTTATTAGATATTTATCTGTAAATATATTCTGGTAGTTATGTTATGACTGTTTTGTTTAAAAGTTCTGAAGCAAAAACGATTGTAATGACTTTTAGGCATCTTTCTTAGGTTTTCTTCAATCATTTCTATATGGGTAGATATTTTAATCTCTTTTATTTTAATTTTTTTTAGAAATATTGTTTTGAGCATGGCTGTGGGGTTTCTTTTATAATAAGTAGTATGATACAAAGTTGCTACAAACATGTGTGTATTGCAAAGATTGCATTCAGCGGGTCATGGTTGAACAGGCAGTAGGTCCGAGGAGTCAAGGCTTTCAGGGAAGTTAAGAATTAACGTTACCTAGGTAATGCATAAATTAAAAGCATTATTTATTTATAATTTGTGCTTAAAAAACAATGTACAGATGCATATAAATAATGTAACAATTGCCTTAATGCTAAAAACATTCTCTACCAATCATCCTGGGCGTGCAAGAAAATAAATTAGGCACTATCAATATACAGCTTATAGTATGTTTTACAGTTATCCCCTGTCAGTCATCTCCTTCGTCTGGATGTTTAATATATATTATACAAATATATCTATCTATACAAATATATCTATCTATACAAATATATCTATCTATACACAAATATCTATCTATATATCTCTATCACATTAAGTATATCAGATATCTTGTGCCCGTAACACATCTTAGAGCTTACCAAGGGGCTAGATGTTGTTGTGAGGATTGTCCGGATATATTTATTATAATTTGTTATGTAAATTTCATTGACTAGATTTTCTTTGAACAAGATTATCTTACTCGTAGATCCTAGATAAAATTTCCGACTACTGAAGTAGCTTATCACAGATAGTTTAAGTATCTACCGATAGAATATTCTTGTTAGTCAGTCAAAATTATTTTGGCGGAAATCCCTGACTACTTCAGTTCCACTTTAAATTTAAGTATCTATGTGATAATGAATCTGTTATTTAAATAAGGAAAACGAAAATGCAGCAAATTTTCTAATGGGGTTTCACAGTGCTTCAACTGTGAAGCTTTATTTATAATTATAACTAAAACGAGAAGTTTATGATCGAATAAATATTAGGTACCTATATCATGTATGTACGATATTTTAAATTATTTTTTATTTAAACTGTCCCCAAAAACCAAATATTTTTTTTGTAAATATTGTAACTTATATTAGGAAGCAGAATTTGCAGAATTCATAAAGGTGCAGTATGCTAGGCTTAACGCTGACATTATGTCAGCGTCCTCCCCTTTGCTCCTACTATTCTATATAGAATGAAGAGCAAAGGGCGTTGGACATCCACCACCAAGAAGGCCAAATGCTTTGATGGCTGTAAGCCACTTCTGACCGAACCACTGGTGAATCGTTTGCCTAACACAGCGCGACTAACAAGAACGTACCTACTACAAATTGCTCTCGATCTCCTTTTAACTGGGTACCTGGCCAAAAGGAGCAGTCTCCGTTATGACAACACTACTCCTTTTTGTAGCATGGCAACCATCCTGGCAGATAAGGATCAGATTATCTATGAATCTTTTAACTATTAAATATTATTATCTCGTGTAAATTGTGTGGCATGTACCTCTGCCTTTCTCTACTGTATTTTGAGCTGAAGTGTTGGCCTCATACAATCAATTTGTTGTAGAAACTGATTCAGACCTAGCATTGGATAAAATGGTTAGAAATATCGTTGGCTGTATAGGAGAATCCACGTTATTCAGAAGTTCCACTAGACAAATTCAGGCATTGATTATAACAATACCAGTCTTTGTCCTCTAAGTTTAAATCAGTCATATGTTTATCAAAACACATTTATCGATGCATGTGGTCCGCGCATGCGTCAGGTTATCTCTGCGTCATCTATTTGATTGAGATTATCTCCGGAAGAAAGCAGACAACATATATGCATGACTTTGGAGGTGCGCCGCGTGTTGTGATTGTAATTTCAATTTACTTTAGAGAAATTTTGACATTGTAAGACTATAGTGATGAAACCTTTTCTTATTTCTTTTCAAGACCCGGGGGAGCAGATTTTTTAGCTTGTTGTGAGCTATCTTACTTTGGGGCACTTGACAGCGAAATAGCTCAATATTTTAACCATTGTCTGATTTTACACGGAGATTGGGAAACAGACCCTAAGGGTCATCTTAGGGTTTATGGTTAAAGTCAACCCCCCGTATTCATAAATATAAATAATATATTACTGGAGGTCTTTGAGGAAGGACTATGTCCAACAGTGGATGTCCTACGGCTGAAATTATGATATAGATAATCAGAATTATAAACGGTTAATAGAACGTTAAAAAAAAAAAAAACGGTTAAGAAGCCGTGTTGGCTAAAGTGGGAGGACACTCGACTTTCATTCCGAAGGTCGTGGGTTCAAACCCCGCCACGCACCTCTAGATTTTTCTTCTTGAGAAATTTATGTGCGCTTTAAACACGTGCTTTAACGGTGAAGGCAAACATCGTGAGGAAACCGGCATGTTCTGAGAACTTTAAAAGAGTTTGAAGGGAATGTGACATTCACCAACCCGCACTTGGCCAGCGTGGTGAATTAAGGCCTAATCTCTCTCGTCAAGAGAGAAATCCCTGTGTCCCAGCAGTGGGAACGTTAATAGGGTGATGATGAATAGAACGTTTGTTAAAATCCTATATTCATAAATCCTAATTAGTGCTTAATCTTTATTATTACTTTTCATCCTTGTTTATTTTGCGTTTTAGCCAGTTCATACATTAGGCAGATTTCTTTACGAATACCTAGCGAAAATGGTTTAGCTGTTTATAAGATTCTTTGAATTTGTAGAAAGTAGTATTCTCAAAACTATAGGCCACCAGAGGCATTGACATTTTGAATTATCTTCCTAGAAGTGGCACTCCATGCGGATAAATAAGAAAGTATTTTATTTGTTTTGTTGGTTAATATAATGAAATATTTGCTTATTTTATTTGCACCTTCGTGTACTTCTGCTTAGGTAATTGTGTTGGGAATGGTGCAAGAGATAAATATATGTGAAGATTTAACCCGTGATAACCCGTGATTATTATAAAATGGTTGAAACAAGATGGCTGAATAATAATTATGATAATTGAACCTGTTACCAACTTTATGGGTATGTTTTACAAGATAATACTTATGCTTGGTTTCAATATTCAAAGACTCGTCATTATATCAAACCACCCTCAAATTAATAAAAAGTAATTTCAATTAATATAATATTTTTTTATCCTTGCATGAATTACATTGTTGATACAATAATTTCAAAAAGCGTTTGCGTTTTATGTTAGAAGCCCTTCCGAGCGTGAGTATTTTATAAATCATCTTTTATTATTCTATTGATGAAAATTACTTTTAAAGTAGAAACGTAACTAAAAATATTACGTTGACTAATACACAAAGATTAAACTAGTTTTACTACAAAACACGAATGAATCAATCCCCTTTTTTAGTCATCCTTATCAGTTTACTCATTGTCGAGATTGCAACACTTAAAAACAAAAACAAAATAACATCTTTTCGAAAAAAAATCTATGCTTTTAGTTGGAACTGAAGTCATATTAGTACAGAATAGCAGACAATGTTGGGTAATCTTAAATAGGCCTCTGGTGGAAGTCTCTGACAACAAAATAACTACAAGATCTGGCACCAGAAGATATTATGTCTCATTATGTATTGTGAAAAACGGTATCTATGTCGTACATTAGTAATTAACTCCCTGAAAATATGCTGTGCTTAATTTCTTCATAGTAACGACATCTTATAATCTTTAAAGTGATTATTTTGAAATTCTCTGGTAAAGCTCCAGTCATTGCACGTTATTTTTGGTTAGATGAATTGTCAACATGATTTTTTTTTATTTAAGTACTACGAGAACCGATTTTTCAAATAAATCTATAAAAGTATCCTTATTTTACCTTACTTTTTAGTACCTTGTATGACTGTAGCACTACGAGTATCAAACAAACAATTAAATATCGATCAGTTTAATTAGATATCATATTTTTTCAAGACTTTCACTTTTAATACGTCAATTAACCAATTTAGATTAGCGATAAGAAATTGACGTATAGTCAGCTACCTAATCAATCTCAAGATAAGACAATTATCAAGTCTATAATTATAAAAGTCCATAAATATATTAAAAACAACACTCTGAGCTATCTGTATTACATAGTTTCCCGTTTTATAATTTATCTAGTTCCTCATAAGGGTCCCAATTTACGTTCCCACTGCTGGGATACAGGAAGTTCTCTATTTACAAGAGAGATTAGGCCTTAATTCACCACGCTGGCCAAGTGCAGGTTGGTGAATGTCACTTGTCTTTTAATCTCTTCAACGTTCTCAAAACATGCCGGTTTACTCACGATGTTTGCCTTTTATTTATTTTATTAAGAAGAAAAATGTAGAGGTTCGTTGCGAAGTCTAAACACACAACCTTCGGAATGAAAGTCAAGTTATCTTCCACTAAGCCAACACGGCTAAATAAAAGATTATGGAATAATTAAAACGTAGGTATGTTCAGCGCGTTACATACTTGCTAAGAGTTTAATTGCCGTTCACAGGACATTTAAGTATGAAATGCAATTTTCTGATGATAATCTGTGAAGTCTGTATTGAGAGGAATATACTTAATTTCAAACCGAAACAAGTTAAAAGCTGTTTTGGTTCGTATTTCTACTCTTTCGCATAAAATGAAGTAATTCCGATGATAATTGTTGGAATTCATAACCTTAGATTTATGAGCCTCTAATCTTTGAGTAGGAGTGGTTTAATTGAGTATTAGACAGGATATCGCATGATTTATAGGATTTTATGATTGTCAAGGATTAGAATTATAAATGGTACGAAAATAAACTAGATGTCACACCAGTTTAGGAGATAGTATAGTCATGTATAATTTAGCATGTGTGAAAATAGGCTTATAATTGATTCAAAGACAGAGAGATTGGGTGTTTTCTATGTATCTTATGTATGTATTACCAAAAAAAAATGTATCTATATAGTATCTGTCACCTAATACCCATATAGTACAAGCTCTGCTTAGTTTGAGGTGGTTTGGGGTAAGGTGATGCTGGCTGAGAAGTTCGGAAAAAAAAGAAAAAAATAAACTGATAGATTGGAATCAAAAGTCTTCTAGAATTGTACACTACTACTAATACTTAGGGGCATAAAGGGCTTTCAGAGTCCAAATCCTAAGGATCTGGCACATCATTCCGCATTAGACCAATGTAGAGGGTTATAGTACATAACCCCCTCATACATTGAGGAAGGCCTACGTCCAGCAATAAGGCCTCCTTCAATGCGATGTATCGTCTTGATTTCTCGTTTGCCATAAAAGATAAAAAACTAGTGTAAAATATTGTAAATAATCTTAATGACGCACTAAGTATTATATTTTAGTCAGCTACCCTATGGCGTTCTTCTTTTGCCATGAAACTGAAGAGGCTGAATAAATACCGTTTTCCAAAATAAAATCTTACAGTGATAGTATTTCTTGTACCTATGTTTGCTTGTGTTGGATAACGTACCAGCGCAAGATTTGCTTAGCCAATGCCGTACTCTGACGTCAGAACTGTAGAAACTACTACAAGATAAATAAACACGGTCAGCGGATATCATTCATAAATCCATATATATTTGCATTTAGTAGTCTATAAGTTTACCATTCATGTTTGAAAAATACATCAGTTTGTAACACTGACAGTACCGTTTAAATTCAAATATGATTTTAATATAAATTGAATTTAATCTCGCTGTGACATTTAATATTCATGACATTTCCATAAAGACATGAATACACATGGGTCTAGTTATTTTGCTTTTGCATAATCTTATCTACCTATAAACATTTACAGTATGTAAGTACGTTATGCTTGTATGTCATGTATTAAAAGACACGTCACAAAAATACTTTTACGGTTTCAGCGTTTACTGAAAAGGTTTATTTATGTTAGTCATGAACACAAGTTTTCCTGTTTCAACTTTTTTTTTTGAGAATAACAAACCCTTATTTGTTTTTGAGTATTAATGACTTACATTCTCTGTTCTAATTTAATTGTAATCCTAATAATGAATGCCATAGTAACTTCCTACAATAAGCCAGAGTGGACGGCTAGTATCAACGATAGTAAACATTTACAATTCATGTCATTCAAAACCTTTGGCATATGCAAAATTCCCAATTCGCCATAAAGATTCCCTTGATGCTACTACAAAGAAGCGCGTTGAAGTCTTTTGATTGCAATTTAGTTAGATTGCGTTTCATTACAGGTTTAGATAGAAGGTCTGCGCATTCTCGGCGCCGGGCGCCGGGCACGTAGGACATAATGTTGCGATTTCGCTGTGTCCGGCAGAATGGGAGCGAGATCGTTGCCATTTCGCAGATTGATGCGCGTTTCCACTGACGCGTCTGTGAAGGCCGATACGTGACTTGATTCCAGATATGTTATCTGACAGTTTGAAGACGACTTTACTCCGACGACGAGACGACCGACTCGGTGGGTATTACCCCGTCCGATTCAAGGTGCAGGTTTTTAATTTTGTTTTGGGGTCAATAAGTTCTAGATGCATGGTCTGGGTTTGTGTCTTATTAAAGTATCTTTCACTAAAACTTTTTTATAATGCAGGGCCGAGACTTAATTAGTTGAGACTGTATTGATCTCGGAACAGCTTCTTTTCAACAATATCTCAAAAAACTCTGCATAAGGTCATGATGTGATGCTCTGTTATTACAAGTAAAAATGTATTTTAAATTTATTAGCATCTAGTCTATAAGGGTGACATGTTCACAAAACCCTGTATAAATAAATAAATGATTTAAAAAATATTTGCATGTTTATACATTGTAATGTCTTGGGTAATGTGTAGGGTGTCTTTACATTCGTTCCATAAAAAAATACTCATGAATCACTCTGTTAGTTGACTAAGAACTCACGACTTTTGCCCCGATTTACCGTTTATCAATGGATAGGCGCGCTCAAATGGCGTACGTGCGCGGGCTCACGTCTCCTCTCCCAGTCCAGGTTGGGTTGCCGATATCTGCCTAACGCAAGCTATTTGGAAGCTAGCTAACTAGATCTGCCAATCAGACACTTTGATTCATTTGTTTTGGTTTACAGCTTGTTTGCGGTTTCGCGGTCTGCGTTGCTAAGGGGCTTGTCTCAAGTTGTCTCTGACGTTTCTCGTTGACAATGAATTGCTAGTGTGAGTGACCTTGTAACCCGTATATTTGACAACAACCTTGAAATATGTTTAGAATTACTAACGAATAAGACAAAAATTTCTAAAGATATAGTAATCTGTGGAGATTTTAATGTACATTTTCCTATAAATAACGATCTTAAATCAGCTAGTAATCAATGTTTGGCTCTAGAAGACTTAATGGAATGTTATGGCCTTAAAAGAAAAATTTTTGATATAACCAGACTTACTGACGAAACATACTCCTGCATAGATAATATTTTCACAAATACTGAAGTCCTAAATGCTGATGTTGTATTAGGAATAAAATCTGACCACTTTGCACAAATTGTTAATGTCACTTATGAAAACAGAGATAAATCAATTAAATATCAACAAGTTAAAAAAAGGATCATGGACCACGAATCTATTGCTCTGTTGAAATTAAATATTAGTAACGAATTCTCCAACAGCCATCCGTCAAATTTTTCTGATTTTTTTACGACATTTTTAAGAATACTTAATGGAACTGTACCTATCAAAAACAGACAAAAGAAGATAGAAAAGTCTTTTAATGATTGGGCCTCGCTAGGGCTAAGGGTGTCACAGAGGAATATGAAGGAATTATATTACCTTTTATCTATGACTAATGATGTAAATCTTAGAACTTATTTGAGTAATTATAGTAAAATTTTTAAAACATGCTGTCTTATGGCAAAAAAAATTGACATTCGCAATAAAATTATTTCTTCATCAAATGTAATCAAATCCACTTGGACCATAATAAAAAAGGAGACAGGTAAATTTCATACGCAAGGACAATGTATAAAAGAAATATTAGGTTTTAATGATGAAATTTTAAACTCACCCTTAGACATAGCTAATCACTTTAACTCATTTTTTACTAAGATAGCAATAGACCTTACTATTAATTTGAATAAATCTGTGATAAAATCAATAAATTATGTTAATAATTATGCACCATACAATTCTAATAAATTTGTTCTTAGATCAATAACTCCAACAAATATTATAAAAATTATAGATGGACTCTCTAGTAAGCATTCCTGTGATCTTTGGGACATATCAACATTTTTACTTAAGAAAATTAAGAATGAAATAGCCAGTCCACTAGCAACTGTATTCAACTTATGTTTTAGTGGTGGCTATTTTCCTGATATACTCAAGTTCGCAAAAGTCATACCCTTGTATAAAAAAGGAGACAGGTCGATCCCAAATAATTATAGGCCTATATCACTTCTACCAATTTTCAGCAAAATTTTTGAAAAGTATGTTTGTAACGAACTATATGTATTTTTAGAAACCGAAGGTATATTAAATGAGAGACAGTTTGGTTTTCAAAAAAAGAAAAATACATCTCAGGCTATTACAGCGTTAATTGAAAAAATTCTTTGGGACCTAGATAGTCGTAAGAATACTTACGGTCTTTTCTGCGACTTATCCAAAGCCTTTGACTGTGTGTGCCATGAAACTCTATTATCTAAACTCAATCATTATGGTATAAGGGATAATGAGCTATCTATTTTTAAATCATATCTGAATAACAGAAAACAAATTGTTGAACACTGTAGCCATAGATCAGAAATAAATGATATCGGAATGGGTGTGCCACAAGGTTCCATTTTAGGACCTTTACTTTTTATTATTTACATTAATGACATTACATCATGTATTCCTAACAACAAAGACATTGTACTTTTTGCTGACGATACCACAGTTATAGTGAGTGACGTGAAAAATGTAGATATAAGTGAAAAACTAGACAAGCAAATATGTAATTTACAGGACTGGTTTAGTACTAATAATTTATTGCTTAATGTCGAAAAAACCAATATTGTAAATTTTTTCCTCGGCCCTGGACATTCCAACAATGATTGTATAAGAAATCCTTAGATACATTTTCTTTGGCCACATGTAATAGTATAAAGTTTTTAGGTATTATAATTGATAGTAAGTTAATATGGGACAAACATATCGAAGCTCTATCCAATAGATTGAAATCTGCTGTATATGCAATTAAAACTATTAGAGCTCTCAGCGACATCAAAACTTCAAAAATTGTATATCATGCATACTTTCATTCACTAATGTCTTATGGAATTATCGCTTGGGGAAAATCTGCGCATGTGAATAGAATTTTTATTTTGCAAAAGAGAGCGATTCGGTCTATTTTGCAAATGAAAAATCTGGAATCATGTAGACAAAAGTTTAAGGAGCTTGAAATAATGACATTAATGGGAGAATATATTTTTCAAAAACTAATGTATGTTAAATTGAATATTAATAAATTTGAATTAAATTGTGACATTCATAAATATAATACGAGAAATAAAAACAATTTGTGCCTACCTTCTCATAGACTGAAAAAAATTGGAAATAGTTTTGTGTGTTTAGGTATTAAATTATTTAATAAGTTACCGTTTGACCTGCAAAATGCAGAGGATTCTATTTTTAAAATCATTGTGAGAAAATTATTATTGGACAAATCATACTACAATCTTGACGAAGCACTTGCTGATAACTTTCATACATACTTCTTAAGTACCTAATTGTTTCTGTTTTTTTTTCTGTAATTTATAAGTATTTGCTATGTATCCATGACTTTTCCAAGTGTACATTATGTATCTTTATGGAATAAATGAATTCTTATCTTATCTTATCTTATCTTATCTATGACGTTTGTATAAGTTGACGTCACTTTTTTATTGATAGAACTAAGAGTCTGTAAATATAAAAGTATTTTAAAAATTGTTTGCGATAGTGACTTTGAAATAGACAGTAGCCAAATTCGTTTCAGCTTTAGGCCTCGGTCTCGAATTTAGCGGGCAGCGGGGCGGCGGCGCGGGGTGGCGGCGCGGGAGCGGCAGGATCTTATGCGTATCGTCAAATGGACCGGGTCTCGAAAACAGCGGCGCGGGAGCGGCGCGGGGGCGGGCAACGAGCGGTGCACTCCAGTCGAGCGGTGACCGTCCCGCGTTGCGCGTCTGCATTGTAGTATAGTGTTGTACTTTTTTTTTGTGACGTATCAAAACGTCCTTGGACGTGCAAGAGCAAATTATTTCGGTAATCTTTGAGAGGAGACCCATATGGAACAGCAAAGATGTGAACCATAAAAATAGAAGAATAATTAATCAATTATGGGAAGAAATAAAAAACGAACTGAATATTTATAATTTTTCTGCTGGAGATATACCTCTAAAACTTTTTGAATTAATTCCAGACTCTAAATCACCCTTGATAGTTTCTAGAATATAGTCAAAAGTTTCTACACTCATTCTGGAGTAGTCGTAGAATTTATCGGGATTTTGTCTCTGTTCTTCATAATTTCGATAAAACTCGCCTCGCATTTTCCTTGCCCTTTAATAGGGATCCACTTCTTCTTTTGCCCACAATAAATCGAGCGTTAGGAATACATTTGAATCAAAAAGATGTTGTCGCCGATTTTCAGACATTTCGTTTGCGAATGTCGACAACACAACCACGAACACAACACTACACCGCTACAGTGCCGCGCGATCTGCCCGCTGGTTTCGATTCGAGAACAGGTATGCGTTGCCCGCCCCTCGCCCGCGCCGCCGCCGCCGCCGCCCCGCTGCCCGCTAAATTCGAGACCGAGGCCTTAGGCTAGCCGCTGCGATAAGCGGGCGCGGGTGCGTTTGGATCTCAAACAGGCACAAAAGTGTATGAATACGCAAACGCGCCCGCGTGAGGCAGCGTCGGGCCTTAGGAAGTTAACTATAAATAAATATTTCCGGATAATAAACACAACAACATCTAGCCCCTAGCTAGCTAGCATGAGTGATATGAACCTCGCTTGCAGATTTCCAGTTGTTTCGGTTCGAAGCGGCCTATATCCACCGTTAGCCAGGAGCCTTTACCGAGCCGTCTGCAAAGATCAAATTAATTCGCTTCAATTGGCCGTGAGCTGAATATTAGACCTGTGTGATAGATAATAAATATACTCAACAAAACGGTCAGTATCTAACAACAATTCGCAGCTTCAATTGAATCCAAGTACAGAACTCCAAATCCTGGATAATTCTACATGGTCCTGATTTCCACCCAGGACATATTTTTCAGTACTTTGAGTAATATATGCTATGAAAACATGTCATTTTTACAGTTATGTAATAAGTTTCAATCATCAACTACATAACAGATAAAGTCACATGTGTTAAGAAGTTTTGTAAGACATTTACAGTTTTTTATCATTTCGGTGGCAGGAAGTTCTGGTTTCCAGTGTAACATTATTCTCATTTAAGAATTTACATTTCACTTATATGTTTTTTTTTCTTTATTGAGAGTTACATACTAACTTAGGTACTACACTATTTCATGTAAAACAAGCGTGCCTTTTACATTTCATGTATACCATTTAATTCAAACTACGACAAAAACCTATAGAAAATACTTAAAACCATGGGTTAGCTCAACGATGTTTTCGCATTGCAAAAGGCGCGAAGTTTACAGGGATTTTTCAGTTACAATGAGGAAGTTTCATACGCTTGGCAATATTGTCTATGCTTGGTAGGAGTGTTGGCAAGCGCAGTATTTACAAGGCTGTGGATCAAGAAGGCGCTGCTTTCCTACGTTGCCCACAGGAGAAGATGGAGTTCAACAATGTTACACCTCTAGCGAGGCAGTCCTCTTATTCATACTTTATGCCCTGTGTGTTTCGGCCAAACCTGCGCGTTACCAACGCTGGGCTGGGCCAGTGCGTGAAGCGATTTTCGTGTTTCGTAATGTGGCCCGGAGAAGCCATATCTACATTCTAGGTCTTCATGCCCCATCTTAGACCACATCGTCACTTTACATCAGGTGAGATTGTGGTCAAATGAAGGCTTAAAAGTGAAGTTATTTCTTTTTACCTGTGATATGACAAAGTGACCTGTCACAAAATTTACCCATTCTTTGTTCTTTCCTTATCTAACGCATATAGTGAGATATTGATTTTTTAAACTTTAGACTTCGGACGTATCTCCAGCACAAGTGAAGTCGGTGTGTATCTAATACCTTTATCTGGCTTATCATTATTTTGAGAGAGAGGTAGTAGCGCAAGTCAGTGTGATAAGGAATGTATTTTTTGTCTTTGCTTTTGTTGTGTCACGTTTAGTTTTACTTTTGAACACTGGTTTTACCGTGTTGTTGTTATTGTTTTATTTTACAACTTTTGTTCTATTATTCTACTCGTACTAAGCTATTCTCAACCCCCTTCATCATTCGCACTGCAAGGGTTTGGAATTCGCTCCCCGCTGCTGTATTTATTAATACCAACCTCAGTATCTGTAAGTCAAGACTGAATGGATACCTTCTAGATCTTTGAGATCCATCCTCGCTTGTAAGATCAGGAGAGATTGTGTACAAATTCATAAAATAAAATATGATGACACGTAGCTCTGAAACTGTTTAGTAGCGTCCTGCCAACTATCGCACTAAGCCAACTTTTGTGTACAACAATGTCAACTTTTTGAAATTTCTATACAAGTAATCGCACCATTCCTACATAAATGATTATGATTAAGGATGAATTCATATCTAGCTATTAGGGGCGTGCTTGCCAATGTGATAACGACGCTAATCATGTACGCACGTATCAAATTACATTAGTTTTAGAAAACACAATGTTTATAATAAGGTACCTTATCCAATCTGTTATTTAAAATATTTTCTAACAATTTTAAGAATTTTAATATTCGGCAATAAAATTAAGACCCGTACGATTATGCAAACACAGGATGTGCGTATAAAATGTTATTTTAAGAAGGTTTTTGGAATATCAGCCATCAAAAATGAAATATTTTAATCTTAAATAAACATTTATTAATGTTGTTTCATAGAATCATAACGGTCTATATTTACCTACGGACAGTAACTCATAAAAGAAAAGAAGCAGTTACTAATATCGATGTCGGTCTGTAAACCAGACAAAAAGACAGCATACCTCAATCGAATACGGAATATGCATGACCTCTGTGGCTCGGTGGGCGAACGTCCGCTTGAGGCGCAGGAGGTTGCGGGTTCGATTCCCGCCGTGGGACCAGATTTTGTACGATCTACAATTTCTGGTTTCGGGTCTGAGTGTTTTCTATGTATCATATGTATGTATTTATGAAAAAAAATGTATCTATGTAGTATATCAGTAACCTAACACCTAAGCAGAGCTTGTACTAACAAGCTTCGCTTAGTTTGGGGTTAGGTGATGCTGTGTGAGAAGTCCGGAAATATTTATTTATTTATTTATATGAAAGTTTTTATACTGCTTTAAATTTGCGACCGTCATATTTTTACTTTTACCAAGTCTTTTTGTCGACGAGCGAAAGGGTTAATTAATTTTATAAACGAATGTGTCAAATCATCCACATCACAAGGTCAGTTCAGTTTCTTGTAATTGGACTCTGCGGTTGAAGCACCAATTTCCTTGTCGAGTAAATAAAATTATAAAGTGAGAAAGATGTTACTCAGTTGAACGCCATTTTGCGTCCTTACTTTAGTTGCGTCACTAGGTCTATGCATGATTGGATGATTAAGAAAGTTGAACCCAGGCTTCCTACTTGTGACGTAAATATCATAAAATTACGTGTCAATTATGACTTATTGAGACTTGGAAAGTAGTTTGATGACAACCGTGTTTAATTCATATTGACGCCTTGAAGGTTGACCTGGTAAATATTGGTTAATAGTGCCTTGACTGGCTCTTTATATTTTTGTAAAAGTATTAGGAATGTTAATTTTAATGTTTAAGTTGATTTAAGTTTGTATATAACTCACCGCATTCGTTGCTTACCCTATGAAAACATACTCTAAGAATTTGCGAGAATCTAAAAAGACCTCCGTATCGTTAGCCCTTATACTTTTTTAAAATTATCAAACTGTTTTTGGATTTATATATATTCTAGCTGTTTCAGTGTGAAAAGCGTCAAATTACAATATATTGTTATATCATACATGGTTTTAATTTTCGTATCTGAGTAATGTTGTTTATTTTTATATTCTTTATCTGTGGTAATGAGAGGTCAAGTCATACGCATCTATAGCCGAAGGTCACGGTTTCCA
This sequence comes from Gymnoscelis rufifasciata, assembly GCA_929108375.1. Taxonomy (NCBI): domain Eukaryota; kingdom Metazoa; phylum Arthropoda; class Insecta; order Lepidoptera; family Geometridae; genus Gymnoscelis; species Gymnoscelis rufifasciata. The sequence continues at coordinate 16,414,738 of OV815303.1, forward strand.
CTATGACCTGGCAGAGCGACGAGGCATACATACGTCAGTCACTGACCTATGGAGATAGCGCACACTATAAAGCTATTACGTGCAATGAACTACTGGTTCAGTTGCACTGAAATGAAATGACGTAAGACAGCACGTACTTTCAGTGCAATTTAAGTACAACCGCACCGTCCGTTTGGTGCAGGCTTCCTTAAACATAATCTCAATTTATATTCGTGATAGTGATCACGAAATTAATTAAATAAAACGAATATAAATAATTAATTGTTTGTTTTATTTTCGACAGATAATAGTAAATAGAAACAAAAAAGTCTTGAATAGAGATTTTATTCTCTTTGGTCTTCTATATAGAGCCGCAAAGGTCGTAATTAACATCTTATTTTATTAAAGACTTTATGGTCCAATAGGTTTTCAATAGGTTGCCATTGGATGTCAGATCTAAAACGTAGTAGTGATTATATACTCTCTGGTGATTATATACTCTCTGGTCAGATCGTTCATTATCAATTTTTTTGACCAGCTCTCTATATTTTTGTCTCAGTTTTTCCTTTTTGTCATCATAAAATTGGTCTAAATTATCTTTCTAACAAATTACCTGGTTCAATTCGTTTAAAATGATTTGTAGTCCTGTTTATAATTAATACTCATGGTGACCCACAAAGAAGCGTCCAAGGATAGATCGAAAACTAAGGTGAAAGCTGATGTTATTATTCTGGGATGCACCCTGCCTGGTATAGTGGCTGCTCACAAGCTGAAGAAGCGGTTCGGGGACTCCATGGACATCGTGGTGTTGGACCTCGCGCACCAGCCCAGGAACCAGTCCAAGTGCAGCGTCACCTTTCAGAGAGATGCCGACGAACGCGATGCCAGCGACGCGAGCGACGACGAGCCGAGCGACAAGTCCGCCAAGCTCATCGACAACGTCGCGAGATACTACCTTGTCAAGTACTCAGCGGAGTGGAACCTCCCGCTGCCCGAGGCCATCATTGCTCCGCAACGAATGAACCAAAAACTCAACAAACTCTTCCAGCACATCAACGGCACCACTGTGGAGTGCTCCAGGAACTACCACGACTTCAACTACCTTAGTTTCGTGGAAAGGTTTGAACTGAACCAGTATCAATCAGCTCTCGATCAAAGCATGCGAGATCTCTTTCTAGCAAATAAAATGGATACTGGTGATGAAAGAAAAACATTGATGTTTTACGACAGGACTACCATGGAGCGACACATCTGTGCCGCACTTCTCTTCTCGACCTCTAGAGAAATTATGCGGATGACCGTCAGAATTGTCTGCGGTGCACCACCGAACTCTGTGTCTGTCCTATTTTACCTGCATCAATGCTTTAGAACCAGCAGTTCCAGAAATCATTTAGATGGATCTAACACAAGATGTCGAGAGAAACTGATGGGATACTTTCGAAAACGACTTGCGATTAGACTTCAGCAAAGTGTTGCCGATATAACTTATGTCTCGATACCAATTCAACGAATAAAAACTCGGTCAGATGAGCGAGTCGTGTTGGAGACAATAAAGGGAGAAACCACATACATTTGCAACTTGTTAGCTATGGCCTTAAAACCTGACGAGCTTACCAACATTAATGTCGAGGACCATTTGCTTTCGAATGAAAACTTAAAAGCACTTACACGTATGCGCCCGGGACGAGCGAAGAAGTTCCTCGTTCAGTATACAAGTAACTTCTGGGAAAAACAAGGTTACAGCGGGGATATTCTTAGCGTTCGGGGACCGATCATATGGGCAATGGAAAGGCCCAAGATGTCCAACACTGGGAGCGTGGAGCGGTACTCATGTCTGGTCGGCTACCTCATGGACGATGAGGACGACTCGGCCATAACTTCTCGGGTAAAAGTCTTGGAGCAGCTCGTGAAACTTTTCGGCGAGGAAGCGGCCGATCCTGTGAGCTACAAGGAGACGAGTATATCTGATATATTTATTCCAAAATGCGGTGACTACGTGGCTCTGAGAAGACTGGCTGGCAGGAGATTGTCTCCGAAATATGTGGAGTGGGGTGCGATGGACGTGTTCGAGGACGGGGACGTGGCGGCGGCGCTGGAGGCGGGGCACACGGCGTACCTGCACCTGCTGAGCTGCCTGCGGCCTCAGGCGCAGACCTTCGAGGACCTCAGCACGTCGGAGCTGCCCACGAGGCTCGACGGGGACTTCTTCCTGCACCGGTGGATCCCGCACGTGAATATCATCAATAGCATCAGGTGGGGAGGGTATGTGGCTGCCGCAGTTGTGGCGGCTGGTGTACTACGGACGGCATTTAAAAGAAAATAAAAATATTTTATGATGTTCGTTTATATTTTATTTGTAGAATATTTTCAGATATATTATTCCATATGGTATGTACGGTTTGCAAACCATACAGAGTACATGTTTCCGAAACTCAGCAGTTTACGCCATGACGTGCATTACATTCGCCCTCTCGGGCAGTCGCAAACCATACTGTCTAACAGACAACACGTCACGGCGTACTCTCGCGACCATACACAACTAGAACGAATAAACCGTGAAAACTTAAAAACTACTCTTTTAACTCAACTTACCACTATAAGATTGTAGGGAGCACACTACGCACCCTACATGGTATATGGTTTTATTTTGAGCGTACTAATAAAAATATTGTTTATTTTGTAATGCATACCTACATCCTACATAATTATAATACTCATAATAGTAAATTACTACGTAACCTATTATAACTTAACTACTATACTACATTTATATTGAAGTCTTGAAGTCTGATCTGGTAAATCTCTGATACCCTGGCAATCTATTTTAAAATGTCTACATTATCATAGTGTATGGCACCCACGTCACAGCCTTGAAGGCTAGTGTGAGGGGGGACTTGATTATCAATTAGTCATACCTGATATCTATAAATAATGACTGTAAAAAAAGATAGGATTTGTAAACAATACATTGTTTTGTTTCAAATATACATTTTTTTTTATTCAAAAACCACCTCTGCAACTGGGTTACCAATCTTAAAATACCAAATCAAGCTCAAGAAGTGAGCGAAAAGCTAAGTCTGTAGAGATTTAAATAATTTCATATGCAAGATTTTTTTTTTTTCATTTCTAATTTATTATCTTTTTTGGCTTTATTGTATGTTGTGTTCAATAAAGAGTATTGTATTGTATTGTAACGCGCCTACTAACACACAAACATCAACTTGTATAAATCTAATTACATGACCAGGAATAAGTTCCCTTGAAGCCGCCAGCCAAGCAGCCAGCTAGCCAAGGTCTACACAAGGGCCTAAATGTTATTGAGCAGGTACTTACTACTCAGCAGTCATTCCTATCAATAATAGTCTCTCCATGCGTGAGGGAACTATTGAGGATATATCGGAGAATGCCAGTCACATCGATGACCTATTACAGTCCTATCCTGTCTTGTACTATGCATGGTGAAAGACCTTCAGGTCGTTTAAGCGGGTCAAGTTCGTTATTACTAACATTTGATTTAGTACGTTGATGCCAGTATGCATGTAACTGATTATAGTTGATGTTGAAGATGGGTAGTTACATTATTAAGTACTAGCTTTTAAACTCTTGCCCGCGTAGGTAATAACAGTTTTCCTCGCAGTGAAAAGTAGCTTTAGTTCTTCACTGAAGCTATGTCCATGCCGAATTTGATCGGGCTTTGTTCGCAATATTTGATTTTCCCTGCGACAAGTGGTAAAAAGTGACCCATGTGTTATTCTGTTAACGAGGCATGAAAGGCAAAAACTTACTAAACAACAGTATGGGGTACTGAAACTTCAAAATATTATAATATACCATGTTTTGATGATGAAGAGTTTTAAATATTTCCGATATACTTTCTGGGTAACAATCTGTGAAATGTTGGTAGGTATAAATTTAAATTCAAGTTTGATCGTAATCAACTCCTGACATTAACGTTTTAGCAATCCGATTAATTTGCTTTTGTATTATGAGTAGTTAAAGCGCTATTGAATTATTATAGCATTACTAGCTGACCCCAGCAAACGCTGTTTTGCAAAATGAAAAATAGATGTTGGCCGATTCTCAGACCTACTGAATATGCTCACAAAATTTCATGAGAATCGGTCAAGCCGTTTCGGAGGAGTTCGATTACGCACCCCGTGACACGAGAATTTTATATATTAGATTATATCATGAAAAGTATGTACCTACAAATGTCAAGATCTGTAACGAATATATTAATAGTGCTTCTTTCATAACAGAAATAGGTACTTGTTAGAACAAACTACTGGATGGGTGTGGTCTGTATAGAGCAACGTTGTATTTTCACTTTTTCCTGCTAAAAATAATAAGGCAATATTTAAGGTGAGTTTATGTCGTTTAAACCCATTTTCAAAATTGCTTTTTAGATAAGCTTTATTTATAAAATTACCCCTGTATTCATAAAAATATATTATTATATTTTTAAAGGTTTTTAATAGGATAGTAGATCGTTTAATAAAATTATTATTCATAAACGGGTTCGATTCCCGCTGGGGGCAAGATTTTGTACGATCTACAATAATAATTTCTGGTTTCTGGTCTGGGTGTTTTCTATGTATCATAAGTACCTATCTGTAAACAAAAAAAAATGTATCCATGTAGGTAATATATCAGTCACCATACCCACCCATACCCATACCCGAGCAAGCTCTGCTTAGTTCCGGGTTAGATGATGCTGTGTGATTAGTCCGGAAATATTTATTTATTCCTAAACTGTTTAAACGGTTAAATAAAAGTTTTTTGACTTATGTCTAAAATATTCGTAAAATCCCTATCCCTATCCCTACTTCCCTATCCCTACCCTACTAATATATAAATGAGAATGGAAGTTTGTTTGTAACGCTTTCACGCGAAAACTACTGAGCCGATCGTCATGAAACTTTGTACACAGATTCTGTAGAGCCTGAGAAAGGACATAGGCTAACATAGGCTTTACCGCGGGAAAATCCATAAAAACGCGGGTAAATACTAGTAAGGTATAAATAAACTTACTACTAAAATGGGGCGACATGCCACGATTTGACGGTTTTTGTGTTTTCCGTTTTTGACTAACCGTCTGTCCAAATCGCAAAGTTATATTTCTGGGGGTTAGCTAATTCCGTTATATTAGCTGTGATATTAGCCACAAGTAGGAGATTTTATTAATACATATAGATAGATAGATAACTCTTTATTGTACACCACAAATAAAATATTACAAACAGCAAAACAATAACAAGACAATGCATTGGAGTACAAAGGGCCTTATCGCTGGCTTTCGAATAGACATTTATTATAACACTAGCGGCACGCCCCGGCTTTGCACGGGTAATTATTCAAAATTGTTTCAAAATTATTCGAATTTTTCTCTCCTTAAAAACCATCTTTAACTCCAACAAACATTTAAAAAAATAAATTGGCTAAATTGGTATAGGCGTTGTTGAGTTATGCGCTTAGCAACACATTTTGCTATTCATTTTTAACCCCCGACAAAAAAAGAGGGGTGTCATATATTTGATGTGTATCTGTCTGGGACATCATAGCTCCCGAACGGATGAAGCGATTTCAACTTAGTTTTTTTGTTTAAAAGGTGAGTCTGGCGCGAGTGCTCTTAGACATGTTTCATGAAAATCGGTTGTGCCGTTTAAAAATTGTGGGGGTTAGAGTGGGGAAGGAAAACCGAAAATCTGCAAAAATCTCGAGTGGGGTATCAAAGGAAATTGAAGGATTCGAATCGGGGCTTTTTCTTATATTTTAAATTTAGATTTATTATTTTTAAGAAGATTAAGGTAAGAGAAAACATACTATTGATTGCAATGCTCAAATTGGTGTAACCGACAACAAACATAAACTTGGTTCGGGTCAATTGGTGTAACGTTAGTTTTTTGAAGAAAGTTGGTTTTATATTGGTGTATGTGTGGTTATAATTTTTCGTTCAAGCTAACAATTAGTGTAAGAGCAATGCTGGCTTGCCAAGATACATACACCAACTTAACCTTCTTTGGTCAAAGGATAGGAATACAACAATTCGACTTATGTAAATGGATCACAAACTAATCAGTTACAACATAATTTAGACGGAAGTCTGCAAATTCACAGTTAAAATGTGTAGCGTAACTGTATTTTTTTAAAGCTAGTATTCTATTATATATGCTATTCGAAAGAGCAGAAAAAAACTAAAAAAAACTGTATACTCCACTTATTGTACGTGTTTTGGTGGTTAACCCAATTGAACGTTCATGTTGTAAGCGCTAATTAATTTTAAGACCAAAATTGTACACATGAATGCAATAAACGATTTTGAATTTGAATTTGACCCTGCAACCGACGATAATGTACAATATCTATGCTATATGCTAGGGTTTAGTTCTGAAAATAACTTTTTGAATGGGATTAGTTACCTGTTAACGAATTATTAACTACTAACTAAGCGACAAAATATTATCAAGCGACAATTTTTTTATTTCCGCACACGACCATTCAGTAGGGAGCCGACCGACCGCCGCGGTTATTTAAAAAAAAATTAACTTGTGATAACTTTTGAATGGAATGTCAGAATCTAATAATTCAAAAAGTTATATAAAGGTTTTAAAGCAATCTTACATAATAAATTATTTTGTTAAGGATTAATACCAAGATACAAATAAAGAGCCTTTTCAAACAGTGGTATTATAATTTTTAATATAAAAAATCGCTTATTGTCACAAAACTATAATAGTTAGAGATATGATGTTACGACGTTTTTTGTAGATAATGATAAGTTCTATAAAGTTGTAATACATCACTTTGTTATATATTCAATAGTTTTCGCAGCATTCGCGATTAAAGAAAGATTTTAGGTTCTTTTTTTTCACCATGGGTTACATTATCGGAGTTTGGTAAGAAATCATATTATTTTTGAAAACTAAATATAGCCTATGTCACTCAGGGATAGTGTAGCTTTCGAACGGTGAAAGAATTTTTTAAATCGGTGCAGTAGTTTCAGAGCCTATTCGAGACAAACAAACAAACAAAAAATCAAACCTTTCCTCTTTATAATATTAGTATAGACTAGCGGCCCGACCCGGCGACGCACGGGTTAAAAAGTTCCCGGCAATTTTTCCTTATTTGCTCACCGTTTAGACCTTACCCTGGACTACGACAAACATTTTAAAACCAAAATCAGCTCAATCGGCCCAGCCGTTCTCAAGTCTTAATCAGACTAACGAACAACAATTCATTTTTATTTATATAGATTTCTGTGGGTGTAGACGTAATAACTTATCATTCGGGTACATTAAATACATACTATTTAAATAAACTGACTTTCTTATGCAAAAAAGATAACATTCAGTTAATACTAATTTTATTTCATTCCAAAAACACATTTTTACTTTTGTGTGTATCTCACCTCATCGATAGAATGGGAATGTTACTGCAATGATCACAAAAGAGTGTAGCTAGCGTAGACAGTAAGCAGGGAAGATAGGAGAAAACAAACACGATTCATTTTTCTCTATAATATATATTAATAACTAACTTAATTTATTATGGTCATCTCCGAGTAATTCGGTCAATGGTTATATAATATAGAGCCAATACGTCTACTGACAAATATCAGTGGCTGACGGAACAAGAGTCTAGTTCAGTTCAGTTTCTTTTAATTGGACTTTGCGCTTGAAGCGACAATTTGAAAGTGTCGAGTTAAATAAAATTATAAAGTGTAAAGGATGTTTTTCAGTTGAACGCCATTTTGCCGATCTGTTATTTTTTACACAAGAGTCTATATTTAAACCATTGAATAATTTACTCGGAGATGGTGAAAAAGGCTCCTAATCTGCTAGTTCGTAAATGGCGGTTAATCTCTAGAAAGACCCATAATGACACTGTAAACTTATAAATGTACTTGTCTGAATAGGAATTTCACATTTAAAATTAAAATATAGCCTAATAAGTAGTATAGCATTAATTATAGTTCATGATTCCTTACTCTCTTCGTAATAAGCGCGACCGTACGTAGCGTAACGTTAAATTAATTTAATAACTTAATTAATTTTGTAGTATGGTAAGCAAAAAAGCCGGACTCCCTTGTCTGTTTTAAAGTTTCTTAATAATTTTTTTTTTGATAAATACATATATAATATTCTAATGCAAATAAATGATTCTTATTCTTATAGTCTAACCAGCTCACCCCAGCAAACGTTGTTATGCAAAATGAATTAGAGATGTTGGCGGATTCTCAGACCTACTCAGTATGCTCACAAAATTTCATGAGAATCGATCAACGATCGGAGTAAATAAATAAATAAGTTGGATCGAACTGCACATGGTGTGCGAATTTTATTATAATCGGTTAAGTGGTTTAGGAGTCCATTGAGGACAAACATTGTGACTCGAGATTTATATAATTATATTAAGATGATAACCTTGACTGAAAATATAGGGCTCTTTTGACATGGCCTCCCGCTTCATTGTAATTGTTTAACAAATCCGTTTTTATGATAACACATTGTTTATTTCTTTATGTCTGATTGTTCTTAATCTTTGGCTGAACCAAGGTTTAGGCTTCCGGAACAAAAAGGTGACAAGGAAATGTCGTTTTTCTATTGTTCCGCTTGGCTCCTCCGTAAATTGGTAAATAGACCTATTTATGTAAGTAGGTACCGTTTATGCTATTTCCTCTTAGGTTTTGTGGTGGCTTCTATGGGTATTTTACAATGTTATGGATTGATAGCAATTTAAGGTTTGAAGATTTTCCTTTAATTTTATTTAAGAAGATTATGAGAGAACTTCCGAAGATATTCTGCATCCTCAGCAGCAGTAATCGCAATAATTGCCATAATTTTGTGACTTCAGCAGCACTAATTGGGTTTGTCCAGCAAACTCTGCTTTCATTTTCGGTCAAAAGTCAATGTGGTTGACATTGACTTTTGACCGAAAATAATGAAATAAATAATTATTCATAATTTAAAAATCATTTATGTATTTCATGCATCAGAGGCCCATAAAAACATACCTTGCAGACAATCATACATACAAATATAAATTTATTTAGGTACCTAACTACTAAAATAACATCGTGTCAATGTCATGGAATCCAATGTCACGGCGCCGGCGCCGGCGCGGCGGTGTCCCTTAGTGAAGGAGATCAAGGAATACTATTGGACTGAAGGAGATTATTGTCCAGATGTCCAACGGACTTCCGGATGAGATGATGAATTGATGATGATAATTTTGAACCTACTTTGTAAACAAAACACTTTCGTATACCACAAACATGTGTACCGAGTTACCGACATTGCAACTGTCATCCAAACCATTCCAAACTTTCGGTTCTATCTTCAGCAGAAACATGCACTAAGTAAATACCTACCATCAGGTTTATACGTCAAGATTATTCAAAATAATAACAATAAGATTGTCTTGGTATAATTTATTAATTTATATGATGTGTTGGTACGCCTGGACCAATTTGGTCAATTCTTTTTTTTAAATGTTAGTAGAAGCCCAAGGAGCAAAATTCGAATAATTGCCGGGATTTTGATAAATTACCCGTGCGAAGCCCGAGTGGGCCGCTAGTGTGATATAAATATAATTTAAAAAATTGAAAATGTTTCACATTTAAGTCCTGCTGTTCATCATTTTCTTTTACATAAAAATAAATGGTTCACCAGTCTGCATTCCGGGTACCGATCAAGTTCAGTTCAGTTCAGTTTCTTGTAATTGGTAACTCTGCGCATGTTATTAAAATTTTAAAGTGAAAAAGATGTTATTCAGGTGAACGCCACTTTAGCGTCAGAGAGTATATTTAGTCACTACGTTTGCGGCTCCTGATCAAATTCTGTACAGTATAGTTCAGTTCAGTTTCTTGTAATTGGACTTTGCGCTTATAGCGACAATTTGCCAAATCGAGTTTAAAAAAAAATTTTAAGTGAAAAAGATGTTACTTGAACGTCATTTTGCGTCTCCTGCTTTCAAGGAACTTATACCCAACCATAAGGTATATCCATATGGTTGGGTGTAAGTTCCTTGCCTGCTTTCAACTGAATGACACTGGCAAGTCGTAGCATCTGGCAAGCGCGATGCCGAATAATAAGAATTGAACTAGCCATCGAAATAAAAGAAGAAGAAGAACTCAACTGGTACACAATTAAATTTCCGTTTATGTATTTTGCGCTGGAGCAAGTTACTTCACTTCGCAGTGAAACTGTAACAGTAGGTCACTACCAGGTATCGTTGTACTCACGCGACGACGAAGGCATGACAAACATGCCGTAATACACTTTCCATTTGTCATAATACAGGTACGCATGTACGCATATTGTATAACGTTGCGCGGAAATTCGGAGGGCTTAGATTAGATAGTCGCGGCTTGCTTGTCATGCTAACAATCTATCTATTATCTACTGCATAATAATGGAGTGTTAAGAAATTTGCTAATGTATAACGATCTATTTCCTGTGTCTCGCTGACCATCGGAGCTGATAGCTATCAGTAACTGAATTAGACTACTGAAAGCTATGATAGATCCGATGGTCAGCCTACCTACCTACGACTACCTACCCACGGGTAATATGTATTTAATTAAAGCAAAATCAACAGCTAAGATTATCACCCTTAACTTACCTAGTAGCAATAGAAATTAAATATGCGTATTCTCTTAGCACGGCGTTATTCTTATAGGTTTCTATAACACTAAAATCAGCCTAATTAAGGAGGATTGAAGAACATCTGAGGGTAAGGAGGCTTTTACCGAAAATGTTCTGATATTCGTAATGAATCTTATCAATTGTTACATTTGTTTTTTAATAATACTGTCTAGTAATTTTAGTATATATGTATTTGTTTATTTCAGATTACATTAAATCCATATCAAAAGCGTATTAGCTTATATATGTATATAGGTATTAGTAATTAAATTTTTTTTTTATAGGCTATATTTATCCGATCAGATCCGATTGATCCATCGATACAGACGTAATTCCCTTCAATTATTATTGACTCCTGATCAATGCCCACAATGTCATTTCAAGAGGTATGTTCAAAATCCTATCTTGAACCCACTTATAGGAGACCCTCGTTCTCGAAGAGAAATATTCTTCACCATAAACCGTCAACCACTCTAGATAATCTTTGGAAGCTAATTGGATGAAAATCGACGTATTACCTCGTTTTTTACAGTGGGTTCTTAGGAAATGGAAACAAAGACAGTAAAGTTAACGGAAGTAAGTTCCGTCCCGAAGTGTATCGAATCGTAAGTTTCGTCTGTTTCTGAAGTGTATTAGGAAATATAAAACCTTGAGAATATTACATATTAAATTATCTTACTATTAAAAAATCGGTAGGAGCACTTTAGATTGGGTCTCTCGCCACTTGATGTCATTATTTAATAGAAGCAGGTCGATTAACACAATCGGGTGATACACCGTACTCTATAGATAACTTTGAGCAGGTAGGTACTTAGTGTTTTCTAACAATTATATTTTCAAATCTAATACTAATGAAGTAAAGTGAATTACGTGGCGTTCGCAGTCGCGCAGGTTTGGCCGAAGCTTATATTGTATAGTTTACAACTCTAGGTTATCCTAAAAATGTGTGGTTGCACTATTAATCACTGAGCAATTACCTTTTTGACGCACTGCTACACACAGTAAAGACCATGATTATTTTTAGCAGTATCTTTATGTTAAATACTCGTGAGTTAAAGTTAGCTTGTCCCTATTATTTGTCCATTATTAATAAACACATGCACTTTAATGTGTATTTTTTATGTGCATGTGTTTAAGTTTTGTAAAACCAAACAATGGAAATAAATGATTTTGTAGCTTGTATCTTTTGTATCTTGCATCTTTATTGAAGTCGCAAAAAACGGGGTCTTTAGTCGTTTTAAGACGCGTACGTCATTTCGTCCATTTCATGGTACGGCATGAATCGCCCAGGGGCTCTTTTAGAATTGATCGTTTCGCACCATGGTCGAAAGCCCAAGTAATTTTTGAACTGTGTTGATTTAAACCACAGAGATTTACTACTACTAAATAGCCAAGCGCTTGCTAGATCCTTTTCAATAACTGTAATTCCAACTGTGTTTAAACAGATCATAAATAATTATGACATAAATATTTGACTGCGTCAGTGATGCAGTGGGCGAACGTGGACACGTTAGGTACTTATATTGAAGCCCTTACAAACAAGAGGCCTGTCTGAGGTGTACGCAGTGTCGACAAGTCTGTCTTGAGACTTAACTGTCTCAAAACAGACTTGTCTAAGGTGAGCGCGAATCCTAACGAGGCGGTTATCTCTCCCTAAGAAATTTAATCACGCAGAATGACTCCGAGACTAGTTGTTTCTTGCTCCTTACTTCCGAGTTTATATAATTAGCCTACATATTTGTACAATGTATAAAAACCATGTCACGGATCTCTATATACCCCTGAATTTGTTTAGATTCTCTGCGACCTAGGTAGGGCAGGTGTAGGACAGTTTCGGCTTCCTAGTTCACACTATTGTTTGGCCTAATGATAACATAACAGGGTCATGTATGTTGAAACAAGAGGGTACCTACGTACAATTGACATAAGACGATTTGACAAAGAATGCTATATGAGCTATCAAAGAAACCTCCTAACCTAAATCTACATGTTCGGTAGGAAATAGAAAGATAAGGGCTTATGATACTAATCTTTAGGTACCTATATAACAGTGCCCGCGGTGTAATTTAGTAACTTTGAACTTCTTGGAAAACTTACCTACAGCTAAATTATGCTCCGATTTAAAAATAGATAAAAATACTTACTTGTAGGTTAAAAAGAGTGAAGTCCAATAACCCGCGTAATAATGAATTTTCTTGCCGAAATAAACTATAAGTTGGGGTAAATTAGGTAAATTCAATAAGCATTATAACCCTATAGTTTTCGCATGACGAGCGAGATAGACAGACAGAGTTGAGTTAAGAGTAACCGTCATTTGGTCGACGTTTTTCTACCGTGCGCTTAATCGAAGTTGATACATTATATAAAAATGCAATAAGTTACATTCTATAAGAGAAGATAATGCAATTCAGGTGTCCATCCCATGTCTTTTAACAAAACAATACAATACTCTTTATTGAACACAACATAATAAAACACAAAAAAACAACACTTAAACATCAAATATGTCTTTTACCTCGTATGCAGTCGGCATCCCATGTGGAACTCCTTGGACTACGACAAACATACGTAAAAACGAGTTACGTATATGTCATCTTGTTGTAACACAACTACACACTACGGGGTAGGTTCTTCTCTCCACTTGGCGATGCACGATTACCAAATTACCAAGTTAAATTATCCATAGTTATTTATTACAATTAATTCTACGAGACATTGTCCTCTGTGTGATTGACCATATTACCAAAGGGCAATCTTGGTTATTCGCCAACACCTTTAGGATCCGATGTTTAGGAAAGTAGGCACGGACATATTACCATATTATTCATCATAATAATCATTCCAGCAATGGAGTCCTCATCTGGACATATGCCTCCCTCTTATTATGTAAGTAGTTTTCTATCGGAAGCGCCTTGCAACGAACGTAAATCAGAAACTTTTGTAAATTACCAAGAAAGTAATAGGTAGGTTCCATATGCTCAACTGTATTGATTTATCTTAATCATCACTGGCATCATTCAGAGAAATAGTTTTTCTAGTGATTAGGTTTACCGCTGCCAATTCAGTTTTAATTGCCGTGTGAGTTGTAATTGTAGGTGATTGTAGTAAGTAAGCCACTCCAAAGTTAACAGTTAGGTGCGCAATTGAGATAATTTTATGGGAGAAACGGGACGGTATTGATGATGAAAATACTTGCTACTTTAAAAATGTTCCTCCAGACTCCAGATTTATAACAGAACTTAACCATCGGAAGCGAAGTAGGTAGGTACACCTATAGCGACTCGTGTAAACAAAGTAGAACTATACTATACATGAAGGTAATAATAACTATTCGGAGAAAAGCGCAGAACAGCCATGGACATTATAATGACTCATACTTACAAAACTATAGACATAATAGTAACATTACCTAGTAACAAGGTAGGCGTGTAGGCACATGATAGGTACGTTACCTTATTAAACTCACTCCATTCTATATTAAAAATTCATGCTTCAGATGGATGAGTACTAATCCATCTCGCCCCTTTTCCAAGCAAAAGGTAGCGGGTTCGATCCCCGCCGAGTGTGTTTGTATGTTCTTTGAGCATTTTCTCCTTGGTTTGGATGTTCAATATGTAAAATATAAAAATATCTATGTATGGATGTCTATAACATTATGTAGGTTTAATCTATATTCTAGATGTCTAGTACCCGTAACACAAGCTTAGAGCTTACCACGGGGTTAGATGTTGTTGTGTGGATTGTCCGTATATATTTATTGATTTATACATAGTTACTATTTGATTCAACGTGATCCGACTTAGGAAAACTACCTCGTAGAAAATGAAAGGGGACAAATCAGCTGATCGAGCCTATCTATTCAATAGGTGGTAGACTCAGCACGTGCCGAGGTCAAGTGTTTAGCCTCGGAGACTGTTGCAGCATTACAATTCCCATGTCGAATGATTCAATGTATTGTAATCATAGTAAATATACTTAAATGTTAGGTTCTATTTATGCAGTATTGCTTGATGTGGTGTAGTTACCAAAGAAAAATTGTGGACGTCTAAATATTTGATAACCATTAGATAAAAATTATAGTGGAACCCGTTATAACTCCAAAATACGGGACTTCGTAGCAATAGACTGGATGAGTAAAATAATATTTAGACCGTTATTTAAATGGTTTTTAACCTATTTTATTTTCTTTACAAAATTTGTAAAGAAAATAAAATACGTCATTTAATGACGTAACGATTTCGCACGATTTGTACTGAATTTATCCGTCACAAGCCCCTAATCCGGAACTTTGACGCTCCATATTATCTTGTCAGTTTTGTATAAATTTATAGAAGTTATAGCCTATTTATGTACCTATTTACTGTACAAAAAGTTAGTGAATGTTAAATTAACATCGAAGATCGCGCCTGTACTGTACCATGAAAACCGCCCCACTCTAATGTTCTTAGTTAATATTCAATTTTGTTCAATAGAATTCATTTAACGTTCCGGTGGCGAATATTTTTTGTGGTGAATTAGCCATGAAAAAATTTCATTCAACGCATTACGGCTAAATTAAATATTCGACTGATGTTTTCACAAACAAAAGACCGCGGAGTGCTTCTGTAACAGGTCGTATGCTATTGTTGTGTCCATTGAACACAGCTGGCAAAACGTTGAGCCTGCGTTTCCGAACGTCAGTAAGCGCGCGACTCAGCTGAGATTGACAACTGACGCGCTTGTCATTTTTATTTTGTAAACAAGATGTCAGGCAATGTATATACCGAAAAACTATCAAATGACGGGAAATTGAACGGTCTCAGTGCTTTTACTGATAAGAGTTTAGCTCCCTTGAACGGTAGATATCGGTCGAAAAGTTTATCTAGTGATAAGTTGAATAAAACGAACGAGGATCGTGCCGCGATACTAGAAGATGTGGAGGCTCACCACATTACAGCCAAGTCGGAGACTCCTGGCTGCCTGATAGGGCACAGGGAGATGGACCACGGAGGCCAGCCCACAGAGGGGTAAGTTCACGTTGACTATTAGGACCTAGGAAATTCTGTAAGGAGACTTTATGACTCTAAAAATTGACTTTTCAAGAGATTTTATGTAACTGATAGAGGCACCTTGTTAATAAAAAGGTCCTTCTTCAATTATATAGGATGTCTCGTATCTGTTATCTAGACATGTTATCTCTTGTGTGGTTATGTTAACTGTAGACCGACTCTCCTATGCTCTGCGGGGCATAATAGGTATTTAAATAATTATTCACTTGTTATTGCATTTTTATTATTACTGACTGTTTATCACCTTCAAATTATATTTTTAGGTTTACCTAATAAGCTACTCTTTACAATGTGTATAAACTATATGTTCATAATTATTTTATTAATTTACAAATTTTAGGACCGAGTTTATTTTAATTAACTTTAGCTAAGAAAATATTTATAAATCTAAAGTATAACTCTAACATTTTTTTCCATACTTTAATTCAATCAACAACTTTCCCACTTGTCACCCATATTAATTTTATGAACAAGAATAAATAAATAAATTGGCAAATCCTCTCATTCACAAAAGAGGGAGGCCTATATCTGCAGTTGAATTCCTACATAACGGAATCAAACAATAGTAATAATTTCACATCAAAATGATCATAGTTTGAGCAACTGAACTACCCAGATGTTTGTAAATAATGTACCTAGGCAGTACCTTTTATTAAATTGTAAGCAGGTTCCAATAGAGCAGTACTGTATGTATGGTCCTAGTTTTTTTTCTCTATATCTGTGATCAGCCTAACGGGTATACCTTATCAGATTCATTGTTTACATTTTAATGTTTTTTGAGTGTAACAGTAGTACCAACAATGTTTCTTCAATATTTTTATTACCTAAAATTTTTATGTTGCAGTAAATATATTATACTATCTATACTAATATTATAAAGCTGAAGAGCTTGTTTGTTTGTTTGTTTGTTTGAACGCGCTAATCTCCGAAACTACTGGTTCGAATTTAATAATTCTTTTTGTGTTGGATAGTCCAGTTATCGAGGAAGGCTATAGGCTATATAACATCACGCTACGACCAATAGGAGCAAAGATATAGTGGTAAATGTGTAAAAAACGGGAGATGAAGCCTTCCGTTGCGTGCGCCGTGAAAACGGTTCAAGATACACAAATAATATGTATTAAAGAATAATAGCTCTTTTAATGATCTAAAAAACAATCCGCGATAGTATATGTCTATCTTTTAAGATTAACTCACAAAAACCGTTTTATGGTACCTAATTTGGTCGAAAAATTTGCTTAAGTTTTAACCCTAAACAAGAATTTCTTATGTATTTTCAAGTAAACTAGTAGTACATAATGTACTACAGTTTGTGTAACTACTGTTTGTCTATTATGTTTAAAATTTCTTACCATGATGTTATTCTCTGCGGGTTATGTACACATAGGCAATGAGTTCAGTATTTCCTAGGGAGATCACCAAATATACATCGTTGTGTTTTCACATAACTTATTTGCCCACTCTGAGATCTGAAATAATAAAAATGTTACACTCGGCACAAAACCATACTTATTGATAACAGAGAGCTAATCCAATAGTAGCAAACGAATCTTTTATTTGTTTTAAGAATCTGATAAGTTATTTCCTATATAGATTTATTAATTGGGTCTGTACAAAGGCTGTTGCGATGTGAATTAAAGTTGCGTACTTACCATAATATCTTAGAGAATCTGAAGTAATTTTGAGGCGACGCGACGCCGCGCCGCCGCGCCAAAAAGTGGGCTGACGAGTGAAACTTTCACGGTAGCACTGTATTAATTGAATTTGCTTGCACAAGTTCTTTGTTTTTTATTTTTCATCGAATGTCGACGCTTACTACCAAAAGAAAACTGTTTTTTCCACTGGTTGAACGAGTTGAACTTTGCGCCATCGGCAGAATTTTCATGAAGGCAAAGCGTCATTCACATTCACGTCATATCCCATTCATGAGCGCATTCGTTCGTTCTTTCATGTTTTTTTTATTTTTTTGCTTTTTTCCGATTGGGTGAATAAAGTGTCAACTTCTTCTTCTTTTTGTTGGGAAAACTGTTTGTATCGCGTGTAAGAAGTGCAAAATAAGTTTTGTTTTGTTTTCTCTATTTATTCCTATTTTGTTTTTGTTTAAAATATTTATTAACTAGTTAGTTAGCGAGTTATTATATTATATTATTATGTTATCATTTTAGTCCGTTTTGTTTGTTTGTTTTTGATTAATTCTATAACTTTTTTTTATCTCTTTTTTTTATGTTTATCATTTAGTCGTCGCTCGTGATGTTTTGTGTTCCAAGGTCTCGTCTGAAAATCAGCGCACCTCCGCGCTCTAAGTGTGGGGTTGCATTATGCTGAGACGGGGCCTTTTGACACATCACAAAATTATGTGTTAACCGCTTGGGGATTAACGAGTTAAGTATTTGTTGTTTTTCTTTGTTTTATTGTATTTTGTGTTGTGATGTGTCAATAAATGTTTCTCTTTCTCTTTCTTTCTCTCTCTCTCTATGTTGTATCAACATAATAATATTAATTTTTATTCAAATAAATATGTTGTTGGTTAAGAGTACTTCATCCATTATAACGCGGATAGCACCGCAGGGCACAGCTAGTTTATACATATATTTTCAATACAATACATAGGTAAATGTATATTGTGTGATTCTAGCTGATATTTCTATAACAATTGTTAAAAACTGTAAACAACCTGCAACTACTTACCTACTTACTTTTACTTTTAATATTGAATATTGAATGAAATTATGCTAAAACATTGTAAGTAGGTATACATATTTCTAAAAGATCCTAAATTCCTAAAAGACCATTAATAAATAAATTGGCCATTATTAATTAGTGTTTTAATTTAGCATTTGATCTAGTGATAAATAGCAAGCAAATAATCATCCATGACGATTCACAGATGCCTAAAGCTAGCTAGCTATTTTAAGTAAGACAAATTTTAGGCCGTTTGCATATTCTGTTAACATCTAAAGCTAAGTTTCCTAAAATCCCTTAACTGAATCGTTTGCTGCTTGTTAGTAAACACTTGATACTGTTTATAATGCTGGTTATCTTTTTTTTTCGTTTACCACACCCACATACACACCTGGATTGTTCGGCGAATCACATTTTCCCACATTAAAAAGTAGCTCAAGTTGTGTGTTTCCGACGTAACAATGGATTTTCCCGCGAATTACATATTTTCCCGCGGTAAAAAGAAGTTAATATCCTTTTTCGTGCTATACTAGGACATCTGCATACCAAATTTCAGTGACCTTAACTGTTTCCCACATTTTAATAGATTTACCCGCGAATTTCATATTTTCCCACGGTAAAAAGTAGCCCATGTGTTTTGCGGGCTCTAGAGAATCTGTGTAGGTACCAAGTTTCAGTGCCTTAGTGTTTTGCTATCGATGTCGATTGTTACGTTAAGGTTTTTTTTTATTTTTTTTATTTTGTTTTTATTTTTCCACACAACAACATCTAGCCCCGTGGTAAGCTATAAGCTTGTGTTACGGGTACTAGACATTTGATATACTTAATATAATAGACATACATAGATAGATATTTTTTATTATACATACTAAACACCCAGACCAAGGAGAAAATGCTTGCAGAACATACAAACACTTGACCCCTCGGCGGGAATCGAACCCGCTACCTCTTGCACCGCAAGCGGACCTCCGCCCACCGCGCCACTGAGGCAGTCAAACCATACCAAATTAAGAAAATTAAGAAATATCAACTTAAATTTTAGTCGGTTATTTTATGAAGTTGCATCGGAATAGCTCTAATGTTATTTTAGCCATATGATGTCATTTGAAATAGCATTAGACAAACTCATAATAGCTACCATTGTCTCAATTATTGTGCCTAAGTCTTAGGGCTTAGTACTTACCTATTTCTAGTTATGTAAAATAAACAGGTTGATTATACAGGTTGTATACATAGTAATTTTCTCTGAGTTCGCTATGTTAGGTATTAAAAATTCACATTGCATTTCAAAGTAAGTTAATTTATTTATTAAGTCAGTCAGTTAGTCAGTGAATGTTATAAAGCTTTGTGGCTGTGTGAAAATATTACAATAAAATAAATATTTAGGCTTAATCTACCCAAAATTTTGTAGATCCTTGCTGTCTTAAGCGAGAAAGTGAGGAAAAATTACGTATATAATAAATAAGCCTTCAGTTGACCACAATCTCACCTGATGTAAAATGTCGATGTGGTCTAAGATGAGGCATGAAGACCTAGAAGGTTTCTCCGGACCACATTACGAAACAAGAAAAAATCGTTTCAAGCACTGGCCCAGCCCCGAGGGTGGTGACAATCCGCGGCCAAAGCCTACCACCAGAAAATTAAAAATATCATGTTAAATAAATATATTATAGTTTTTGAGAAATCGGCTCCGAAAACAACAACATAAGGAATCACCTTCAGATTATAATTCTCTATTTATATGACTAATTGAGGTTTATTGTAGGTACCTAAAATTATCGAACACAATCTAATAAAGTGAAATGGATCTAAAGTCCAACATAGTCCTAGAGTACCTATAATCCGTGAAATAGTAAAAAAATTACGTACCTATTTAAGTCCCTAATAATAGGCAAAACGACAAAAAATATATAATATGTCATCCAATTAGGTAACTATCTGTAAAAAAAAATTGTACTTGTATAAATAGGTGTATGACATATCTACTTCTTCTTTTTGCTTGCAAACGCAAAATGAAGACGTTACCCGTGACGATTCAGTGCATAGAAGATCCAAGATTCAAAATTCCTTATTGATAACATTGACTGTCAAGTAATGAAAATCATAAGTGTAGCGAATTACCTACTAATACATTATCGCATTCAAGTGTGCATTTATCAGATGACACAGTTTTCAAGGCACCTTGAGGCACAAATTGTACCTTAACGGTGCTTTCAAATTAGGCGTCTCGTGACGTCTGCGACGCCGACGCGACGTAGCGTAGATCAGTTCGAATGTTTTCATACGAAAAACAATCGAACGAACGTGCAACATACTTCAAACGCAGACGTCTCGAAATGCTCAAATTGAAGGAGCCCTAATTTTTACTTCTCTATGAGAAACATTTTGATACACTGACGTCCATTTTCCAAGATACCAAATCGCAATATGGGTAACATGCCGTCGTGTTGACAAATTATGTGCGTTTCGTACTTTCTACGCGGCATACAGGTAATTACCTGACCATACTACAAATTCATTACATTTTTTAATAAGCTTTGTAGGTAGCCAAAACAAAAATGTTTAATCATACACTTAAAATTTGTTGGTTTTTGACGGCGAAATAGCTAGTTACGAACTTAAGAATGTCAAAATATGAATAGATTTATCTTTATATATATAGATTTTTCTAATATAAATTAAAAAGGGAAAGAGGTCGCCAAAGATACAGATTGATCGATAAAATAATTTCAATAGCGGGCACAGACTGGAGAATGAAAGCAAAAAATAGAAAAACATGTAGTAAGCTAGAGGAGGCCTATACCCAGAGCGGGGTTCCAATGATAAATTATAATTAGTATCTAAGGATAAATCGTGTTTTTTTAGGGTTATTGGAAAAAAAGAGGCTTATTATTATTAATAATAAAGTAATCATATTATAAAGAGTTTCTTTGTCTGTTTGATCGTGATAATCACGTTAAAACCCATATTGTGACTTATATTTTTATTATCAACTAGCTGTGCCCTGCGGTGCTACCCGCGTTATAATGGATGAAGTACTCTTAACCAACAACATATTTATTTGAATAAAGATTAATATTCTTATGTTGATACAACTTAAACAAATTATTTCGACCAAATTAGGTACCATAAAAACGGTTTTTGTGAGTTAATCTTAAAAGATAGACATATACTATCGCCGACTGTTTTTTAGATCATTAAAAGAGCTACTATTCTTTAATACATATTTTTTGTGTATCTTGAACCGTTTTCACGGCGCACTCAACGGAAGGCTTCAAAGATGAACAATTTCTCCCGTTTTTTACACATTTACCACTATATCTTTGCTCCTATTGGTCGTAGCGTGATGTTATATAGCCTATAGCCTTCCTCGATAACTGGACTATCCAACACAAAATCTATACTAATATTATAAAGCTGAAGAGTTTGTTTGTTTGATTGTTTGTTTGTTTGTTTGTTTGTTTGAACGCGCTAATCTCCGAAACTACTGGTTCGAATTGAATAATTCTTTTTGTGTTGGATAGTCCAGTTATCGAGGAAGGCTAAGCTAGTATTATAATAAATGATCAAGTATTAAAAATAAATTGATCATTTTTGAACACGAAGTATCTAAATACCTTCATATACCTAGCTCTTCATTTAATGTTATAACCATGTTTTGGTTAACATTATTTACCTAACGATACGACTATCTATTTGCGGTTGATGCTAGTTCCGGCCATACACAGTGGTACCTGGCTGACATCAAAACATCAATATTATACAGATATCAAAATACGTTCCGACAATCCGACGTCAATTTAGTTATTAGATATTTATTTATATATTTACTAACACGGTTAGATACCAATTAAATTAATTAAGTAAATAATAGATTAGTCCATAAATTCACAAATAAGTAGGTACCATAATCAAATAAAAAAAAACCAATACATTTTCACAACGAAACATCGGAAATGAATCACCAAAAATAAAAATATTATAAATTAGAAAAAATATATACTTAATACTAGATCAATAAAATTTTTTTTTCAATGGCGTCTATAAGATGATTTTTTTTTTTGCAAAAGGTCTACAATTTTTGATAATAATCTAAATTGAAAATTGATAAAAACCCCCGATTCTAATGATGCGGTTTCATTTGAGACCCCACTCGAGTATTTGCAGATATTAGGCATTTCTTCCCCACTTTTACCCCCATAACTTTTAAACGGGTCAACCTTTGTTCATCGAAAGAACACTCGGGCAAAACTAACCTTTCTTACAAAAAAAACAAAACTAAAATCGCTTCATCCGTTCGGGTGCTATGATGCCACAGACATACACGTCAAACTTATAACACCCCTCTTTTGTGTGGGGGGTTAAATCTAGAAGCCCAACTTAGTCATTTTGATTAAATGAAATTATAATTAATACTGTTTGTAGTATATCTGATGGGCTATGCTCGGAGTTTCTCTACATAATCGAATCAATAAAGATAAGGCATGTAGAAAAACGCTAGTCACCATCACAGCTAAGCTTATTAGTTCGCTGAAGTGGTAATGGGCAGGCCGTTGGGGCGCAGCGTAGAATGTTCTCGTAGAGATTTGTAGTGGCCAGTGCTACAAAATTTACAGTAAAAGTCAAAACAGCACAATTTTTCCAAAATAATTCAAAACATCTCATTGTTGTATAAAGATGAAACCTACCTCTACATTTGAACTCCATTGAAAGATCTAGGAAAAAGAACATTAAATTCTTATTATAATTTTCAATAACCGGAACAGTTTTTGAAAATCGTTTGACGATGTACGTACACACTTATCACACTTCAGAAAAAAATTCTGAATATTTCACTTTTCAAACTAACGCAACGCAACAATATTCATTTTGAAAACGGGTTTTAATTGTAACCATGATGATTCCTTCTGATGATGACTCCTGGAAGGGAATGGCATCTTCGGAATATCATAATTTCGTCATAGTGCTTGCTACATCAGCGGTCAAAGATTCCTGTCGCTTTGGCGCGCTTAAAACTTCGTGAACAAAAAGCAACGATGTACCCGGCCACACACATCGCGTTGACACGAATATTCGCCGTAGGCACCGTTACAACTCCGTGGTTCGTGGTAATTTATTCGTCGTAGGTAACAACATACTGTAAATTTGACTTCGTTTCAATCTATACATTTACGTATGTATTGTATAATCATAATTAAAAAAAAAGTATTAAAAAGAGCACTCTGCAAGACGTTAGTTGATTGTCATAGTATGAAATACAATAAAACATGTAGAAAAAATACATACTGATGTTGTTTATAAGTGGTATTGTCAAACAAAAAACAAAGAAAGTGATACAAAAAAATATATATCATAACAATGAAATAAAATAATGAAATACTCCAAAACCCCGTTTTCAAAATGATTGTCAGACAATTTTTTTTCGTTAACAGGAATAGGAATAATATCTCTCATTCCAAGGCGATTGATAAGCCTACCCTCAGTCAGATCATTAAATAATCACCGAGATACCAGTGTTTGCACACTGTATCTTATCAGAGCTGTAGGTAGCTCAACTATTGATAACTTATTAGATTCAAATTAGTGCTTACGAGTGGGTGAAGTGAAGTGCTAATGCCTAAAATGATGAGTGCTTGAACGAAGTATCAAATTAGAAGAATTCAGTGATTTGCTGTGATAAAAATTTGCGATGGAGGATTCGGCTAAGACGGCTTTGTTATCGTGAGTAAATATAAACCTGTTTAGATTTTTGAAGGATGGAAATTGATAAGTTATATCGTTCTCTGTTTCTGTTTTGTATCTCTGGAAGATCTGAAATTAGAACAAGACAAAA
This sequence comes from Gymnoscelis rufifasciata, assembly GCA_929108375.1. Taxonomy (NCBI): domain Eukaryota; kingdom Metazoa; phylum Arthropoda; class Insecta; order Lepidoptera; family Geometridae; genus Gymnoscelis; species Gymnoscelis rufifasciata. The sequence goes on from OV815303.1 coordinate 16,438,926, forward strand.
AATAGAAATATGCCGTTTTTATTGATGAGGTCATAATTATTTTTGATATTAATCATTCGTAAAGACAATAAAAATAAAAAAGTAAATCAGTATAATATCTTCATTATTTGATAATTACTTATTACGTGATCTAAAGATGCTTGTATATAATTTTACCTGAGGGTGCAATGCATTCCAAACCAGCTCTTTTACATAATAAACGATCTTAGATTATACTTATTTTTTTTAAATAACAAAATGTCTCATAGGCCCTATAACAAGTACTAATTAAATAATCAGGTAGGGATAATATGAAACATTGAAAAAGTTGTTTTCTTTTTTGGATTACACCTCACTATCTTAAATTTAGATACTGAAATGCTTCCATTAATTACTTTCAAGCCTTCACGCCAATTTCAGTCCTTTACGCATGTGATTTCTATTTAGATGCGCCGTTGTTGTTTTACTGCAATCAGAGAAACTTGGAGGCAATTCTATATTTTCTTAATAAACTCGATTTGCCTTACTGGATGTGAGCGAATCTACTAACTAATGTTAAAAGCTGAAAATATTGTTTAATTGTTTAAATGGTCTAATCAAATTAATTACTCTTGAAGCAATTCCTTTAAGGAATTACTAGACCGACCATAGTAATTAGTGAAATCGGTGTTGGGTAGTCGCATTTATCTTCCTTTACCGCGGGAAATATCAACTGAAATCAAAATAATTCGAGCACGTATGCATTCATGCTTATTTGTTGTTAACCTCTCCATTTTTTTTTAATGAACGATGGATACTATTACGTGCGTCATGGACGGATGTTGACGATGATTGATAAAAACGGGTTCACAAAGCGACCAGAACCAACAATAATAATGCAATAGAATAGAAATTAAAGAAAGATAGGAAACATAGAAATTTCTTTTATTTGATACATAATTAATTACTATATTATTAAGTATATAAACGGAAGAAATATTATAAGTGAATTTAGGAAAAATCTCCGAAACATATGCCTGAATTTCCTTAAAAGTAAAACACCATAATATTTAGTAATGTGCACGCAATGCTCTTTCATTTGATACTCTTTCACTCGAGTATATTTGCAGATTTTCGGTTTTCCATCCTCATTCTCACCCTCATAACTTTTAAACGGCCCAATCGATTTTCATGAAACATGTCTAAGATCACCCGGGCCAAACTCGCCTTTCATACAAAAAACTAACTAAATTGAAATCGCTCCATCCGTTCGGGAGCTATGATGACCCAGACAGACAGACACGTCAAACTTATAATACTCCTTTTTTTTGGTCGGAGGTTAAAAATGCTTTCAACAAAGCATTTTTTGACTCAGCTCAAATAGGCCTGTCGCTGTCGCCGGTGCCAGTCGGCGTCCTACGGCCCTGACGGCCATATATTATATATGTATAATGTTGTTAAATACGTGTGTCTAATATGTCTGAAGTTGGTATACCTCCTATCCGGCTAATCTTCTATAAACACGACGCCGCGCCGTATCGTTTCGCAGTAGTTCCCATTTACAGCGTTCTATTACCTAAGTTATTTAACACTTAGTATATTCTTAGAGTTAGGCGCTTCTGTCAACATACACTATTTGGTATTTACAGCCAAAATACGACAGAAATTGTATTATGACGATGTGGCATAAATTTGACACAAGAACGTAGGTATTCTATTGATCCATTATGGTGTTATGACGAGATTTTTGCTAATTTGGTGTTATTGCAAGGAATAGAAATGTTTGGTTTGATTATTTTTGTTACATAAGCTTGATAATATGGACCGGTGATAGTTTTGGTTAAAGATAATAAAATGCCATACTTGTGTGTTTTCGACAGAAAATTCATTAAAACTGTACAAATTTCCCGATCTCTGTTGCGAATATTATTTAAGGCAACTTATGTAAAGCAGTTGGGTTTTAGTTACGTAGTTTAAATGTTTATATATTCTGTTTATTTATATTTACATACTTCATCATATTATTACTTACGTAAAACTCAGGTAAAACCAGGCGAGCTTGATTTAAATTTGATATCAAATCTTCCATGTAACTCAGTTACCAATTTACCTACATACCTAATATACTGTAATCCTTTCCGAGTGTAGATAATCACACTTGTTACAATGTAGAAGCTCTGATAACTTATCAATATAGGCGTTGGTCGACGATATGCGGGGAAGGTTTATTGACCTACTTATGACCTTCATAGTACAAGCACAAGTGACACGTGAACTTATCCAAGGCTTTTAACGGTCGGACCCAAGAATTAAATATTGGAACCTAAAACAATGGCTTTGAAATATAAAGCATGAAGGCTAAGGTTTTGAATCGAAAACGTTTTGAAGAGTTAAAAAAAAAACATTTAAATTAGATTTTAAAACATAGAAATAATTTGGAAATTACATTATTTTATTTGGAAACATGGTATTTCCCATGTTAAGATACCTTCCACGAAAGCTAGACTGTCCAAAACTATGTATCTATTATTTAATTAATCTGAGATACTAATTAACAAACTGTTCGGTGCGAAATAAATAACATAGATAGATGATTGTTGATAAATAAAAAATTAAAAGTGACAACTTCAGGAGCTCCATTTTTCAGTCTTAATTGCAAATTGCAAAATGATTATTTGAACACATTGGCATAACTGGATTTTTAGTATTCAGCATGATGGTTGTATGAGAACTTTATAAATATTTTAGTATGAAATGGATGCAATATGATTGCATGCGCAGCAGAGATGCGAATGTTGAGATGGATGTGTGGAGTGACAAGAAAGGATAATATACGAAACGAGTGTTTAAGAGGAAATTTAAGTGATAATCCATCTTTCTCTTATACTTGCAACAGCCCAAGCCGAGATCCGTTCCTACATAGATCCCTTGTGAGTGTTGTCCCATCCTAACTTTGTGGGCGCCGCCCTAAAGGAACGCCGATGCTAAAGCGTTGGGTTCGGACGCCGGCCGCCTTGGTTGAGACTCTTTCCGCCATAGCCCGGGAACGCTATCATGGCCATCTGTCTAAATCATATATACTGTCCATTAAAAAAAAACACCTTATACCTGCGGCCTTTACCAAATCGTCTTACCATCTAGTTGGTGGACGTCCTACGCTGCGCTTGGCGATCCATTCGAGAACTTTTCGGCCCCAATGGCCATTTGTTCTACGGGCATGCCCACTGCCACTTCAAGGAGCTAATCTGTTGGGCTATGTCAGTGACCCGCGTTCTTCTACGTATCTACTACACCATATAATAAGAAATAATACATAGACGATTGAAAACTTTTTTTTTTGATAAGCAAAATATTAAAAAAATTTTTTTTTTTATAATTTAATAATTTAATTATTTAGTACATCTTAATAAAGCCTCCAATGTCCCGTTTACCATGAGTGGGTAATAAAGGACAGGTATAACTGATCGTGACTCGTAATTTCCAGGCTGACTTCCTGCAGATGACATCAAACTTACATTAAAATCAATGAAAAAGCTAATTAATAAAATTAACATGCTTGTTATAAGGCAAAACACGTATATATTGAGTAGCACTTGGCTTATTACTGAGTGTACCGTTAGGAGCATAAGTGTAATAGGGTTTGTTAGTTAATCTACTTATAACTAAAAAAAGGCTGTCATTTAGATTATTAATAAAATCTAAATTTAAAATTTAAGAAAAACCCCCGATTCCAATGCCTTAATTTCCTTAAAAGTAAAACACCATAATATTTAGTAATGTGTTTTGTGTTTTGCGATGCGCTTTCATTCGATACCCCACAGGAGTATATTTGCAGATGTTTGGTTTTCCTTCCCCACTCTCACCCCCATAACTTTTAAACGGCACAACCGATTTTCATGAAACATGTCTAAGAACACTCGCGCCAAACTCACCTTTCATACAAAAAAAAAACTCGCTCCATCCTTATAACACCATCTTTTTTGGTCGGGGGTTAAAAAAAAGGGAACTTCCTTTTAAACGACCAACGATAAGATTTGTTCCCAAAATAGCAATTACAGTCACGTGGAAAAGTGCCCGAATCGATTAAAATCTCTATATTTTCTAATCACATTACATTTGTAATTATTATCAGAACGACATATTGGAGCTAATCGTTATGCGATAAAAAAATATCGATAACTTACTTAATTTGTATGTAATGAAGCGTTTAAGGAAATTTTTGTAAACATACCTAGATTATTAGAGATTCGCTTCGCCTGGCGGTATAAAAACTCGTTGTCATCTCTCGCGTCATGGATCGAGCATCCATGGTACCCATTAGACAAACAAAGTAGTTTACAATACTAAAACACTTTACTATACACCAAAACAAAACAATAGTTTTAAAAATCACATAGGAAGAAGTACAAATAGCGGCCTTATTAGGAGCGATCTCTTCCAGACCAACCTTGGGATGGAAAAGATAGAATGGGAAATACAAATAAGACAGTTAGATTAGCTAGTACTAGCACAGATTACATATATATAATCTGTGGTACTAGCTTCTAGCACTGTTGTACTACTGTAGTAGCAAGTAGCTTGTACCAATATAGAATAGTAGTAGAAGTAGTTAAGCAGCAATTAATGATGATGGATATTAAGATTTTGTAGCATCTTATGGATACAGCCAATATCAAGTTTAGTCAGCCTTGGATGAAGGCCGAGATTCATGGTTCACAAGATCTTAACAATAAGGAACAAATGCTGTAAAAACTACACCGGATCAGTGGTTCGGCTTCTGACGTCACTGGGCAAAAAGCATTTGACACATTCTGGAGAAGATCTAGGTCATGATTCTACTTAAATTTATCTACTTACAAAAGCCTCCTACTTATTGACCGAGAAGCCTCGCGAGACAGCCTCAAACATCGGAGTAGCCATCTACCTTCTAGGTCTTCATGCTCCATCCTAGACCACATCGTCTTTGCATCAGGTGAGATTGTGGTCAATGAAGGCTTATCTAACATAAAAAAATTGTCGTGAGTCCTTCAGTACAGACAGAGGCTACTTCACTATCAAAATAAATAAGCGGCCGTGTCGGCTAAGTGGGAGGACACTCGACTTTCATTCCGAAGGTCGTCGGTTCGAACCCAGCCATGCACCTCTGGAATTATCTACTTGAGAAATGTACGTGCGCTTTAAACACGTGCTTTAACGGTAAAGGCAAACATCGTGAGGAAACGTTCATGTTCTGAGAACTTTCAAGAGTTTGTAGGACATGTGTCATTCACCAACCCCTTGGCCAGCGTGGTGAATTAATGCGTAATCTCTCTCTCCAAGAGAGAAGTTTCTGTGTCCCAGCAGTGGGAACGTTAATAGGGTGATGATGATGGCCCAGTTATCCTTAAACCTTGCACTTAAGGTGTTTCTGCGGTCTAACTAAAGGCTCCCATGCTTTACAGATGCTTGTCCCTCTAGGTTAACACTGTAATTGTGATAATTTAAATATCAAAGAATATAGCGGTTCTTTTGACAATATATTATCAATACTCGTTTAACACTATACAACTAACAAAATCTAGAAGATCTAGTCAAATGTAGGATTCGAAATATGTGCGATGCAACATAAATCAATAAATGTTTCTGGCCTACATAATACATAAAGCTTATCTAACCCAAAAGTAAGTGAATTTGCTATGGGTGTCAAAATCATCAAGAAGGTTGTCTAGAAGAAATTGCTTTAGGCAATAAGACCGCCCATTACGCATGCAAGGTTTAATTTTACTATTTATAATGTTGTATTTTTGTTTATTGGTGTGTGTAATAAAGAATTTTCTATCTTTTCTATTTATCATTTAGGTAAGTGTAAAGGTCGGTAACGTCTCCGCATGTGTAAAAATGCCTTTACAATACAATACAAACACACTTTATTGTTCGCCAAAACAAAACAAAAGTAACGAAAATCACATTATGACTAAGAAGTACAAAGGGCCTTATCGCTTAAGAGCGATCTCTTCAAGGCAACTTTAGGATGGAAAAGAGAGAATTGCCTTTATTTAATCATGAGAACTTTTTAGGTTTCATCTGCTATGCTACATAAATGTAACTTACTTAAGTGAAAACTCATAAAGGTTAAAACGTTTTTGACTTATAAAACTGCTTCAAGGAAAGAAAATGGATGTTACAGCAACCCGTAGGTCTATTACGTAAAACTTTGCAGTAGCGATAGCAACAGCGACCAAAATTGAAAATTGTTTCTTGCCTGTTTCTGATCTGTTTCAACCAATCGCGTAGAGGTCGCTTTGCTGTTGCTGTCGCTACTGCAAGGTTTTACGTAATAGAGGCACGTGCCATTTTACACAGTATATCATCACCCTATTAACGTTCCCACTGCTGGGACACAGGGACTTCTTTCTTGGCGAGAGAGATTAGGCCTTAATTCACCACGCTGGCAAAGCGCGGGTTGGTGAATGTCGCATGTCCTTCAAACTCTTTAAAGTTCTCAGAACATGTCGGTTTCCTCACGATGTTTGCCATAACCGTTAAAGCACGTGTTTAAAGCGCACATAAATTTCTCAAGAAAAAAAATCCAGAGGTGCGTGGCGCGGTTTGAACCCACGACCTTCGGAATGAAAGTCGAGTGTCCTCCCACTTAATTAGCCAACACGGCTTATACACAGTAAATATTACCAATTACTGCAGCGGACTGTTTCACTATCAATGCGCGCGCACGGTTAAATGCCATGACTTGCAGTTGCTTCCACAGTACCTATAACTGGGACATCGATGGGCTAAACCGTCTCGCCATGCATATCTCTCTTGTTAACATATCTTCTCTGCTTCAGTGGCGCGGTGGGCGAGATTCTGATTGCGGCGCAAGAGGTAGCGGGGTTCGATTCCCGCGGAGGGTGAAAGTGTTTGTATGTTCTGCAAGCACTTTCTCTTTTGTCTGGGTGTTTAATATGTATAATAAAAAAAAATATCTATATATGTACGCCTATTATATTAAGTATATCAGATGTCTAGTACCCGTAACACAAGCTTAGAGCTTACCACGGGGCTAGATGTTCCCGTAAATTATTTTTATTTTTGCATCGATTTCCTATGAATCCCAAAGTCCATAGTATCTTAATATCTATTTAAATTATAATTCTTAATTACGTATTGTTTTTTTTTAATATTGGTGTTTCAATAAAGACAAATAGTATTGTATACCCCTCTTAAATAGGTATGTAAGTACAAGGTATATAATACTATGATTTTTCTGAAATGTTTAAAATCCTGTGGCTAACATGATGACGATATAGTATATTATGCAACTGTTAAATAATGATAGGTCTGCAATACCGAGTCCTTTTTGTGTGTCTGTAAACAACCAAACAAACTCTTCTGCTTTATAATATAAGTATAGATTATGCAGCTAATGAAAAAACGTTTTTCGCGCAGGGATATCCATAAAACACTGGTGTGAAAACCTAGTTAGGAGAAACATCTAAATTTTACTTATCTCTAGATTAATAATATACCTAGGTATCATCACTATCATCACCCTAATAACGTTCAAAGCAAGACTGTTACTGCTGGGACACAGGGACTTCTCTCTTGACGAGAGAGATTAGGCCTTAATTCAACTGGCTAAGTGCGGGTTGGTGAATGTCACATATCCTTCAAACTCTTATTTTTAAGTTCTAAGAACATGCCGGTTTCCTCACGATGTTTGCCTTCACCGTTAAAGCACGTGTTTAAAGCGCACATAAATTTCTCAAGAAGAAAAATCCAGAGGTGCGTGGCGCGGTTTGAACCCACGACCTTCGGAATGAAAGTCGAGTGTCCTCCTACTTAGCCAACACGGCTTACCTACCTAGGTATAGCTTATTGCTTTGCTAGATGTATTGATTCAATATTAAGAGGAACGGAACGTGTGGATTCTATAATAACTAACAATACCTACGTAAAATAGCTTTAATGGCTGGCGCTTAGTTTAATCTGAGTAGGTATATCTATCAAAATCCATATCAATTAGTAGTAACAGTTTTAACAACACTTACAGATAAGCACAATCATTTGACACTTAAAATTCAAGGTATTGTACGTTGATTGTTTTAATTCCGGTTATGGTGCGGCAAAACTAGCGGCCTACGGCGAATATTCGCGTCAACGCGACGTGTGTGGCCGGGTGCATGGTTGCAACGCGAAGTATTCGGGCAAAGACGATGTTTGGTTTGGGCGTGGCTACAATTACGTCAGTTCAGAAACTAGTAGCGCCCAACGCGACACAAATCTTTGCCCGCTAATGTAGACAAGAACATATCTGGGGGCACGGCGGCAGTGCCCCCACCAAGTCGAGCAAAAAAGCGTCACGGCCGTACCATCCTTTTCTCGAAGCAATTCAGGCCATTTTCGACCCCCTGTAACTTCGTTGTGGATATGATATCTATCGCGTATTTACGTTCACGATGATTTTAACGCGCAAAAAGAATCTTTGCAAGGATGTAGCAGCACCATTACAAAAAAAAACCACGCGAAGATTATATGCTTGAACTAGCTATTCACACCACTGCGTTGCCCGTGCTTTATGGATATACCCGCGGGAATGACGTATTTTCCTGCGGTAAAATAGCCTGCCTCAATAAATACTCTATCTGAAACTGTTTTTATTTTATTTGGACCAGTAGTTTTAGGTATTAAACGAGTTATTAGTAGAGACTGTACAAAATAGTCTTATAGTAATTGTCTAGATTTTTATAAGGTGCATCGCAAATTTCCCCGTACAAGTTCATAAATCAGTATCCGCTTTTTCTAAAAAAAAGGTTTTCTTCGCTCCTATCGATCGATCGATTCGATCTTTAATTAAACAATTCAAAGTAATGTACAGTAAGTAGGTGCGAATAATATTGGTATTAGCACGCTTGGATTTGTCATGCATTTTAACTAAGTTGATATAAATGTTGATTATGCGAGCGCGTGTAGTTGTACATAGAACTAGATCTAGCAACTTAGAATAACTAACTACTTAATATTGGAGGACAAGGTATATGTGTACTAGTTTTATACGCCACGACGTTGCCCGTATTTATGGATTTTCCCGCGAAAACAATTTATTTTCCCGGTAAAAAGTAGCCTTCCTCGATAAATGGGCTAACTATCACTGAAATAATTTTTCATATCGGACCAGTAGAGATGCCTGGATTCCTGAGATTCAACAAACAAACAAACACTTTATGTCTATAATACCTTTTATGTATAATTATACAGTCGTGGTCAACTAATTAGGGACACTCTTTGGTTAAACCGAATTGTGAATTTATTTTTTATTTTCCAACGAGTCTAAAGCATATTCCATATCTCTTACATGTAAGTATAATTAGTAATTTATGTGCCCGATTATACAAACAATAACAACTTCTTAAACATTAAACCTCTTTACAGTATAGCTGATAGATTATCGTAGTGCTATTTGTTCAAATAATGCTGGCTGGCCATTTAATTAGGGACACTGAGATATTGCGTTCTATTTCCAAAATTTGAATCTCAATACTTTTTACTTCTTCTCTTATTGTTTCGTGGTAGTTTTGGCGGCAATCCCGATATTTATTTTAAGTTTTGAAAAATATTTTGAAGAAAAATGGGTAAAAATAAAAGTTGCGATCCAACACTACGAAAAATTATCATGAAGTTTGTTGCCGAGCATGGTTGGCCATACCGAAGGATAGCAGAACATTTAAATTGTTCAAAAACTATGGTATACAATGCAGTGCAACATGTCAGACGTAATAACACAGATTTAAATGTGCCCAGAACAAAAAGATCGAAAAAAACAACTCCGCAAGAAGATAGAATGATAACCAGGTTAGCTAAGAAAGATCCGTTTCAAGGCTCTATTTTAATTAAACACGAAGTGTTTGGGACAGACGAAAGAGCTGGTGTCTCAGCGAGAACCGTTCGACGACGTCTGGTAGAAGCAGGGTTGTTCGGAAGAGTGGCTCGCAAAGTACCGTTGTTGAAGAAAGAACATAGAAATGCTCGTTTGGCGTTTGCACGTAAATATGGACATTGGACCTACGCCCAATGGCAACATGTATTATTCTCTGATGAGACCAAGGTTAATTTGATTTCTTCAGATGGAAGGCAATACGTACGGCGTCCAGTAAAAGCGGAAATGAATCCAAGATTCACAAAAAAGCAGGTGAAACATGGCGGTGGAAACATTAAAATGTGGGGTTCATTTTCTGGACGTGGAGTGGGACCTGTGAGGAAAGTTCAGGGTAACTTAGACCAACATCAATACAAGGCAATATTAGAGGAAACGATGCTTCCCTATGCTGAGGAGCATCTCCCTATTATATGGACGTTTCAGCATGATAACGACCCGAAACATACCGCCCGTTCAGTCAAATCGTTTCTTACCAGTCAGTCAGTATCGGTGCTAGATTGGCCAGCAAATAGCCCGGACCTTAACCCAATCGAGCACCTTTGGTACGAAATCAAGAAAAAAGTAGCCACTTATCGTACCACAACTTTAGATGAACTTAATGAAGCTTTTTGTGAGGCATGGGCAAACATTCCTGTCGAAACATGAAACTGATAATGTCTATGCCACATCGGTGTCAAGCGGTAATTACTAACAAAGGTTTTGCTACTGGGTACTGATTTTACACGTAATAAAATGGAGCTGTTAAAGATATTATAATACTGCAGATTATTAGTTTTGTTTAACTCTATTTTTCATTATAGTTTACTGTCCTTAATTAAATGTCCAGCTACAGAATTATACCTTAAAATTGAATACATGGTCAACCTTTGATATTAAATACTTTTTTCTATTTATTTATTCTTTTATTTACAGCCATTTAAAGCATAATAATCGGACCAAATTATGCAAATAATAGTTACTGAGAAATCAATAGGGTTTTATATTTGTATGTACATAACCGGTTATTGTTCTTCACTATCTTGCATGTCCCTAATTAGTTGACCACGACTGTATGTAATAATATGTATCAACTAGGTGCTTATATCAAAACAAGACAAGAAAATTGTTGCAGTCAAAACTACTCCATAACTATTTTGACCAACGAGATCACTTAGAATTTGACAACTTATATAGTTATATTTAGAATTATTTTATATGTATACCTAATTTACATATAAAATAAATTAGAAAAATCATTTTTATTAACATACCACATTAAAATTTCGTTAAAAAAACATCGTATTAAAAATTCAATAATGAATTACTAATTTTAATGATTTTTAATAAAGTGATAAACCTCACTTTGCAGGTCATAAAACTATTTTGAAATTATATGCAGAAAAAATTAAGACATATCCGTAGCCTCGAATCCTGTGCGCGAAGGTTACGGATGTGTCTTAATTTTTTCTGCACAATATTTAAGAATTACAAATTTGCCAAAAGTGCGCGAAAAACCGTTGACTCCAAAATGGATTTATATTGCATATCATACGAATATTATCATAGGATTACCATTCAGGCTAACATTTCCCTCAGAAACATTTAGTCGTTTAAATGAAAAAAAAGTCAAAACAAATACCGGCTAATTTTTGGCCTCTGCTGTTCAATTCTCAGAGGTACACTGGTACTGAACTCATACCGTAGACATACATATATTATGTAAAATACCCATTTAACTGATTACTCATAGGTATAGGTACCTACGTAAGATTGGATATGCACGTAAGCAAAGCGTATATATATTGTTCCTACTAGGTAGACTGAAAAAACATTTGTTTCATACAAACAACATGTATAACGTACCTACTTTTAATTTCTTAGGTACATTATAACTATTTTACATAAATCTTACTTATTAGCATGTCTCACGGCTAAAATGGTGATGGTCTGCGATTTCAATTTACTTTTTTTTGTATGAAAGGTGAGTTTCTTGCAAGTGCAAGAGCACTTGTCTAAGAAGACATAGGTATTAAATGGAAATCAGTTGACGAGTTGAGTTGTTTAAAAGTTATGTTTTGAGGGGCGGGGAAGAAAAACCGGAAATCTACAAATATACTCGAGTGAGGTCTCAGATGAAAGCGGATCACGTGCACATAACAAAATAGTATGACTTTTTACTGTTAAGTTTTAAATTTAGATTATAACTTATATATTTTATTCTCAGATACAAAGATGGCGGTTCAGTGTCGTACGGCACAGACAGCCCCGCCCGGGGTCGCCGGGTCATATTCTGCGTCCACGGCAACCCCTCCACCGGCTGCTGCGCGGTCATCGAGACCAACGAGGCGGGAGAGGAGATCGAGAGGAGGAACGGCAGCCTCACTGAAATGGAGAGTGAGTATTTTATATGTACGATACAGACAGATTAAAGTTCCCACCGTTGGAACACAGGGACTTCTCTCTTGGCGTGAGAGAATAGGCATTATTGCACATGCACATGTCCTTCCGAAAGCCGAAAAAACCGTGAAGCCTTGTTGGCTAAGTGGGAGGACACTCGGAAGCCGTGTTGGCTAAGTGGGAGGACACTCGACTTGCATTCCGAAGGTCGTGGGTTCAAACCCCGCCACGCATCTCTGGATTTTTCTTCTTGAGAAATTTATGTGCGCTTTAAACACGTGCTTTAACGGTGAAGGCAAACATCGTGAGGAAACCGGCATGTTCTGAGAACATTAAAGAGTTTGAAGGACAAAGTTAATGTTAGTCTGTAACGTATTTATTTATATGCCTTAGTAAGGTATTTTATATGTACCTATACGTAGTTTGCGCGGTTTCTAACTAGCACTGGAGTTAAAGTCCTAATTATGTAATACTTTCTTTGGTTTTTAATAATTGATTGATTGATCAACACCCTATTAACGTTCCCACTGCTGGGACACACCTTCTCTGAGAGAAAGAAGAGATTAGGCCTTAATTCACCACGCTCTGGACAAATGCGGGTTGGTGAATGTCTCATGTCTTTCAAACGCTTCAAAGTTCTCATGATCTAATATTATAAATGCCATAGTAACTCTTGTGTGTCTGTCCCGCTTTCACGTAAAAAGTACTGAACCTATTTATATAAATTTTGCTACACAGATACTCTAGAGCCTGAAAAAGCTGCTTTACACAAGGGATATTATGTATTTCTACGGGGAAATGCAATACGCAGCATCTAGGCAGTAATTTATCTAGTTGTAAGTATTTAATACGTGATTCTTATTTCAGGACATTGTCACAGATCAAGAAACGAGGAGATAGACAAAAGGGCGCGACGGAAACTAATAATTGCCAGCATACTATGTGTAGTGTTTATGATTGGAGAAATTGTCGGTGAGTGTACTTAGTTAAAACTTTTAAATAGATGGCTTTTGCTTTGCCATTTTTCAACGACAGTTCTTAAAATTCATCGAGTTTTTTTTTCTTGCAAACCAAAAATTAACATTGCCACGATAAAGACTCCTTCTAGGCTACTAGTTTAAACATAATATAACTTAGCGGAATATATTTCGAGTCTCATGTATGAGTCTGAGATAGACTCATGCTTCAACTAGGATTGGGTATACAGACTGTAAACATTAAAAAAAAATATATAACAGCAAAAAAATTTTATCTGTGTTGTCACCCATACTGACCTCACTCAACGTACGGTAACATTATAAAAATCACGTTTGTTGCATGACCCATTATATATTTATGTATTATTTGTTGATAAAGCGGAACAGAAATACATCATCCCTCAAAATTATTAAATCTTTGTTACTTTAATACTCAATTATTATGTTTGACATTAAGCCCAGCTATCACTTTTGTTGGTTGTCCCTAGACACCATTTTATAGAATTTTCATTACACACAGGAAATTAAAGAATTTAATATTATTATAATCTATGAACTAAAAAAAATAATGTACCTATATTCCTTGTTGCTTGAAACGAATCAATTGATAAATAATTCGTCTCGATAACTTGATTATGATTATGAATCAAAGTCCAAATCTAAAGAATAACATTAATATTATAATATTCAAACGCCTGTAAAGGTAGTTTTTAGTGAAGCAGTATTTTCCGAACCCGAAATTTATAAAATAACTATATTTGTTTTGATTTGAAAGGTTCTTTGCTTGTTTATTATTGTTATATTATTTGATCTCCACTAATACAAGATTTCCGTTTTATATCACCTTCGTTGACTGTTTTATCATTACCATCATAAACATGACGTTGCCTTGCATCCATGGAAGATAATATTTCAGTAGTATTATTTGGATGAATTTTAATGTATTTCAATCGTTTATAAAAATCTGACTAATTTGTAATTTTTTTCGAATTAAAAAGTTTTAGTTAGGTTTATTTTTAACCCCCGACCAAAAAAGAGGGGCGTTATAAGTTTGACGTGTCTGTCTGTCTGTCCTGGACATCATAGCTCCCGAACGGATGGAGCGATTTCAATTTAGTATTTGTATGAAAGGTGAGGCGGGAGTGTTCTTAGACATGTTTCATGAAAATCGGTTGTGCCGTTTAAAAGTTATGGGGGTGAGAGTGGGGAAGGAAAACTATAAAACTGCAAATATACTTGTGTGGGGTATCAAATGAAAGCGCATCGCGTCCACATTATATAATATTATGGTGTTTTACTTTTAAGGAAATTAACGCATTGGAATCGGGGGTTTTTCTCTTTAATTTTAAATTTAGATTTGAAACAGGCTTTACTGACGTAACTGTGACGATATTTTGTTCAAGAAGGAACTGTCATCAGAGAAGCGCACGTCGTTGACATTTTCTCATATAATATAATAAAATAAATATAATATGGAATCTTGCGTTAGTTTGAAATAATAATAGTACAGTATCGATTCGTCTAAGCAGCGAGCCCATAGGGTCAACTGGTAGACTGGTAGACTAAAACTCTGTAGACTCTAGTCGTCTACGTCACTGCTCGTCTACGTATCATGCATGCCAAATGAATGTGGTAGAACATAATGCATTTATAACTATTTAAATACCTACCTTGTATTTAAAAAAAATCATTTGAATATCAAAATGACTATTGTATTGCCCCGTCTAAAGAACAACTAGTCAACAAAACTTTGTTGCCACTTCAAATTCCGATGTATCGATATTTTTTTCTTATATTCGCAGAATTCAATTAGAGGACAAACTGATACAGATTCAGTTAGGTAACTCTACCTCTATAAATAAATATTTTCGGACAACCCAAACAACAACATCTAGTCTCGCGGTAAGCTCTCAGCTTGTGTTACGATTCCTAGACATCTGATGTACTTAATATAATAGACATACTTATAGATATTTTTTATTATACATATTAAACAACCAGACCAAATCGTTATATATCACTATACGATATACGATTATTGACGGGTCACTATACCATAGACTAGTAGGTTATAATAAATCTAAATTTAAAATTTAAGAAAAACCCCCGATTCCAATGTCTTCATTTCCTTAAATGTAAAACAACATAATATTATGTAATGTGGACGCGATGCGCTTTCATTTGATACCCCACACTAGTATATTTGCAGATTTTCTGTTTTCCTTCCCCACTCTCACCCCCATAACTTTTAAACGGCTCAACCGATTTGCATGAAACATGTCTAAGAACACCCGGGCCAAACTCACCTTTCATACAAAAAATTAAATTAAAATCGCTCCATCCGTTCGGGAGCTATGATGCCACAGACAGACAGACAGGCACACAGACAGACAGCCACGTCAAACTTATAACACCCCTCTTTTTTGGTCGGGGGTTAAAAACAAGGTGCTCTTTAGACGAATTGATACCAATCCCTTTGTTTGTGCCTTGCAGGAGGGTACATTTCCAACAGCCTCGCGATAGCCACGGACGCGGCGCATCTCCTCACGGACTTCGCCAGTTTCATGATCTCCCTGTTCTCGCTGTGGGTGGCCAGTCGACCTGCCACTAGGAAGTAAGTTGACTCTATATTCTATTTTATACATTAATATCTACTTTTTACTATATTTATACTTTTAAGTACTTTTAACTGGGTAATATCAGGCAATGGACGTTCATAAAGAAGGCAGAATACCTATTCAGGCTAGCCTTCGATAAGGAAAAGTTTGGAAAGATGACCGCCGACCTTCAATCATGGAACTTTAGAAGAATTTATTTTTATATATATTTTTTCTTTTTCTTGCAAATAAATAATAATCAAGACGATACATTGAAGTTTTACGTGACGTGACGCTTTCTTGCGATTTATACTAAATATTAACGTCACAAGTTGAAGATTTTGCTTCAAAGTTCTCAGAACATGCTGGTTTCCTCACGATCCAACTTCTTTGTTAAATCATAAATCATTTATTTACTAGAATGCACATTTGGTCTTACACAAAATAACAATAGGTCCTTTACATTCTGCCTCATAGAGGCGTGCAAATCATAATAAAATTAATCAAGTTAATGTCATCTATATAGAAATAATTACTGTTTTCCAAAAAATATAAAAAAAAATTGTATTACATTTTGTTAAAATATGTCAGAATTTGATTTGAATAAATGTTTGTAAATGTCAGAAAATTACAAATTTTTTTTGAATAATAATGAATAAATAAAATAAATAAATAAATATTGACGAACAATCCACACAACAACATCTAGCCCCGTTGTAAGCTATAAGCTTGTGTTACGGATACTAGACATCTGATATACTTAATATAATAGACATACATAGATAGATATTTTTTATTATACATACTAAACACCCAGACCAAGGAGAAACTGCTTGCAGAACATACAAACACTTGACCCCTCGGCGGGAATCGAACCCGCTACCTCTTGCACCGCAAGCGGACCTCCGCCCACCGCGCCACTGAGGCAGAATAAGCTATAATAATAATAATTGTTATGAGTTTAATGAATTCAAGTAACATTTCCATGTCAGGATGTCGTTCGGCTGGTACCGCGCGGAGGTGATAGGCGCCCTGACGTCGGTGCTGCTGATCTGGGTGGTGACCGGCATCCTGGTCTACATGGCGGTGCAGCGGGTCGTCAGCGGGGACTTCGAGATCGACGCCACCGTCATGCTCATCACCTCGGCTGTGGGCGTGGCCGTCAACCTTCTGTGAGTATGACTGACATCATCAACAACATTAACCATGTCCATGTGGGCCGGGTTTGTGTCCACCGATCCCGGGATCAGAATTTTTGTCCACTGATACCGCCAAGTTTTCTCCACCGATACCGGGATCGGTTTCCAATGAAAAAATGATTAAATATTTTTACTCCTGTGATTTTAGATTCTATTAAAATAATTTACTATTGATAAATATCACATATTCAATAATATACTTTTGTTTTAATTTAAACTTCTAAACACTACACGCGGGATTCGTTTCCAAAACTATTTGAAGTATTTTTTTGTATCCACGGATCCCGGGATCAGTGGATAAAAATATTTAATCAGTTTTTCATTGGAAACCGATCCCGGTATCGGTGGAGAAAACTTGGCGGTATCAGTGGACAAAAATTCTGATCCCGGGATCGGTGGACACAAACCCTGTGGGCCATGTGCTTCTTAGGAAATAAACGTTTTGACTATGAGTTTAACTTTGAACCACAGGATTGTGCTAACAGACAAATGGTCTACTTCAGCAATCTTCTAGGCCTTCATGCTCCATCTTAGACCACATCGTCACTTTACATCAGGTGAGATTGTGGTCAAATTAAGGCTTATCAATAATAAAAAATAAAAAATGGTCTACATAGCGGTGCAAGGAGTCATCTGTAATTTAGTTTTAAAAAGGTTTTGTCTGTTCACGTCCGTAAGTGGTAATCCTCTGAATTCTTACACGTGACCTCCGGGTGGTGCTATAAGAACAGTCTCTGGTGGTAGGCTTCGGCCGCGGCTTGTCACCACCCTCCGGGCTACTGGCCCAGCCGATGAATGAAGCGATGATATCGTGTTTCGTAATGTGGCCCGGAGAACCCATCTACCTTCTAGGTCTTCATGCTCCATCTTAGACCACATCGTCACTTAACATCAGGTGAGATTGTGGTCAAATGAAGACTTATTGAGTATAAAAAATATATTTTAGGCTACTTAAATTAATTTCCATTTTACAAACTTATTGTTACATGCTATGTGTATCTGTGTTTACTGAAAACAAATAATGTAGTAAGAATTGGCTCATTAAACAGTCGTCTTCATTACCATTCTTTGAACAGCTGGTCTTAGAACGCAATACATTACCTACGCAGCTTGAGCAGATGCTATGGAACAACTAACTAATGCTTCGAAAGATTTTTATCTCCTCTATCCATTTTTAGACCTGTCTGCGGATATAGGGTAGCGGGTTCGATTCACGCCGAGGGGTCAGTGTTGTTCTGGTCGTTCGACTTTCTCCTTGGTCCGGGTGTTTAATATATATAGTAAAAATATCTATGCCTATTATATTAAGTATATTAGAAATCTAGCTACCCCCACCAGCACAGCAATATTTATTTATTTTATTTCATTATTACATAAAAGGTGTCTTCTACAATGTGAAATAGTAGAAGCGTATTACTGAATAAAGTTAATATTAATTTAATAAAAAATCTAAAAATGAAAATGAAATTGAAATAAATAATTTCAAAAATATTTGAAAAACATATACATAATGAATTAAATAAATACTTGAAAAACAATAATCTACTCTGTGAAGAACAAAAAGGTTTTAGGATTAACAAATCTATAAACTTAGCTCTGTATGAATTTTTAAAACATATTCAATGCCTTGTAGATACAAGAATTCCCGTCTGTTCAATTTTCTGTGATATGACCCAGGCTTTTGATTGCGTTGATCACGAAATTCTATTTAGAAAACTGAATGCCTATGGTATTAGAGGAAATATCCTTGACCTCTTGGCTTCATACTTGCAAGGAAGAAGACAAGTTACTAAAATAACGAAACTAGATCTAGTAACAAAAACGGAAGTTTCATACCAGTCATCATTTAGAGATGTTAAATTTGGAGTCCCTCAAGGAAGTGTGTTAGGACCACTCCTATTTATTATTTATATTAATGACCTCCCTAATACAATTAGACACAAAATGACATTATTTGCTGATGACTGTACCGTAACTATTAAATGTAATGACATTAATTCTTATCAATCTGACATTAATAATTCTTTAAACTCAATTATATCGTGGCTTGACAATAATAATCTGAAAATTAATCTTAAGAAAACTAATATTATACATTTTACTCAAACAAAGAAAAATGATATAGTATTGAATTGTGATTTTGATGACTGTAAGATCAACCAAGTTGACTCTACACGGTTTCTAGGCATCCAGATTGATGAAAAACTGAACTGGAAAAATCATATTGAGACACTTCATAAACGCTTGAGCAGTTCAGCATATGCACTTTATAAATTATCATCTTTAGTCAATACTCAATCACTGCTAACAGCATATTATGGAACAGTAGAGTCGATACTTCGATTTGGAATAATATTATGGGGGAACTCAACGGAAAAAGATCGTATTTTTAGGGCTCAGAAAAGATGTCTTAGGTCCATGTTTGGCATACCTATGACTGAAAGTTGCAAACCACTATTTGTTAAGCATAAAATTCTAACATTTCCGTCGCTTTACATACTAGAAGTAGCTATTATTGTGAAAAAAAACCCAATGCTTTTTGAACGTCTGAATGACACTGTAACACGCAACAGACGTGACAAGGACAGACTGCTTATGCCTAGCCGGAGCCTAGAGTGTTGTCTGCATAGCACCCAAGGTGTACAACAAAATACCAAAAGACATTAAAGCTTTCGAAGAAAAAAAGTTTAAATACAAATTGAAACAATTATTAATTAGCAAGTGTTATTATAATTTGAATGATTTTTTAATGGACATATTAACATAATTTTCTTGACGTATTAATTGTTTGACATCTTGGAATAATATATTTTAATGACATTATGTAATAAATTTTTGCATGCTTAAGCCTAAGTAGAGCATAATTGAGACTAGTTATTCTTAAGACCTTTGTTATCTACATTATGCTGATGCAAATAAATATTCTTATTCTTATTCTTATTGACTGCCTCAGTGGCGCGGTGGGCGGAGGTCCGCTTGCGGTGCAAGAGGTAGCGGGTTCGATTCCCGCCGAGGGGTCAAGTGTTTGTATGTTCTGCAAGCTTTTTCTCCTTGGTTTGGGTGTTTAATATGCATAATAAAAAATATCTATCTATGTCTATTATATTAAGTATGTCAGGTGTCTAGTACCCGTAACACAAGTTATAGCTTACTACGGGGCTAGATGTTGTTGTGTGGATTGTCCGGCAATATTTATTTATTTATTTTTTATTTATTGTAAATTTTCCGTTTCGTTGCAGCATGGGGCTGACGCTGCACCAGCACGGGCACAGCCACGGCGGCGGCGGCCACGGGCACAGCCACGGCGGCAGCAACCCCGTGCTCAACAACAAGGTTACCTATAACTATTTAATTTATGATCTTATTCGTTTAGATAACCATGACAGTTTTTTAAAATTATAAGTTAGGTATAAGGTATTTAATATATACCTTATAATTTTATATAATACTAGCGGCCCGCTGCGGCGTCGCACGGGTATAAAATTTTCCCGGAAATTATTCGAATTTTTCTCGCCGTAAAACCCATCCTATCTCTCAAGTTGGATCGAACTGTACATGGTGTGCGAATTTTATTATAATCGGTTAAGTGGTTTAGGAGTACATTGAGGACAAACATTGTGATACGAGATTTATATTAAATATAGTAATATTATTACTAGCTGACCCCAGCAAACGTTGTTTTGCAAAATGAAAAATAGATGTTGGCCGATTCTCAAAGATACCGGATAAGCACAAAAAAATTCATCAAAATTGGTCAAGCCGTTTCGGAGGAGTATGGCAACGAAAACGGTGACACGAGAATTATATATAAAAACTGAAGAGATTGATTGTTTGTTTAATCGCGCTAATCTCAGAAACTACTGGGTGGTGGTGAATAATCATTGTTTGATAGCCTATTTATCGAGGCAGGCGGAAAATTACTTCGTTCTCTCAGGAAAGTCCATAGAACATTGGCAACGACGTTGCGTGAAAAGGTAGTAATAATATATAAGGACTGTTAACTACCTATATACTTCTCTCACTGGAAGATCTCTAGCAGGGATTCATCAACAACTCTTGATTATGCCATTAAAAAACATGATTTCATTTGGCAAGAACGAATTTATCACAATTTTGTTTATTTAAATTTAGTCCTTTTTATTGTACCAAGACTCCTGGAATTAATTTGTATTTTTATTGTACCAAAAATCCTGGAATTAAATTGTATTTTAATGAATGGAAACGTCAATGAACGAATGAATGATTGAACGGCGTCAAAACAAAAATGCATACAGTCTATTTGACGTGTAAGTAGTTTTAAGTCCGCTGGTTGCGCGATGGCACCTAGTGTCTTGAACAAAGAAAAAAGATAGATAATATCTTTATTGCACACCAATGCTTACAGACTAACCTAAAAATAACAATCAATAGCCACATTCACGTTTGTTGTACAATCGGCGGCCTTATCGCTGAAAGCGATCTTTTCCAGGCAACCTTTGGATGGATAGGATCTGCTAGGAATATTGGATATACATACTTATTATGCAAAATAAATAAAAAAAAAACATACATTATATAAGAAAAAAAGGCGAAAATACAAAAACCAAGTATAATATGTATTATAATAAACGATAAATGTATTATTAATATACCACTACATCAGTAGATAATGTTGATGAACCATGCCTTTAAAGATGTTTAAAGATTTCGCTTTTCTAATAGAGACAGGAAGAGCGAAGATAAAGAAGGAAATGAAACATAATAATTCAGTTTTGATTGATATAATCATTTTACAGATTTTATTATTCTTAGACAGAAATTACAGAATTTCTCCTACTATCTGCAATTCGACCTCTGTGGCTCGGTGGGCGAAGGTCCGCTTTAGGCGCAAGAGGTTGCGGGTTCGATTCCTGCCGGGGGCTAGATTTTGTACGATCTACAATTCCTGGTTTCCGGTCTGGGTGTTTTCTATGTATCATACGTATGCATTTACAAAAAAAAAATTATCTATGTAATATATCAGTCACCTAACACCCATAGTACAAGCTCTGCTTAGTTTGAGGTTAGGCGATGCTGTGTGAGTAGTCCGGAAATATTTATTATTTACTAGTGGCCCGCCCCGGCTTCGCACGGGTTTTTATTCAATTTTTTTTCCCATGCAATTATTCGATTTTTCTCGCCTTTTAAACCTTCCCTAGACCTCCACGAACATTTCAAGACTATGATAAGATAAATCCCTTCAGCCGTTCTCGAGTTTTAATCAGACTAACGAACAACAATTCATTTTTATTTATATAGATTATTATTATTTTTTTTCACAGAAGAACGGAAGTGAATCAGACGCAGAGAGCTCCGGTTCGCACCAACACTCGCACGCAGAGAACATCAACGTGCGCGCCGCCTTCATCCACGTGCTCGGGGACTTCCTGCAGAGCTTCGGCGTGCTCGTCGCCGCCATCGTCATATACTTCAAGGTACAACACACACACACACACACACACACACGACCTCACACGCAATCAGCCTCCGTACACGTGCTAGGGGACTTCCTGCTGTCTTTGTCATATACTTCAAAGTACACCAAACACACACACTCACACGCCCACACACACACGCGCGCAATCAGCCTCAGCCTCATACACGTGCTGGGGGACTTCCTGCAGAGCTTCGGCGTGCTCGTCGCCGCCATCGTCATATAATTCAAGGTACAACACACACACACACACACACACGATCTCACACGCAATCAGCCTCCGTACACGTGCTAGGGGACTTCCTGCTGTCTTTGTCATATACTTCAAAGTACACCAAACACACACTCACGCGCGCATTCACGCACACGCACACATAGATACACATACAAACACACACACTTACATACACACGCGCGCAATCAGCCTACATACACGTGCTAGGGGTCTTCCTGCAAAGCTTCAGCGTGCACATCGCGGCCATCGTGTTTTACTTCAAGGTACAACACACACTCACAAAAAAAAGAACCTGATTAAATCCTTAGTTCCCTTATAAGTAAAAAATAATATTACTTTGCAATGTGCACGTGCTTTGCAGTGTGCCGCTTTCATTTGATACCCCACTCGAGTATATATGCACAGATTCGGTTATTCTTCCCCACTTTCACCGCCTCTTAAACGGGTCAACCGATATTCATCAAACATGTCTAAGAACATTTGCACGCTAGTCACTTTTAATACGAAATTAAGGTGACTAACTGTGAATAAAAAACTAAATTGAAATCGCTACATCCAATCAATAGCTGTGATGCTACAAACACATCAAACTTTTCTCTCACACCTTATCTCACCTACTTAAAACCCCTATTTTTTTCGGTCGTGGGTAATAAAGGTAGCGACCAGATACGATATATTTATTTCCTATTTATCTCTAAGTATGTTAAATGTGTTTGTGTTTTAACTTATTCTAAGATTTGTTAAAATAAACTACGGAAATAAATGATTTTTGTGTCTTGTGTCTTTGAACACAGTAATAAAATAAAAATACATTTGCGTACATACACTGCGCACGGCCTTATTTCTTCTTATGTCTGTCGCAGCCGAGCTGGAGCCTGGTGGACCCGATCTGCACCTTCCTGTTCTCGGTGCTGGTGCTCATCACCACCTTCAACATCATCAAGGACACGCTGCTGGTGCTGATGGAAGGCTCGCCGAGGGGAATCGACTTCCAGGTACACTTATATCCCTATTAAGAATACCTCCAAAGTCGGCATCATTCATTATTCTTCTAGCCAAATTTTGATAACGACCTCTGTGGCTCGGTGGGCCAACGTCCGCTTGGGGCGCAGGAGGTTGCGGGTTCGATTCCCGCCGGGGGACCAGATTTTGTACGATCCACAATTTCTGGTTTCGGGTCTGGGTGATTTCTATGTATCATAATGTATGTGTTTACAAAAAAAAATGTATCTATGTAGTATATCAGTCACCTAACACCCATAGTACAAGCTCTGCTTATTTTGGGGTCAGGTGATGCTGTGTGAGTAGTCCGGAAATATTTATTTATTTATTGATAAGCCTTAGTTTGACCACAATCTCACCTGATGTAAAGTGATTGATGAAGACCTAAAAGGTAGATGTCTTCTCCGGATCAGCACCACCCGGAGGTCACGTGTAAGGATTCAGAGGGTTAACTTACGGACGTGAACAGAAAAAACCTCCAAAATTGTCCCGATGTCGACCTCGTCTTTGCTATGGACTAGACTGTAGCCGGCGCTACAGAAGACCGGTACTACTGTAGTACATGGCGCCCTACAGTAGAATTTAACTGAGTAGTGCCCATTTTTGTTGTCATATATGTAGTTATAAGGGATCGAGAGTAGTGGACAACTTTGGAGGAGGCCTCTACCCAAAACGGGGTTCCTACCTAACCAACCACTTAATATTAAAACACAAGTTGTATAATTTTGTTGTATTAGTTTTGTAGGAAATAAAGGCTATTTTATGTTTATTTTATTATAGTTATAAGCTTTAGTTGATAAAAATTTGTTTATTTTCTGTGACAATAAACATTATTTTATTACTTTTTATTATTTATAAGAGTGAACCCATCTATGCTGATATTTTAAAGCTTGAAAAGTAGTGGCGATTTCCGAACGCTGCCCACCCGAGCTGGATTCGGCGAGGGTTGCTTTTATTGCCTCAGTTTGCGGTGCAAGAGGTAGCGGGTTCGATTCCCGCCGAGGGGTCAAGTGTTTGTATGTTCTGCAAGCATTTTCTCCTTGGTCTGGGTGTTTAATATGTATAATAAAAAACATCCATCTATGTATGTTTATCATATCAAGTATATCAGATGTCTAGTACCCGTATCACAAGCTTATAGCTTACCAACATCTAGATGTCGTGGTGTGCATTGTCCGGCAATATTTATTTATTTACTAGCTGACCCCAGCAAACATTGTTTTGCAAAATTTTTTTTTTTATATTTCAAAATGAAAAATAGAAGTTGGCCGATTATCAGACCTACTGAATATGCTCACAAAATTACATGAGCATCGGTCAAGCCGTTTCGGAGGAGTTCGATTACGCACCCCGTGACACGAGAATTTTATATATAAGATATATTTTTAATTGAGCGAAATGGTTGATGTAATTGTGTGTGTGGTCCGCAGGAGGTGGCCAACACGTTCCTGTCGCTGCCGGGCGTGCTGCGCGTGCACAACCTGCGCATGTGGGCGCTCTCGCTCGACAAGACGGCGCTGGCCGCCCACCTCGCTATACGTACGTTACCTGACCCATCATCATATATATATATTTGTAGTATCCATACAAATCCCACGAGAAGCTAGGGTACTAAAGCTACCCGCCAGCAGAGCCCCGCATGCCCACGGGGCTGATCACTGCACCGATTCGCCCTTTTTTCGGAGAGCCGCCGTTCGCAACTGATCCCATCAGCTACGCATCCATCGGCACGGTACGGATGACACCTTGGATTGGGGTTTGATTTCGGGTTTGCTCCCTCTACGCACAGCAAACACGGCGTAGCGTAAAACTATCCAACATCTGCTTGACGCTCGATGGTGAACCTGCCGGGATCTGGCACCCCTTCACGGCAGTATTTGTCTGATGTTTTCAGTTACGTCTATTTCATAGGGAACTAGACCAATAACAGGGGACAACCACGAGAAGGATAACACACCAGGCTTGCCTTAGGGATCGACGACTGTTGCGCTACACTCCCCTAAGACCATTTGCACCTTACAATTCTAAGAAGAGACTTTTCTCTTCTTAAGGTAGGACTGTCTCTATCCTATGCAAGCAACTAAAAAGCAAGCAAGCTAGGCGAAGCAACTATTAAAACATAGAAACAGCCCCCCCCCCCCCAATCTTACTCACACCAATAAAAAAAATACAAAATTATTAATAGTAAAAGCATGCGTAATGGGCGGTCTTATTGCTTAAAGCAATAAGGCAAAAATAAGTAGTTTCCCTCCAGAACCTATCAATTCTTTTCATCCTGCATAACATATCTGTAATACAGCAGCTGTATTTGTCTCATGTAATAAATCTCTGACAGGCACCGGAGTGAGCCCGCAGAAGGTCCTGGAGCAGGCCACCAGGCTCGTCCACGAGAAGTACAACTTCTTCGAGATGACGCTGCAGATCGAAGAGTTCAACGACGGCATGGAAGACTGCAAACAGTGCAAGATGCCTCAGGCATAACCTTAACCTAACTCTATGGTAGCTGACTATTTCCTCCTTTATTTAATTATAATAGTTTACATTTCTGGAAAGTATAGCGATAATGCTTAGCCTATGCTTAGCAGCGTAGTGGAATATTACGCCGAGAACTTAGCAAAGCGCGTGAAGTTGAACTTATCGGCGCAGCTTAGCTATGTTGTTATTATTTAAATGTATCTATAATTTTCAAAAGTAATGCATATCTTCCTAATATACAGTGACTAATTTTAGTACAGCCTAGCTGCCCGCCCGCGTAGTAATAAATTGTCCCGCGAGTAAAAGTTGTTTTGTCCATTACTGGGAAAACAGGTATGTCAAATTTGATTGAAATCGGGCTTTGCTCGTTATTATTGTATTTTCCAGCGAAAAGCGCTATTTTACCACGGTAATAAGTAGCCTTTGAGTTATTCTGATATGTAAACTATGTTATTGTGAAGTTGTATCAAAATCCATTCAGTAGTTTTTGCGTGAAAGAACAACAAAGTACACTTCCATCATCACAAACTTTCGCGTCTTGAAACATCTTGAATATTAGTAGGATTATACCGAACGGATCTATCAATAAGATCAGACAAGGGACTTGATAAATGCTATATGATATTAAATGTTTAAGTTTATTTTGATTTTGTTCTATAAATTGGTATAATTAACAGCTTATGACAAATCTTGAATTCCTGCTGAAATCTGTTAAAATTCGGTTTAAATAAATAGTCCTTAAATGTCAGAATATCCCCTCGGTCCTTGTAATTTTATGTAGTTTGGAAGTTTTCTGTTAAAATATTTCTACACCTTATAAAATAATAATTCCTTTTTACATAAATATTCCGCAAGTCAAACGGAAGTTACAAAGTGCCTCTGTTAAGTCACAATATAAGAAATGCTTTATGACGTAGATCTAAAGTGCAAATCATAATGTTTATGGTAAAAATACGTTTTTATTGTAATCGTCGCAGCATCTTGAATATGAAAAAATATGGCAGCGTTTGCTACTGGCGACGCAGCTGGTAGGGAAGCGGAGCGGAAAGAAATTAGTTCATTGACCCTTATCTATCCGTCTCTGTTACTCCCTCGTATCGCTATCTCGCTAACGTTTGTACGACAGTTGAATTAACTATTTGAGGCGTCTATTAGCAAAACCCGCTATAACGATTCTTTCTGTTTTGCCGCAAATTAAAAAAAACGATTGAGGCATTTATGACTAAAGAATTATGACTGAATTTAGTATTAAAATCATCGTAAAAGGATAGGCAAACATAATATAAAAATATATAGACAATATTAAACACTAATATAAAGCTGTAGACAAAAATTAAATCACTTTAGCGGGTTTTGCAGCTAACCTGTCATTATAGAGGGTTTTGTTATTGACAGATGGCATTTTAGCGGATTTTGCATCTAAAATTATTTATGATATCTTTGTTGTGTGGATAGCGTTATGCAATAAGTGAAAGTGTAAAATTAAATAAGTAGGTGCTTGTAAATTATGCTAAGGAAGAGGTAAAATATCTGAAATGAAATAAAAAAACATACACATGGTCAAAAGTTATATTATAATACAAAATAAATATAAATTCCTGATATCTTGGGATGTCACTGTACTGCAGCGAAACGCCTTTTGGTTGTGATTACATTTTGGGAATTGAGGTAATCCGGGAGCCGTGTACCTAGAAAAAAACATTAAGTAAGTACCTAACTAAATTAAAACAATAATTGGAGTGGGTTTAAAAATTTAAAAATTAAAAATCATACCTACCTATTGAAATAATTACCAATGTCAGTATATACAACAAGCAAGCCATCAAAATAAACCAAAAAGTAGGTATTTCAATCTGACTTCCCGCGTTTTTATAATTTCTTGCAGCATATTGCATAACAACTTTTTTGAACTGTTTACGTTAGTTTAGAGGTAACTTTTTACTCACCGTTTCTCGCGAGCCACTTCACGCTTCCACAAAGCTTTATTAACTGGTCGTTTCCTTGAATGTTTATAGTCACATTTTGTCACCAACTGCTTCAATTCATCCATTATCTTTTTTAAAATAAGTTAAAACGTAATCACACAACTTCAATGTTTATCACAAAACACCTCAGTCTGCCATACTGTCTTCCCAGTCGCGCGGTGCGAACCAAGCGCTCTGATTGGTCGATTCTGTTATAGAGGATTTTGCAATTCACCCTTACCGTTTTAGCGGATTCTGCTACGAAGCATGGTGTTGAAGTCTTAATTTAACACTGTTATAGAGCTTGGAAATTATATGTTCAGTTAGTAGAGAAATCAAACGGCTTTACAGCGGCATAAATAACATGATATGGATGAAAAACCGTTTTAGCGGGATTTGCTCCTATACGCCTCATTTTAGTTCTTTTCTTCTTTTTGAATATATCTTCAAGCTCTGAATCATAATAATTTTTTTTGAAATTATTTCGCTTGATATTTTGTGTGTTTCATTTACGTTTAAATTGGCTAGTTTCCGAATATTTTTATTCATTGTAATAATTATATGCGCGACTATGAGTATCGCTTAGATGTCGTTTGCCGTGTCCTATTATGTCTTTGATCAAAGCAGGGATTTGTTCGAAGATGTGCTGCTTCACATTCACTTAAGTGAAGACATTGTAAACCTTTAAAGTGTGTAGAATTATGTAAAATTAGAATAAGTAGCCAAAGCGTAGACGCTATTATGTCCAGTAAATTAATTATTTAAGATTTTTGAACTTTATTCTCGATTTTGAATCCTCTGTTAATGTGACTGTCAAAAATAACGTCACAAAGCGCCTATTTAGAAATCGGCTTTTAGCAGTCTTCTTAGATTCATAAAACAGTATTTATGTTATGCCGTTTTATAAACCTGTAATATTATTGTATATTATGAGCATAGTTATTCAAATAGAACTATATTTTTGGAATTACATTATACTATTTTTGTAAAATATATCATGGTGTTCAATTATATATTGATAATTATGTTAATGTGTACAAAGCCAAAATAATTATGTATTTCCTAAAAAAAATGTATTCCTCTTTTGATAAAGCAAAGAATATTGCAACGATCTTTAGGGTATTTAGTATTTATATCGAAAGTCAAAGAATACTATTTTGATATAGTTTTAATTGTTGCATAGCATTTTGCAGTGTTTATAACTTGTACCTATGTTAGTGCAAATTTTGCATGTATTCAACATAAGTGTCCTTAATAGTGTCTTCCTAAAAATGAAGATGTAAATGAATTTACGAAAATATATTGTTGATAATAAATTCTTTTGTTTTCTTTTAAAATTTTCATTTAATGTAGATTTCCTTGTTAATCCCCTGGCCAAAAATGAGAGGTTCTATAAGTTTGACGTGTCTGTCTGTCTTTGTATTATAGCTCCCGAACGGGTGAAGCGATTTCAATGTTGTTTTTGAAGTGAAACTTCTTTAGAATCGTTGTGATTTGAAATCGGATGCAACGGAAATGGAATTAAGATTGGCTTACCTGTCGGGTAAGCCAATCTTAAACGCTAACAAGGTTAAGCAACTCTGTGCGAAGCCAGTACTTGGATGGGTGACCGCCCGAACAAAATCTTTTTGCATAGTATTTTTTTTTTGTTTCTCCAAGGATACCACGTTTCACGATTTCTCTCAGTACGGCGAGTGTTACTAAAGGCATGTCGTGAGTGCAAAATTCAACATGGCGACTATTGGCCGCCATTTTATAAAAAAAAAGGGAATAAAGTATGTCATGTGGGGTATCGCTGAATATTATTAGGTATTTAATAATCATAGATTTTCTTTCTTTCAATTTATCTTTCAACATTTCTCAAATTTTAGACTTGATGTCGATTTAAATTTGCGTAACAACCATTCTCACTTAAAAGGCTTATAGACAGTAGGAATTACCATAATAATAATAATAAAACCATTTATTACACTAAATTACAACAATTATGAAATTATAATTATTTAAAATATGTTATCTGCAACAGTCGGAACGTAAGTGGCAACTCCTGGTAGGGCTACATGAGGATTGTTGTGCATGAGGTTAATTTATAGCGCGGGCTCCAACTCAACATCTGTCTGTGAGCACGAATGTATAATAGGGTAGAAGGATGGACGACTAAAAAAATAAATAGTCCGTCAATTAGATTGCTTACAAAAATTGTAAACATATTTATTAATTTTATGAATAAAAGCAATGAAAAAAAATCGAGTGTTTCACTCCTCATATCTTTCAAAGGGCTTAACCGGTTTACATTATAACTAAGAACACTTTCGACTAACTCATCTGTCAAACAAAGATAACATAATCGTAATCGGTTCATCCGTTCGCTAGAAGAAGGGCGGGGACGAGAATAGCCACCGGCAATATCACAGCTGACCCAGTCTTCCATCATCTCGCACTCTC
The DNA here is from genome assembly GCA_929108375.1 of Gymnoscelis rufifasciata. Lineage (NCBI taxonomy): Eukaryota > Metazoa > Arthropoda > Insecta > Lepidoptera > Geometridae > Gymnoscelis > Gymnoscelis rufifasciata. The sequence goes on from OV815303.1 coordinate 16,469,519, forward strand.
ACCAACACATCTAGAATGGCAAACATCATTTAGTCTACAACTCGTACGAGATCCGGATCTTACTGTGAACTAGCCGCCCGCCCCGGCTTCGCACGGGTGTATTTTTAAATTGTTTTCCGGGCTTTTATTCGATTTTACTCGCCGTAAAAACCAAACATTGACTTCCACGAAAATTAAAAAAAAAATTGTACAATTTGGTTGGTGTTCTTGAGTTATGCGCTTACCAACCCATTTTGCGATGCATTTTTAAATTATAGAGGTCACTAATGCGTCAACACAGAAATCTTTTATTACTGAAATAAAAAATTATTAGGTACAATTCCAAACAAAATAAAATCATTCATAGTACAGAATCCTAAGTACGAATTCAATATTTCTTATTTTACAATGTCAGTTTACAATGATATCTTATATCAACATTATCAAGCTGAGTCGAAAACCTCAAAATTCACACCAAGTGAAGTTTCAGTTCCGTTCCGACTTACATTAAGTACTAGGACCAACTCAAGCTACCACATCGCAATGACAACGCAACCACGAGGTCGGGCGTATATTTTGTATAGGAGTTATACAAAATATATCGAAATCAATACAAGATAATTTCCATTGTTTGATTATACAAATCTTAGAAATGTCCAAAATGATATACAAAAAAACATAAACTAACTAAAATAAGACTATTCACACGTACCACATTTTGCATTTGCAGTCGTTATCCCAAACTGTGTTGACAGCGACGCGGACGTTGTGGCTGCGATTTGCTGCGTTGTGGTTGCGATGTTATCGCATTGATATGCAATAATAAATTACGACGTTAGCATTGTTTTGTCGTGTGGTTGTGTGTGGTACGTGCTTAATTGGTCTAAAAATTATATGTAATGAACGCATTTACGTTGGTACTGACGAACAGTCAATGACGCCAAAGTAAAAGTAGCCAAGAGCGTATTGTGTCCAAACTCAAGTTTTACAAATACTTATGCGTGAATCAAAATTTCGTTTAATACAATCTAAACACCAGTAACGGTGTAAAGGTCGACGAAGTCTTCCGGTATACACCTCGTCTTGGCCACCTTGGAGTAGAACTTGGCAGAAAGTCGCGCCGTTCGTGTCCTATTTGGGGATTCGTAGTCCACTGCGTATAACCCGAATTTCTCTCTGAAATGAACAATAGATATACATATCATATATAAACATATACCTTATAGAGATAATACAAGTTACTTTTTTTTAATATATGGCGATTGTCAAAAAATCCAAATAATGCAAAATTAAGAGTAAGTTTATTAAAAAACAGCTACATGTTGCACTTTTGTTACACAACAATGAACGGAGAGACAGCAAAAGTTAAAAAACTGCGTTACCATCTCAGTATCTCTCTTATTAAGCTGCGATAAGCGATGTAGGTAATTTAACTCATATAAGGTTACTTTACAGATACTACACATCTGATATACTTAATATAATCGACATACTTATTTTTTACTATACGTATTAAGCACCCAGACCAAGGAGAAAGTGCTTGCAAAACATACAAACACTTGACCCCTCGGCGAAATAATACTTACGAATACCCCCTCATCCACTCAAAGTTATCCATCAGCGACCAGTAAGTGTACCCGACGACGTTGCAGCCATCGCTGATGGCGCCGTGGAGAGCCTTCAGGTATGACGAGATGTACTGGAGCCGCTTGGGGTCGTGAGTGCCAGATTCTTGAGACACGCCGTTCTCCGTGATCAGAACTATCGGATTGTCGTACGTCTTTCGAACCCAGTTCAGAGCTCTCCGAAAACCCCAGGGAACTACCTGAAAGCGAATGTTTTGAGGTTAAATTTTATTTATAATTATAGAGATAACATTTAAAAAAAGAGTAATTGGAAGAATAATTGTATTCCTCCACTGCCTAGATCCAAGTTTAATACAGAAATAGGTTCCCTATACAAAAGTAGAAATCGTGTATCGTTGAAGCTTATTACATCCCGTTCTTAGTTTAACCATCCCCAACCAAGAGATAGTGCAAATAAGTTCATAACTTACTCTCAACCACGTAGAATTGCTTTTGGGCCAGTTAGCCCTCTGCCAAGTGAGGACTCCCATGTCCTCGTCGTAAGATGGCGTCTTGTGGAACTTGCCGTTGCCCTGAGCGACCACGTGGGTGGTGTAGTGGTTCACGCCCATGATGTCGAAAGATCCCTGGAACATTTATTGATGATATATTATCAATGATTGACTGAAGACAAACTTCACCTACACCTATATACCAAACGAGATAAAAGACATTATTTGCTTGGTATTCAGCTTGGTTTTCAGTTTTGGTCCAATAAAGTTTAAAACCAACGCTAGAAGGCGACGTGGAAGGCCCAGAATGAGATGGCGGGACGAGCTCGACGCCCACATAACATCGTGGCCTGAAGTAGCAAGCAATAGAGGCGAACGGAAAGAAAAAAGGGAGGCATTTGCCCTGCAGTGGGACGGAATGGCTAATAAATAATAATAAAAGTTTAAAAAGTAGCTGGTTTATTACAGGTAGTAAGAAATAAAATTGAAGTAAGTTAAATTGGTACCTATTAACCAGACTTTAAAAGATAAGAAGACAATAGACTTAGTTAAAATTTATATTGTTTACAAAGTCTTGCAATAATGTTACAATAAAAATGCTTGAAAGAACGAAAAAGGTGTGGTAATCGCATCGGCTCAAGTATTCTAATAGTTACCTCTCGATATTGACCAAACTTCTCTCAGGACAGATTCTACTCGTACTAAATACGCAAAGTACTGTCCACCCTCCCATACAAATGCACGCAAAAAGATATTTGTCCAACTGTAGGCTGCGTATCTCTTCATGCACTGGCAGACTGGCACGTTCTCTAAAGAATTTTTTTTTTTTGCTCGACAAGCCGTGGTCAAATGACTACAATCTCACCTGATGTGAAGTGACGATGTGGTCTAAGATGGGGCATGTAGACATAGAAGGTATTTGGCTTCACCGGACCACATTACGAAACACGAAAAAATCCAACACTACCTTGTCCATATAATAATATGTTGTGAAACATGACTTACAAACCTTAATAAGCCTGACTTGTGCCTGTGTGAAGGTTGGCAGTCGGGAGCGCGGGAATCCTTGTTGGGCGGAGATCGTGTCTATCCTTCTCCTCATGATTGGAGGGTAATCACCCTCTTTCGAGAATATAGGGTGCATGAACCAACCGAACTAAAAATACAACCAAAGTTATTATGTTAATGTAAAGCGCAGGATAACGAAATATATTATTAACTGAATGAAATGGAAAGGGTTATGCTCAGCAATTTTTACGAGATCGAATAAGATATGGAGAGTTATGTAAAATAGCACGGGTATTGACATCGCAAAACGAAAAAGTCTGATAAAGCCGCAGTGGGAAGGCCATAGTATTTTGTAGGTCCAAAAGTTTTACAGAAGAAACCCCGTATCGGCAAGCTAAGTGCCTAACTACTAGGGCATTAAGGGTCACGGTAGATGCAGATTTCAAATCGAAACAAATGGCAATTTTTAAGGCAGGTCAATACCCAGAAATTACATTCTATGGTCTCTCAAACAAAGTAATATTAGCGGCCGTTTGGACATAAAAGGAAACGTTACAAACATCATGTCATCTCATGACTGAGGGGAATTTAAACGTAGACATGTCATTATTTTGTAAATATTACACGAGAGTAAAACTCGTTTTAGTGTAACTCGCATCATCATGTCTGACCATTTGAGCGGATATTCATATTTAATAAAGCATTTAAAAGCAACGGAGTGTAAGATAAACAAACAGTGAACTGCATGGCTGTCTCCGCAGCCATCTTGTCTTCCTCTGATGTGGTGTTGGGTTCGTTCCAGTTCACGAAACAGGTTATTCCGATTTTTCCTGAAAATAAACAAAGTGCTGATAAGGTGTCTTGTTATTATTAATTTGTTACATCAGAGCACATACGTACACTAGCTACATCAGGATTTAAATATTATTATCAATAAATGCATTCCAACGGGTGAAATATAGCCCTTAGGCCTTAATGTGTTGTATTTGGATATACACAATGATTTTGGGGATAAAACAGTTGTAACCCAAATGCGTTTATAACCTTGGGTTAGCAATGACATTATTTAAATTTTAATGTTTCTATCTGTTTTCATGTATAAAGCAGACATTACTTTAATTGTTCTTATGTATTATTTTGACATGTAAGAATATAGTGACCAAAAAAAAATATTTTTAAATCTATTAATTCTGTTAAGTTATGATTTTGGGAAACCACGTTATACCACTATTAGTATTATCGTGATTTTCAAAATATATTATAGAGGGTCTTCTTCTTTTTCTTCTATTTTGATGGCATCCGATACTGGCTAGAATACAGGGTCATTACCATGATATTTATGGCGGTACTCCTTGTCGTACAGCTCATAGGCGCGAGCGTGCGCTAGAAGCACGTTGTGCGCACACATGTAGTCCTGGAAGCCACTAGAATTGCCTCCCGGTGCATCATAACCCCCATAGCCTACGGGGCAGAAGTCATTAGGCTCGTTGAAAGTTATCCATATCATAACGCGGTCCCCGAAGGAGTCGAAGAGGATCTGAAATGAAGGGAATATCACATTAGGTTGATTTGAGATGACGGGTGACATTGGAAAATAGACGGTCAATTCATGCCAACCCCATGTGGTGGGAACAAACGATGACCATTATTAAATGGCGATTCCGACCATAACCACATGCCCAAACGCAAAACCGTTTAGGCTTCGGCGAGTCAACACCTGCAGGGTCCTGCGCCGTTGGTGGCTGATGCTTGGATATGGCGTGGGGTCTAACGTTGGTGGTGTGGTCCTGATGATGCTTCAGAAGCGAAACTAGTTGACTTGCTTTGGTTGCAGGTATGCAGATAGATAAAGTGAGTAATATTTTCGAAGAATCTTGCCAGCGAGAAGTGTGTGCGAAATTTGTATTAAATATTTGGTTCCATTTAGGTATTCATAATGGATATCCGCAAAGTAACGCCTGATTAATTTAAAACAGTTGAGTTAGATTACTGGCCTACCCTAAAATGATCAAAGTAGGTAATAATAGAAAGGGCCTGTTTCACAATCTACAAGTAAATTAGCCAATGCTTATAATATAGAGCTATTAAGTCATGTGACAACAATTTTTCTATTTGTGCTTGACTGACCAATATTGCTCTATATTATAGACAACGACTAATATACTCAGATATTGTGAAACAAACCCTAAGAATATTCCACGACTGACGACCTAAAACGGGTCAAAGTGGTAATTGTTGATAGTGAGAAATGTCGGGATATCCAGGAAGGCACGGGAATTGTCCTGACAGTAAAACAGCTGTTCTATTCACGATTTATTGCAAGACTAAAATAATCTTAATCTACCTACTTATTACTACTTTAATACTAAACTACCTACATTACAGATAGATAATGACACGGACGATAATGACAAAGTGTACATACCCTGGCATAGTCCACGAAATAGTCGACTATGATGGGATTAGTCCAGCCGCCGAGGTCTTGCAGCTTCTGAGGTAAGTCCCAGTGGTACATAGTAACTACTGCAGAGATGTGACGACTTTGGAGTTCTGATAACAACTCTTTGTAGTATCGGATTCCATCTTGATTTATGTTGCTGAAATAGTGAAAAAGTTTTGAGCGATTGGATATTGGCTACCATTTTTAACAAACTAAACTACAAAAAAAATAGTAGGTACTTAACACTACTAGTGGTCCAATCGTTCATATCGATGAATATGTGGAAAGAGGAATGAAAGAAAAATCCTTCACATAGTACCTACTCTCTCTCGCTCACTCTCTTCACATTGTGTAAGAAAAGAGTAAAAAGTGTATATGTATATACCACAAAGACGACCCCACCATGATTTGGGACAAAGTCAAAGTCAAAACGATTATTTCCATTTAAGCACAAGGACTACATGGGCAGGTTAACTTAAAATTAAAACTAAATGTTTTAAACAAAAATTATAAAGTTAATAAGATTGTCTTGGCAGTTCACAACACAGCCGTATCTGTTTTTACAATTTTGTAGTTATTACAATTATGGAGTTCTTACTTGTGTAAAAAGTACCTTTAATTCATTTTACAGGAACAAAAAAATGCTTGTCATATCAAGGAGCTAATAAAACATTAGCATATCAAATCTTAATGATTTTAGTCGGGGCTTCACTCGATATTACAAAATGCAGAAGAATAAGAATAAGAAGAATTTCGACCTATCATTGTAATTGACGCGTTGGTGTAATTGGTAGCACTTCGGGGCGCTTTTCCGGAGATGTCAGCTCGACCCTGTGTGCGAAGGTTAAGGATGTGTCCTTAATCTTACTCTACATAAAAAAAATCAAAATTTAAAATGAGCATATCAATCAGCGGACAAGGGAAAATAATGATGCTGGAAACTTAAATTAGACCCACTTGCTCAGTCCATCCGGTAGGATCCGGGACCAGGATATAGAGAACCGGTAGAAGTGCACCCCCAGGTCATCCATCAGCTCCACATCCTTCTTGAAGTGGTGGTAGGAGTCATCTGCCACGTCACCGTTGTTGTGGTCGAATACTCGATTTGGGTGCTCGTGGGTGTATCTGTCCCATATGCTCTCACCTTTACCTGAAATCCATAAGTACTAATATTATAATAAGTAACTGCGAAAGCAGCTCCGTCTGCCCGTCTGTCCGGTGTCTTTCACAAACTGGGAACATAGATTTTCTAGATTCTGAGAAGATATAGGCTACTTTTTCGGCTACTTTTTCGAGTAGTTTCCGAACTAATGCGTATATTATCATGGTATAGATAGTTATATGAAACCTGATGTTCATGTTTTCCAATAAAGATATATATAATGAAAGCAGTTAGTAGGTAAGTATATACCTAGAACACTCAGGACAGTCGCCTGGTTCTAATTAGTGCACCGAAATCTCGTTAATTTGTCCATTGCACGGGAAAATATAAAAAATATAAATTATTTATTTATTTTTTATTAGGTACGTATATAACGGCGTATAATCTATAATCGTAACCTAAATTTATTATGAGTATGTATTTATAAAATACAATTATAACAACAAAAAAAAAATTTTACGATAATGAACATGGTAAAATACTATGGGAATTTTTCTCATCTCCAAGTAAAATTAGACAACGGTTAAAATATAGAGCTATTTTGCTTAGCACATCCGATAAAGCGTACAAAACGCGCGACAAAGTCAAAGATAGCTCTTGACATAATCTAATAGCATGAACAGACACTCCGATTTGGTTGGTGCCAGCCGTATTGGAACCGATATAGCTACCATTCCAGCATTGCTACATATTGTTGGCCTTCCAGCCGTCAGCAGTACGTCTTGCCACCCGATGTAGGGATGGCGATCTGAGATTGATTATTCGAAAAATCGATTTTTCGAACAAAAAATATCGACTTTTTTTAAATCGATTTGTACTATTGGATCGATAGGTACCATTAGTTCAAGGTGCCCGTATAACAAGAGTGCTGCTGGAAAATCACTCCAAATCTCGCGAGATGGCTCTGTGTTTAGCCTACTTAACCTCACTTCTCTACATTAAAAATAAAGATACGTTTATAAAAATCGATCTTTTTCGGTAAGAATTCCCATCCCTAGACAGCCGATTTGGTCGGAAAAAAGCTTCCAAACGTTCCGATTTGGTTGGATCGGATAAGAATTTGGTTTCGTCGGATCGCCGGCGCATCCGTCCACGTCCAACCAATATTAATAATTATTATATCGGACCGACCGCTCTCTTCACTTTCCGATTTGGTCGTGGCAGGATGGTTGGAACCAACCGAATCGGAGCATCTGTAAATACTTTAAGCATTGGCACCACTTGTTGGCATAACCAACATAACTGAACATGGCTTAGCTAACTCGGATTTTGTGAAATAAGCCCTTATTCTTAGTATTTTACTTAATACTTAGTACACACAGTAATAGGGTCGATAACTAAATAATAATAATTCGTCCGTCCTTTATATTAATTTAAAAAAAAGTTACACGTATTTTTTCTATCTTCTTGCAAACGGAAAAATCTAGAGTAGACGATATTGTGCCTTGAAGTTTCGTAATGACGTAATGCTTCCTAGCAAAATGTACTAATTATATAGTACCTACGCCATTCATATTTTTTTCTTACCAGAGACATTCCAAGCCCCTTCGATCTGGTAGGACGCCGTGGCAACACCAAACCCGAAGGAGTTGTTGAAACACATTGGGTCCCCCGGGTCACCTTGTACCCTGTGTCATAGAGAAATCATTAAAACCATACGACGTGCACCATAATCATCAATAAATTATTAAAAACCAAAGAAAGTATTACATAATTATTTATTCGATCAGCCGGCGGTCAACAATAGATCAACGGCTATAATCAGATTTGTTGTTTATTTTTTAAAGGTTTCTATCACATAATTAACGCAGTCTATAGGACTTTAGTACTGTGCTAGTTAGAAACTGTGCTATAGCAAGGTAATTCCCCGCAAACCACGTATACATATAAAATTAGCTAGATTTATTAATTAATTTATAGACATAAATAATTTTCCGTGGTTTTGTGTTTTGTCCTGTATTGTTTTTCGGTTGCGTGTTTTTAGGTACATTAATAATTAGTTTATCAAACCACTCATTGTTATTGAATGTCACTTCAGTCAAAATTGCCTGAATTAAAAACGCTTTATGAATAATAATAATTGTCACAATTTTTATCTCGTGTGTATCGATTTTTATCTCTAATGTAACGGTAGGATTGTCTATATCAAGCGTCCTCAATTATCTGTGGATTTTGGTTATCTTAATATATATAAATCTCGTGTCACAATGTTTGTCCTCAATGGAATCCTAAACCACTTAACCGAATATACTTAATAAAATTCGCACACCATGTGCAGTTCGATCCAACTTGAGAGATAGGATGGTTTTTACGGCGAGAAAAATTCGAATAATTTCCGGGAAAATTATATACCCGTGCGACGCCGGGGCGGGCCGCTAGTTGATGTATAAAATGCAATTGTACGATAACTCTATTAAAAAAGTGCAAATATTTTTTTATCCCCCCATCTCGGTAATAGTGTTTTTTTTTTCAGCTCTTCGATATCCGAGCATAAAAGCTGTTTTATCTCCTAGAGGTTAAAGTATTTTTGAATTTAGAACATAGAGTTTACTAAGTTTGTTATTCCGCAACAACAATAAACCTATTTTATTCTACCTCTATGGTGCCGCATTTATCATAAAACTTTTTTAATTTGCTAATACTTTTGACTCGAAACCTCCTTGGGCTCCTTTTTATATGTTTTTATTTTCTTCTTCTTTTGGCAATCAGCGCAGGGCATTTTGCCACTTTCAGTTTCCTTTTTGTGCTGCAAACTTCTTTGATCGGCCGATTACTTTTTTAAATGTTACTACTAAATTCAGTTCAGTTCAGTTTCTTGTAAATTGGACTTTGCGCTTGAAGCGACAATTTGCCAGTGTCGAGTTAAATAAAATTATAAAGTGAAAAAGATGTTTTTCAGTTGAACGCCATTTTTTTATCCTAACTGAATTCTCTTTAAAGTTTTCACCCAATAACACCCACAGATTATGTAAGACAGTTTCTATGTCTGAGGTTTCACTGACCCGATATAATTATGTTTAAAATAAAATTGCGATTGAGTTGAAACTTTCAACGAACTTAAATGTTGTACTTAATTGCCTCGCTAAGGTGGGTTGAAAAATTACGTTGTACCTACTCGAGTTCAAGGAATTACCTTGTACTCTTTCAATTCCCCCGCTTACGCTCAGGATTTTAATTTGAAAAAAACTTGTATACCTAGTTATTACATTTAAGAATCCTTCGCTTGCAATATCTACTTTGATAACGCGGTTGAAAATCAATACTATAAATAATAATAATAAGGTTGAAAATAATAATACTTTTGTATAACTAATAACTATTGAATTTTGTGGCGAGCGAACCGCAAAATTCTATATGCATATTCTACATACTTTCTGAATTTCATCATAAATCAAAATATAAAATTTAGGTAAACCCCCGATTCTAATGCCTTAATTTCCTTAAAAGTAAAACACCATAATATTTTGTAATGTGCACGCGATGCGCGATTTCATTTCATACCCCACTCTGTCTGTCTGTAAATATACTCGATATTTACAGACAGACACACAGACAGACAGACACGATAACTTATAACACCCCACGTTTTTGGTCGGGGGTTAAACATGTCCTTTCGCGGTAAAAATCTAGAGAATCTGGGTTAGGTTAGGCGAAAAACTGTTTTTCGCATAAAAGCCGGACAGACAGAGTGTTTTTCAGGCGACGGCGTTGCTCGTGTTTCATAATTAATCCTAATTAGCCTTCTTAGTTAAATAAGCTATCTAACAGTGAAAAAAAATCGGAACAGTAATTTCTGAGATTAGCTCGTATAAATAAATTCTTTCACTTTATAATCTTATATATAAAATTTCCTTGTTACAATGTTAGTTACCGTACTTCTCCGAAACGGCTTTACCGATTTTTACCAAATTTTATATGTGTATTCAGTAGGTCTGAGAATCGGCTACTATCTATTTTTCGTTTTGCAAAACAACGTTTGCTGGGGTCAGCTAGTATTAGTATAGATAAGAATGGAGTTGAAACTTATGAAAATAAAAACTAAATTTCAACACCAGTAATAATAAATTAATATCTTACTTACACACCTAAAATAGTTGTGTTTAAGTTAAATTGATAAACAAGGAAAACCTATAAAACTAGCTATGTAAATATATGTTGCAAAATATATTGCTGGTGCGTGGTACTGTAAACACTTATTGAAATTTGCTCTGTTATTTTTAATTCATAAAAAAGTTTTTGGAAAGTTTTTACCACGTTGTGACACTTAAAAGTGTACCAAAGTAATTATTTTGTGTTTGTAGTGTACATAACCAATCCCGAAAGACATTACTGTTGTGTTTTTAATGAAAAACTATAAAAACATTGAGAAAAATATTTACACACACTAACAAAGCAAACAATCACCACCCTTCGCTATTTCAACGCGGGAGCTTGCTTAGACGCTATTTCAACGCTTCTATTATTGACATTAGTATTTATCAAAACTTTTGAGAAACGACGCGCGCGACACCTATGTCTTAGCGTGTTAAACTATATATTGCCTGATAGTTTGACGATTGAAAAGTGAATTATAAATTCACAAGATGTCGCCTCCTGTAACGAAGATTGTATGTGGGAAATGTAAGCTTATGGTGAAGGGGCGCTCTTTCCTATGTTGTTCGCTGTGCAAATTACATTTTCACATCGAATGTAAGGGCTACGAAAAACGATATGCGCTTCTTGATGCAGACCGTAAAGCTCAGTGGCGATGCGATGAATGTTTGCGGAAAAATTACTTACTTAAGAATAAAAAAACTACCCCAGCCAAAACAATCGAAGCTCATTCCAAGCCCATTGGTACAAGAACCTCTGTTTCCTTAGCCGATTCCAACCCATTCTCAGCGCTCGAACTTCCATCTTTGGATACATGCGATGCTGACGACGGTGAAGAAGAGGGAGACCCTTTTCTAAATGTGACTCTTAGAAAGGCAAAGGATAAGAGTATTTGTAAGAATCAAGATTCTCAACCAGACAATGGAGAGTCCATCCTTGATACTGCTTCTCTTAAGGAATACATCTCTGAACTGATGTCGAGTTTCGCCCATAATCTTATGCAGAAAATAGACGATATCGCCTCATCGTTGAATGAAATTAACAATCGATGTAATAAAATGGAGTCTCGAATCACTTGTTTAGAGGAGCGATCTGACGAAGCGGTGGAACAGAAGGTCACTGAACTTACACAACGGGTGGACCGACTCACAAGCGAACTCAACGAAAGAGACCAAGACTTGTTGACAAACGAAATCGAATTATCCGGCATACCAGAATCTTGTAATGAGAATACCATCCATCTGGTCACGCTCATCGGAAAAAAGCTCGGTGTAAAGGTCACGGACACTGACATAGCCAGTGCTACGCGTATCGGCGGGCGACGTGACGTGGGAAAGGCGCAGACTGCAGACGTTAGCCCCTCTAAGTCAGAGAGGGACCCCGCGACTACAAGGGAAACCACCGATACCAGGCCGCGGCCACTTGTGGTACGATTGACCCGCCGAGCTCTGAAAGACGAGCTACTGCGTGCAGCACGAGTGCGCAGAGGAGTTGACACCTCGGATCTTGGTCTACCTCTAGGTCCTCCCAGACGCTTCTATCTGAACGAGCGATTAACAGCCTTCAACCGCTACTTGTTCAGGCGCGCTCGAGAGGAGGCTCGTCGTCTTAAGTGGAGGTTTGCGTGGACTCGCGACGGCGCCGTCTTTGTTCGGCGTGAACATGGCCAGCCCGCTATACGCATTCGCTCAGAAGCCGTTTTGAATCAGGTTTTTGGGGTCCAAAATGTTGGAGGTCAGTAATTATTGTGTTTTCTTGCATTTGTTCGTTTGGGATAACTTTAAATAGTATTGTTAATTTTGATATTATTAACAGTGTATATTATACTGGTTTGTGTTTAGTTCTTTGTAATGATCTCATAGTAGGTTATAAGAATTATTATATTTTTTGTATGTACAAAATTAATGTAGATTTTTTAAGATGTTATTTCATTTATGTGAGTCCACGTTATAAAATATGTTTTGGTAATTATATTCGAGTTTTTCGTAGGGGTAAATTACGTATAAATCTGATTAGTATTAATTTACACATACAAGAACTTAAGATATTGGGTCTGCTCAGTCAGCGTCACGTTTCCTGTCTTAGGTTATTGATTTTATATTGTAAATACGACCAAAAACTTTATTCATTTGTTATTCAATTTAAGAAAAATAGGAACTTTTCAATCGGTCTACTTAACAAAGGGTCTCTTAGCACGAGACACGACGAACTTATAGCAGCAATGTTACGGCACCAGGTTGATATTATGGCCATCAATGAGACGTGGCTGCGGGCTGGTGAGGAGGCGCGTGCGGCTGTCATACCCGGCTACACGCTGAGGCACATTCCACGTGAATACGGCGGCAGTGCGGCCGGTGGTCGCCAGCGTGGCGGCGGAGTCGGTTTCTACATTAGGCGGGGCGTCAGTGCGCGCCTGCTCGTCCACCCGGAATCACCAGGCGTAGAACAAATGTGGCTTAAACTCAATGTAGATGGTATTAAGATAGCTATTGGTACGGCCTATCGCCCGCCGTGGCAAAATGTAGAATTATTCTTAGACGCTCTTACCGACACAGTGGCCTGCGTGTCTTCGTTTGATCACATAGTTTTGACAGGAGATTTTAACATAGACTTATTACCAACTCACTCGACTGACAAAAATAAACTTCTGGATTTTCTCAACTGTTTTAACCTCGCCCAATTCGTCAAACAACCAACTAATTTCACTAACCATAGTGAAACTCTGATAGACCTTTTATGTTCTAATTTAGAACTTAATAATGTCGTTATCGATCATATACCAGATCTGAGTAGTCATTCTTTTATAACTTGTTCCCTTAAAATTAAAAAACAAAAAGTCCCTGCAGAGTGGATTTGTTATCGGCCCATAAAGGATATAAATTTGGATTATTTTAATCAAGATCTAAATAAAGTGTGTTGGGACAAGTTGATCAATACCGACCTTAATATTATGGTGACAAATTTAAGCAATAATATAATTAAACTTTTTGATAAACATGCTCCAGTTAAAAAAGTCCTTATAAAACACAAATCGTATCCTTGGATTACCTACAATATAAGAGAAATGATGAAAATTCGCGATAAAGCTCACACACGTTATTATTCGTCCAAAGTTAAATCCCACAAGGAATATTATACAGAATTGAAAAATATTGTCAATACAGCACTTGTTGAAGAAAAAAAAGCATACTTTACTAATAACATCAATCTAAATTCTAATAACCCACGGCAACTTTGGAAAAATATTCGACAAAATGTTGCAAATTTTAAAGGCAATTCTTCAGAGTTTCCAATTCATTTACAAAATCCTGATGTCATCAATAGTTATTTTCTTACTCTTCCTCACAACAGCGCATGTACTATATCTGACCTTACTTACTTTGAGTTTAATAGACATGGCACTTCGATTTTTAGTTTGTCACCAATTAGTGAATTCGATGTAAGTAATATTATTAACTCATTTTCTTCCAATGCAATGGGTGTGGATGGAATATCATTGAATATGTTATTCCTTACATTACCACAGACGCTTACGTTATTAACAGCTATCGTTAACGCCTCAATAAATTTATCTACGTTTCCGTCTGCATGGAAAACTGCCATAGTACGTCCACTCCCTAAAATAAAAAACCCGATTTCATTGAAAGACCTGCGTCCTATTAGTATTTTGCCCTTGCTTTCAAAGATTGTTGAAAAGGCCGTTTCTATCCAATTGACACAATATTTAGAAGATCAGAATATATTGCCTAATAAACAGTCTGGCTTCAGGAAAGGTTTGAGTACTAACACTGCTCTACTGGATGTCGTAGATGATATACTTGCAGCCAAGGATCAGGGTAAGGGTACAATACTGACTCTCTTGGATTTTTCTCGTGCTTTTGACACGATTAATGTTTCTCTTCTTCTGTCCAAATTATCATTTTACGGGTTTGATAACAACACTGTTAAGTGGTTTGAAAGTTATCTTGGTGGACGACATCAATTTGTCCAGATTCGAAACAATGATGGAGCTATGTGTAAATCTCAAGAAATGCCCGTGGCCTGCGGTGTTCCCCAAGGAAGCATTTTGGGACCCATTTTGTTTATCCTTTACACATCAGATATTGTAAATAGTTTTCAAAATTGCAAATTTCATCTCTATGCAGACGATTTACAGCTTTATACATCGTTCAAGTCTCATGAAGTTGACGAAGCTGTTTATGGTTTAAACGACGATTTAGTAAGACTTCTACGCTGGTGTGACAAAAATAGCTTATATTTAAATCCTTTAAAATCAAAATATCTTATACTAGGATCAAAGAACCAGGTCAACCAAATAATAGCGCAAAAACCTAATATTCAAATCAATGATGTCACAATAGAGCAAGTATCTGAAGCGCGAAATCTGGGTCTTTTAATGGATCAAAATTTAAATTTTGATAATTATGTCCTTCAAACTGCACGAACCTGTTTTTATAGGCTTTCCGTTTTGTATAACGTTAGAGACTTTATAAGCACTGCATTAAGGATCTCTCTTTGCGACTCTCTTATTCTATCTAAGTTCAATTATGTTAGTAATGTCATTGGTGAATGTCTTTTAGGTTGCTCTAAAAAACTTATTCAGAGAGTTCAGAATGCTTGTGTACGTTTTTGCTTTCCTGTGCCACGCCGAGCTCATATAACACCCTTTATCAACTCTCATGGGCTTCTAAACATGACTTCTCGCCGCACCCTACATTTCGCCACTTTACTTTTTGGTATAATTAACCGACAGAAGCCAATTTACTTATACGAAAAGCTAATTTTTTCTAGTCGACATATCCGCTTTGCTGTACGATTACTTCACCATAACCATAAAACGACCGCATTTCGTGGCAGTTTTCGCTATGCTGCCACGAAATGCTGGAATAATCTACCACCACCCGTTAGAAATTGTAATAGTTTATCCGCATTTAAATATTCCTTAAAAAAATATTTGTTGAATGCGCAGACTAATTTTATTACTCTCTAAAGGTCGTTTTCTGGTTTTGTATAGAATTATAAGAACTGAATAAACGTAATAAATTGTTAACCATAAAATTTTTATTTTGTTAGAATTGATATATAAATAGTATTATTATTATTATTTATTTTTTTTGTTGTTAACTACAAAATACATATGTTATATAGTTATAGATGTTTCTCAACTGTTTTTACCATTTCATTGTTTGTACTAAATAGTTTTGTAGCTTTATTTTAAATATTAATGATTGTTGTTAAATTGAGTGTTTAGAGTACAATGCTCAGCACACGGGCGTCGCTGAAAACCAGCGCTGTGCCTGCTCCAGAGCAGTCGCAGCAAATGCTGAGTCGACGACCCTTTTGTGATTCATCTGTGTTTTTATTTTTAATTTTGTATTTTGTATATAGTTTTGTAATGCAGATGTTTCATAATAAACTTTTCTTTATCTTTTCTTTATCTTTAAATATTCCAAACATTTCAAAGGCAATAAACACGTACATCACGTAAATCATACATTGTTTAAAAACTAGCAAAAGAAAGAGCGATATAAATATGTATATGTATTCAATCTCAAAAGAAGAAGAAACCAAAAACAATATGGATGTATGTTCCTTTCGGTTTGACTGTCGTTATGAGCACTATAATACTATACTAGTTATTCAGATATATTCGACACCCTATTTAATTAGGTATTCCACAAGTCATAACAATAAATAATAAATACATTTTATAGCACTGATTATTTATGCCAAAAAAATATTAAGCCGTTGGGACGCAAAATAGCGTTCAACTGAGTAACATATTTTTCACTTTATAATTTTATTTAACACTCTTTCGACACTGGCAAACTGACGCTTCAAACGCAAAGTCCAATTTTAAAAGAAATTTAATTGAATTTAGTTTATGTAGTGACGTTTTGTTTGATCGTTCATAAATAATAATAATAAGGTTGAAAATAATAATACTTTTGTATAACTAATAACTATTGAATTTTGTGGCGAGCGAACCGCAAAATTCTATATGCATATTCTACATACTTTCTGAATTTCATCATAAATCAAAATATAAAATTTAGGTAAACCCCCGATTCTAATGCCTTAATTTCCTTAAAAGTAAAACACCATAATATTTTGTAATGTGCACGCGATGCGCGATTTCATTTCATACCCCACTCTGTCTGTCTGTAAATATACTCGATATTTACAGACAGACACACAGACAGACAGACACGATAACTTATAACACCCCACGTTTTTGGTCGGGGGTTAAACATGTCCTTTCGCGGTAAAAATCTAGAGAATCTGGGTTAGGTTAGGCGAAAAACTGTTTTTCGCATAAAAGCCGGACAGACAGAGTGTTTTTCAGGCGACGGCGTTGCTCGTGTTTCATAATTAATCCTAATTAGCCTTCTTAGTTAAATAAGCTATCTAACAGTGAAAAAAAATCGGAACAGTAATTTCTGAGATTAGCTCGTATAAATAAATTCTTTCACTTTATAATCTTATATATAAAATTTCCTTGTTACAATGTTAGTTACCGTACTTCTCCGAAACGGCTTTACCGATTTTTACCAAATTTTATATGTGTATTCAGTAGGTCTGAGAATCGGCTACTATCTATTTTTCGTTTTGCAAAACAACGTTTGCTGGGGTCAGCTAGTATTAGTATAGATAAGAATGGAGTTGAAACTTATGAAAATAAAAACTAAATTTCAACACCAGTAATAATAAATTAATATCTTACTTACACACCTAAAATAGTTGTGTTTAAGTTAAATTGATAAACAAGGAAAACCTATAAAACTAGCTATGTAAATATATGTTGCAAAATATATTGCTTGAAATATTCCAAACATTTCAAAGGCAATAAACACGTACATCACGTAAATCATACATTGTTTAAAAACTAGCAAAAGAAAGAGCGATATAAATATGTATATGTATTCAATCTCAAAAGAAGAAGAAACCAAAAACAATATGGATGTATGTTCCTTTCGGTTTGACTGTCGTTATGAGCACTATAATACTATACTAGTTATTCAGATATATTCGACACCCTATTTAATTAGGTATTCCACAAGTCATAACAATAAATAATAAATACATTTTATAGCACTGATTATTTATGCCAAAAAAATATTAAGCCGTTGGGACGCAAAATAGCGTTCAACTGAGTAACATATTTTTCACTTTATAATTTTATTTAACACTCTTTCGACACTGGCAAACTGACGCTTCAAACGCAAAGTCCAATTTTAAAAGAAATTTAATTGAATTTAGTTTATGTAGTGACGTTTTGTTTGATCGTTCATCATTCCCTTATGACCCCCTATTACGTGGGGTCGGCACAACATGTTTTTTCCTTCCATTTTCCTCTGTCACTCGTCATCTCAACACTCACTCCTTTCATTGTTTGATCGTTCCGTTTAAAAATTCAAAATTAATATGAGCGGTTACAAACAATAAAAGCGCTGATAAGAAAGTAGTTATAAATAAGTTTATCAAGCTAAAATAACTCGGGACTCACATTGTTAAGCTTATCAGGAGGAAGCAGAGATGGACGTCCATTGCATAGGTCGCAGCCCGACGCACTGATACCCAAGAGTTTGCAACGACATGAGCCATTGCGTATATTTGTTATTTTACCTAAATGATTGTGGACATGTTTGTTTTATGTTTTGCTTTGGAATGTGTTTTCTTTTGTTAAAATTATAACATGGTAGGTACTGCAGATAGATCAGCGTTGCACTGCTTTAGAGAACCTGAGTCAGACGCTATTGAAATTTAATAATATCTAGTGGTTTGTTGTGTAAAACACATAAATTACATAATTACTTCAAACTGTAGCTTATTTCCGATGGATTATTCATCATTATTCACCTGAGGAATCCACTAAAAGGTGTGCTTACCCAATGAGTGTACCATCTTAACAAAAAAAAAAGCCATATTTTATACTACCTAACAAGGTTACCAAGGTGGTTTGCGAGGCATAACTTGATCTATGACAGTTTCTAAATAGCAATTATTTTTTTTGTTTTAGTGTAAGAAAATTTTAAAAAATCTTCTAACAAGGTGTTTTATCAAGGTATGCCGCAAACCACGTACATACATTATACATAATATAAAATACCTTACAAAAGCATTTAAATAAATTCCTTACAGACTAACATATACTATGAAATACAACTTAAAACTAATTAACATTATTTTTTTATAATTATTGTTGCTCTTCGGTACCTAATTATCTGAGCGCAAAGGCTGTTTTTGCTGTCTCAAAAGTTTAAGTAAATTTATACTCAGAACTAAGAAGTTATGCACTAAGTTTATGACTCCAAAACATAGCATAACAACATAATTTAGCTTGATTTTTATATTTTGTAAAACCTCAGACTTGAATGAAACCTCCTTTGCCTCTTTTCTAAGCTTCTATTTAGTTTTATAATTCTCTTTGGTTTCACCAACAAATAATATACAAGAGTTTCTTAAATGAAGTTTTCACGGACCCGATGTTTGTTTATAGGTAATCAAATGAATGATCAAAATTTTATATTCTTACAATTGCTGTCTGTCATCTGTGTTGAGCCCTCGGTCACAAAAATCTACTTTGCACTCTGGTTTAGTTAACTATTTCATTGCCCGAAACATTATATTTTTTAAATAAATTAATTACAGCGCCATCTAATTATCACAATAAAAAACCTATTGCCGCCCAGCTAGCTTTCATAGTAATGCTACTCCCCGATAGATGGCGCTGAAAATCATAAGCATTCGAGAAACCGAATCCAGACAGTTCCAGAATGTTCTCTGTATTACTCGAAGAAGTGCATGCCATTATACAAAGGTGGCGCTATAGCAAACGTTGGTATAAATACAGGAGGGTTCTACCGAACGCGTCATTCTATTAACCAAACTCGAGTTTAATACAGCGATACAATAAAGTGAATTAAATCGGTTTCTCCGCCTATCCAGATTAAACAAAGTTTCGTTTTCATTCTACAACAGAAATAAATAAGATGGCTCTAATACCATACTTCTACGACTTCAACCGCCGTCCCTTTGGACTTTTAGAGGGATTATTAAGGGATCAAAGCTCTCGCTCAAGAGATCTTTCAAACCCGCTCAACTTGGACGTATTCCAACCCATAACCGAAGCTTTGAAACAGTTGAATTTCAACGACGCAACGATATCTACGAAAGACGACAAGTTCGAAGTCAGCGTGGATGTTCAGCATTTCTCCCCTGAGGAGATAAAAGTTAAGGTTGTTGACGGGTATGTTCTGGTCGAAGGAAAACACGAGGAGAGAAGAGATGAGCATGGATACATTTCTCGCCAGTTTGTGAGGAAGTACGCGCTGCCGCAAGGATGTCTGCCGGACACCGTGGAGTCCAAGCTCTCTTCTGACGGAGTTCTGACGGTCAGCGCTCCCTTAGTTCTATCCTTACCTTCTCCAGGAGAGAAGATAGTACCGATTTCGAGAACTGGACCGGTGAAGAAGAAAATAAGCTACACATCTGAGTAATACAGCGAAGATCAATGATGTTTGTTTTGACGAAGTATTTATGGTGGCTAATTATGTTTGTTCTTGCGAGACTGATTTCTTAATTTTTAAACATTTTTTAATAAGTGATAAACCTCACTTTGTAGGTGAAACTATTTATAAATTTTATGCAGAAAAAGAATCCTGTGCGTGCGAAAGTTACGGATGTGTCTTATTCTTTTTCTGCATAAAATTTATAAACTGATTTCTTAATGGTTCTAAGTTTTGTTTTTATAGTTCGAATTGTGTATTAAGATTGAAAACAAAGATTGTATCTATACTAAAATGTTTAGACAGTTTTGACTGCCATGTGTTGTAGGATAAGTATTATATTATACCAACTCATTTCTTTTATATAAATAAAAATAGTAAAAAAAACTGACGATGTTTTTTTTTAACATAATTTTACATAAACTAATTGTGTTTATTTCTTTCCTTATAACAAATTTTGACACCATATATATATACATTATATATAAATTACATTCCTCCGCCACGTCTGCTTTTTTTTATGTTCGCAAAAACTCTGAACTCATAGTCCCTAAATAAAAATAGAATAAAAAAAAAGTAATTTTAATTAATAAAATTCAGAACAGATAGAACTCTCTTTTAGATCCAAAGCTACAGGACGGACCCCTATACCCCTTACGCCGTTTTCGTCAATAGATAGACTAATTCAAGACGAAGCTTTCTAAGCTGGAATGAGTCATCTTGTATTGCATAAGTATTTCGATGTTATCACAAGTAAATTTATTAATTACTAGCTGACCCCAGCAAACGTTGTTTTGCAAAATAAAAAATAGATGTTGGCCGATTTCACGCCGTGTCGGAGGAGTACGGGAACGAAGATTGACACGAGAATTTTATATTAAAGACTATCGGCACGCCCCGGCTTTGCACGGGTAATTAAAATTCAAGTTACAAAATTATTCGAATTTTTCTCGCCGTAAAAATCATTCTTAAACTCCAACAAACATTTTAAAAAATAAATTGGTTAAATTGGTATAGGCGTTGTTGAGTTATGCGCTTAGCAACACATTTTGCGATTCATTTTTAACCCCCGACAAAAAAAGAGGGGTGTCATATGTTTGACATGTCTAACTGTCTGGGACAACATAGCTCCCGAACGGATGAAGCGATTTCAACTTAGTTTTTTTTGTTTAAAAGGTGAGTCTGGCGCAAGTGCTCTTAGACATGTTTCATGCAAATCGGGTGTGCCGTTTAAAAATTGTGGGGGTTAGAGTGGGGAAGGAAAACCGAAAATCTGCAAAAATCTCGAGTGGGGTATCAAATGAAAGCGCATTGCGTGCACATTACACATTATTATGGTGTTTTACTTTTAAGGAAATTGAAGGATTCGAATCGGGGGTTTTTCTTAAATTTTAAATTTAGTTTATTATTTTTAAGAAGATTAAGGTAAGAGAAAACATACTATTGATTGCAATGCTCAAATTGGTGTAACCGACAACAAACATAAACTTGGTTCGGGTCAATTGGTGTAACGTTAGTTTTTGGAAGAAAGTTGGTTTTATATTGGTGTATGTGTGGTTATAATTTCAAGCTAATTTCGTTCAAGCTAAGAATTAGTGTAAGAGCAATGCTGGTTTGCCAATATATATACACCAACTTAACCTTCTTCAGTCATAGGAATACAACAATTCGACTTATGTAAATGGATCACATACCTACTCAGTTACAAATAAATTAAAAAACTAAAACAAACTATATACCTACTCAACTTATTTTACGTGTTTTGGTGGTTAACCCAATTTAACCTGCAACCTAGATAGCATAGATATCTATTGAACATAATCGGCTAGGGTTTAGTTCTGAAAATAACTTTTTGAATGGGATTAGTTACCTGTTAACGAATTATTAACTACTAACTAAGCGACAAAATATTATCAAGCGACATTTTTTTTATTTCCGCACACGAACATTCAGTAGGGAGCCGACAGATTATTTCGTGATCTTAACCCCCGTCCCGTACCTCCGTGCCCGAGTGACGCCTGCCACTCCACAACGCATAGTTAGCCGCCGAGCGTTTATTTAAAAAAAATTAACTCGTGATATCTTTTGAATGGAATGTCAGAATCTAATCATTCAAAAAGTTATATAAATGTTTAAAAGCAACATAATAAATAATTTATTTTGTTAAGGATTAATACCAAGATACAAATAAAGAGCCTTTTCAAACAGTGGTATTTTAATTTTTTTATATAAAAAATCGCTTATTGTCACAAAACTATAATAGTTAGAGATATGATGTAGCGACGTTTTTTGTAGATAATGATAAGTTCTACAAAGTTGTAATACATCACTTTGTTATATATTCAATAGTTTTCGCAGCATTCGCGATTAAAGAAAGATTTTAGGATTATTTTTTCAAAAAAATCGCTTATTGTCACAAAATTATAATAGTTAGAGATATGATGTAATCACGTTTTTTGTAGATAATGATAAGTTCTACAAAGTTGTAATACATCACTTTGTTATATTTTAAATAGATTTCGCAGCATTCGCGATTAAAGAAAGATTTTAGGTTCTTTTTTTTCACCATGGGTTACATTATCGGAGTTTGGTAAGAAATCATATCATTTTTGAAAACTAAATATAGCCTATGTCACTCAGGGATAGTGTAGCTTTCGAATGGTGAAAGAATTTTTTAAATCGGTGCAGTAGTTTCAGAGCCTATTCGAGACAAACAAACAAACAAACAAAAAATCAAACCTTTCCTCTTTATAATATTATTATATATTATATAGTATAGAAAAATCAACCAGAGCTGCTGGACCTTTTTCAT
The DNA here is from genome assembly GCA_929108375.1 of Gymnoscelis rufifasciata. Taxonomy (NCBI): domain Eukaryota; kingdom Metazoa; phylum Arthropoda; class Insecta; order Lepidoptera; family Geometridae; genus Gymnoscelis; species Gymnoscelis rufifasciata. The sequence continues at coordinate 16,492,598 of OV815303.1, forward strand.
ACTTCTTGTCTATGAAATGTCGGTCTATTTCAGTTGCAATTAAATAAGTTACATTTAAAATAAAAATTATTAAATCCATTGAGGCAACAAACATAAAAAATAATGTCGGATGTAGCTTTGGATCTAAAAGAGAGTTCTATCTGTTCTGAATTTTATTAATTAAAATTACTTTTTTTTTATTCTATTTTTATTTAGGGACTATGAGTTTACAAAACTATGTTCTTAAATTGTACTTAAATTACTTAACAATACAAATATCATAAACCTGAAACCTCAACGCGGTAACCCCAGGATAACTAACTTAGGTCTGATTCGAACAATTATTTCAGTGATAGATAGATATGCCATTTATTGAGGAAGGTGTAGGCTACTTTTTACGATTATGTATATTTGAATACGTTGTTCCCGCGGGAAAATCCAAAACACGGGCATTTCCGTCTTCATAAATCCATCAAAAAATCATTTCACATTCCTAGACTTTTTTGTGTTCAGTTTTTTTCTGTGTATACCATACCATAGATAACAGTGCGTGAAACGATTTTTTGTGTTATGTAATGTGGTTCGGAGAGGCCATCTTCCTTCTAGGTCTTCATGCTCCATCTTAGACCACATCGTCACTTTACATCAGGTTATCTAACATAAAAAATACAAGATAATAAAAAGCATTATCATCATTTTAGTCGGACTACGTCACTGATCCTTTCTCAAACATTTCCCTGTTATTTCAGTTCGATTCGGTTAGACTACGCCTAGTATTAAGTCCTATGTAAAATAAATAAAGATCCTTAACCTGGCCATAGATTAGATACATATAGATACTCCATGCTGAATGACGCCATGGTCCGTACTAATTCTCGAATAGTTTCGGGCACCCGAGAAATATAGTTTCGCATAGACCATCTGTTTCTATCTAATCTGTGACCTGGCTCATAATAACTAAATTAGCTTAAACATATAAAACGCCAACTTACGCCTAACAAAGTAAGACATAGCACTAATTTAAGTTTATGAATAACTGTTTTTAATAAAAGTTCTTAATAAAGTGAATATTTTTATGAAAAAGAGCGTAAGTCATTTTTCCATCTAGTTAGTAAATTAAAAAAAAACTTGATAGACAAGCCAAACAACATTTAGCACCGCGGTAAGCTTTCAGCTTGTGTTACGGGTACTAGACGTCTAATAAACTTGAAAATAATATACATACATTTAATAAGTAATCTAATTTATATTAGCTTCAATTCATTAGTCTATGACTGCAATATACCGACAGCTGATGTAATGAAATTGAATTGCGTTTTACCGAGAACCACAGCAGTGACCGAGTTACATAACAAACCTTATTAGAGAATAAATAAATAAATATTTCCGGACAATCCACACAACTACATCTATTATTATTATTATTGGTGGTACAAAAGCATTTTCTACCTGCCTACTTCTAGCCCCGTGGTAAGCTATAAGATTGTGTTACGGGCACCAGACATCTGATATACTTAATATAATAGACATACATAGATAGATATTTTTTATTATACATATTAAACACCCAGACCAAGGAGAAAGTGCTTGCAGAACATACAAACACTTGACCCCTCGGCGGGAATACTAATCGGTACCTTTTGCATCGCAAGCGGACCTCCGCCCACCGCGCCACTGAGGCACCCAATACAGTTACCCCTGTTTAAAATTACCATATCCAACAGTTTTTACCTATAATAATAGGTTTATAAGTATAGGTATACTAAAATGCACAATACGCTGTTACTGAGAAGTCAATGATATAGTCAAAATATTTATACTAACCTCTCCTATTTTAAAAAAATATATATTATGTACTAGCCATAAAAACCATCCTCGGATTCTACAAAAAAAATTAACAAAATAATTTGCATTTTATATGATCTTAGTAATAATAATAATAAACCATTAATTTCAGGCATCTAAGGCCCATATAAACATATACCTCACAGACTAACATACATAAAAATATAAATCTTATAAACTTAAGTGTCCGTATCGTGGATCATCTCATCTGTTACGGCGGTGTCGCCTTGCAGGTGTAGGCGACCGATGAACCGCCGAAATATCAAATTTAACATTTTAAGTCATAATTTTTTATTTAAGCTCAAAGAAATATTTCTATATAAATAATTTTGAAGATTATTATTTTAATTTAACTTAAAACCTTAACAAAAATATATTATTCTTCAAATAATTCCTGTAATTGTTGTTGTAAAACCCTTGTTTATCTTTAATATAGTCGCAAAATTAGGCTTAGATAGGCTTATTGCGTGTTTTAGCTTATTCAGTTAATCAGCAGTTATGAGTTAAATAAGTTGGTAACTATTTACATAATACTTGCTTTAACAGTTTCTAACTAAATTAATAAATAAATATTTCCGGACAATCCACACAACAACATCTAGCCCCGTGGTAAGCTCTTAGCTTGTTTTACGGGTACTAGACATCTGATATACTTAATATATAGACATACATACATAGATCTTTTTTATTATACATTTTAAACACCCTGACCAAGGAAAAAGTGGAAACTAGAAGAGGAGGTGAAGCTCTAAAGACTGTGTATAATAATAATACTCTCTTTGGTTTTTAATAAATTATTGATTGATTGACATACAACTTTTGTATCATAATAATGTTCATTTGGCAGGTATTTCATCGTATCGGTAGAATAGTTAAGCTAACAGTAGTCTGTTAGCTTGCAAGCAAAAATATATTTTGTTGTTTCACTTGTTAGAAGAACACCTGGAAGAACTGTAGTTTCAACACTTCTAGTAACGTTGTAATCCCATATCACCAGACCCAGACCATATGGGACCAGATTTTGTACGATCTGCAAATTTTGATTCTTGGGCTGGGTAGTATGTATTTACAAAAAAAATGTATCTATGTAGTATAATAGTCACCTTACCCATAGTACAAGCTCTGCTTAATTTGGGGTTAAGTGATGCTGTGTGATTAGATTAGTCCGGAATTATTTATTTATTACATAATGACAGATTATTGTAATTCACAACAGTTGTATGTCATACTAGCTAATACTTTAACGTAAAGACACAGATCTCAGGTCCAAAACAGCAAGTAACCTCATTATCATTTAACTAACCTAAATGAAGTTCAAGAGTAAACTACCATTTCGATAAAGGATCAATTTGTGTGAGGAAGAATTGTATCTCTTATTAAAGTATATTTTGTATGAATTCTGATCCTATTTAATTTGCTAATGGGGTATGCGTCAAACTAATAACATCCCTCAGTTTACGTCGGGGGTTAAAATAGTTATTAACAGTTCACGATCCCTAACTTTCTTTATATTATGAAAAATTTGTTCATTTTATATTTTTCATAATGAAAACAGTTAAGTTTAGTAATAAAATAATAATAAATAGGTAATAAAAATTATTATAACACGGCAATATGGAATTTTTATTCAACATTTTAGAATGTTATAATACCTAAGTACTTAAAATATTTTTGGGCACCAAGAAGTCTTAATTTTTAATCATTTCCGTCATATTTATTTCATAATATTTATTTTCAAGTACACAACTTAACATTTCAATCATAATAAAATAAAGTTAATTCATTAAACATTGGAGCAATATATTATATCTTGTTATTTTAGGAACACTGAAACTTAAGATGAAAAACAGCTTTGCTGATAACCCGTTACTTAATACTGATTTTTGTTATTGCTATGGAAAATTGAAGATTTTTTTAACAAAGTACCTAGCTTTGGAAACTGCTAGTCAAAAATTTCGTCCTAATTCACCCAAACTAGTATTCATGAAAAAGTAATACCCGCGTTGGAGTGTTAACAAAAACTATCAATTCAAAAACTTAATAAGATAATGTTACACAACTTAACATTAGAAGACATTTTTTTTTATTTGTTTACATAACCAATACAAGATGTTGTAACTATTTCAACAGACTCGATTTAAGAAATTTGAATCTGTGCTATACAGATTTACCGGCTTTATATCGATCGATCTATCCAATCGATAAAATAAGTAGGTTATTTCAAGCGTCAGAGGTTTGACGATTAGAACGTTATAAATTATAAACAAATCAATTAATAACTTATTTTGAGTTTGGAATAATTGACACAACTATATAAAAAATATTCTTTATTTACAGGGTGTCCATGACTACCTTTAACGGAATACATTTTCTTTGGTGATGATTCCCATTTTAATTTGGAAGGTAAACAAGCAATATTGCCGATTTTGAAGGTTTCTTTAAAAACTAAAACCGGCAAATGAAAGCTTTGTATTCATATCAATGGCGACCAGATGTGATAAATTTATTTCCTACTAGCGGGCCGCCCCGGCTTCGCACGGGTTTTTATTCAATTTTTTTTCCCCATCAATTATTCGATTTTTTCTCGCCTTTTAAACCTTCCCTAGACCTCCACGAACATTCCAAGACTAAGATAAGATAAATCCGTTCAGCAGTTCTCGAGTTTTAGTAACACTAACGAACAGCATTTCATTTTTATATATATAGATAGATTTATCTTTATGTACCTACCTATGTTTAATTTGTTTATGATTTGTGTATTTTATTTTTGACGTTTCTAATATGTTTCAAATCAAATAAGGGAAATAAATGATCTTGTATCCTGAACAAATCTTACAAAAAACTTGCTTTGCTACCGTTTAAAATGGAATCTTTCCAGTGAAATCACCCTGTAAATCTTATTGTAAATTAACAAAATGCATTATAAATTCCGACAAAGTATTGTGGTAAAGTTTCCCGACTTTCTTGATTTACAAAAATATCTAATTATCAAAAACTTAACAGTTATTCCTAAGTATTTTACAAAACAAAGGCTTGTTTGGTGTTATTTTCCAAATTAATACACTTAACATTATACCTATTTAATATCTACATTAGTGTAGATATAAACGTAAAATCATAATTCTTATTAGTACAAATCATAGTATTTTAGTTTATTCTCTGAATTTAGCCCGTTTGTTTTTGTTCACAACTGTAAAACTAACGAATAAACATAATGATATGCACATTTAAAAAAACCTTTGATGTTATAGTATAATTTCATCACTTAAATACTTTAAAGCGTAACAAATTAGGGGTTTTATTTGTTTATAAAATATTGTAAAATGCTGGTTTTTCATACCTGAATTAAGATTCACAATAAACGCATCGAATTCGGGCTGGGCCAGTGCGGGAAGCGATTTTTTCTTGTTTCGTAATGTGGCCCGGAGAAGCCATCTACATTCTAGGTCTTCATGCCCCATCTAAGACCACATCAACACTTTACATCAGGTGAGATTGTGGTCAAATGAGGGCTTAAATAACATAAAATAATAATAATATTAAAATAGTCTTTGGTTCAACAACTAATCACTGTCCATATCCATCGAGTCTTGATCCGAGCCATCATCATCATCACTATCATCTTCGTCTTCATCATAAATCATGAATGTCTTCTCAGATATCTCATCAATGATTTTATCAATGGCTTTAAGATTATTCTCCTCCGCTTCCGCTGTTCGACAGCTTATCAACCAGTCTTCTTGCTCTATGGAATAAATCTTTTCTTTCGCGATTTTCATAACACTATCCACGGTAAAATTCACATCATGACCAACGTAATTAGACACAGGAGATAGAACGGTTTTCACAGGGTTTAAGTCCGGATGGTGTGTTGGCAACCGGAGCACTGTGTGCCCATGGTCTCTAAGATACGCGTCCGTTTTATAATCACCGTATTTGTCTTTATTCATTAACACTAATTGGTACAATTGCGACTTGTACATATCTACAGAATAAGGCACGTTTCTCGCAGTCAGGTAATCCATCATCTCGCGTTTCCTGGAGTTGGAGTGAGGAGTTGGATTAGACACTCTGTTATTGAACGGCGACGCTCCGTCCACTACAACAATACTTCCCGGCTTCAAATTAGGTAAAACAAATATTTTGTACCATTTTTCGTATTGTTCAAAATATTCCCTTTTATATTCCGTTTCTTCCTTCATTTCCTTTTTGTTTCCATTGAACATAAAAAGTGTGTTTCTCAAAATACCGTTCTGATCCCCGGCTAATAGAATTATGACCTTTTTTTTGGCGGGCTGTCTGAGGACCGTCGAGCTGCCATCCGGCTTGGGCTTCGACTCTGTCCGTTTGTTTTCTAATACCAACTCGCCGGTGTAAACAATGTTGCGCCCCTGCGAGCGGTACCCCTCGATTTTTGTCAAGTATTGTATTCTCGCATACCTGACGTCATGTTTTTCAATTAAAATACTGCTGTTGTCGGCTTTTTCTATCCATTTGAAGCCGAGTTTTGTGACGTGTCGGCGCAGTGTGCATAGTGATCCTTGGTAGTCAAGGTCACCTTTGAGAATGAGGTATAAGTCTTTCATGATTGGGAATTCGTCGCCTTTCGTGTAGAAGCTATGTATGATCCTGCGCATGGCTTGCGCGCCGTAGTCGTTGGCGACTATGTTCTTCTTGCATCGCCTCCGGGCCGGCGTCGTGCCGGGCTCGGTCTTCACCGCGGCGTTCGTCTGCTCGTTGATGAGTCGTCGGAGTGCATAAATCGATACGCCGGTCGCGTGAGCCACCAGCTGCCCGGCCGTGACCGTGGAATTAGGGTCCCGCTCGATTTCGGCCTCGAAATACCTGTATATCTTTTGTAAAACCTCCTTTGTTTGATTCTTTAAAGGCTTCCCGCGACCAAGCTTTGACGACGGCGCCATGTTTGTAAACAAAAACTGTATTTTACACTAAAACATTTGGCTTGACACACACAAGTGTTGTTGATAATGAAAGGCGAATGACTGATGTAAAAATGAACGCCGAGACGTTGGGAAAAAAGAGACCGGTGCATGCGAGTTTACGCGTGCGAGAAAGAGACAAATAGCGAATGGTATAGACCGCCTGACGATAACAAAATTAGCGTAGGAGTTTTAAGTTTTAGGTTATATTTTGTCTGAATTAGCTGCATTGAAAAACATTAAAATGTAATCTATTCGCAAAGCTAAGATGAAAGATGTTCATATATATATATACTTTATTCTTATTCAATATACCTACTACAAGGTACTACCGAAGTAGATTATAATTTTCTTTATCATTTTAGAGTTCATTAAGAACAAACATTACCTAAGTATCAATCTCATTAAAAAAATAATCTCATCAATGATCTCAAATAAAACTATTATATTACGACATCAAAAAGCGGAAGAATACCTACCCTTCATAAACTCTTAAAGAATAAATTAAAGAAGTACTAATGAATACAACGAAAAATATAATTGCTCTGGAATAATAATAGGTACAAATTAAATTACTGTAATGATATTTCACATTACTAACATTATTACTACTTACGCCATCTTTTGTTAAGTAGATTAAACTTGAACACGAAAGTTCTCAAACATTTTTTCCTCGTAATGTTCTAAAGAAATTTCTAGAATGTACTCGAAGCTTAGTTCTGCTACTCGCCACCAGGTAGCGCTTGTATCGTTATCAGGGCTCCTAAACATTTGAAATTGTAAGAAAATATGACATTTTTTAAGTTAGTCTGTAAGTATTGGTGTGCAATAAAGATAATTATTATCTATTATAAACGATAGTTCATCATAGTGTTTTATATATTTTTTTCTATTTCAGTTTCGTTACTGCATTAACATTACAAACATTTAAGGACCCTGTGTATAGGGCATAGCAAAATTTACTTACATACTAATAATATATAAATAGTTTTAAAAATAAATTTGATATATGGAAATAACTGTCGTTGTCTTTGGTTTTCAATTGCAATCAATTTAAGAAAAATGTACATATTTATATTATATAGCCCTCTCGAAGGGATCAATAGTTATAAAAAAATGATTACTTACGCTCCGTACAAAAAAATACTTTCAAGAATCAAAACTTACTATTTTGGTGAAGATTCAGAAATAATTTGATATTATTGTTTTATATAAAAAAATCATAAATTTTAATAATTTTACTTCGACAATGTATGAGAAATAATATTTAAGACGCTTGGGGTAGGTAAACGTCTGAAATATATTAAAAAAAAACCTAAAAATCTAAAATATTACAGTTTTTATAATAAAATTACTAAAATCACCTTAAATGAAAACAACCTAATAAACCTTTAATGAAAACACCTCATAGTAATTATTAATTAGAATTTAACAAAAGTAAAAAAAAGTAAGTTTTTTAGTACTTTAATTATGTTTGTTAAATGATTATGTCTGTTTAATCTATTTTAAAGAATTAACTACTCAAAATAATATCAATTATCACACTTTGTACAAAATAATGTCTTAAAACAAGTAATAATTTACTTAATAGAAAACATTAGTTATTGCATCAGCCATGACTTCACCATTTTCAACGAACAAACAAATGTTGTCGATCCCTGCCTCATTCAAACTGAGTAATGCGTTCGAGAAACTTCCAGACAGCGGTAGATGGCGCTCAGTCGAATAAAAACCCCAGCGTTCTATCGTTTGGCATTCATTTGAAAAGAGAACAGTGAACAGCGAACTTCAACTATTTGGCGCGTGCTTTCAAACTGACATCAACTGAAGTCTTGTGAACCGAGAAATTTAGTGAAGAATTTGTATTTGTGAAGGAAATATTATTATAAAATAACGAAGATGTCTTTCTACTTGGAGTGCGAGCCCCAATACCGTCGCCCTTGCTCTCGGCGGCTTTTAGACCAACATTTCGGGCTAGGTCTAACTCCTGAGGATTACCTGACAATTCTTGCATTACCTCAAGTGAACAACTACCTTAGACCTTGGCGAAACCTGCAAGCAGCAGCCCAGGACGTGGGCTCCACAATCAAGGAAGAGAAAAACAAGTTTCACGTGAACTTGGACGTACAACACTTCGCTCCGGAGGAAATTTCGGTGAAAACCGTCGATGGGTACTTAGTGATCGAGGCGAAGCATGAGGAGAAGAAAGACGAGCACGGGTTCATTTCCCGAAGCTTTTCTAGGAGGTATCCCCTGCCGGAGGGTGTTGAAGCTGATGCAGTTACATCGAAGCTGTCTTCGGACGGAGTGCTGTCGATATCAGCTCCGTTGAAGCCCCCTCAGTCGAACGAGCGACTGGTGCCGATTATTCAGACGGGGCCTGTGAAGAGACAAGAATCGAGTCCCGTGGAGAAAGAATCGAGTCCCGTGGAAAGTTCTGAGCAGAAGTAATTAGCATTTATTGTGACGATTTTTGTGGTTGAGAAGTCTTCTTAATTGTGATACCTAGTTGTCTCTAGTGCTTGTTAGTTATATTTGCAACTATTTAAATACTAGATTGTCATTGTTCTAGCTGATGTTCATTATAGTTTTGTTTATCTTAAATGTAAAATTGCTATCACAGTGTGAGGTTTTAAGTTACAAGACTGCCTGATTTGTACCTACCTAATGCTAAGTATTTAAAGTATAAGTTGAGTTGTTTTGATTGAGCTAGAATGTTACCATCGTAACATTCCTTGATATAATAAATTATTTGTGATCTCTACGATTTGTTTATTACCTAGTTTATGTCCCTCGTCATATTTTTTTTTATTGAATACATAAAGGTTAGGAAAGTCAAAACAAACTAGGTATACTCGTAATAAAGAACCTAGTTAGGTAGGCATTTAATGGTTATATTCATTTATTTAGGTAATTTTTCAATGAAAAAATACAATCAACTTTCATTTTGGAAGAAAATAATGTCCTAATCTAACGTTTGAGCCATTACCGTACCAAATTTCAGACTAATAGGTTCAGCTGTTTTTTCGTTTGTTTTTACAAACAAATAGACACACCCATACTTTTCCATCCACACTAATATTGTAAATGCGAAAGTATCTCTGTCAATCAGTTCCTATTTTACGCAAAACAACTGAACTGATTTAAATTAATTTAGTAAGTAGACACACACACACAGATTTTCTAGAGAGGAAGGACACAGGCTACCTACTTTAACCGCGGGAAACTCTGGTCTGGAAATACTGGGCTATAAATGTTATAATATTAGTTTGTATGGGAAGGTAGGTACCTATCGCTCAGGCCTCGGGCACCGGCTTAAGATGAATCCTTCCGGACCCACGTCACAACTACTATTGCTCAACTGATTGTGCCATGGGTACTTTTGATTCCCTTCTACACAACTGAGTTATGTCCCTATCTCCGCCCGTGGGTTTAACATTTTCCCAACATTTTCGATTCTGCCTAATGCAGAACCACTTCCTTTTTTTAAGTCGGTAAAAAAAGGAAGTGGTTCGAAAACGCTAAACAAAACAATCACAATACCTCGAAAACTAAAAATACAAGCCGTATGTGAGAACCTTATCTATTTTTGGAGTCGGTTAAATTAAATGCCCAAAAACCACGTCATCAGATCTGATTCTGTTTATAACCGATCAGTAATCACACAGCATCACCTAACCCCAAACTTAGCCTACCTTGTACTAAGGACCACTCATAATTCTCTTGCTCTTATCCCACATTACGTGGGGTCGGCACAACATGTTTTTTTCCTGTCACTCGTCATCTCAACACTCACCACATATTTTTTTATATATCGATAGTTTATAAACAAGATTCGTGTTGAGCAGTGATAGTAGGTAGGTACTAGGTCGGTTATTTTCATGAAGTTTTATTATGACGGACGGGTATTAATTGTCTGTACCACAAATATCTCAATAATAAGGTACCTATTAGACATTCTCACTTCATTAGTCCTAAACTAAATGCGTGATGGGGGAGGTTTTTGTGCATCGACTGCACCTCCATGTAGGTACCTGTACCTATGTGCAACGATTTTTAAACGTTTGGAGATATTCAACTTTTTTATTGTTTTATTTTGGATTACCGACTTGGTTCACAAAAAAACTGTTTTCAATAGAGTTGGGATTTTTGACAAAAACATAGCTGAAAATTGGCCGGTACTTACGAGTATGTTTATGGTAGGTTATTTTTTATATAAGCCTTCATTTGACTACAATCTCAGCTGATGTAAAGTGACGATGTGGTCTAAGATAGAACTTAAAAACCAGGTAGATGCTGAAATCAACTTATAACTTTGTAGCTCAGGGAAACAACCAAAAGAAAAAAAAACTTACATATTTAAATTTTTTAGTGTTATGTTAAACTTTAAAACCTAAACCAATAAAAAATATAGTTCTTTTGAAAGGCGTCGTTGACACACAGGGATCTGCAAGCGATTAGTGGAGAAGAGAAATCTCGATTATTCTTGGGGCTAAACTACAAGTTTTGTTTATTTGTCCGTCTGTCTGTCTGTTTGTCGGAACTTTTAATTATTTTTACCTTTTAAATTATCCGTGGTGATATTTAATTGATATTCATATGAATTACTCAAATCTATAATAACTTTATTATGTTACAAACTTCTACCTATGTTAAAAGGAACATCAATTTAAGCCGCATTTATTTATTTAAATTACTCGACCTAAAGTCGATAAAAATCTAGAAAATATTCCAGTCTAGAACCAACTAGAATCTTGAAATTTGTTACTGAAGCAACGATAAAATGTGTTTTTAATTGCTTACAACATGTTTTTTAATAAGTTTTAAAAACTAGATACCTACTTCTTTCCTCAAGAAAATTGTTTGACGAGACTAATTAGCAGTGATAGGAATAGGAAGTGCAATTTAAAGGGATTTCATGAGGCTATCATAATGTGGATATGCCTTCCTGAAATTTAATGAGGAATGAACACGACAACAAGTCCCGGGAGTTGAATGAAAAAACATTATTTAATACTATGTTCAAATATTTTAAATATACATTCTTACGATATTATTAATTCATCGTAATTATGAATGAAGGTAAACTTGCCGCCGTTTTGGTGTTTACTTTAAGTTAGACCGTAAATATTACGGAATGCATTGTTTATGTTTCGGTATCACAAAAGCGGCGATAAGATAAGATGGGATCATAAATGCAGTCAGCTAAGCAAAGTTCGTTCATTTTGTTTAGTTTACTGATGTCCTTCGTTGAGGGCGCACGTTGAAATTTGTGTTAGCTGATTGATTTGATCATTTTAACGACACCTTGGCTTGTTTTTTGTACTGATTCTGGCTTTTGTATACCGGACCTCTAAATTGCTGCTGAATTGGATTTCTTTGAAGAGATGAACCGTTTTTTTTTTGGATAAAACCGGTAAGTACTTACATTTTAGGACACTTTAGACCATATTAGAAACGATAATTAAAATCTTATTTCATAATTTATATGCAAAAAGTTATTTTCATCTACCATTTGGCCATTTTTATTTAGTACTTTTAAACTCTAACATACACCAATACTAACTACCTTTTTTATTTTTTATAGTCAATAGACCTTCGTTTGACCACAATCTCACGTGATGGAAAGTGACGATGAGGCGTGAGACGTGTATCACGAAGGTCTAGAAGACACCTATTCACTCTTGTCTTGAAGAGTTCCTTACTTCGTACTTTCGCAGTTCACAAAACGGAGTAAATTAATTGTATTTTTATTGTTTTCAGACTCATCGGCGTTCAATTTATTTGACGTGCACACTCGTTTCGAATATGGCATGGCAAGCTAAGGAAGAAACTATTCAACGCTGGATTGAAACCCATCCCGAGTTGATGTATGAATCCACAACTCGCACTATTTATTGTACAAAGTGTGAGACTAATATTAAATGTCGAAAAAGTACCGTCGATAGACATGTTGAAGGAGCTATACACAAAGAAACTTTACGAAAGGCTGATGAAGATTTTTATTTGAAATTAGCTGAGTTTATTATACTCTGTAATATCTCGTGGACGCAAATTGACAATCCAGCTTTCAGAATTTTTTTTTGAAACGTATGTGTGTTGTACATGTATTGTGCTAACCGGACAAAGCTGCCCAGCTCATCGTTGCTCAGAAAAGTGTACTTGGACAAATTATATCAAAACAAGATCACTACAATACACAATGAGATTTGCAAAGGAAGAATATGGATATCACTCGATGAAACTACTGATTTCTTAGGCAGATATGTAGTTCACTTATTGGTCAAGCCTTTAAATTAAAATTTATCTAAAAAAACATACCTAATAGCATGTAAAGTTCTAACGAAAAGTAAATGGACAGACTTAATAGATAATTTAAAAACTGTTTGGGGTGACTCATTCGAAAATAAAGTCGGAAATGTTCTTATGCTGTCTACAGATAGTGTTGCGTACATGTTGAGAGTGGGGCGAGTTTTAAAGCAGTCCTTTCCAAACATGAAGCACATCACCTGTTTCGCTCATGCTCTCCATCGTGTAGCAGAAAAAATACGATCTGAAAAACCCGGATGTAGATACGTTAATTTCTAATGTAAAGAAAATCTTTTTAAAATCTCCTAGTAGGGTTAAACTATTGAAAGATAGGTATCCAAATATGCCATTGCCGCCACAACCAGTTATAACAAGATGGGGCACTTGGCTTGCAGCGACATCTTATTAGGTATGTAAAATATTTTGAAGAAATAAAAACTATTTTGTCATGTCTACGAAATGCCGAAGCAGTTTCGATAAGAAACGCTAAAAATTTAATTTATAAAGAAAGTATACAAGCTGATTTAAAATTCATTAACGATAATTTTAAGATGATCGAATTAGCTTTGACAAAATTACAAAAGCCAGATATTTCAATAGTCGAATCTTTTGAAATATTCGACGAAGTCAGGATAGTTCTAAATTGGAGTAAATGTTTATCTGTAGAAAACAAAATAGAAGCAGTCATGGATCGAAATCCGGACTTTGATAATATCAGAGCATATTCAGATCAAATCGCGAGTGGTTCGTCAATTGATGACATTTTAATATTCAAATTTGCCCCATTGACATCTGTAGAAGTTGAAAGGAGTTTTTCTACATATAAATGGATGTTAAACGTCAAAAGGAATAGACTAAAAGAAGAAAATATTGAAAAACTCATAGTAACTTATTTCAATTCTTCCGTTTATTCAAATGAGGCCGAAGATTAAACAAAGTTTAACTTTATTTTAGTAAGTTTTAACTTATGGTTAAAATAAGTTTGTTATTTAAGTAAATTTGTTGCAGATAAACATTTTATTTGTTATTGATTATTGACATGATTTTTAAGAAAATAAAAAGTACATTGAAAACTTTGGTTCTATAATCTGAAATTTATCCTGTCATATTTTTCTTTTTTTAGGATTATTAATTTAAAAGGCAAGCTTATAAAATGCTAAATATTATAAATTTAACTTATTGAAAACTGCTGGTTACCGCATTAATAATAATATTTTTTTCAAATCCCGGAATCCCGGGGTCTTATCCATACTTTTATAACATTTGAGGTCATCAACCCTAAACTGCACTGCCTATTCCTATCTCTGCTAATTAGAGCCGCCCTCACCCCAAAATTACTTACGTAGGTATACTTTGTTAATATGGATAAAAAAAACTTTTCAGTCTTTCGGCATTTTACTTTTTCATTTGTAGTGTCTTTGGGCAAGCCAATTTAACAAACAGTGAACGTAAGGAACAACGATAAAAAGTGCCGAGCTTTCGCAAGAAATCAAGAATGTTACATTACATTGAAATGCCTGAGGAAATGGCCTTTTATACACATACAGTACATTACAAAGAAAACAGCTAATATATTGACTCAAACCTATATTTACTATCACATGTTATCACGTACCCTTATCACTAAAATTAAGGTCACAGTTCAAAACAGGACATAAGACAAAACATTTATTTTGCATCTCTTATCTAATGGTCTACTTATTGTAACGAACGGGAACGAACTCCACCTCATCTTTCAAATCAACGGCGTAAGTTGTGGCTTCCACCCTGCTCCGTGGGATCTCATTCGTGAACAAAGCATTCGTCTTGTCTAGATCCCCTAAGCCGACGTCAGCGTCAATAGCCTCTGGACTTTCGTTGTCCATTTCTTCTCTATCCTGATTGAAAGGCGCCTGTGTCTCATTCTCAAACTGGGTTTCGGTCGATGCGACTGTACTCGTAATAACAGGAATGTCGCTACTGCTCTCAGTCTTCTTGAGCGGGAATACGATCTTCAAAATCTTCTCAGGGCTAAAAGTCCAAGTGCCAGCTACATTGACATTCGGCGGCAAAGTTTTAGCATCGATATAAATGCTTTCTCCACCACCGGGCATGTGGTGAATAGCTTGAACCATCAAGAAACCCTCCTTAGCTTTCACGGCGATGTCCTTTTCGTCGAACGAACTGAGAGGTATAGTGATTATGTAATCCTCACCTTCGATTTTGGCATCGCTGCTTGCGGTGAAGCGTTTGTTGAGATTGGCTAGCATTTCGTCGACCATACGCAGCTGTGCGTCGAGTTCTGACCAGAATTTGTTAGCGTTGAAGAATTCGTTACCGAAGTGGTCGAAGCTGGGTTCGAACGAGGAGCCGAAGTTGAGGCCTCCGTAGTGCCTACCGTGGGGCCCATGCGGCCCATGCGGCCCGTGGGGTGGGTGCTGAGGGGCCGCCACCGCCGCGGCGACCAGCCCAAACAAAATTGCCACAATCATTTTCTAGGAATTAATATCTTGACTTAACACTGTTCTTTGATGCACTGAGCTCAGGCGTTATCACCTCAGTATTTATACCGTCGGGTTGAAAGGTTATCGTCTGGACATTTTCTGGACTTGCTGATAAATTCTAAACAAATAATGACGAATTACGCGGTTCTAGAAATATGTTGTCCGTATTATGATAGCTTAGTCATGGACTAAGAATAATAACTATGTAAGCTTCCTCTAGATCTTTGTGACCCATCCTCGTCCACATCACAATATAACCATATCATAAAAAAAATACTTAGCGTAAATTTAATCCCATCAAAAACAATACTTGTCAAAAAAACCAAGTCGCGCAACTCAGTTGTTCTGCGGTAAAAAGTTGTGAGATCCATGTAATACCAAGTCAGTTATTAATTTATTCAGTCTCTACTTAAGCGACTTTCTGTCTTAATACGTCCAGTCTCTAAGACCACGAACGTGGTCCATAACAATTGAAAATCAATTGTGTCTGGAATCTCCGTACTCGAAGCATGAAGTTGTTACGTAATAATTAACAGCATCTTATAGCTGTTAATTAGTATGTTATTTTGACATATCTATTGATATTGTGTATAGTGTAGGTAAAAATGTATTTGTTACTGCCTTAAGTTTTTTGTAGTATTTACTTGGCACCGACTTCAAAATTATTAGATACTTAATTATTTAATTGTTTATGTTTCTTTTAATTATCACTTATAATGTCGAAATGATTTGTAAAGTTAATTTATTTTGTACTTTTCAGTTTCACGTTTGAAGTTGGTTTAATTTTGGCAAAAAAGTTTTATTCCTTTTCGGTACCTTCTACTTATTGTATATAATGTCCATATAATTTTCTTTTTACCGGTCCAGATTGGATTTATTTATATTTCGCTTTGTTATTACTTTAGTACATATTTCGTGTATACGTGGCGTTGCGACAGCGCCCTCTATACCGGTATTTTCTAGATTTTTTAGTTTTTCCTTGATTCATACACCAAACACTACTTATATTCCAAATTTGAAGCTAGGTCTAGGTCTGCTAGAAGTGCCTTAGAATTTTGATGATCGGTGAGTCCGTGAGTGACAAAATTACGAAATTTGACCCGTTATAATTCTTAAAATACTGGTTCAAATTGAATGAAATTTGAAATATACCGTGTCTTTACAATGCCTGCATGGTTACTGAAAATTTCAGTCTTCTAGGTTTATCCACAACGAAGTTACAGGGGGTCGAAAATGGCCTGAATTGCTTGGAGAAAAGGATGGTACGGCCGTGACGCTTTTTTGCTGCCGTGCCCCCAGATAACATGAATTTTGTCGCTTTCTACCAAATACAAATTTCTTACTTCACTTTCAAACTTCCTCTTATACAGGGTTTTCCATGACCTTAGTAAAATTCAAAATGGCGACTACTGGACCCATTTATTAAAAATAAAAGAAATGTAAGTCACATATTATGTTATGTGGGTTACGTTGAATAGGTATTTAAAAATAATTTTAAGTTTTCTTTCATTATTTCTCGATCCGGCTGACCCTTTAGGATGTTGGCAACAACCATTCTTACTTAATAGGTTTATAAACTGTATACATTCCCAAAAAAGATAAGTCGCAGGTATATTTTTTCTTAATTTCAGCTTGTAAATATAAGAATGTAGGGTGCCACCCTATTCGCCATAATTAATTTACTTTCTGTGCCATCGATTATCGATTACCGAACGATCGATCGATCGTTCGGTTAGTGCCGCTGCCGAGTAATCGATAATCGATGGCACAGAAAGTAAATTAATTATGGCGAATAAGGTGGCTCCCTACAAGTATTAATTCGGTAGTTTTTGAGTATTTTGAGTAACTGTATAATAATTGACGATCAATACTTGAGTATTGAATGAGAACCGCAAGAGTTTGTAAAACATGTGACATTCACAAACCTGCACTTGTGCGGTGAATTAAGGCCTAATCTCAGTCACGAGAGAAGTCTCTGTGTCCCAGCAATGGGAACGTTAATAGGGTGTTGATGATGATGCTGACTTGAGTATTGCTTGATCAAGCTTCCATAATACGCCCGTAGATAACCGCAGACACCGATATTGTTTACCTACAGAGAATTGCTGATATATCTGCTTTATTAATGGAACGCAATATAAACATTTTATTTGTGGGTTTTTCCCAGAACTATTTTATTGGTTTAATCTTTTTTTCGATAAAAAAATCGTCACTTGTTTAATGTGAACTCTTTTTTAATTGCCCATTACATTTTTTTTACTTTCCTATTAAATTTATAAAACAAAAATACGGGACTCGTTAACAGATGGACTAAACAGAATAACATTTTTATGTAGTCATAATGCCTATTGTCTTAAAGCGCAATGGAAAATTTATTCTTGTATAATAGTGTTTATATTTGTGACACTAAGATAACCTACAGGGTTATTTGTAAGTGGGCCGGACCATTGCAGGGTGTGATAGAAGGGTTCAGTAGAAACCATTAAGACTAAGCTGTACCAGCTGTACCCTGGTCTAAAGTTGACTCCCTCCGAATTTCTTTTCTTTATAATTTTGTTTGTGTTAAGGGGTCGAATATTTATAGTATTTTCAGTTCAGTTCAGTTTCTTGTAATTAGACTTTGCGCTTGAAGCGACAATTTGCCAGTAAAATTATAAAGTGGAAAAATGTTACTCAGTTGAACGCCAATTTTCGCTGTCCAATCTTATAGTATTTTAAAAAGAGTTTTAAAAAAGACTCATTTGAAAACAGGTTAAACGTTGTAATTTTTTCAGTGTTGTAAATTAAATTAATAATAACCTTTGATAGTCTATAAAATAAGGTAAAAATTAGAGCAGTGAGCTTTTTAAACATGAATTAAAATTGAAGTAAAATTTACGAAGTATTTTTTTATCAACGTTTTTGTAAATTTTCTTTTTTTATCGACAGGTAATCAAAATACAGATAAAAGGTCCCCATAAAGAAATAATGGTTATACTTCTTAGTAATATGAATTATTCTCTTTGGTCTGTTATCTGTACACCCCTCTTTTATGTCGGGGGTTAAAAAAATAATCGATTGTGGAAATATTCGATGTCATAAAAGTAAAAATCGATTAGGAAAAGTAAAAAAAAGAATTTAAATGAAATACATTTATTTTGGTACATAAATCAACAACAGCACAGTTGACAGCACAAACAAACAGACACAATAAAAAAAACCACAAACAGATAACTAGCTGGCAGGCTGTGCTGCCATGTACCCAAAAAGGAGTAGTCTCAGCTTAATGCCACTCCGCTCCCCGAGTGAGGGATCGCAGCAACGCTGGTTTTCAGACAGCTCCTGATTGGATGGCATCACAGTCTGTAGCTTATATTTGAATACAATACTACAAAATACATTTTTTTCAAATTACATACAAAAATAAAATACATAACAGCTCAATACAAAAAATTGGGGAAAAGAAAAAGACGAGGAGAACAATCACAACCAAAGAGAACAAAAACCCTACGTTTAAATATATAAATATACTAGCGGCCCGCCCCGGCGTCGCACGGGTAAAAAAAGTTCCCGGCAATTTTTCCTTATTTGCTCACCGTTTAGACCTACCCTGGACTACGACAAACATTTTAAAACCAAAATCAGCTCAATCGTCCCAGCCGTTCTCGAGTTTTAATTAGACTAACGAACAACAACTCATTTTTATTTATATAGATATTGTTAAGGATTTATACCAAGGTACAAACCGTTTTGGAGGAGTATGGTAACTAACATTGTGACATGGCAATTTTATATATAAGACTAGCGGCCCGCCCCGGCGTCGCACAGGTAAAGTTTCCGGCAATTTTTCCTTATTTGCTCACCGTTTAGACCTACCCTGGACTACGACAAACATTTTAAAACCAAAATCAGCTCAATCGTCCCAGCCGTTCTCGAGTTTTAATCAGACTAACGAACAACAATTCATTTTTATTTATATAGATATTGTTAAGGATTTATACCAAGGTACAAATATAGAGCTTTTCAAGCAGTGGTATGTTAATAATTTTTTTAATATAAAGAATCACTTATTGTCTCAAAACTATAATAGTTAGAGATATGATGTTACGACGTTTTTTGTAGATAATGATAAGTTCTACAAAATTGTGATACATCACTTTGTTATATATTCAATAGTTTTCGCAGCATTCACGATATAAGAAAGTTTTCAGGTTTTTTTTTCACCTTGGGTTACATTATCGGAGGTATAGTAAGAAATCTTTTTTTTTTTTTAAACTAAATATAGCCTATGTTACTCAGGGATAGTGTAGCTTTTGAATGGTGAAATAATTTTTTAAATCGGTGCCTATCCGAGACAAAGAAACAAACAAAAAATTAAACCTTTCTTCTTTATAATATTAGGATAGATAGATAATCTCCGCTATTTCACGGACGCTTTAAACAAAAAAAACAACCTATAAAATGAATATTGAACTTTCGAGACATAGACAATAGCTCAAAGAGTATATTACCACCACGTATGAATAGCTTATCAAGAAAAATCATAGATAACCTATAAAAAGACATTTATTTTACACTTTTGTTAACCTATAGATAATAACAGACAAATAATTAGCAATAAATTAAAATTGCGACTATAATTTGAGATTTAAACTATCTCCTATCTCTCAAGCTGGATCGTTTTTTTTTTTTTTTTTTCATTTGACCACAATCTCACCTGATGTAAAGTGACGATGTGGTCTAAGATGTAGCATGAAGGCCTAGAAGATGGCTTCTCCGGGCCACATTACGAAACACGAAAAAATCGCTTCCACCAGAGACTGTTATTAGCACCACCCGGAGATCACGTGTATGGATTCAGAGGGTTACCACTTACGGACGTGAACAGACAAAACCTCCAAAACCAAAATTTTATTTAACTCGACACTGGCAAATTGTCGCTTCAAGCGCAGAGTCCAATTTACAAGAAACTGAACTGTACAAATTTCATTTCATTTCATTTCCTTAAACAATGAAGAGCCTTGGGTAAGGTAAGTTGGTTAGTTAACACGTTAACTGTCCATGCACTATATTTAGTGCATTTTGGAGTTGCTGTGAAGTCCATGCACTACAATAGTTCATAGCTCTGTTTCAAATGCATGAGATGTCAGGTACTGAACGCTAGAGCTACGAGGTTGAATTTCGGGGGACGTATAGATAGGTAATTTGGTAAAATGAAACACGATAGCCATGGCAATTTTTTTTTCGATTTTTTGAAAATGGGTTTAAAGTTGAAGTTACATTTCTATGAGAGTTGACAAGAAGACAATGGTGCTCTCGATAAATTGGCTGATGGTAAGAACATCTTCTTCGGTTTGAAGTTGGGGAAGTAAATTTGCATCAACAGAATTCTCCAGTATATCTTGCATAAAGTCATTTTCTCCGTCACTTTCTTCTAAAATTCTACGCATGTCTTCATCACTTATTCTGAGACATTGTGAAGTTTTAGTGAAAAATGAAGCTCCGCGACAAATTCAACAAGTTTTACGAACATTGTGTTTAGTGTTTCCCACTCAAATACAGTATATTACCAACTAAACGCAAACATAGGCTAAAGTTTTGCAGAGGAGTCCGTGTACTAGTTGTATAATTATATATTTATATATACGATCCAGCTGAGAAGTCCATGCACTGAACATAGTGCACACAAAAAAAACCCTAAAATATACTGTCTAAAAAAGGAAAACCAGGTTTTTATGTATTTTTCTTTAATTCATGACCTAATTATAAAAGCATATGAAGATATCAGTATGGACGCAGTGTGGTATACCCCATACTATCTTGGGGCAGCTAACGTGTTAAGAATATTTATGATTTCGGTATTTTACGAGTTCTTATTTTTTAAATATGCGCATTAATGCGAAATTTAAACGAGATTTTCACATACCTTATAGTTAGTTAGCAGCAATTTAAAGATTTATTATTTTAACTTATTTTTTCAAACATCCTTTAAAATGATGCGCTTCAGCGCTTTTCACACTGTCACGCTTGCTTTTGTATGGAGCTCGCACGCAAAGGCTCTTTAATTATAAAGATAAAAAGAAAAACCAAAACTTATCATATCCTATCATAGAGGTATATAAACGTACCTGCTAGGTACTCGTGCAAAGTCGGTATGGGTCGCTAGTGATACGTGTACCACAAAGAAAAGAAATATATTCAAACCGACAATGATTATTTACAGAATTGACGATAAATATTTAGAATAAGTAGTTGGTCATGTGGCTACCTCTACAAGGTTTATGCATAAGGTTTATAATCGGAAAGGGTGTGAATGGCAGGCGAACATATTTTGTGTTATAATTTTTTTCGGGGTTTTCCCTGTTTTTCAAGATTTTCTCAACAGACTGTCAGCGAGTCAGTGAGCCGAGCTATCAACTGAGCAATGGACGTCTATCTGAGTTTGATCCTGATGTCTTTCACAATGTGAGTTCCTAGCTATTTGCACTTGTCAAACTTATATTTATAATTATTGAACTTTTAATCAGTTTTTTAGTGTTTTTCTTCTTAAATTATAGTTGAAAATTGCAACAAAAAACTCTCATCAGTGTAGGTAACAAAATAAAAAAATAATTGTAAGCTGTGTAAGCTTGAAAAAGTACCTTGAATTTTAATTATTGACGCCAGACAAGAGGGCCTACTGTGGCTGGTGCACAACTGAACAACACTCAAAAATTCCCAATGAGGCCTTTACACTATTAATTTGTTGTTCTTGTATTACTATTATTATTACTAATTATTATTTTTATTATGTCACCGCACCGTACAGTTATTTGCTGTGCATTTCCCTCTCCATCCAAAGGTTGTCTGGAAGAAATTGCTTTAAGCAATGAGGCCGCCCATTACCCATTGAAGTTAGGCTCAAGCGACCGGTGACTAGGGCTGTAGGGAGAGGAACTTCCTGATAATACGCATTATTATTATTATTTATTATTATTACACTCATCATTATCACCCTGTTGAAGTTCCCACACCAGGACACAGGGACTTCTCTCTTGACCAGAGAGATTAGGCCGACATTCACCAAGTGCGGGTTGGTGAATGTCTCATGTCCTTCCAAACTCTTTAAAGTTCTCAGAACATGCCGGTTTTCTCATGATGTTTGCCTTCACCGTTAAAGCACGTGTTTTAAAGCGCACATACATTTTTCAAGAAGCAAAATACAGAGGTGCCTGGCCGTGTTGAACCCACGACCTTCGGAATGAAAGTCGAGTGTGCCACACTTAGCCAAGACGGCTTCAACACTGCCTTTACACGGCCTTAACACTGTTGAGAGGATAACGTATCAACTGTAAATCTTGCTTCCGGATACGTACGACTCAAAAATATTTTGTACCTAATGTAAAATAAAACTTAGCATTAAGCTAAGTTTTATTTTCCCAACCATCTTAAAGGCCAGAAACATGCCACCAAAATTTGATATTCTGTTAAAACATAGTCATTTTTACGGGTTTATTACGTGCAATCGACACAGATGGTCCAGAACTAGCAACATAGTATTTTTCAATGGAGACAAATGTACTGTTGTATACCTACACACCTAAACACCCGATCTTGACAATTTCATGAAGTTAATGGTTTTTCAGATATAGGATGTCCACTGCAAGACATAGGCTACCTTCAAAGATATTTAATTGTTACGATTGGAAGCAATCTGCATTCAATAGATTTTAATTCAACCTTGTTCGTGGACGGATGTCATAATAAAAGTTGCGGATCAACACATTGTATTTGAACCCAAAATGGAACTCCCAACAAGTGGTCTCATAGACTAAATGACAGCTGTTTATGACTTTAATCTCTCTCTCACAGGGTACAAGGTGACCCCGGAGAGCCAATGTGCTTTGGCGAAACATTCGGGTTTGGTGTTGCCACGTCGGCGTACCAGATCGAAGGCGCCTGGAATGTCTCTGGTAAAACGCAAATGAAAATGAAACTGATTTATCTCTGTTCAAATACCCATATAATAGTAATATTACAAGCTTCAGCTTTCCCGGTGCTCAATGTGCGGTGTGGTGCGTCAACCAATTATTATTCATAATTTATTAATTTTAGGTAAAGGTGAAAGCATATGGGACAGATACACCCACGAGCACCCGGAACGAATACTCGACCACCAGAATGGCGATGTAGCCGATGACTCCTACCACCTCTTCAAGAAGGATGTAGAACTGATGCGAGACTTGGGAGTGCACTTCTACCGGTTTTCTATATCCTGGTCGCGGATACTGCCACAGGGATTGACCAAGTGAGTCAATTCAAAAGATGTTTTCAAAAGTGTGGCCACTTTTTTATTCCAAAATAGAGGTACATTGTCCGATGCTAACTCCTGTTGACACAGTTTCACTGTGCCGTATCTTAAACTGCACGGATTATGTCTGAGCCAACCGTTACGTCTTCTGCACCAATAAAGTTAATGAATGTTTGACGAATAATGAGTGATAAATAGCACCTGACATATCAAGTATCGTGATAATTATGGTGCTTAAGAAGAAGAAATAAACCAATTTTACGTTTATTTATGATACCTTGTATTTTTTAAATAATTATGTATACAAGGGAATTATTCTAAAAATATCAATTTAAAATTGTCGTTTGGTATATTGTGTCACATATCACAGAACTTCTAATAACAATGCGACCAGAACGCGGGACGGATTGGAGTTGAGGGGATCTGAAAGATATCTCTCGAAGACGCTCTCGTATCGCGACTCGCTCTCTATGGTTCTGGCGCACAGGTTTGCCCGAAGCCTCAGCTATGTCACATTCCAGCAACATCAATCCAGATGGCATCCGGTACTACAACGAGCTGCTCACAGAACTCCAACGTCATAACATCTCTGCAGCTGTTACTATGTACCACTGGGACCTACCTCAGAAACTGCAAGTCATGGGCGGCTGGACAAATCCCATCATTGTCGACTATTTCGTGGACTATGCCAGGGTATGTATAATTAGCAATACATTTTTGGCATGAAGTTTGGTAATGTTGGTTTCATTTCGTAATCAACTGCTTTGGCTACAAAATTTAACTAAGAAGTGATGATTTGCACACTGAGGCATAACGCAGTCTATACTCACTATTTTCTTTTCTTATTCACGCCATCTCATATCACTTGTTATATTCATTTCATTTCAGGTCCTCTACGAGTCTTTCGGAGACCATGTCCCCATATGGCTAACTATCAACGAGCCGCTCTCCTTCTGTCCTGGAGGCTATGGGAGTTCGAGCGTTTTGGGGATCAATGGGTTCAATGCTAGCGGATTCCTGGACTACCTGTGTGGACATCACGTGCTGCTGGCGCATGCTCGCGCCTATCACCTGTACGACAAGGAGTATCGCAAAAAATATCACGGTAGGGTTCAGTTCATTTGGTATAAGCGTCACGAAAAGAAAGAAAGAAAGAAAGAAAAATATTTATTATTACACAAAAGAATTACAAAAACAATAACAACAAACTTAAACTAATAACAAATTAAATATATAGGTACCTTAAAACTAATGAAATTTTGTGTAATAAAGGGTCCCTGGCTCAGCATAATGCATCTGCCACAGGGCCCGTAGGAGCACTATGACAGAGCGCTGGTTTTCAGCCAGGGCCCGTGGGAGTGGCAACACCACAACTTAAGATGACAACCGGAATGTTTCAGAGAAGGCTGAGAGCAATTTTACTAGATAAATGTTATTATGATATTGGAGAATTTTTAAATGACAAGTCTATTGAAAAAATTTGACATTAGGTACAATTTTAATTATATCTGATGAAAAATGATTTATTTATTAATTTAATTTAAATAATTTTATGATAAGATGACATTATGTAACAAATGAAATTGCATGCTCAATGGGTAATTTACATTGATACTAATTTATATATTTAAGATCTTTTATGTAAGTACATGTAAATGCAATAAATAATTACTTTACCTTACTTTACTTAAAAATTAAAAAAAAAAAAAAAAAAAAATATATCAAATATCCACAGAAGTATCATAGGTACAGCATATTACAACATACAGGTACAGTATCCATAAAGGAGTATTAAGGGATCAGAGAAGAGTGATAAGTTGGAGTGATCAATGATAAGTTCCTGATGTGCACATCTAGCTAGGTTCAGTTTTTAATTTCTTATTATATTGTTTATCGGGTGTGTAATAAAGGATTTTCTATTCTAATCTAGCTGGTTTAATTACTTAAGTACCTATATGTCTGCAGCAACAGTCTGAAAGTAAGGTACCGGGTGGGTTCTATTAATACAACTCAATGTATTGATCGAGCCTAAACATTAACATGAAAAAAGGAAGTCGTAAACATGAATCGAGATTTAATGAAGTGGCAGAAAACCAACCAATTAATCTGTGACTATTACTTGTCACATTACACTTCTCTAGTATAATTTTTTTTCTCATTAGGCTAGGCATATCAGTTTCCAAAAAAAACTATAAAGCTGCTATCTCCAAAACTATAAAAAATCATCATCATCATCATTTCAGCCATTAGACACCCACTGCTGGACATAAGCCTCCCTCAAAGACGATCAATTATTCCGATCGGTCGCCATTTGCATCCACCGTGAGCCAGCAAGTTTGACCAAGTCATCTGTCCATCTTGATGGTGGGCGTCCAACGCTGCGCCAACCAATCCGCGGCATCCATTCGAGAACCTTTCGGCCCCAACGGCCATCCGTTCTACGTGCTATGTGGCCTGCCCACTGCCACTTCAAAGAGCTAATCCGTTTGGCTATGTCGGCGACCCTCGTTCTTCTACGGATCTCCTCATTTCTGATTCGATCCCGTAGAGAAACCCCGAGCATAGCCCTTTCCATAGCTCTTTGAGCGACTCTGAGCCTATTCATAAGACCAATAGTGAAGCACCACGTTTCGGATCCGTAAGTCATCACTGGCAACACACACACATATTGAAGACTTTTGTCTTGAGGCACTGCGATAAAAAATCGGGGAACATTAAATCGATAGGGATATACGTCACCTATCTCCCAGCTTTCGTTGATCCGTTCGACCTTGTTACACCGTGTAACCGCTGCTAAACCACGTGGGTTGATTTTTTCGAAATAATTCCAGGTAAGGTCGGAATAGTTCTTTGTTCGGACTGGATGGAGCCCAACACCACGTCAGAGGAAGACCAGACGGCAGCGGAGACAGCCATGCAGTTCTCTGTACGTTCTAAAGTTACGCTGGTTTTCGAAAATATTTTTAATTGATATTGATGAAAGTTGTGGTAACACCACATGACGATTTATTCTACATAATAATTTTTGTTCAAACGGGTAAATAAGTTAAATGTCAATGGGCTTTCAAAGTACAAGATTATAACGTACAGCCTTTACGATAATAGCGAAAATACAACAAACGTGGTATCGCAATCTTTAAGAATCGTCACGAACTTACAAACAATGGAATTATAGATAGAAAAATATGGATTCTAAGGATTATAACTCGAATTTATAGACCTACCTAATCAATATTTAAGGGACCAATTTGAAAGCGATCTGAGTCTGTTTAAGCAAAATTGAAATGTACCTTCAAGACTGTTGTGATCCATCCTTGTCCACATTGTCACTTACTTACTGCCAGGTGAAGTTTTGGTCACTCAGAATTAAATTAATAATGAATAGAAATGCTATATCAGCACGACCGTTTCTTACGTACGTACCTCAACATTTCTGATTATCTTGTTCTTATAAGGTAACCCAAAGTAAAAAGTTATAACCTCAAAGAGCTATAATTTGAGTTGATAATATATATTGTTTGTCTTTCTTTGCCATACATTTGGTTGGATTTTCAGTTGGGTTGGTTTGCGAATCCTATATACTCCAAAGAGGGCGATTATCCTCCGATCATGAGGAGTAGAATCAACGCTATCTCCGCCCAACAAGGATTCCCGCGCTCTCGTCTGCCAACCTTCACCGAGGAACAAGTCAAGCTAATTAAGGTTTGTGTTTAAAAATGGTACTACTAAAGGTTAAATAGTGTTTGACCATCATCCTTCTAATAATATATCTTAATATATATAAATCTCGTGTCACAATGTTTGTCCTCAATGGACTCCTAAAACACTTCACCGATTATAATAAAATTTGCACACCATGTGCAGTTCGATCCAACTTGAGAGATAGGATGGTTTTTACGGCGAGAAAAAATCGAATAATTTCGACGCCGGGGCGGGCCGCTAGTAGAAATATATATATCTGTCTGTATTTACACAACAGTTTACTCAACTAACCACAAAGCGATTTAAGAGCGTAGTGGAAATTGAAGTTCCACTCATTTTTATTGGTATTGGCAGCCCATATACAAAAACATATATACTTATCCATAATCTAAATTTCTAATTAAAAAAACCCCTGATTCCAGAACTTTAGTTCCCTTAATAGTAGACAGACAGACACGTCAAACTAATAACAACCCTCTTTTTGACGGGGGTTAAAAATTACAAAAAGTTGTTACTTTTATTCCTATAGAAACACAGGGGACAAGATAACATACCTACTTAAACATAATTTTAGTATTTCCTATAAAGAAAAATAAAGTAAAATTACAAATAAAATAAGATTATCTTGACAGTTCGCTTCAATTTTGAAAAGAAGAGAGAATAACACAAATTATTTTTTCTTCTTATTATAATATTGTTGTTTAATATTTATGTGCAGTATTATTAGCAGCGAGTAAATAGAATATCAATTTGAACCAAATTATTCTTTATTACGATATTTTCAGGGGTCATTTGACATAATGGGCTTTAACTACTACAGCTCAGAAGTTGCTGCTCAGGGCAAAGGCAAGATCCAGAAGGAGCCATCTTTGGTAGACGACGCGGGGGTCCGTAGCTGGCAGAGTGAAGACTGGCCCAAAAGTAGTACTTCATGGCTGAAAGTACGTTATGAGACTTTATCACTCACACATAAATAAATATAATAAATAAATGTCACACTAGTAGCTGTGGGATTGAAGATATTCGTCCCAGGCCGGAATCCAGCGGCACATCATTACAGATTTAAGATTAATCAATGATTATATCCGGCCCTAAACCTCAACTTCAGGATTTATATTTTTTTTACTATTCCACGCTTTCTTGGATTTTGTTCCATAAATTATATGATAATTTTGAAGTTTGTATAGGAAGTGATGTGTCGACACGCAAAATAGATTTATGCATAATTTGCTATCAAACAGTTTAATGGAAAAAATAATACTTTGATTTAAAGTTCAGAAAATAATTACTAAATTAACTTACATACCTATAACTTTATTTACTAAGTACATTATTTTTGTTTAGGTAACTCCTTGGGGCTTTCGGAAAATCCTGAACTGGATACGAGAGAAATATGACAATCCGATAGTTCTGATCACGGAGAACGGCGTGCCGCAAGAATCTGGCACTCGCGACCCCAAGCGGCTCCAGTACATCTCGTCATACCTGAAGGCTCTCCACGGCGCCATCAGCGATGGCTGCAACGTCGTCGGGTACACTTACTGGTCGCTGATGGATAACTTTGAGTGGATGAGTGGGCACTCGTAAGTATTCAGGAGTTGTACTCAGACATTGGTTCGGTTGAAAGCCGTATTGGCTTAGTGGGAGCTCACTCGACTTTCATTCCGAAGATCGTGGGTTCAAAACCGGCAACGAATCTCTGGATTTTTCTTCTTAAGAAATGTATGTGCGCTCTAAAACACGTTGAAAGCAAACGCCGAAACCGGCACGTTCTGAGAACTTTAAAGAGTTTGAAGGGCATGTGACATTCACCAACTTTGCTAGCGTGATGAATTAAAGCCTAATCTCTCTCGCCAAGAGAGAGAAGTCTCTGTGTCCCAGCAGTGGGAACGTTAATAGTGTGATCATTATGAAGATGATTGGTCTGTTAGCGAGAACCCACCTTCCATTAGGGTCGCAAGCTGACCTTCGCTCTTGGCACTACTGAGGTGATTCAAGAGTTACAATTGCTTATTCCATAATATCTACATTAACTCAGTCTATGAAAATAATGACAATCACCAGTAATAAAAATAATTTGATATACATGGGTAGGTACTTCTGTTGTTACTTTTTGAGTGGAATTTGCTACACATGTTCTCGTATATCAATCTAACTAAAATTAATGTTAAAGTTGCTCTGTATTGTGTTTGTATTTGTTTTCACGTAAATAAACCTTTTCCTATTTCTATACTATATATTCTTCTATATATATTTACTTTCAGTGTGAAATTCGGGTTATACGCAGTGGACTACGAATCCCCAAACAGGACACGAACGGCGCGACTTTCTGCCAAGTTCTACTCCAAGGTGGCCAAGACGAGGTGTATACCGGAAGCGAGCTCGACCTTCGATATGGTTACTGGTGTTTAGTTTGTTAATTATATGATGATAATTATATGTATATAATGTATGTAAATGTATACGCCTTTCAGTGTAGCTTCGATTCCGTTACCGCATAGGTAGTGAAAACTTCAAAATCCCTTAATTATTTCTTATGAAATTAGCGTTTGTAGTGAAGAGGGGCACTCAAAGTATTTTTTGTTATATATTTATACATTAAATCAAAGTTGATCTTTTGACATCTCATAGGTTAAATTTCCCTTTATTTTGCGACATTAAAATCTGTGAAGGCGCTTTGGCGCCCCACTGTGAAGTTTTTCCTTGCAACTCATCATCATCACCCTATATTAACGTTCCCCCTGCTGGGGCACAGGGACTCCTCAATCCTCTCTAGGTGACAGAGATTAGGCCTTAATTCACCACGCTGGCCAAGTGCGGGTTGGTGAATGTCACATGTCCTTCAAACTCTTTTAAGTTCTCAGAACATGCCGGTTTCCTCACGATATTTGCCTTTACATCTCCGTGCGTGGCTGAGTTTGAACCCACGACCTTCTAAACTTTCTTCTTTTCTTTCTTTAAATTTGGATTATAAAATTATCAAAATTTACCACTAAAGGTTTAAGCTTTTTCAACAAAAAATATTTACTATCACAAACCTAGAAAGTGTAGGTACAACAAGGTACCAAAGGCATTAAAGCTTTAGACGAAAAAACTGTTTAAATACAAATTGAAACAATTTTATTAATTAATAAATATTGTCCTAATTTTGAATAGAAAAATAGAAATAGAAAAACATTTAATGTGTGTTTAATGTTTTTTAACCCCATTTAGGAAAGAGGGGTGTAATACATTTGACGTATCTGTCTGCCAGTCTGTCTGTGGCATAGCTCTCGAACGGATGAAGTGATTTCAATTTAGTTTATTTTTGTATGAAAGGTGTGTTTCGCGCAAGTGTGCTGAGACATGTTTGATGAAAATTGGTTGACGCGTTTAACCGTTACGATGAGGGGTAAACGTGAGGAAGAAAAACCGAAAATCCGCAAATATACTCGAGTGGGGTCTCAAATGAAAGCGCATCACGTGCAGTTTACATAATGACTATTTACTTTTAAAAGGTTTTTTTTTTAATTTTAAATTTAGTTTATCTTAATAGCAACCGCTTACAAGCTTGCTTGCGCATATATATCAGGCTTCTGCAATGTGTTGAGTGTTCATATACTGATATTTAAAAAATATCTATTAAAATATTTTAAATAAATACTGATATTTAAAAAAAATATCAGTATAAGAACTAATTTCAGTACTAAACGTCGTAAGACAATGGTGATGACTTATTAGCAAATGGTTAGCGGGTTTCTAGCGGGTTCTGACCTATATATTTTGTTTTCCTATATATTTTGTGGCCTTCTGTGGCTTAGATAAATGTTGACGTTCGACGAAGATAAAAATAAAATTGCACACTCCATCTAGTGAATTCTATATGAACTAAATGATGAGCTGCTCGAAGGTAGGTATAAAAGAACGTCTGATAGCAAGAGGAAACTCATTAGTTACAAGAGTGCTACTTTTCATCGTGATTCAATTAAAACTCACTAGATGGCGTTAAATACGTATTACTGTAAGCCGGTCCAAACCACAGATTAGACTTATGATTTTGCGTCTAAATTACAGCGATTCATAATTACGCGCCTATTTATAATAACTTATTAAGTTATGATATTACAGTAGTGGATACAAGAAAAACAATTAACACAAGTTTAGTTCTCAATTAATGTCTCTGGTAATTTGAAGTTTATTAGCATATTTTTAAATTAGATATCTTTGGTCTGAATAAATCATTTATTTATTTTTTAAAATAGGCTACACCAACTGAATATATAACAAACACTTTAAAATAATAGATACATACATAATAGTACATGAAACATATTCTAATGAACGATGAGCACAGGTTTTGTTAATTACGCGGCTCGTCACCGCCTTCCGGGCTGGGCCAGTGCGTGAAGCGATTTTTTCGTGTATTGTAATGTGGTCCGGAGAAGCCAACTTCTAGGCCTTCATGCTCCATCTTAGACCAAATCGTCAGCTTACAACAGGTGATATAGTGGTCAAATAAAGGATTTTCAAGCATAAAAAAAAATACTAGTGGGCCGCCCCGGCTTCGCACGGGTTTTTATTCAATTTTTTTTCCCGGCAATTATTAGTTTTTTTTTCGCCTTTTAAACTTTCCCTAGACCTCCACGAACATTTCAAGACTAAGATAAGAGAAATCCGTTCAGCCGTTCTCGAGTTTTGGTGAAACTAACAAACAGAAATTAATTTTTAGAGGTACATATTTTGATTAATAAAATTAATCATGATTTTGTTCATGATTAATTTTATTAATCAAAATATGTTATGACTTGTTAAGGCGCTGGCGACTGTATAAGTTATTGACTAAGTATTTGCAATTTGACATATTTATTAAGTAATTGAATTTGGATGATTTATTTTTTTTAACATTATTAGTACTTAAAAAAACAGTGATACCAAAATGTAAATGTAACGTATAATTAATTATATTATCAATTAATGACTATTAATGAATATTTATTATTATTATTATTAATGACAGGTAATATAAATATATCAATGCACTTTTTAGGTTTCAAAGTGCCGTCGATAAATTTAGCTGAGCAAATGTTGTTTAAGTACTTTTGCTATGATAAATTAATTTTAAAATTTCTTTAGTACGTACTGGTTTTAATTTTTAATTATTATTTTTATGTTTTAAATGTGTAATTAAGAGCAGGACGTCCACTGCTGCTGGACCTAGGTCCCCTCATATAATTCTAGCTATTTCGATAAGAGGCGGCCTGTATCCACCTTGTAACCTATTATTTGTACCTTTTCGATTGTACTTATGATTATTCACTTTATTTACGACATCAAAATATAAAGATGTTTAAAACACTTTATAAAACTAACTATTTTTTTTATATACTTATATCATATCAGATACCATGTCAGATGATGACTGATCTGTCATATTGCTATGCTTGAAGTTGGTTTAGTAAAATTCGATTTGATAAAATAGTGAAATTGGGCTTATGTGGGCTACTTCGATTCAATTTTGACGTGACAATGTTGACGACCTCTGTGGCTCGGTGGGCGAGGGTCCGCCTGTGACGCAAGAGGTTGCGGGTTCGATTCCCACTGGGGGACCAGACTTTGTACTTTGTATTTATAATTTCTGGTTTCGGGTCTGGGTGATTTTTGGGTATCAGATGTATGTATTTACAAAAAAAAATGTATCTGTGTCAGTGTGTAGCCTAACACCCATAGTACAAGCTCTGCTTAGTTTGGGGTTAGGTGATGCTGTGTGATTAGTCCGGAGATATTTAAATTTAAATTTTTATTTAATTTTAGTTTTGAGAGTTATGACCTTTAAATGTATAAACACTCTCGATTGAAACTCTTGTTCGAAAAACGGTCAGGGGTGGAGACGTTTTACATATAAATAACGTTACTATCGTGGTTACTACTTAGTACTTGCTGGGTAAACCCAAGTACATCTTGAACCGATAACATTCAATATAAATAACAACCCGTCTCCAACAAAACATAACAAAAGGAATCATAAACCAAGCAGCATGTATCTTTACATTTTCCTATTGGCTTTGATCATTGCTGAAAGCTACGGCTGTGACGGTTATACGCGAAGAAATATCAACTTGGCTCGAAACAAATTCACCACTCTATCAGACAGTATTGCATCGGTCGACGAAAGCGTATTCCTAACGTGCAAACACTTCACGAGCTACGCTGCACGGAAAAAAATTTGCCAAAACGCTTACAAATTCGAAGTGCTGGCACCGGGAATGGAAAATGCTATTTGGGAAGTCAAAATTAAGCATAGACTGGTCTATATTCTTGGCCACCTGCCTGTGGATACGTCAGTCGGCTGTGATCTTTCTTACGCCGAAATCAGGGTGCTTCCAGACTTTGCGAAGACGCGCGAAGCTGCTTGGATGTATAGCAATGGTATGTTCGTATTTGCGGTTCCGTACGCCTATGATGTCACCTCGAATTGTAGGACTTGTGGTTCGGATATTGACGAAACCCTAATGACCGTGAGGCGCGCATTTCCTGATGAAGCTATTTTTAAGTAAGTGTATTCTTCGTGTATATGCCTCATTAGCCTAGATTAATGTTATAGATTTTCATTGTATACATTTTTTTACATATATTTTATAAGATATAAGTTTTATGTTTTGGCGTTCTGAAGACAAGCCTCTAAATCGCACTCAAACTCTAGATGCGTGATCCTTTAAAATACAAATATTTTAATATACTTATGGTAAATTATAAGCTATTAAACCAATGTCGTTTTTTTTTATTTTACCTATTATCGTTACATTTTTGTTACACTACTATGGACGTGCCGCCTCACAGACCGCTATATTTCGGGCTGGTCTATCTTGATGAGTAAGTCATCATAATCAATTCAATTCAATTCAATTCATTTATTTCACTTTTGGGACATTAAGAACACTTAGTTACGTCAATAAATTATTACATACATTATTATTTAGGAACTAATTAAAATTAAAATAATCAATTAATAGTGCAGCTGAACAGTCGCTTTGTCAAAGTATGTAGAAGCAGCTGTAAAGAGGCCTTGTCAAATTTGTCCTACACAATCTAGAATAAACAATAATCAATTATTTTAACTCAATATAAATATGTAAACAACTTTTATAATATGGAAACACCATTATGGGCCAAAGTAAATTTCAATTCTATTTTACAGAAATATGGTACAAATTATTCTTAATATTTAAAACATGTCTACATAATTGTTGCTGCTGTTTTAAAGGCATTGTCAAATTAGAAATAGTAGCTGCTGTAAAGGGGCATTGTCAAAAAAAAAAAAAAGTACCAACTTTTTATCATATAATTAAGAATTAAATATTGCTGAATTTGTACATTTTAATAATTGTTGCTGCTGTATAAGGGCTTTGTCAATTATAAATAGGAGCTGCTGTAAATGGGCATTGTCAAAAGAACAGAAAACAATACAGACACAAATAACTTAATCATTATGTTAAAACAAATTTCTAAATTTAATAGTGTCTACTGTGTTAGGGCATTGTCAAATTATAATACTATGTAAATAATGTCAAATCGTATCAGTGAAAATTGTAATAAATTAAAATTATAGATTATAATAAAAATACAGCTGGCACAAACTTACTGAGATGAAAGTTTCTTAGCCTCAAGAGCTTCACAAAGTGTGTAAAAAGATTTTTTTACAAGCATTGACTTGATGTTTTTTTTAAAAGATATAATTTCTAATTCTTTTGTGTCTGAGCTTAGTTTGTTAAACAATCTGATACCATTACATTCAAAGCTTTTGCTTTTTTTAGCTAGTCTGCAAGTAGGATTTTTTATTTTGTTGCTGTATCGTGTTTGGTAATTGTGTGTTGCCCCCAAAGTTAAAAAAATATTCCTGTTCTTTTTAACATATAATAGGCATTGTAGAATGTATTCTCCAGTTACAGTCAAAATATTTAATTTGGAAAAGGCTTCTCGACAACTATCTCTACTTTTTAGTCCTAGTATTGTTCTTATTGCTCTTTTTTGTAGCCTAAATATTCTAATCCATGTTGCTGCATTTCCCCATATTAGAATTCCATAACTAAGCAGACTGTGAAAATACGCAAAGTATACGGACTTTGCAGCTTCCATCCCACACAATTCTTTAACTTTTTTAATGGCATAACAGGCCGAGCTCAGTCTACCAGCTAATGCTTCAATATGACTTGTAAATGTCAATTTTGAGTCAAGTTGGATTCCTAAAAATTTTATGTCATTCGTTAATTTAATTCCTGTATTTTTACACATTTTGCTTACTTCATTTTTATTAATTGTGTTAGTTGCTAAAGAGAACTCAGTCATATTTGTTTTGTTTACGTTAAGTAGTAAGTTGTTTATTTCAAACCATTTTGAAATATTAGCTATAACCTTCGTAAGTTTTAATGAAATGTCAGTATCTTTGTCACAATTTATCAATATAGAAATGTCATCGGCAAACATATAGATGTCAATGTTGTCCTGCAGTAAGCTGGCACTGATGTCATTAATATAGACAATAAATAGAAGAGGACCCAATATAGATCCTTGTGGGACACCAATACTGACATTTTCCTCCTCAGAGGTAGCATTATCTATATACACAACCTGTTTTCGCATAGACAAATACGATTTACACAAAAGTAGATCATTACCATGTATTCCATAACTTTGAAGTTTTGCAAGAAGGATATCGTGATTAACGCAGTCAAAGGCTTTTGTTAGGTCACAGAATATACCGTAACTTTTATATTTAGTATCTAGTGCATTTAGGATGCTTGTAATAATTCCAGACATTGCGTCTGTGGTCGCGAATGTTTTACGGAAACCAAATTGCTTATCACTAAGAATCTTATTGTCATTTAAATATTTTTCCAATCTAACAAACATAACCTTTTCAAAAACTTTGCTAAAAATGGGTAATAAAGAAATTGGCCTATAATTTTGTGCATCACGTTTATCCCCCTTTTTGTGAAGCGGAATGACTTTTCCTAACTTTAATAGATCAGGAAAATTTCCAACAGCTAAGGCTCCATTAATCACATCAGTCAAGGGTATGGTAATTTCATCAATAACGCTCTTAATAAGTTTCGAAGATAAATGCCAATAGTCATTGGAGGTTTTTGGTTTCATGCTTCTGATGATTTTATTTACCTCCAAGTAACTAGTGCTATAGAAAACGCTAGTTTTTGAATCACTTTTAATATTACGGTGTGTCTTAAATATATCTACATATTCTAATGCATTAATTACATTAGATTTTAACATATTGGTTGATTCCTTTGCTATATTAGCAAAGAAATTGTTAAAAGAGTTAGCGATCAACACTTTGTCATTTGAAACAACTCCATTTTTTAAAAATAACTCAATATCTTCAACTTCGCGATCTACATTTTTGCCTGTAGCTTCTTTAATGATAGACCAAGTTGTTTTTATTACGTTTTTGGATTTAAGTAACTTATCTCTAAGTGAATTCTGTTTTGCTGCCAAACATACCAGCTTAAATATTTTGCTATATAATCTTACGTGATCTCTAAGACTATCATCCTTACTGAGAGGGAGCAATGAGTATAATTCAAATAGTTTTTTTCTCGATACTAATATACCCTTCGTTATCCATTTAAGGGATTTATAAGTCAACAATTCAATTTTTTTCGTAGTTATTGGTAAATAATTATCAATCTCATTCATAAAATCATTAAAAAAGTCATTATAATTAGTTGGGTATTTATAAGTTAAGTTTTGGTGAAGGGAGTTTTTAAGGTTACTTAATCTTTCATTGTTTATATTTCTAAAATTTACAATTGCTGTATTTTTTGTCACTTTAGTATTACTTTCAATATTAATAATTTGGGCTCTATGGTCTGACTTGATTCCATCAATAACCATTGCATTATTTGTATTGCCATCAGTAAAGATGTTGTCAATACAAGATTTTTTTGTGTCAGTTATTCTAGTATAGTCAAAGATTTTTTGCTTTAATAAGAAGCTGTGCATGAGATCAATAAGTGGATTTGAAGATTCTGAATCATCTGAGGATAGTAATTGTACGTTAAAATCACCACACACCACAATAGTTTTTTTAGTCTTAGCTGTGAGTTTAGATAAGCAATCGTCCAGTTTATCAATGAAATCACCCACCCTCGCCGATGGAGATCTGTATACAACTAGGATTATCATGTCAAAAAGCTCCACACAGCTTACCTCAAAATCCTTGTCTATGGATAGATTTACAATATCTTGTCTATTTTTTGCCCTTATGGTGTTTCTTACAAAAATAATTGTGCAGCCACGAGTAAAAGTTTTGCGATTGCTGGAACTTACAATTTTATAGTTTTCAATGTTACAAGTATCAATGTTATGATGATTTAACCATGTTTCCGAACCACAAAAAATGTCCACATTATTTAATTTTAAAAATAAACTAAGATCCAGTGTCTTCTTTTCAAGTCCTTGAACATTCTGGTGGCATATTACAAGATAATCTCTGTTTTTCTTCTTATTATTGTAACGGCATGCGGAACATGCTAAGTCGATGAAACCTGAAAAAAATTCTTCATGTGCGTGGCAATGTATTCTGTTATTACAGTTCTGTATTCCTTTGCGTTCAGATTTGAGCTAATTGAGCTCAGGTTTATGAGTTGTATATTTTTGTCATGTGCCGAGTAGTTATGTAGCTTTAAGTTTTTATTATATGTTAACTTATTTATTCTATATGCATGATCGTTGTAACATAGATTAGGGCATATAAGTTTTACTTGTATAGCTTTGAGACTTTCGTTTAAGTTTATTATATCTTCAACGTACTTATTGCCCGATTTTCTGGTAACCAGAATCATTGTGGTTGGTTTTTGTGAAAGGGCTATCTGTTTTGCCGCCTCTATTATTTTGTCAAAAGCAGCAAAAGAATATATGTGACAGCATACTGCTGTATTCAAATCTTTGTGATTTTTTAGAGCTGAACCTAAGCCACGAATGCATTCGTCACCTACTATTATAATTTTTTTATTTATTTTTACATTGTACTCTTGTTCATCGTCTCTGTTAGTATATTCGTATGTCTTATGGCTCGTCGTTGGTATCGGATCATCATGCAATATTATGTCATTGCTGTCTTGTTCCCTTAAAACAAATTCTAGTTGGTCAATTGTGTGTGCTAGTTCATATTTCTCAAGTTCCGTATTATAATTTTTGATGCTTATGTCATCAAAGGAATGCCTGGTGATGGAACAAATATTTTCTAATGATTTAATTTTGTTGAGTAGTCTTTGCTCGTTACCATTTAGTTCTTTAATATGTCGTTCTTGTTCTTTCAGTGTCTCATCAAATTTTAGTTGGAGTGTATTTATATCGAGTGGATTTTTTATATACTTGTCATTATTTTTCGATCCTGTGTTATGTATTTTAACTTTTTTCCTAAGTGTTTTAATTTCTGCGTTCTTAAACTTAAGTTCTTTTCTTATTTCGGCTAATTCTTTTGATATTTCACTTATGCTCATATTCTCTCTGTACTCATTCTTGTTTATTAAAGTTTCATTTTCGATTTTTATTCTTGACAAAATTTCTTCTAATTTGTCCTTTTCCTCTTTTAATGTACTCAGTTTATCAATATTATCTTTTTGTTTAGCCAGTAAATTTTCTACATCATTTGTCAATTTAAAATTTACATTTACTAATTTTTCATAGTCAGGGTAATCGCTTTGAAACTGTTGAATTATTTTATCTTTAGAATCACAGTTTTCTTTTAATATATCAATTTCTTTTTGCATTTTAACCAAGTTCATTTTTAACTTTTTGTTTGTTTCTAATATTTTTTTAAAGTCATGTTCACTTTCTTTTTGTTCGTCTAATAGTTGTTGATTAAGTTTAAGTGACTTGTTTAGATCGTCCTGGATTGATTTCATATTTGAATTGTTACATACAATGTTATTTTTGGCGGACATTTTTCTTGTGTACATATTTTTCTTTTGTAGTTGGCAGCACTAAGTGTAATGTAAAAGCCAATATTTTTTTTTTTTTTTGCCAATGTCAAAGCTTTTAAAAGTGTCAATGTCAGTCAGCTTCGATTTGTTTACAAAAAATATCATAAATTTTTGCCGGTAGACGGGAGGAAATAGAAATAGTATTATTTGCCTGTTATTGGTCAAGTTTTAGGCCAAATTTTGAAATCTTTCTATGTGTGAGTGTTTTTGAAAGCCGTTGGTTCTTCTATGAAAAAATAATCTGTGAAATTCATGCCAAAACAGACTTGCCGGCTTGTATGATGTATGTTTTGATCTCCTCAGTGTCCCAGCTCAACTATTCATCAACCTCTGGGTATCAAAGGTCCGTAAAAACACTATATTATCTATTTATTCCGAGAGAGTTTTAAAAATACTGTTACAATTTCTACACACACACACACACCTCATCACCCTATTAACGTTCCCACTGCTGGGACACAGGTACTTCTCACTTGCCGAGAGAGATTGGGCATTAATTCACCACGCTGGCCAAGTGTGTTTTGGTGAATGTCACATGTCCTTCAAACTTTTTAAAGTTCTCAGAACATGCCGGTTTCCTCAAGTTTTCCTTCAGAGTTAAAGCACATGTTTTAAAGCGCACATACATATTTCAAGTAGAGAAATACAAAGGTCCGTGGCGTGCTTTGAACCCACGACCTTCGGAATGAAAGTTGAGTGTGCACCCACTTAGCCAACACAGCTTTTAAGAGTCCGGCATACGCTTGGAATGTGGATGGAGAAGAACAAGAGAATTGCATATTGCAAGTGAACTGTGAGCTGTGAGACCGCACGTCTATGGTGAAAGGATATTTTTTTATGATAATTTAGGCTAACGTGTCCGCCTATATCGAAAAGACCTCTCCCAGAAGACGTTAAATAAAAAAAAATATTTAGCTTTGAAAATTTGTTTTTGTTCAGAAGGCACCAAAGTAGTGAGAAGCTAATGACTATAAATTAATTTGAGAAGATTGAGGAATGAATTAAATCATTTGGATTTAAGGAACGATCTTCTAATCATATCTAACTGTCAAAATTGTATAATCTGCATTGATGGGATGAGTTCTTATTATTCCACTAAATGAAAACGCAGCTCCAGTCGGGTGAAATGCGACTCTTTCATTAATTAAATATAAATAAATATTTCCAGACATTTCAAACAACAACATCTAGCCCCGTGGTAAGCTCTAAGCTTGTGTTACGGGTACCTACTAGATATCTGATATACTTAATATAATAGTCATACATATATAGATATTTTTTATTATACATATTAAAAACCAAGGAGATCGTGCTTGCAGAACATACAAACACTTTCACCCTCGGCGGGAATCGAACCCGCTACCTCTTGCGCCGCAAGCGGACCGTCGCCCACCGCGCCACTGAAGCAGTCAGATTAATAATCGTAATCATTTACTTCTTGTTTCATGTGGTTACATAAAGGTCTTACATTAAAATTTTCCCAGACATGAAGGAAAAATACAACATGTATTTCTGTTGTTATCGGTTCTCAAGGAATATATAATCAAATCTCTGGTGGTAGACTTCGGCCGCGGCTTATCACCACCCTCTGGGCTGGGCCAGTGCGTGAAATGGTCCCAGCAGAGGGAACGTTAATAGGGTTATGATGATGATGATACCGGTCTCTGGGTTCCTTGCGCCTTGCCAGAGCGGTCACGCATCCCAGTAATGACCTCACTTAAAGTAGTTTATAGCTGACAATGTAAATTGCGGTTTGTGACGTATGAAATAAAAACAACTTCTATATTCCACTAGATCTCCAGCCTCCAAACCAATTTTCGTTGGTAGTATATCATTTTTTTTTTCAGACTTTTGATTCCATTGTTTTAGCAGTTAGAGGCTGTGACATACAGACAAATAATCTATAAGGGTTCCATTTTTGGTAACGGAACTCAAAAAAGGAGTTTATTTAATTATTTAAATTTGTTATGCTGTTGGTTGCAAGTTGGTCCCATAATTTTTATTCATCATCGGTGTAGTAGTTCTCGAGTCATATGGAAAAAAACCTAATTATATACGGAATTTGACCGTCCCCTGGAAATCGGGAGTCGAATCTCACGTGTTTTTGTGATGTTTTTTTATATTTTTTGCGGTTTTTGTTTTTTATTTGTGTTTCTTAACATTTTTCAGTTTAACCGACTCAAAAAAAAAGAAGGAATCTCAAGGTTCTCAAATGCGTGAATATGTAGTTCTCTATTTATCTTTAATTAATTTATATAGAAAATTTTCGGAAACGTCCACAATAGGATATGAAAGCAACATTTTTTACCCATGCCCATGGTCCGATTTATACTCCACTATTAATTATATTTTTTATACAAGAATAAGTTTTTTTTAATCTTCTTGTTTTTGAATTCCATTTGTAAACCAATAAAGAACACCTACAACTTTTACACAGTATTATTAAGTACGTACTATTATTAACATACACCATTTAGAAAAAAAAACCTTTCTGTTTTGGCACAATATTAAAAGAATCAACCATTAAATTAATACCATAATATAATTCTTAATAAATGGCTTTCAAGAGACTCAAATGTCAAAATATCAATGCGCTTATTTAAATGCTACAAATCGTGAGCAAAACCATCGGAAAATATTATACCTTGAACTTCGAGCCACAAGAGTTTATCTTACCTTATCACAGCACCAAAATTATAAATACAATAACTGCCGCCGAATCCGACAGTACCTCTCATCTCCGCAAGACGTCAAGATGAATTCCAGAGGGTCTATGCTAGTCTTCGGTTTGGTGGTCCTCGCGGCCGCCGTGCTCGCCGAGCCTGCTTGCAACTCCGCCCAGTGGTGGGCCGCCAAGTCCAAGTTCGTTTCAATCAGCGAACTGTACGCTGCCCTTGACACCGACGTCGAGCTCACCTGCAAATGGTTCACCAACGTCACCGCGACTCAGGAGTTCGGCTACCACAACTACAAAATCGAGGTCCACGTGCCTGGCTTCGAGGAAACTCAATGGGAGATCAAGATCAAGCACAGGCTCTTGTTTGTCGTCGGACATGTTAAGAGGGCTGACCCGCTCTGCGATCTGATCTACGGAGACATCAAGCCGCTGCCCCACTTTGTGAAGCCCCGCGAGGCGGCCTGGAAGTACGAGAGAGGCACTTTGATCATCGGCATGCCCTACAAGAACATGGACGAGCTGCAGTGGCTGTGCAAGAGCAAAGAGATTACGACTGACACCTATGTTGTGAGGAAGGGAGCCCGCAACGAACCCGTTTTCCAATAAACACCTACTTGATTGTTGTTTTGAATAAATATTGAAATTGTATTATGTTGGTTTTCTGTTCCTAAAAATTCATTATGGTATTTACCAGTTAAGAAACTTGAATGAAACATGTGCAGGAACTATGAAGCTTAGGATATTTAAGAGAACTAATTAGGACTATTCGCTATACAATACTAAAACTATACGTATAAGGAATACTTATAGTTTTGCTTTGAAAGTTGTCTTATTTAGCCCTTTGTCTTTTAGTTTCTGAAAATATTTACTAAATCCTCACAAATTTTGATGAAGAAGGCAGGAACACTCACTTTACTGGGCATGCACACTTCGATTCTTCTTTAATAATTCGTAAATCAGAGAGTTATTCAAAATTACAATAATGTAACAATATTGTGATCATCATTTAGGAATGATTGAGGTATTTTGCTTATGTTAATAAAAACAAGCCATCTGTTTCATTAGGTAGGTGTAAAATATGTTTTATGAGTTTTCTTTGGCACTGCCAGCATGGTGCTAAGGTGTTTCAAAATTGAATTTCAAACACCTTGTATAATGTATGTTAGAAACAGGTCAGGACTTGGTACAGATCCTTACAGTACGCCCATGAAAACATAGGCTATTATCGGTAATTTTTACAGCAGGTTCATGCCGTAACTCATTTTCGAGTGTTTATTAGCTTTGGTTAATAATATGGACAGTAAAGCTAAATTACTGTAAATCAAAGCTACTATATTGTCAAAGCTCCCAGATCAGTATACTTTTTTATTTTATTTTAGGGCTACTTTATAGAGGACTTTGCATAACTGAGGATACAGTATACAAATAAAAACAAGTACATAGTTGCAAGAACAAACTGCTCCTATTCAGAGGGGTAACCCCTTCCTTTATTTGTGTTTTTTTTTCGACTAAATTTAACATACTCCACGTTGGTAAAATGTATAAAAAGAAATGTCTTGAATTTAGATTTTTTAGGTAAGTGTATTTCTTTGCTGCCTTTATTGGGTGAATTTGGTGTATATTTTTTTCTTCACTAATTATATATTATTCTTGAAATTTTGCATATCTA
Organism: Gymnoscelis rufifasciata; assembly: GCA_929108375.1. Classification (NCBI taxonomy): domain Eukaryota; kingdom Metazoa; phylum Arthropoda; class Insecta; order Lepidoptera; family Geometridae; genus Gymnoscelis; species Gymnoscelis rufifasciata. The sequence goes on from OV815303.1 coordinate 16,536,449, forward strand.
CATACAGTTGGGATGGATTAGAACATAGGTTTCTAATAATTATCGCTTGCTGTCAGAGTATAGATCGATGGAAAATTTTGTATTACCCAACAAAGAATCAAAACATTAAGAAAAATTATAACTAAACCTAGATTCGTTTTTATTTTTAAGGATTTTGATTTATTTTTAATGAAAAGCCTAGAAATGAAGCCAGCCAGGCACTGACGATATTGAACTAAAAGAAAAAGAAGCTTAAATATAAATTCAATAACATTATTTTTAATCATTACCTGTAATTGACAATGTGAGTAATGATTCAAAATTAAGTTTTTAAATATATTAATGCTTCTTTCTTGAGTTTCAAATATAACTTTATCAGTGGTACAATCGGGGAGGCCTTGTCACTAAAAGCCAAATCTTCCAGTTAGCCTTTAGATATATAGTATATCTATATATCTAAAGGCTAACTAAGGCCTATAAGCAAATTAGGTAGGTACATTAAGTTAAAACACGAATCGGGTGTACGAACTACACACTGTTGGTGAAGACAATTCTATTAAAGAACCAATGAATTTCACGAGCTTTGCTATAATTCATAATTAGGCTAATAATGCCAATCTAGTATGTAGCAAGCACCAATTATCGGACACCATTATGTAACAATTAGGTAGAAACACTTATCTACATTTTGGCAAAACAGGTTACTATCAATTTTGAACTCAGAGGTTATTTATCTAAAAACATGCCTATCTCTCTGCGGTTATCTATACATTTTGGCTGTAAACACTTTCAAAATATACTAAACACAGAATTATTCTTGAAGTTTCTGAAAAATAAAGAAATATGATGTAAGCAATTATAATGAAGGTTTCTTCTGTTAACTTCGTAAGTGTTTACCCTCTCAAGGCTAGCTAGGTAGCTCAAGCATCCTCGATCTCTAATATACTATTTTCCCTTCTAATAAACGATTTGCCCGACTGCATTAATGAGGCACACATTGTGATGTATGCGGATGATGTAGCGGCATGGTGATGATGGCAAGATGATGGTGCTTCTACATCTACAAGCGAAACTTACCAGCGTAGGTGAGAAATTGCAGAAGTGGTTCTGCTTGAATTGTCTTATTCTAAACGTACGGAAGAACAGCTTCATGCATTTCAACTTAGCGGGCCACCAGAGAGAGCCCTTAAGTGTAAATCTTGCGAGTGAAGTACTTGACCAAGTGCAACAAACTTCATTCCTGGGCTTTACGTTAGACCGAAGCTTGACGTGGGAATCACACATCGACGGCGTCTGCTCTAAACTGGGTCCATCCTGCTATGCCTTGTGGCACCTGTCTGCATCTCTGGACAGAGCAATGGACAGGAGTATTTACTTCGCTACCGTCCATTCAGTTCTTCAGTATAGCGTGGAGCTTTGGGGACGTGCTGCCGATTGGGAGCGTGCCTTCAGGCTCCAAAAGGGAGCAATAAGGGATTCCCTTGAATAAGGGCCATAGTGCGGGTACCTCACGATGAGTCAGCGCGACCTTACTTTGAGTTCTTAGGGATTTTGAATTTACCTGCCCTCGTCATTTATCAGTCTGCCGTGTATGTGCACGAGCACATTGACGAGTACGCAAGTTTCGGAGATGCGAGCAGGTACCACACTCGGCACGCCCGTCGTCTGAAAGCTGTCTAAGCTGTTGCACGTAATGGGTACGGCCGTATATATTAGAATACCAAGAGACATAAGCGACGCCTCATCCTTACAATCAATTAATGGGAAATTGAAAAAATGCCCGATATCTCACTCTATCTATGACATTAATGAATTTATAACTTTAAAATATGTATTAATTTATTTTATTTTTTTGTTTTAATTTATTGTGTTGATAAACCTTAGTGTGTTTAATATACTTCTATAATAATAATTATTATAGTACCTTACTTTGTATACATTGACATGTAACTGAATGTTATTAATAAATGAACTGAACTGAACTTTACCAGTAAAATGGCATACAAACGCTTCGACATATCAATTAAATATATATAATATAACGTAAATTATAAAAATGACCTTCTACAATATTTTGCTTGAATGCCAAATTTTATTATAAATATTTATTTCAGTTTAATACATTCATAACAGGTTATTTTTTGTATTAGGTTTTTTTTTTAAATATGTTAATATATATTGCTAAACAAGGGGACACTTAGCAACATTTAGCCCCAATATTGTAGACCGTTCGTCGTACATTCAATTCAATACTTCCATAAATTCTTAAAGATTATTTTGAAGATATTTCGTAAATGATGTAAATGTTAACTCTCCTTTTGAAATCACAATTCCGTGCAATTTGTCACATTTTCATTAAATAATTGCTCGATTATTTTCTATTATTTAATAATAGGTATTAAATAATAGAAAATAATCGAGCAATTATTTCATGAAAATTTTAGTAGTTTTTAATTTGACAATGCCACTATACAGCAGTAACAATTAAATATGATTTTTATTATTTTATGATGGATTTGTAACATATTGGATTTTAATAGCATTATCTGTATAAAACATAGTTTTAGTTGACAATGCCACTATTCGGGCAGCTCAATTATTATGTTACATCTCATTTTGAACGTCTTGTCTATGTCTTTTCCTGTATTTAATTTTTATGTGTGTGATTATAATAATTATTAGAACTTAACGAAATCAAATGTACAATGTTGCCTATGATGAAGAAACTACTATGAAACTACTATTGAAGTTGTATGTTATATAACTTACCTACTTATCTTAATAATAACTTTCATAAAGTAGACTTATAATTACATTATCTAAGACTACGATGCGGGATGTTTTCAGTCTAAATTGTCCCGCGTTGCAGACGCTCCCGCGTCGCGTCCCGCTTCCCACGTTATTAACGCGTAGGGTTGGCCGGAACTTCTTATGTCAAGTGGTTTAATTTTTGACGTTATCCCTAAATCTCTATTTAAATGTAATCGAAAGGTCACTGCTATCTTTATTAGTTTCTTTAGCTTGAAATTGTTTTGTAATTCAAAATACATGAAAATATTAGGAAAATGTAATAATTACAAGCATTATTTACGCTTGTGATGGCGATCAGTATTCAAAATGTCAACAAACGTGTTAATCCTACAGAATCTTTATAATCAAAAAGAAATGTAAAATAAAAAGAGTAACATAAATAAGTATCATTTATTAATCATGTATCGGTATCTAAAAGACAAACTTGTTGATGTTAGCCACGGGGATGTTGACTATTGTTTTGTTGACGAGCTCGCAGACGTTGCCGCCCACGGTGACGTCGAACTTGTAAGGGAACTCCAGGACCAAGTCTTCCTTCTCGAAGTAGTAAGAGCCGGCAAAACCGTTGACGTAGTCAGGCAGTACCCACAGCTCGGAGACTCCGGTCTTGCAAACCTTGGGGACGATCAGGACGACACGACCTCGGACTTGGATGTCGTATGCGACAGTGGAACCAGCGTTAGGAATGGTGACCTTGTAGATGTCACCCAAGTGGCTCTCGATGGTGTTCTTTGTGCTTTGGGCCTCGCATTGGGCAGCCGCGGCTCTGTCAGCGGCGATCAGCTTGTTAGCCACCCGATCGAAGTAACCCCTGAACTCCACACCATTGCTGTCAGCCCAGTGGCAAGGCGGAGGCTTGCAAGCCAAGCTCACAACTACATGAAGTAGGACTACGAAGAGGATGCGCTGCATGTTGCTTGGAGTGCGGCTCGACACTGACTAGAGGTGTTATCTCCGACGGAATAGTTTATACCTTCCTCAAGCAACAGATACCCGTTATCTTTCATGATAAGTTTAATTGGCGGGAATAACTTATTGAGTTTAACATTTATCAGTTTGTTGAATTGAGCTTTTGATTGTAGTGGCTTTTGGCGAGGGAGAGCTTATCTTGGCGAGCGGAAACTTTTTAGGTTATCTGTTCTTTTCAACCGTAGAATGTCCTCTTAACTTAAACTTCCCATAATTGGGCATTGCCAAAAAACTAATATATAAGTTATTCTTATGTTTGTTGAATAATTAAACTAAATAGATTTGGATTATTTTTGCATTCTGAACGTACATAGATATATTTTTAGGAAATTGATTGAAAAGATAAAGCGTGAAGAAGGTAACAAACAAACAAAATGACAAACTTACTTTTGCATTTAGAATATAAGTTGGGATAAAACATATTAAATTCATATAGACCGTGTACATTTTATCCTAGAAAGCACATTCTTATTTTATCGCGCCGATCTTGTGTTCGCAATAAAACATTATTATTATTATCTTTATTTCATTTTAAATACGCCATAAATATATTTTTTAACATAAGATTACATAAAAAAATCGTATAAAACTACCTACTGTAAAAAATATATCAAAACGGAGAATCACCGCGAAGACTAGGGTTCTAGAGAGAGGAACTTCCTGACGATACGCGCCGAGTCCAGGAGTACTGCCTTATGAATCTGACCCTTGATCCAGGTTACCAGCTTCTTCCCTATTATTATTATTATTTAGAAACGTTATCAAACATACTTAAGTACACTTATCAACCCTAAACTTGCTAGTAACTGAATCTGTGACAATCTCTGGGTCAATTCATGGTATAAGAATGAGTTTTAATTTAGTCAACCTTCGCAAGTTTATTATTTTTGATTCACAGGGTAGTGACGTCGACAAACTATTATCGATACCCGATCTATCACCGACGACTTCAGTGGCTCAGTGGATCGTCTTAGGAATAGGAGATTGAGGTTTCGATGCCCGCCTGTAGACTATGTTTTGTACGATCGACCATTTCTGGTTCCAACTCTGCGTGTGTTCAAGTTAAATGTATCGTTTGTTTTATTTCTGCAAAATCAGGTTTTATCAAAACATTTTCTTGATATAGACATAAACTGACACAGAAAACAGCATGTTGTTTACGTGATCATGGCGCCTTGCAACAGCGTCGAAATATCGGAAAACTCAAAAACCGTCCAATCATGGGTATGTTGGGTAACATACCATTTTAAGTCATAATATTGTTAAAAACCATGATAATTTAAAAAGTTATATATATGTACATGAAACTTTAGGGATGCAAAAAACAGTTATCTAAATAGAAGAAATAAAAACATAACATATTGAAACAAAATGGAGTAGTCTCAGCTTACTGTCGGTTTCGCTCGATGGAAATAATATATGATCACTTGATATAATCAACTACAATATTCAGTAAGTTTTGACTTAATTTATAACCCCCAACCAAAAAAGAGGAGTGATATAAGTTAGATTTCTCCGTCTGTCTGTATGTTTGTCTGTCTGTCTGTATGGGACATCATAGCCCCCGAACGGATGGAGCGATTTCAACTTAGTTTTATTTATACAAATAAAACTGTGAGTTGTTAGCGCGAGAGTTCTTAGACAATGTTTAATGAATATCGGTTGTGCCGTTTAAAAGTTAAGGGGGTGAGAGTGGGGAAGGAAAACCAAAAAACGGCATATATACTCGAGTATCAAATGAAAGCGCTTCGCGTGCACATTACGAAATATTATGGTGTTTTACTTTTAAAGAAATTAAGGCATTGGAATCGGGGGTTCTCCTTAAATTGTAAATTTAGATTTATAAATAAAGACAAAACAATCATATTATTGCGTCCAAAAACCTTTATTTTTTCTATCCGACATTATGACATTATGTAGGCGTACAAATATTAAAAAAACATGAAAGATATTAAATAATAAAACATAACAAGTCAATTGAAATTAAAATTATCGGAAGCTTAATATAAATCAATTAATGGAATTACTATAAAATAATTTAGTGTCAAATCAGTAAGATATTCTTCAAAAGATTAATTTTTTATTTTTGATGACATGTATGATTTTGATTTTGATTTTATTATTATTAATTTTTTTTTTCATTTTATTTAATTTTTTTTGACATATTGTAATGTTTGCACACCTGCTTGCGGGTTGAATACAATTGACATCACTAGTTTATAAGATCTTGACATGTTTGTAATAATGTATTCTGCATATAAATGATTTGATTTGATTTGATTTGATTTGAGTTTTTCTTCAAGTAAGTTTTATCTGTCAGTAACTGTTTCACTCTTTTTGTACAAATATATAGACTATCAGTTTCTTTTATATTTTTTTTTGACTATTATTTTTTCAGTTTCACCATAATACCTGATAATATCATAGATTAAAATAATTACCAAGATGTATTATTTAAATAAATATATATGTGAACCTGAGTTCAAGAAACAGATAGCTTGGGACTGTTACTAATAACTGATATGTCGTAACGAACTGTTATTTTTTTGATAAAATTTTATCGAATTTAAGAGTTTTTATGTAAACAACTATTTGATAATTAGAATAAAACATAATGTATAACCAGAGAAGTAAATAAGCATAGAAACAAGGAAGTATTTTTTCTCTGACATTTACCTTTTTACAGATTTCTATACATTTGATTATAGAATTTTTTTTTGTGGTTTTAATGAATCACCGCACAGTACCTAGCATGTGGTAAGCTTGTGTCACGGGGACATATATAAATAAATTAAATACCTAATACATATTTATCTAATACTATAAAGACCTGATGTATATTTTGGGGTCTGTAGCCAAATGGCAAAAAAAGAACCCTTATGGTTTCGTCTTAACTATCGTACCTACTTTTTTCTGCAAACTGAACTGCACATATTAATAGAATAAAACCATACTTCGAACTGAAACTGTTTTTTTTTCATTTACTCTAATACGTGAATTTGTTATTATTATTAATTAATTATTATTTATGAATATGTCTGCAAAAATGATATTGTTAAACGTTGAATAAAATAAATGTATAAGCATGAGATGTGCTCACACACCAAGAGTTTCTTAAAAAAATAATAAAAGTATATCAACAGTTTATGCACTTAGTGTAAAAAACAAACATTTTAACTTAAAATAACAAAAAATACAAACAACACATACAAACCCTTTCACCCACGGCGGGAATCGAACCCGCTACCTCTAGCGCCGCAAGCGGACCCTCACCCACCGCGCCACTGAAGCAGTCATGTAACATAATTATGTTTTTTTTTAGATAGCCCATTACGTCCCATTGCAGGACAAAGGGCCTTCCCCTATCATTCCAACAGTCCTGGTCCTATGCATTCAATCATTCACCTATGTTACCTTAGACTTATTTTTAGTTTTCTATTTTATTCTTCCAAAAGGATAGAAGTGTTATTATTTCCCGTTTAATTATAATGTAAAATAAGTGATAGTATATGATTAATAACTAATAAGTCACAATTATTGTATCAGTATCGGGGTAATTTTCACTGCTGAGCTATTATTGTCAGGTTAAACCAGATATTAACTGGTAAAACCGATACTAATAAATAACGATAATTAACGATGGTGTCATTTTAAAAGGACTTCAACCTCATCCGGTGCTTTAATAAATAAATATTTCCGGACAATCTAAACAAAAACATCTAGCCCCGTGGTAAGCTCTAAGCTTGTGTTACGGGTAGGTACTAGATATCTGATATGTACATACTTAATATAATATATGTACCTTCATATAAAGATATTTTTTATTATACATATTAAACACCCAGACCAAGGAGAAAAGTGCTTGCATAACATACAAACTTTTATAACCTCTTTTTTTCCAATAAATATAAAAACACATCTACCTTATAATTATTATTTCATCATGTACACAAAAAAATGTATAATATGAATTTGTTACTCCCGTCTTATTCTTGCTTTATGATCTGTGTCCATCCCAAGGTTGCCTGAAAGAGATCGCTATCAGCGATAAAGCCGCCCATTGGTTCACAATTTTTCTACATTTTTATCTTTTTGTGATATATTGTATGTTGTGTTCAATACAATATCATAAATGCGAAAGTTTGTGGTGTGTTTGTTGTTTTGTAGTTTATAGCGAAAAAACCGCAAAACAACTACTAAATGGATTTTGATAAAACTTCACAATAATATTGCTTGCATACCAGAATAACACATAGTCCAGTTTTTACCAATCAGTGCAGCACTGGGCCCTCGGTCCGAATCTCTGGGTTCCGAGCGGAAGTACCTACCACGGAAACCTAAATCTCGCGTGTCTCGTACACCGTGAACTCCGAGGCTGTGGTGGAATACATCCGAACCACGACTGCATTTTCGGTTCACGTCGCAAGGTTGGAATCTCGCCGTAATGTGAGCGTCGGCTTTTTTATGGTGCGGATTTCAACTCAACTTCTGCTGACGTTCCTGAGTGAGCAGTTTTGGCCGAAAGGGGTCAAGTTTACTGAGATGCCTTAAATAAATGATTTATTGATAATACATTATTATTTACCGCGGTAGCAAATTTTCCGTGGAAAACTATGATTGCAAGCAAAGTCTGCGTTAATTGATTTTTAACCCCCGATAAAAAAGAGGGGTGTTAGAAGTTTCAAACTTCTGTACTTAACTTCTTAACGTCAAACTTCAAGTTTGAAGTTCTGTCGGTCTGTCTGATAGAGCGAATTCAATTCACTTTTGTAAGGTTCCGTTTAAAAGTTATGAGGTTAAAAGTGGGGAACGAAACGAAAACCGAAAATCTTCAAATAAACTCGAGTGGGGTATCAAAAGAAAGGGCATCACGTGCACATTACAAAATAGTATGACATTTTACTTTAAAGGGAACTAAAGTTCTGGAATCGGTTTTTTTATACATTTAAGAAGTAATCGATTTTTAATTTTTGATTTTCACATAAAATATTTTGTAATAATTTTATATATAAAATGCCTCGTAGATTTATCAGAAAAAGATAAAACATTGTGTGGGTCACGACCTTAGGCCACGATCTTGTTTTATTCTAGATATTCGGTACGTCGGTACGGTAATATAATCTACCTATACCTACATTTATGTTTAGGGAGGAGAACATTGTGTTGCGTGCTGCCAACGTGAAATAACTATCAACTAGCAAACGTTATTTATTTAACCGTTTTAAGTTTGTGCCTCTGACTGATGAATCGCGTAGCTTTTAGTAACACCTAACGACCTACGAACGAATATACGCACAGACGTGCTAAGCCTTACACCAACAGTACTTTTTATTTATACTGTACAAACATAAATAATTCAACCTAAAGTGAGGTTTCACTTTATATAAACATACAGGAGGTTGTCTGTTCACGTCCGTGAGTGGTAACCCTCTGAATCCTTACACGTGACCTCCGGGTGGTGCTAAAAACAGTTTCTGATCCGTCCGTCCGTCCGGTCAGTCCGGGCTGGGCCAGTGCGTGAAGCGTTTTTTTCGTGTTTCGTTATGTGGTCCGGAGAAGCCATATACCTTCTAGGTCTTCATGCCCCATCTTAGACCTCATCTTTACTTTACATCTGGTGAGATTGTGATCAAATGAAAGCTTTAAAAAAAAAGTGTGTGTGTGTCAGCTACGACGCACGATTGGAGTTTACTCCTTACGAACGATAATTATGATATATATCCACTTGAACGTCCTCTGGCACTTTAGTGCCACAACATTTTACCCCGACTTACGTCCATGGTACGAAGGCCACACGAGGTTTAGCTCTTTTGGTTTCGGATTTATTTAATATCTATGATGCCAAGTTGCTACTGTGAATGTCAGATGTCACTGCCAACGAAGTATCGCGCAAAGAGGAGACCCCGAAAATGAGATACGCTGTGTAATGTATTCCATCTCATTCTTTTACACGTTCAATCCTACAGATATATAATTATGTTTGTCTCTTTCTATGTAACGCCTCAACTTTTCGTGTTACACTTGATTTTGATTTTACTCCTCATACAATTTCCGTACCGGGCCCTATAACTCAAATCGTTTCTTTAGGAGTAAACTCCAAAAAAAGGTTTCATTATCATCAAGACATTGGTTTCTTAGCTGTATTTTTGGTCAGTTTTTCCTAGGTTTAATGAATGTCTATCAGATCGCTTATACCTGGATAAAGTCCTCCTCTCTAAAAAGCCAAATATTAGGGTCCTTTGAAAACCTCCACTATTGCTTTCACCTAAATCTATCACAGGCAGAGGGACAAGTTCTTTACAAGTATTCTGTTCTGAAATTCTGTTCTTAAGATGCAAGTTGATTGATGTCTACTTTATGATTTCTGAAGAGAAACACTTTGTTATATGTACATACATACATACATACGTACAATTTTTTTAAAATTATTATTTTGAACGAGTTGTGGGATATATTTTTGTTATTATTTTGCATTCAAAGTCGAAGTCAAAACGATTATTTTCTTATAAGCGCAGGGACATGGACAGGTAAACTTAAAACTATATTTTTAAAATAAACAATAACAACAAGAAAATTTTACTTTCTTGACAGTTCGCTTTCATTTTTTAACCCCCGACCAAAAAAGAGGGGTATTATAAGTTTGACGTGTCTGTCTGTCTGTTACATCATAGCTCCCGAACGGATGGAGCGATTTCAATTTAGTTTTTTTTGTATGAAAGGTGAGTTTGGCCCGGGTGTTCTTAGACATGTTTCATGAAAATCGGTTGAGCCGTCTTAAAATTATGGGGGTGAGAGTGGGGAAGAAAAACAGAAAATCTGCAAATATACTAGTGTGGGGTATCAAATGAAAGCGCATCGCGTCCACATAACATAATATTATGTTGTTTTACATTTAAGGAAATGACGGCATTGGCATCGGGGGTTTTTCTTAAAGTTTAAATTTAGATTTGTGTCTTAAAGCAGAAAAAAGTTAAATTAATTATCACACGTCAGCAAGTGAATCAGACTGAGAGCGTTAGTGAATCAGACGATTACATGGGTAATCGTCTGATTCTTATGGAAATACACAATAAAATAAATATTGCTGGATTATACACAGAGCTATATCATGCTTGTGTTTCCAATTTAGTAGGTACTTAAAATCAGAACTATATAAAACGATTAACATACCTTTATAAATAATTGTATTATAAGTACATAGAAAATATCGATACAAAGGAGTACAAATACTTTGCCAGGAATCAAACTCCTTTAAGTGCACACACTGCTTCACTGAGGACCTTGACTATCAACAGTGTTTAAATTTCGAAAAACTTAAAAAAATATATATAAAACAATACCTATGTTGTTAACCTTTTTTGTCTTCATCCACTGCTATAAGTTAACAAATCTGATTACTTAATAACTAGTTTTCACCGTAACGTTGACCAAAAATAACGAATTAACCGTTTTCTCAATTGAAGTGAATCTAGTAAGGTTTATCAGTTTTCAAGACTTGCTTATGAGCTTCTTTTGTTATAAGAATTATTATCAAATTTAATGATAAAGTATTGCATAACAATTAATTTTTTCTTTAATAACTAAGCAACTAAATAGATATTTATAGATGTCCCAAATATTTATCTCAATGTGATCTTATCAAAGTGTTAAATCTTTATAGTTTTCAATTGCATTTGATTTTGGAATAGGTTTCACTGACGCCAGTTTCAAGACAGAGACAGAGTCTCAGAGTCAGAGTCTTGCAAAACATAGTCGATTATTTCGAACTGAGTATTTTATTTCCGCATTTTCGCACGTGTATGACAAAATAGTAAAATATTCATCAGTTGAATCTGGTCATATTTAGTTAGGCATTATGAGATGCCAAAACTGCATTAAGAGACAGGAGGCGAGCCTGCCGGAATGCTTAAATGCTGCAGCATTCTCTATGTTACTTTGCTACCCAGTTAGGTAGGTACCTAGTATAATCCCATCACTACACCTTTAATTAAAATTTGTGCTCCAGTTGGAATAAGTTTGGTTCTCTTCAAAATTAGTTATCCAACTTGAATACGTCATTTATTTAATCAAATGTTGGTTCTCTGACCGATAATGTCCTACCACTGCTCGAATGGATTTGTGGAAATTTTTTACTAACTATTTAACTTTTTTGTGTAATATGTATCATAATATGAGACTCAGGTAGTCGGGCGGAATAAACGCGTTACGAGTTATTTATTATTCCAAAATTTTAAATAACTTCGAGTCAAATCTCAAACTAATACGTGCGGAAAGTTATCTATCATTTTACGTTTGGAACTAAAAGTGACCTCTTCTAGTGTAGTGTACGTGACGGATAATTGCATCTTTATTCAAATTCGGTAAATCGAAGAACCTAACTCTAAGGATGAGTCTAGCACGATCGCCGATCAAAAGGAACAGAAGTAGCGGATCCAATCCTGATTTATCGACATAGTCTCGGGAGGAGGCGCTGTCGTGTACCAATCAAAGAAAACGGAAATTATCTACTACACATATCGGTTCGACAAGAATTGTCGGAGTTCCGCAAAGAAATTATGGCATACTTTGCGGAAGTCACATGCAAACTAAATTCTGATATCGCAAGAATGATAAAAGATGAATTAGTGGAAACTAAAACTGAAATTAAATCCATAAAATCCACCAACGAGAAATTACTACAAGAAAATAATCAATTACGAGTGCAATTATCTCAAATAAAATGTTCTAATTCTACCATGAAAGAACAAGTATCTAAACTTGAATTAGACCTCCAAAGTCTTAAAACTCATTCAGTCAGTGTTTCAAGTCAACCAAAGCAAGGGTCTAACACTCATAAAACACTACTCTTATCACATGAAGACACCTTCATTGAACTCCAAGAACGCACAGAACGACAAAAAAATATACTTGTTGCGGGTATCGCGGAACTAAACAGCGAAAGCTGGGAACAAAGGCGTGAGTACGATCAGAATGAAATAATGAAAGTTTTCAAATCTTTTTATAAAGAATGTCCTACACCCATCAAAATCCTGAGGGTGGGCATGTATGTCCCAGGAAAATATCGCTTACTAAAATTATGCTTCGATTCAGCAGATCTAGTGAAATATTTATTACGTAATCAGACAAAGTCTGCAGATAAAATTAGCTTATACTCCGATCAGACTCCAGCACAACGCACTTACCTCCAAAACTTGAAAACAGATTTAATTCGTCGCGAAAATAACAATGAGAAAGACCTAACAATAAAATACATAAGAGGAATACCGAAGATTATAAAAAAACAGACAAAAAACTAAAAAGTAGAATCAATAACAAACCATTTATTGAGTCCAAACAAAAGATTACTTATTCATTGTCATGTAACTACGAACACATAATTTCAGCAAACTCATCAATCAATTACCTATACATGAATATACGGCTTGGTATACAAATCCCCTTAGCCACTTGAACGTCCAGTGGTACTGTAGTGCCACAAAACTTTATGCCGACTAACGTCCATGGTACTAGAGTGCCACACGAGTTTTTGGTTTTTTTATTTCGGATTTTCTTTATTTTCCAATAAGACAAGTTGCTAGTGTCAATGTCAGATGTCATTGTCAATAATTATTCTACTAAATTCTAATTAGAAAAACCAATACCTGGCAACAAAAATTATGAAAAAAAAATTATTTTGACAATAAAGTGAGATAAATTTTCCGCCATTTTCCTATTTTTCGCAAGTTAATTTCTTTATGATTTACTTGTGATATCTGTATTAAAATTAAATATGTTATTGAAAAAACTAGACTCCAACCCCGTAAAAACGGTACCAAAATAATAATTAAATGTTCAGAGGAAGTATTTTAAATAAATTTATCAAAATAGGTCTCCAAATCAGTCTAAAAATGCTACCATCCTATTTTTGATATTTTTTTAGTAAATGAAGATGTAGGTACGATGATTCATATTATTATTCAAGTTTATATAATTATAATACAGAACATAAATACATTTTTGGTTTTGAAATAGGTTTAGTACTTTTTATGTGATAAATAGTTTTAACGGAAAAATCGCGCAGCGTGGCACGCACCGCTCGCGTAACGCGGGCTGGGACGTTAGTCCCTAGTTACGCCGCGGGCGCTGGACGTTACAGTGGTTAGAGAATCCCCTGCGAAGGGGATTTCTATACATTTTGTTTATAAATCCCCTTACAATCGAAAAAAGCTGCAGCAGGGGATTATTAGACAAAAAGTATAGAAATCCCCTTAATCATTTATTTTATTTTAAAATACGTAAAAAAACATCAATTAGTTCAAGTCACACAAAAAACCTATCACGGAAAACCAGTTAACAAGTTAGTTCTACAACGACCTAGTTCTTTACCTACATAGTTTTTATTTCATAATTTAGCTCAATAATTACAGATTCTTGGTATATAGAATTCTTGTAATATAATCAACAACTGGAAAGCCGTACTCGAACGATCGTGTTCGGCGACTTTAACATAGACTTACTCAGCGATAGAACAGACACGAATAACTACAAAGACATGCTGAAGACAAGTGGATATGATATCTATACTAATATTATAAAGCTGAAGAGTTTGTTTGATTGTTTGTTTGTTTGTTTGTTTGAACGCGCTAATCTCCGAAACTACTGGTTCGAATTGAATAATTCTTTTTGTGTTGGATAGTCCAGTTATCGAGGAAGGCTATAGGCTATATAACATCACGCTACGACCAATAGGAGCAAATATATAGTGTTAAATGTGTAAAAAACGGGAGAAATTATTTCATCGTTGAAGCCTTCCGTTGCATGCGCCGTCAAAACGGTTCAAGATACACAAAAAATATGTATTAATGAATAATAGCTCTTTTAATGATCTAAAAAACAGTCAGCGATATTATATGTCTATCTTTTAAGATTAACTCACAAAAACCGTTTTTATGGTACCTAATTTGGTCGAAATATGTAATTTGTTTAAGTTGTATCAACACAATAATATTAATCTTTATTCAAATAATTATGTTGTTGGTTAAGAGTACTTCATCCATTATAACGCGGGTAGCACCGCGGGGCACAGCTAGTTTTAAATAAAATTCATCCAAGTTATAATACGAAGGAAACAGAAACAACAAAAACTATTTTAGACCACATATGTACAAATATTTATAATAACGAGTTTCACATTACCATATTGGACTCCCCTCTTTCCGACCATAAACAACTTTACCTAGAGGCTAAAAAGTACAGCCATAATCAGATACAACGCAAGACATATGAAGCCATAGACTACGACAGTTTATACAACACTGTGAAAAACAAACAAATGATTTTCGAAAACGGCAACTATGATATATTACGTCTACAAATTAAAGAACAAATACAAGTACACAAAACAATAAAAACCAAAATACTTAACTTACCACAAAAGGACTGGATTAACAAGGCTATTATAAATGAATTAAAACAAAGAAATATGATTTGGAAGGAACTGAAATTAAATCCTAAAAATTAAGATCTGGAAGCAACCTTCAAAGAGAAAAGAGACTACGTAAATGAATTAATCAAAATTGACAAATAAGAATTCTATCACAAATCGTTTCAGAATTGTAACAGTGACCCAAAAAAGACGTGGAACCTCATAAATACACTATCCAAAAATAAAGCAAAAGCTGACCCACATCCACCTAAATTAATTATTAACGATCAAACAATAACAGATGGAAATGAAATTTGTGAGGAATTTAATTCATTTTTTTTCTAATATTGGAGCAGAGCTAGCAAAAAAAAAATACCAAAACTAGACAGAAAAACTATTGAGAGAAACACAATGAACTTTTTCAACTCAGAACCGACATTTAAAATCACAAAATTTGAACTATGTACAGAAGATGAAATTAAAAAAATGATAAACAATCTTGACTCTGATAGTAGCATGGGTATCGATGGAATAAATACAAAATCACTAATATGTATATCTGATTTTATAGCTAGTCATTTGACCAATTGCTTTAACAAATGCATTGAAAATTCCACATTTCCCGACAGTCTCAAGACTGCAAAAATTTCCCCAATCCATAAATCTGGCAGTAAAGCAGACCCTGGTAATTATCGCCCCATATCGGTATTGCCAGTGAAGTTTTTGAAAAGATTATATACATTAGAGTAAAGGCACATCTGAATAAATTGAACTTTATATTGGACAACCAATACGGTTTCCGGGAAAAATCTAGTACATTGACTGCAGTAATGGACCTAGTTACAAATATTGTTTCTGAAATTGACCGAAAAAATGTATGTTTAGGAATATTTATAGATTTACAAAAAGCATTTGATACAATCAGCCACAGCCTTGTTCTCGATAAATTACAAGACATAGGAATTGTAGGAACAGCACACAAATTATTGGAATCATACCTTTCAAAGCGAACTCAGATTGTGAAAATAGGAAATCACGTGAGTGAACCGCAGCACATAAATTATGGTATAATCATGATATTTTGATAAAGAAACTTGACGCATATGGAATAAGAGGAAATATTTTAGACTTAATTCATTCTTACTTAAAAGGACGTCAGCAAATAACAGAAATAAATAGACTTGACGACAAAACTAAGTTTGAAATTACATATAAATCAAAACCACGATATGTCAATTACGGGGTTCCACAGGGAAGCTTATTAGGACCACTTTTATTTATAATCTACATTAATGACTTGCCTTGTGCATTAAATCAACCCATGACTTTATTCGCTGATGACAGCACAGTGACTCAAAAAAGTAATGACATAGCTTTATATGAATCTGACATAAAACAATCAATTGAATCAATTATTAATTGGCTTGATAACAATAATTTAAAAATCAATCTTTATAAGACATCTATAATGCATTTTTATCAACGAATCAATAATTTTCCTGACATAAATTTAATATTTCGAGACATAAAAATTGATCAAGTTGACTCTACAAGATTCTTAGGCTTACAAATTGATAATAAGCTTAACTGGAAAAAACATATCGAAATATTATGTAAAAAAATTAGCAGTGTTTCTTATGCTTTATACAAGTTATCATCTAGTGTTAACACTGATACACTTCTCACAGCATACCATGGCACGGTAGAATCTTTACTCAGGTATGGAATAATCTTCTGGGGGAATTCCACTAACCGCGAAAGTGTCTTTAAAATACAAAAACGCTCAATAAGAGCTATGTTTAGAATCCATTCAACAGAAAGCTGTGTACCTCTTTTTAAGAAGCATAAGTTGTTAACATTAACTGGTCTTTATATTTTAGAAATAGCAATATTTGTTAACAACTTCCCTGTCCAATGAGTCATATATGACTCATAGGAACGTATTAGAATAAGTTCATGAGTCACAGGTGACTCATTTCTCTACACGATTTGAGGCACACTTTTCGGTATGAACGTGACGTGATATTTTTGTAAATCATACGTGGACGTATAGCAAAAAACTTAATGTTTACAACGATAAAAAAAAAATCGTGATTTTTTTTAGATTTTGTCATTGTATCAATACAAGAAATTTGCCATAAATAAAACTATAATACTGGAATGTAAGGTTTTTTATTCAAAGAAAATATTATAAATCAATCAATAAATCAAGCATGTTTCACATTATAACATTCTAAACAGAATGCTTTTTCACATCTTTTGCATTCAGTGTGTACTTGCTTTGCTTTTCTTGCCAATAATCCTTCATTTTTCAATTTGGCATAACACCCAGTGCATCTTTTTCGGACGAGTTTATTGTTTTCATTTCGAGGTATTTCTTGTAGAGAATGTCCAGAATAGCTTGAAGAAGCTACTAACGATCTTGGAGAGAAAATGCATTTGTGTGGGTGTTCACATATGATTCATTGAACGTGGTAAAGAAAATTTATCGCCCTACGTTCGTGAGTCACATGTGACTCAAAACTAAACTAGTAAAAAAAAATGGTTATTATAAGGTATATGGTATATTAGTTATTTTTATGTTATTATAATGATGTTATTTAGCGTAATAATAAAAAAAACCTGTGGACGTGGGACACTATCAAAATGAGTTGTATGGGGACAGGGAAGTTGTTAAGACAAACCCCAATCTATTTCAACGTATGTGTGACAATCTAGTGCGCAATAGACGTGATAATAATAGGTTATGTAGATATCCATCAAGAACGGCTTTGCTCAGAAAAAGTGTAGTATGCATGGCTCCCATAATTTATAATAAAATACCTATGACATATAAACAATCTAATATTAACTTGTTCAAAAAGAAACTTAAACAGATGCTTGTTGACAAGTGTTACTATAATATTGACGAATTTTTAAATGATAAATTTAGTTCTAATTAAATTAATATAATAGCTTCATTTTTTAATTGTTAATTTTCTTTAGTCGCATGTTATTATTTTAAAAACATTTGCACACCTAATAATGGTCAAACATGTCTGAATTATATGTTATTTTATTTTGTCATCTTCACATGTTTTTTGCAAATAAAGTATCTTTTATCTTTTTTATCTTTTTATCTTTTATTGCACACACACAAAAATACACATAAAAAAAAGTTTATAACTAATCCAAAATGTACAAAAGGTGAGCTTAACCCTAAAAGAGTTTTCTTACAGCGGACCTCGACATACAAGAGACGTGTAAAAAAGAGTGGGTTGACAATGTGCACATAATGATAGGTCAGATAGAAAAAAAAAAATAATAGAATAGGTAAAACAAATTATTCTAAATACTATAACTACTCTTATTCTATAACTACCTATATAATATTTAACATCAAATATATAACTACCAATAAATATATACATTTACTAGCTAATTAGAAATACATACAAAAATATCGTACATAAATATACTATATATTTATATATATATTATATACATATATACATAATCACGCATATATACAAAGATGTGATATACAAATATAGAAGAAATTAGATCTGCAAGTGTTACCCCAAGGATCAATTCTAGGACCATTACTGTTTTTGAATAATAAAAATAATAGTTAATAATATCGACAAAATTTATCTTGCAGGTCATATTACTCTCTATGCGGATGATACGTGTCTATTTTACTTCGGCAAAAATATTAATGACCTCATTGACGTAGCCCAAGCGGACCTCGTCAAATACAATACATGGTGTCAGTGTAACTTACTTACAATAAATACAAAAAAGACATCTTATATAATATTTACTTAAAAAAACAAAAATATCACTGAACACCGGCCATTGCTAATTGATAACGAAATTTTAAATAGATCTCAGAAGGAGAAATATTTGGGTCTTATTCTCGACGAAAAATTATCTTGGAAACCGCATATTGACAAAGTAAAAAACAAACTTAACTCACTTACTGGAGCTCTTCGCAGAATATCAAACTGCATTCCACATAAAAATCGCCACATGATTTATAATGCACTAGTAAAATCAAACGTAGAATATTTAATTGAAATATGGGGAAGTGCTGCTAAAACCAACTTAAAACCGCTTCAAATAGCACAAAATAAAACAATAAAAGCTCTCTTTCGATATAATAAACTTACCCATTCACCGACAATATACAAGAAAACGAACATACTCAATATCAAACTGACATATTACCTAAACACATGCACTTTCATAAAAAAATCATTAATTGGAAAGATACACTCGCAAACAAAATTTACTCAAAGATCTTTTAGTTATAGCCTTCGAAATACAAATAAACTCAAACAAAACACAGCAAAATCCTCATTCGGTAAAAGTAATATACTTTGTAATGGTGTAAAAAACTACAATGTTCTACCAGATATTATTAAAAGCACAACAAGCCTTCCAGAATTTAAAACAAAATTAAAAAAATATGTATCTAAAAATATTTACTAACATAATGTAATTGTAATCTTATCATAAAAGAAATTAAAAAAAAAAAAATGATATTAAAATCTTTATAAAGTTAATAAAAACAACAATTAATTATAACCTAACTTCCTAAATAATTATACAAATATAAAAAATACGACATAATTGTAAGACATAATACTTTAACTAGCAAATCCTTTCTATCTTGCGCTAAGTCCTCGGTATCGCTGCTTGTCCATACGCTATTTTAGACGGCTTACCATAAACATTTAAAAATGAACAAACCGGTTTAATAATGTAATGAAATATTAAAGCGTCTTATTTGTGTCACTGATTGGATGTTGCATGCATGGTAGCTCATGGAATGAGTTTTGGAGTATATTTGTGGAATAAAAAAAATACGTAAAAGGTTAAAACACTTTGCGAGACTACCAATATTATGCTAATTGTTAATTTAGATACAAGATACAAGATACTCTAAACAAGTGAGCTGTATGTTCTTTTAGAGTATTTTTGAATAAAGATCTTTAAACCGAATATTGTAATATGTATAATAAAAAAATATCTATATTATGTATGTCTATTATATTAAGTAAATCAGATGCCTATAGTATCCGTAAGACAAGCTTAGAAATTACCACGGGCTAGATGTTGTTGTGTGGATTGTCCGGAAATATTAATTTTCTTATTTATGCCATTCGCAGACCAATTCTCGAGTAAGCCATATTAAATACGAAAACGAAACGAACCCACAACCTAACTTGTCTTAACAAACACCACTGAGCCTTTTAGCTCCTCATATTGTTTAAAACAATACTATAAATACTAACACTACGTACCTACTTATTCGTACATAATTATACACCATAGAGCACAAACACTTGTCTTAACCACTTGCTAAGTTCACACTAGTTATCATTCGTAGAGCCTATTAATTAGTTTAAGTATAGTGCAATTAGACATAATAAACCTCCCACTTCTAATACACTTACACAGTAAATACGTGGATATTTCATTAGAAGATATCTATTGCTCACAGAAAACAGTTTAATTAAAGATTATTGTAAGTTTTTGTACGGCTCTAATAAGTAAGCCTCAAACTGACTCCCTTAGTGGCGAGGTATGTGAAGATTTGCTTGCGGCGCAAGAGGTAGCAGGTTCGGTTACCTACAAGAGACCAAGTGGTCCGAGCGTTTAATGTTTAGTAAATATATATATATATGTTTGTCTATTACATTTTGTATATCGGATGTCTAGTACCTGTAACATAAGCTTAGAGCGTCGAAGGTTAGGCGGCTAAAGTTTCGGTCATTAATTCCGTTGACGACAAAGTAATAAATCAAACGTTATTTGTTCAGCGATAGAAAATGACGAGCATCGCTGTCAGTCGTGTTCGTACGAGCATAAACTAATTACCTCTAATTAGTCTATGGTACGAGTGACCTATTGCATACAATTCTATGCTGAACGCAATGTAATTTTGGCAGGTTTGTCATAGGGAACTAGAAAATAACTTAATGGAAATTCGTTCAAGACAAAACTCAGAAACTGGCTTGTTATTAGTGTTCACTATAACCTAAGGAATACTCCAAGAGATAATTATTAATTATTATGTAATTTCTTCAAAATGTTTTTAAGATGTAGGTATTACAGGGTATTTTGCTCTGTATTATTTTACTAAGTAGCTACGATCTAATCTCTAGGTCATGTTTAGCCTCTTAGAAGTTGATTTAATTTTTTAAGTTTCAAAAAAATCTTTTACCACTTTATTATGTTACAAATAAAACATAAAATAATAATTGAAGGCTGACAAAATTGGATTCACAGATTAACACTTTCATTTACACAAATGGGCTTCCAAATCTAAAAATCGTACAATCGAAATTTCTCATATCAGATTCCCTGTCCGCCCCTTAGGCTTTTCGTAAAGGATTTATTGTTACATCACATTTTGGATCCATAAATAATCTGAAAACAAACACTGACAACTTTTAACTTAAGGCACCTAGGTATTTGAAGTTTAAAATAATTGCAAAGATTCCCGAACAAATAGCTTCTGAACTCTGTACGGTTCAACTGAGTAACATCTTTTTCACTTTATAATTTTATCAAATTGTCGCTTCAAGCGCAAAGTCCAATTATAAGAAACTGAACTCTGTACACAATGCCGATATAAGGTTGGTTTTAATATACACGCATCTTCAATATCTAAGGTTTTCCCTCCATGTGGCATGGCCGTGGGACACCCTGTATAGCTAATTAAGGCGCTAGGCAAATACCGTTACAATAGTCAATACAGATGCATCGGTAACTATCGGTATATCAAAGTTTTGAAGTGTTAGGGAGCTTCAAGTACCGGCCATGTTTCTACCACGTCGAAGTATAATCTACGATATAATAGATTGTTCTGTATCCAGCTTGTTTGGTAGGTTCAAATTCATCAAGTCTGCATTCACCATGACCTTGGAGAATGGCTTGTACAGACATAGCTGATCCGTCCATTAATGGATTGGATCGGGATCATACTTCGGGAGTCAACTCGATCAGGCAGCGACTAGCTAATAGTTATTTTATTGATAGTATATAGGTAGTTTTATAGGTTTTTGTTATTTTTTGTATGTTATAATTTTGTAATGTTCATTGTGTCCATCTAGGTGTGTTCACTTTTTTAATGTTTAATATGTGACCATCTGTGAAGATCTATAATTAGCTTTCTGATACTACTAGGTTAGCTATAGTGATAATCTTGGCTGTTGATTTTCCTTACAAATAAATAAATAGCTTAAGAGGTGGACCTGCAATTCATTATTAAGAAGGTGTCACTTATAGAACAACGTTTCCCTTGCGAAAAGCTTGTAATATATTTTATCACACAAAGTGTCAAACAGTCCTAATGAAGTGCTAAAGTTGTCTTTAGCACCCGACTGCACTACGCAAAGGAGTGTGTATCACTCTATGTATGTTTGTATGTTCCTTTGTAGCAATAAACAGACCAAACGCCGATTTTTATGATTCATACTTTGATCGATTCTTCTTAGTCCAAGCGAGTGTCACTAAAAACATGACGTCAGTGAATTCAATATGATTAGTCGCCATATTTAATTCTGGACGCCATTTTGTAAAAATATAATAAATCAAGTCAATATTCTATATCGTTGAACAGCAATTAAAAAATATTTTTTATTTTTGTTTTAACATTTAGTTAAGTTTATCAATATTGATTTCAAGTTTCATAACAACCTTTCTCATTTAATTACATAAGATTATTTAAAGCAAAAATTCCCAAAAAACGTGTTTTTTTATCACACAGCATCACCTAAACCCAAACTAAGCAGAGCTAGTACTATTGGGTGTTAAGTGACTAAAAAAAAACTGAAAAAAAGTATCTATGTAGTATTGTCAATACATAAAAAACACCCGCAACCTCTTGCACCTCAAGCAGACTATCGCCCACCGACCTACAGTGGTCATCAAAAAAGTTAACTCGCTGTCGGGTTAGGTATATGTTTTCCTAATTTTAGCACGTTCTTCGTTTAGATTAATTAGTATGGAGGCTGAAGATTGTTCCGAGGCGTCTTGCATACACTTACGCGAGATGCGCGCGGTTTGGTTCTGTCGCCTTTAAACAT
Organism: Gymnoscelis rufifasciata; assembly: GCA_929108375.1. Lineage (NCBI taxonomy): Eukaryota > Metazoa > Arthropoda > Insecta > Lepidoptera > Geometridae > Gymnoscelis > Gymnoscelis rufifasciata. The sequence continues at coordinate 16,559,690 of OV815303.1, forward strand.
ACTTCTTTGCTCTAAAACTGTTCTATTGAAGTGCTAAAGTTGTCCCTTTTACTCTAGAATAAGCAGTATGGAGCAGGCTGTAGATTGTTCCGAGGCGTCTTGCATACACTTACGCGAGATGCGCGCGGTTTGGTTCTGTCGCCTTTAAACATACTTCTTTGCTCTAAAATTGTTCTATTGAAGTGCTAAAGTTGTCCCTTTTACTCTAGAATAAGCAGTATGGAGCAGGCTGTAGATTGTTCCGAGGCGTCTTGCATACACTTACGCGAGATGCGCGCGGTTTGGTTCTGTCGCCTTTTAACATACTTCTTTGCTCTAAAACTGTTCTATTGAAGTGCTAAAGTTGTCCCTTTTACTCTAGATTAAGCAGTATGGAGGCTGAAGCTTGCACAGCCGCGTCTTGCATCCGTCCTCACTTACGCGTGATGCGGGCTGTTGGGTTCTGTCGCCTTTTACTACACTTCATTTCTGTCAAACTTATTGACGTGACATAGTGGTCTTTCTCTTTCTAGATTAAGCAGTATGGAGGCTGAGGATTGCACCGCCGCGTCTTGCATCCGTCCTCACTTACGCGTGATGCGGGCTGTTGGGTTCTGTCGCCTGAGTCCCGGAGACAAGCCGAGTATCGCCCGGCGCGCTCACGCCGTTTACCACGCGATCAACCTCAGCGTCACTTCCACGTATGTGCTGCAGCAGCTTATTTACGCTTACCAGGTAACTGTCAATGTCAATGTCAAAATTCGAACGTATCATTCATTAGTATAGAGATCGTTTAACATTTTATTTGTAGAAAAACATAAATGAGACATCCCGTAATTAGTTACTAAAGCCGCAGGCAGAATTCGAACATGCATCTTCGAATGCGACAATTTCGTAAGCCGTTAAATTCTTACAACAAATTAAGCATTATAATAAAGTTCAAAACAGTTCAACATTAAAAATTCGTTAAAACCTTTGAATCCATTCTATTAAATTTTTTAATATGTTGTATTCATTTTCTACGCACAGAACACTAACATGTTTTTCTGATTCGATTCTGTTTTAGGGCAAAGTAATAATAACCTTACACAGTTCCAACTCAACATACAATTTTCTTATCTTGCACGTAACAAAAGAACGCAGATCATCCATTTAGAACCTTTTCAATCCCAGAATACCACATATAAGGAACACTATTATAACAAATGATGGGCTTGCAGGAAATGAACGACATGGAAAAACTTTCGCGCGTGCTGTTCGTGCTGTTGTGTCACGTGACGTGCGTCGCCAAGCAGATAGTGTTCTACATCGATGCGGCGCGCGTCGACCGCCTGTGTGCCACGCTAGATGGCGAGTATTTAGAGACAAGTGCTTATAAAAGGCCTGCTACACGATCTATTCCAACCATCAACACCTAAAAATGACGTCATCGTGCCCATGATCGGTTCTAACCGTCTAGAATGCCATTGGAAGCGACTCCGATGATAGCTAAGAAATTTCGGTCGGACAACTGACTTCCACACGTTCCATTTTCAATTCCCACATGACCATAGACAATCGTGACAATGACAATGACGTGATAAGAAGGACATGCTTGATAGACTTAGCAAGAGAAAGAGTATGTAATAGGCTAGCACTGCTGAAACAGCGAATGAATGTATTCTTGCCGAGCTGACGGGTAGACTGCCGGGTTCAGCAATAGTTCCAGTGACGGAAACAGAGTGGTTATTTTATCCGCTAAATGTGTTGTGGGAGAATAAAAATGGCGTTCAACTGAGAAACATTTTTTACACTTTATAATTTTATTTAACTCGACACTGGCAAATTGTCGCTTCAAGCGCAAATCCAATTAAAAGAAACTGAAACTGAAACATGTTGTGCATCTGTCTGTAAGAGTAGGGTTGTAAAGGCTTGTGACTTAATGTACTTTTTCTGGAAACTATAGAAGCGCGGTTCAATGGCGGCGGAGTTATAGCGGGCAAAGCGCGCGTGGCAACAGCGCGGGGCGCGGCGCGACTGCTAGCGGCGTATTCAGGCTGCGCTGAAGCGACTTGTGTGTTATGGACGGCGTTAGCAGTGGCCAGTCGAGTACGCTACACCGAAGTGGAACTACCTTTCTGGATCGGCTTCAAATATGACCATCCCCTGCTGTAAGTACCAACCGATTCAGAGATTTTGAGTTTATAATTTGTTAAAGCGGGTAAGGCAGGTAAGGTAAGGCTAAGTGCTTCAGCTAGAAGCGTATTAGGGCTGTGCTGTAGTGTGTGGCTGTGCACATTGTGTGTTATGGATAGCGCTGGCGGTGCAGCAGTTTAAGATATAGTTAGGTTTGTGTTAAAACAAAAAAAAATTACAATCACAAAACTAGATGGAAAGTCAAACTAGGCAGATGTAATTAAATGCTGTAGATGGGCCTATTGTATGTCCAGTTACCGCGTGTTCTTGGCATTTATTTCAAAGTCTCGGCGGGGTTGGAGTACTGGATAAATAATATTACCGTGGCTTGTCCGAGATAGGCAAATGTCATGCCTGGGCTTATTATAAAAACTCGGATATTATCTGTCACTGACCTAGATTTGCTGCCTTGACTAAATCCCTTTTTCAATGATGCAGGTTCGTAGTGGTGGCCTGTTACTCGTTCTACGCAACCAGCTTGGTGGCCGTTGGTAACACCACCATGGACGCCTTCATCGCCACCTTCTTCGACCAGTGCAAGACGCAGTTCACAATTGTACGGTAGGTGTTTTAAAATCAATGAGTTGCTAAACATTTTACAGTTCCATATATTTTAAACTTCATAAAGGTATTCCTGTTTTAGCCTGATTAAAACAGGAATACCTTTATGATTTTATTATTAAGTTGTTTGAATAATATACATATGTACTGAACATTAGGACTGATAGTCATTTATTTTGTAGAAAAATCTGTACAAATCTGTCCTAGGAAAATAATCTGAAATTTGTTACTATTATTTCCTTACAGTGTTCGTTTTGAGACGTTGACCCAGCGCGCCAGAGAATCGGCCGAGAAGGAGGGCCGGGATTACGAAGTGGTTCTGCACGAGACCTTCGTGGACAGCTTCATCCACTACCAGAAAATAACTGAGTAAGTAGCACAATATTATACGTCTCCGCTACAACTGCGCCGTCATTGAACCGCGCTTCTAAAGTTTTCAGATAAAGGACATTAAGTCATTCTTACCGTCATGCCCCGTCACTGTCTTCTACAGTATGTCTTGTCTAGTCCAAGAAGCGTTAGACGACCACCAACAACATGGATGAATGACAATAAACTTCCAACCAAAATAACAGGTAATGGGCATTATGACTTCATAAAACAATATCATTTAGTAAGAAAATGGCAAGATATGGAGCATCAAAGTTCTCGAGGGGGCTTGTGATGTACGTCACGTCACTCGAAATTTAAATGCACTGTATTATCTTGATTTTCCATTTGCAAGAAAAATAGAAATTGGTATTTTTTTTTTATAATCTTAATGACGGACTAAATATTGTTTTGAGTGTCTATAAATCTACCCTATTAGATTTGCCCTTAGTAGTTCGGGACCGCTAGAACTAGCCCCCTCGGACCTGGTCGACGTAATGTAAGTTTTGAATCGGTCAACTGGCCCCGCTTGATGTATTTGATATTAGAATTGGCAATAAAAAAAGTGTTTCAACTTCTTAGGAGCTTTTTAAAATCTTCTCCTAACAAAGGAGAAGATTCTTAGTTCATGTTGTGTTCAAATAAAGGTGTTTAGGTAGGCTACCGTATGAACAATGTGTTCTTCACTTCTCAGGTGCTGTGAACTTCTGGAACAAATCTTCGGAGGCGCGCTTCTGATTCAGTTCGGGGTTGGCGGTTGGATCCTCTGCATGGCTGCTTACAAAATTGTTAGCGTAAGTCAATTATCCAGATGTCTAATCCTAAGTTTAACGGTTAGTGGAGTCAATATTATATCAGTCAGGATTATAATGAATTGAATCCCGAAGTATTTGTAATAAAAATAACCCTTGTCTTCCTTTTGTATTTGGTACAACAATTTAGGAGAGTTTTGAACGAAATTTAATCATTACTATCTATTTATCGAATGTCACTGATTTTATTGATTAAGATAATGAGCTACTATTTTTATTTTATTCTTCATAATCTATGCAGCTGGATGTGCTGAGCCTAGAGTTCGCATCCACCACACTCTTCATAACGTGCATCCTGACTGAGCTGTTGTTGTACTGTTACTATGGCAACGAGGTGACAGAGGAGGTAAGCAAGTTGTGACAGTTGTTGAGATGATTGAAAGACAGACAGATGGACCAACAGACATAAAACAAACAGACGGATAGACAAATTAATAATTAAACAACTTGCTACGGCCCGAAAAACATCTACCGGTACTGAGAAATGTATTTTTCAGAGTGCGCAAGTCGCGGGGTCATTGTACGCAGCGCGGTGGACGCAAATGCGCGTCGGGGCGCGGCGCGACTTGCTGCTGGCTATGACGCGAGCGCAGCGCCCCATACGGCCCGCCGCCGGGCATGTCGTCCCGCTCACACTGCAGACATACGTCACTGTATGTATTATGTATGACACCGGATCCTTCTATTAAATTAATCAACTTATGGAATATCATCAACGGCTTTAGGAATGTACCCCTTACTTTATGTTAAATTTTCGGAATAAAAGGCCTCCAAATCGAAAAGTTGTAGAACAAAATATGTTAGCCTGGTGCGTGTGCTTCACCCTCTTTCCGCAGTATATACCATACAGGAAACACCTTGTATATGACATAATTGCAGTGTTAGTTATTTAGTCTATTCCATCTAATTAATGCATATCGGGGCAGTAATCAGTTATATAGAGTTTTTGCACGCGATTGCATACAAAGTCGATTCTATCAATATTTGTATGAATTCACTGATGTCTGTTGGATTTATTTCATGTCAATATTGTTTTCAGATACTGAAATCTTCGTACAGTTTTTACGCCGTCCTTCGTCAAACAAAGTGAAATTTCGTGAGCAGTTCATCGAAGAAATAAAATCTTATAACACTGTATAATAAGTATATAATTAGGAGTAAACTGTAAAAATACTTTAATATTATGATATGTATTATATTATTATTATGATGTATTGCTTACTGTGATAAGACCAAATAAACGTCTTGTATTTCAAGGGTTAAAATTTCATGTATTATTTTTTCGCCTTACCTATCTCGTCAGTTTTAATTGTTTTAATAAACTTTACCTCTACGAGATAAGTCATGTTCACTGCCACATTAACTTTGGTAAGTTACCGCTTAAAGAGTGGTACTTATTTATTGCAGCATCGAAGGTGCAAAATTTATTCCTATTATTTATTCTTGATTTATTAATTACAAAGAGGGTTTTGTCACAGAGTAACGATGTCATTATTTCTTCTTACACTTATATTTATATTAAATTTTAATGTTTTTAATAAGTGATAAACCTCACTTTGCAGGTTAAACTATTTTATCACGTAATGACGCGTTGATGTAATTGGTCTATCACGTCGGGGCGCTATCCCGGATATGCAGGTTCGAATCCTGTGCGCGAAGGTTACGGATGCGTCTTAATTTTTTCTGCAAAAAAAATTTAGGTAACATATTTATATTAAGTTTCAAAATTTGGTCTACTTTTTCTAACTTGCGGCCCACCCCTGCCCAGGTGCAATAATGATAGATACTACATACTACAGAAAGTCCGACGGTATACGAAGATATTTTTATAGATTCAGTTATAAATCTATTCGTTCATTTCTCACTGTCAGTTATAAATTGCTGTATCAGTGATTAGTAAACCAGTATCGTACTATACAATTAATCTTTCTACCATCGTCCCGCCCCGATCGGACAACCTGTAATTATGGTGACACGCCTTTAACATGCTGTTCTGAATAATGAAGTGATTTAAATTTTTCAATTTCTACGATGAAGTGATTTCTTACATTGATGTCTCCCAAGGACATTGTGAGCACATATACGCGGATCGAGTCTAATTATGTAAGTTTCAAAAATGTATTACTTAATATATCATAAGTACTTTTTATATAGATAAAAATATTTTTAAAGAACAACCGAATTCATTAACGTATAAATGTGTTTGAAGTCAACACTGGTTATATACGTGAGTAAATCCCGTTGTTTTAAATTAATTATGTATCCCACGATAATATTTAAGGTGAAATACTAATATAATGCAATCAAAACACATTTGCCGTATTCATAAAAACTCACATTTATGGCTAATATAACTGAATTAGCTAAAGTATTTTTTTAATAATAGGTACCACATTTATTAATTCACTTTTGATTTGATTATACCAGCCTTACTAGATGAAGTCATCACAGTAACAATCGAAAACGTGGAAGTTTGACTGCCTCAGTGGAGTGCTTGACTCAAGCTTAGTTTACCACGGGGCTAAATGTTGTTGTGTGGTTTGTCCGGAAATATTTATTTATTTGGTGCATTTTTGTTCTTGGTTATGTGTCGCAGGTCCAAAGCAGGGGCTTGTTTGGATGTTCACGTGAAGTTCCTCCGCTGGTGCGGCTTCATGCGAGCGCCAGGGTATGTGCACCGAGTCTATCGTGCTGCAGTGCTCGGAGTCACTGTGACATACCTCCTGCAGGAGTGCGTCTATGCCTGTCAGGTGAGTTGAACGCTAAGATAACAGGTTCACTATTTGTCACCTTCGTGATGGAAATACTGCTCCCTCCCGAAGTTCCTACGCTGGTGTAGCTTAATGTTAAGGATGTGCAAAATATGTGTGCAATAAATTACTCATTTTACCTAGCATTTCAAAAGGGTATGTCCCGCTGGTCCCCTCTAGGATTGTCCCCTTCGGACCGTGTAGAGGGGACAAGCGGGACATCGTATTAGTTATATCCCGCTGGTCCCCTCTACCGGTCACTCAGAGGCGACAAGAGGGCTGTTGAATTTTTCGATGACCCAGTTGTCCCCTCTGGAGAACCAATGCTCAATTCCGTTCTGTAGATAACAAAACAAATTATGTTAATTTTGTGATACGATTTCAAATCAACCAACAGTAAGCCCGTTCCAGTCGAGGTAGAAAAGCTAAATAATGCAATTACATAACAAAGTAACATCTCTCAAAGGAACGTGCGGATATGGAGGCGTTGACGCGCGTCATGTTTCTTCTGCTGTGCCACATCACGTCCATTGCGAAGCAGCTGACTTTCGAGTTGGACGCGCACCGGATTGACCAACTAGTGGGCGGGCTTGATGGTAAGAAAAATAACGGTAATTCAACCAAAAAACGTTCAGTAATTCAGTCATTTAATATTCAATTCATCTATCTTAGGAACTAATAGTACCTACACTTGGTTTCGTCAGAGGTGAACTCTCTTGAGAGGCTATCAGGCGAATTGTTAAATCTATAAATTATGTTTTAAATTACCAACTAGTCGACGGGCTTGATGGTAAGAAAATAACGGTGAATCAACCAAAAAACGTTCAGTAATTCAGTCATTTAATATTCAATTCATCTACCTTAGGAACTAATAGTACCTACACTTGGTTTCGTCAGAGGTGAACTCTCTTGAGAGGCTATCAGGCGAATTGTTAAATCTATAAATGATGTTTTAAATTACCAACTAGTCAACGGGTTTGATGGTAAGAAAATAACGGTGAATCAACCAAAAAACGTTCAGTAATTCAGTCATTTAATATTCAATTCATCTACCTTAGGAACTAATAGTTAGTACCCACACTTGGTTTCGTCAGAAGGTGAACTCTCTTCAGAGGCTATCAGGCGTATTGTTAAATCTATAAATTATGTTTTAAATTTATAGATTTAACAATTCGCCTGATAGCTGATTTTTTGGTAGGTACATACAAGCCCAAAATAAAATAACAATTTTGATAACACGGTGTCACGAACTTGTAACTATTAAGTTCTCATATTAAGGCAATACAACATACTCATCGGCACTTATCATACGATCCCTTGCTTGATGGATTAAGTCCTTTTATTACGGAAGTTCCCATCATCAGATCAGCTCTGTATCGTGGCGAATGATTAATTGGTGATTATAAACATGGTGCAGGTACAGAAAAATAAATTACTGCAGGTGTAACTAAATACAACTTTTAAAATGCATTTATATGACCTAGAACCCCATAAAAAATTACGCTATTTTTTTGCGTAATTTTCGCCATTGATGGTTGATAATGCATCGACGATAGCTATTTCATACCATAACAAAAACCGACAATATGACTTTACATCCTATCAAAATATCTCCAATACTGCACTTGCTCTCGCAGCGATATTGTCGTCGTGTCAAGACACATGCTAAGAGAATGTATAGAATACGTGACACGAAATTGAAATCGTCGCGATACCCTCGCTCGTGGAGATGGTCCTTTATTATTTTATTTATTTTTTTATAATTCGATGGAGCCGAAAAAACATGAGTCATGCGGTGCGGCGTTACCTCGCTCTGAGGCGTTCCATTTAAGGCTTGAAATGCAAGCGAGAGCGCGGAACGAGCGACAAAGAGGTACAATCGGCCGTTGTCACGTGCAACTATCGTCAGTAGCTGAACTTTACAGACAACCAATTTTTTAATCTGTAAACTAACGATCATATTGCAGAACCAATGTACACTGGCAGCGCTATGGGCATCTCAGGTGTAGCGTTAGTGTCGCGCACGGCTGTCGGCTCGGCGCGGTTCGTGCGGGCTTACTCCGGTGCAGCCGTCCTTACTTGTACTCTCTGGATCACGTTTCCCGTGATGCGGAGATTGCACGCGGAGCCTGTGTCGTTCCCTTTCTACGTGCCGTTGGATTATAGTGGTGCGATGAGGTGAGGCTGCAGCTTACTCCTGGTCGGCCTGACGTCGTTTTATATTATATTCACTGATGATTACAAGCTATAGAGATTTTTTGGTCTCCGGCTCAAAAACTCTCCCTGTACCTGTCCAATCCAGAACTATATTTTCTAAATCTGGGGGCACGGCAGTGCCCCCACCAAGTCGAGCAAAAAAGCGGCACGGCCGTACCATCCTTTTCTCGAAGCAATTCAGGCCATTTTCGACCCCCTGTAACTTCGTTGTGGATAAAGCTAGAAGACTGAAATTTTCAGTAACCATGCATTGTAAAGACACGGTATATTTCAAATTTCATTCAATTTGAACCAGTATTTTAAGAATTATAACGGGTCAAATTTCGTAATTTTGTCACTCACTCACTGACTGACTGACTGACTCACCGATCATCAAAATTCTAGGGCACTTCTAGCAGACCTCTTCATTCTTCCACAGCAGTCCAACCTCGAAGCGACCGTCTTCCATTCTTCTACATGTCCTCTCAAGTACATTGAGAGCTCTTCCTTCGGAGTCCGTTGTAGGCCTTCTCGGTGGTGGTGCTAAGAACAGTCTCTGGTGGTAGGCTTCGGCCGCGGCTTGTCACCACCCTCCGGGCTGGGTCAGTGCGTGAAGCGATTTTTTCGTGTTTCGTAATGTGGTCCGGAGAAGCCATCTTCTAGGCCGTCATGCTCCATCTTAGACCATATCGTTACTTTACATCAGGTGAGATTGTGGTCAAATGAAGGCAATAATAAAAAAAAAAAAAAAAAAAAGTAGAAGGTACCGAAAAGGAAAAAATTAGAACTGTCTACAAAATACAAAAAGAAATGAGATCCCACCAAAAACAGTACTTCTCAAAAAAACCAAGTCGCGCAACTCTTGGCCATCGCCTGAAAACACGTGTAAATTCAATTATTTAGTGCGATGGCCAAGTCTCAATATATTTATATAAAACATTAAAGAATTTTGAGACGAAATTTGAAGACTTGGATCTACTTGGATCTCACAACTTTTTACCGCAGAACAACTGAGTTGCGCGACTTGTTTTTTTGACAAGTATTGTTTTTTATGGGATCATTTTTCCTTATTTAACGTACACAACTAGTTCACGAAGATTCGCCTTAATATAGTAAGTATTTGCAAACTTTCCGTTTTTATTGTTTCCAGCTTTCTTATTTTTAAGGACACTTTAAGGACACCGTTAATTTCCAGGTTCACTGTAGTGCTTCTGTATTCGTATTACGTAACAACCCTGGTGGGCATCGCGAACACCACAATGGATGCCTTCATAGCCACCGTCCTGGACCAGTGCACGACCCAACTCAAGATACTACGGTAAATCTCAGCTTTGATCAAAGTTTCAAGCAAAGCGGACAGTAAAATAATTCAACATGCTGATATTAAGAAAAAATAACTCCGACTTAACTTTTTTGGGAATTTTTACTGTCTTTAAGCCTATTCAGTTAGTTAGAATAGTTGTTACGCATATTTAAATCGACATAGAGATCCTAAACGGTCAGTCGGATCGAAAAATGTTAAAGAAAACTAAAAATCAGCAGTGTCCAGTAATTGACGTTAGTAACGTCGTGTCTTTGGTGACACTAGCCGGGCTAAGAGGAATCGATCGACGTATGAATCATAAAAATGGGCCCATCCGTTTGGTCTGTCTGTGTAGTGCTACAATGAATCATACATACATAGACTTATAAACACACTAGCTGAGACCTGCGGTGTTACCCGCGTTTAAATGGATTTTCCCGCGGAATTACATATTTTCCCGCGATAAAAAGTATCCTATGTTACTTTTAATACCTTCAAGAGTATAATGTGCAAAGTTTCATGATGATCGGTTAAGTAGTTTTTGCGTGAAAGCGTAACAAACAAACTTACATTCGCATTTATAATATTATTAGTATTAGTATATTAGTATTAGTATGATTTCCACTCCTTGGCGTCGCGCAGTCGAGTAAATATTTAACTTGACGCTCTGTGAGATAATGATGTTGATGGCAGAGCGATGCGATGCGATCTTGTCATATATGTAGTATGTGTTTTAAATAGATTTATTTTGTGTCGCTATCTTAACGTTACATCTACGTTGCGTCACATAGCGCTCATTAAAAAAATACCCTAAGCTAATTGTGTTGTAGTATGAAGCTGGAGAGTCTACCAGAACGTGCTAAGGCGGCAGCGGAGACTGAGGGTGGACTCAAACTCAGCCTGAGACCGCTGTTCCGCGATACACTGCAACACTACGGCAAGATTACTGAGTAAGACCATACAAGATGTAAGATCTACATAGTTTATAAATAAATTGTAAAAGTAACAATCCACGCAGCAACAATTAGCCCCGTGGTAAGCTCTAAGCTTGTGTTATAGGTACTAGACATCTGATATACTTAATATAATAGACATACAAACGTCATCCTCCTTACATTATCTCACTGCTCTATTTCGTAAAAACCATCCTAAGAATTTTATTACTAATGTTTTTATTAAAAATTAAATAATGTTTTAAGTACCTATTGTTTTTCTTTAGTAACAGCATCTCACTATATAACTAGCGATCCGACCGGCTTCAGCCCGGCCTAAGCCGGGGCTAAATATTGCTAGAAAAAACATTCGGTAGTTTATAGTGCGCTTCTATGAAGCATTGGACGCACATTCATAATGTCATGCGTCTGTAAACGCAGGATGTGTTCTTCCCTTTAATCAAAATATTTTATTTTTAGTTTAATTTAACCTACACTAACTCTTTGGCTGTAACATTTACTATGTAGATAAAGCTGAATTATATAACTTTTGAAACTATCATGGTTATTCATATTATAATATTTAGATTTATAACGGGATATTTACCATGATTGATTGTCTTTCGAGTTTCCCGATATTTCGGCACAGTTACATGCGCCATGATCACGGTTGAACTGAAGCTGCAGCGATTGGAGTAACAGTTTTATTGGCAGACAAATCGATCTACCCTCTTTCTCACTCTTTTATTACGAGTCGATGTATCACTAGAGCTGGGACATGTTTCACACCCCACTAACACACTATCGCGACAGACGAATCGAAAGACAATCAATCATGGTAAATATCCCGTTATAAATCTAAATAATAAAGCTGAATTAAATAAATTGAATTTAATTGAATATTCTCTTGCAATAATGCGTACTCTTTATTCTGTACAGTGACGTGTGGCTCCTGCAAGACATTTTTGACAATGCTATCCTGATACAGTTTGGAATCGGAGGCTTTATTCTTTGCATGGCGGCATACCAAATTGTCGGCGTGAGTTTGTTGCATTTTATATAAGTATTTTATAGAAAATTGTACATTTTCTCTTTGACATAATGGGCTTTGAACCAGTTTATATTTTTTACTGGGGTATTGTAAGTTTAACGTTTGTAAAAGTATGTGTATCTATCTGTTGCATCGTAGCTACGAAACGGATGAACTTTGTTTCATAAAAATGGTGTAAACATTTTCAAAGATATGAGGAGTTCAAGTGGCAATAAAATATGTTTACAAATATACCCGTGTTGGGTACCAAATGAAAGCTCACAACTTATATATATGTCCCGAAACAAAGTTTTATGGAAATCAGTCAATCCATTTGAATCTTATAAAGAGTAAATGTTTACAATAAATATACCCGAGTGATTCATTGATAGTTTTGACCTGATGTTAAGGTTATTTATCTAATATTTAAAATTTCCATGTCACAATGTTAGTTACTCCTCCTCCGAAAAGGCTTTACCGATTTTAACCAAATTTTATATCCCTAATGAGTAAGGTCTGAGAATCGGCTACTATCTATTTTTTATTTTGCATAACAACGTTTGCTGGGGTCAGCTAGTTATATATACTTTTTAAATGTTATCTCGTTCACCGATGTAACCGAAGGTTTACGGAATTTTTACAAACTTTAGCGAAACAATAATTTACCTCTAAACAGGTAGAACAGATACAGTGGACTACTCAAATAAATTATGGATTACTTACATTTCAATTTAATCATAAAAAATTACGTACTTAATCAAATATTTATTTTCAGCTGAATATACTGAGCATAGAATTTGCTTCCATGACTCTATTCATCAGCTGCATCTTGACTGAGCTGTTCCTGTACTGCTACTACGGCAATGAGGTAACGGTGGAGGTAAGTGGATTTTATTGACTATACATTTTTAGTAAATGTTAAATTTAAGCGCGGCTAGTCACCACCACCCTCCGGGCTGGGCCAGTGCGTGAAACGTTTTTCTTTGTGTTTCGTAATGTGGCCCGGAGAAGCCAGGTACCTTCTAGGTCTTCATGCCCCATCTTAGACCACATCGTCACTTTACATTGGTGAGGTTGTGGTCAAATAAGACTCATAAAAAAAAAATACCAATATGTTTAAGATCACCAAAATTGTAATAACTACAATATTGTAGAAACTGATAAAGCTGTTCTTATCGCTTATCAACTCAGTGTAAATAAAATTAAGCGAACTGTCAAGACAATATTATTTACTTGATATTTTTTCTATTAAAATTTTAATTAACTTTAAGTTTACCTGTCCATGTTTGCCCTGTGCTTCTGCTTCTAAGAAATAAACATGAATATTTACTATATTATTAAGAGTTTGTTTGTTTCATTGTTTGCTTGAACCAATTTGATTCTACCTATAGCCCATTTTTCAAGGAAGGCTATAAGCTACTTTACACCGCAACAAAATTCAGTTGTTCCCGCAAGAAACTAAAAAAAACACGGGCTATGCCAAGGCGTATAATGCTTGTACTAAGTAACCTTACAAAATACACAAAGTGCTTTGAAAGATAAATATAAATAGTTATTTTAACATTAATCGATCGTCAATTTCTAGGGTCTTCAACCCTATAATGAAATTCAAGTGTAAAAAAAATTCGGCGCATGTCGCAGTGTCGCATTGTTGGCCTGCACGTTAATGGATTTAATCGGAGATCGAGGTTCGAATCCCAGATGCGGCTTCTTAAACGGGATGCGTCTTATACTTTTTCAACACAAAATGTGTATAGGGATGCGTCTTATACTTTTTCATCACACAATGTGTATAGATATTCCACCATTACAATTATGATATCATCAGAGCTCCCGACTGGTAGAATCAGCGTACTGCATGTCGTGGGACGTGCTAGACCCGGCGGCTCGGCGGGACCTGGTGCTGCTGATGACGAGGGCCCAACGCCCCCTACGACCCTCCGCCGCTGGGCTGGTACCGCTCTCGCTTGACTCCTTCATCAAGGTAAGCGAAACCTGCACACATGTTCATGAAGACGAGCATCCAAGAAAGTGCAACCTTTAGTAATGGTAGATTAGAAAACCTTTATAACGAGTATCATTAAAAGTCAAAACCATTTTTTAAAGGCGGTTAGTATCGCCAAGTGCACTATGCAACAAATTCATTAAGTTGTCCGATAGTAAATTTCGTGCAGTTTAGAATAAACAAGATTTTTTTTTGGTTAGTTGGATCACGGAACTCTCTAATGATTATGTGATCCATTAAACCAACTATTAAAAAAGTTGGACCACGGCTCCTATCAAAGGCCCGTGGTCCAACTAGTTAGACAAAGCGGTTGGACCACTGCCCCGCACTCATCCTTTATAATTTACATACTAATTGATTTAAAAACGCCTTCTGCACTCTAGCAGACTAATTCACGGTAACTATGTATTACAAAATTTCTTACTTTGAACAGTGTTTCAATTGTTTCAGATAATTAAGTTTTCTTATTCGTTTTATGCAATGTTGCGTCAGACGCAATAACAAAATGCAGGAAGACGAACGACTGCTGTTGCAGCTGCCTTCTCAACAACATGAAACACCATTGGCTGGACAAATGCCGTCCTCAGAAATAATAGTTGTGGTATTTTGTCTAAAATAACCAAGGGTATATCTCATTCAATTGTTCCTATAGTTCTTGGGGTATAAGTTACATTGATTATTAAGAATAAAGTAAATATTTATGATTCATGAAATTAAAAAATGTATTCTTATTTTGTTTGTTTTCGTTTGTTAGCCCATAATTTGAGGCAGGGTTGGAGCTACATGTGGCGAATGAATAAGGATAATAAAAAACCCAATGAAAATATAATTTGATTTATAAAACAAGTCCTTACAATATTTCAGTCAGAATCGAACAACATTACAACAAAGTTATGTACAAATTTACACAGATATAAATACAAAAAGATTGGAAAAAGGTACATAGACAGATTACAATTCTTGCTGTCATCGTGAGTGACCGTACGCTGGAGACCATCTGAAAACGGGAAGGTTGAATGACACGTTGAATGACAGGAAGATCACTTTGTGGAGTCAGGCAGCACTTAGTGCCATGCAGGTTCTAGGAGTACAAGGCCTGCTACGATCCATTCTGACCACCAACTGACAGCTCAAAATAGCTAGAGAGCCATCGGAAGCGACCGCCGACAAAGCCCGACAGAAATCGGAAGAGCTGCTTTTGCGATGATACCTACGCAATTTTGGTCGGACAACCGGCTTCCACACGATCCCTTTTTTAATTCAGGTCAGGTGACCATATGATAGACAATCGGTTGGTGGTCGGATCCGGCGCGTATAACCAATTGGAAAGTTAAGAACTTAAGACTGTTTTCGTTTGTACAAAAAAGTTTGCCTATTTTAAGCAACTGATAACATATCAAAACAACCCTTGTTTGGCTCGACTTTTAAAACTTGAAAAGGTCTTGAAAGTTGATTTGTTCTACATATCAATGGAGCAACAGTTGCCTCAACGAACGGCTCAGAGTTCACGTCAGTGTTACATTGTAGCCTTTTCTTTGTTTGATCTAAAGTTTTTGGATAAAACGAATGCATCGCGTATATAATGTATTTTTCTTCTATTTCATGGGGTCCGTGACTATACAATGTATCTGAAAATAT
Organism: Gymnoscelis rufifasciata; assembly: GCA_929108375.1. Taxonomy (NCBI): domain Eukaryota; kingdom Metazoa; phylum Arthropoda; class Insecta; order Lepidoptera; family Geometridae; genus Gymnoscelis; species Gymnoscelis rufifasciata. The sequence goes on from OV815303.1 coordinate 16,575,440, forward strand.
TTAGCACTGTGCCGTACGTTGTCAGAACCGTGGCTTCAATGATAATTGTATGTGTGAATTTACATTAAAAATCTGTAGGAATCAAGAGAGCTACGTAACTGAGTTTTAACGCTCGTTTTTGTGTATTAATTTTGGATAAATGAGATTTTTATAAAACTACAGATTCTGATACGGTAGGACAGTATACACTTACCTTCTTATGCAAAATCGATAATATCAAACCTGTCTCAGTTGGCACGCATTTTGTCTCTTTGTAACATACACAAATGGACACAGGGACAAACGAATGCTAACGACATTTTATCTCATATAGGTTTAGTTGACTATGTCGCATAAGGGAGTATGGTAATATTTTTTTTGAATTTAGGTTTTGGTAACACAAAAATGAGCGTTTAGGTCTATGGAAGTTTATTGGAGAAAGCTTCAAAGCCATGCTTGAGTTGAATTTAAAAGGATGCATCGCTTTAACTCGGGCTTTCTAATATATTACCCAGACGAGCTCCTTCGCCCAATATTATCATCACTCTTCTTAGAAACGGTGGCTTTTATGGGAAAGAAATAGATATTGCATTTTATGATTGTCATTAAAACTTGTATTGGTCACATAAAGAATGTTAAGAGTATTACAAAAACAGTACAGCAGTCTTAGAATTTTTTTTATTAGGTCAAATTTATCTCACTATGTTTGGGCAAATGGATATTGTCCCTACATGTGTATTATGAGTGGTGGTAGTGATACCTGACGGTGGGCGGCGGGCGGCGGCGCGGCGGGCGGGCGCGGCCGCGGCCGTGCGCGGCGGGCGCGGGCGGCGCGGCCAGCGCGCACGCGGGGCACGCGCCCGACCCGCTCGACTCCGAGTCGCTGTCGTGCCCGTGCTCAGAGTATTCTGGGGGGATGGATGTGTTATTGATATACAACAAACACACACACACATCACAATACAGTGGTGAAGGGAGATGCAAACAACAACGGTAATAACCACACATTGTTTCACATCTATATACTAGTATTATAAAGCTGAATAGTATCTTTGTTTAACTTTTTAAATTATCATGGTTTTATCTTATCAAACGGGTAACATACCATGATTTGGCGGTTTTTGAATTTTCCGATATTTCGACGCTGTTGCAAGCGCCATGATCACGGAAACGTCAAATCATGGTATGTTACCCGTTTTAAATCATAGTAGTATGTTTGTTTGTTTGTACGCGCTAATCTCAGGAACAACTGGTCTGATGAAAAATTCATCCAATGTTATACATAGCCCATTTATCGAGAGCCTAGCCTTTCTCGATAAATCAAAGTCAAAGTCAAAACGTTTATTTCCTTAGAAGCACATAGCCTACATGGACAGGTCAACTTAAAATTAATAAAACTAAATTGCTTAAATACAAATATCAAGGAAATAACATTGTCTTGACAGTTCGCTTCAATGTTTTATACTGAGTTGAGAAGCAAAATGAACTATCTACTTTAAACTTTAAACCGTGAAAGAATACGTTGTACCCGCGGTAAAATCCAAAAGCGCAACGCCACGGGGGGTCTAGCTAGTACAATATGAAATCTCATCTACATAATATAGTTCGATGACTTCTTAGAACAGATGAGCAGAACAGTCAGTCCCTGGTTCTGCTCATCTGGTCAAAGAGTGACTGAGAATTTGGACAGTCATTTATTTATTATAAGATAAAAGATACAAAATCATTTATTTCCATTGTTTGGTTTTACAAAACTTAGACACGTCAAAATAAATTACAAAAAAAATATTATCATAGGTGCTTAAAGTTAAGTAGGAAATAAATTTATGGTATCTGGTCACTTCGCTTTTTTTACACTAGAGCAAAGAAGCGATTAGAAACTCTAGCTCATTTTTGTATTGAAACTTTACAATCATTATTTTGTTAGTCTTGTTTTTGAACACAGTCCATACGTCCGATAAACGGAACACCAACTACAATAAATCTAAATTTAAAATTTAATAAAAACCCCCGATTCCAATCCCTTAATTTCCTAAAACGTAAAACAACATAATATTATGTAATGTGGACGCGATGCGATTTCATTTGATACCCCACATTAGTATATTTGCAGATTTTCGGTTTTCCTTACCCACTCTCACCCCCATAACTTTTAAACGGCACAACCGATTTTCATAAAACATGTCTAAGAACACTCGCGCCAGACTCAGCTTTCATACAAAAAAAACTAAATTGAAATCGCTCCATCCGTTCGGGAGCTATGGTGACACAGACAGACAGACAGACACACAGACAGACAGACAGACACGTCAAACTTATAACACCCCTCTTTTTTGGTCGGGGGTTAAAAAATACAGTTTAAAAGTCTAATAATATTATAATGATGTTCAAGTGTTTTCTACATTATAGGTATACACAGCAATGTAATATGATAATACCTGCATGCGAGTGTAGTACAGAATGCGGCGCGTCGGCGAGGCCGGGCGGCTCGGCGCGCCCGAAGGAGCGCATCTGCAGCGCGCACCCGGTCGCCATGCTAAACGTGGCGTATGGACTGATTTCATCAAGGTCACCTGTAACATTGCAAAAAAATTATGCTTAATATTATGACTAGATGGTACTAGATTACGGGAAAAATGTTTATGAGTAAATGAGAATAGATCCTTAACTACTTTCGTTACTAATATTCTAAAGTTGTGCAGAAAAAATTAAGACGAAGTAACGTAGCTTGCCAGAGCGAGATGCGGGACTCGAGCCCACGTCTTCCATTGTACGCATGGACGTTCTGACCAACTAAACTAACCTCGCCATTACGTCATCGCTTCAATTTCTTCTACACTTGCAACTACGAGTTATGCCTCGTACTTTTACTTTCGTTACGTCTACGTCAAAACAGGACGCTTAAGCCTAAGCGGGGACGCTTAAAGCGTAAGCGGGCGCGGGTATTTATGCCAAACATGTACAAATGTGTTACATTTGCTTGAACAGGTGCCCGCGGTGTAACGCAGCGTCAGGCCTCTGAGAGTGCTTAGAGTATGCGCCAAAAAACGAGTCCGTCAATGCGACTGACTTCATATTTTCTATAGATTATAAAATATCATTATGCAAAGGATGATTTCAAACACCAAAAACCCCCGATTCCAATGCCTTCATCTCCTTAAATGTAAAACAACATAATATTATGGAATGTGCACGCGATGCTCTTTCATTTGACACCCCACACTAGTATATTTTTAGCCCAAATTCACCTCTGATACAAAAAAAACTATCGGTTCGGGAGCTATGGTGTAACAGACAGACAGACAGAAACTTATTACACCCCTCTTTTTTGGTCGGGGGTTAATAAAAAGACCTAAGGCGACGGCACGCCAAATAACGCACGAAACTGATACACCCTCCAACTCGCCTTGCACCATAGAGGGTAGTCTAACTCCCTTATATTCTGAGCCAATGCCAGTCAGACATCTCATGGCCAAAATGATAATGGAGTATTCACTATTCAGTTTATAAAATTTAAGCGACCCTTTTTCTTTGATAAATATATTTTCAATTTGATGTTGACCTGTCCATGTATGCTCTGTACTTCTAATGCAATAAACGTATTGAATTTGAATTTATTACATTAAGATGAACTTACTGTGCGCTCCAGTTCGTGGCGGTGGTGTGAGTGTCTTCCCGGGCTGCTTGGTGCCCTCGGGGTACAGCGGGGGAGGGCCGGCGTCTCTTCGGCTCCTGCGTCTCACTGCCACCGCTCCTGTTCGCAACAAACGTTACAGAAATTGTTTAAGGTTCCGGTTTTGATTCAATTCAATAAGAAACATTGAACAATCGAACTTTCTCAAAGTCTCAAAGTCGGTTCTACACACACGCTGATCGATCCTCTGATGTCGACAGTCTTGTCAGACAGAGAGCGCTGTTGGTTTAGTAGAAACTGTGTCACTGATAGTCGCCTATATATCTAGAGCTGAAAAGAGAAAAAAGAGACAAATACTTGCTGGAGCGGCTGCATAGAATGAGTTAGCTCTGGACGGCGTGTAGAACTGTCTCACTGAAGGTCACGCTGATATATAGGTGTTGTGAGATATATATATACTTGTGTACGGGTAGCCATAGAATATCAAATATGTTCAGTTTCGGTTGACGCTAGCAATACGCTGCGCGTAGAGTCACTAGTAGCCTCTACTCGTCATCACCCATTAATGTTCCCACTGCTGGAATACGGGGACTTATCTCTTGACGAGAGAGATTAGGCCTTAAGTCACCACGCTGGCTGAGCGGGTTGCTGAATGACACATGTTCTTCAACTCTTCAAAGTTCTCAGAACATGCCGTTTGCTTTCACCGCTAAAGCACGTGTTAACGACGCACATATTTTTTTGCTAGAAGAAAATCTAGAGGTCCACGGCGAGGTTTGAACCACGACCTTCGGAAATAAAAACGAGTGTGCTCCCACTTAGCCAACACGGCTCCACGGCCTCTACTCCCTTAGTGGGAACCCACTCACTCACTTGCAGTATAAACATGTAATAATCCGTGGACAATAAATTGGAACTTAAATATGAAGTCGTTGAATAAATTCAGCACACCTGCTAAAGCGGCGAGTAACGCGGCCAGTGAGCCGGCGAAGAGCGCGGGCGCGGCGGCGCGACGCCAGGCGGCGCGCGGGGGCGGTGCGGGGGGCGCGGCGGGGTCCGCGCGGGACGACGCCGGCGACACCAGCACCGGCTCCCCCAGCGCCTCGCCGGACGCCGCGCGGGTCGCGGCGCGGTACAGCGCCTCCGTGTCGCCGAGGGGAGTGTGCGCACGGATGCGGATCTGGGTGAAAATTGTGTGATTTTGTCACTTTGAATTATTTATTTATTTGTAAGGAAAATCAAATAAATAAATACATAAGCATTACCTCGTACCAAACGGCGGGCTGCAGCCCCCTTGCCCAGGCCAGCTCGCCGTCGCCGGGCAGCGGCGCGAAGGGCGCGGGCGGGCGGCGCAGCGCCACGCTGTAGGCGGGCCGCGGGCAGCGCGCGCGCCACGACAGCAGGTTCACCAGCAGGCAGGAGCTGTTCGCCCACACTAGCTCCACGCCCAGGGACGCTACTGCCTCTGTATCACCAAAAAAAGGTTTCCGGCAATTTTTCCTTATTTGCTCACCGTTTAGACCTACCCTGGACTACGACAAACATTTTAAAACAAAAATCAGCTCAATCGGCCCAGCCGTTAGCGAGTTTTAATCAGACTAACGAAAAACAATTCATTTTTATTTATATAGATAGATATGTATTTTTTGGGTTCCAACTCAACATCTGTCGACGTGCCTGAATGAGCAGTTTTGGCCGCAAGCGGTCAAGTTTCGACGGTTTATCGGTCGCCTACACTGCAAGACGACACCGCCGTAACAGATGATCTACGATGCAGACACTTTAGTTTAGCTTATAAGATTTATAGTTTTATGTATGTTAGTCTATAAGGTATTTGTTTATATGGGCCTTGGATGCCTGAAATAAATGATTTATTATTATTATTATCAAGCCTCTGGATATAAAAAATCAATAATCTAAATTTAAAATAAAAAAAAACCCATTCCAGAACTTGAGTTCCCTTAAAAGTAAAAAGATTTTGTAACGTGCATGTGATGCGCTTTCATTTGAGACCCCCTCCCCCCTCTCAAGAATATTTGCAGATTTTACACCCTTATAACTTTCAAACGGGTCAACCAGTTTTTATCAAACATGTCTAGGAACACTTGCGCAAAACTCACCTTACATACAGAAAAAAATCTATTGAAATCGCTTTATCTTTGACTGCCTTAGTGGCGCGGATGGCGAGAGTCCGCTTGCGGCGCAAGAGGTAGCGGGTTCGATTCCCGCCGAGGGTGAAATTGTTTGTATGTTCTGCAAGCAGTTTCTCCGTGGTCTGGGTGTTTAATATGTATAATAAAAAATATGTATATTAAGTATATCAGATGCCTAGTACCCGTAACACAAGCTTTGAGCTTACCACGGGGCTAGATGTTGTTGTGTAAATTGTCCGGAAATATTTATTTATTTAATCCGTTCGGGAGCTATGATGCCACAGACAGACAGAACAACACGTCAAGCATAGAACACTCCTTTTTTTGAATCGGGGGCAAATAGGACGGTATGAGTAAACACAATATAATCTTACTATCGCCTTTCGTGCGGGCGTGAAGCGGCGCGGACAGCGGCGAAGCACCGATGGCGTTGTGAGCTTGTAGCACCACGCGGTACTCGGCGCCGCACGATAATCCACGTAGCGCCAACGCGCTCTCTCCGCGAGGCACGCCGCGCCGCCCCACCGCCCGCCCGTCCAACGTGCTCCACACTACCCAGTACCCTGAAACAGCAGTCGAAAATAGAAAGATAAATAATCTGCATATCCTAATGGCTTTTAAGTTTGGGTAAGAGAAATCTTCTGTCTCAAGTTAAGTGACCAGAGAGATATTAGAGTGGTAGTGACCAGCGATGGACCAGTAGCAAATGCGTGACACACAATTATTTGAAAAATAAAATAATAAATAAATCTCACTAGCCATTTCCTTTCACTTTACAATAGGTAGATTTATTGATTTAACGTAAATAACGATTTAATAACGACGCTAATGAGTGCTTGATTAGTGTAGGATTAATTAGGATTCATAACTTTACGCTACGTTTAGGTTATACGCACGACACAGTGTAGTGCAACCAATGCACTTTATGAAGGCAATGTGGAAATGCGTCAAGATATTTCCATCTTCGGAATCAGCCCAAATAGTAATAATAATCCCATCAAAAACAATACTTGTCAAAAAAACCAAGTCGCGCAACTCAGTTGTTCTGCGGTAAAATGTTGTGAGATCCATGTAATACCAAGTCGGTTATTAATTTATTTAGTCTCTACTAAGCGAATGTCTTATAAAAATATATAGACTTGGCCATCGCCTGAAAACACGTGTAAATTCAATTATTTAGTGCGATGGTCTATATATTTTTATAAAACATTCGCTTAGTAGAGGCTGAATAAATTGACATGGATCTCACAACTTTTTACCGCAGAACAACTGAGTTGCGCGACTTGGTTTTTTTGACAAGTTTTGTTTTTGATGGGATCTCATTTCTTTTTGTATTTTGTATACAGTTCTACTTTTTTCCTTTTCTGTACCTTCTACTTATTGTATTAAGTCCATATAATTTTCCTTTTGCTGGTCCAGATTGGATTTATTTATATTTCGCATTGTTATTATTAATTGTTTATTAATAATATCAAATTAATTATTTTTTTTTATTTTTTATTTATTTATTGTTTGTGACAAAATAAATGATTCTTATTCTTATTACTTTAGTACATATTTCGTATATACGTGGCGTTGCGACAGCGCCCTCTATACCGGTATTTTCTAGATTTTTTAGTTTTTCCTTGATTCATACACCAAACACTACTTATATTCTAAATTTGAAGCTTCTAGGTCTGCTAGAAGTGCCTTAGAATTTTGATGATCGGTGAGTCAGTCAGTCAGTCAGTCAGTCAGTCAGTGAGTGACAAAATTACGAAATTTGACCCCTTATAATTCTTAAAATACTGGTTCAAATTGAATGAAATTTAAAATATACCGAGTCTTTACAATCCTGCATGGTTACTGAAAATTTCAGTCTTCTATTTTTATCCACAACGAAGTTACAGGGGGTCGAAAATGGCCTGAATTGCTTCGAAAAAAGGATGGTACGGCCGTGACGCTTTTTTGCTCGACTTGGTGGGGGCACTGCCGTGCCCCCAGATACAACTCTTTATTACACACCAAGATATAACAAACAAAACAAAAAAATGGACTTAAAGCTAGATACAAAATGCGTAATGGGCGGCCTTATTGCTTAAAGCAATTTCTTTCAGACAACCTTTGGATGGAGAGATAAATGCTCAGCAAATAACTGGACGATGCGGTGACATAAAAAGCATAACAATAATTAGTAATAATAATAGTAATACAAGAACAACAAATATATTTCCAAATATTTTATAATAGAGACTAAGTATAAATAAATATATAGATATTAATAATAGCTGCGTTAATAAGCCAATTTTTTTTTCTTATATTAGCCTGTTACGTCCCACTGCAGGGCAAAGGCCTCCCCCCTATCCTTCCAAGTGTCTCTGTCCTGTGCGGTATTCCACCATTCACTTCCAATTCCAATAGAGTTCCAATAAGCCAATATACTGAATTATATTTTATTTATTTCTCTGAGCCTTGATGGCTTACAAATATATATGTATCTGCAGTAATAGGAATGATACCCAGCACTGCGGCGCCATTATCGCGCGGGGAATCCCAGGCTATGTGCAGCGCGTGGGCTTCGGCGCGCAGCAGCCGCGGCGCTGGCGGCTCCGGCGCCGCGCGCACCCGCAGCCTGTGCGTCACCGTGTCCTCGCCTCCCGCGTTTCTGGCTCGACACGTGTAGTTCCCCATCATAGGCTCCGTGACCTCTGAACAAAACGTGTCGGCTTTTACTTATTTATATAACGTGTACTTAGTTATAAATTAGACATTATTTTAATTGTTAATGTATTCCAGATTTTGACATTAGTTATTATTATATTTTGAAAAAGTTTTGGCATTGGGCAACCACGCTAAAACCCATATTGTGACTTATAAATCTTATAATGTATATTATCAATAAATGACTATTATGACTATTATTATGTTATATCGGTGCCCATTGCTTTACTTTATACTTATTAGAAAAAGCTAAATAAATATTTCCGGCCAATCCACACAACAACATCTAGCCCCGTGGTAAGCTCTAAAGCTTGTGTTACGGTACTAGACATCTGATATACTTAATATAATAGACGAATATAATATTGATATTTTTAATTTTATCGCAAAATATTGTTGCATTTACATAAAATCTTTGAATGTAACAATTTAACAGGAGATTCAACAATTTCATCCATTTCAGACTAAAATATTAATATTAATTACACATGACATGTTAAAGTAAGTGTATAAAACAGTTTTATTTACACTTATGCATTTCAATTATTAATAGAAGAGGCAACATATAGCACTTTATGCGGTTGGTGATATGATTATCCGTAAATTTACTAACTTAAATAATAAAAAAAAACTGACATTGCTATGCTCATTCTGACAGATTTTTTATACTATGTAGTATATCACTTATCAGTCACCTATGACACCCATAGTACAAGCTCTGCTTAGTTTGGGGTTAGGTGATGCTGTGTGAATAGTACGGAAATATTTATTATTTATTTATTTATACCTGTCAACTCTGAATAAATTACACTAAGAAGGCACACAATGTCGTTTTAGGCAACTCATTTGAAGCACCAGCAGACTCCTTTAACGCCATCCAAAGGAACCGGATTGCTAACTTGATGTCAGAGTTGACCGGTCAAAGAACTATATTATGTCCAGTTTAGCGGACGGAAATAATATTGATTATAACTTGGCAAAAATGGATGCATATTGCAGCCTAAGTTTAATGTAATTCATTTTAAGAGTTTTCAAGTGTTGTTTGTATTTTTACGTTAAGAATTTAATCTTGTGTATAGCGGACAGAACTTAAACATATTATGGAGATAAACATATTATTATTAACATAAACACACTCACCGTGCAAAATGAGGTCACCAGCATCTGAAATAGAGTGTGCTGCGGGCGGCGCCGGCACCGGGGTCCACCGCCTGCGCACCGGGGCGGCGCCGACCGCCGCGCAGGGCAGCACGGCCCGGGACCCGCGGGTCGCTGATATCTCGCGCCCGAATGATGAGATGCGCACAGACCCTGGAAATAAAACGTATAAAATGTACGGTTATATGCGGCTACATTTTCATTAGTTAACTTGCCTTAATGATCACAATATTTTTTTGGACACATATGTCTTTAATTTTTTGATAATGACTCAAGTTAAACTAGAGTTTTAGGAGGAAATCACTACACTGTACACGACAGTGCACGCCAACGGCGCCCCCACCAACGGCGATACCGACTGGTGTGTGCCAGGATCGCCCTAATATGATATTGGGCCTAAATGGAAGCTCAAGTCAAATGAAGCCATTTTACGGCTGAGGAAGGAGAGAGAGAGAAAGAGAGAGAGACAGAGGGTTACAGTAAGCATGTTTGGGATATAGTGAGGCCCCATTACCGGCGTATGCGACAGCCAAAACAGCATGCAGCGCGGCTCTCAGCCCGCGCACCTCCCTCGCTTGCTCCTCGCCCTCCATTGACAAGCATACCTGGTTCGGCAGGCGTAGCACTGACTCGCCGCGACGGCGGCGCGGCCCCGAGGCCGGCGTGCGCCACCACCCACACGGCGTGCAGCGCGGCTCTCAGCCCGCGCACCTCCCTCGCCTGCTCCTCGCCCTCCGTTGACAAGCATACCTGGTTCGGCAGGCGTAGCACTGACTCGCCGCGACGGCGGCGCGGCCCCGAGGCCGGCGTGCGCCACCACCCACACGGCGTGCAGCGCGGCTCTCAGCCCGCGCACCTCCCTCGCCTGCTCCTCGCCCTCCGTTGACAAGCATACCTGGTTCGGCAGGCGTAGCACTGACTCGCCGCGACGGCGGCGCGGCCCCGAGGCCGGCGTGCGCCACCACCCATACGGCGTGCAGCGCGGCTCTCAGCCCGCGCACCTCCCTCGCTTGCTCCTCGCCCTCCATTGACAAGCATACCTGGTTCGGCAGGCGTAGCACTGACTCGCCGCGACGGCGGCGCGGCCCCGAGGCCGGCGTGCGCCACCACCCACACGGCGTGCAGCGCGGCTCTCAGCCCGCGCACCTCCCTCGCCTGCTCCTCGCCCTCCGTCGGCTCCACTCGCTGCGTGCGCTCTCCTCCGGACCTGCAGCCAAATGTCTATGTTACTAACACTATTTATTTTGAAAACGGGTACTGTACAATAAAGTTGTACAGTACCGTAATGTGGCCCGGGGAAGGCTTCTAGGTTTTCATGCTCCATATTAGACCACATCGTCACTTTACGCCAGGTGAGATTGTGGTCAAATGAAGGTTTTGTCTGTTCACGTCCGTAAGTGGTAAACCTCTCCGGGTGGTGCTAAGAACAGTCTCTGGTGGTAGGCTTCGGCCGCGGCTTGGCACCACCCTCCGGGCTGGGCCAGTGCGTAAAGCGATTTTTTCATGTTTCGTAATGTGACCCGGAGAAGCCATCTACCTTCTAGGTTTTCATGCTCCATCTTAGACCACATCGTCACTTTACATCAGGTAAGATTGTGGTCAAATGAAGGCTTATCTATCATAAAAAAAGGCTTTTCCTATCATAAAAAAACAGACTAATAATTGTGTTCATCTATGTAGATGGAGTGGTTGTGAGAAGGTGAAGGGTCATACTTGCCGAGCTCCCTGACGTGGAGCGAGTAGTGGGTGAGGCCGGCGGCTCGGCGCGGCGCCAGCCACGTGACCAGCAGGGCGTCGCTGCCCGCTGCTAATGCGCGGAGAGAACTTACTGTGCCAGGTACTGAAAGAGACAAAGAAAGAAACAAAACACATTTTATTTAGGACACACTAAACATAGTACAAAAAAATATGACATACAAACACACAGCAAGTGTCCCAAAAAGGCCCTCAACTCAGCATGTGTTATTTTGCACGTGACAAAATAACGCTGATCTTCCGTTGAAAGCCTTTAAAGTAGGTACTTCCTTCAGGTACTGCAACGATATTGGTATATTAAACAACTGTATAATAACGATGAGTCTTAAAACACCGAGCTCGTACGAGCTGTAAGGCGTTTCATATAACTTAACGAGGTTTGAAGAGATCACCATTGTATTGTTTTGTAAGACATTTGAATATTTTAACTGATGCCTGTAAATCTTAGATTTGCTATTAAGATTTTAAATTCCAATGATATTTTTTAATTATAAATTCTGATAATATATCAGAATTTATAAAGAAAGTGTCAATTTCAAATAAAGTTTTTATTGGTCAAAATAAAATTATCGTGATAACAAAGAGGTTCGTACTAATTGTGATCATGATCACTTACTTATGACACGTTATTTGTTCCTTTATTTGTAACAATAGACCGCAACTTTTGACATATATGACTGTAATTATATATAATTTTTTGACCCTGTTACATAATTTTCTTTTCCTGTTGACTATATATATTTTTTAAGTATTCTAAGCGACAGTGATCGGCAAGAGGAGCGTAGGACGTCCACCAACTAGATGGACGGCGACCTGTGTAGGCCGCGGGCTCCCAGTGGATGCAGGCCACATACATTTACAGTCAAATATGTGTGTCGGTATCAACATGTTTTACCAATTTCGGTGTACAAATTATGAGAAATGGCATGCAAATCACTAAATTATTATAACCAAATAAGTTTTTAAATTAATATCAAAATATAAATCAAATTTCAATCAAGAAATTATATAATAAATAATAATACCTACATGTTAGTCCAAATTCAAAATTTATCATTTAAAAAGTCGTCAATTTTATAATGACATTTGTAAATTAGCAATTTCTTGAATTTAACTTTTTAAATTATCATGGTTTTTAACAATATTATGATTTAAAACGGGTAACATACCATGATTTGACGGTTTTTGAGTTTTCCGATATTTCGACGCTGTTGCAAGCGCCATGATCACGGAAACAACTGAATTGTCATTGTCTTTGCGATTTGGGCAGACGGTTATTCACAAACGAACCGGTCTACCCTCTTTCTGAGTCTTTTATTGCGAGGTTGACACTCACTAGTGCTACTACCACTTGTTTCATTCTCTAACGCAACTCGATCACGACACACTACACTGACCGTGTCTTGGCGAATAACCGGTGTTACATATGTTTGAGTTTTGCATAACCGCACTACAGGATTCCATGCTCCTGACAATTGGAAGCCATCTTCACGATTGAAGTTCCTATATTTAGTAATTTCATTGGCCTCTCGAACCAATCTAGGTATATAGTGCCGCTCTGTTGAAATTACCCGTGGGTTATGCAACTCAATCCAGTGATTGGAAAACAAATATCGGAAAACTCAAAAACCGTCAATAAATCATGGTATGTTACCCGTTTTAAATCATAATATTCTTGAATTTATATTTAAACTCGTTATTTGTTAGCTGCTGATAAGTTTTTGGTACCTTATTATAAATTGTCGGTGCCATGGATATTACACTATTACGTAGTAAAGCAGTATTCGAAGGAAATAGACAGAGCCTATCTTCACGTCTATTTCTTGGAGTTTCATCTGGCAATTTTGGAAACCTATTATAAACATAATAAATCTAAATTTAAAATTTAAGAAAAACCCCGGACTCCAATGCCGTGGTTTCCTTAAACGTAAAACAACACCATAATATTATGTAATGTGGACGCGATGCGATTTCATTTGATACCCCACACTAGTATATTTGCAGATTTTCTGTTTTCCTTACCCACTCTCACCCCCATAACTTTTAAACGGCAAAACCGATTTTCATGAAACATGTCTAAGAACACTCGCGCCAGACTCACCTTTCATACAAAAAATACTAAATTGAAATCGCTCCATCCGTTCGGGAGCTATGGTGCCACAGACAGACACACAGACACACAGACAGACAGACAACTTATAAGACCCCTCTTTTTTGGTCGGGGGTTAATAAGGCTGATACTTACGATCAGCAGCAGTGGCGCAGTAGGCAGGAGCAGAGGGTGGTGACGCAGCCCCGGCGGCGGCCTGCGCGCGCACCCACACCGAGTAGTTGGTGGCGGGCTGCAGGCCGCGCAGCGTCACGGCGCTCTCGCCCGCCGGCGCACTCTGCGACTGGCCTGCCAGGCTATCTGCTGTGAGATCAAATGTCATCATCATCATCACCCTATTAACGTTCCCACTGCTGGGACACAGGGACTTCTCTCTTGACGAGAGAGATTAGGCCTTAATTCACCACGCTGGCCAAGTGCGGGTTGGTGAATGTCACATGCCCTTCAAACTCTTTTTTTTAAAGTTCTCAGAACATGCCGGTTTCCTCACGATGTTTGCCTTCACCGTTAAAGCACGTGTTTAAAGCGCACATAAATTTCTCAAGAAGAAAAATACAGAGGTGCGTGGCGGGGCTTGATGAACCCACGACCTTCGGAATGAAAGTCGAGTGTCCTCCCACTTTAGCCAACAGGGCTTTTTAACTTTTAGGTTTTTTTGCTTTTAGATAAAATGTACATAGTAAGAATTCAGAAGCAGATTATTTTGAATATAGTAACAAAGTTCTTCCCTAGTTTTATTATGAACTAGCGGCCCGCCCCGGCGTCGCACGGGTAAAAAAAGAAAGTTCCCGGCAATTATTCGATTTTTTCTCGCCTTTTAAACCTTCCCTAGACCTCCACGAACATTTCAAGACTATGATAAGATAAATCCGTTCAGCCGTTCTCGAGTTTTAATCAGACTAACGAACAACAATTAATTTTTATTTATATAGCTAATAACATAGTTTTTCCCTAGTTTTATTATGAATTACATAACAATATAAGAAAATCAAACAACACTACACCAATTTTACACATATACCCGCGATTCTGAGTTGTGCGCGGCCTTAGAGCTGGCGAGCGAAAGAAGTCGGCTTTTTTTGAATGGGCATAATGGTGATGATTGTAGTTTCCCATGACAGGGTAACGGGGCTGTAGCGGACGCAGAAGGCTTCTAATATAATTTGACAACTGATAATATAATTTCTTAAATGGAAGTTAATAATAATATACTTCTATTTAATAGTTCAACTATTGGAGTTAATAATAATGTGTAATTCATTTTTAAATAACAATTCTTGTAACATTATACTGAACTCAAGCGCCTGTAAATGTAGGTTTCGGTAAAGCAGTATTTTCATAATAAGCAAAATATTTGAAGTGCTCTTTTACATAGGAACTAATAAAAATAGTATACGGCTATGCGTCAATACATTGTGTACTACTTAAACTGTGTGGACTGGCCCTAATTGGTATATGACTTACCTGTAGCCATTTCTACGGCGAAGTAATGTACATCGTATCCGCGGAAGGGAGCAGACGGTGACCGACCCCATTCGACGCGCAGGGAGTCGGAGGATATGGGCTCGCAGGTTACCGACTCGGGTGGCGTTTGCGCGGCTGTGGAATTACATAGATTCATTTCAGTTTTTGTCATTTATTTAACAAAACACTGTTTTAGAACTATTATTGAACAAAAACTGATTAATTAAATAAATAAATAAATATTTCCGGACAATCCACTCAACAACATCTATCCCCGTGGTAAGCTCTTAGCTTGTGTTACGGGTACTAGACATCTGATATTCTTAATATAATATAAGTACATACATACATAGATATTTTTTATAATACATATTAAACACCCAGACCAAGGAGAAAGTGCTTGCAGAACATAAAAACACTTGACCCCTCGGCGGGAATCGAACCCGCTACCTCTTGCGCCGCAAGCGGACTCTCGCCACCCGCGCCACTGAGGCAGCCATTAAATATTTTTTTTAAATTCTAAATAAGCCTTCATTGGACCACAATCTCACTTGACGTTAAGTGACAATGTGGTCTACGATGGAGCATGAAGACCTAGAAGGTAGATGGCTTCTACGGGCCACATTACGAAACACGAAAAACCGCTTCACGCACTGGCCCAGCCCGGAGGACGGTGACAAGCCGCGGCCGAAGCCTACCACCAGAGACTGTTCTATTATTTGTTAACGTTTTCCGATGATTCGTTAGTTGGTAGTCGCACGGTACTTACTGAAGTTGCATCGAGTGGGATAAGGTTAAGCCAATAAAGCGGTCTACCTTTATCAGAATGTTATTACGAGACGCCTTAAACTGTACATCAAGGAAGACCACGGATGTAGGATTTTAAAATATCGGGTAACTTAAAAAATATTGTTGTTTCTTCTACGGGAAAAAAATCTTTGAAGCCCGCTCAGGTTTCTCAATTCAGCAAAAGATTAATGTCACAACAGTTTGGCAAGGACAGCAGAGGTTTAGAACATAACACCTAATCGCCAACCCGTCTGTTAAGCGTGGATAGTACGGCAATGCCCTTAAATTATGACATTAGGTCTAAGAAACTTGAACAGAGAATCTAATAAATAAATATCTCCGGACTGATCACACAGCATCACCTAACCCCAAACTAAGCAGAGCTTGCACTATGGGTGCTAGGTGACTAATACTGCCGCACAAAAGATAACCACAGTAAGTACGATTTTTTGCGGTATTGAGTTATATATATGTATATTCGAAATCAGCGCAAAAAGATCTATATTTCTGTATATTCAGAGCTTGCAAATGTGGCTTATAACCTCCTGTTTGAGTAAGCAAAACTACAGTAAGTCTTGTTTATTGGTATGGAATTCTTAATATATTCATAGTAAGTAAACATAATGGTTATTTTTTTTATTTTATTTTAATTAAATCCTAATTTTTAATGTAGTAAGTGATTTTGCCCTCTTCATAGTATGTTCGAGTATGTATTGTACATACTATGATAAATAGAAACCACCCAGACCCGAAGCCAGAATTTGAACAAAGTACAAAATCTGTACCGAATCCGAACTCTCTTGCGTCTCAGGAGGACTTTCGCCCACCAAGCCACAGAGGTCGTATAAATGATTTGTTTAAAAAGCATCCGGCATACCTGCGTCTAGAGTAGCGGCACTGATAGACGGAGCGGAAGGCCCAGGGCCCGCTCTGTTATACGCCCTCAGGCTGATCACATAGCGAGTAGCGGGTCGCAAGCCAGTCAGCGCGAGCTCGGCGCTGCTCCACCCTCGCGCGGTCTGCCGCCCTTCGTTCCCCGCTGCGAGTCCGCCCACGCCCAGCTCATGCCACCGCACCACGTAACCAAGTAACTCGCCGTTCCAACTTTCTTGCTCAGGTGCCTGTGTTATATAAATAAATATATATTTCTGGACAATACGCACATCGAACCCCGTTTTAAGCTCTAAGCTTGTTCTAAGTGTTACGGGTATTAGACATCTGATAATCCATACTATAATTTATAAATTCGCAAGTAATTATGCCTGTCTGTTTCTCTTTCACGGAAAAACTACTGAACCGATTTAAATAAAATTTGGTACACAGATTCTCTAGAGCCTGAGAAAGGACATGGGCTACTTTTTACCACGTGAAAATCCATCATAACGCGTGTAACAGAGCGATACTTAATAGATATACATTGTATTATAATATATTTTTGTAATACATTTTAAACACCCAGACTAAGGAGAAAGTGCTTGCAAAACAAACAATTGAACCCTCGGCGGGAATCGAACGCACTACCTCTTGAGTCGTTGAGTGAAACGGACCTTCGCCCAACGCGCACTGAGCAGTCAATAAATAATTTGCCACATAAAAGCATTTGTGTGACATGGAATACAAAAGCGATCTGATTAAGAAGCAGGTACAGATGCAACGTTTCTTACCGACCACGATACGTGTAGCTCGTCCGATGACGCTGGGTTCACTCTTACGTTCAATGGTGCAGCTGATGGCGCTGGAAAATACATGGACCCGCTCAAAACAAATCTCTGTTTTCAACATCTATCAAATCGATGACAAAAGGTGTATGAGACATAGTATTCAATTTCTTATACTTGAATTTATTAAAATCCTCAATCCTTGGCAGACATAATACATTCTGAATTGGTAGCGACACGATGATAAGTATTAATAACAGACGATCAGTCTTGCTATAAATACTGAACTAGCTAACGCTATAGAAACGCTTAGCGACATGCCCGGGCGCAGGTAGCCGTGCTTCAGCTCACGTCGCTAATTTTATCAAGCGTTAAAGCTTAATAATGTTTTGCCATTAATAAAGATCAGCGCCAATACCTGTTCAGTCTACATTTAGTGAAATAAAGTCCGGAATTGCATAAAGTTCTTTTAGTCCAATAATTTCCTGGTAAATTGGAGAAACTACCTTAGTTTCACCAATTCAACTAACCTTCCTCCAGCGTGGTGAACATCAGTGGGTCGGATCTGGGCGAGCTGCCCACGCGGTTGCTGGCCACAATGCGCAGGGAGTACGCTACCGCCGGCCTCAGTCCTTCTAGCTTAGTCACCAGCGTTGATGTCTCGTCTGCGTCTAGGCTGTAAACCACAGACATACATCTATTAGATAATCAAGTATCACGATTTGTATTGCGGTGCGTGCTATAAGATTCATCATCAAAAAATTCACTTCGTAATTGACACTCGACTGTTCCACAAGTATAGCGAAATCCAGCGATCGATTTTGCACTGCACGGCCTTTCTTTGTCATCGACTCAACATCATTTCATCATAATTTTGGCATTGCTTCATCAGCGTAGACAGAAGTCGAGGTTTTTATATAACAAGGTGTTTCAAAATAATTAGTAGGTATAAAAAACGGAAAGAAAGTAAATGACATGCATCGGGCGAACAAATTTTGTTCTAAGATTCTTCGATTTTAATGCCTATTTTTCGTATATCTTTAGAGGTATCAATTAAAGTAAAATCTATATCATTTACTATCATAATAATAATCACTAATAAAACAGTTGTTTAAGATTTTATATGACTTTGTAACTTCTTCCACGGTTTAAATACTAATAAGAGGCTAAACTTGACCTATAGAATTTAGATAAGGTGAAAAAAATTACAGACGTTTTTTCGAAAATAATGGCCTCCAAATCAAGTTGTTGTATAACAAAATATGTTCACCTGGTGCGTGCCATTCACACACGTTCTAATAATAATACTTAGGTATATAGAGTGAAACTAAGTCTGGTGTACAGGTTGCTACCTATAACAATTAAATTACCATAAACCATGATTCGTCATCAAAAAATTCACTTCATACGTTACACTCGACTATTCTTTGTCATCGATTTCACCCATGCTTCATCAGCAGGGACCAAAATCAAGCCTGTTTATTTAAACAAGATTAATAAACTTTTAAGATTATCATAGTTTTTAACAATATTATGACATAAAACGGATAACATACCATTGATTTGACGGTTTTTGAGTTTTCCGATATTTCGACGCTGTTGCAAGCGCCACGATCACGAAAACAACTGAATTGTTTTTGTCTTTGCGATTTGGGCACACGGTAATTCACAAACGAAACGGTCGACCCTCTTTCTGAGTCTTTTAGGAAAACTCAAAAACCGTCAAATCATGGTATGTTACCTTTTTTAAGTCATAATAGATTACTAAAGTCACCTGGAGATATCGAGAGTGAGGTTGACAGTCCGTTGGCTGGGCGCGGCGCCGGGCAGGGCGTGCAGGGCCGTCAGTATGGCCGAGAAGTGCGTGTCTGGCGCCCCCGTGCCGCGCCAGGACGCGCGCACCCAGCGCGTGCCCAGTCCCGCCAGGGCCAGTCCACGCGGCGCCGATGGAGGCTCTAATTAACATAATAGTATACAATTCAATTATAAACTACAGACTGTGATGTTATCCAATCAGGCGCAGTGGCATTAAGCTGGTATGTTTTGGGTACATGGCAGCTCACCCTTTTTATGTTTTTAGTTTCTTGTGTCTGTCTGTTTATGATATCTACTGTGCTGTTGTCTATGTGAGCACAGACTCGTTGAGGCGTCAAAATTGACGTGTAAGGAAGGGCACGTCTTGTGTGACGGGTACTAGACATATGATATACATAAAATAATAACCATACATATAAAGATATATTTCATTTTACATACTAAAATCCGTGTTGTCTAAAACACGACTTTCATTCGTCGTGGGTTCAAATTCCGCCACACACTCCTCTGGATTTTTATTCTTAAAACATTAATGTGCGCTTAAAGCACGTGTTTTAACGGCGAAGGCAAACATCGTGAGGAAATCGGCATTTTCCGATAACTTTAAAGAGTTTGAAGGACATGGTACATTCACCAAGCCGCACTTGGCCAGCGAGGTAAATTAGGCCTCTGAGAAGAGAGAAGTCGCTTTGTCCCAGTAGTGGTAACGATAGGGTAATGAACACTACTTGCAGAACAAATAATCACTTGGCGGGATTCGACCTTCGCTCACCGCGTCACTGAGGCAATCACATATTTTTACAGCTTAATAGAGAGAGAGAGGATTGTCAGTCATCTACCAGTATTTGAGGTTTACCTTCAACATGCAGAAATAGCAGCATCTGGTTGGTCCCGTAGTGGTTCTGAGCGAGGCAGTGGTACTCCCCGGCGTCCCGGGGCTCCGCGTCGCGCAGGCGCAGCGTGGAGCGCAGCCCCCCGTCCGCCGCCTCCTCCGACACTGACCATCTGGAAAAGGTGCGTGTGCGATTCACACACGATAGAAGTGAAACTTCAGTAAATCGACAAAAGAATGGGATGAATAAATAATAAATAAATAAATAAAAATAAATATTGACGAACAATCCACACAACAACATCTAGCCCCGTGGTAAGCTATAAGCTTGTGTTACGGGTACTAGACATCTGATATACTTAATATAATAGACATACATAGATAGGTATTTTTTATTATACATACTAAACACCCAGACCAAGGAGAAAATGCTTGCAGAACATACAAACACTTGACCCCTCGGCGGGAATCGAACCCGCTACCTCTTGCACCGCAAGCGGACCTCGCCCGCCGCGCCACTGAGGCAGTCAAAATAAAAAAAATTAAAAAAAATACTGTGCAAAAAGATTTTGTTCGGGCGGTCACCCATCCAAGTGGATATATCTATCAAGCGTATAAGATTGGCTTACCTGTCGTTTTTTCCGTTGCATCCGGTTTGAAATCACACCGATTTTATAGAAGTTTAACTTCAATAAAAATCAAGGAATGGGATTTATGCCTAAGTCTTGCAGAAACAGCCAGGTTAGGGTGCGATTATGACTTTGATCTTCATTATTATGGGTTATTTATGGCATTTATTTGATCTACATAATTTGTTTTAATTTTTTTGTTAACATAACTTATATTTTATTTACATAATTTGTTTTAATATGTTAACGACAAAAATAAATAAGGCTTGTATGAATTTGTTTTAATAATAATATAGTCTTATTTATATTGCCATTATTATAGTCAGAATAGTATTCAGAATTTATAATTTTGCTTCTCTCATGCTCCTATACTCTTTCCTTTTGTTAAGAGTTGTAATTTTTAAAAAGGTGCTACTAAACAATAAATAATTATGAGGCCGAGGGCTTCCCATAAATATGTATTCGCTTCTTGTTATTTTTACATGCTTATAATGATTATAATATACATAATGGTTTCCTACGTGTTGCTGTATTTTGTTTCCCTGTGTGTGCAATAAAGTGTTTTTGTATTTGTATTATTTTATTTTTAGATTAAGACATTTTTAACATGGTTTGTAAAAAAATATAAAATAAAATTAATATGAATCTTTTTAATAAGCGTACAGAATGGTATAGGCACATTACCTATACTCATGCACAGGCAATGGCGTCCGGTTCCGGCCCCAGCGCACAGCGAGCGGCGCGTCCCCGCGGGCCGAGCACCACAGCGCGGCCGCGCCCCCGCGCACCGCCGACACGTTGCCGGAGCTGTCCACCAACTGCGCCGGATCTGAAACAAGGAATGGGAATATTAAAAAATAATAAGAAACTGGAGAAGCAAAATATTTGAAAATAGATAAAGAGTATCCATTTTGTCAAAATGGAATAGAGAGAAGCACAATTGGAGTCAAAATAAAGGACAGAGAAAAACTAATTAACATAAAAAGTAAAACGATATTTAAGAATGCAAACACAATATACAAACAGCTGTAGTGGAAATGGACTGGGCATATGTTTTGAGAGTGTACAAAGAAATGGACAAGACAAACAACAGAATGGCCAGCCGAAGAGATGGGAGGATGACATAAGGAAAATAGCGGGCCCCACGTGGACTCGCAAAGCAAAGAACAGGACAGTATGGCGATCTTTAGAGGAGGCCTTTGTCGGAAGACAAGTTGTAACAGAACCACCGTTTGCCGATGGTAAATAATAGAAAAATTTATATAATATTAAAAAGTTTAACTTAGGCATAGATAATATGATTGTTTAATTAAGTACAACAATAAAGGCTTTTTTATTTTTATTTTATTTTTAAAGAGTATCCGTGTAAAAAATAATGACTTACTCCATATTTATTCATATTTCTTGCAAACGAAAAATCAAGACGTTACATCATTCATCGAAGTTTCTAGTAGTCATTATGCCCATTCTTCCTCATTGAACGAGACCATCATCATCATCACCCTATTAACGTTCCCCCTGCTGGGACACAGGGACTTCTCTCTTGGCGAAAGAGATTAGGCCTTAATTCACCACGCTGGCCACGTGCGGGTTAGTGAATAACGAGACCATAATAATAGTTATATAAATAAAAAGGCAACTCTATCTGTTGAGTTTGTGATCTAAGGAAGCACCTTAGAGTATTTATTCTAGTAGCACTTCTCTGCGGGGAGCACCATCATTTAAACCGTGTATCGATCACAACTCGGCCACACTGCCAGGCGTGACTCGAACAGCCTGGAGAGGCTGATAATTACTGGCAGTGTGGAAGGAAAGAGAAGTCGAGGCCGCTCACCTACACGGTGGACCCACACAACACAGGACGCTACAGGTGGCACTCTCCAAGCATCAATACAGTTGGCTCAGGACCGGAGTCGATGGAGAGAAGTGGTGACAGAGCTGATGAGATGCCATAGTCACTGTTGACGACGCGCACGCTGCTCAAAAATATAAAGCCTAATTTAATTTTAATTTAACATTGTATGTACACCTTTATTTTATGTAGCTTTAATTATTTTTACTAAAAACTTTTTATTAATAAAATGATGAAACGCATTTCGAACCGCGAGAATATAGCGGCGAGGCATTTTTGCGGGCAACCCCGAACGCGCCTCACTTCACTTCAAAAAACTGTACTGACGGTTGTCTACGTCGACCGACCGGCGCGCCCGCCGCCATATTCCAAAAAGTTTCGAGATCTGTTGCATTTTAACGTAAAACATTTCTTTTACTCAACCTTCGTGCTCCAGCGACCTCCATCCTCAACAAAAGTGGTCACTTCGAACCGGAACGCTCAGCACCGAAGCATTATCGTAGTAAAATGTTCCGCTCACCGCGCACGCCGCGCAAAATGAAAAAACCACGTGGCGCCAATGCGGTTTGCACTGATGAAAACGCAACAGACGCTTCCTTACCTCCCCCGACGCCGAAAGATGACCCTGCAGAAGTATACGCTAGTTTGTGCAGCGTTAGCAAGAAGTCTGAGAGAAGTACAACGTCATCCACCTCCGCGCGTCGTCGGCGACTCGAGCTCGAGGCCGAGACAGCTCAGGCTCAGCTTCGCATAGAATCCGTCGAAGCAGAAGCGAAGGCTGCCCGCATGAAAACAGAAATCCGAGTCGAACTACTCAAGAAACGACTCGCCGCGGACGTCGCTGACCTGGAATCACAGCACTCTAAGAAATCATCTGCCTCGTCCATTACAAGTAAAGTACATAACTGGTTGGAGAAATCTACCGAGCTACAGCCTGCGCCTGCACCTGAACTGCCACGCATGAATGTTACTTCTGGCCAAACTGATATCCAAATGCTTGCCTCAGCACTGAGAGATGCATTTGCCGCTTCTCCTTCTCCTCAGCATCAGCAACAGCTGCTTACCAGAATGTCTACCTCTAAAGACTTGCCTCCATATTCAGGCGACCCTATGGATTGGCTACAATTCAAGGAATCATATCATGAGTCCACCAAACTCTGTAAGTACACTGACCCAGAGAATGTATGGCGGCTAAGAAAATGTCTGCGAGGTGATGCAAAAGAAGCGGTGACATCCTTGCTTATTGGTGGTGTTTCCCCTGACATTATCATGGATACACTTGAACTACGCTTCGGTAAACCAGAGTACATAATGACTAAAATAGTGACACAACTCAAGAAAATACAGCCGTTGCCAATGTCATACCACAACGAGCTTATTTGCTTTGCAGTAAAAATAAAGAATTATGTTACAGCTGCAAAAGCGTTGAAACAGGTTGATTACCTACGCAGCCCCGAGCTGGTTTCAGTCATCTTATCTAAATTACCAACCATACTTATTAACAAATGGACAGACTATGTTTATGAAAACCAACTCACCGCACCAGCATATAATGAAACTTCAAGATTGGAGTTACTGAGCAACTTCTTATACTTAGAAGCAAATAAAGTAGCAAGTTCTGGTGTTAGTCATATACATCTACAATCTACAAGGAAGCCAGAGCAGCATGAAGGTAAACATTTCACCAAACACAGCCGAGCTACAATATTACATGCCTCAAACAACAATGATGACAGCAAAGATAATGACTGCAAGTTCTGTCACAAGACTGGACATAGGCTACC
Organism: Gymnoscelis rufifasciata; assembly: GCA_929108375.1. NCBI lineage: Eukaryota > Metazoa > Arthropoda > Insecta > Lepidoptera > Geometridae > Gymnoscelis > Gymnoscelis rufifasciata. The sequence goes on from OV815303.1 coordinate 16,599,752, forward strand.
TGACTGCCCGCGCTTCAAACGTGCGATGCGTAGAGATCGTTGGAGATTTGCAAGAGAACACAAGCTGTGTTACAAATGTTTAACCCTGCATATGAACCCCGGCTCCTGCACTGCAAGAAACTGCAACATCGAGGGCTGTGACCAGCCGCACCATCGTCTACTTCACTGGACCAAGCCGTACGATAAAAAGAACGAGAGTACTAAAGTAAGCGAAGACCTCGCAGACACCGAGATTACCCATGAGACTGTGAACCATACGGTGGGGTCATTGCACCCTAAAGTACTTCTCAAAATCGTACTGCTGACAGTGCACGGTCCTGCGGGAGCTATGCACGCGCACGCGCTACTGGACGACGGGGCGACGGTGACCCTGATTGCGGCCGAATTAGCAGATAAACTTGGTCTTCACGGGAGAAACGAGAAGATGCGAGCTCGCAGCGCATGGGATTCCGGTGAATTAGTGTGTGAAACGCAAATATTGAACTTTAGAATTACAATTGTATTGTATTGTATTGTATTGTGACGTGCAACCAATGTTATTGATAGGTCAGGATAACCATGATTTGATAACACCTTTCCAGTGTTATCGTAGCGAGCAGCGTGGGCCGTACGTAGCACAGACAGCGTTGGGTTGGTGTGTACACGGGACCTCGGTAAGTGATATGTCGCATAACTCTAATTCTAATCTGTGTGTCTCACTTATTCACGACTGTTCTGGATATACCTGCCCACAAGAAAATGTTTTCCATTTGTGTAAATTTCAACCAGCTGATACAACCACTGAGATCGCCGCCCCCCGCGTAGCCCTGGTTCACCCCGAGGACTGCGAACAGCGGTGCGTTCAGCTGCATAATGAAGTGCGCAAATCTTTTATGTTAGATGCCATTGGAGTAGGTACGAAGCCCCGCGTCAATCCTGATGATTTACGCGCTATCTCTATTTTAGAGGAAACTGCCGAGCTTCGCGAGGGACAATGGTACGTTAGTTTACCGTGGAAATCGGATAATCATTGTTTGCCTGACTCCTACTCTAATGCTTTTAGACGTCTAAAATCGGTTCAAAAGAAAATGTTATGTAATAACGATTACTCATTACGTTATCAAGAAAGAATTTCTCATTTATTTTCTAACGGCTTCGCTAAAGAAATAATAGGTAGCTATAACGAAGGCCGTGTTTGGTACCTACCGCACTTCGGTGTCGATAAACCGAACAAGAAAAAACTACGATTAGTTTTTGATGCGGCTGCAAAGTCTAATAATTGCTCTTTAAATGATTTTCTTTTACAAGGTCAATCACAATTTACAATTTTACAATCTTTATTGGGAATAATGTTAAGGTTTAGGGAAAATTCTATAGGTATTATAGGCGACATACAAGATATGTTTTTGCGTATAAAGATACATGATAGAGATACGCACGCGTTGCGTTTCTTATGGCAGGAAGGTTTCTTAACCAGCGAGGTACCTGACGATGGACTCGAAAAATCATCATCATCATCATCGAAGGTGACCCCTATTAAAGAGTACGTCATGACGTCACTCATTTTTGGTGCTAATTGTTCTCCGTTTATCGCTCAATATGTAAATCAAATAAAAAACACACAGCGTTTCGAACAAACTATGCCGGAAGCTGTATGTGCAATTAGGAAAAGTCAATGTATGGATGACTACATAGATAGTGTGAGCGAGATCGGCCTCGCTACAAAATTGATTAAAGACATTTCCTATATTAATCAACAGGGTGGTTTTACAATGCGAGATTGGTTAAGTAATAATATTAATGTTTTGAGCAACACACCAAACGATATCCTTAGTGAGAGAGCCGTAAGGTTCAATGTTGAAAATCAGCCGGAACGAACTTTAGGTTTGTTATGGTTTCCCGATAGTGATACTTTTGCATTTGATTTATCATTGAAACGTATTTCTCCTGATATTCGTAACGGTACACGAAAGCCGACAAAGCGTGAATTATTACGCATTATTATGTCTATTTTTGATATGCATGGATTTTTAAGCCCTTTTACTGTAAAATCCAAAATAATTATGCAGGAAGTGTGGAGAATAGGTATAAAATGGGACGATGAAATTCCATGTAATTTATTTATTCAATTTCAAGAATGGTTATTACAACTACAAACAATTGTTGATATACGCATTCCTAGGTGGTACTTCGGTAGTGCGAGTGAGACAGACAAAGCGTGCGGCACGCGTGTAAGCGAGTTAGAATTACATGTATTCGGGGATGCTAGCCCACGCGCATTTGCGTCGGTGGCATATTGGCGTAAGATTAATAACAATGGACAAATTTCCGTGTCATTTATAGCTTGTAAAAATCGTGTCGCGCCATTGAAATCTGTCTCAATCCCACGGCTGGAGCTTCAAGGCGCTCTCCTAGCTTGCCGCCTAGCTGAAACAATAAAAAAAGAGCATAGAATTAAACCAGATAAAACATTTTACTGGGTTGATTCTACGGTTGTTTTGCATTGGATTAGAAATGAACATCGTAATTATAAAACATTTATAGCTAACTGGTTAGGAGAAATTGATGAATTGTCAAAAATTAATGAATGGAATTACGTTCCCTCAGAATTTAATATGGCGGACTTAGCTACTAAAATAACTGATTACAACTTACGTAGTGATTGTTCTTGGTTCTTGGGACCCGCGTTTTTGTATGAACATTTGGAAAGCTGGCCGCAGCAACCTGAAACATTGAAAATAAATAATAATGATGATTTAGAGGAAATTAAATCAGTTTTTCATACTTACAGCGATACGTTGATTTTACCGGTCCCCAATCCAGATAGGTTTTCGTCATGGTTGAGGCTGCTTCGTTGTACTGCGACCATATTGTTGTTCATTTCCAAATGTAGGAATAATAAAACTCTCCTTATTAATAGCGAGATAATTAATAAGGCAGAAGTTTTACTGATAAGACATTCACAGTCACAGTCATTTTCGCGCGAAATAACTTTGTTGAATAATAGTTGTGAAATAAATATAGATAGTCGTTTACGTACTTTAACGCCGTTTTTAGATAGTAACGGGCTTATACGAGTTGGCGGGCGTATTGACGCCGCGAAACATGTAGATGATCAGATGAAAAACCCAATCATCCTAGACGGGCGCGACCGCGTAACTCGCCTTTTGGTTAAATACTATCACGAACGTGTAGCTCACTCGTTCAACGAATTAGTTGTTAACGAACTTCGGCAGAAATATTGGATAGTTAATCTGCGACCTACTGTCCGCACAGTAGCGTCGCAATGTTTAGTTTGTAGAATTAGAAAAGCTAATCCTAGGCCGCCGCGCCTCGGCGACCTACCTCCTGAACGGCTCGCTCATCACCAGCGCCCGTTCACTATGTGTGGCATAGATTTGTTTGGGCCTATTGAAGTCACAGTAGGACGGCAAAGACCTAAACGATATGGCGTGTTATTTACTTGCTTAACGGTGCGCGCGGTTCACATTGAGCTTGCTAACGACTTAACCGCTGATTCCCTTATCATGGCACTTAGAAGAATGGCCGCGGATGGCCACATACAATAATGAGTGATAATGGAACAAATCTTACCAAGGCCAATGTCGACTTAAGGAACTCTCTCCGTGAACTTAATCAGCAGCAAATCATCGATGAAGCATTAACCAAAGGTGTAACGTGGAAATTTATTTCGCCTGCGAGTCCACATATGGGGGGCGCGTGGGAACGTTTGATTCGAACCGTGAAAACGGCACTTAAGGTAGTTTTAAAAGAGCGAGCTCCACGAGAAGAGGTACTGATTACTCTTCTCGCTGAGGTAGAAAATATTGTTAATAGTAGACCACTTACTCACGTATCAGTGGATCCTAGGAGTCAGGAAACTTTGACACCTAACCATTTTTTATTAGGAAGTTCTTCTAACTTGCCCCTCCCCGGCGTCTTCGATGACAAGGACCTGTACCTGCGGCGTCAGTGGCGCACTGCTCAGCGCTTGGCTGATTTATTCTGGAACCGGTGGGTTAAAGAGATTTTACCTGTTCTCATTCCTCGGGCGAAGTGGAACCGCGAAGGGCAGCAGCTTAAGGTAGGCGATTTAGTGATTGTGGTTGATCCTTCTTTACATCGCAACTGTTGGCCTAAAGGCATTGTGGAAAAGGTATATCCAGGAAAGGACGGAAGGGTAAGAGTAGTAGACATACGGACTAGGACGTCAGTTATGAAGCGTCCCGCAGCGCGCGTAGCATTACTACAGCTCGACGTTGAGCGTCGTTATGACGACACTAGGGGGGAAAGTGTTGACGACGCGCACGCTGCTCAAAAATATAAAGCCTAATTTAATTTTAATTTAACATTGTATGTACACCTTTATTTTATGTAGCTTTAATTATTTTTACTAAAAACTTTTTATTAATAAAATGATGAAACGCATTTCGAACCGCGAGAATATAGCGGCAAGGCATTTTTGCGGGCAACCCCGAACGCGCCTCACTTCACTTCAAAAAACTGTACTGACGGTTGTCTACGTCGACCGACCGGCGCGCCCGCCGCCATATTCCAAAAAGTTTCGAGATCTGTTGCATTTTAACGTAAAACATTTCTTTTACTCAACCTTCGTGCTCCAGCGACCTCCATCCTCAACAGTCACGTCCCTCAGTTACGACTAAGAAGAAGAATCGATCACTTCTGGACTGAGCACCATAATTTAAACCGTGTATCGAACACTGCTGGACAACTGCTGGCAGTCTGTGTCGCGGCTGCTTTGAGGAAGAGGAGACGGTGGAACATGTAGTGATCCACTGCAAAGCCACAGAAGAGATAAGAAAGGAGACGGGGTTGAGGCGTCTCATGGACGCGAAGACCCCATCTACATCCGCAGACTTGCTCAAACAACTAGTTACAACACCGAAAGTCCTACTCCGCTACATCAGGGAGTTGGGCTGGTTGGGGCCTGGTTAGGCAGGGGGATAATGCACAAAACACTCCCAGGCGAGATGTCAGTGCAGATCTCAGTTCCTCCACTTAGAATTAGAATTAGACTGCTGGACATCTAATCAATGATACTGAGGGCTTTGAATACTTAACTGACCGTGCACAGTGAAGTTGATGTGTTTGAGCAGCGCCGGGCCCACGCCGTTGTCGGCCGTGCAGCGGTAGGCGCCGGCCAGCGCGCGCGCCGCCGCGCCCGCCGCCAGCGCGCCGCCGCGCGCGCGCAGCGGGCCCCCGCCCTCCAGCCGCTCCCAGTGCTCGCTCTCGCTGCGACCGTCGCCTCCTGCTCAAACATTGTTAACGTTTCAGCCGTTTCGTGTTTCGTAATGTGGCCCAGAGAAGCCGTCTACCTTCTAGGTCTTCATGCTCCATCGTAGACCACATCGTCACTTAACATCAGGTGAGATTGTGGTCAAATGAAGGGAAAAAAAAGGTAAGGTTTCCTAAGTAATATGATAATTCCCTCATAGATCAAAATCATAATTATTTATTAAAAACCAGATAAAGTTGTCTATCTGTTGAAACTAACATGGTTATCAGTACTATTTAGATTCAACCGTGATCATGGCGGATGTAAGGTTTGACATTCTCATAGTTTTTTCTTTACATTGTCCATTTTAATTATTTTATTTTTTTAACTTTGTATTATAATTTTTATATGCGTCGGATTCTGTTTGCTTCGTATGCCAGTGTTGAAACTACCCCCAAAATAAAATACAATAGTGGTTAACGTATTAAAAGAAATAGTGATTTTTAGTGAAGTGTATGCATTAATTTTTATTTATAATTGAGGATAATAATGTATTTTAATTAATCTGAATTGAATGATGTCCCGAATTGACTAAATAATAATTAATTCTAATGTATAAAGTGTTCTCATTAAGTGATTTTTTTGTAAATTCTTTTGTGATTAAAAGGTTCTTAAACCTGATATAACTTGACATTGTCTTCATTGTTTTTTATTATTATAGTATTGTTAGAACTTAGATTATCTAGTGTAATTGGATTATCTGTACTAGTTATTACATAAATAAATAAATGCAACTTTGCCAAAATATCGGGAAACGCGAAAGATCATGGTATATAACCCGTTATAAATATAAATAGTATTACGGTAGTAGTTATTTTAGTCAGATAGATTTCCACATGGTAGTCTTTACCAAGTCATCCGACCTTCTAGTTGGTGAGCGAAGAGCTTCTATATTCTCCACTCGACAACTTATTTCCACCAAGCTCTTCAAACTTTTAAAAAATCAATCTCTCTTTCCCTCCCTTTGCTGAGAGCACGGGAAGGAGCAGGAAGCGTGAACTATATTATCTACTGGTTTGTACTACGTAATAATACAGCCATTTTCTAATGAAACAAAAGCCTCCGGGCTGGGCCAGTGCGTGAAGCGATGTTTTCGTGTTTCGTAATGTGGCCCGGAGAAGCCATCTACCTTCTAGGTCTTCATGCCCCATCTTAGACCACATCGTCACTTTACATAAGGTGAGATTGAGGTCAAATGAAGACTTATCAAGCAAAAAAAATAAATAAAAAGGATTCATTGTCATTATTTATACCAAAAGACTTGAGGTCTGCTCCAGGGCAGTCTTACCTATTCTCTTATCCCAGGTTATCACAGGGGGTGGATGACCGCTGGCCGCACATTCCAGCAACACAGGAGCTCCCAACAGTACAGCTATATCTTGCGGCTCTTTCAGCCATGCCGGTGCCACTGGGGAAAGACAGAGAGAACATAAGCAAAAGTTTCATTGCTTGAAGTGTTTATATTACGTTCAATCAAATGAAGTAGTACATTTACACAACTAATGAATTCGGGCTTTACCATCCATACTTATTGTAAATTTTAGTCCCACGTCACGCCTGTATGTCGCTTTGTTCACGATTAACTCCAAAATTACTGAAAGGATCTTTATGCGGTTTTCAGAAATAGGTAGACTGATTGATTTTAGAGGAAGGTTTTTGTATCCATGAAGTGTTCATAATAAAATGAAGCAAAGAAACAAAAGCTTATAATAAGTAAGAGGTGGTCGTGGTCTATTGCCAAGAATATGTTAGAACCTTGCATTTATAGTGAAATTATCATAGCTAGAATATCAAACGGATGTATAAAAGCAAAGAAAGTTGGTGTGCGGAATTAGGACTAAATATTTGGTTTGTTATAAATAGTTATCGAAAGGTTAGGCCCGGAAGAAATCGCTTATAGCGATACGATTGTACCACTACTAGCGTTATACTGTTTTATTTTTAAATTAAGTTAATATGAAATTGTGTCCAATGAAGTAGTAATCTATCACTTTTTTTTGTAAAAAAGCAGCTCTTTGTGGGAACACAACATCACAAATAAAACCAGTACAAATTACCCATAAAATATGTATGTTTGTTATGTAGTATATCAGTCACCTAACACCCATTGTACAAGCTCTGCTTAGTTTGGGGTTAGGTGATGCTGTGTGAGTAGTCCGGAAATTCTTAGTTTATTTATTTATTTAATAGATATCGGTTTTGTACCAACCTCTCACCCGCAGCTCGGCGGTGAAGTCGGCGGCAGCAGCGTGGTTGGACACGCGGCACGTGTAGGCGCCGCTGTGCCGCGCCGACAGCTCCGAGAACATCAGCAGGGAGAACTCGCTAAGGCTCTTCTCTTCCACCTGCAGGAGAATATAGACTTATTTTATATTTATTGTTTTTTTTTTTTTGCCTTCATTTGACCACAATCTCACCTGATGTAAAGTGACGATGTGGTCTAAGATGGAGCATGAAGACCTAGAAGGAAGATGGCTTCTCAGGACCACATTACGAAACACGAAAAAATCGCTTCACGCACTGGCCCAGCCCGGAGGCTGGTGACAAGCCGCGGCCGAAGCCTACCACCAGAGTCTGTTCTTAGCACCACCCGGAGGTCACGTGTAAGGAATCAGAGGGTTACCACTTACGGACGTGAACAGACAAAACCTCCAAAATATAAAGAAAAGTAGTACTGTGGGCAAAAGTAGCCACGAATTGGTGCCCTGATACGGCGAGAAGGCGACGCGGTAGACCAAAACAAAGATGGCGGAACGAATTGGACCGATTTCTAGCCGACTGGATGACGGTTGCTATGGAAAGAGATGTCTGGAGAGAATGGGGGAGGCCTTTGCCCAGCAGTGGGATGATACCGGCTCATAATGATAATAATAATTTAAATAATCAGTTTATTATACAGGAAAATAGAAATCCATCAACACGTAAAAAAACAAACATAATAATAGCAGTAATTAAGAAAACATATTTTGGAATAACGCACAGACAGTGCCCCAAAAAGGTTCTTTTTTTTATGCTTGATAAGTCTTCATTTGACCACAACTCACCTGATGTAAAGTGACGATGTGGTCTAAGATGGGACATGAATACCTAGAAGGTAGATGTACTTGTAGGTAGATGTGATTCTCTGTATTTTAAAGGTAAACTCTGCATTTATTAACTTAAACGCTGATCTTCCGTTGAGAAGCAAATCGCAAAATCCTTAATATTTTTATGTGCTGTTGACACCGCCGCCAGAAACACATAAGATAAATATACACCAGAGTATGAGCAGCAGTGTCTTTTAGGCCCAGAACACCATATTTAGAGCTAGTAACTCGCATACCAAGCGTGACTAGTGTTTGTAAACACCCTATAATATTAAATAGTGAAGTATACCTTTGACCAGCAGAGGATAATCGACCGCTGAAATGGTGACAGTATCTTTCTCACCTGAAGACTAGGAGGCAGCGGCGCGCCATCCTTCAGCCACGAGAAGTACATAGGCTTGTCTCCAGACGACACACCGCACAGCACCTGCGCCGAGCTGCCTTCCGAGAGCTCGGAGGAGAACATGAACGGAGATATCTTCGGTGGATCTGGAAATACACGCAACACATTCGGTCACTGCAAGGGTCAACATAATACCAGCACTAAGTAGCACTATTTTTTTTTGTTGGTTAAACAAAGGTATTCAATTTGTGTTATGTAGTTTAGTTTGGTTTATACGTGTTTCGTAATGTGACCCGGAGAAGCCATCTACCTTCTAGGTCTTCATGTCCCATCTTAGACCACATCGTTACTCTAAATCAGGTGAGATTGTGGTCAAAATGAAGACTTATCCAGCATAAAAACATATTAACGTAAATTTAAATCGGTTTTTTTTAATAAAGCTATTTCATTTCAAAGTGGATTAACGTTTAAAAGATAATCTCTGACATACATACGGTATCACAGTTCAAAGGGGCATGCAAATAAAAAAAGGTGTGTGTGCGATTCACACACGATAGAAGTGAAACTTCAGTAAATCGACGAAAGAATAAGAATAAAAAAAAAGTGTGTGTGTGTCAGCTACGACGCACGATTGGAGTCTACTACTTACGAACTATAATTATGATATATATCGAATAGAAAAAAAGGGTAAATTAACGCATCTGCTAAAATGATAAGAGAAACAAACATTATATCTGATTATTCGGATTATTTATATTACTTCAATAAAGCGTATTACATAAAGTATGTTACAAAATAATATTAATAAAATACCAATACCTCTTTTCGCGATACTTCGTAGTCTCAACTAAGAAGTATCGCGCAAAGAAATTTAAATAAAGCATTGCATTTGTGTCTCTTACCATTTCCGTTTCATCTTTTTGCATCCGGTTTGAAATCACTACGATTCTATAGAAGTTTCACTTCAAAAATTCAGAGGTGTATCTTACTTCAGACTTGTTTATTGATCTCTGTTGTGGCCGTTGGAATGGGCACGCGACTTAATAAGTTTATTGTATTGGCGCATCCGAAATCTATCAGCGCTGCTCCTGTCCCGCGTTTGATGTGACGAAGCCTTTGAGGCTAGCGCCCAGCGCTGTGGAAAATTGTTGGGAATTCGAGTACGAGAGAATGTGTGACTCACTTCTGACTTGTATCTCTATATCCCCAGAAGCCACTGGAGCGGGCGGCGCGGCCACAGTACAGGTATAAAGGCCAGCATCCACCGCGCGCGCCGGCGACAGGCGCAGTTCCGCTCCCCGCGCCGCTAGCCGCCCCGCTGAGCCCAGTGTCGCACCGCCCCGTTTTCGCCACGTCACCTCACTGCACAAAACTTTAGTTACAAATGTGTTTGATATTAAAACCGCTAGCACAGACCAATTTAAGACGAATTCTTAGGTTTGAAAATCTTTATTTCTCATTAAGAATTTACGATAATTCGCTTACATGAGAAACCAATTTATAACTATATATTTTTACGTACAGTAGCGTGTAGATTTAATTTAAGTGATCATCAACATAATGTAAAGTATGATGATTATAAAATATATTATAAATGAATCAAAACAATGAAAGAAAAGCACAAAATTGCAATAACAACTAAATTTTTATCTTTTTATATAATACAAGGGGGTAGGCACACAAATTAGTTCATTCGGATTGTGCGCAGTTACAATGAGATACCAAACATGGAGTACAATTTATGGATGCGGCATATTGTGAAGTTTAACATTTTGGGGTCCGAAGAGTAGGTTAATTAATTATAATAATTTATATTAAAAATAATTTGTTAGTTTTAGTTATACTTATTTGTTATTTTAATTTATGTTATTTTGTAGGTAAGATATATTTATAAAATAAATTTAAAGAGGTAAGGTAAGGTAAACAAAATTTTGTAAGAAGTACGTTTTCTTTTAGAATCATAATTTATTTGATATTATAAAAAAACATTAATATATTTTATTTGATATTATAATAAATATTACTTAGTATATATATATATATATTTTGAACGTTTTCAAAAGTAACTTGTTTTATAAATGTTTGTTAATAACGTGCAATTTTAATAATTTTTTGTAAATAAAACAAGATTTTGTTTCTTTTATAGTTTTTGGAAGTTTGTTATAGAGTTACGCGCCTTCGTAGACTGTAGTTTTTGTTCCATATTTTGTACGGTGAGTTTGTAACAATATGTTATCTGCATTTCTTAACCTTCTTTTGATTTGATAGTTTTTATTTAGTGTAATATTCGAGTGTATAGTTTTGTCTAGTATTTTGCGAATAAGTAAACATGTTTTATAAACGTAAGTTCTTTTTATATCCATAATTTTGGTTTTTTCATAAATTTTAATTGTTGAGTACTGAAAATTAAACAAAGTTTTTACGAGTCTATTTTGTGTTCTTTGAAATTCAATAAATTTTGTAATTCAGTAAAGTGACGGTGTGTGTGCATTACGAGATATTAATTCCAACGGTTGTGTAGTCTATGGTAGTATACTTATCGGGTAAAGAACACACGACACACTTCACATGACAGGGATTAACTATAATTCCGAGTAACGTTATTGAAGTAGTTTTGTGAGCATTACATCTTAAAACAAAATACATATTATTCTGCATCAAAACGTTGGAATAAGCTTCTTCCTACTACATTTTTGAGAAATATTTAAGACGAGAGAGGTACTTACTCACTAGTAAAGTGTCAGGCGTTGTGCGATTGTGGAGTCATCACTTAAACTTTACACAGACTTTGTACACAAAAAGATGATTATGTTAACGAACTATTCATAATAATAATCTTTGTAAAGATAAAGAGCTCCTGAATTTGTTTATAGATTTTTAAATATAACAAAACATTTTGCTCAATATCCTATATCTACGTGATAATTTACGACCAGGATTCAGTAGAACTATATTTTGTGTTAAATTAGTCTGTGCCACTAGACAACACCCATCGAATGCACCTCTATAACCTGATCGGGTATCCGGAGTAGGGGCAGTGGACGGTCGCGTTCGCGCCTGCAAGTACCAGGATTGCGGGGATTGCGCGCACCGCTGGTGGTCCTGGGGACAAAAAAAGTGTGTGTGTCAGCTACGACGCACGATTGGAGTTTACTCCTTACGAACGATAATTATGATATATATCGAATAGAAAAAAAGGGTAAATGAACGCATCTGCTAAAATGATAAGAGAAACAAACATATATCTGTAATTATTCGGATTATTTATATTACTTCAATAAAGCGTATTACACAAAGTATGTTACAAAATAATATAAATAAAATACAGTGAGACTACGAAGTATCGCGCAAAGAGGAGACCCCGGGAATGAGATACGCTGTGTAATGTATTCCATCTCATTCTTTTACACGTTAAATCCTACACATATATATATGTTTGTCTCTTTCTACGTAACGCCTCAACTTTTCGTATTACACTTGATTTTACTCCTCATAAAATTTCCGTACCGGGCCTTATAACTCAAATCGTTTCTTAAGGAGTAAACTCCAAAAACTGCTAGTATGAGTGAATTATAATTTAATTGTATAAGAAATGACTTGTAACAATTGTTATTAATATAGCCATTCGGATGCATATGGATGGCGAGCGACCCGATGGCGTCCGTAAACAGCAGTCATTGACGGCATATCGCTGCACCGTTGACACAGTGCTGTTCTTTCATAGGTCTAAGGCTCCCGCCGCGCGAGAACTGTGACAATGGCTAATGTACAAGTGGCCTCGCGGGACGGCGGGATCTTTACAATTTAAAAACTTCACCTGCTATGAAATAGTGAGTGAGGCAAAGACAACAATATAATTAATAATTGTAAAAATCAAGAAACATCCCAATTTTCCCAAACAAAGCTTACTAAGCCATTAATCGCCGTATCGACATTTGACGTATACGTACGACATTGAATCGAATTTTTAAATAAACAATAAAATATAAACAAATATTTCCGGACTAATCACACAACACCTACTTAAACTAAGCTGACCTTGTACGTAAGTACTATTATTGTTAGTGACGGATACATAGAAAATACCCAGACCAGAAAACCACAAATTGTAGATCATACAAACTCCTGTGGAAGGTATTGAACCCACAATTTTTTTTTCGTTTTTGTTATGTTAGATAAGCCTTTATTTGACCACAATCTCACCTGATGTAAGTGAAGATGTGGTCTAAGAAGATGGGGAATGCAGACCTAGAAGGTAGATGGCTTCTCCGGGCCACATAAATAAACACGAAAAAATCGTTTCAGGCACTGGCCCAGCCCCGAGAACCTACAGCGCCTAGATGTCGATAATAACTAGTTACCGTAGATGTTGAGGCGCGCGGAGTGGTCAGCTCGGCCGAGGCGGTTGGCCGCGCGGCAAGTGTAGCGGCCGCCGTCTGTCGCGCGCGCCGCCGTCACGTTCAGCGTGGCCAGCACGTCGCCGCGCGCCGTTGGGGCCGCGCTCCACGCGTATCTGCGATCGTACAGATGATCGTGTTATATTGATGAATGGCAACGGATTAAATCAGACTACAACGGTTTTCTTTGAATATTTCACTGGTAGTAGAGCTAGTTTCTCATTGATCTGGGTTTTTAATATTTATAAAAATATCTATTCTGTTCATTATATTAAGTACATTATGTATATCAGATGTCTAGAACCCGTAACAAAAGCTAAGAGCTTATCACGGAGCTAGATGTTGCTGTGTGGATTATCCGGACATATTTATTTATTTATATTAATGTAATTTACGAAGTCAATTGTCATAACGAATATTTTTCTGATTTCTTGAAAAAACAACCATGAAATTTGTTAAAACAATGGCTTTATACGATTCACATTAAGAGTGAGTAAGTAAATTATATGAATCATGAAAGTAATAAGCTTGGAACAGCAGCGCAGAAAAAAGCTTCATTGCATTTTGGTAATACGCCTCGACTATAATTTGGAACAAAATGTAAATGTACTAACTACTATCTCCAGAGCCTAACTTTGGCTTGATATACTTGCGCGATACACCCTGCGAAGGGGATTTCTATACTTTTTGTTTACAAATCCAGTTACAATTGAAAAAAAGCTGCAACAGGGGATTATTAGACAAAAAGTATAGAAATCCCCTTAATCCTTTATGACCAGATGTGGGACTTATTGCGCGGTTCGGACGTAGCTACTATTGGTCTTTAAAAACAAAAGAAATCGAGCAAGCTGGAGGTACTTCACTGTACTTCACTAGTTGATTCACAGAAAAATCACCCTGTTGGCGACCGATAAGCTTAAGTCTAGGTTAAGAAAGCTAAACTAGGTTTAAGTTTTATAATTACGCCTTGTCAGTCTCATATTTACAAATAAGTGCCTTAAGAACCTTCGAGATAGGATTTCTAGATCTTGTTATGTTCTAAAATCCCGTAGAAAGCCGTAGAGTCTTGTAGAATAATAAAAAATATATATTGAATAATTCTTGAGCATTTAAACCTATACAGAATGTTCTCGAAATGTCTGGAAGGAATCGAAAGGAAAACAGAGATAGCGGCACTATTCTCGATCTATGAAAGAGATAGAAATATATTCGAGAACGCCGCAGAAAGATTAGAGCGAGATAGCTGACAAGCCGTATAGTGTAAGAGCGGGACGGAACTATTGTTCTGGAAATTCATAGAATTTCTTTATGTTAAAGTGGGGATACGACCGTAGTATAAATGCACGTACTTATCCTCAGTTGAGTGTGTGTTTTATTTAAGTAGTGTGTTGAAGTTTTGTATTTGGTGAAAATAACGATCATAAGTGAAAAGTGAAGTTGCGAATTAAGTTCCGATCCGCTCTGTGAAAAGTGTTTGCAGTGTATTTGTGATCTTAGTGTTTGTGTTTAGTGCTAAGTACTGAAAGATAAATCTAGTGTTTGTGAGTGTGTTTAATAAACGCATTATTTAAAACATTGGATTTTCACTGCATCTCCTGGGATTTCTGGTGAGTTCTCAGATTTTCTCTAGGAAAGTCACGGTAGTGAGGTTTCCCACTACAGCGCTGGGTAGCTGTTAAACGCAGCTACTTGAAAGTCATCTACTTCACACCCCTCGACACATCACCGGACAGCAGGTGCAGACCGGATTTGCCGAGTGCCACGCGTAGCACTGAATTTCAGCTTTGAGCTAGCGTACCGCGAAGCTTGGCGTTGTTACACTGACCCTTGGCTTGGCGATCGGGTGCAAAGGTTTCTTGAACCGTTGTACTCGCCGCAACACACCCTTACAGTGGTAGATTGGATCTTTTGCTGATAGTACCAAGTTACTGTACCTGTGAGATTGTTTATTGAATCGCATACAATACTAGAAGTATCTCACCTATGTTCTCGCTCTAGCGGCTGTCCGTCGCGTAGCCACGTAACATGCGGCGCCGGCGCGCCGGACGCTACGCAGCGCAGTGCTACGCCGCCGCCGCCGCGGAGAGCTTGCTCGATGAACGTGTAGAGCAGCTCGGGACTTGAATCTATACGAGTAATACTATATAAATAAAAATGAATTGTTGTTTGTTAGTCTGATTAAAACTCGAGATCGGCTGAACGGATTTATCTTATCTTAGTCTTTGTTCGTGGAGGTCTAGGAAAGGTTTAAAAGGCGAGAAAAAATCTAATAATTGCCGGGAACTTTTTTTACCCGTGCGACGCCGGGGCGGCCCGCTAGTAGTATATAATTATAGAGACTGTGATGGATAGTTAGTACGAGTAGTATAATTCTAAACAGGCACAATAATGTTGGGTCTGAAAGCACCGAATCAGTTTTTTAACCCCCGACCAAAAAAGAGGGGTGTTATACGTTTGACGTGTCTGTCTGTCTGTCTGTGTGTCTGTATGTGGGATCATGTTTTTTTTTGTATGAAAGGTGAGTTTGGCCCCGGTGTTCTTAGACATGTTTCATGAAAATCGGTTGAGCCGTTCAAAAGTTATGGGGGTGAGAGTGGGGAAGGAAAACCGAAAATCTGCAAATATACTCGAGTGGGGTATCAAATGAAAGAGCATCGCGTGCCTTAACTACTAAATATTATGGTGTTTTACTTATAAGGAAATTAAGGCATTGGAATCGGTGGTTTTTCTTTAATTTTAATTTAAGTTGTACAAATGCAAGAAGAAACAAGTTCCACAATAGCATCGTGTTAGGTTTTTAACCTAACATTATTCATACATTACTTTATCTACCACATAAAACCTATTAAACTATTTCATAAACGTGTGTGAGGTATTATGAAGTCCATGTAGATATTAGTAATATACTTAGTTGATCGTTACCTACTAATATTATAAACACGTAAGTTTGTGACCATGTAAGTGTGTTAGTTGATCTTTCACGCAAAAACTACTGAAAGTATTTTAATGAAACTTCACACTAATATCGCTTAACAGAATAACACATCGTTTCCTTTCGAGGGAAGCCCGATATGGACCAAATTTAACACGGAAATAGCTGTTATCTCAGTACAGCATAAAAGCTACATTTTACCACAAGAAAATCCCTTTTTTTCCCTATTATCATTATTTATCATTCGCGGGTAAAGCCACGGGCGGTAAGCTATTATTATTATCTTTATTTCATTTTAAACACGTCAAAAATATATATTTTACATTAGATTACATAATAAATTATATAAAACTACCTACTGTAAAAAATATATCAAAACGGAGAATCACTGGTCACGAAGCTAGGCTCAAGCGACCGGTGACTAGGGCTGTAGAGAGAGGAACTTCCTGACAATACGCGCCGAGTCCAGGAGTACTGCCTTCTGAATCTGACCCTTGATCCAGCTTCCCAGCGAGAGCCTCTGAAGGTGTTATTTTTATTATTATTATTATATGTTGTACCTCCAAGTCTCAGCTCCGCCGTGGCCTGCGCGAGTACCGCCCCGCCGGCCGCTCGCGCGACGCACTGGTACGCGCCGCGAGCCGCGCGCCCGGCGCCTCGCACCTCCATTGATGCTCCTACACAATACAACACAACTTTATTATAACACCAAATTACAGAATATTGCTCCTATCTGTTTCAGTGGGAGCAGTAGAACCTAAGAGAATCTCGTTAGACATTAGGTAGAAGAATTGTATAAGTATCGGACAATTCATATTACGCCTAGGATGCTTTATGTTGATTGGCGGACATTCTATAACTGAAGATAAATAATATAGCAAGCCTTATGTCCCAAACGTAGCTCAAAAGATGTTGAAGTTTTGCACATAGTTAGAAACCGGATCAATTCCACATCAAGTATTATTAATGATTATGGATTCTCGTATACAATTAAATTTCAAGTGGCCTCAGATACTAAACATAATTTAAATCCGTAAAAAAATATAGATTGCCCTGATAAGATCTGTATATAGTGTTCTGGAGATTAGACTAGCCCGCAAACTGTTTTTCTTGTGTGGTTTGCGCGCGTTTGTTAACACGTGTATTTCATTTATGTCTTCTTACATATTTACTATTTATTTATACCCTCTCAAATTCAACTACGCGTCGACAGCTCAAACGTGGCGCATTAGACCAGCTAGAAAATTTGTGTAATGTGTATTTTTAAAAGGACATACCTATACCAGCGGCCGTTCCATCGTGCAACCAGCCAAGACTCCACCCTCCTTCTCCCTCCACCGTACACTCAAACCGCGCGGAACCTCCCGCGGGTGACACCACCACTCCTGGTCTCACTGTCAACACCGGGACTCCTTCCACGCGAAGGTGGATCTGGTGTCTTGAGTTGTGATCGTCCGCGCAGAGCCAAGCGCCAGTTAACGCGAGTGTCGCTTGTCCGCATAATGCAGCACCTATGTCAAAGTAAGGATTTTTATTTGTCGTCACGTCTTACGTGTCGATACGTGACACGCTTAAAACAAATAAAATAGTTATAATTAAAATAATATTTTCGGTCTAATTACATAACATCACCTAACCCAAAACTAAGCAGAGCTTAATAAATGGGCTATCTAACAGTGAAGCATTAATTCAAATCAAACCAGTAGTTCCCGTGATAAGTTCGTAAGATATCCAGTTTACAATATACCTGTTCTGTACTGTTTACCTTCAGCCCATAACCACACGCCCGTCTCTGGCGCCTGCAGTCTTCCACCGCGCGTCTGCAGCCAGGTATACCGCCTCGAAGCTCCTCGGCACGGCAAACAGAACTGATCTCCAGTTGACACGACCAGTTCACTCGGCCCTGTCGTTTCGTCCCCCTGGTCTTCGACGCGTAGTAGTGCTGGATGGGAGCGTGTGGATACGGGTGTAGAGGTTCCGCAGGAGTATTCTCCAGCGTCGGAGTCTCGGATGTCACGGATTAGTAGTGTGTCGCCCGCCACCACGTATCTTGTATCTATAGTCAAAGGAATATTAGTTCACGAATTATTTTATAAATTGGGCAAAAAGTCGGGAAGAATACGGCATAAATAAGCGTTCTTTCATGTAATGGGTAACTTAGACGAGACAAAATCTGCACTGGCAACAAACGAGAAACAAAATCATAAATGGGAATGGAAGTCCTAGTTATCATCAGAGGTGACAATCAGATAAAAGAACCCGCTCTAAGCCTTTGATATTTGCAATGTTTGGTACACTCACCTGGCGCAGGTGTAGATACGTGTAGCGGCGAGCCCCCTCGGAACCATTGCAGGTCTCGGGACAATGGCTGGGGTGAAGGAAAGCGGCAAGACAGTGATGCCACGCCGCCGCGACCTGCTATGGGTGCTGTTAATGTTGGGCGCCAGACGCGTTCGTCCACTGAAACGCAACATGAAAAATTAGAGATTAATTGAACCGAGTTCAACGATTTAAAAAAAAACAGGATCTGCGCTGGCCTCCGCGCTTACGCTAAACGTACTGGAGTTCTAAAAAGATGATGCGCTTTGCAATTCGAGTGTCCGACATGCGAGACACATGCCCACACCACCGCAGCTGCCGCCTCATGAGGTACACCTCAATGCCTATAACGTTGGCACGCCTCAGGACATTAGTATTCCTGACTCGGTCTGACCATCTAATATTCATAATATCACAAAGACATTTGAGGTGGAACCTATCGAGTGTATGGATATGCTTGCGGTACAAGACCCAAGTCTCAGGAATATAGCAGATTTGGTTGTAGTGTTGACATGTAGACAATAACTTTAGTGGAGAGCTTTAGATCATGACACCGAAATAATTTCCCCATAAGCAGCGGCAGCAGCTTCTATCCTCCTCCTAATTTTATTGATATATACAAATCAAGATATTTTCATAATTAACACACACAATAAACACCAAGATCAAAGAGAAAATGCTTTCAGAAAATACATACTTGACACTCGGCGGTAATGCAACGAATGCTACCAGAAAGTGTCAAACTAAACTAACAAGATAAATTATTATTATTACCTTAATGAGAATTACGGGTCCACTGAACCTGAACATAATCCGATTAATGCAATTTTAGATATAGGCACTTCTTCCTTCCTTTCTTCTCAATGACCGTATAAGACGGAATACCGTTGGTGGTTATCGGCGGGAGCGGTCGGCTATTTCGAGAGTACCTTATATTGTACGTTGGTGGAACTGATAGTTACCTGGTAGAAGACGAACGTCGCGCGAGAAAACGGAACCGTGGTGGTTCTCGGCGCGGCACCGTAGCACGGCGGGAGGCGGGTCTCGGCGGCCGCGCGCCGGCGCTAGCTCCAGAGTGCCGTCGCCAAGATCACGCCTTTAATAGTATTTGTTTTCATGATTTTGAAGTTTTCTTTAATTGAGACCAGTAACAAAATAATGAAAAGTTCTCGAAAACTCCTATAGACTCTCTATGATAGGTTTTTTTTCCTTAGAAGCACAGGCTTACATGGACAGGTCAGCTTAAAGTTAATAAAACTAAATTATCAAGGAAATAACATTGTCTTGACAGTTCGCTTCAATGTTTTACACATGATTATCAGTTTCTTTTTCTTTTCGTCTGGTTTTCTTGTGGTTTAATTTTATGGTGTGCGAATCCACTACCATCATTTATGACAAATACGCAATGGGTGAACTCATTTTTCAGAGTCCCATTATAAAATGACAGCGTAGGGGGTGGTCCAGATGACGGCTCGAAGCACCAATGAAGAAATACAGAGTATTGTCTGTTGTATTGTAGTTTATTGAATAATCACAATTAATTCGGTAGGAATTACTATGACGAATTATGAGGCGCGGCAAGTGCGATACCTTTTTATTAACCCCCGACCAAAAAAGAGGGGTGTTATAAGTTTGACGTGTCTGTCTGTCTGTTCCATCATAGCTCCCGAACGGATGGAGCGATTTCAATTTAGTTTTTTTGTATGATAGGTGAGTTTGGCCCGGGTGTTTTTAGACATGTTTCATGAAACTTGGTTGAGCCGTTTAAAAGTTATACGGGTGAGAGTGGGGAAGGAAAACAGAAAATCTGCAAATATACTAGTGTGGGGTATCAAATGAAAGCGCATCGCGTCCACATTACATAATATTATGTTGTTTTACATTAAAGGAAATGAAAGCATTGGGATCGGGGGTTTTTCAATTTTAAATTTAGATTTATACATATTGTAGATTTACCAGTGCATGGGCGCGGTGGGTAACGGATCGTGATGCGCGGTGAGCCAAGCCATCGCGGGCGGGGGATCCCCGCGAGCTGCGCAGCGCACCCGCGCGCCGGCGCCGGCCGCGAACAGCACGCGGGCTGCCGGCTCTACTGTGAAACGGGGCGCCAATGCTTCTTCCGTTAAGGCGCCTGTGTCTGAAACAAACAGGAAATAGGAGAGAATAAATAATGTATATTCATTTTATTTCGCTTAGACATAGAACAGAAAGCAAAACACACAATGCTATGATAACAATTCCAATGCTTTTATTTCCTTAAAACTAAAGCACCATAATATTTTGTAATGTGGACGCGATGCGAATTCATTTGATACCCCACACAAGTATATTATTTGCAGATCTTCGGTTTTCCTTCCCCACTCTCACCCCATAACTTTTAAACGCACAACCGATTTTGATTATAAAAATCGCACCATCCGTTCGGGAGCTATGATGTCCCAGACAGACAGCCAGACACACAGACAGACAGACACGTCAAACTTATAACACCCCTCGTTTTGGTCGGGGGTGAAAAAGAGAAAGCCTTGACTAGTCCTGGTATTTAGCTACCAGGATATGTGACAAATGGGAGTCTTAGCTGAGTCTAAGACTCCCATTTGTCACATGTTAGTTATCTTATTGTTACTTCGATTCCGAAGTTACGGTTATGGGTCTTGAAAATTTCTTCATGGTTTATGCATTCCTGGTATTCGGCCTTTGATTTATAATTATGTTTGTGTAAATTATATTAATTATTTAATTTTATTGTTTTCACAATAATGTCCAAAACAAATAATTAAAAAAAAAAACAAGTTTTATCCATGTTTTGGGTAGTGGATATAGGTAGGCATTTTGACAACCTAGACATATCGAGATATCGTCATAAAGCTTACCCATAAAATAGATACCCGTGTTACTACTGGTGTAAGAAGGGTAACACACAGGTATCAAGGTTTAATTTGGCTCAAGTGGTAGATGATATTTATATCATACCACGAGACTATACGTAGATAGTTAAATTTAAAGCTTAAATGCGCTGTGTTTTATTTTTCATGTGTCTGTTTGTTTGCTGTCTACTGTGCTGTTATTTGTTTGTACCAAAATAAATATATTTCATTTAATTTTCATTTCATTAAGTCACAGTCACCCGGCTAAGCAAGACGAGTATTGGCAAATGGCCAATGAATGATAATAATCAATGAGCTAGGCCTATGTCCAGCAATGAACGATCTAAGGCTAAAATAATGGTCCAATTTAAATAAGAAATTCGTTTCGTGTACTATTTGTTACCGCGGTAAATCCCTTATTATCTTTGAAATAACAAAAAAAACACAGATGCGTGTACTTTTTGCTTAATTACTTTATCTGTTCTGATCATAAAAAATAATAGCTTGTCCGAAACTAATCTAACTTGATGAGGAAATACACGAACAGAGTAGGAAGAAAATGATGTTTGTTAGCGAACACGCGGCCCGGAGTAAATGCTCATAAGCACCCCTATTAACGTTCCCACTGCTGGGACACAGCGACTTCTCGATGAGAGAGTTTAGGCCTTAATTCACCACGACGGTCAAGTGCGGGTTGGTGTCTAAGTCACATGTCCTCCAAACTCTTTCAAGTTCGGAACATGCCGGTTTCCTCGCGATGTTTACCTACACCGTTAAAGCACGTGTTTAACGGGTACATGCAAATTTAAGAAAATCATCTACTTCTATTCGTCTGCTTCCGAAACTACAACAAATAAATACAAAATAAGCATAATGTAACACTAAATATAAGGTAACACTTTCAAAACTTACGCGAGTCATTTTGAAACCGGGTTTAACTCACGTAAACTGTAACCATTATTGTATAATATATCCTCCGACATTTCTATTCCCCTCAAGAAGAATCAATGATCAGAAAATCATTTTCAAGAGGTAAGCGGGACTGCCTCTCTTAATATCGTAACAGTTTACGTGAGTAAACCCCGTTCTAAAATGAATACTTACTAAACAAGATACAAAATCATTTATTTCCATTGTTTGGTTTTACAAAACATGGACACGCCAAAACTAAAATATAAAAAACAAAAACAATAATCATAGGTGCTTAATGATAGATAATTCATATGGTAGAAGAATATGAAGAAGAATATGGTAATAGTATTTGAAGACTTACCGGAAAGAAATAGCAACAGCAATATCAGAAGTACCGGCCTCTTGGCCCGCCGCCCGCACGCCGCACCTCGCCCCTCCTGTGACACAATAGAGAAAACATAGTTACCTATCAGTGTAACCCGCGTTATAAATTTTCATACCAACTCCCATATTTTCCTATTTTCTGTTGCGTAAAATTTTAACCCAATTTCGTTTCAATCTCAGGTCAGGTTTCGTTTCAGGTTTTGTCTGTTCAAGTCCGTTAGTAGTAACCCTCTGACTCCTTACACGTGACCTCCGGGTGGTGCCAAGAACAGTCTCTGGTGGTAGGCTTCGGCCGCGGCTTGTCACCACCCTCCGGGCTGGGCCAGTGCGTGCAGCGATTTTTTCGTGTTTCGTAATGTGGTCCGGAGAAGCCTTCTAGGTCTTCATGTCCCATCTTAGACCACATCGTCACTTTACATCATGTGAGATGGTAGTCAAATCAAGGCTTATCGAGCAAAAAAAAAACCTTTTAGTTGTTTTTTTAGAGACAGACAAGCGAGACAAACAGGTTTACTTTTGTAATTATAATTTTACAATTAGGGATAAAACTGAAGAACAGCTCTAGCTTTGCACTGGTGTAAATTACTCAATAAATCTATTGTAACTAACGTATACAATTCTTAATAAAAGACAAGTCTAATAATTTATTATAAGTCAAATTCAAAACATTTATTACCTTAGAAGCACAGGGCCATACATGGTCAAGTCAACTTAATTTAAATTTAAATAAAAACTATCAAGGAAATTACATTGTCTAGTCAGTTCGCTACAATTTACCATTTATGAATTTATTATTAATTTACCAAACCTGCATCCATCTCTTTTTCATTTTCTGTTAATAACTAGTATTTCATTAACCCTAGCTCACTAACCTTAATTTCGAGTAACGTTATCACTAACCATTCGTAAATTTTACGACGGATTAAAACTTAATTTTTTATATAATCAACTTTATTTATGACATGAAATGACCTTAATTAGAAGTCTTCGTTTTCTTATAATCAAATTAACAATAAATGTTTTAGACATAACCTACATTGAACAATGATTGCACTTAGCAACAATATGCTCCCTGAAAATTGCTTTTTTGCAGCTCTTGCAGAAGGTCGTCGTCATACGACGTTTTTTTGCAGGGCAGTACCTGCATGTTTTGCGAGTTTTGGGAACGTCTTGAATAGGTCCTTCCAGAGGGTCATCAATCTTTAAGATCTCCGCGATGCTTTGCTTCAAATTTCGTGGCAAAGTTTCAGTTAAATATCTCTCTCTCAGCCAAGGTTTCATGATGTCTTCTGCCATTTCAAATGCAAAAAGCCTTCTTTTGCATCGGTTTTCTACCGTTTCTGATCGCATTGGAGACGTAGATGACATAAGCATTTACTAAAGACAGATTTAGTATGTCGTAATACAAGCACAGCGGCCATCGATTGGTCTTGCGGCTGGTACTCATAATTGAGCACATCTGGTCCACGGTATCAACGGCACCTTTTGTACAATTGTAAAATTCAATAACTTCTGGTTTTTTCGAGTCGATGTTGATGACAGGCTGATCATGTGTGGTAGATAGAAGGTAAACAACCTTATTGGACTTCGGTTTATATGACACCAACGTCAATTCTTTGTCAAATCCGAACACCGAGTGCCTACTGGTCTTGTTCTGGAATTCGCCATTTATTTGGGGATTTCTTGCTTCATCATCATCACCCTATTAACGTTCCCACTGCTGGGACACAGGGACTTCTCTCTTGACGAGAGAGATAAGGCCTTAATTCGCCACGCATTATGTAAAAAAAAACAATAAAACATTAAAAGTTACACTAAAAATAGTGATATATTAATGATATAATAATCTACAGTAATTATTACGTCTTATTATAACAGAAAAATAATACGTTCCTATAGTAATTATAGGAAAAAATATATAAACAAATAAATGCACAACCTTGAAAAAAGTTACATAGCTACTAACCTTTCGTATTTTTTACGACGATCAGGCGATATATCGGAAACTATGTAGCGTGCATCCGCAATGAATACTTTCGGGTCACTAATGCAGCGAATTAGGAAGGTACTGGAAGTGGGTGGGATCGCGGTGGTGCGGACCTTACCGAAACACAAAATGTGCGAGGTAAGCGTCGTATTTTTTACGAATGGTTAGTGATCTAGGGTTAAAGTCGTCTTCTAGATCGGACACTGGATGGAGTTGAGTGCTCAAAGTATGAAAACTGCATTCTATTCATAGTTGTAAATTCAACAAAAGTTTTTAGAATATGATTCTGAATTTTGCCAGGATTTTTTGGTCCAATTATTTCATAACCCTTATAGTTTATTTAAATAAGTTTTTTAAGGTTTGTTTATTAGTTTATTTTTTTAAATAACCTAGTTTATTTTAATAACCTTAGTTAGATATCAAGTAAATGGACTTAACTAAAACTATTCATATCTTTCAAATGGCAAAACTTGCTGTATCATGGTGGATAAGTTACGACCTTCCATTTAACACATAACATGGGTATCTATATTAATTGCCATGAAAAATCGAATATTTCAATCCTCTTATCTTTCAAATGGATGCTTAACCGGTTTAAATGAAACATAGCTAAGACACTTTTGACTAATCCATCTTTCAAACAGAAGAAACAGAATTGTAATCGGTTTGTCCTCGAGAAGAAGTGGAAAAGGACCAAAACTGCCGACCGACGGTTACCTACATGGTTTTATTATTTCTCTGGTATCTTAGTGTAACTCAGTTTTTAAAATTTGAGCATATTTGGCGATCCTCACTTTTAGTTTTGTGTTCCAATAAAGTTTATTGTAAACTTTTAGATACGCAAAAACGATTAAAATAAATAAATAAAATAATAAATATCTCACACAGCAACATTAAGTGGAAAGCACTGAGCTTATGTTACGGGTACTAGACATTTAATAATTTAATATACATTTATACCTTGACATTTTTTTTACTATACATATTCATTCATAGTCATCTGATATTGAGAGAGAGAGAGACTTCACTAAATTATAGCTTACTTAACAGAATAACACATAGGCTACTTTTAAAATGCTTTTTGCAGGAAAATACTATTATTTTGATCAAAGCCCGATTTGGGTCAAATTTGGTATGGACTAAATAGCTGTTTTACCAGTGGGTAAATTTATCATTAATCGGGCAAAGCCGCGTGCGGGCACCTTAAAAGCTAGTACATAATAAAAATAAATTAGTTTTCTATTCGTACTTTAAACATATTGAATTTTCAAGACCCATAACCGTAACTTCGGAATCGAAGTAACAATAAGATAACTAACATGTGACAAATGGGAGTCTTAGACTCAGCTAAGACTCCCATTTGTCACATATCCTGGTAGCTAAACACCAGGACTAGGCTCAACAATCATTTATCATCCTTTTGTTGCGCGAAATAAAGAAGTGAAATTTTGCTTTTCCTTCTGAAATGTTCGCCGTAGATTTACATATATAGTCCGCTCACTGTTCTGTAGTTAGTTCTGTAGTTAAATTCGCACCATCCGTTCGGGAGCTATGATGTCCCAGACAGACAGACAAGACACACAGACAGACAGACACGTCAAACTTATAACACCCCTCGTTTTGGTCGGGGGTTCAAGGCTTTCTCTTTTTAACGTGTCTGTCTGTCTGTGTGTCTGTCTGTCTGTCTGGGACATCATAGCTCCCGAACGGATGGTGCGAATTTAACTACAGAACTAACTACAGAACAGTGAGCGGACTATATATGTAAATCTACGGCGAACATTTCAGCAGGAAAAGCAAAATTTCACTTCTTTATTTCGCGCAACAAAAGGATGATAAATGATTGTTCCGTGCTTTTATTATATTATTCACAACATTGATTAAGATGAAATGGAAAGTTTACATTTACAACGCTTACACCGATATAGTAATCATTATTTGTTTTAATTACCAATCAATGTTTGATAATTATTATTGAAGTTATTAATTAAGATTGAAGTCTGTTGGAAGCTCAATAAATAAATATTGTCGACAGTTAAAAGTTTTTTTCCGAATGTTTACTTTGTGTGTAATGTTTACTTGTCGCATTACGAGTATCCCTGTTTTATTTTCCGGTGTAGGTACGTTACAACAGATAAGTACTTAAAATTTTTCGATCATAAATTTATTTAACATAAACAAAAACTTGGTATAAGTATATAACTCTCTCGTCAAGAGAGAAGTTGTGCCCTCGTGTCCTCGTCCCAGCATTAGGCACGTAAATAGGGTGCATAAGATGAAGTAACAAGAAAAAAATATTAAATATATATTTTCCTTTATATCCTGTGAAGGCGCCACATGACGCGGTCGACTACACTGTGGTTGTTCGCAAGTGCCGTAAGCTCAACAATTCTAAATCTTCTCTAAAATTCTTAATTCTAATTCTTGGTTGGGGGGACTATGGACTGCACTGACGTTTCGCTTTGGAGTATATTATTCAATTCAATTCAATTTATTTAATTCAGCTTCACATAGTTACAGCCATAGAGAGTTAAGAGTTAATGTAGGTATGTAATTTACAGCTAAAAATACATTTATTTTTAATAGAAAAGGAAGAACACATCCTGCGTTTACGGACGCATGACATTATGAATGTGCGTCCAGTGCTTCATAAAAGCGCAGTCCGTGTCCAGCCTCCCAGCTATAACGTTCAGATAGCTACTGGTGCTGGCCCTTACCCGGCGCATCAGGGATGCTGTTCTGTTGCGGATGATTGCGTAAAAATCATCAACGCGGGAGTCTGCAAACATCCCGGATGCGCTACAGAAGCGAATTATAAATGTCCATGCCTAGCTAGGGCCCTAACCAGCCCAACAGACTCCTTGATGCACCGGAGTAGGGCTTTTGGGGATTTACAGAGTCGTGCCAGCATATCTGATGGTGAGGATGGGGCCTCCGCGTCCATTAGACGCCTCAACCCCGTCTATTTTCAGACGCAATCATTGCGGTACTGAGCCGTCAGACCAAACCTCTGGGTTTCGAAGTACCTACCCACATTAATTTACATCTCGCGTGTCTCGTAACACCGTGAACTCTGAGGCTGTCTTATTATACAACATTAGAAACAAGACTGCTTTTTCTGTGACTGAAAATTTGGAATCTCGCCACGATGTGAGCTTCGGTTAATTTGTGGTGCAGATTCCAAATCAACATCTGTCAACGTTCCTGATTGAGCAGTTTTGGCCGAAAGGGGTCAAGCATCGACGGTTCATCGGCCGCCTATTGACACCGCATGACATTTGACTCCTAACTAACCTAACCTAACACGGTGTTAATTTAGTATTTAAGATTTATATTGTAATGTATAATAGTCTGTAAGGTAAGATGTTTATATGGCCTCTGAATATTTGGAGGTTTTCTCTGTTCACGTCCGTAAGTGGTAACCCTCTGACTCCTTACACGTGACCTCCAGGTGGTGCTAAGAACAGTCTCTGGTGGGAGGCTTCGGCCGCGGCTTGTCACCACCGGGCTGGGCCTGTACGTGAACCGATTTTTTCGTGTTTCGTTATGTGGTCCGGAGAAGCCATCTACCTTCTAGGTCGTCATGCCCCATCTTAGACCACATCGTCACTTAACATCAGGTGAGATTGTGGTCAAATGAAGGCTTATCTAGCATAAAAAAAAACCTTTTCACTCTTGTCTTCAGCTCCATATCCAGCAGAAGCCTTCCTTCCTATGACAATGATGACTTCCTACCAGTTTCTCATTATTTAAACACGACAAAAGAGCTTCGAAAATGTTTAACTTTATCGAATTGAAACGGGATATTTCCCACGAGGCGGCCCCGGGAGAGTTTCAATTGAAAAATGTCTACAGTTATGAAATTTTAATGGAAAGTTTGATTTTAATTATACATTTTTGGGAAATAAGTATTTAATCATAAATTTTTCGGTAAAAGGTATTTTTGCGCATCAATGATAATATTATGGAATAAAAAATGTATAGTATTTAATATATTGACTAATACCTACTCGTAAATATCGAAACAGCTTGTATTTTGTAAACCGCATTGAACCTTTCATACAAAAATTAAAAAAAAAACTATTAGTTTTGTCGAGTTGAGCCGTGTTGGCTAAGTGGGAGCACACTTGACTTTCATTCCGACGGTCGTGGGTTCAAACCCCGCCACGGATTTTTCTTCTTGAAAAACGCTCTTAAAAACACGTGCTTTAACGGCGAAGGCAAACATCGTGAGGAAACCGGCCTAATCTCTCTCGCCAAGAGAGAAGTCCCTGTGTCCCAGCAGTGGGAACGTTAATAGGGTGATGATGATGATGAATAGTTTTGTAGGTTTCTCATACTCTAAGCTCTAAGTAACTGAAATTCAGTCATGTGTTATTTTAATATATGGTCTTCAAAAATAATATTGAGCTTTCTAAAATTAAATTATAATGATGGTTTGAACGAGATCTAGTATGTTCGAGTAGTTTAATTTAATAAGACATTCATCGGAAACAGCCATTTCCTTTTTTATCTCTCATTAATATAGTTAAGCAACCTGGAGCGTGGTTCAGTAGGGAGTTCTAGTGTACTAGGATGGGTGATCGCTCTGACTGTTCTATTTTTTTTATAAAAAACCAAACGGCAAAGTGGCAGTGGGCAGGACATATAGCACGCAGAACAGATGGTCGTTGGGGGCCGAAAAGTACTCGAATGGAGACCACGGATCGGCAAGCGCAGCGTAGGACGTCCACCAACTAGATGGACGGACGATCTGGTGAAGGCTGCGGGCTCACGGTGGATTCAGGTCAGGCCGCTGCCAGCCGAAACTACTGGAGATATTTGAGGGAGGCCTATGTCCAGCAGTGGACGTCTTACGGCTGAGACGATGATAAAATACTAGCTGACCTCAGCAAACGTTGTTTTGCAAAATGAAAAATAGATAGTAGCCGATTCTCAAATATACTGAATACGCATATAAAATTTGGTAAAAATCGATAAAGCCGTTTCGGAGGAGTACGGTAACTAACATTGTGACTTGAAAATTTTATAAATAAAATTAGTTTTGTTATTAGAATATGAGTTTATATTATTACTAGCCAACCACCCCGTCTTCGCACGGTTGCATTCACCTTTATTTATTTATTTATTTATTTGCTCACATGTACATTTATACAGATATAGGTCAATTGTTACATCTTAAGTCGAT
Source organism: Gymnoscelis rufifasciata (assembly GCA_929108375.1). NCBI lineage: Eukaryota > Metazoa > Arthropoda > Insecta > Lepidoptera > Geometridae > Gymnoscelis > Gymnoscelis rufifasciata. The sequence continues at coordinate 16,629,442 of OV815303.1, forward strand.
ATGTACATGCACCCCGGAGGGGCACTGCAAATTGGGTTTGCGTCAAAATGTATAATGTCTGTAAGGTATAGGTTTATATGACCTGAGATGTCTGGAATAAATGATTTATTATTATTATTATGTCAATTTATCACTAAGGAATTCGTCAACGGAATAATAACATTTATTTATTAATTTCTTTTTCAAATTCGTTTTGAACGATAAATCTTTTTCTTAATTTTTAATTATAATAGGTATTTTATTGAATATTTTTGATAGCCTATGGTTCGGACTCTTACTCCCTAATTTAATTTTTGTCGATGCAGGTATAATTTTGTTTTTGTTTCGCAGGCTATAATTTTCATTTAGGTCTAAGTTTGTTTTATACCTATAGCGCACTTTTTATTATTTAATATATGATAAATATCCTGTACATAATTATATACTGCTAAAGTCGTGGATCGATTTTTGCGAAAGCCATGTTGGCAGTTATCTAGGATTTGGTATTTTTCGAGAAAGTGGCAAATTCGATTGACCATAGCCTTTTCAAAAATTTTTGAAAAACTTGGTAGCAAGGCTATTGGTGCGATGGCGATGTTTGCGGTTTGCCGCCTTTTTTTAATATAGGCTTAATTTTTGCAAGTTTTAACATACGCGGGAAAACTCCCTGGTCAAAAGATTGATTTATTAGTTTGGTTATTGGGACAACTAGCTCATGGACACATTTTTTTATCAGAGTTGGTGGAATCTCATCCGCACCGTAACTATTTTTATTGCCTAAACTTTTAATTATGTTCATAACTTCCCGTGGATCGACAGGTTTAAGGTAGATCGAATTAGTGGTGGTCGATCGCACGGGGCGCGTGCACGGCTGCGCTCGCGCCTGCCCGCTATGTAATACAGGGCTTTTAGTGCCTACGGACGCGAAGAAATCATTGTAATGGTTGGCTACTAGTTTTGGGGAACTACATAGTTATATTTATATATTATTATTTATGTTTATCGAAATGTTTTGATGTGTGTGTGACTGGTTTCGTGCGTTTGTTATAGAATTTATTGTATACCACATGGTTTTAGTTTTATTTGTTGATTTTTTCATTATTTTAATATAATTAAGTTTTTATGACATCTTAATGAGTTTCTTAAGGATTTTTTCGTAACTTTTAAAGTGGTTTTTCGAGATAGTGCTATGTGTTTGTGAAATGATTATCTTAAGCATTCTTTTGTGTTTACAAGAAACTTTCAAGCCCTTCGAAAGGTATGCTATTTTTCTATTGGTTTTTAGTTTTATATGTTTTACAGGGAAATGTTGGTTTAAATAGGTTTGTATTTTTAAATAAAATATTTTATAATTTTCATCCAAGTTGTCGTGCAAAGTCAAAGTCAAAGTCAAAGTCAAAACGTTTATTTCCTTAGAAGCACATAGCCTACATGGACAGGTCAACTTAAAATTAAAATTAATAAAACTAAATTGCTTAAATAACAAATATCAAGGAAATAACATTGTCTTGACAGTTCGCTTCAATGTTTTATACTGAGTTGAGAAGCGAATAGAACAACACAGCTTTATCAGTTATTACAATTTTGTAGTTATTACAATTTTGGAGTTCTTATTTATAGGTAACTATTATAAGTTTAACATTTACAATAAAAAAAAATGTTTGTCATATAAGGAAGCTATTTTAGCATGAGCATATCAGTCCTGGTCAACCAGAATTATTAGAGCCTGTTACTGTGGAACTAAGCAACATCTATCCAAGCTGCATCATCCTTTATATAATCATTTATAGAGTAATACGCTTTTTTCATTAGACTTCTCTTAATAAATGATTTAAATTTTCTAATAGGAAGCTCTGTTACATTATGAGGAAGCTTATTATAAAAACGTACAGAGTTACCCATAAATGATTTGCCTAGTTTTTTTAGTCTGTAAGTAGGAATTAGTAATTTTTCTTTACTTCTAGTGTTAATACTATGTACGTCACTTTTTCTTAGAAACAAATGCTTATTCTTGTGGGTGAACATCAAGTTCTCAAAAATGTACTGTGAGATTACAGTTAGAATGTTAATCTCTTTGAATTTTTCTTTGAGGGAGTCACGTGGTTTCATTTTATATATTGCACGTACAGCCCTTTTTTGCAGCACGAATATAGTTTGAGTATCGGCTGCAGCACCCCAGAGTAGGATACCATATGACATAATACTATGAAAGTAACTAAAATAAACCAGTCTAGCTGTACCCTCATCTGTGATATATCTCATTGTTCGCACTGCATAAGCGGCTGAACTAAGTCTACCTGCAAGGTTTGTAATTTGGGGTTTCCATTGTAGACGAGAATCAATATGTAAACCTAGGAACACTGTTGAGTCAACGAGCTCGAGAATTTCATCGTTTAATATGATTTTTGTAGGAAATTCTTTAACATTAGGGAGTTTGAATTTAATACATTTAGTTTTTTTTGCGTTTAGCAGTAAGTTATTAACCGTAAACCAATTTAGTACTAGTGACAGTGAGTTATTTACATCGTCAAAATTATTTTTATTCCTATCGACTTTAAATAATAAAGAAGTATCATCAGCAAATAAGACTATGTCACAAAGGTCTTTAGCAAAATACGGGAGATCATTTACATATACTAAAAACAAAAAAGGCCCAAGTATTGATCCTTGTGGAACCCCTAATTCGATTTTTGATCCTGAGGATCTTTCATTACCTACTTGAACCATTTGAATTCTATCGGTCAAGTAGGAATGTAGTAGCTCAAGGGCTTTGTTGTGTATGCCGTAATGCTTTAATCATCAAAAGATTATCCCAGTCAATATTTTTAAGGTTATTTTTAAATGAATTAATACTTTTTTTTGTCAAAAACTCTTTTCTGTACGATAGTGGTTCTGTCGATATTATCATTGTGTTTTATTGAGTTTTGCGTTTGTAAATAGGTTAGTCCGCAGTGGTCCGAGATCCCGTGGTTTTCGACTGAAACCGTGTCATTTATTTTATTCGAGAATAATTGACTTATACTAGCACCCCGGCTCCCCTTTACGAATATGCTCACCGCTATTTCCTTGCGTCTAAAATCTGTAATATCTTCGAAAATATTCATTTAATTTCTATACTGTAAGGGATCATATTTATCTATTTAAAACTTAAAATTTATTTGTTAGTGGTTAGGATTAATGCTGTATTCCTTAAAATAGCTTTGTATGTACATAAGACATTATTTTTGCTACTAAAATTTAGTAATTGTGGGTTATCCCTAAGGGATACAATAATGGGCGTTTGATAATATATATATATGCCACCGCAGACGTTTTTGTATAATATATAATAAATATAATATTAGTATATAAGTTTAATCTACATATATCCTAAGGTTCAGTCAGTGTTTGAAAAGAAAGCGCAGAAAAATTGTTTAAAACTTTAAAACGATCATTGTCCCTGCACTATATTTGTCATGCATTATTATATGTACTTAATCAACCTCCCTCATAAATAACTCTATCTATTAAAAAAACCACATCAAAATCCATTGCGTAGTTTTATGGATACATTATGTTAAGATTTTAGTATGAACTAAACAAATTAAATAAAATCTATATCCTTGACAAGTTTTATTCATAGCATAAACTTATTTATACAAAGCTTGAAATTATTCCTTTGTAAAAAAACAAATTTATTTAAATTTCTGCTTATTACACTATCTTTTCGCGGAGACAAACATTACACCTCGTTTAACGGCGTAGAGCGCCGGTAGTTAATTTAAATACTTTATGAGTTTGCTTAGGAACTTAATATCCTGTAGTTTGTGTAAACTTAAGCTTTTCTCGTATTCAATATATTTTCCTACTCTAATTCTATGAAAAACACACACTCACAAAGTAAGAGACGTGTTGTCTGCCCGTTGGTTTAATTGTTTGAAGTTGGTGTTGCATAAATTATTTTGAAACTTCTGTTTATGTTATTTTGTATATTTTTATTAACTGATTTAAATAGGTCAAAGTCAAAACGTGTATTTCCTTAAAAGCACAGAACATACATGGTCAGGTCAACTAAATGGTAATTAAACTAAAATATTTGATATAAAAATATCATGGAAATAATATTGTTTTGACAGTTTGTTTTACACTAACAATTTTAACAGTGAGTTGAGAACCTTTTATTCCGTGTAAGAATATTATTATTTATTTGTCTAAAGTTTAATCTAAGAAGTTTTCTTTATAATTTTATTTCCTTCTATAAGCGAAAACTTGAAATGGTTCTTAGTTATCATTATTGTTGGATGAGATTACAACTGTATGTATTCCAAATAAATACCATTTATTAGAGTAAACTAATAATTTGGCACATGTTATAAATAATATACTTAGATACGTAATTTAAAACCTAGCTACCATTCAATATTTTTTTTATTTAAATTAAAAATCAATACCCACCATCATAATCCTCATTTTCCAGTCACTTATAAAACCGGTCGCACCATGATAAGGAATCCACAAGTCACTGTATCGTCGCGTCACTACGTCTCGAGCATGTTCGCTCGGCGCTCGGCGCGGGTGCCTCGGGCGGCGGCGGCGTGGATCTGCCGGCGCGGCGCTGCGCCGGTGCCGGTCCCTTTCGACGCATCCTAGACACCCCGGTGTACATAGCATGTTTTTTTGCGAGATCGTTGGATCTTTTCATCTGTGATTCCGTAGTTCCGAGTAAACTTTGATGAAACACGTTTTTAGATGGTACACAAGGACATGTTTTTCATTTCGTGATATATATTTTTCTAAATCCTTTACACTTTCTTCAGCTCACTGCGAGTGATAAGCAACAGTTACTTGTAACATTTCGTTGCGCCATGCGTTCACATATTCTAAATTCCCCGGTGTCCAAAGCATGTTTTGTTGCAAGATCGTTGGAAGTTTTCATCTGTGATCCCGTAGTTCCGAGTAAACTTTGTTGAACACGTTTTAAGATAGTACTGAAGAGCATTTTTCTTCGTGCGGTATTTATGTGATAAACATTATTTCGAATGCTCAAAACTTTCTGAGACTGAGCAGCAACAGTTACTAGTAGCATTTCATTTTATCGATAAGGCCGCCCATTGTACTTATAATTTACAATGTATTTTCTTATCCCATCAATGTTGTGTACAATAAACAGTTAATTCAGAGAGTATATAATCACTACGTTTAAGAGAAGAGAAGAAAAAGAAGAAAAGAACCTTCACTTTTTTTTACCTTTTATTTTGAGTAGATTTTTGCTTGATTTCGTTGCACTTAATGGTTAAAGATAACACATTCACATTTCAATATTCATTTTAATATTCTATTATTCTAGTATTTGTAACATGGTAATGTCAAAATTCTTATTTTTTCTCTAAGATTGTTGGAACATCATTTTTAAATCATTAACAGGTAATTCATGAAAGCATTTCCTCGAGCGATATTTAATTTAACATTTCGGAAATGCTCGGCGCTTTGCTGAGCGTACCTAATGCTATTTACAAGTAGTAAGCATTTAGGTACCCGTAACATTTCAGTGCACCTTGCATTCACTCTTTGTTGAGCTCCCATAAATGTCCAGTATTTGTGAGAAATGCGGCTCGTTGTTATGTTGAAAGTAAAATATACATGACTAGCTGCCCGCCCGAAGCGAAAACGCGATTTGAATCAAATTTACACGGCACCGACATAGCAGTTTTGTGTACTGTTTTACGCATAATAATAGATTTTCTGGTAAACAGCTGTTTTTATGATTTATTTATTTAATAATTTGGCCTATTAAACAAATTATAACAAAAATTCATACATATACACATTAAAGATAAATAACGATAATCATTTCATTGAGTCAAATTATTTTAAAACAAATATTATAGGTACCTAACTACATTATGCAGGTAATAACATGCGTCATACATTTATATAAAAACAGGAACAATAAAATAGTGAAAATAATTTAAATTTAATTAACAAGTCAACATTTAAATAGCTGAATATAAATTGGTGTATTTTCAAATAAAGTTAGAATTAGAATGTCGTCTATGTCGGTGCCGTGTAAATTTGATTCAAATCGCGTTTTGCTCGCAATAATAGATGGCCTGACAAAAATCAGTGTTTTACCGCGGTTTTTTAAAGGTATCCTAGGCATGTGTTATTCTGATATAGATATAGCTGCAGTTGCATATGAGTGAAAGAGCATCAAACACACATTCATACATTATTAGTTCATCACAAACTTTTGCGTTTATAACTAAAGTTAAAAAAGACCAGAAGAGTTATATAAGGGCTATAAAACGTTTGAATTAGAATTGTATCAGTACATACGTATTATAATGTTATTTTTTCGAAAAAAAATAACTTAATTTTTTTCTACGGTTACGGTAAAGTATTAAATCAATTGATTACATTTTATTTAATCCCTAATATGTTTAATAACGTCTTTAACCCCTGTTTTATTGGTAATAAATGATAAAAGATAGATTTTACTTTTGATGGATTTACAGATTTACAGTTTAAGGTATTTTTTTAAAGTGCTAACAAATAGAAAAATTGTAGAACAAAAGTCGTGAGCCCACCTTTCGAACCCCTTCCGCATTACATACCAATTTGAAACACCCTGTATATTAAATCCATTACATCTGAGCTTTACTACCTTCGTAACACATCAGCCTCTGTACACATAGAGATTTGCGTAATGGATATCCTGTAACCGTTATTTTGGTTCGGTATTTTAGTTAGTTATTATTATTGCCAACATCAATTGAAAAGTGTCGTCACAAAACTCGTTGTGTTTAGGTATTTGTATAATGAATACATATAGAATAAGTATATTAGGTTCATCATCATTCTGGCCTCCCCTTAAAGAGTTCCAGTAATTTAGTTGGCAACCTTATCGCTTCGGTTTTATGTTTAAAAATTATGAGTCCCCATGGGGGCATGGTCATAGGGAGAATTATGGGGAGTATTTAAATCAGATTTTTTTAAACCCTTGTAGAGATTCTGACAGTATATATTTCTAGGAAAGCTGTCGCACGTCATTGTTAGTTGGTCACATTTTTCGGGTTTTGAGCGCGTTCTCGAGTTATTTTGTCCATTATACATACTAGGTTTAAATGTTACCCTACTTATAATAATTTTGTATTTATGTTCATTGGTGTATGTAATAAAGAATTTTCTATCTATTTTAGATAATCCATATCCACCACCCTGAGGTCACGTGTAAGAATTCAGAGGGTTAACACGTACGGACGTGAAGAGTTTGTCTCTTCACGTCCAAACTCCTCCCAAATATTTCAAAATATTTAATTTGTTGGAGGTTTTGTCCGTTCACGTCCGTAAGTGGTAACACGTGACCTCAGGGTGGTGCTAAGAACAGACTCTGGTGGTAGGCTTCGGCCGCGGCTTGTCACCACCGGGCTGGGCCAGTGCGTGAAGCGATTTTTTCGTGTTTCGTTATGTGGTCCGGAGAAGCCATCTACCTTCTAGGTCTTTATGTCCCATCTTAGACCACATCGTCACTTTACTTCAGGTGAGATTGTAGTCAAATGAAGGCTTATCGTGCATAAAAAAAATAAAAAATGTTATACATTATGTTATATAGAACCACATCATGACTTGAATAGCTGAATTGCGTAAATACGTCTTTGACTTTGAGTCGTTCGCTTCAGGAGTAAGGACCTCGGAGTTAATTGACTTTTCACGGAGCGGTGCGTTTACGACGGGACCGGACCGCTGATTAGGACCCCTCCCTCCCTAATCAAACCTAACGTTTTTCATGTATATCTGGAGTGCTTCCTAAACCTTAATTACTGTATTCATTCGTAGTAGCATAGCACACGAGTATTTCAATACTAGTGGGCCCGCCCCGGCTTCGCACAGGTTTTTATTCAAATTTTTTTCTTGGTTATTATTCGATTTTTTCTCGCCTTTTAAACCTTCCCTAGACCTCCACGAACATTTCAAGACTATGATAAGATAAATCCGTTCAGCCGTTCTCGAGTTTTAATCAGACTAACGAACAACAATTCATTTTTATTTATATAGATAGATGTTACTGGACATTTGACTGAAGATATATCTTTTGGCATGTGCCGACAGTCTTTATACTTAGTTGTGATGTAATTGTCAATCTATGTTTGTATGTTCCTTTATAGCACTATACAGACCAAACGCCTGGTCCGATTTTTATGTTTCTCAGTCACTAAAAACATGACTTCAGTGAAAATTCAATATGGCGACTATATACTACTGTATATACTGATGACTCTAATACAGGGCGCCAGTATAAAAATAAAAAAATGAAAGTCTCCGGACTATGTCATTGGACATGGTTTGACCGTTTAAGATCTCTAACGAATTAAAGTTGCTTAAAAACCATTCTATATAGGTTTATAAGCTGTAAAATTTCCAGAAAGGTACAGTCGGGATATTTTCCTTAATTACAGCTAGTTAACGTTCCATACCCAAAGGGTAAAACAATATCTTGTCAAGATAACTTTAATCATAATAGTATATTATGCAAATGGTATATAATAGTTACAGGTCGTACAACCAAGAACAATTTGTTTTTCAACAGCTTTGAGCAAGGTTCTAGGTGTTTATGTTAAGTTTATATACTTTAACTATCAAACCTTTTCTATTTGACTTCATCTGGACCCAAGTATTGTGGTTCGAATCAACACATTCTAAAAAGTACTCAATTACTTTCCCCATCCTAAAATGTTCCCCAGATCCATTCTAAAAGCGCCCTTGGGCGATTCGTACCGTGTTATTAACAGTTCGCGGTATAAAACGACTAAAGACCCAAAAATTTAATAAAAATAATTTACTTTTTCATTGCTGAGTCTCAAATAAAACTAATTTGTTTTCTCCATTATTTTCTTGACGAAACCCGAGAGTTAGTTAATAGTAAAGTGTTGAAGATGTTGACAGAATGTGCTTAATTCAGCTCGAAAGTGACGCGGCTAGCGGAGACGATGGATATTAAACGGATCTACTAATTATCCCAAATTAATATTGATACGGGTATAACGCCTTAACGACAAAAGCTTAACGGCTTGCTTATTATACAGTCTACAGCAAAATAAACTGAAGAAATATTGCCCAAAACAAATAAATTAAATCAAAAATTACTGACGATTGTAGTTTATTAGATTAGATTCTACCATGGACTTGTATCATTAACTAATTCAAAGATATATGATACAAAATCATTTCTTTCCATAATGTGAGTTCACTTTTCTTAGATATCGCTAAGAAAACAAACACAAATTGATAAAACTTTTAGATAAATAGAAAATAAGTATATCGTATCTGAAATAAGTATTCGCTTATTTTACACTAAATCAAAGAAGCGATTGGAAAATGTAACACATTTTGTTTGGATATTTTACAATAATTATTGGTAAATCTTTTTATCCAAAGGGCCTATAATGGCCTATAATTTAGAATTCGTTTCCGTCTCCGTCACCAGACTATATCGCAAAAGCCGTGCTAGATAGAGAATTGAAATGTTGAGTGATGATGTATTTCCGTTGCCGCTATAACAACAAATAATAAATAAATATTTAATTAGGCTCCTCTTCAACAAACGTAATTTTTACAAGATTTAGCAACGTTGCGCATGGCCGGCACTTACATGGGTGACCGCTCAAACTGTCAAAAAGTCAAACTGTGTTTATGTTAAAATGTTGTATAAACAGTAAACGAAACCCTTAGGCGTTGTAGTATTAAATATATTTTAATTTGTTGTTGGAGCGTTATAATTCAAAAGGTTTATCAGAACGCATAACTCAAGTGGGTTCGAATTTCGGACAGAAGTATCTGAAAGGTCCATTCCGTAGATATTGTAAAAAACCTGGAACGAATTTATAGCCAGTACCGGAACAAGATGCCCAGTGTGATAGCTACGACGTCTGGCGAATTTAGCTCTTATTGTTTGTCGTTAGGGGGTAAAATTGCGTGAGGCTACAGGCCGCGTTCCTACGTGACTCCGGATCGGATTTCAATGGACCGGAAGAAATGATCCTATATCTCAGACAACCCCATCAACTTTTATCTGCCTGTTCGCTCGGAACTAACATAGATTCCACATTATAATGTCATTTTTGCGGTTTGTGTGTTTCTGTGATATCGTAACTGGGCTTTAGGATACGAAAGAACTCAAAAATTGTAATAACTGAGAAAACTGTGTTGTTCTATTCGCTTCTCAACTCAGTATAAAACATTAAAGCGAACTGTCAAGACAATGTTATTTCCTTGATATTTTTTTCTAAACAATTTAGTTTTATTAATTTTAAGTTGACCTGTCCATGTGGGCTATGTGCTTCTAAGGAAATAAACGTTTTGCTTTGAAATATCATAAAAATCAACAGAGAGTAAAAAGCTTCAGGTGTTTTTGACAACTGTAAATTTGATATGACTTGTTCCGCATGTTTTGCATACCACTTTACATTTTTTCCAAGTCGTTGTCGTGTTGATAATCTTTACTATGGGTTCTTTCACCACCCTCTAGTAAGAGAAAAGTGACGAGTGATCTTTAAAAGGGGCTCACCACCTAGAGACTAAAGACATTAGTAACTATTTTTACCAATCATAAAGATTTTTAAAGACAATTGAAATTTTCACACATGCTTTAACAATAGCCAGTAACGGTTGCAAAACTCTCAATAAATATAAAATAAACTTAATTCAAAATACAAAAACATTTATTTCCATTGTTTGATTTTAAAAAGTTAAAATTAAAATATATTATGATTTTTCCGATATTTCGACGCTGTTGCAAGCGCCATGATCACGGAAACAACTGAATTCTCTTTGACTTTGCGATTTGGGCAGACGGTTATTCACAAACGAACAGGCCTCCCCTTTTTCTGAGTCTTTTATTGACACTCACAAGTGCTACTACCACTTGTTTCATTTTCGGACGCAACTCGATCACGACACACTACACTGACCGTGTCTTGGCGAACAACCGGTGTTACATATTTTTGAGAAACCGTCAAATCATGGTATGTTAAAAACCATAATAATCTAAAATGTTAAATAAAAATATGTTGATAAAAATTTATTGAGTTACTGATTTTTTTTATATATCAGACTAAATCCATAGTTAAGTTTTAAACATTAATGCGATAAAAGCACAAAATGGAAGCACGTACATACATATCAATATCGGTAAACGTCGGAACTCCGGGCAACCACATCACATATTCATTATGCTGATTACACAACCACAATTAACCCTATATGCGTTGTGAAATTAAATTGTAAATTCAAAGATATCGCGAGTATAATGGTATAATATACATATGAGAAGAAAAAGTTAACTCTAGTTATACATGAGTAAATCCCGTTTTAAAATTCATTTTTAATAATATAAGCGTTTTCTTTTTAAAATCGGAAGTAACTCACGTACTCTTCCAACTCACACTTTTGCCATTTGTTGTCCGAAACGTTGAAAGAAGAAGAAGTAAACTCTAAAAAAACTGTCATAAAATTTGATTTTAAATTATTTTTAATATTTATGTTTAAACACTAATAAATATCAGTTATAGCCCACTTTATACTCGCATAAGCGACTCACAATGGCTAGAATTACATAATGCTAAAAATTTTCATAACATCACATCATAAAATGTAATGAGTTCGAAATATGAAAACGCTGTCAAAAGATAAAATTATTATAAACTAGCTGACCCCAGCAAACGTTGTTTTGCAAAATGAAAAATAGATAGTAGCCGATTCTTAAACCTACTGAATACGCATATAAAATTTGGCAAAAATCGGTAAAGCCGTTTCGGAGGAGTACGGTAACTAACATTGTGACATGAAAATTTTATAATAAGGTATTGTTAAGGATTAATACCGAGGTACAAATATAGAGCCTTTTCAAGTAGTGGTATTTTAATTATTTCTTTTAATATAAAAAAAACGCTTATTATCACAAAACTATAATAGTTAGAGATATGATGTTACGAAGTTTTTTGTAGATAATGATAAGTTCTACAAAATTGTAATACATCACTTTGTTATATATATTCAATAGTTTTCGCAGCATTCGCGATTAAAGAAAGTTTTTAGGTTTTTTTTCACCTTGGGTTACATTATTTGAGGTTTGATAAGGAATCATTTTTTTTTGAAAACTAAATATAGCCTATGTCACTCAGGGATAGTGTAGCTTTCGAATGGTGAATGAATTTTTTTGCGTGCACATTACACATTATTATGGTGTTTTACTTTTAAGGAAATTGAAGGATTCGAATCGGGGGTTTTTCTTATATTTAAATTTAGATTTATTATTTATAAGAAGATTAAGGTAAGAGAAAACATACTATTGATTGCAATCTTCAATTTGGTGTAACCGACAACAAACATAAACTTGGTTCGGGTCAAATTGTGTAACGTTAGTTATTTGAAGAAAGATGGTTTTATATTGGTGTATGTGTGGTTATAATTTTTCGTTCAAGCCAAGTATTAGTGTAAGAGCAATGCTGGTTTGCCAAGATACATACACCAACTTAACCTTCTTCGGTCATAGGAATACAACAATTCGACTTATGTAAATGGATCACATACCTACTCAGTTATAACATAATTTCGACGGAAATCTGCAAAATTTACAGTTAAAATGTGTAGCATAACTGTATTTTTTTAAAGCTAGAATTATATTATTATGCTATTCGAAAGAGCAGAAAATACTAAAAAAACTGTATATTCAACTTATTTTACGTGTTTTGGTGGCTAACCCAATTGAACCTGCAACCGCCGATATGTACAATATCTATGCTATATGCTAGTGTTTAGTTCTGAAAATAACTTTTTGAATGGGATTAGTTACCTGTTAACGAATTATTAACTACTAACTAAGCGACAAAATATATTATCAAGCGACAATTTTTTTATTTCCGCACACGACCATTCAGTAGGGAGCCGACCCCGCGCGGCAGATTATTTCGTGATCTTAACTCCCCCTCCCGTACCTCCGTGCCCGAGTGACGCCTGCCACTCCACAACGCATAGTTAGCAGTTATTTAAAAAAAAATTAACTCGTGATATCTTTTGAATGGAATGTCAGAATCTAATAATTCAAAAAGTTATATAAAGGTTTTAAAGCAATCTTACATAATAAATAATTTATTTTGTTAAGGATTAATACCAAGATACAAATAAAGAGCCTTTTAAAAAAGTATTTTAATTTTGTAATATAAAAAAATCGCTTTTTGTCACAAAACTATAATAGTTAGAGATATGATGTAACGACGTTTTTTGTAGATAATGATAAGTTCTACAAAGTTGTAATACATCACTTTGTTTATATATTCAATAGTTTTCACAGCATTCGCGATTAAAGAAAGATTTTAGGTTTATTTTTTCATAAAAATCGGTTATTGTCACAAAACTATAATAGTTAGAGATATGATGTGACGACGTTTTTTGTAGATAATGATAAGTTCTACAAAGTTGTAATACATCACTTTGTTATATATTCAATAGTTTTCGCAGCATTCGCGGTTAAAGAAAGATTTAAGGTTTTTTTTTCATAAAAATCGCTTATTGTCACAAAACTATAATAGTTAGAGATATGATGTGACGACGTTTTTTTGTAGATAATGATAAGATCTACAAAGTTGTAATACATCACTTTGTTATATATTCAATAGTTTTCGCAGCATTCGCGATTAAAGAAAGATTTTGGGTTCTTTTTTTTCACCATGGGTTACATTATCGGAGTTTGGTAAGGAATCATATTATTTTTGAAAACTAAATATAGCCTATGTCACTCAGGGATAGTGTAGCTTTCGAATAGTGAAAGAATTTTTTAAATCGGTGCAGTAGTTTCAGAGCCTATTCGAGACAAACAAACAAACAAACAAACAAAAAATCAAACCTTTCCTCTTTATAATATTAGTATAGATAAGGTTTCTTTAATGTAAAACTTAAAGAGGTTCGTCTTGGATATGAGGTTACATGTTAAATTAGAACCTCCTTCGAAGAAAGTTGTTTTGGATACACAAGATAATTAAGCGGTACAGAAGATAATTACGATTTGACACAAGTTAAAGTAATTTAAAATTGTTTTTTAAAATGGTCGTTTGTGAAGATTAATCGATAGCTCTAAAGTGCATGAGTTCAAGAATAATTAAAACGAGTGTTTTAATACTTTGTGATATAAAGAAGATAAAATCGCATATACTAACACTCTGAAATTTGTATCAAAATAATTAAAAAACTAAACTACAATACAATACAATACAAAAACGCTTTATTGTACACAACACAGGAACATAAACACGTAAAACAAATTAAATAAAAAACAAGTGGTACAATGGGCGGCCTTATCGCTAAAAAGCGATCTCTAAATGCAGACTTAACCCTTTTGACTAAACACAAATAGAAGTGTTATTTAAGCTCGCAGTCTCAGTTAGCCGTGCCCTCGAAGTTTCCACTTTTAATTGAACTTGATCTATGTAATAATATTCTAGTAACTACAGTAACCCAAACTATGCTAGAGTGAAACATTCAAGGCCCACGTTATCAAAACCACATGACAACCACAAAGGTAAAAAACAATATTAAAGGTTACGGGAATGGATGAATGATATTTTTAAATTTTATGCAGAAAAAGATTAAGACACATCCGTAACCTTTAAAATCCGTAAATTTTCTGACAGTTTTTTTGGAGTTTACTTCTTTTTCTTAAAGTAAGGTTTATTACTTATTAAAAATCATTAAATTTCATAAATCATGTTTCTAAAAATATGGCATAGTAACGAAGGTCGGCTTTGAGCACCATAATCCAACGTAACAACAACCACACCACGTGGTTATATAAAATGAATAGATTGAATAGTTGGTACCTACCGTACACACGTTTGGTTTTGGTACGTACACACATCATTATTTTGCTGCGCTCATCGATATCACATCGCAGCAACAAAACGCGGACATAATTCTCACATAAGCATAACCATCATCATTCTCCTGCCCTTATCCCACATTACGTGGGGTCGGCACAACATGTTTTTTCCTTCCATTTTCCTCTGTCACTCGTCATCTCAACACTCACTCCTCTCTTACACATGTCATCCTTCACACAGTCCATCCATCTTTTCTTTGGCCTACCTCTTCCCACATATCCATCGACACACATATCTAACACTCTTTTCGTTACATGACATTCATCAACCATTTGACTATGTTTTAATTGGTGATCCTAAGCTTATATTCAGGGACATTGTTTTGATCTTTGCTTAATTTACTCGAACGATAGAAAGAATATAAATTAAAGAAAGAAAGAAAGAAAAATATTTATTTGTGTACAAAATTAAAAATAAGACAGATAACATTATTAAATTAAACTTAGATTGAAGTACACAAATGGGTCGACACTCAGCATGAATTAAAAAAAAAAGGTGTGTGTGCGATTCACACACGATAGAAGTGAAACTTCAGTAAATCGACGAAAGAATAAGAAGAAGAATAAAAAAAAAGTGTGTGTGTGTCAGCTACGACGCACGATTGGAGTCTACTACTTACGAACTATAATTATGATATTATATCGAATAGAAAAAAAGGGTAAATGAACGCATCTGCTAAAATGATAAGAGAAACAAACATATATCTGTAATTATTCGGTTTATTTATATTACTTCAACAAAGCGTATTACATAAAGTATGTTACAAAATGATATAAATAAAATACAGCAATATCTCTTTATTTTTAAGAAATTTAAATAAAGCATTGTATTTGTGTCTCTTACCATTTCCGTTTCATCTTTTTGCATCCGGTTTGAAATCACTACGATTCTATAGAAGTTTCACTTCAAAAACTTGGCCAGTGCATCTTATCCAACCAAGTACCAACGGTTATACTATCTACAATATTACCGTTACAGTACAATTTTATACTATACGCTTTCCCACGACACCTAATAATTCAAAGATGAAGTCAAAAGTTATATTCTAAGTATTTCCTTAGAAGCACAAGGCATACATGAACCGGTCTACTTAAAGTAAATTAAACAAAACAATCTAATATAACAATATCAAGGAAATAACATTATCTTGACAGTTCCCTTATTTTTTTTACACTGCGTTGAGAAGCGAATAAAACAATACAGCTTTATCAGTTATTACAATTTTGTAGTTATATACAAGTGTTCTTACACCATAAATTTACAATTAATTTACTAAATAAATATTTGACATTGATGTAAAGTGGCGCTTAGATTACCCCTAAAAAATATGAGAATTGTTATATAAGCATACACCAGGTACATTATTTAAGCCTTAATTTTATCATCCAATGATCATAAATCGATTTGCTAACGATGCTCGGCGAACTGGAACTTCCATGAACTAAGCGATTACCGAGCCATAGTGTGGTCGACGGCACGCGCGGCAGAATTTATCAGTGGACATCACTACTACACTGAAGATATTTATATATGAAGCTGTTATTTAAGTTGGTTAAAAACCTGAGATATCTTTTATATAAAATTCTCGTGTCACAATGTTCGTTCCCGTACTCGGCTTGACCGATTCTCATGAAATTTTGTGAGCATATTGAGTAGGTCTGAGAATCGGCCGACATCTATTTTTCATTTTGTAAAACAAGGTTTGCTGGGGTCAGCTAGTTTTATATAAAATTCTTACTATCCTGTTGTATAAAATTAAGTATGTAAAAAGTAAATGAGATAAAGACTAAGTACCAAGTCAGCTCATAGTACAGGTTACAAACCACATTTTTACGCCTATATTTATGATTAGGAGAATATATATCTACCAGGGAGCGAATCAAAGTATTAAAATGCAAGTATTAAGGTACAGAATACAAATACAAATACAGAGTTTTCTGAAATAATTGAGTGACGTGCGTTATTTAAAAACTAAAATACAATAAAATTGTTCGATAAATTGTACACATATCTGGTGCTAGTGATTGCAAAACAACAGACATCGTAACACTGCAAAATCTTTACTTTTACAATCTTAATGAATGTATCGCTAACTGTACTTCCAATCACTTGTATGCGTGAAGAATGCGGACGAATAATTTATAACAAATAAAGACTTTTTATACAACTTTTTATTGATTTGGGCCAAAAATTCGGGACAATTACGGCATAAATCCACTCGTGACTCGTTGCACCTCTGAAGCTACAAAACAATTATTTTATCTCCAATGTGATCATTGAGTGATCAGATCATAAATCGTTTTGCCTATTAACTTGCATAATAGCGATGCTCGGCGAACTGGAACTTCCATGAACTAAGCGATTATAGAGCGATAGTGTGGTCGACGGTGCGCGCGGCCGAGTTTATCAGTGGACATCACTACCGCAGGAACCTGCATTATTTGCTTTTATTTAATATAAAATGTTTTTTTTTTATGGCTGGCTCCAACAAGAAGATAGTTTACAAAAAAATGAATACTGACTAAGCACGTGTCATTAGTATTAAAAAAATTGGTTAGTTTTAAAATCAAAGTATTTCAGGGTATTTAGGTAACCATAACAGTGTTATGAATTTATTTAAACAACTAAGAAATGACAGAAATAAGTTTTATTATTACAGATATAATATAGATATATTTTTTAACTGGCTAAGTTAATTAAACTGCGAAAGAGGTTTTAAAAATACTTATATGATTGTGAATATAATAAATCTATTTCATACTATATGACAAGGCCGCTATACAGCCTCTTCATTAAATGTTTGTGTTTTATAATTATGCTATTACTGTAATTTTTGACGAAACTAAGTGTATTGTTATGTACATTATGGTTAGAATACATTAATTGAATTGAATTGAACCAACAATTTAGTACTTATTCCGTCCCACTTCTCCCTGGCAAGATTCCCGCAAATTTGATTGGATTTCCGCAAAACAACGCCTGAGTCTATCGAGGAGGGTATTGTTTTTCGAGTGCATGTAAGTGTGTATGTCTGTGCTTTAGTGGCCTTCTGTCATCATCATCATCACCCTATTAAAGTTCCCACTGCTGGTACACTGGGACTTCTTTGTGGCCTTCTGTAGCCTAAACATATTGAATGAGATATTGATCTTTGAGTTTACGTTAGATTGGTCTTGAACACGGGAGTATCGTAGGATACTTTATACCAAAAGTTTATACCAAAAGTCCAACGAGATTCAGTCACTAATGTGTTATATCTTTTTTTAAATTATAAATTATGTTTGATGATTTCATAACATTAACGAAAGACACTCAGATGAGGCCGGGGGCTATTATTTATAAAATGTATAGATATTACAAGACTTATCCTAAGTACTTTAGGTTTAGACTTTTAGGTTTTAGGTGACTAAAATGCGCTTATTTTAATTACCATTTAATCTATCTATCAGCTGAGCTGTGACCTAAAAACCGGCACGGGTTAAGTGATTATCGAATGATAGTGCGGTCACCGGGCGAAGCCTCTCATTTATCTGAGGATAATACCACTTACGAACTCTATTTAAGTTTAACTACAGTATTAACTATCGAAGCTACTGAAACAATAATTAATTCTGGGGCTTGAAGTAATTTAATAGAACGTAATTGTAGACTGATTCGTTAGTCAAAATGATAAATGAAATTGAGAATAGCTTACTATGAGCTTACTTCACATATAATACGTTTAGTACATGGTTATGTGATTACAATTTTATTATTTTATCTTATAATTAACACAAATACTACAGTGGCCGGTTTTGATAAAAAGTACAACGTGCATCTCATTAAAATCGCTTGAATTTATTCATTAATTCAAACCCCATCGTGCAATTCTGAATTTTTCTTGTAAAAGTTTTGTGCGCTTCAAACACCCGCTTTATAGGTGAAGGCAGACATTGTGAGAACACCGGAATTTTCTGAGATTTTGGACGGCTTTGAAGAACATGTGATGTTCATCAACCCGTACTTGGCCAGTGTGTTGAATGTGGTGAAGGCATTAATCTCTCTCGCCAAGAGATAAGTCTCTGTGTCCCAACAATGGGAACGTAAAAAGATATGCTTTATGTAACAGGAAACTTCATTAAATTATTTTGATCGCACATTCTGGAATTTAATATTATAGACTTCCCTCAATATAGCAATATTGATTAACTCCATGATCTGATTTTAAAACATACATGTAGTGATAGTTTCTGTGTACACTGAGGCATATTCATTTCATATTCGTGGCAAGAAAATCATTAAAAATTAAGAATCTACGACACTTAGGGCCTATTTTGTAAAATCCGGGTAAACTAAGGAGTGGTTATTAATGTCAAGAGCTATCTCGCTTTGTCCCTTGTGACTGACTGAAATAGCTCTATATATTTAAACCAGTCTTATTTTACTCGGAGATGGTGAAACTGGCCTTTAGTGTTGGCTATCTCAATAACTTTATGTGCGGTTCCGTCCATTCATTCTGATTACATTTTTAATTACTTACTGTCTTCGTCGGAGTTCTTTAACCATGTGTGTATAAGCTTTTCAATTTATCCTCTGAAACTTCACAGACTTTTCCATTATGATCACAAGTTAATGGTTAACTAACATGTTTCTACACTGATTTAGATTTACATAATTTTATTCAAGACTTCCAGTTATTGTGTGAAATATACATTCTTTAATCTCAGTTTAATATGTGCTTACAATGTGCTGTTAGTTTCTATGATTTATAAACCTATGCATGGAAATGCAGAATGTTTATTACTAGTAAATCATTTACTATTTGTGGGCCTTAGTTTGTGCAATATAAAACCCAGACTACGGAATATGCACCTACATAAATTGTACATACATTTGCATCTTCAACATTGACCGTAGCGGCGTAACCAATCTCCGGCGTAGCACCACTCTACGCCGTAGTACCCTCTACGCCGTAGCATCTACGACGCTAAGTGTTTGCTCTCAATTACTTAAAGCGAGGTCTTACCGTTCATTTTTAAAGAGATTTTTATATGACTACATTTAAATTACTTTGTCATTGTCAGAGCTTTTATACATGTGGGAGCATAATTCACATCGATACTTTGACTTTACATTTCGTTACTTTATTAAAATATTCAATAGTTTTTTATGTGGCACAGTGTGTTAATGTTCAACAGATGTGCCGGAGGCAACATTATTTGTATGAGTTTATTATACGTATAACTTATAAAATATTACGACTTAAAATGTACATACCATGATTTGGATCAAAAACCGTCAAATCATGGTATGTTGTAGATGACTGAATAAAAATAATTAGTCCGTTATTTTGACTATTAAAAATTAATTACCCTTATATAAACGTTTTTCTTGATGTAATGCTTTCGTGCTATTTTTACTTAATATACAAGCCCCCACTACGGAATTTGTTACTCTATATCTTCATTTTCTAAATTGCTAAAGCAAAAAATAGAGGTATTTACTTTTATTGTACCAAATACCGTTTTAAGTAGCATGCCAATTAGAGGTACACGTTTAAACGTGACTACATTGATTGAAAATAATCAGAGATGATTTGTTATTATTTATTCCGGCCTTACAGCTGAGGTTCGCAGCTCAACACCATTTAAGTACAAAAACTATTAATAGAAAGAAAATAATCAAACAAAATCGCACCGAGTTCTCGGTTTTCACACTTCCATTGCACGTTATCTTCTATTTGTATTAAAAACAATTGCAGAACGGAAAACTTTTACGTAACTATCCCCCCACCCCCTTCCCTGGCCACACGAGCCCATACTCGGTTTCAACTTACGACCACTAAATTCAACTTGACAACGCAATTACATTCCAACATACGTGAGCCTTATTTGAAAGTCTTAGGGTGGAAATTCGCTAGGATTTTGGGAAGTTATTGCTATGCAATGGGAAGAAGGATATGTATGTTTGTATTGGACAAAGGATGTATGGTTATATGGAGTTTGCCTCGTGTTTAAGTTATCATCCCATCAATAGGAACGTAAAAAGATATGCTTTATGTAACAGGAAACTTCATTAAATTATTTTGATCGCACATTCTGGAATTTAATATTATAGACTTCCCTCAATATAGCAATATTGATTAACTCTATGATCTGATTTTAAAACGTACATGTAGTGATAGTTTCTGTGTACACTGAGGCATATTCATTTCATATTCGTGGCAAGCAAATCATTAAAAATTAAGAATCTACGACACTTAGGGCCTATTTTGTAAAATCCGGGTAAACTAAGGATTGGTTATTAATGTCAAGAGCTATCTCGCTTTGTCCCTTGTGACTGACGTGCATCATCTTCCTGACCGTATCCCACATTACGTGGGGTCGGCACGACATGATTTCTGCTTCCATTTCCCTCTATCACCCGTCTTCCCAACACTCACATCTTTCTTACACATGTCATCTTTCACACAGTGCATCCATCTTTTCTTAAGCCTACCTCTTCTAACATATCCATCTTCATTCATATCTAACTCATGACATGACATGTCCATACCACGCTAATCTATTACCTCTCAACTTATCCGAAACTGTTGCTACTTTCAAACCGCCTCTTACATACTTTCTTATTTAGTCCATTCTAGTTTCTCCACACATCCATCTTAACATACTAATCTCTGCCACATGGACTTTTCTTTCATCCGTCCCTTTCACTGCCCAACACTTTATACCTAACTTAAATACATCGCGTAACATTACTATGTTACGTTATTTTCTTACAATTATTCCGTTACGAGGTGCTTAAAACGGGCGAGAACCATTTCCCCTTTTAATTCGAAAAATGTTGTAAAATTTAATTATCCTACTGCGGTGGTGGTCTACTGGACACCGTTATAAGAGCAAATATTTTTAAATTGTGCAGCTATTTTGTTGATACTTGCTTACTAATTCTTAAATAAAATATACATAATCAATTTAGTTGAAAATATGCAAGAACTAGTTTTTAATAATGGAATAGATTTTTTTCAACAGCTACATCACTACTTAGCTTGCAAAAATGCGTTTTTCCTGCGTATTTTACCTCGGTTAAAAGGAATCTATGTGTTTTTCTGATATGTAAGCTGTGTGAAATTTCATTTTTTCAAATTCAAATTCAAAATCATTTATTCCATAGGCAAAATAAAGGTGCACTTAGAATAGTTACAATATACATGTATAAATAAAAAATAATAGATTAAATAAAAAATTTCAATGTAATGTTTAAATTAAATTCATTTATATAAATATATCGCAATCGAGTCATCGAGGAATCGAGTGGAACGCCAGCGCAACCGGCCGGCGCTCGACGGAGTCAACAGTTCATCGGCTGAGCGGCGCGCAAAGACACTTTTCGAGAAGCAGCCGTCCAGTGCGGACGATTATTGAAACCGACGCGAAACCGCGTTCCTACACTCTGTACCTCTCGAAATTACAGTTGTTGATTAGAAAACTGTGTTTTGTTGCTCCAACTTTACCCATCGGCGCCCACAGCATAGAAATTATGGATAGGATTAGCGACACTGAGCCTCCTCATCCGACATATACATATACATAATTACATATACATATATAATACATGTCTATTCAACAATTGCCCAGGCATCTTTATCTGAGAGGAAATCCCTGATAGCGTAATAACCTTCTTTTGAAGTATTTTAATATTACGTCTGTAGTTTAAGCGTAAAAAAGCAACACAACAACACGCACTCACTTTAAACACGTGCTCACAAACTTTCACGTTAATAACTATGAAACAATGTACAATATTCATACAACAGGCTGCTATACAAAACAGAGTTGCTAAAAAACTTTGATTAACGCCTAAAGTTTGTAACAAACCTCCAGCGAAAATATGTCCCTTTTTCCGTAAAAAGTTTGACATGTTTATATATCAATTTAAATGTATCTTAATTTTTTTATAAGGTGTTTTATAAACTCCCATACAACTAAAGCAATTTTAATAGAGTTAAGAGTCGTTGCGCGATGCTAGTACTTGATTGGTTGATCGGTACAACTGCATCTTTTTGCACATAAAAAAAAACACTCGAATATATTTGCAGATTGTCGGATTTCCTCCCCACTCTCACCCCCATAACTTTTAAACGGCACAACCGATTTTCATAAAACTCATCTAAGAAAACTTGCGCCAAACTCACCTTATAAACAAAAAAAAACTAAATTGAAATCGCTCCATCTGTTCGAGAGCTATGATGTCACAGACAGAGAGACACACAGATAGACGAAACGTCAAACCTATAACACCCCTGTTTTTTGATCGGGGGTTAAAAAAATATCTATGTATGTATATTTTTGGATTATCTCGTCGAAATTATTCTTTTAAAAAGAAAACTAAGGGTTACAACACAATAAACTTTTACTTTCAAACAAATGAAAACCAACCGTCCAACCGACAGCAATTCGACCA
This sequence comes from Gymnoscelis rufifasciata, assembly GCA_929108375.1. Lineage (NCBI taxonomy): Eukaryota > Metazoa > Arthropoda > Insecta > Lepidoptera > Geometridae > Gymnoscelis > Gymnoscelis rufifasciata. The sequence goes on from OV815303.1 coordinate 16,652,772, forward strand.
TAAACAAACGTAATGACAGCGTGTTGACTCCACGAAGGCGCGAGGTAAAAAGAGAGCCGATCGTGGCTGCGCTGGCTTTTATTACCAGCGTGCTTGTCAAGTCTTCAGTCTCCCAACACGGCCTATCGTGACTGGAGTCCGTCTCGGGCTCCTCTTAACCTTCAAGATCAGTTTCCAGGAAAGGCATTGACTTATCCAATCCTGGGTTATTGACTTGTAACCCAGATGGACCAGATAAAGGCTCGTCAATGGCTATGTGATTCGTAGCAGAGGACCCTGATACGACCATCGCCTCAGGCGCGTCGACAGCGGCGGCTAGCGAGGACTCCTCCTCAACATTATCAATAGCTGCATCTGTCAACAAAATTCACACATCCATGTATGGCTGCAGTACATACACAAATGTGTGATAAGTAGCACACACACAATATATAAGAGGGGCAAAAAGTCACAGAGTATCTAGGCGCGACGTTGGCAATACTCCGGAGATACGCGCGACGTTAGCTATCTCATTCCAGTGACAAAAAAATGAACCAGAGTGTCTCGCGCGACGTTAGCGACACTCTGGAGAGGCAAGCACGACGTTAGCTCCTCGACAGGACAGATCGCACGACGTTAGCTCTGTCCTGAGCAGGACAGGTGGCACGACGTTAGCTCTGTCCTGCGCGATTGTGTAAACACAAGCACAGCGTTAGCTCAACGTGTTTAGACAACCGCCATACCTTCAAAGAAAGCAGCACAGACATCAGGAGTCCACTCCCCTCGCCAGGGCACCATGTACTCCGCCGCCGCTTGCGTCGACTTGCCGTACGAGCGAGCCACCAGTTGGAGCTCGTACCGCCCGTGGGGCAGCACCTTCGTGACACGATAGGGCCCACGCATGCCAGAGTCGAGCTTGCCGGTTGATTGCGCCTGCTTCCTTACAAACACAAAAGAATTTAGGTTAAAATCACGCGGTGACTTTCTTCCTCTATTTACATAATTGTCTTGTGCTTGTTGATTTTGCCTGAGTCGCTCCGATGTTCTTTGCCTACTCATCTCACGTAAAGCCTCTCGGTTAGGACTGGAGGCCTCAAATGCAACGTCACGAACCAAACTTCGAACCAAAGGAGTGGCGACCTCGATGCCTACTAAAAGGTTAAGTGGCGAATGTTGGGTGGTCTTATGTTTTGTAATGTTAATAATTAGTTGCAATTTCCATATTACCCTCGGCCATTCTTCCTGACGATAGTTGGACTCTATACGGATCATATTAAGTACAGTCCTACAATATCGCTCTACTTCCAATGTAAGGCCGTCAAACTCAATAGGCAACGTCATGTATGACGTACTTTCAATTTCTTGACTCCCTAACCTCTTTAGTATACAGAAAGTAGGTTTTATTGTGGCACAAATAAAATGCTTGACAAGCGATGATGAAATAAGCGAAATGCTTGATCCACTGTCAATAAGTACGTCAGTTGGTATACTCTGCACTACCGCCACTATGACGTCATTATTTCGAGACAAGTCACATTCGCGGCAGAAATTTACCTTATTTTTGTTATGCGATTCGACTTTTTGTTTGGCATAACAATTCCCAACACTGTGACCAGTCTTTTTGCAGAATTAACAAACTAAGGTATTCTTTACTGAAGACTCGAGCTCTTGGGGTGTATTATTTATAAATTTACCTTCGTTTGACTGGCGTTTTTGTTTTTTATTACAATACGACTGTCTATGCTCGGTACTACCACAAATAAAACACTTGCCCTCTTGAAACTTACGTTTCCTACCATGAAGTCCGTCTACGTTATCTTTCGAAGACGAGTCGTGCTTTTGTGATGACTTTGATAACATAGGTTTGACGTAAATCGAAAAGAATTCAACCAAGTCATTCGGTAACAGTTTGGCATTCGTAACCGATGCACGTATCTGTGGGTCTGTGATACCCCGAATGATAATAGCCGACATTAGTTCGTCACTAAGCCCCCTTACTATGCGCAAACGAAGCAAAGAGCGTCGAACACAATCTGCATACGTGGGATAATTATCAGAATTTGTACTCATAACTTCAAAAAGTATGTTAGCAACGTCAGGTGATTTAGGACACAAAGGCTTAAATACTTTCTTAAAATTTGCCCACGTGTGGTCATTAGTTACCCACTCGCTCAGCCATGTTTTTGCATAACCCTTCAAACAATTACCTACCCGCGACAGACATTCGTGATTATTCGAATGATTAAGGGTGCACGCAAAATCGACTTCGGCACACCAGTCATCAATGTTATGCAAGGTGGGGTCAAAATTGGAGATATAAAAGGTTTGGCCAGACCTTACTGTGTTTCCGATCGATCGAATTGCGTCCACAATTCGATCGGTTACCGTGGGATCCGCCGTTGAAGATGAACACTCCGGCCTCGCCGAATCCTGAACACGATCAGACGACACGTCCTGACCACGTACATCACTTCGCGGTGGCGATGTGATGATGAGCGGCTGATCAGGCGTACGCGTCAGCCGTGCAGATCGCGTCGGTGATGGTGACGCTGCGCGCGAAGGCGCATGACGTAGCAATCCTTCCTGCAACAGAGAAAGACCCTGGCGCCGCGATGGCGGTGAAGCCCGAGGGTGCCGCATGTCAACGGAGGTGTTCGCCGCTCACGTGACCGAGTAGGTCGCGAAGCAGACCGTTCCTCCAATGCGGTTAACCTCTCCAGCATCATCTCCATCGCGCGCCTCAGCCCGCCATCGGGAGTCCGACCCCTATACCGATCCCGGCGTCGCTCTCGACTATCTGATCGTCGTGAACGGCGTCGTTCGCGGCCTGACATTACGCTTGTTCTCAAAATGTAACAAAGAAATAGTGAGCGCAAGATTTACGTAATTTACGTCGTATCCCACTTCTGATTTTGGATTATCTCGTCGAAATTATTCTTTTAAAAAGAAAACTAAGGGTTACAACACAATAAACTTTTACTTTCAAACAAATGAAAACCAACCGTCCAACCGACAGCAATTCGACCATAAACAAACGTAATGACAGCGTGTTGACTCCACGAAGGCGCGAGGTAAAAAGAGAGCTGATCGTGGCTGCGCTGGCTTTTATTACCAGCGTGCTTGTCAAGTCTTCAGTCTCCCAACAATATTATATTAAGTATAATCAGATGTTTAGTACCCGTAACACAAGCTAAGAGCTTACCACGGGGCTAGATGTTGTAGTGTGGATTGTCCGGAAATATTTATTTATTTATTTACCTTAAGTTGTCAAGGTATTTGTAACCAATTGTAAAAACTGGCCTTTATTTATTTAGCTACTAGCTGACCTGAGCCAACTTTAGCCGGATGCATAAAACTTCCTCTTTTATCACTCTTTGCTGAAAACCGTACAAAGATCCGTTGAGTAGTTTTTCAAATTATCAATTATGGACGTACGAATATTAAAAAGCGTATTTATTTTTCATTTTTCTAAGGCCTCATAAGTAGCTATCACTTGTCGGATCCATTACGACCACCCCGTATAAGCGATCGCAGTCGACTGTTAATCAACCGCTGTGTTGCTGCAACGTATGGGTAAGTAAAAAAAAAAGCCGTGTTGGCTAAGTGGGAGGACACTCGACTTTCATTCCGAAGGTCGTGGGTTCAAAACACGCCACGCACCTCTGTATTTTTCTTCTTGAGAAATTTATGTGCGCTTTAAACACGTGCTTTAACGGTGAAGGCAAACATCGTGAGGAAACCGGCATGTTCTAAGCTCTTTTAAAAGAGTTTGAAGGACATGTGACATTCACCAACCCGCACTTGGCCAGCGTGGTGAATTAAGGCCTAATCTCTCTCGTCAAGAGAGAAGTCCCTGTGTCCCAGCAGTGGGAACGTTAATAGGGTGATGATGATGATGATGATGATGATGGGTAAGTACAAGTACGGGTTTACCTGCGCGGTAGTCCGCCAGCGTCGGAATTTTCATCAAGTGAGGCACTGGCCTAAGTGCTCAAACATTCTTCAACAAAATTACGCAACCGAAATTCCGCGGCTGATTTACGGTTCCGTCGTATACGACACACCACACACAAATTCACTGCCTCAGTCGCTCGGTGGGAACGGTCCGCTTGCGGCGCAAGAGGTAGCCAGTTCCATTCCCGCCGAGGGATCAAGTGCTTGTATGTTCTGCAATCACTTGTCCTTGGTCCTGGGTGATAAATATGTTTAATAAAGAATGTCTATATCTGTATGTCTATTATATAATATTAGGTCCTTACATATGAAATTGGCGTTTTGTATGGGAGGAACAAAAAGTCGAATATTTTTTAATATAATATATTTAATTAATCAAAGTATGAACCATTATTTTCTATGCACTTTTGCCATCTTATAGGTAGTTCATTGATCCCTTTACTAAAAAAACCAGTCGGACGGGAATCAATAAAATCTTTGAAGGCGATTTGGACTGCCCCATCGGAGTTGAATTTTTTCCCTTGCAAGAAGTTATCCAAATTTCGAAAAAAATGGTAATCTGTTGGAGCAAGGTCCGGGGAGTACGGAGGATGTCTTAGACTTTCCAATTGAAGCTCTTCTAATTTAGTAGCCGTCTGTTGCGCAGTGTGTGGTCTAGCGTTGTCGTGAAGCAGCAGTGGCGTGGAGCGATTGACCAGCCTAGGTTGTTTAGCCGCTAGCTTTTCCATCATGGTTTGCAATTGCTGACAATAGACATCAGCCGTAATAGTCTGGCCAGATTTGAGAAAACTGTAATGAACAATACCGGCACTAGTCCACCAAACGCTTACAAGTAACTTTTTTGGGGTTAATTTTCGCTTGGGGCAGGATTTGGCTGGCTGGCCAGGATCCAACCATTGCGCTGAGCGCTTCCGATTATCGTAAAGAACCCATTTTTCATCACAGGTAATGATTCGGTTTAAAATACCTTCATTATTGTGCCGGTTTAGTAATGTAACGCAGCAGTCGACGCGCGTTTGCCGGTTTGCTTCAGTCAATTCGTGAGGTACCCACCTTTCAAGCTTTTTAATCTTCCCAATTTGCTTCAAGTGAATTAAAACAGTTTTATCACTAACACCGCAGCCTGCAGCTAACTCGGACGTGGTTTGCGATGGATCCGCTTCCACAATAGGCTTCAACTCTTCATTATCAACTTGAGTCTCAGGCCGTCCACGGGGCTTGTTCTGCAAGTCGAAATTTCCAGAACGAAAACGTTGGAACCAAAAACGAACTGTGTTTTCTTTTGCAACACGACCGCCATACACATCATTCACCCTTCGAGTTGTTTCCGCAGCACTAGTGCCACGGCGGAACTCGTACTCGTAAATAATGCGATATTTTAAGTTTTCCATTTTGTAAAATGAGTGACGCAAACAGAAAAAAACAGAAGAAAAAAAACAAATGAATGACGATCATCGAAGCACAAATACATGAGTCTATAGCTGTACAAATTTGAATTTGGAATTCCTTACCAAAGAGGAGAAATTTGTGATTAAAGTGGCCAGTACGAAAAACGCCAATTTCATATGTAAGGACCTAATATTATATTAAGTATATCAGATATCTAGTCCCCCTTACTTAGAGTTTACCACGGAGTTAGATGTTGTTATGTGGATTGCCCGGAAATATTGATTGATTTATTTAAATGAAGTCCCGGAACTTTTGTTTATTTAATGTCTTTATCTACGTCAACTTGCACCTGATCGAACCTTTGGTCGAGTATAATGTGTGCACTACACAGTAAGTAAGCGCTAAGCTTCAAAATTCAGTGTCAACTCGATGTGTGTGGCCGGGTACATCGTTGCAACGCGAAGCGCGTTCGAACGAGTATTTGGATGGAAAGCTCTCTGCGGAAGTCTTCATCAAAGTCTTGTAGCGAGCAAAGCGACTCAAATCTTTGTTCGCTTATATAGACAAGAACATCGCCTCAGCCCGTACACGATGTTTTCAGCGCGCCAATGCGATCTCGCCCGCAGATGTAGCCGCACCATAACTCTAAAATTTAAGAAATGTATGGTGTTACCTTTGTTAGTAGTCCTTAAATAAATAAATAAATAACTCAAAGAGCATCGCAGGCGTAATCATGCCGAACTTCGGGAGCGTAATTTCGGCATATTGTGTTTCCATTCTAACATAAAATTAAGTATTTTTTTATGTTAGATTAGTCTTCATTTGACCACAATCTCACCTGATTTAAAGTGCACATGTGGTCTAAGAATATGGGGCATGAAGACCTAGAAGGTAGATGACTTGAAACACGAAAAAATCGCTTCACGCACTGGCTCAGCCCGGAGGTGAGTATCGTCAATTGAATTATACAAAGTTAGGAAATCTATTTATCAAATTCTCTAAATCAGTTTTAGACCTTTTAAAACTTGTGTAGGTATTACTTGTTTACATTCTGTCCAAAAACTAACATTTAAGTACAACATTAAACGCCACGGGCACATAGCTCTCACACTTAAACACCAGCTTGGTTTTTGTTCTCGTTAAATGTTAAAAGATTCGGGAAAGCGGTTTCTTAAAATCTTCTTAAGTACTCAAATATTTGCAGCTCCGATGAGCGCTTCAATGCTTGTGCAAACTCGTTCGAGACAGTTTTGTTCGACACCTAAGTAAGAAAGTAAATTCTACCGACTAAAGCTTTGATTTTTCTATTTATTTTAGAAAACTCCATGATATTTTGTAAAGGTTTTCTTTTTAACATCTTAATGATATATCTACAGATTACATTTTGCATCTTCTTAAAATATTATGACATGATAGTACATTACAGTTATGAGAACACAGAACATAAGCTACCTTTTTCCTTAAAAAACCTTATCTTTTTCATACTATTCTCTTGGGATTTTGGTTTTATACTACTACTTACTAGTAGCATAATTTTAAAATAAACTGGTGTAGAAACAGATTTTTATAGTATACTCTGAATTTAAATGGCCTAAAATCTGGATTACCATAAAATACTTCTTCAAGAAGAATAATATATCTTGCCACGGTGAAAATTAACCAAACTGATTAGCTCCATGAAATGGCATTGGGCAGGCCATATAGCTTGTAAAAGAGATGGTCGTTGGGGTCGAAAAGTTCTCGAATGGAGACAACGGATCAACAAGCGCAGCGTAGGACGTCCACCAACTAGATAGACAGACGATTTGGTAAAAGCCCCAGGTATATCGTGGATGCTAGACGCCTCTAATCGAAATAACTGAAAATCTATGTTCAGCACTGCCGTGTCAAGCGTATGTCCGTTATCTTAAGTTACATGAGTTGCGCGTAAAAGGTGCAAATCGTATTTTAATGACATTATAAACCATGGAGTATATTCCTTTAAAGTCTATTCTTGTTTAATTCGTTGAAAAAAGCTGTCACCCTATCTCATGCAACTATGATTTTGCCTCTCTCTGTCATGGCAATGTCTAGTATTTTAACATACACTAACTAGGCGTGACAATAATTTTACTTGAAAAAAATGGCTATCTCAGTTTACTCTAGTTACATACATGATATAGGCGCGGCGGGTGCCCAAAGATACAGGAGTTAGCCCAACCAGACCACGTTTGTGATGAGTGTGATTGCTAGTTTTGTAACACATACAGAGCTCATTTGGAAAATCGCAACCTATCAAAACAGCTGCTAGAAGAAGATTCCAACGACTCCGATGATCTGAAAAAAGTTTTTACAGCAGACATGCAGAAGGCCATTTGTATGCCGAAATTACAAACTAAAGATTATTATTTCTCACGGAAATTGATTTTATTTAATGAGACATTTGTGTCTTCAGGTAAAAACGAGAAAGCTTTCTGTATCGTTTGGCATGAAGGCGATAGTAGATGCAAAGCCATATTGCTTCGTCATATGTGCACTTCATTGTCCACAACGCTAAACACCAGAAAGAAGTAATTATTTACAGCGACAATTACTCAGCCCAAAATAAAATACGCATCCTCTTCACAGAAATGATTCGGCTTATAAATTCAGAAGACTTAATCGACGCTGAAAAAATAAGATTTGTTTATTTGGAGTCTAGTCACACAAATATGGCCGCAGATGCAGTGCACGCGTGCATCACAAATACATTTTCCAAACATCAAAACAATGTACGATCTAAATGATTACGTCGAAAAAATAAGAGATTCACGAAAACACAAATGATAGTTGACGTTTATTTCTCATAAAAATATGGTGAACTTATTGACTAACTAAAAAAAATGCATTCCCAAAACAATATAACATACAGTCATTGAAAATAGTCGAATTCCGAAGGGGCTTGACTAACATATTTGTCAAAAATGTATATAAAGAAGAAAGTTTTAAGGAACTGAAAGTGTTACGCAAAAATGCACTGAACTTGGCGGAAAAATATTTAGTAACCGATTTACCAAGGCAGGAAAGACAAAATGAGTGATCAAGGCGAAGAAAGACCAATTGATAAAATTATGCGATTCTCTTCCCAGAGCCTATCGGAAGTTTTTATACATTCAAACTTTGATCTCTTAATGTTCTAATTAGATCTATGTATACCGTGTTATTTATATGAGTTGATTCTGTATTTCAAAACATTGATTCAGGTTTTCTTTTTCTGATTGATATTTTATTCAATTCACGATTTTAATGATTTGATTTTTGTGTCGATGACTGAAACCTGAATATTAATGACTCATCAGCATCACTTATTTAGACCTAGAATTTGATCTCGCACTCGTAGCTGGTTGTTTTAATTATATTTATGTATCCTATGTTAACAAAATTTAAGACTTTTTAGTCTTATTGGAAAAAAAATGTAAGTACTAAAGTATTGAACCAGGTTTGCGTATATTTTAATCATTAACTACTTATTGTATTCTGCATGAGGCTTTGCGGTATAGGTATGTGATTTTGATTTTCTGATTGTGATTTTAATTAATTTTACTATTTTGAATTTGTTGTCATTATAATAAGAAATATTTAATTGCTGTTACTGAGTCAATACTTTTAGATAGGTACATTATTTTAACCTGGTTCTTTAAGTGTGTGTTTTTGAAGAGTTTGTTAATTTGAGATTTGAGAGAGAACAGACTTTATTGTTAAGATAGAAACTGAAGTTCGTAAGGCTGTTATTTTTATTCATAATACAATATTTTAATTGTTAAAGACTTAAAAATTGTTTTTCTTAAATTTCACCTACGGGCGTCTTATTCCGAGCTAAATGGTTTTTCCATGGGAAGAAGGTATTATTTGTTTCCAAAATTTAAACTTTTTTATTTGCAAAATATAATCAAAATCGGTTCGGTATTATAACGGAATATTAAACGCATTTACAGTATTATTAGGGGGTAGGGAAATAGAATAGCAACATTTTATGAAAAAATACTGGTTGGTAGGTAAGCTAATTCTTAAAAAGTTTTATTATCATAGAAATTGTTGCCACAAATAATCACTTCCTGTCAGACCTATTTATGATAACTCATACTTAACTGACATAGGCAACACCTAACGAATTAAGTCAGTTTGGCACAAGTAGTGTATTTTAAGTTACAGAGCGCGTAAATCAAGCTTTGTATGGAGACCTTGTTATGCCTATCTTAGTTATCGCTAATAACTCGTAAAATAATTAAGATTTCAATATTTTAATACCTTCCCGTTGTTAAGAAGCTTGCGACTCGTTATATTATGGAAAAAAAATCCAATAAAATTATCATATTTTTTCAAAAAAGGTAAATAACTGAAAAAAACTTTGAACGGCGATTGCTCAAAACAAGGTTTTGCAAGATACACGAAATAGGTGTGACACGGCAGAGCAGGGGACATCCTACAGCTAAAATGATGATGATGGGGCATCAATTATATCGATGTGATACCACGAAGACCTGCTTGTAGTACAAAACCAAATAATTATAATATTTTTCCTGCCGTGTCCAACATTATTGAGGTCGGAAAAACAAGTAATTTTCTTCTATTTTTTTCCTATCTCACACGTGTCATCCTTCACGCAATCTATCATCTTTTATTTTCCCTATCTCTTCACTTATAAAATATTATATTAATGAATACCATAATTAATACAATATTATTTTAATAAGGACACCTTTGTAGTATCAATTACATATTCAAAATCAGTGTAAAAACTTCGAAGGTTCTCATTCACGAAATGAATGATAGAATAGCAAAATAGTATTCTGTAGGTTTTCCACGAAAAACGGAACCCTGATAGATTTGTCACGCCTGCGGTGTGAAGTTCAATTCAATTCAATTCAAGTTATTTATTCCATTTAGATACAACAAGTCTACTTGGAAAGGTCAATAATTATAGCAATATTTCATCATTTAAATATTTGAACTTAAAAATAAATACAAATTGTACATTAATTGAATTTGTGACACGAAGTGTTTTGTGAACCGCATAAAGATTTTTATACAATAATTTAATAAAAACAATAAATTATCGATACTGGGCCCATACTTAGAACTGAATCATATTTATTTACCAAAAATCCATACCTGTGGAGTATGGATACGTCTTCAAAAATGATATTGAGATTTCTAATATTTTTTTTTCTTAAACTGATTATTTTGCGCGTAAGTAATTTAACCGCAATATACCTTTTTAAGCAACATTAACCTGGATGGGTGACCGCTCTGACTAATTTTTGCACAATTTGTTGTTTTTTTAAATTCAGTGTTTCTTATTACTGCGATAAGTGAATAAACTATTGAAATACACGGAACCCTTGGTGTATGAGACTGTCTCACACTTTTCAAATTTATTTATTCAAGTCTCTAAGGTTCGTATCTAAATCTTTTAATTACACCCTCTTTTCAATGATATATTCCGCAAATGCAGTTATAAACGTTTTAAAAAGCTGTAACAGTTTCGGGTTCGAAAATGAATTTCAAAAGCTGCAGTTTAACTATTCTCACAAGCTCAACTTTAAATTAACATACACACTGCGTTTACAAAAGCGTTTGATTGAGGCGTTCTCTCGCCGCTTGCACTCGCGCTATTGTATTACTACACACTCGCGTTAGCGGCGTATTATTACTACATCATCAATTAACCTACTGATTATTCTGGAATACAAGATCTAATACCAGCATCTCCATTCCACTACAATAGCAGACGTACGGAACACCACCATCCCTATTTGGTGGACATTCCTTCTAGTCGCACCAACACGTTTTCTTCAACATTTCTCATTCGTAACGCTAAACTGTGTCCCAGCAGTGGGAACGTCAAAAGGGTGATGATAATAATTATATTATATTTAAACTAGGTAAATACTTAAAACACGACTAAATAGCTATTGACATAAAATCCAATAATTATTCAGTTCCTTTCCGTACAATGTACATACATATAAATATAATATATGTATTATATAATACCATTGTACTCCAACATTATTATTATGCTAAGTCTATGTTTGTTTTTTTTTTGTGTGTGTGCGTGGTGTGCAATAAAGTATTATCTATATAAATAATATTTGTCTATTTAATAATGGGTTAAATAAACGGAAAAACAATTTGTTTAAACGAATCACAAAAGCTGCAGTTTAACATTCTGACGAGTTCAACGTTAAATTAACATAAACAGTCGGTCGCGCAGAGCGGTTACAAAAGCGAGTTGTATTCAGGCGGTGTGTCGCAGCGTGTACATTGCCTCAGGCGTTTTCTTGTTACCCGTAACTCAGTCGCTTGCACTCGCGCCAGCGCTAGCGGCATTATGTTGTACTACATAATAATCATCGCATCATCAAATGTATTGACTGGGTCTTCGTTCAGTCATACTATAATATAGTATGAACGAATGAACATATTATGTTAGTCTGTATATATTTATAGGCTTTTGTAAAGTATTTTATACGTATGTATACGTGGTTTGCGGGACATTACCTTGCTGTAACACAGCTTCTAACTAGCACAGGAGGTAAAGTCTTAAAGACTGCGTTAATTATGTTATATTTTCTTTGGATTTTTAATAAATAATTAAAGATTGATTAATACTCATTCGTTCAGTCTAACATTTGTATTACAATACAATTTAATACAAAAACATTTTATTGTACACCAGAACAAAATAATAGTTTCAAAAGGGTTCGAACATTTTTGTATGGAGCCTGGCATACCTGATAGTCCGCAATTTAGAAAAAAAACGTGATTCGGCGGCCTTACTGTACTTTATTTTTCTTTTTCTGACCCTTATAACTCAGAAACCGTATCACTTAGGAGATTTGATCATAGAACACTTTTTGTTTGTAATAATTTACTCTGTCGATTGACATGAGTTTCATGACTGGCCGCCGAATCTAATTTTTTTTTCTAAATGGCGGTTGAGTAGGTATCCCAACGATGTTCAATGCTCTTTCACTTAAAAGAAAGAAGTACATAGGCTTTATCGCTTAAGAGCGATCTCTTCCAGGCAACCTAAAAATGGGAAAGAGAGAATTGGAAATACAAATAAGACAGAGCTTATACCATTACCCGATCGCGAACAATGTATGTATGTGTGTCTATTTTATGTTTTTGCCAATATGTTCATTTTGATGGGTTAGTTAGGGATTTAAGGCAAAAAATAGATTTTAAGAGAAGATAAATATTCAGACACTGTAGATCGTATAAAAACTGGCCCCCACTAATACTGAAACAGGCTTTCGCCTACTGAGCCAACGAGGTCATTCGCACTTCATTTCTTAAAGAGTTGTTGTTTTAAGTTACTTATTAAGGAACTTTAGAATCAACATAGTCAAAATCCTCTCCACACATAAAGATCATTATGTTTTATAAGATGAAAGAAAAAAATACTAACACGTATTTTCTCATTAATGACAATTGTTATAATTCCACCACACCCCCTGCAAATTACCCGGGGGCGAGAGGGGGGATTCTGCTAATTCCAGCTAACTGAACATTAACCCCAATTTATATAATTACAATCGCATTAAGCTAATGAGAGTTGCGTGATATCCAATTAACCGGACCATAATTATTTGTACTTCCGGCTCTAGCTCCAACTACTGGATAATTGTTTGCACATAGCTATAGTTTTGCATTTAACATAAATAATTGTTTTTCTCAAGGTATTACTAAAATGAGCATGCAACGGAGCAATGCTACTAGCATCGCTCCGTTGCACGCGTTTTATGAATTTTGTAGAGGGAATGTTTCATTTTCTAGCGGGAGATAGAAACAAAATTACTATTGATCCAGCCGTTTCAAAGATTAACCGGAATAAACGCGCTCACTTAATATATCCTAGCGATATTACAAGATATGAATCAGTGAAACCGGTTTGGCAAGCCATACAGCAAGAAAAACGGTTTTATGTCAAAAAACTAACCAGTTAAATGCAACGCTAGACTTCTAAACGCCTCATTATTAATATGGACAGATGATTTATTTAAGTAGTAGGGGGTCAATACTGGATGTAATGCGATTCCAACCGAAATAATTGAGATAGGTAATCGTTTCAAGTAATCGCATATATTCATTTTGGAGAGTCAGACTGTACCAACCGAAGAGCGCCAAATTTGTTCCACAAAGAACACCAATGCTAATGGTGCTCTTTGTGTGGGTCTAGTGATAGAGTGGGGCGTAAATAGTAACTATTGAGCTGAAAATACCATATTATGATCAGCTGAAACGAATACAACACGTTCTACGGATGCAATTACAAAGAATTATTCTTGATCGTTCGAGACTTGCGGAAGTCACAAGACTTCGGTCAGATGGTCAATTTATTGGTAAAAATCATGTTTAAAGTCACTTTTCAAATTATATAATAACAAATTATACAAACTTAAATTTGGTTATTAACTATACTAATAAATAAATATAAAGAATAAAAATGTCACAATTAAAATAAAATGAAAACCAACACATTTAATTTACAAATACAACACATGTAATTTTTTGATGTCATATTATTGGTTTAAAATCGCATTCAAAAAATAATCTAAAAAGAACACATAGCTCACTTGATAAGAGTATATTCATAATTAACAATAAGCTCAAAATTAATGATAATCGAACAAAATAATATTAATACCTTTTTCTTATTTTCTTATTTATTATACACTTTCAATAATATAATGTGAACCGGTTAGTTCATATATTAAATTTGAGGGTAAGCCGTCTTATGGCGGTTGGATTTAAACAATCATAAAATCGTTGATTCTAAAACTTCTCGACCAGAACGCTCATTAGACGATTAATCGAATAAACCTTTCCGAGAATCGAATGAAGGTTATTTCGTGATGTTTGTTTTATTTACTAACAACCCCCCTCTTCCCCCTCCAGGACACTTACGAATCCCTCGCACGCTCCACTCTTCCGTTCAAGGCACTTCCGCTACGTGTTTCATTGGATTCGTCTGAGTATATTTACTAGCGTTTTATTACACGATCTTGCTGTACTGTAATGAATTTTGCCGTGGGTTGAATTGAAGTTACACAAACACGTAATGTTTTTACATTGGATAAAATGTCTGAAATTTTTATTCCGTTTTACCGTGGGATTATATCAAAAGTCAGTGAATGGCTCTTAGTATGCAAATTATTATAGTAATGGAAACAGCGCTAGTTACAGCACTTAGTATTTTAACACATACAAATACTAAAGCGTCATTTACATCCGTATGATTTTGTAAGTGTCAGAAGCGAGCGCCAGCCACCGGTGTTCGGAAGCCACCACTTTATAATAAATCAAAATTTTAAAATTTAAGAAAAATTACCGAATCCTATGCCTTAATTTCCTTAAAAGTAAATCATCATAATAAATGTGCACGCGATGCGCTTTCATTTGATACTCCACTCGAGTATATTTGCAGATTTTCGGTTTTCCTTCCCCACTCTAACCCCCATAACTTTTAAACGGCACAACCGATTTTCATGAAACATGTATAAGAACACTTGCGCCAGACTCACCTTTCATACAAAAACAAACTATATCAGAATCACTCCATTCGTTCGGGAGCTATGATGTCCCAGACAGACAGACACGTCAAACTTATAACACCCCTCTTTTTTTGTCGGGGGTTAAAAACTGCTAAGCAGGGCGGGTTTAGTACCGACCTGTAGTGATTACAAGTAGCGAGTCGCGCCACTACTGTAGCGACTTTAACGTGTGGCCGCCAACGAACACACGCCGCGCAAAACAAAATGTATCAAAATTCTGAACTACCAGTGCCAATATTATAAATTCAAAATGATCTGTACAAGCAGAGCTTTAAAAATTTTCGACTTTAAGAATTTGCGTATACCTTTGATTGCACAGATCATTTTGAACACCATTTCAACTTAGATAAAAATGAAACAATAGAAGTCAGATAGTTTGACCCTTAGGAGCATACAATATTATGATTTTTCGAACTGTTTTTTCTAATTTCAACTTGTTTTTATGTTTTTCATATTTATTTTTTCTACTCTAGTCGCCGACTGTGCATGTAATGAACTAATTGGAACACCCCAATCGTATTTTGTACTACACAACTGCAAAGAGTTTATTTAACAGCTTCAATGCCATATGAACACATGTATCCATCGCCTAAGGCGCATACATTTCATCTTTTAGTAATACAAATGTTCTATTTGTATTGCAGTGAAAGTACTTAACTAAATACTCAGACAACTGCAGTGTTTGTCCAGCAAAAAAATATATTTTATAAAGAGCAGGAGGTATAGCGGGAGTGACCCCCCGCCCCCGTCCCACCCCCCAGATAAGGCCGGTGCCAGCTTCACTCCATCACTGCAACTTTTACGTTTATCTCAACTCACGAACTTTCGCTTCGTAAAGCTTGTGTAATCATGATCACCAGAATACACTGCAGACGTAAAGTGATAACATTGTGTATGAAAATGACAACGTCAAAGTTTAGACAGTTGCTGTTTGATGTTTGACCACGATAAAGTGATAGTCAAAGTCAAAACGTTTATTCCTTAGATGACTGTCAACTTTTTAAATGCAACAACTTAAAAACTAACAATAATCAAGGTAATAACATTGTCTTGACAGTTTGCTGAAATTTTTACATGGAGTTGAGAAGCGATATACCATATTATTATTATTATAAGCCCCCTGTGTCCCACTGCTGGGCAAAGGCCTCCCCCCATTTTTTCCACGACTCCCGATCTCCGGCCACTTCTCGCCAGTCATGCAGAAAACTGTCAAGCTCGTCCCGCCATCGTCGCCGAGGTCTGCCGCATATACCATATACATTATGTATTTAAATAAATATCTTAACACATATTTGAATATGATATTTAAATATATAGTTAACCCATGAGTACCATTGTGTTTCTTTTATATTTCTACAAAGTTATAAGCCCAACGTATAGGTTAAAACTTATATTCTAAATTTGTGTAGAAAAAATGTAAAATAAAAGCTAGTTCCGGATGGTTGTAAATGATTACAGCATGTTTCTATATCACACAAAAGCCTTAAGTCATACTTCAATGCACGGTATAGTCTTGATTTTTCGTTTGCAAGAAAAGAGAAAGAAAATTTGTAATTTTTTACTGCTGCGAACTATCATGACAATGTTATTTCAATGATAATTTTTGTATAAACAATTTAGTTATATTTATTTTTAAGCTGACCTGCAAGCTTGTGATTTTAAGGAAATAAATGTAGGTATTGACTTTGACTTCTGACTTTGACTTTTATAACCCATGCAGTGGTCTTGGAAGCCGTTCCTTACTGTAAATCTTTTCCAATTCGATTTTTCGAATACTGTATGCTCAAGCTTCAACTGAATTAAAAGTTAAAAACGATAAAAATAAAAGGATGTAGTTGTGCAAAGAAAAATATTGGACATCGAATAAAGGCTTTATTCTGTATTGGAGAAAGTTAATTATCTCTAAGGACTGTACTCAGCCTTCGAGCGTACTACCCGCTTCCTCATTAATTAAATTGATTGTATGAGTATATTGTTGAGTAATTTCGTTTATGTGTATTGTCATCAAGGAGATTGTATTTAGAGTTCTGATTTATTTATTACTTTGACAGTCTAGTTGATTAGTAGAAAAAATATGGCGTTCATTTTATTGATTATAATAGTGCTAATTCCTTGAAAAGTTCCTGTTTTGTAGTTTACGATATTAAAATGTGAGCATATAAAAAATTCGTTCGCTCCGAGTTTCAAAAGAGTTAATAATGTGCCGAATTTTGAAGAATCGAATTTAAGATATATAAGAGATTGAAATTTAATAACCATATCACAGAATAATAAATTACTACGACCATATTCACTTACTCAATGCACTCCTTTCGGAGACAGACGCTGACTTGTTCATTGACAACTTGACACAGTCAAGTTTTTTCTGAATTTATTTTTTGTTTAATTCTTAAGTTGAGTTAAGCATTTTCTTATAATGTACATAAAAATAACCAAATGTTTTAATTTTAGTTACATTTAATGTATATGCGGTTTGGACATTCTGTAAACCCTCTCAATAATTGAATAAATAAATGAATTAAAAATACAATCTACCTATAAAAGAAACAAAAGTTAATTATGCCTTTTACACTTTGATAATAGATTTCCAGCTTATCTAGCCTAGCTAAATAAGTATAAGCTGCTTATTCTAAATGGTACGCTGCTAACCTGTAACAAAACAACGAGCCGTTTTCCGCCAAGAGCATGTTCGATTCCTATAGGCTTTGAGATTTTTAAGTAATCGTTCTAAAAAAAAATACAGGTAACATTGCCCCGAGCAGAGTGCGAGCATGATGCAGGCCACTTCTTTACGAAATAATTATAATGAAATCATCATAATGCAGATTATACCTATAATTAGAGAAACACTCAGCTTGTATATATTTGATTTCTTATTTAAGATTGTTAAAGTGTTTGCTCTGTTGGTGTAACAAATAAATAGATAAAGATCATCAGTAGATCAGAATCTCTGTAAATCAAGACATCTTATAATATAAGGCTAAAGATTTGCCTGATAATTTGAGACTTTGGCGACTAGAAGAGAGACTAACTAACAAAGGAAATGCACCTCTTTGAGCGCTTGATTGTGATATCTTTGTGCCCAAGCTTTACTCAGACAGCTTTTCACACCAAGGCATTTCTCGTGTTGTGTGGGTTTTCCGGAAAAGTAAGGTTTTGTTCCCATTTGATTGCCATGTTTCAATATTGATTGGTGAGCCATTGGGTCAAAGTCAAAGTCAAAACGTTAATTTCCTTAGAAGCACATAGCCTACATGGACAGGTCAACTTGAAATTAATAAAACTAAATTGCTTAAATAACAAATATCAAGGAAATAACATTGTCTTGACAGTTCGCTTCAATGTTTTATACTGAGTTGAGAAGCGAATAGAACAACACAGCCAGGGAATACCTTTGGTGCTCAATGCGTAAATGCACCTAAAAGCAGATTCTTAAACGGGAAAATTTATTAGGGAAGAACTCCGTGACATTTGACTCCATGACATTAACACAGTGTTAGTCTAGTATTTAAGATTTATATTTGTATGTTTGATATGAATATGTTTTTATAGGCCTCTGATGCTGAAATAAATGACTTTATTATTAATTATCGTGGCTATAAATAGCCCATAGTCTGTGTCGATAAATAAACTGAGCAAAAAATATGTGAAATCTTAAGTTCTTCCAAATCCAAACCTACCGTGTTCAAGAAAACCAAATAGGCTCGTCACCAATACTATTAATTGAAAGATAATTTTCGTTTTGAATTAATTTTGAAACCATTTAACAAAACCAAATATAAACTATAAAATATACTTTTAACGGATACTGTTTAATATGTTATGTATTGTGTTGTGTAATGAGTAACTAACAACGTACATATTTAAAGCAAAGTTCCAGCATCTATCAATGCATTGTACACAAGTATCGAATGAATTTTTAACATGCAAGTACCTCAGAAGTTAACGATTGAGCCAGCTGATTCTAATCTACTCTCGTGAACAATGCTACGGAAACTGATATCTCAATCAGCCGCTCAAAGCGTGCATCCTCTGGGTAGTGCACCCTCCGCGTGTAACGATCTCTCTACAGGTGTGTGTGTGCTTTGTGAATCGAGTTATCATGAGAAAGCAAAATGGTCTGAAAAATGATAAGGGCCTAGGAGAAACAGTTGTCCTCATGATCCTATTCATGTGACAAAATAGTGGGACCACGAACAAACAGCTGAAAGTCAAAGTCACAACATTTAATCCCATAAATACACAGGGTATGCTTAGAAATGTCAAAAAAAAAACTTTAAGATTAATTTATTATTGTATGTCTCTATTTAAATGGTAAAAAAAATAAAAATAAGCATACAAATAAACAGCTTTCATTTAAAAAAAAGAGTCATAGAAATCGGTCCACGGAAAAATATATACCTCTATATATAATATATTTATGCTAGATAAGCCTTCATTTGACCACAATCTCGCTGAAGTCCGTTTCTCCGGACCACATCGAAACGCGAAAAAATCTTTTCACGCACTGGCCCAGTCCCCTCCGAGCTGGTGACAAGCGGCGGCCGAAGCCTACCACCAGAGACTGTTCCTAGCACCACCTGGTCACGTGTAAGGACTCAGAGAACAAAAAACCTTAGATCAAAGTTCTAAGGTTAAAAAAAATAGGAGACGAAATTGAAAACCTCCTTTTTTCATTCTAAGTCGTTTAAAAAGTAAATCATAGAAATAAGATTGTAATGAATGTTCGCTTCAATATGTCATTGTTTGTTGGGAAGCGACATAGAACAACACAGCTTATATCTCCTAAATATGTTATATATGTTTTTATTATCACAATGTTCATGTTCTTAATACAACATAATTACCATAATATGGTAATTATTTTGTATTATTGTAACCGCGATACGACGCATTTTTATATAGTGTTATTCCAAAACGATACATAAATGTTATAAACCGTTCTTGTCGCAAATGAGCGATATATAGATGTAAAACTTATATCAAATTTTTCTAAATAAATAAAATTATGTCTGTTTGAGTGTAAGATGAATTGATTTGAGATCTTATTGTGAGTGGCCATTACCTTTGTTCACGGCCCACTTAATATAAAACCCCTCTCCTACGAGTCAAGATCTTTTGATACCGAAACTAACCTTACTTGATATTTATATGTTTCTTACCTTAACAAGCTTTATTATGCAGGCCTTTTATCCCACATAAATATATACATATGTATCGATAGTAGTAATAGGATTAATATAAGTTAGAGTAAGTTTCTGTTTTTATTTTGTAATATTTGTATGTTTTATTTTGTCTACCACCGCCGTCCACAACCTTCCTGATTTAAATTATTGCCATTCAAAGGTTGTCTGGAAGAAATTGCTTTATGAATGAAATAATTTTAAATGAATCATAATTTATTTTCTTTTATTCGTAATCCCCATTGTTTCTATGGTATAAATGTTTTTAATCTTAAGAATGGATTATTTTATTTAAACGAGTATTCATATATGACGACCTCTGTGGCTCGGTGGGCGAAGGTCCGCCTGAGGCGCAGGAGGTTGCGGGTTCGATTTCCGCCGGGGGACCAGATTATGAACGATCTACATTTTCTGGTTTCGGGTCTGTGTGTTTTCTATGTATATGTCTGATTTTACAAAAAAATATATATCTATGTAGTCTATCAGTCACCTAACACCCATAGGTGATGCTGTGTGAGTAATCCTTAAATATTTATGTATTATTATTATAATTCACTTTGGGTGTAAGTAATAATTTTTAATTTTATATCGATAAAATTTTAAAAAAATCTCTAAAGCCATTGGAGCATGGGGAATCAAAATTACCTTTGGAGTAATGAATCGATCTACTCGGGTAAACACTCAAAAAAAGTACTATTCCCATCAAAAATGGTTTGTGAATTTATACGGGCGAAGTCACGAATGAAAGCTAGCATACTATATTAGTAAGTAGGACCGGTATGATTCATTCCAATATACTAATCAAGGGTTGAACAAGAAGCATTTGCGGCAAAGCGTTAAAAATGTTAAAGACAATTTCACACAGGAAAACAGGGCATTAACTCGAACACTATTGTTTTAAGTGTTATGATATTTTCTGTTCTCTTTGTCACTGGGATGCACTCGAAATATCCTGTGTAGCAGTGTTACTTTAACGACTTCCAAGTTTTGTATTGTATATATATAGAACAATTTATAAGGAATTGTGTGACAAATAAACCACGTTGTTGCTCAGAAAACAAAGTTTTTTATTTTATTACAAACTTACATAATTACGTTAACAATAACAGTTTTAAAATTAATTAACACTAGGTTACCTACCTGAAAACAAAGAAACGACAATTAAAGTCTATTTCTCAATGCCCTTTTTACAATATTTATATTAAATGATCTCGACATTGCTTTATGTTCAATCATGGTGGTCTTTTATAATATACCGACCGGGCTGACCGCCATTGCTCTCAGCGCCACCTAGTTTCACGCTGCGGTACAAAAGTACCGACAGCGTGATCGTACAAGATAAATAAATATGTATCAATATTATTTCTTTACATATATGTATAGTACAGTCGCCTTCATAAATATATGAACATAACCAAAGCTGCAAATATAAATGTACAACGAAGGGTTCGTAAATCCCCGAATCGCTGCAGTTTCAATTCAACAGTGATCATGGCGCGAAAGACAATCAATCATGGAAAATTATCCGTTGTAAATATATACAAGTGAAAGTTCATAAATATCAATTATATAATATTTTATCTTCGGTTCGGTTATATATCAATCAGTTCGGTTAATAAATCGATCAATAATATAATATTTTGTCTTCGGTTATCATATGTCCATGTAAGCATAGGCTTCTAAGGAAATAAACGTTTTGACTTTGACATAGAGGATTTATGCACAGTCAAAAAATAGCCAACCTACAGATCAAATTCAACGTTTGAAAACGTCTTCAAGTGTGAGTTTCAAATTAAGATTTAATTAGTCAAAATAAAATGATGATGTTTATCATTATTTGAGGATCCGAGGACCGAAATAAATGTGATCACTTACTTATGACACGTTATTAGAAGTAATCTAACAAACTATAGAAGTCAGTAACTTTTGACTGAATTTAGTGTATATATTATTTTGGGACCCTATTCCATCAGTTCTTTTTGCTGTTGACTGTATCTACCTCATTGTCACTACTTGACAAAAATATAAGAGTCGTTTCGCTAAAACACAAAGAACATTTAAATTTCCTTGCCGGACATAAAGTTGAGATAAGTGTCAAGATAATTCTGTCGCGTAAAAGAAGTTTCACATTCGCAATGATAATTTTACAATGTTTCTTAAGACACTACTAATTTACCTTAATATTTCGACTTGTATTTTTCAATGTAAGGTTTAATGAGGCGCTGTTTTGTGACCGTATTTTCTTAACCGATGAATAATGAATTAAGTTGCCGCATCACGCCCAAACTGTAATACAATGTTTTTTTTAACTAAATAGTTCCTGACCGCGGATTTAGAAGAACTTCTTGGAGACATACCTACCTAGTAATTTCACTGCTGTCAAAAAATTAAAAAGAACATTATCTTTTTACAAGGCTGTATTAGCAAGTCTTAGAATCGTCACCAATATAAAATTACAATATGAATGCTATATGAATATAACTTTAGTATAGTTTAATTACTAATATGATATTTAATTAACTCTGCCTTGAAAATAAACTCGAAAATTAATTTAAAATATAATGAAAATTCCGGCTGCAGATCCAGTGGGAGCAGAATGCCGCAAGAATGGAGCGGGGAGAGAAATAAAAGGAAGAACACAATAACGAATGAAGAGAACTCGGCGCCAGTCACCTGCACACCGGAAGCAGGCCCTTGACTTTAACGAAGAGCTACGAATAATATATATAAACTATATTAGCTCTACACACCACGGTGTTTCCGGTATTTGGATTTTGTTACAGGAACAACGTATTTTCGGATTCTTTATTTAACTTTTGATTGTTACAGTTAAATTTTATGAATGAAACCTACGTTCGATTTATTGTTTCGGTTCGTTCCTAGTAGATCCATTGATCAGATCCATCTAGAGAGACTTTTTAACCCCCGACCAAAAAAGAGGGGTGTTATAAGTTTGACGTTTCTGTCTGTCTGTCTGCCTGTTTGGGGCATCATAGCGCCGAACGGATGGAGCGATTACAATTTAGTTTTTTTTTTGTTTGAAAGGTGAGTTTGGCCCGGGTGTTTTTGACATGTTTCATGAAAATCGGTTGAGCCGTATAAAAGTTATTAGGGTGAGAGTGGGGAAGGAAAACCGAAAATCTGCAAATATACTCGAGTGGTTTATCAAATGAAAGCGCATCGCTTGCACATTACAAAACTTTATGGTGTTTTACTTATAAGGACATTAAAGCATTGGAATCAGGGATTATTTCTTAAATTTTAAAAGATATATCATGGCTCCGGTCAATGGATCTACTATCTACTGTAAACATATTAATTGACAATTTCAAGTTAACAATTGGGTAATTTTAAGTTAATTAGTTGTTAACACAAAAAAAACTTGTTTACGAAACTTCTCGTGTACATTATAGGTAAAAAACGATATCAAAAGGTTTAATTACGTATGATTTGTGATTCCTTTAGTCCTGTTTTGCGTTTTTGTCATATTTTAGGGCTGTGGAACAACCACAACATTCAGTATTCATTTATTTTTTATCGTTTCAAATCAATTATAAAAAAATATTTGTAACTAAAAATTTTCGACATACACGTTGTCATACAAATGCAATATGCATGACTTACAAATAGACAAATAAAAAACCAAACTGCATTTAAAATATAGAAACATTGTCATATGTAATATTAATTAAGGAAATTACAATAAGGCGTTACACGAAAGGTTTCTTAAATACATACAATAACAAACACTTTATGTTAGAAAAATAAAAAATGTGGTTATTGATTGTTATTTTTAAGTTAGTCTGTAAGCATTGGTGTGCGATAAAGATTTTATCTATCTATCTAAAATTACCTGTTTTCTATATAAATTCACCACAAGAACAAGAAGCCTCGTTTAGTTTAATTTTAATTCCAGGGTGCAGGAACAGCGCAGAGCAACGCCCGCTAAGTGTATAACAAACATTGCTACTCGCTTCCACTTTAAAACTTACATCGCACAATAAAGGTTCTCATTCTAAAAGTATTTTTGGAACGAAGTTACTTATCGCGCGTTGTGAAAGGGGGCTAGACGGAAAAAAATCTGACGAAAAGTTGTCACGACACGACACTTTCGACACGACACTTCATCATCACAACATCTTTTGATAAGCTGTTGCTTAATTTCGCGCTTCCCGTCATCGACTCTGTGGCGCAACGGTAGCGCGTCTGACTCCAGATCAAAAGGTTGCTTGTTCAAATCACGTCAGGGTCAATTCTTTTTGTGTTTCCAAAATTTAGTTTTGGGTGAAATTCAGTTTATTTGTAGTTTTAAGTTATTTCTAGACCAAATTACAGTTGAAAAAAATTTTTTATTACAATTCCTTCACTAATTAATCGGAAGGAACTTCGTTCCATCCGGGTGTCCCTTGACACCTCTCAAGTTTTTTTTTATATCGCAGTACCTAGGTAACGCAAGAGCATGTATTTCGCGTGTCCGAACCCCGACCAAGCGTCGAGGTGTTCGCCGCTAACTTCAGAACGCCTTTTCATCATATTGCCTGTAATTGGTGGTACTCGCTACTAACTAGTTTTTAATTGTAAGCTTTTGGGTAATAATAAATATTTTTGTTCAGTCTATCTGCCAGTATACAGTCATACTGAGGCGATAATCATACTTGACAGTACGCAGTAATTGGTGCTACGAGCCGGTACGCAGTAATGGCAATAACATCTTGGTTGCTGCTTAACTGATATGTTAGCTCAGCTATCTCCATCTAGGGAGAAAATCCCCTACCACGCCTATGATATTATAACGAACATACATCGATATAGGAATAACTCAAATTGACAGATGTGATTTTTCGGTTTTCTTACCAAATAGTTTCAATCATAAGCAAGCAAAAAATTTCACTGATAAAATTATTGAGTATGGAAAAGTCATAAAAATATCTACTTTTTAATATATATCGAATTCGTTATGATATATCATAGGCGCGAGAATTGAGCCCCCAGGTCTGCAGCACCGTGTTGGGGTAATCGAAGAGGCATGGGACATGTCATGTATGTAGCATATCGTGATTTAGATAGACTTCAGCTATTCAATACACAGGCTCTGTGAAACTGACCATTAAACTATTAAATGTCTTTATGTACTTATGTGGTTTGACATAGGATTGAAGGGGAAGGGTTGAAAGCGCGATATGTTCGAGCGTACAGAGTAGTTATTTTGCTACCTTGTTATTTTGAGATTATCTGTTGTTGTGGTATTTCTATAGAACTTTTTTCTCATGTAAACAATTTTATTCATCTACTTCCTACCAAAGATCTTATTTAGCCTCTGGTACCTTAACCCAAATTCGTAGCAAGGAAATCGTCAAGACTTGGAAATAAAAATAATTGCCTAATTATAATATTTTTATTGACTGCTTCAGTGGCGCGGTGGGCGCGGGTCCGCTTGCGGCGCAAGAGGTAGCGGGTTCGATTTCCGCCGAGGGTGAAAGTGTTTGTATGTTCTGCAGACACGATCTCCTTGGTCTGGGTGTTTAATATGTATAATAAAAAATATCTAAATATGTATGACTATTATATTAAGTATATCAGATATCTAGTACCCGTAACACAAGCTTAGAGCTTATCACGGGGCTAGATATTGTTGTGTGAATTGACTGGAAATATTTATTTATTTTTATTTATTTTCTAGAAAATGAAAATAGAAGATATAATCTTATCATTCACCTGCTCAAGTGTGCCTGGCACAGTGCGACTCTGAGGGTTAAATAATTATTTGATTTGAGATAAAGTTGTTTAGATATTAACCCCTTACTGACACCATTCCTGTCGTTGACTGTCGCTGTCATTGAAATATTTTCCAAGTATATCACTTTCAAGTTTTTTCAAATAGAAATCTCAATGGTCAGTGCAGTTTGATTGAGTGGTGATTTAAAGCGACCACTGAACCTATTAGACAAAGGTGACGTCAAGTGATGAGATAAATTATCCAGCTTTTAACTCATCTAATATATCTTTAAGCCCACCTTTTGTACAACTCTGTATTTATATTGTGCAATAAAGTATTCTTAATAATAATAATCTATATAAATAAAAATGAATTGTTGTGTTGTGTGTTTGAGTTCGTTAGTCTGATTAAAACTCGAGAACGGCTGGGCCGATTGAGCTGATTTTGGTTTTAAAATGTTTGTCGTAGTCCAAGGTAGATCTAAACGGTGAGCAAATAAGGAAAAATTGCCGGGAACTTTTTTTACCCGTGCGACGCTGGGGCGGGCCGCTAGTATTATAATAAAATCCAAATCAAATTCTGTCTATGTAATGGTTGCCTGGTAAAGATCGCTATAAGGCCACCCATTGTACTCAGATGTTTTGTCTTGTTACTGTTCACTGTTCGTATTATATTTGTTGTGTACGTACAATAAAGAGTTATCTATCTAATTCTAAAATAATATTTAAACTTCCTTCTCACATGTTTAAATCGTAAAGGATAAAACCGCTTTGAGCTAAAGAGCTCGTGAGTTTAAAGGCCATAAAAATGTTTATAGTTGGACTACCCTCGTTCATAAAAGCTTATAAATCCCTTATGATAATGATTGAATTGTTTTAAGGTATTCTTACTAAAGGTCTACAGTAGAAACCATAATGTAAGCGCTTATTTTTTTAGTACTTTCTTTCATAATTTTTAATCATGATTTAATTTAATTTGTATAGTGTTTTTTAATAATTTACTTGCTTAGGTTTTAATAGAAATTTAATAAAATAAAAAATACAAATCGGAGTATAGCCTTACCATGAATTGTTTAAATTAATAAATAAATATACTTTAAGCCTTAGAATCTAGAAGGAAAACTACTGGTATTATCCTCAAAAAATTAAATGAGCCACCTGAGTTCAAATCCCAGGCTTTCTTACAAGTATCACCTAAAATTGCTTTTCAGAGATAAAAAAGGTTTTCATGTTTTTAATGTATTTCTAAATTCTAAGTTATAATACTACAAAATCGAATATAATTCGCTGTCCTATTGTTACTTTTACTCTACAGTGGACTTCAATTGAAGTATACCTACATTTCTAGGAAATTTATTTTCCTAAACAGTAGCAGCGTATAAGTCCATTACAATTTATTTCCTGCCTACATTCACCAAGTCTATTGTTTCCTTTATTTCTATTCTTCCAAGGTATAAGAACACCAAATACAGTCTACACAATAAAGCTCGCCCCGCATTTTTTATTTCCCGAGTAATATCCGACATAATGAAACTGTTTAATTACCCACCTTCGGCCTCTTGTCTCGGAGTGTCCCGGGGGGAAGGGGCAGTGGGTGGGCGAGGATGGGCGAGGGTGGGCGGGAGTAGGCACTCGCTGACCCGGAAACGGCGGCTCCGGCCGGATATTAATTTCTCCGCTTGAACGCACTCGTGGCCAGGTGACATGCCTCCCATAGATACTTTTAGAAACTATCTTTTGTCATAACTCTTTACAATACAAACTGTAGCCATTGATACTAGTTCTATTTCTAGATTGCAATACAACTTATAAATAGAGTTCGTTCTCAGTAGATCTACTGATCAGAACCATCATGGATGTCGTGAGATTTATTTCCTTAAAGCTGGGTCCACACTTGTATCATTTCGGCGTATCGTATCCCCGTCGCGTATCCTCGGCGCGTATCATGATCGCTAGTTTGGACGCAAACTGATACACGTTAATGATACATGCCGTATCCGATACGGCCCGATCCGCACCCGATCTCCAATGATCGCGTATCAAGATACACCTCGTATCCGATACGCGTATCACGGTAGTATGGACGTATTTTGATACTGTATCATGATACTGTATCATGATACTGTATCGTGATACACCCCGAACCATCCTGTGTCGGTTTTTCCGCGATCATCAAAGGGGATACGCGTTGCATTGAACAAGTTTGGACGTGAATGCTTGATGCAGTGCTGCCAAACGACGACCTCTGTGGCTCGGTGGGCGAACGTCCGCCTGAGGCGCAGGAGGTTGCGGGTTCGATTTCCGCCGGGGGACCAGATTTTGTACGATCTATAATTTCTGGTTTCGGGTCTGGGTGTTTTCTATGTATCATATATGTATGTATTTACAAAAAAAAATGTATCTATGTAGTATATCCGTCACCTAACACCCATAGTACAAGCTCTGCTTAGTTTGGGGTTAGGTGATGATGTGTGAGTAGTCCGGAAATATTTATTTTATTAATATTTAATGCTGCGGCAATTACCGTGTTCTACGGCTTTCAGGCCAAAATATTACACAATGCACTGCCTACGGCTGCAACCCTGTAGCCGTAGCAGTTTCTACGGCTATTCGCAAATTCTACGGTAATTGATTAAATCCGATGCGCGAAATTACTCACTTCTCACTGACCCAAATATGATTTGACAGGAGATCGAGAGGAACAGCACTTTGGGATTGTCGATTTTAAACATCGGAGTAGCTAACTGTATTCGATTAATAATCCAAATATACCGAAAGCCAACATTGCAAAGTTGTCTATGGTTGTATGGACTTTGTTACTCTTGAAGTTACTTGTTACATTTTCTTTTTGAAGCGTCCATATTTGTAAAGTTAAATTTGATACGCTGAAATGATACAGTATCACATAAAAGTATAAAATGAGCGTCCATACTTATGATACGGATACTCGATACGCCACGCCTGATCGTGATACACCGAAATGATACAAGTGTGGACCCAGCCTAAGACTGCATGTTGTAATCTCGCCGTGTTGTGAACTTCGGTTCATTTATGGTGGGGGACAACTCAACATGTTCGACGATGTTCCTGGATGAGCGGGTTTGGCCGAAAGGGGTCAAGTTTCGGCGGTTCATCGGTCGCCTACACTGCAAGGCGACACCGCCGTGATAGTAGACCATGGTACTAACACGATGATATTTAAGTATATAAGATTTATATTTGTATGAATGCAAATATGTGAGGTATAGGTTTATTTGGACTTGAGATGAATGAAATAAATGTTTTTTTTAGGTCCAGCTATTTTCTGGATGGATACGGAAGCGTGTTATTTGGTCCGTTGTCATTAGGTCCATCAACCAGATCTATGATAAATGTACTTGGAACGAACCATGAATAGTTAGCGCTGGAAATTTCTCGAATAGAGACCGCCAAGGGTAGCTGATGTCCAGCAGTATGCTCCGAGTATCCTTATACAAGAGATAGATGGAAGAATGACTAACTGTTGATTTTTCAAAGTAAAATTTTAGTTTTTAAGTCTGTTCTGTGATACTAAGTAGAATGTACCCATAAAACATGTTTTGGAAGGCTTAACAACTTCTTAGAATAAAACATGTAATCTGATCTATGACCTGGAAAGGGAATTAGATTAAGAAAAGTTTACTTCAAATATAAAAATCCTTGTATTATATTTCAAGCTCAAACAACAATATATTCTTTTATTTGCAAACATGTGGAAAGTACATTGATACAAAGGAGATTAAAAATATTAAACCTTATTATTTTCATTATTATCAAAGACTTGAATATCAGATTGGATTTATAGATGCTATATCTAAATAAAAACAGTCATGATTTACCATCTACGTCGGCATAAGGAAATTATGGAAACAAACATAAAATATAAACGTTGAATTTCCAACAAGTTCCTGCTTTTGTCGCTTAAAAACACAATACCTTCTGTACTGATAAATGAATTTAATGAATATTATTGTAAAGGAGTCGATACACCAGAGTATATGCTTGTAAGTGCGGATTAGCACTACCTACGATCCGTACATATAAATAATAAATAAATATTTCCGGACTAATCATCAACCCCAAACTAAGCAGAGGATTAGTACTATGGGTGTTAGATATAATTAGATAATACATACAAATAATACAAAGAAAACACCCAGACCCGAAACCAGAAATTGTAGATCGTAGAAAATCTGTTCCCTGGGCGGGGATCGAACCCGCAACCTCCTGCACCTCAGGCTGAGCCACAGAGGTCGTCTCTGAAAAAATGGATGTAGAAAACCCTGACCGAATGATCGATGAATAAAAATTATCTAATTTATAAAATCCATGTCACAATGATAGTTACCGTACTCTTCCGAAACGGCTTTACCAATTTATACCAAATTTTATATGCGTATTCAGTAGGTCTGAGAATCGGCTACTATCTATTTTTTATTTTGCAAAACTGGGGTCAGCTACTAATATATTCTATTAGGTGCCTATTGTAGCCCGTCCAAAAATATAGGGCAGCTTTTTTCCAATTTATCAATAACGTGCCACAATATTTCTTGAGACATATATTATAACAATTCGTACGAAATCCTTACGTCACGGGAAACTTTAATGCATATCGTAAACATTTACGTTTACAGGAACAAAGAAAAATACGAATATATATATTTTTTATAATCTTAATGAAAGTCTTATAAATTCCTAAAAATATATATTGTTGAGGAAAATGCTTCAGTGTATCACAATCCTAGCTTGAGTCCGCCTCACCCTGTACTCTCTGGTTTCAAGTTCATTAAAATAACAAGGTTCGTGAAGTACGACTATTTACATTTAATTATTTCCACTGTTTGAAACTATGTTTTTACAAGCGGTGCTTTTCAAGTGTAATAATGAAGAAGGAATTCGAATAGCTATGTAGTTTTAGGCAAAGGTTGGGTTCAGTTCACGTACTACACAAACACTATCACAGGTTGGACTTCTTCCAAACACCGATCGAATACTTATATAATTAATTCTCAATCGTTGAGATTTAGCTCATATTTAACCACTTTATACTAAAAAACGAGTCTAAATGAACCAAGTTAAAAAAAAAATTGACAATTTTATCTCAATTATGGCGGTAACACACTAATTTCGTGATTAGCTAGCTAGCTAGTATAATCTCAGTTTGGAGTTGGCCTTGGAGATTAAATGTTTTAATCCTTTACACATGACAGATAAAGACAAAATATTAGTCGTGAAAAATCTGTCAATAGGATTACAACATTGTAATCTCCAACAGTAGTAAGTGGCAACTCATGGTAGAAGTAAAAACTTTCCTCTTAAATCACTCTTCCTATTGCAATGATCTTTTAATAGCTTTTGAGTTTATCGCGAACTTCGAGTCATCTAGGGGCTTAAATTTTGTATAGATATATATTGTAGGTCTTAGTACGTTCTGTTCACAAGTGGAAGGCGAGCGCCAAGGCGGTCCAGAGTGAGTTTTATTAAACCTATTTTTCACATTTTTAATATCCTATTTGTTTGCGGATAAAATTGCTTTTATTAACAGGATTGTCCATTGTACTTAATTTTAGTTATGTAAAATCTTTGTTTTATAATCTGTGTGCCTTTTCATTAATATAATTAGCAAAATATTTCTTACCTCACCTATAATAAATAATTAGCTAATAATTCTAAATTTAAAATTTAACATTCCAATGCCTGAATTTCCTTAAAACTAAAATACCCTAATATGTATTTTGTAATGTGCACGCGATGCGCTTTTATTTGATACCCCACTCGAGTATATTTGCAGATTTTCGGTTTTCCTTCCCCACTCTTTCCCCCATAACTTTTAAACGGCACAACCGATTTACACGAAACATGGCTAAGAACACTCGCGCCAGAATCACCTTTCATACAAAAAAACTAACTTGAAATCGCTACATCCGTTCGGGAGCAATGATGTCCCAGACAGACAGACACGTTAAACTTATAACACCACTTTTTGTTTGGTCGGGGGTTAAAAACTGAATGGTCATTATTAGCATGTCATATTTATATTGTTGAATAAAATAACAAAACTTTAGTTCAGCACAAATACAATTCTAATATTCTTTTCATTTCGAGAAAACCATAGTTGAACTTATTGAATCTGTTTCGGTGAGTGATTAATTTTTATTTTTTATTTTGAAGAGACATTGCCTCGAACAGGATTTTGGAGTCGTGCCAAATTTTGATTCTGTCATATAAAGTTTGGATTTAAGAATCACCACGAGAGGGAATTGCCAAAAATTCTATCTCAGCTAATGTTTTATGAATCTTACGGAACTTTCACAATATTAGAAGATATTACAGAAGCCATTTAGTTTTTAACTGAATTCAAACAAGACATTTTTTAACAAAATATAACCGACCACTGGGTTTTTTGTCAGTTAATTGGAAAGGCCGACGCTCTATAAGAAATAATCTATAAAATATATCTGCTTTGAACACAACTTGACTAAATTTTTTATAGTTAATATACCTTTGTTTGATATAAATTTACCTTTTAATGTATATATAAATAAGGGTCGCGAAGTGTTCGAGGGTATTTTCGAAGAAAATAGGCTTTAGAAGAAACATGCGGGTTCATCAAGGAACATAGCTGTCGCCGTGATCAAAACCTGTCGGACCGATATAAATCTTTGCAACCTACCCATATCTGATAGTGTATTTGCAAAGATCTGGAAATCTTCAATAATATCTTGAAGATAAATCCACTCAGGTTGTAGCTACTCGTATAAGGAAAATCAACAGCGTATTTCAAACTTGTAAACCATTTAAATCCCTTGCTTGTACTTTTATCTGTTTTGTTGTAAAGACACAATAGATGTACCTACTCGGGCTCTTTGGGCCCAGTGGACTGATCCGCAAGTTTTTTCATTAGCATCTGAAGATACCCGCCCAGTAATGGCTGCTTATAAACTTGCCCCATCCAAACACTCTGTGAATTGAAGATGCTTCTACTTTTTGTTTTTATGAGCGCTTTAGTAGTGATTTGGTACGAAAATAATAGGTTACCTGCAAAGTTAGTCGGAGTTTTGCTTGAATTTGTTAATGGATGTATTTTACATATTTTGACTTTTTACTTTGTCTTTTGACAAAGACAAATTGCGATGGTTCTAGAAATTTATAAAAAAAAACATGAGACAAAAAAGGCCTAAATAACTAGAACATACGCGTGTAGCGCCGCCGTAGAGGCGTAGCGCTCTCGTAGCAACGTTGAAATACGCTAAGTGCTACGCCACGACCGGTTTACGATCATGTTTATTTTGATAACACACTCGGTGTTAACAAACGGGTGATTATGAACAATTTTCAACGTTGCTTATTCAAGTATGTATATAACAATAGTATTGCCCCACAGTGTTACCCGCGGTTTAATGGATTTTCCCGCGGTAAACAGTAAGCCTATGCCCTTTCTCAGGCTCTAGAGAATCTGTGTAAAAAGTTTCATGATGATCGGTTGAGTAGTTTTCGCGTGAAAGCATAACAAAAAAACTTACATTCACATTTATATGTTAGTAAGGTTAATATTATGTTATATTAACTTATAAAGTATGTTATATCCCGACAAATCAAGTTTGAAGAAAACAATATAATTGATATCAGGCTCTAATCAATGGATTGAATTGAAACAGTCTCAAAAAAGCAATATTAAAAAAAATGTGGACTTTGTGTAAAATTTTCGATGATATACCAAATGTTGTTAGCCTATTTTATTTTTTCTTTCATATTGACTATAAACATTAAATTGTAAAACTCGGCTCGGCATGAATTAAATAATACAATACACTTAATAATGAATAAAATGATGTTTTAATTATATGAAAAAGTAAATAAAGTAATAATGTAAAATATTCCGCACTTTGATATCAAAAAGTATTTTCACTAGGAACAATAAATATATTCAGCACAATAACGGAAAAATAATGTATGTAAAGAATTTCTCAAAACCTATTTAACATATTGTGTATTAGTACATTGTTCAATGTTCTGCTAATACGAACTTAATTAAATTCGTTGGGTAACCGCGTTTGCGGCGGAGGTGGAGAATCTTATCCAAGAATTTGTGTTAATTATTAAACACTAGCTTTCCACATGACTTATTCCGAGAATTAATTATTGTAACTTAGTTACTTTTAAAAAAAAATTAGGTCACACAAACCTACCAGGTAAGATATCTGAGTAAAATTTTACCACCAGACTCCAAATACGGTTTATCTATAATATAAAAATGAATCGCAAAATGTGTTGGTAAGCGCATAACTCAACAATGCCTGGACCAATACCAAGACCATAGAATTATTGCTGGAAAAACCCTAAAAATAGCCCTTTTCTTTTTCCCATACAAATGATTTGTAACTAAAACGTAGTCAATTTGAGCTTTATTGCTATGGTATAAAGTTCATATTAAATTACAAGCACTCACTGTTGTCTAAGCAATGTAGGTGTGTTCCTAACGTCAAAGATCATATCTATCAAAAGTATATAAAATTTTCATGTCACAATGTTAGTTACCGTACTCCTCCGAAACTGCTTTACCGATTTTTACCAAATTTTATATGCGTATACAGTAGGTCTGGAGAATCAGCTACTATCAATTTTTCATTTTGCAAAACAACGTTTGCTGGGGTCAGCTAGTTATATATAAAAATAGGTTACTTTGTAGCACCAGAATAACCTTAGGTTTAACTTTTTACCAATAGATTTACCATAAGTTCATGGTATAGTAAAATAAGCTATGTAACTCTTTAAAACCAGAATTTTCATTGTAAAAAACGGGATTGACTCATGTACTGAACCATCTACATTTTATTGTATTTAAACATAGGCTGTGTAAATTTATACTGAGTATTTCATTTAGGAGTTCTTTGTATATGAGTCACCTTTTGTTATTTTGACAGACATAATGTTATATGATAGTTCTACAAATTTCCAATCTACAGATTTTCGTTTCTGATTTTGGTTCTGTTTTTCCTTTTGTATTACGGAATCCGTAAATCAAAATTATTTAATACGAATATGTCGACATAAAATTGTGTAGAATTAGATCTGTATTATTGCGATTCTGTAGGATTAAATTTTTTGTGTTATTGTGATTTTGTAGAATTATTAATCGGTAGAGTTGGTATTCTGTAGAAATGCAATTATGTAGACGACAATTCAATGAATTTGCAATCACGCGAAGTGCCTAGGCCCGCGGACGGCTGTCCTCTTACAGACGATAGGCAATTAGCGGAGCGCCCACTAGGTGCTCTCGACCTTAGTGAGCGGACCAGATCAATAGCACAAACAAGACTCTTTTTATTTATGTACTCCTTGTACTTCTTTTGAGATAGTTGAATGAAATTTTACTTTGGATAACTACTGAGTTGTGACTTTCTTTTGTTTTATTTGTGCAGTGAGTGTATGTAGGCAAAGTTTTTGACAATTTGTATAATACTTTTACCCATTGCCATTTTTTTCTATCAAGTAACTATGCTTAAATATTTTTGGAATAATATTCTTATGTCGATATGATGAAACTGAATATCAGTTTCACAAAACAAGTATGTATAAGCGATATGTCATACTGTAGCTTGTACTATTATATAATCACAAGTCTAATAAATAAAATAACACAATCAAATTCAATAAAAAAGGAAGGAAAAATAGAGTCCACCAAACTTAATAAAGCTAAATATCTGTCTATAACAAACCCTCTTACAGACGATAGGCAATTAGCAGAGCCGGCCTGCGCGAGGGCCTTCGGCCTTTGTGCTGAGGACCAGATCAATAGCACAAACAACACTCTTTTTATTGTACTTCTTTTGAGATTGATCCTGTAGATACTGTAATTGCTCATCGAGTGAGTAGGTTTTTGACTAAAGTGGTGTATTGTCCAAAGCGGGGACTACGTGTATTTTTATGGAACATGACACACCTAGTCCACAATAATAAAACGTTATATTGCGGTCAGTGATGAAACGCATGTCTATTGCAGAGTCAATGCTTCATCATCATCTCAGCCGTAAGACGTCCACTGCTGGACATAGGCCTCCCTCAAAGATCTCCAGTGGTTTCGGCTGGCAGCGGCCTGCATCCACCTCGAGCCCGCAGCCTTCACCAGATCGTCCGTCCATGTCGGTGACCCGCGTTCTTCTACGGATCTCCTCATTTCTGATTCGATCCCGTAGAGAAACCCCGAGCATAGCCCTCTCCATAGCTCTTTGAGCGACTCTGAGCCTGTTTATGAGACCAATAGTGAAGCACCACGTTTCGGATCCGTATGTCATCACTGGCAAGACACATTGATTGAAGACTTTCGTCTTGAGGCACTGCGGTATATTCGATGAAAAGACATAGAGTCAATGCTTAAACACACATAAACACAGAGTACTAAAAAATAATCTTTTATAATCAATAGTCAAAAAATTATCTCTCTACAAACGACAAATAAATGAATTCCCAATCGCTTGGAGTACTTGTCTAGGCCCGCGGACGGCTGTCCTCTTACAGACGATAGGCAATTAGCGGAGCCGGCCCGCGCGAGGGCTCTCGGCCTTTGTGCTGAGGACCAGATCAATAGCACAAACAACTCTTTTTATTTCTGTACTCCTGGTACTTCTTTGAGATGGTTGAATGGAAGTTTCGTGTATATTTATTGAGTTAAGCTTTATTTGTTTTGCACCGGTTTACGTATTGTTTGCACCGGTTTACGTATTGTTTGCACGGTGCTTGCGCATTAAAATAGACATTTGATTTTTTTTTAAACTTTTTCGTTCGTGATAGTGTTATAATTTTACGTGACTGTCTTTCTGCCTGTGGTATCATAGTTCCCAAACGGATGAAACTATTTTAATAGTTTTTCTTTCTATCAATGGTGACTTTTGCGCGAGTGTCCTTCGGCAATTTGATGAAAATCGGTTGAGTTGTTTTAAAGTTATGGGGAAAGAAAGTGCGGAAGAAAGATCGAATATCTGCAAATATATTCGAGTGGGGTCTCAAATAAAAGCGCATCTCGTGCACATTCTCAATAATATTATTTTTTATTTCTAAGGAGACTATGGTTTTGGAAACCCGGATTATTTTAACAGGCAAACATTATTAAGGAATATAACCCGACTGAGGTTTAACTATATTTGTCTGTTCTGACTCAAGACTAAGAAAAGGAGGTTAATCTCCGAATCCAGGCCATTTGTAGTGTATTAATATAAACGAAGCGTGTTATTTCAGCTTCACTCGCTATGCTATTGTTTGTCCGACCGACTGAAGATGCTGCTGTTTGCTCGCAAACATATTCTATTTTAGTATTAAGAAAGTTTTAAAGAAATACAAATGTATCTACAGTAGTAATGATTTTTACTATAACTTTGATCGGGTTTTATTATGAACACTTGTCTTGATAATTCCCGTGAACTTTCGACACAGTGATATAATATATTTTTTTTATTTATAATTATTGATTTTAAATTTTAATGAGATGAACATGCAATTATCAGCTTTCATAATATATAAATATCATAAAATTGGAAATATTATCAAAGTCAGTTAATATTTGTATTTTTTAACCCATAAATTGAAATAGATATTTTTTTAAAATCATTCTGACATTTCGATCTGTTTTTTTTTTTATTATTTTTTTTATTTTTGATAAGCCTTCATTTGACCACAATCTCACCTGATGTAAAGTGACGATGTGGTCTAAGATGGAGCATGAAGGCCTAGAAGATGGCTTCTCCGGGCCACATTACGAAACACGAAAATATCTCTTCACGCTCTGGCCCAGCCCGGAGGGTGGTGACAAGCCGCGGCCGAAGCCTACCACCAGAGACTGTTCTTAGCACCACCCGGAGGTCACGTGTAAGGATTCAGAGGGATGTTTTTATACTGAGTTGAGAATCAATAAAATTGAGACAAGTATACTCGAAGCACTGAAAAATGCTCTTCATATTCAGAGAGCTAAATATAACATGAGCATATCAGTCCTAGTCAAATATAAAACCTTATACAAGTATTCAGACGTACCCGTTGTAATGGATGCCGAGAGGCGCGGTTATAGTTGCGCGGTGCAATATCCGGCGCCCGTCTACACGTGCATTCACCACGTCTCCGTTACCGTTACGTATTATAAAAGCTATCTCACCCGAGTGCAATACTTGTTGTAATCAGTTGTAATTAAAAAGCGTATGTTTTATCTGCAAGCAGTTAAATTTTTTAGTCAAGACGACAATTTTACCGAAGGCGGTTTGTTGATTTTGAAAGCGGGAATTGAAAAATTTTAATAGATAAGGCCTAGTCTGAAATCAGCTCACCTCCGCGCTCTAAGTGTGGGGTTGCATTATAATGAGACCTTTTTGACATATCTCACACTTGTTTTTCAATACTGTTTTTTTTATGTATTCGTTGTTTAAACCAAACCTATTAGTTGTTTTTCTTTGTTTTGTTGTATTTTGTGTTTTGATGTGTCAATAAATGTTTCTCTTTCTTTCTTTCTTTATATATGTCAAGCCTTATTCTCTATCTATGAAAATATTACTGGAATGATTAAATATCTACATTTTATAATTCCAGCGGCATGCAAAAGTAACCAGTTACTGTATTAGAAAT
Organism: Gymnoscelis rufifasciata; assembly: GCA_929108375.1. Taxonomy (NCBI): domain Eukaryota; kingdom Metazoa; phylum Arthropoda; class Insecta; order Lepidoptera; family Geometridae; genus Gymnoscelis; species Gymnoscelis rufifasciata. Next base: position 16,691,200 of record OV815303.1, read on the forward strand.
ATTGATATTATCCTTTTTTAAACTAATAATGACATAAAAATAAGTACCTAAGTACTAAGTAATTGGTAAGGTTTATAGCTTCCGTGTATTAACACTACCTGGCGTCGTATTTTTCAACATTTTGTCCAATAATTGTCCCCAGATACCAACAGACAATACACAACACGTGTAGAAGCCCTTTACTATAATATCCGGTAGTCTCCCATCAATCCGACCCGAGGAACAAGGAACGGTTATATATTGTGGAGTTCGGAAACGTTCCGAACTGTGAAATATTATTATTATAGGTACTGCTATAAGTACTTACCATATCTATACCTGCCTTTTTACTATAAAGCGTTTGCTTATTGAAGAGTTAGGCCGGAATTTATAGTCAAAAATATTTTTTTATTACGTTCAATCATTGATTACATTTTGTAATTGCTTATACCTAGTCCATTTTATGCAATAATTACAGGTGAAATTTTATTGCTTGAAACTAGTCAGAGATTTTGTGAGAGTTATTTCCGGCCTTTGTGTGTTATTGATTGTTCTTTTTGTGATTTGAGTAAATAAAAAAAATATTAGTTTCAATAAATGTTAGAAATTTTAAATGCATTACTTTATTAATATTACTACTACGAGTACTAATTTTTATTACCGTATTCAGAAAATTAATAAAAATCTATTCCTTTCCTTTATCACAATCCCTTATAAGTTTATGAAATGGGTTTCTTTGGAGTGTCTAAACATTAAACGTGATAACTAAGTATGTTTTTTTCTTTATTATGAACTAGAAAGAAAATAACATTCTGAACTAACTTTCTTCTTCAGAATTGATATCATCCTTCTTATTTGCAGTCGGTATATACTCATGTGAATGTCAAATGATATTTGTAACGACATTTTTATATGCACTAGAAAGAAAAAACCGTTTGAAAGTAACGTTCTTCTTCAGAATTGATATCATCCTTCTTATTTGCAGTCGGTATATACACATGTGTATGTCAAACGATATTTGTAACGAGTGTTGGTTGTTTTATTCCCCAGGGCAAGGGGTGTGTCGGGGCGTGACGGCATGCCGTCGTGTCTTGGCACTCGTGTACACGCGTTGTTTCGCTAGACCGAGACGTGCCGGAAATCACTCTCTTGCCGCAGGCTTCGTGTACGTTTACAAATAAACATAGTATATACTGGGTGAATGCGAATTTTATTAAAAACATTACCTTTTGCAGTCGTAAAGAAACGTTCTTTGGATATCGTTTATTTTTTTAAAGATATTATAATATTCATTTACTGATTTGGAAAAAAGTTGCAGTGAACTAGAAAAATGCATAATAATGACAATTATTATAATATAAAAGTAAATCTCAAAATGTGTTGGTGCGCATAACTCAACAACGCCTGGACCAATTTTTCCAATATTTTTTTATATGCTGGTAGAAGTATTAAGTTGGTATTTATATTATATAAACCACCGTCCATTACATTTGTATTTTTTTATTTCCATCCACGGTTGTCTGGAAGAAATTGTTTATGCAATAAGACCGCCCATTACGCATTCTAGGTAATATACGAAAGGAAGTAAAGAATGGCTGAAGTTCTTGATGAATGGGAGGGCTTACAGATGAAAATACGTTCGGTCTCATTTTGAGATTACGCTCACTGATATACTAGTGCTATACCCCGGCCGCGCCCGTTTGGCGACGCGCCAGCCACGAGGGCCTCATTAATAGCACTGCTTTCCAAACTTTCTAACATTACGCTGGCCATATTTATTTTTATTAGTGAGTACTTATTAATTAATATTTCTGAACTTCTCACACAGCATCACCTGATCCCAAACTAAGCAGAGCTTGTACTTTGGGGGTTAGGTTTTTGTAAATACATACATATGATACACAGAGAACACCCAGACCGACAGAAATTGCAGATCGTACAAAATCTGGTCTTAGGGCAATTTTGCAATTTTTTATTTAATAACTGTAAATCTTAGACAGCACTGTCTTTCTCGTTACTCTTGATCCTGTCCATACAAAGGTTGCCTGGAAACGATCGTTCATAGCGCCACCCATTGTACTGTAACATTATGTTTATATATTAAGTTATTTTTTTTATGTTTGGTAAAAGTGTTATCTTATTTAATCTAATCTTCGATGGAGGCCTCTGTCCAGTAGTGGGCTTCCTACGGCTGTATATAATGTTTTTATTTTATTGAACCAACTATTTGAGCAAAATTTAAATGAATATTATGAGAACGTATTTATGTACATAAAATGGTGACCCAATTAATTGTTTCCTCGAATAATAGTTAAAATTAAAATAAGCAGTTAAAACGGCATTAAGCCAATTCAGAAACCAATAATAATTGACGTTAAAATTAACCGAGTTATAATAAACGATATGATAATTTAAAATAAAAAAAAAACAAGATTTTCTCTAAAGACTATTTGGATTAAATGATGCATTCCATATACACATGTACTGTGCTTCTAAGGAATTAAAAAACGTTTTAACTTTGACTTTGATTCAAGCGAGTCCAAGTCCAGTTTCTTTTTTCAATTTTTTCCACGTTTTTTATCTGCAAGACATAAATTAGCCATAGAAAGAACACCCTTGCAGCATATTCAACGTAAATGTTTTTTTAATAACTTTGAGACTAAAACTGAGATTAAATTGACATTAAATTGACATTTCCGTATGGTTGAACTTTGTTCAGTAAAACACAATTTGTAGCATAAAATGGTGCAATTGGGCTTAGAGTTTAAGTGATTTCTTTTTTACTTCAAGACGAATAATCCGGAAATATTTATTTCATTTATTTATTTTAATACATTCATATTTTTAAATTAAAATGATAAGATATCGATGCCATACACTTGTCTGATTCACGGTTCGCTGGAATAAGGTACCCCAGGTACTTAATCCTCTTAGCATCAAATACAATCTGCTTCGAGCGTAATGTATTCAGCTAAATTACAACAGCTTCCCGTCATCAACTAAATACCCGAATACTGATTTCGGATTACGGAAATAACGGAATAATTCATGGATTAATTTACGATTAAATTTACATTATATCATTTAGTCGAGAATTTAATTTATTTGTTGTATCTGGGTTAATTAAACAGTATATATTGTTTGCCTTTGACCAACTTCAAAACAACCAACTTCAACAATTAAAAAGTATATTAAATTATAAATAAAGTCTATATATGAACACTTATTAAATAATGTAGCTAAAATTATCGTTCTACATATTTCGAGTCGATGTCGATTTTTTCTGTGTACGTTGTTCTTTGGCCGACACTGACTTCAAATATAACAATAATTATAGCTACCTACATACATTATGAAATAATGATTAATCACTAATAATGGCCTGCAAACTGTCACTTCAAGGAACTAATCCGTTTGGCTATGTCAGAGTCTTCTACGTATCGCCTCGTTCCAAAATGTCGGAGGTTGCGGGTTCGATTCCCGCCGGGGGACCAGATTTTGAACGATCTACAATTTCTGGTTACGGCTCTGTGTGTTTTCTTTGTATCATATTGTATGTAATTACAAAAAAATATGTATCTATGCAGTATATCAGTCGCCTAAAACCCAGAGTACAAGCTCTGCTTAGTTTGGGGTTTAGGTGATGCTGTGTGAGTAGTCCGGAAATATTTACTTTATTTATTTATCACGTATATATAAACGTGTTTGATTTATGTGTGACTTGATACTTCTCCTATTTTATTTCATACCTTATATATTAACGTATCGCTGCTGTGTGCGCCATGGTCCTGTGATGAGGTTGTATGCGGTACCGCATCATTACTGCTCGAGGGCTGCGCGACCGCGGGCTGATTGTCTGATTGCACTGACCGCTCGTTGAACTGACAATCACTGGGCGACTACTAGCTGTTAGCTGACATTTATCAAAATAAGTATTTTTAAGCCAAACAACATAAGCTTTTGATGATTATTAAAAAAAAAACTCTATGTACCAGTTAAATATTGAAGAGATAACTTTTAAGATGTTTATAATATTATTTGATAAGACCACTATCCAATCAACTTGAACACGAGTCTGGTACTATTTTAGTTAAGGTCTCTTAAAACTATTGTGATGTATATAATGTTATAGAGGTAGATAATTTATAGCAAATATTTTGCATTTTTCGGTACTAAGTCGAAATACTTAATTACTTTTGAGCTGAAACTTAATACAATGCTAAAGCTTCGGCTGAATCTACGCGTCTGCAATGCGGAAAGCGAGATGGAACTTCTGCAACGCGGGACATTTTGGCCTTAAAATGCCGCCCGCATTGTGATCGCGTAGGTGTGCGAAGAGCCATAATATAATAAGGTATAGGTAGCGTCCACCGCGCGAACCAGGCTTCCGCTTCTCAGTCGCTTTGGTCGCGCAATAGGCCGAAGCTATAAGCCACTATAATTAAGTAATTTTGAACAGTTATACATTCTTTATTTGGCATTATAACTCAGTGTAACTTATTGGAGAAGCCTAGGTTCCAATAACACAGCTGCGGCTAGGCAGGAACCCATGTATTCATTTGTAACTTGTGTAATTTTTACTGTGTCAAATAAATAAATGATTGATTAAAATACAGCAATAAAATACATTAAAAACAGTCGATGTGTGTTATCTAGTATTATGTAAGACGGATTCAGTCTTTTTTTTATGTTAGGTAAGCCTTCATTTGACCATAATCTCACCTGATGTAAAGTGACGATCTGGTCTAAGATGGGGCATGAAGACCTAGAAGATAGATGGCTTCTCCGGACCACATAACGAAACACGAAAAAATCGTTTCACGCACAGATCGATTCACTACATACTCAGCTTCATTGAATGCAAGATGATTGATTCCTATCTAAATTCACTAATCATCTTGGCACGCTGACATATCTATCTATATCGCATTACGCCTCATCAATACAACATAGTGCCATCACATATGTCGATGACGCAATCTAACCACGCGCAGTTCAAACGAATTGACCGCTTGTTAGGCTAATCAGCATGCTTCTAATTAAATTACATACACAATTTATAACTTAACAATACTCAATTATTATTTAAATTAACTTACTCGCAGTGATCATACAATATAATAAAAACACTTTGTTGTACACCAAACAATACAATAGTTTCAAAAATAACATATGAGGAAGAAGTACAAATTGCGGCCGTGTCGCTTAAGAGCGATCTTTTCCAGGCAAGCAAATGACTGATTGAACATTCGCAAACAAAATACATGAAAATAATTGTGTACCATCTTTTTGTGTCTACGGTGTTACCCCCTTTTAATTTTCCCGCTTAATCACATATTTTCCGTCGATAAAAAGGCTTTGAAAAGGTTTTGTGATGTTGTATAGGATAATTTTTGGAACAACTGAACAGAATTTAATAAAATTTGGTACGAAGATTCTCTAAAGATTTTTTACCGCATAGCAGAGATTAATGTACAACATTTTTGCATGACAATGTTTTTTGGTGAAGTATGTGAACTTAATCAAAATGTTTATATATTTTATGTACTATATTTATGCAATAAATGATTATTATTAACTGTTACTGACAACACGATTTGGAACTGTCAAAACAAAGTTGTAGCACGTCAGATAAATTCCTCATACGTGAAAAGTCTGTATATAACAAACCGACATACATACGCATAGGTATCTCATTTCATAGTTTTATCTCCGTATAGAGCTCTGTTGAATATTCGGCCGGAGATAACGAGAAAAGTTGGATTATACTTAAGAGTTGGCAGAGAGCAGACTAGCAGAATACAGTTCATAACACGTCATGATCCTAACCAGTTTCATCATCATCATCATCTCAGCCGTAACACGTCCACTGCTGGACATAGGCCTCCCTCAAAGATTTCCAGTAGTTTCATCCGGCCTCAAGCGGCCTGCATCCACCGTGAGCCCGCAGCCTTCACCAGATCGTCCGTCCATCTAGTTGGTGGACGTCCTACGCTGCGCTTGCTAACCAGTTTGATGTTATGAAAAGCCTTATTGGCTAAATTAGGAAAAAACTCGACTTAATTCCTAAGGAAGGGTGTTTGAACCCTGTCGGGCACATTATGGACTTTCTTCTTGATAAGTTTATGTACACTTAAAACACTTGTTTTAACGGTGAAGGCTAACGTGGTGAGGAAACCGGCATGTTTTTTTCTATGCTAGATTAGCCTTCATTTGACCACAATCTCACCAGATGTAAAGTGACGATCACATAACGAAACACGAAAAACTCTTTTCACGCACTGGCTCAGCCCGGAGGGTGGGGACAGCCGCGGCCGAAGCCTACCACCAGAGACTGTTCTTAACACCACCCGGAGGTCATGTTCTGAGAACTTTGAAGAGTTTGAAGGACATGTTATGTGACATTCACTAACCCGCACTTGGCCAACATGGTGAATTAAGGTCTATCTATATTTGACGGTTCTAATATTTTGCAAAACAACTTCGTGTAAGACCTACCATATACATAGCATGTCCAAATGTCCATTGCAATTTCTTGAAATAATATTATCATGATAAAGCAATTCAACAATATGGTCTAGTTTGTACGACGACCTCTTTGGCTCGGTGGGGGAAGGTCAGCCTGAGACACTAAAGATTGCGGGTTCGATTCCCTCAGGGGGCCGTTAAAGGATTCGACAATTGGGACGATAATCTCCGACTCCACGTCCTACATGGTGACAATCTCGCAGGCCAAGTCATGATTTATAACATTTATTTATATTCATAATAATAATAGTCATAATAGTCACTTATTGATAATATAGATAATAAGTCACAATATGGGTTTTAACGTGGTTGCCCAATACCACAACTTTTTCATAATATAATAATAACTAATGTCAAAATCTGTATAAACAATTAAAATAATGTCTTATTTATGACTAAGTACACGAAATATAAATAATGTCAATATATCATAATTATCATTGACTTTATACTATGAAGTACCTATGGCTTGGTATACAAATCCCCTGCGAAGAGGATTTCTATACTTTTTGTTTATAAATCCCCTTACAATGGGAAAAAGCTGCAGCAGGGGATTATTAGACAAACATTCTAATAATCCTCTTAATCATTTAGCAGTGCCCCGCGGCGACATATAATACGGATTCTTGGAAGGAATTAGTTTATCACCCGTGCGAGAACGAGACAGGTGACTAGTATTATAACAAGTATAGTCTTTCAATCCCAATCAAGAAAACCCAAGTCCTATCACTCAACATCGGACCTCACACAAGCGAGACAACTATATTAATGACTTCGGGCGGCGAACTTATGAGCGAGACAGAATAACAAATGGTTCTCATCTATCAGGAGCTCACGAGGCTTGGCACGCATCCGGCTGCAAGGGATTATGAGCTTTATTGCCAGGATGTAGGTGTCCATTTGAAATGTACTGCGCACGCTTGATTGAGTGAAACGTTATAAGCAGGGACAGGGAAATGAAGCCTTGATTATTAAAACTATTGTATGATCTGTGTGTTGAATGATAATTTATATGTAAATATTATAAAGCCAAAGTTTTTTTGTTTGTTTGAACAGGTATCTTACTTTTCGCCGCCGGAAAATCCAAAGAAAATAATAAAAAAATAAATATTTCCGAACTAATCACAGCATCTCCTAACCCCAAACTAAGCAGAGCTTGTACTATGGGTGACTGACGTGACTGATACGAGTTTACTATAAAATTTATATTTTTTTGTAAATACATACATATAAAACACCTAGACTTGAAACCATAAATTGTAGATCATACAAAATCTGGTCCCGCGGCGGGAATCGAACCCGCAACCTACTGCGCCTCAGGCGGACTTTCATCCGCCGAGCCACAGAGGTCGTCAAATAGTATTTTTAACCCCCGACCAAAAAACAGGGGTGTTATAAGTTTGACGTGTCTTTCTGTCTGGGACATCTTAGCTAAGATGGAGCGATTCAATTTAGTTTTTTTTGTATGAAAGGTGAGTTTGGTACTAGTGTTGTTAGACATGTTTCATGAAAATCGGTTAAACCGTTATGGGGGTGAGAGTGGGGAAGGGAAATCGAAAATCTGCAAATATATTCGAGTGGGGTATAAAATGAAAGCGCATCGCGTGCACATTATTAAATATTATGGTGTTTTACTTATAAGGAAATTAAGGCACTGGAATCGGGGTTATTTCCTAAATTATGAATTTAGATTTATATACTTAATCATCTTGCATAGCTGCGAGAAATTCAACGCTGGACTAAGGCCTTCCATCCTCATAGATTTCTAATTATTATTTAAATTATCTATAAGTTGACCTGTCCATGTATGCTATAAGCGTCGTTTTGACTTTGACTTTGAGTCATGTTTATTTTGTGTTACCTTGTTGTACTAATAAATTTATTGAACTTCTCTCTTTAGCCGGTGATTAAACACGTCAAAGCCATTCCAATATGCTGGGCTGATTGCTTGGCGTGGCTCATTGAGTCCGTTTATTGCGATCCGTAGAGATTGCATGATCTGTGTTCCGTGTCGGATGTGCTGCATCTATAGGTCTCTGTGCCCTAGATTTCCATTGTTAAGAGTATAAGAAGTTTGAATAACAATTTGTACGTTTAAGACTATCACTTCCTCAATGCCACAAATGTAAAAGCCTTATTTAATGGCAAAGGGACAACTTAGAGTCTATTCACACCTGTACACGGATTAGATTTAGAAGTTAGATTAGACTTCCGTTCAAATTTGTAAAAGGCCCAGTCGACTGAAGAAAAGTAATACATTAAATGCACTATGTGCAGTCTTCTTAGAACTTTGAATAAAATAGTTGTCACTTTCAATTTTAATTAATATTTTTGCGACAACTCTGAGGAAATAAATAATTGCGGTTTTGTACAGTCAGAGACAAAGCAGTCTGCAAACCTCGTCTAGACATATTGGTTATAGATTTTTCATCATCATTTTATTTGGACGATTTGCAATAAGCCTAGGCCACCTTTTATGATAGAAGCGTATGTTAAGTAAATGAAATTGATAAATACTTAATTTAGGATTATATATTTCAACGTAGTTTTATTCGGAATACGCGAGATTTTTTTGTACAAAATCAAGTTTCTTTATTTCCAATTAATATTTGAAGATTAAATCTATATCAATAATATTATAAAAATAAAGAGTTTGTTTGTTTTGACGCCCTAATTTAGGAACTAGGAGGAATCTCAGGGCTTGACAAGCTAGCTGGCTTCTCCGGGCCACATTACGAAACACGAAAAAATCGCTTCACGCACTGGCCCAGCCCGGAGGGTGGTGACAAGCCGCGGCCGAAGCCTACCACCAGAGACTGTTCTTAGCACCACCCGGAGGTCACGTCTAAGGATTCAGAGGGTTTCCACTTACGGACGTGAACAGACAAAACCTCCAAATCTTTGTTAATATTACAAAACTGAATAGTTTGTTTGTTCGCACTAATCTCCAAACCTATTTATCGAGAAAGACTATATTCCTACTTTTAACCGCTTAAATACGTCGTACCCGAGGTAACATCCATAAAACACAGGCAATGCCGTAGCGTGAAAATCTAGTTGCATAAGCCAATACCACAATACTGCAAGAATTCTCCGCGGTCTGCGGGTTCATTACTCAGGTGGCCGCACGTGTACAATGCTCTGGACGTGACATCAATACTTGCTCCAAAGTCACCGAGAATGTATGAAGCCAATCGGAGTAAACTACAACACGGCTGGGTTTCAATCAGGTTTCTTTGAAGAAAAGAACTTGAAAATTCGCCTTGATTTCTTGACAATCACTCGAGCGCCTTGGTTGAATTCTATAATTGAGCATAAAAATATAATATAACTGGGATAGAGAGATTTCAATATTATTTGACCAGTCATGTTTTTTTCTACATCCCGCACTTGGCCAGCGTAGTGAATTAAAGCCTAATCTTCCTCGTTAAGAGCTTCTCTCTTAACGAGAGAGATTAGACCTTTGTTCCAACAGTATTAACGTAAATATGGGTGATTAGAATGTAAGATACAAAGATAAAAATATATTTGTGTACAAAAGTATTACAGAGAACATTATAAAAGACTTAGAAGAGTATAAACGCAAGATTATGACCCAGTCATGTTTATTTATAAATTTTTGATAAATATTTTTTTTCATAATTTTAGGAATTTACTCAGACCAAGAAACAAATACTTGCAAAACATGTAAAAACACACCCTAGCAGTACCCTAGCGGGAGTGAACCCGTTACTCGGACCACTGTGCTACAGACCATCAAAAAGGGCGTTACCTTTATAGCCTTAAATATTACTTCCTTCCTTATTTCTTACGTGTCCATCCAAAAGTTGCATGGAAGAGATCGCTCACAGCGATAAAACCATCCATTGTAATCCGCAGTAATGTCTTGTTACTGTTTGTATTATAAGATACAAGATACAAAATCATTTATTTCCATTGTTGTTTTACAAAACTTAGACACGTCTTTTTAAAATACAAAAAACAAAAAAAAAATCATAGGTGCTTAAAGACAAATAGGAAATAAATTTATCGTATCTGGTCGCTTCGCCTCTTTTACACTAGAGCAAAGAAGCGATTAGAAACTCTAGCTCATTTTTGTATTGAAACTTTACAATCATTATTTGTTAGTCTTGTTTTTGATTTTGTGTTGGAGCAGATTACGTCCCAAGCAGTTTTGTCCTCAAGGTAATCCGATATTTTATAAAAAGCTCTTTACAAAGATTGTTTTTTACAATATTCTTAAATTTAGAAATTGAAAACTGTTGCAATTCTTTTGTGTACAATAAAGAGGTATCTATCTCGATAGTTCCTTCTAGTATCTACTGAAAACGAAATTGGGACAAGTATGTCATTGTACAAAGCAGAGTAAATCGATATGGACTCGAATCTAATATAAGTGTAGATCAAACAATATATTCCTAGCAACAAAGCGGCCGACAGAGAGGTCGAAGAGGCGGTCTCTCGAATGTCCGGACAAATCCGTTATAAGGAATTATATTTCTGTAAAATCGGCAGCTCTCAGCTACTGGAACAAATGCTGAGCTTCCACTTGTGGCCTAAATTTGTTTGTATCACCCATTTCTAGATTTAAGTTGTTCTATTGCACAAAATATTTATTATTATAATTATAAATCAGTCGCCATAACTACAAAATGTCTACACAAAATGACTTTATAAACGCTTTAGTGCACTCAACTTGAAATATAAAGTAAATAGATCTTATTATCTAATTATAATTACAATGAGTAGCTATATCACTATCAAAAATAATAATAATTCGGTCGCTTAGATTACATAAAAACATAATACCCGTATTTTTACATTTTGTTGCAAACGAAAAGCCGCCCAGTGCATTAAAGTTGTAGTTTGACGTAATATTTTTGAGCAATATGTACTAAATTGTTACGTCATAAGTCCCCAGTCCGGAACTTTGATGATCTATATCTTATTAAACTGATAAAACGGAAAATAGGTGTCGTGTATTTTATATGAGCTTACAGACAGACTAAACAGAATGCCTATCTTTATGTAGTTATCATGCATTTTATACCGACTTTGAGAATAGACTCTTACAGAACCGTATGTGTATAATACCTCACTCACTCATTTGCCTGTTTATACAAATAATTTTCACAACAACTTCAGACTTCACGATAATTCCCTAAAACCTATCACTATATATCTCTAAAAAAAAAGAAATCGTTCATAATTACAGCGTTTGGCAAAATAAGGATCGATGTTTTTTCTTTGAACTCACTTGATCCCTTCGTGGTCCATTTTGATACTCAGTGTGGTGTGGCGACTTGTTTTTATATTGTTCTTTTTTTCAGCTTACGAATACCTTGGTGGCGCGACTGGGTTTTGCCATGGTCTAAGTCAAAGTCAAAAAGTTTATTTCTTAGCATATGCATACATGGACAGGTCAACTTAAAGCAAATTTAAATAAAAACTAAGATAAATCAAAGAAATAACATTGCCTTGACAGTTCACCTAAAATTTTTTACACTGAGTTGAGAAGCGAATATAACAACCCAGCTTTCATCCCTTATGTTGTTGTTATAACAATTTTGGTGTTGAACATGGTTACACATTTAACATTAACAAAGAAATGCTAGTCAAACATGCACATAACAGAAAAGATATCAAATTTCAGCTATTTTGCCTTCCTAGTGGAACCGAGCTACATCTGTCCAAGCATTATAATCTTTGAAATAGTCTTCTGTAGAATAAAAAGCTTTTCTCAGAACACATTTTTTTATTCCTTAAGCGTTCGAATGGGTAGGTCAGTTTTAAGCTGCGAAAGCTTATAACTCTCTCTGTGAAACATAACCCTTACTATCGATCTGAGATACCAACAAGACACCTCTCAGCACCAAAGAGGCCACAAACCTCGCAGTTCCTATCACATAGAATTGGAACCGAGCCACCCGCTTTTAAAACTAAATGCAATAAACATTTGGTACGTTCCGTTTTAGTTTATAAAAGCTTAGCGTTATCAGAGTTCCTTTGTACACTGCATCTACGTTCCGGAGCACCAGCATCTGTGTTCTTAAGTACTTAATGGGAGTGTTCTGTGCACATTGTACAAGAGTATGTGTATGGAGGAGAATCGCAGAGTTTTATGAAGGTAATATGCAAGCTGTGTTTGAGATTGTGAGTAGAAAAACATTGGGTTTCTAGACGGATGGAACAACATAAAGATTTCAGTGAAAATACGTTCTTTATGCAATGTTGGTACATAAGTTTATACATTTACAAATATTTTGGTTGGTAGCGGCGGCTGCTTTTATCAAATAATTTATTTCTTTTATGTATTATCACTTTCCAATCTCCTAGTTATATTTTTTTTTACATATAAGCTTTCATAGGACGACAATCTCACCTGATGTTAAGTGACGATGTGGTCTACGATGGAGCATGAAGACCTACAAGGTAGATAGCTTTTCCGGGCCACATTACGAAACACGAAAAAAATCGTTTCACTTAGGTACACTTACTAACTTTAGTGCATTAACTTTCGTGTTTTATATTTGGAAGTATAAAAATAGAAAGAGAGTTCCTGTTTACTTATTTTATTTAAAATTATTTTTAATTTTTTCACAAAAATTTTTTTGTTTCTTCAACACGAGATCTACAATATTGCCAAAAAATCACATAACATAAAGTTGCTGAGACTTCAACCTTCAACCCCGGGTACTATCAGGTAATTTAAATTAAGGGCATTAATAATAAAATTTAAATGGGACAAGCATCCAGCAATATTTGGGTTAGTGATTATAGTTATTTGTGTGTAGAAGCCTACGCCGTAATGCCTCGTAGCAGATCTACGCCGTAGCCTACGCCTATCTGCTACGCGGCTAATATAATTTGCATCCGTAATGGGTTTTTAACCCCGATGCTAAAGGAAAGCCTAAGGACTGGTTTCCCCATCTCCGAGTAGACTTAGTCAATGTTTAAAATATATAGTCTCCCTCAGTGACATGTAATAGCACGAAGTAGCTTTATATTTTTTATTATCATTGACTAAGTTTACTCAGAGATGGGGAAACAGGCCTTAAATAAAATTTATCTTTATGTATCTTTCATTTTACCCTTACCTGTGTTTAGATTATAAAAGATATAAGACTGATTTATGCACGGTTTTAACGGCTTAATACACATTTTACGAAAATTAACCGACATACCGGTATAATGTAAACTTGAGATAACTTAAGCAAAACTGGATCGATTTTTCATAAATTAAATAAAATTACAATTAATTCTGAGCCAGAATGTACAAAAGGTAAGCTTAACCATAAAAGAGTTTTCTAACAGCATTCTATTCAATTTGTGAATTAAAAGTTAAACTGTAATACAATACAATACAAAAACTACACTGCAATACCACAATTATATTAACATACATAGAAGATACATATTACATACAGTGGGCGGCCTTATCAATAGCGATTTCCAGGCAACCTTTGGCTAATGTTAACGAATAAAGATATACCTATTTTATTACAATAATGTTTATAGTTAAACATTATTTTTTAGTTACTTAATCATGTTTAAAAAAAGACTTTCGTAAATATATAATATTTGTTTTATTATAACTATCTAATATCATATTTTCTGGCTGATCCAGTAGGTAGAAAAATACCAAACAAAACTAGATCAAGCAACACTAGATATAGGTCAGCGCTGAAACAAGGCCATGCCAAGTCACGTGATTGGTACAGTCAACAACAAATGTAGGTGATCAAAATGAACATCATCTATCGTAACGTGTCAGGTGTACAAGTTATACTAAAGTGTCAGTTCTAAATTAAGTTTTTATAAGTTTGAAGTAAACAATGATAATTATTTTTTTCGAAAAATTTTACATGACTGTAATACCTATCACAACTGATACTATATTCTATGATTCTTCCGTGATCAAACAAATAAAACGATACCTCATCCAAAAGGTCGTTTAGACTACAGGAGGTCACAAAAAAACTGATATACATACATACATTACATACACTCAAAAAACAATGCCCGACTGCCAAAGGAGGATAATCATAACACCAAAGCATGAAAAATAAAGATCACTTTCACACAATGACAAATTTTTTGTTCCTTTACTTTTTATAAACTACAATAGTCAGTAACTTTTGACTTAATTTATTGAATAAATTATCCAGAACACAATTTCGTCAGTTTCTTTTGCTGTTGACTGTACCTACCTGTCTAAGCTATAATGTATCGAATATACGAAAAAGGTTGAAGGTAGATATTTTTATGCTGAAACAAGTAAACCGCGGACGGAGTAGGAAGTAGGAATATTGAACCCATTTCCTCCCGACACAAAGCCACAAAGAAGGACGCTTTCAGGCAATAATGCCCCGCGTTGAAGGCACTTCTCAGTCGCGTCCCGCTTCCCGCATTACTGACGCGTAGGTTTTGCCGAAGCCTTAGGATGAAATATAATAGTTTTTCTTTATATTTATCGTGTTTATAAAAACAGTGTTGTTATTGGTAATTACATATTTGTTGCACCAATAACAACATTTTTTTAAAAACAATTTCGTTTGTCTTCTTCAGTTCAGCTTTAGGACGCCTACTGCTGGACATAGGCCTACCTCAAACACTTCCAGTAACTTCCTGTAACCACCGCGAGCCCGCTACCTTCACCAGGCCGTCCATCCATCTAGTTGGTGGACGTCCTACTCTGCGTTTGTCGATTAATAAATAAATAAAATAAATAAATATTTCCGGACAATCTAATTCGCTTGGCTATGTCGGTGAACCGCGTGCATGCGTTCGCGTTGCCTGGAAGAGATCGCTTTGTAGCGATAAGGCATTCTACCTACGTATTTTTACGAGGTAATGTTCCTGTGATGTGTACAATAAAGCGCTTTTGTATTGTATTTGACATATTTATGTCAGTAATAATTCACAAACTAATTATAGATAAAACACTAAGATAATTTACAGCCATAGAGGAGAGCGTTGAGATGGCAACTCAGTTTGAACTTTTGCTGTCTCTCCGTTCTTAGTACTGTAACACAAATGCAAAAAGTAACTTTTTTTTACTTTTACAACACTATTTTTTTTGTTTTTTTTTTTATAAATTTAATGTGATTAGATCTTAGACATTGATATTGTGTAAGTACTAAAAACTAGCTGTAATAGTAACTTAGGTACAATGTCTATTAATTACTATTTGTAATGTCAACCGCGTTCTTAAATAAATAAAATAAATATAATCCGAAATACTCACACAGCATCACCGAACCCCAAACTAAGCAGAGCTTGTACTATGGGTGTTAGGTGATACTACATAGATACTTTTTTTTTCTAAATACATACATATGATACATAGAAAACACCCGAAACCAGAAATTGTAGATCGTACAAAATGTGGTACCCCGGCGGGAATCGAACCCGCAACCTCCGACATTTTGGAACGAGGCGATACGTAGAAGACTCTGACATAGCCAAACGGATTAGTTCCTTGAAGTGACAGTTTGCAGGCCATTATTAGTGATTAATAGAGGTCGTCTACCAGTACTAGTTCCCAGTCCTAGTCAACCACATTCATTTGTAGTCTCAGTACATTTCAGAATTTCTCACTTCATACCTACTACACATCCCGGAGATTGCTGGCTTCATGTATTGTGTACACGTGAATAGGGGTGGTAGAGGGGGGGGGGGGGGGGGGGGACATCGATCGCGGGATCTCAGGAGAGAAAACAATTAGACGAAATCTATTATCTCTACAACACATTATTAACAGCGCGGGGCTTGGTGAGCCTTGGGAAAGTCCGAACTTTAAAATAAAAACACCGGGATATTCGGGCCTTTTTAAAACTTTTTATGATTTATTTTTTATGAGTTGAACGAAATCTGGTGTTTAGGGTTCGGGAAGCCTCAATAAAACCCGGACTATGGACTTAACCGGACTTGATTGATGTTGAAATAGATCTTAATATTGGCGTTGAAAAATGTATGATGTTATTTAATGTTGATAGGTTTATATAATATAATTATTATTTAACAAGATTAATTATTGTGTTATGTAGCAGTTTAAATATTCAATAAGGAAATGGGTCCATTGGCTTAACATTATCACAGTCAAATAAATCTAGTATTCCATAACACATTTTTAACTTATAGAAAACCAAACTCCGGGATTTCAAGATACATCCCGGGATTTTCCCAACTCCAATCATATGACGTCACAAACGCGGTCGGCTTAATTATTACAACACGAAAAACACATCAGCATACACTAATTGGTATATCTTGTTTTGTTTATTCCGGTAATGTTGAATAATAAATTAGCTTCATCTAATCCCGGACGGTTGATCAGTTACCTTTTTTAACCCGCAAAGGGTACTCGGGAACCCCAATTAGGGGTTGACAAAGCAACGATGAACCTGAAATTGTATAAACCTTGATATTAATGCGAGAGTACCTGAATGAGATATAGAGTATTTTAGGAATGTTTAGGGTAGGTATATTTTGCCGCGGAATTCTTTTCAAATAAAAGATTTACAAGGGCAATGATTTAACAAAGGTAAAACTGAACTAATACAACTTCTGTATTGAAACTAGAAAGTAAATTTTGAAAAAAAAAAAAAAAAGTTTAATTTTTCAGTCTTTTACCTTTTTTATTAAAGAATTAAGCCTCCTTGATTTGACTAACTTATAATTAAATATGCTGAAAGAAAGGCGTAAATCCCTCCGAATTAAAAAAAACTTGCGCTTTAACGGTGAAGGCAAATATCGTGAGGAAACTAGCACGTTCTGAGAACTTTAAAGAGTTTAAGGTGTGACATTCACCAACCCGCAATTTAAGAGAGAATTCCCTGTGTCCCAGCACTATTAACGTAAATAATATGCATATGTAAGTATCATCATCATCATCACCCTATGAGAGTTCCCACTGCTGGGACTAGGAGAGAGATTAGGCCAATGCCCACATTGCCCATAACACATAAACATAAGACTATTAACAAAATAAAATCTAATAAAATTTTAATAATTTTATACAATTATAAAGGAAAATGATTAGGTTTATTGTTGCGGAGAACAACGTTTTTCAATCGAGAAATCCGTAATTACTCGAGAAAAGCCGCTTAGGTCAAAAGCTTTAGTCTGGGGCCGCAGTCTTTAAGCTTATGTACTTTAAAATATAATTGACTTCTTCGCAGCCGCAATATTATGGCTTTAAACAGCTTTATATACATTTAGTATTCTTTGCCCATGTTAATACCATGTAGGTAAGTTTTACTATCTAACTTTGACTAAAACAGAAAATAAATATTTAAATTATCAATATTTAATAAATATTTCCGGGATAATCACACAGCATCACCTAACCCGAAACTAAGCAGAGCTTGTACTATGTTATGTGTCTGATATACTACATAGATACATTTTGTTTGTTAATACATACTTATGAGACATAGAAACACCGAGATACCAGACCCGAAACCAGAAATTGTAGATCGTACAAAATCTGGCCCCCAGCGGGAATCGAACCTCTTGCGCATTAGGCGGACCTTTGCCCAACGAGCCACAGAGGTCGTCAAATATTATCACTACAGCCCACGACGATACCCGCGTTTTGTGGAAATTATTGTGTTTTCTTCGCTTCAGATACTTTGGTAACTAACTGATGCGTACCAGCTACGTAAAAACAAATTTCTTCGATGTTTTGTAGTTACTCTTGATAATCCCGCAGAAATTTTATCAATCATATTTTCCCGCGTTTTAAAGTTGCCTTAGCTACTCTGTCTCAAAGTTTTGATTCCAATAAATTTAGAATGTTGTTCTAACTGTTTTAGAAACGAGACCGAACAAACAGACTGATAGATATTGCTATCTGTTATGATTAAATACTACATGTTAGGTAATATTATAATCAGACACTACAATCGAATTTATTTGTTAAGATTATTAAATATTAAAAACCGTAACATTTTACAAATACATAATAATAAATATATTCGATTGATTGAAAAACTCGTTAAAACTTTAATTATACACATTGGTACATTTAACGAGGCAAGGCCGCTATACAGCCTCTTGATTAGATGTTTCTATTATTATTTTAATATTGGTATTTTAATGTACCTATGGTTCATCATCTTCACCCTATTAACGTTCCCACTGCTGGGACCCAGGGACTTCTCTCTTTTGACGAGGGAGATACGGCCTTAATTCACCACGCTGGCCAAGTGCGGGTTGGTGAATGTCACTTGTCCTTCATATTTTTAAAGTTCTCGGAACATGCTGGTTTCATCACAATGTTTACCTTCACAGTTAAAAAACGTGTTTAAAGCGCACATACATTTCTCAATAAGAAAAATACAGGGGTGCGGGGCGGGGTTTGAACCCACGATCTTCGGAATGAAAGTCGAGTGTCCTCCCACTTAGCCAACACGGCTCAATAGTTCGACAGTACCTATGGTTAGAATAAATGAATTTCATATATTAATATCTTAATAGATATATATGCGTTAGCCTAATGCCCAGACATTTTCTACCTACTAAATTTATTTTACTCCATTTCCGTTCCTTTCTCTTCATTACGTTTATTAATAGTTACGGTAAATAGTAATTATTCTGTCGGAGCGCTCCACATTCTGCCCTGTATTTACTTTGGCCGACCTAGAAGATAATAGAGTTATTTATATAATATTGTTATTTAGGTAGGCGCGGTGGGCGAACGTCCGCTTGCGGCGCTAGAGGTAGCGGGTTCGACTACCGCCAAGGGGTCAAGTGTATTTATTCCCTGCGAGCAGTTTCTATTTGGTCATTTTTTTAATGTGTGATATGAATTCATTTGACCACAATCTCACCTGATGTAAAGTGACGATGTAGTCTAAGATGGGGCATGAAGACCTAGAAGGTAGATGGCTTCTCCGGACCACATTACGAAACACGAAAAAATCGCTTCACGCACTGGCCCATCCCGGAGGGTCGTGTATTTAATATGTATACTAAAAATATTTATAATTAAGTATGTCTATTACATTTAGTCTAATACGTAGTGCCAGCCACACAAGATTAGAGATTACCACGGGGCTAGACATTGTTGAGTGGCTTGTAAGAAAATATTTATTTATTTTTCCTCAGAAATTACGTACTTGCCCTCGTAAAAGCACCTTTAGCTTCTTTCGATATATGGGATATACACCCAGCGAAACAGATAAACTTGTACTTAACGCTGTCATGGCCATTTGCTGTCAACATCTGTGTGGTTTTTTTTTCAATATATCAATTAATTATCTAAATTTATAGATTCGACAAGGCACCTGATAAGCCGCTGATGGGAATTCACATGTACGACCTCTAACGAAAGTGTACTATTAGTTAATAAGGTGGATGAATAAATAAATTACTTAATTACATAATTTAATTAGATCCGCTGTTAGAAAACTCTTTTAGGGTTAAGTTTACCTTTTGTACTTTCTGGCTCAGTTATCAACTTTTGTGTGCAATAAAGAATTTATGAATTATGAATAAAAATCACAAATCTACCACGTACATAAATCAATGCTCCCAAGAACTTATGCAATTTAAAGTTCTCAGTAAAATAATTTGCTTGCTATTATCAATTTACGATTCCCAGTGTAATCAGGATCTGAGCAGAGGTAATTTATCAAGAGGATGATAAACAAGTGGGGGTTTCCCCGCCCCTAGAACAAGCTTCTTAATCTGTTTACTAAATTATTTAATGTTTGCGACTCACCCCCGTAGGACTGGGGATACCGCTGGTTCACTCGATTTGTTAGGTGGATTATTTACTAACATTTTTATTTAATTACTTGTATAAAAAATACGATCTTAAATTTTTGATGTCTTTAATAAGTGATATACTTACCTCACTTTGCAGGTTAAACTATTTTTAAATTTTATGCAGAAAAATTTAAAAAATCCTGTGCGCGAAGGTTACGGATGTGTCTTAATTTTTTCTGCAATAAAAATAAAAATACGATCTTAAATGTTTTAGGTTTAACCCACGACCAGGTCAACTTAAAGCTAATTTAAATAACTAAGCAAAATCAAAGAAATGATATTGTCTTGACAGTTCGCTTCAAATTGTTACACTGAGTTGAGAATCGAATATAATATTATAGTATGCCCCTTAATTTAGTAGGTACTTGAGTTACAGAAATTATTTTTTTGTCTTTCAATCATTTTCAATATAATTATGTTTTGTGTGTTTTATTAAAGTGATATCAAGAACGTGTTTATGAAAAACTCGCCTTTCATACGAAAAAAAACTAATATAAATTTAGTTTTCTTTCATACGAAAAAAAACTAATATAAATTTAGTTTTTTTTTGTATGAAAGGCTTCATCCGTATTATTTATGATGCCTCGGACAGACAGACTGACAGACAGACACTTCAAACTTATAACATCCTTTTTGGTCGGTGTTAATAAATGGAGGTTCTCAAATGTGTCGATATTGCCACATTATTATCTGGTTATTTCCAAGGCAGCAGTGACCAGATGGATTCACCCAGCAAAGCTGACGGAGTCTGTGACGCGACTTTTGGTCAAACTTTTAAATTGAGATGTTTCTACCGCAGTCCCCCCGGTGTGCCGCCCCCCTCATTGTCCTTTCACACTGCGGGTACGGGATCCCGAGTCAATGCTTTATTTACGATATATATATAAAACAATGCAAGTTAATCAAAGTCAAAGTCAAAACGTTTATTTCCTTAGAAGCACATAGCCTACATGGCCAGGTCAATTTAAAATTAAAATTAATAAAACTAAATTGCTTAGACAAAAAATATCAAGGAAATAACATTGTCTTGACAGTTCGCTTCAATGTTTTATACTGAGTTGAGATGCGAATAGAATAACACAGCTTTATCAGTTATTACAATTTTGGAGTTCTTATTTCAATTTAAAAAATTTAAATTAAATCAAATGATTCATTTATTTGCCAAATACATTTCAATTAGAGTACATGTCACTATATTATTATTATATATATAGTAATAATATAATTGTATTTAACCCGCAAGACTCGCTTGCGGATGCAATGTTAAAAATATAATTTAAAAAATAATCAAAATCATTTGTAATTTAAAAATAAACATAATAAGTCAAATATAACAGAATACAACCTAAAAATGTCAATACAAACGTCACATTACTTACTTAATATCAATATATTCCTTAACACTATAAAAACTTTTGTCTTTAAGTCAAAGTCAAAGTCTAAACTGACTACAATAATATAGGTAACTATTATAAGCCCATTATTTAATTTAATTTTAAATAGATTACCCCTAAGTGCCTTTATATATCCCGGCCCGATTCCGATTAATGTCGAGTATTAATATTTATGGTACAAAGTAATAACAAAGAACAAAATATATTCGCCATTCACACACTTTCCACTTTCACCTACAAATGTACACCTGATGGAATAAGTCAAAAAAAACAAAAAACTTTGGAATTATTGTAACACAAAAAACCGTAAGAGATGTTATAATGGCTCTGTAATTTAAATTTACATAACCATTCTTTATTTTTTACGACAGAGTTATATTTAAATCCTAACCCGTGCTTTTAATAACAAAAACATACGGTTTTGTAATAAATAAGCCATTCTCATAATAAATTTTAAAATTTATTTATCAACTTGTTTCATAGATCAATTATACAATTTTCGTCAAGTCTATAAACCATATTATTTCGTAAAATGCGCTTATAATTTATTTTCTTAAAATAGGTTCGCTTTTTATTAGTTAAACTTGTTTTATAGATATTTCAAAATATTCTCTCTCAATAACTCCGACCCCAGGATCTCACTATCAACCTCCTTTGTTCCAGCCCGCTCACACTCTAAATGGCGGCATTGGCGGCTTAGATTTTAATCTCGCCTTTTAATTTAGACTTTGATGAAATTTCTCGCGAAGATTATAGAACTTTGTGTTTTATTTAGCGACGGGACACTGAAAATGAATAATCGCTTTTATAATAACGCCTTTGAAATTGATTACGATAAAATGTTGCCAGTTTGTAGCTCATTGTTTTATAGAAAGTGGAAAAGTCAGTATCGCTTAAAAGCGGCGTACGGCGAATATTCTTGTGAATGCGATATGTGGCCGATTAAATGATGTACCTAAATGTGAGTGGAGTTACTTCAGAAACTTCTAAAAAATACAACACAAGTCTTTTCCCGCAATGTAGACAATGACATCGCGTGGACGTTGTTTTTAGCTCACTAACGCAACAGGAATCATCGCTTGCTAATGTAGCCAAAGCATTCCAGATTGCATGAGAATAAAAACTTTTCTTTTGGCCTGTATATTGAATAATATGTTTAGTACCCGGTGTACCGATATTTGCTCCAAATTTGTTTTTTAAACCAATAATAAAACACCAATAAAACACCATAGAAGAATAATTGAGCTGCGTGTTTGTGTGCGATTTTTTTTTAATTCTGTACTAATCTCACACTACCCCAAACCTAACCCCAAACTAAGCAGAGCTTGTACCATGGGTGCTAGGTGACTGATATACTACATAGATACTTTTTTTATTGCAATATAACGCCTTTTTTTTAATCTTTGTTCTCAATTCACAAGCTGTTCGGAAATAAGTACCTACAACTTAACAACTTAATTATAATACCAGTTAAACGAACACGAACGAATTATTTAAACAGCGACAAGTCTTGTCGCTGTTTAAATGCTACCATAATATAAAATAATAATCAAAATCTGTGTGTGTCTCGACAAATTCGATTATGAAGAACGAGGTATTCCAATTGGAGCTCAAATATTTTATTTTATTTTAGTTCCAGGATTCCAGAGAGCACACAGACGTCTAGAGAATATAATGCGGGAGTATTCACACAGAACCTTCTAAAATCAAGCTAAAGCTTTTAGGTGTGTCTTTGGGTGTGTGTAGTATACCTCATATTTCTAGGGTTCCGTTCCCAAAGGGTAAATCGAAACCTTTCGAGACTTCGTCATATTTCTGTCCCCAGGCTGTATCTGAAGAACCATGGTAGATAGAGAGTTGAAATTTTGAGGGATGATTGTCTTCTGTTGTTTTCTGTTGTCGATTTAACAACAAATACTTAAAACACTCGACTTTCTTTCCGAAGGTAGTGGGTTCAAACCCCGCCACGCACATCTGGATTTTTTTTGGTGAAGGCAAACATCACGAAGAAACGAGCATGTTCTTAGAACTTTAAAAGAGAATTCCCTGTGTTCTAACAGTGGGAACATTAATTGGGTGATGATGATGACCTTAAACACATTAAAAATAAATATATTTGGGATCCCATACAACAAACGTTATTTTTATAAAGTTAAAAGACGTTGCGCGAGGCTTTTTACAACTTGCACATTTTAACAATTTTACACTTAACAATTTTATTTTAATTCAAAATGTTTATAAACTGTACAATAAAACCAAGGTGTACAAATAAAATAGCCGTAGAGTAATTAATTTTGAGTCTGCTTTCGACAGGAATCTATTAAGAAACCTCACCAACGCAGCGCACCTTATAGGACCTACACAGTGGCACAATCAAGTACAAGACTTGAACAGCAGTTCTCACATCAATTTACAACAGAAAATAAAGTGTGGTCTCTATAGAATCGGCAGCCCATAGGCTATAATGCCGGCGGCTCCGCGCGATGGCGCCACTTTATACCGACATTTCAATAATACAAGCCCACTGAATATTCATAATTCAATTATCAGAAAATATTTACTTTTCATTCGGGCTCCATTCGAACATTGCAACTAAAAAATTCAATTTGGAAATGAATTGTTTTTCAGCGTTTGCTGTCCCCTTTATGTTATATTTTTTGGAATAGCCTCGGGCGATGCAATTGCGAAGTGAGTGGGAATGTTGTGGTGTTTTTTTTTTGTTTGCTTCGAGTCCACTCTGTGTATGAGGTCTTATTTGTTTACGTTTGAGAGGTACAACGCATACCGCACGAATGCGGTGCTGCTCCGGTTTCCTACATAAATAATAATAATAATAATGACTTTATAATAATGACTTTATTCAGTGATAAGCTTAACATAATTCACATTGTTAAAGACACCTTTAAGTAATAATAGAATACTTGTGTTAGGTTAGCTATTCCTTCGCTCTTCCACTACTGAGTAAAATAAAAGCTTAAAATATAGTTTGGTATGACCTTATAAACGCTAAATGGCGCTTTAAACACGTGCTTTAACGGTGATGGCAAACATCGTGAGGAAACCGGCTTGTTCTGAGAACTTTAAAAGAGTTTGAAGGACATGTGACATTCACCAACCCGCACTTGGCCAGCGTGGTGAGTTAAGGCCTAATCTCTCTCGTCAAGAGAGAAGTCCCTGTGTCCCAGCAGTGGGAACGTTAATAGGGTGATGATGATGATGATGGCCTTATGGCACTCGAGTCGTGCGGTGCGCTCCGTTGACACGAGATGACTTACAGTTCGGTGCTGTACTGCATTCGTGTGGCATGGCTCTTAATAGTTTGTCTACAATGACGGCACACTGTCCAATCTAATCCAATCAATCGTTTATAAAAAACAAAAGAAAGTAACTTTTTAAATTATCATGGTTTTTAACAATAAATAAATAAAATAAATTAATATTTCCGGACAACTCACACAGCATCACCTAACCCCAAACTAAGCAGAGCTTGTACTATGGGTGTTAGGTGACTGATATACTACATAGATACATTTTTTTTTTGTAAATATATACATATTATACATAGAAAACACCCAGACCCGAAACCAGAAACCGAAAACCGAATAATATGATTTAAAACGGGTAACATACCATGATTTGACGGTTTTTGAGTTTTCCGATATTTCGTCGCTGTTGCATGATGATCACGGAAACAGCTCAAACTCAGTTGTTTCCGTGATCATGGCGCTTGCAACAGCGACGAAATATCGGAAAACTCAAAAACCGTCAAATCATGGTATGTTACCCGTTTTAAATCATAATAAAGAAAGTATTTACATAATTAACGCAGTCCTTAGGACTTGTTGTCGACGGTTATGAAGAGTCTATGACGACGTAAGCATATTAAAATGTGGTAAAGTGCTATAAAAGTAGAAGTCGTTAAAACAAACTTAAAAATTTCAGGTTTTCTCAATAGGGAAAAGAAACGTACAAAACATTACAAATTTTTCATATTTTTTTTGGATGAAAATATTTCCTCTGCTGAACTGATGCCAATTATATTTCATAAAACATTTCCAATTATTTTATTCGGAAGTTACAAGTAGCGTGAAGGAGTAAATTGCTGTAAATCATTCGTCCATTTTGTGGATGTCCAGGACAGTGATAGTTGATCCGGTGTCCATTTGTCAACATCTCAGTTCTGCGTACTCCTGCTTCTTAATCTGCCCAATGCCACTGAAGTGGGCTAATCCTCTTAACTGTGTCCTCATTCTTAAACGATAAGTCAGTTTTTGGTGAAACTTGTAGAGAAAACCCGAGCACAGCCCTAACAATACCTTCTACTATACACAATCTTTACTTACTTACTACCTAGTGTTAATTATAAAAGCAGAGGAAGCGTTTTAATTTATTTTAAAGATCTTAATTCCAGCTATGAAAGAAAATAAAGGTTTAAATGTTTTAATTAGTACTGATATAAAGCCGAGTTGTGTCTTATTCTAATAGTAATTCTTATTCTTGGTTGGGGAGACTAAGGACTGCACAGTCCTCTCGCTTTGGAAAGTATTCGGTAAAATACATCATTAGATTATTTGTAATTTAAGAAAATAAACATTTGTTTAATTGAGCTTTCGGTAAAACGTGTCCTAGGAATGAAAATCTATGCAGTGTTTCGGAGTGGCGCATGTGCATTACCCCTATGCCTAACTGGGCCTTAGCCAGCCTAACTCTTTGATGCATCGGAGTACGACCGAGTAGAGTCTTTATAAACATGGAGAAAGCAAAAATTTAAAATTGTTGGAAGAAAGCATACATCCATATTAAATAATAAATACACTGATCAATTTAATTTTCATTTAAATTCTCTTGCGTGAAGTATTTTATCGAGCTCTCGAAACTTTCACGTTGAGGGTCGGTAATAAATAACTGGCATCATCTCCGGAGCGGCA
Organism: Gymnoscelis rufifasciata; assembly: GCA_929108375.1. Classification (NCBI taxonomy): domain Eukaryota; kingdom Metazoa; phylum Arthropoda; class Insecta; order Lepidoptera; family Geometridae; genus Gymnoscelis; species Gymnoscelis rufifasciata. Next base: position 16,717,805 of record OV815303.1, read on the forward strand.
GCGGCAGCGGATAGTCCGCTTCGATCCACTGAAGAGCATAAATTCACAAAGTTATTATCCGTTATCCGCTCCGGTAACTTCGCTGAACTCAGCTTAAAGTATTGTGCAAGTTCAAAACAGCTGAACCGCGCGCGAGACGGGACAGGCAATAACTCATTAGTCGTAGCCTACTTCATGTCTCTAGCTAAAACAAGAGATAAACCATTAGTATTAGATAAAGATAGTTGAATAATCAAAATAAGGAATTATATAAAAGCTTTAAATTTCACGCCGGTTGTATGCGGTTTTTTTGCTTTAAATGCCTTCATTTGACCACAATCTCACCCGATGCAAAGTGACGATGTGGTCCAAGATGGGACATGAAGACCTAGAAGGTAGATGGCTTCTCTGGACCACATCACGAAACACGAACAAAATCGCTTCACGCACTGGCCCAGCCCGGAGGGTGGTGACAAGCCGCGGCCGAAGCCTCCCACCAGAGACTGTTCTTAGCACCACTCGGAGGTCGCGTGTAAGGATTCAGAGGGTTACCACTTACGGACGTGAACAGACAAAGCCTCCCGTTTCCCTTTTCGTGACAATATTAAAACTTGGAACGGGTAACAAACTATTTGACGGTTTTTGAGGTTTCAGTTATTTGACGGTGTTGCAAGCGTCATGTAGCCCTACCACGAGTTCGAGTTGCCACTTACGACTGTTGGAGGACAGGTTTTATCTTTCAAATGTATGGGATAACAACATGTAGTATTCTCCAACAGTCGTAAGTAGCAACTCTTGGTAGGGCTAATGATCACGGCATAAACTGTTCTAAGTACCTATTATAACTTTCTTAATTATCATGGTTTTTAACTATATTAAAATTTTAAATGGGTAACCGTTATCACGGCATATACTTTTTTGCCGTGATTATGGCGTTTGCAAGAGCGTTCAAATGTTGATGAAATAAAAAACCATGATAACTTATTTAAAAAATATTTATCCTGACGTCATTGTACAATTACTGAAAAGCGTTGTTTTTCTACTGACGTCATATCGTACAACCAGTTATGGTGGATGTGGTGAGATGATGTTGAATATGGCTTTGTATGAGTGTATAAGTGATTGTAAGTAAACAATATTGTTCCTAGACAATCAAAAATTTCACATAAATTACCTTTGATTATTTTAGAGATTGTTTATATATATAACAGCCTACCTACCTACCGTATGCCACCTTGAAGAAAACGTGTTTAAAAGTCTAAAGAAATATTTTTTTTAGTTGTAAGTTTTTGTCTAAATTTAACAATATGTTTTCTAACACAAGAGTTTACGAGATACTACACTTTACTCTCTTTTACACATACAAAAGCTACAACATTACATTAATAACGCCAAGCCATTATATTCGCAGCATTGTTTTTCCTGATTATCTTATTACAGTAGAACAATAGAGGCGGACATTAGATCCTAGTGTTTGTTCGCAATGAGGCAGCACTCAGAGGGCACGGAAATATTATCTATACAGTATTGCAACTTCAAAAAACGGTCGAACCGCGAGCTATAACTACGCCCCTCGATCCCGGTGTACGCTCTGTATACCTACAGGTAGTAGCGAATATGCTGCTATGATATATAGACTGTAACTTATTATTTTTTTAAATAACTAAACCTTAGTATTTTTCTATTAAAAAATAATTAAGTGCCTTTGTGCATGCTGATTTTTTATTCGAGTCGAGTCGAGGCGCTAATATTTTTGTCGCAAAAGCATAATTCCGATTAATTACTAAGCCTGAAACAAAAATAGCATAGAAATAGAACATGCACTAACAAAACAATATAGAAACTCAAACTAACTAAATGTTACCAAAATCGCGGACTGTTGGCATTTGTATCAAAGATTCGGCCGAGTTACAACACTGTATAGATATTACAGTGGGACGGGGTAGTTGCGGGAGGGGGAGGGGAGGATTCAATTACATCGTGAGCTAGAGCGCTCGTCTTAGGGCTTCGGGCTTCGCACTCGGCTCCGGTGTCGATTAAACAAAGGAGAATACATTTTAAAGTAAGTTTTTTATCCGATATGGCGTCTTTCAGCTTGTTGACAGTGACTAACAGTAGACTTAGGGATCTGTTTATTCCCTTAGAATGTATTTTTTTCAGCTATGTACATGTACGCAAAATGGCGTTCAACTTAGTAACATCTTTTTCACTTTATAATTTTAAACTAATGATTCAAGCGCAGAGTCCAATAAGAAATTAAATTGAATTGATATATCAGCCATCAGTGTGTGTGTTGATAATGATCACTCTCGGCGTTATAAATAGGCTGAGAGTTACTCAAAATGAATGGATAACTTTTTTTTTTATGATTGATAAGCCTTCATTTGACCACAATCGCACCTGATGTAAAGTGATGATGTGGTCTAAGATGGCGCATGAAGGACCTAGAAGGTAGATGGCTTCTCCGGACCACATTACGAAACACGAAAAAATCGCTTCACGCACTGGCCCAGCCCGGAGGGTGGTGACAAGCCGCGGCCGAAGCCTACCACCAGAGACTGTTCTTAGCACCACCCGGAGGTCACGTGTAAGGATTCAGAGGGTTACCACTTACGTACCTACGTGAACAGACAAAACCTCCAAACTAATAAGAAAGGCTTCCCAGGATGGTCTCTACGTAATCCAATCAGCAATAAAGAGAAAAGTGCGTTGTTGATAACGTGTTGAAAAGTAAGAGAGAATTGTTTTAAGGTATTTATAATTTATATTATAAACACAAAGGAGTACATAGGAAATGCTGGCGGCATGTCGGGGGCGCCGGACGGAAGCCCGCCGCTGCACTCTGCTCGCCTTTGTGCAGGAACTAGCGCGAAACAAACAAACTAAACTAAATACATTGCGATAACTTACGCTGCTGTTTAAATTGTTTTCATGTGCGGAGCTTAAACCCCAACAAATATGTTTAGAGTATTCAATAAACATAATATTTGTTAGGTTAACGTACTATTTAGATTTATAACTCTGAATAAGCAGTTTTGGCCGCAAAGGGGTCAAGTTTCGGCGGTTTTCGACGGCCGTAACAGATGATCCACGATGCTGGCAGTTAAGTTTATAAGATTTTTATATTCTTATGTATGCTAGTCTATAAGGTATATGTTTATATGGGCCTTAGATGCCTGATATAAATGATTATTATTTATTATTATTATAACGGGATATTTACCATGATTGATTGTCTTTCGAATTTCCCGATATTTCAGCACCGTTACATGCGCCACGATCACGGTTGAACTCAACCGTGTTATAAATCTAAATAGTCCCTTGTATATAAACAAATATTACACTTAGTGTATTTTTCTGTGTCTGGGATGAATGATCTAACACCGTTATTTAATAACGGTTCGACTACATCAGCGGGCGAAGATTCGTGTCGCATTGAAATCAATGCCCACGCCAAACATCGTCTTTGCACGAATAGCAACGGGTACACACACATCGTATTGACACGAATATTCGCAGGCCGTTATGTAGCTGCACCATAATGGTATGTATGTACATGCTATGTATGTAGAGCATTTTTGCTGCACTTTGAACGTACAGCAACTAATGCAAAACAAACTTACTAAAACAAATACATTGTGTTAACTCTCAGATGTTTAAATTATTTTAACGAGGGATCACACTTTAAACAGACATGAGCGTCTATTGTAGTCAAATGATTTGAAAGGCAAAAAAGCAATTCGATAATCGCAGCTTGAATCGTCATTCTTGTAGTCAATGACCTATCTACATGCAATTTGAAATAATGTTTAATACACACACTGATATTTGTTTTCAAAATATTGCAAATAACAATTTCGAAACAACCGTGTGTTACATAACTTCACTAAAAGAAACTCAAATTTACTTATACAACTTAGTAATTCAAGTCCAATTATTAAATTTGATACAATTTTTGTGTCTAAAGCTATAGGTACATACATATAACAGAAAAAAACCTGTTACGCAAAACTCTTTCCAGATAACTGCTTATCCCTACATGAAGTAACAATGTAAAGACGTCCAACAATATCTGTTCTCACTCAACACTTGCCTGTAACTTGTAAGTAGTTCAAAGTCTCGAGTTATTGTGTCGGAACAATTCACGCAAACTTTAACAGCAATTATGTGTTGATGAGCTGCCAGGGGATTGAATTAGCCCCTCGTCGCACGAGCCAGGGCCTTTTGAGATCTAGGGGGACTGGACGCCCCGGGGCCTGATATAACTGTGCTGTCATCATTATAGTAGGGGAGCCCACGATGCTAAATGGGGATTTACTCGAGCGTCCTAAAGACCTATTAGGTTGCAAATTTTAGATGATAAAAAGAAAAAAATGTTTATAATATATACTTTTTCATCGGTGGGGTATATATATATATATATTTATTATCATTTTTCAGCTATAGGACGTCCACTGCTGGACAAAAGATTCCCTCAAATGGGGCGGCCTACATCTACCGTGAACGCGAGCTTTACCAAATTTACGTCCACCTAATTAGATTTTTTCTAATAAGGTCTAATGCGGTTAGGTACAACAGAATACATCTACTTATCATGTTTCAATAAAATAGTTCTTTATTGTTTGGGAAAACAGTGGCTGTGAGATACACGGACTGACATACAGACATGAAATCAGAATCATTTGACTACGGTAGTTCCTGTTTCCCAGCAGTGGGAACAATAATAGGGGTGCTTATGTATTCTGATACATAAAAACGGTGTTACATTAACTCAGCATAATTCCATATTACCTTTGGTGGAAAAGCACCCTATAGCGTAAACTACCCCCTACACCTGAAACCCCGGTACTACCCCAGCCAGCTAAAGAATGAATGATTGCAGCAATCCTTCATTTCTCCTTTCGTGTTCGTCTTCGCTTTAATTAAACTGAGATGGCATAACAAAGAATATTGCGCATATTTTTCCAATAGCTTTTTTTCCGTGAAGGTTTTTTTAACTACCGCCTGAAAAAGAGGGATATTATAAGTTTTACGTGTCTGTCTTTCTATCATACTGTATTTCAGTCTGTCTGTTTCCTCATAGCTCCCGAACGGATGAAGTTATTTCGTTTCAGTTTTTTTTTGTATGAAAGATAAGTTTTTGTGCTGTTGTAGTATGAGTATTTGTAATAGACATGTTTGATGAAATCGAAGGAAATATACTCGAAATGGGTCTCAAAATAGAAGTGCATCATGTGCACATTACAAAAAAATATGATTTTTTACTTTAAAGAAAACTAAGGTTTTGGCATCGGGGATTAAATGAAGATAATTTTTAATCGTATTATAGGCTCAAGAGGTAGCGGGTTCTATTCCCGCCGAGGGTTAAAGTGTTTGTATATTCTTATTCTTATTCTTATACGGTCAGCTGGGTGCGAAGCGGGGGCGGACCGGCAGTATATTAAGTAAGTATATTAAGTATAACAGATATCTAGTACCCGTAACACAAGCTTTGAGCTTACCACGGGGCTAGATGTTGTTATGTGGATTGTCCGGCAATATTTATTTATTTATCTAACTATCTAGTAACATTTTGGCCCGGTTAAATATTCAACGGGCCATCAGGACCTGGTTACCTAGTCTTGACCTTCACCTATTTATTTATTACCAACCATCAAGTCGTATAATTTTTTTAGCGGTTCGAAGGCAAAGCAATCCCTTTTTTGAAACCAGGCTTACATCAATATCTACTTAGTAGCCATTTACCTCTACTCTATGCAGTTCTTAACTGGTTTCTATAGCTTTTGGCAAAGACTTGGTTAATTTTAGAAACCAATATGAATTTTTAGTCATTATCTTATAAAAAATATATCTATGTATGTTTGTCTATTATATTAAGTATATCAGATGTCGTGTACCCGTGTATGTTGTTGTGTGGATTGTCAGGAAATATTGATATCATTATTGATGATATTGATGATAGTACAGATGGACTTCTCTCTTGGCGAGAGAGATTACGCCTTAATTCACCAAGTGGCCAAGTGCGGGTTGCTGAATGTTATCGAAACATGCTGGTTTCCTCACAATGTTTGCCTTCACCGTTAAAGCACGTGTTATAATATAAAGCGCAAATACAATTTTCAAGAAGAAAAATCCAGAAGTGCGTGTCGGGTTTCGAACCCACGACTTTCGGAATGAAAGTAGAACGTGCACCCACTTAGCCAACACGGCTTCATGAATTTTCATGAGATTATTATTATTATTTATTGCACAAGAAAAAAATACAGAGTTGTACAAAAGGTGGGCTTAATGCCAAGGCATTTTCTACCTGCCAACCTCAAACAGTTTCAGTTTTTTTTATAAGATTCATAGAAGTCTTAAAATCATTCATTATGTCACACGAATGATGGTATTTGAAATACTCGCTGTAACTATGTGGAACTTCACAGAACCTTGTATACCAGTAGCGCTCTCCGGGGAACAATGTAATTGTATTCCCGGCGGGACGGGGGCGACACGGGGCCGGGGCGGGGGCGGGGCGGGACAATGACTTGCGTAATCTCTGTAATGCGCGGAGATTGCTTCTCTCGTGATTGCACCGCGCTTCTATCACTATTCTTATGCGGCTGAATGCAGGCTTTGGAAACTGTTTTAATATCGGTAGGTTGCGGGCTATTGTCGCTGCTTTGTATGGACATACTGGTTTCCATTCTATGTGTGTTAAAGGCCTTGTGATTTGAGAAGGTATTGGAAAATAAAAAAAATACAGCGTCGTAATATATATTCTTATTTTTACTCAATTTAAATCTTGTTTGATTGGAGTCAAATGTCTTAAAACCGCTCAATTTGTTTTTTTTATGCTGGATAAGTCTGCATTTGACCACAATCTCACCTGATGTAAAGTGACGATGCGGTCCAAGATGGAGCATGAAGACCTAGAAGGTAGATGGCTTCTCCGGGCCACATTACGAAACACGAAAAAATCGCTTCACGCAATGGCCCAACCCGGAGGGTGGTGACAAGCCGCGGCCGAAGCCTACCACTAGACGGATTTCAAGGAAAGTTAATTTCATACGAGTTTTTCTTATTGATTTTCTAGAAATACCCAGCAAGCCTCCCTTAACATATATCCTAGTAATTTAAATAGATGCAGTGATTATGTGACACGACACAGAACCTTGTAGAACAGCAGCGCTCTCCCGGGAACAATATAATTGGATTTCGCCGGGACGGGAGCGACACGGGGCCGGGGCGGGGGCGGGGCGGGACAATGACTCGCGTAATCTCTGTAATGCGCGGAGATTGCTTCTCTCGTGATTGCACCGCGCTTCTATCACTATTCTTATGCGGCTGAATGCAGGCTTTGGAAACTGTTTTAATATCGGTTGGTTGCGGGCTATTGTCGCTGCTTTTAATAGATGTACGGGATCAGATGAGTTTTTTTTACTGTCTCTGGTGGTTCAAGCTGTCTGAGTCACAATCTATTTCTCATAGAGTTAATTATAGAATGATCATTCTGTATTTTATTGCATGAAATTGTCATGAAATTTCTAAGATTTGTAAAACCAAACAATGGAAATAAATTATCTTGTACCTATCTTTAAATTATTCGTAATGTCAAGAAATCTTTTGATTATATGATGAGTTTTATGTACCACCTACCTATTGATTTCAAAATTATATTTAACTTTTATATTATTCTTCTCCTACAATTTCACTGCACAGGCACACTCCTTAGAACGTTACTAATTCTCGTAGGTGTCAAAACTGATTCAATAAATAATTTATTTTATTTAATACTTTCTGTATTGATATCCAAATAAAATTTCAATTGTATGCTGTTTTTCTCCTACAATTTGACTGCAGCCTTTTTGAAAGTTACTAAACACCAGAAGCGATGTCTCTTATATCGGTAGGATTGTGAATTATTGTTGTTATGTACAGACTATAGACATACGGGATAGAATGAGATTTTATTTTGGAGCTTCAGTTATTTAATTAATCTGAAAATAAAAAAAACACAATCATGTCTCGAAGCCAACGTTTTGTGAGGAATATTTCAATTGTCTTGATAAAATAATTATGTTACTCAAGTTCATTTTATGGATTGCATTCACTCAGAATTGCATATGGCTTCATCATTAATAATTAAAATATCTTACAAAGGGCTTTTGATCATTCGTTATGTAATTTTACGAGTAGGTATCAGATACGTTCAGTATCCTTATTCATTTCCAAATGTGTTGATAATGGAAACAACTTAGCTAGCTCATTTTAGAACCAGTATCATCAATAATCTAAATATAAATTTAAAAAAAATTAGATCTTTAGCTTCCTTACAAGTAAAAAGCCATACTATTTTGCAATGTGCACGTGATGCGCTTTCATTTGAGACCCCACTCGATATATTTGCAGATTTTCGGTCTTCTTTCCCTACTTTTACCCTCATAACTTTTAAAGGGGTCAACCGATTTTCATCAAACATATCTAAGAATACTGACGCGAAACTAAAAAAGCCATGATATCCCAGACAGACAGACAGACACATGCAACTTATAACACCCCTCTTGTTTGTAAATATGAATCCACGTATGAAGTATCAAGTCAAAGAACTAGACAACATTTGCTGAGTGCATTTTTAAATGGATCGATTCACTTAATACCATTTCTATAGGTACATATTCTTTGCTAACAAAAAGCGGAAGGTCAAAGGTGTCGCGATGTCGGCGCGTCAAAGGGATCCGTGCGAATGAAGCCGCCCGCCCAACCGTAATGAGAGTGAGTGCACTGGGAGGATTGCTGTAGGAACTTCACCCTTATTTATGTTTTAGGACGATTTGATAAAAAGCATTGAGAAAAAATCTTGGGATATCCCTAAACACAGTTTATCATCCCACGATTCTATGCACTAATCTATATAATACGATATGACATGGATATGTTTTATATGATTTATATAAAACATATCCATGTCACAATGTTAGTTATCGTACTCCTCCAAAACAGCTTAACCGACTACTATGAAATTTTATATGCATATTCAGTAGGTCTGAGAATCTGCTACTATGTATTTTTCATGTTGCAAAACGTTTGCTTGGGTCAGCTAGTATGTATATAAAAGTCATTGGGCGGAATCAGAACAAGTAAATAAGAAAAAAATACGAAGAATTTTTGACCTGAAACCAACATCGGACAGTTCACTGAGATATAATAGCGTTAGCCATTGGCGTTGTGAATAAAGGTATAAAAAACAAATGGTCTTATCCAGTTGACCGATTCAGAACTAACATTGCGTCAACCGTCAGAAAACCATTTTATCACCAACAAAGCCGTTTAAAAGTTAAACCGAGGAGAAATGATACTAAATCATAAATCTAAATGTAAAATTTAAGAAAAACCCCCCGATTCCAATGTCTTAATTTCCTATTAAGTTAAACACCATAATATTTAGTAATGTGCACGCGATGCGCTTTCATTTGATACCCCACTCGAATATATTTGCAGATTTTCGGTTTTCCTTCCCCACTCTCACCCCAATAGTATACAGACAGACACGTCAATCTTATATCACCCCTCTTTTTTTGGTCGGGGGTTAAAAACTACTGCCATCGTAGCCTCGACGCAACGCGGAAATTAATATTGCGGCCCTCTTTTATAATGAACGGATTGTGCCGGTATTGTGTCATATATATATTGATATTCTTGAAGATCCGTAGGCAAAACGATTCCTTTATATTGAACCCGGGGACAGCTTACTTGCTATTTAGCTACCTGTAACCACAGATTACATAATATAAGGTACGTTACAGACGTCTTGAAAAACGTAGGTTGAATAAAATTCAGATAGAAGAGTGGCAGCTTTTTGTTTAATTGTCCGGAATTAGTACGCATTATTAGATTCCATATAGGTATTTAGAATGGATTTCAGCAAAGTAACACCTGAATCTATAATTTCAGTATCCAACAAGTGTATGGGTGTATCATTGAAGAACATGTAATGTACAAAGAAATATTATCAGGTGCTCCATTCTCAGAGCACCGCGCTAAACAGAGCGCCAAAATGTTTAATTACCCCAAAATGCTCGAGAAATGCTTTACCCTCATATTTATAAAACTCCTATTTTTAGTTTACATAACTGAATTTTCTTAAACACACAGTTCGCCTAATTATGTCTTATTTTACGAATATTATTGAGTAAACTAAATCTGAAAAGCCGAAAATCTTTAAAAAACTAAGTTAAACAAATTTGCCACTAATTTAGGTGTTTGAGTAACGTTTTATATCAAACGTCCATACATCCTCCTATAAACGTAAATAACAAATGAAATACTTTTATGAATAAAGTGGTAAAGTGTTCCTTTATTAATATTTTTTTTGACAAAATACTTTAGTTGCAAATGCTACAAGCTGATTCTCGCAAGGAAAACGAACACTACAGCTTTATTTAAGCCACTTGTAAAGCTGACACTCAACACTCGCATGTATTTTCCGCGAGAACTAACAAGAAAGTCAGGGTTTCTCTTAATCCACGGAAAGCTCCAGGAAAATTCGCGTCCTTTCAATTTGAAAATTACCTGGGAAAGCTTGTGAACCTATTTGTTAAGGAACTAGAGTTCTTTATAGCTTGCTTTGATATTTGCAGCTTAATATTACTGCAGGAATATCTTGCAATTTCAACGTATTTTTTGCATACTTAAGCTGTACAATATAAATTTACCTTTATGCATAAGGATCTTATGGTGATATTTACCAGTAATTTTCACCGCATTTATTTAACTATTGTATGTATTTTTAGCAAATTAAGACCCAGTAAAGCCAGTGTGACGTAAAGATAACATTATATTATAAGCCTTATTTATCATATTTAGGGCCAATTTTTCAATCCTCAGTTAAGTCGTCAAATAGTTATTTAGCGTATAAAATTATCTGTCTGTTTATCGGGCGAATAAGTATTTTCAAATTTTCAATCGTCTATTATATAGAGAATAACTATCAGTGGTTTATCCAAACCAACTTCACACCATCTGTGTGCAAGCGAGATACACAGATACTGTATTCAAAGTGTTAGTGAAGAATAGCAACAAAACTGTATTTGACAGTTCAGTCAGTTCAAATCTTGTTATTTCTACAATATCAATATACGATTAGTGTTCTTTTTCGAATTAAAAATGAATCAGAAAATGGAATTATCCAAGAAACGTGAACGTGCTACTAATTTCAATAGTTCAGAAGTACGTTTACTGACCGAGTTGGTAACTAAATATCGGTCAGTAATCGAAAACAAGAAAACCGACGCCGTAACCAACAAAGACAAAGATGATGCATGGACCAAAATTGCAACAGCATTTAATGAGACATCTAGTGAAACTGCAGTACGCACGGCTACAACATTAAAATGAAAGTACTAAGACGTAAAAAAATTACGAAGAAAAAGATGACTGTCCTTAGACAGGAGTTGTATAGAACAGGTGGCCGAACTTCTACTGCCCCCGATATCAATGATGTTGAAGATAAAGTGTTGGCAATATGCTCCAATACATCTGGACTAGAATATTAGACCACGTAATGACAGTGATAATATTGCAAGTAGGTTGTGGATTTTCAATAAAAAATTCAGTATTTCAGATGTACTACATATGTATACTTCTAACTTTTCTTTCTTTTATTTTTACCAGTATTTAACTAATGATTTTTTTTCTTCAATCAATGAAAGTAAGTACCTAGGCTATGGTTTCTTTTTTCAACCGAAACATTCTCTAAAATTCAGTGTCGTTCCATGTGTTTAAATCATCAGGCCTCTCTCGTAAAGTTCGGGTTTTTCTATCAGAAGGATATAGATAATTAAGTATTTCTTGTTCTTCCTCGATTGATAAGTGGTCAATTGCTTTATCCATCATCATAATACATCCATTTATAACAAATCATGGGAAGAACCTATGTCGTTTTACGGTTTTATCAAACAAAATAAAACGAACTAAACTATACAACATAACCTAAACGTCAAACTTATCGGCGGGATAGAACCTTATCTGGTCCTTCAAGTAGCAGGTAACTTTATTCCTCTGATAGGGACCTTATTCGACAGTTAACTACTATCTGACCATTGAAAAACCATGAATATTGCTATTCGACGAATAAAGGCTATCTGACTGTTTATCTGACGATTGAAAAATCGGCCCTTAAATAAATAAATATTTCCGGACAATCCACACAACAACATCTATCCCCGTGGCTCTAAGCGTACGGGTGCTTGATATCTGATATAATTAATATAATAAACATACATTATATAGATATTTTTTTATAATATATATTAAACACCCAGACCAAGAACCGCGCCACTGAGGCAGTCGTTATTTAGGGTTATATAAGACAGAAAAATATTTTTTTAAATCACAGTAGGTACTGAAAGTGTATCTTTATTACAACTTTATCAATTAATAAATAAATATAAATAAATATTTCCGGAAAATCCACACAACAATTGCCTCCCTAATGCGGATGTACCTACTCGTATCAGTATAATTATATATTAATAGGAATGAAAGAAGATATAATAATGATGATAGTTGAGTAATCCCTCAATCCAACAGAATCGGCTCTAAGTAATTAATGGTTTAATTTCAAACGCGCTATTCAATTAATGGGCACCGGACCGTGAGTAATGAGTAATATTTACTTTATCGAAAACTGGATTATGACATACTCACGAATACATTGTCTATACAAAACAAAAGGCGAAACGGAACAACCCAAAAGTTTAATTATTTAGAAACTTTTAAAATTACCTACAGAATTTGTTATTTTAAAATGACTAATTAACGAAATATGAATAGTATTGTCCTTGGTCTAAAGCCGGAATGAATAGTTACGAAATAATCTTTGATTACTTTCAATCAATAATTACATCTATAAAATTGATTATAGTATCAAAGTAATCTGAGATAATTTACGACTATGAACTGCGAGTATTACTGTTATTTGTACAAATATTTCAGGTTGCATTAATTGCATTAAGCGCCATCTGCAGAGCTCACATTCGTTTACAAGTAGTCGAGAGGTTTACAAAATTTGGTTCAAGCAGTCAGAGAAAGTCTGAACAAGGTTCAAAGGCTGAGCGTCTTGAACAACGCCATCTAGTAGTGCATATTCTAACTAGGATACAACCCTGTTTGCATCCCTCAGGCTCCGCAGTTTGTTTCAAATTCTTTTTTATTTCTAGGTTGTTTGGCTCATATCATGTTTCGGTTTGAAGCCGTTAGATGTCGCAAAATGTTTTCGTGGTTGCCGCTGTGTAGCGGGCAAGACGTAGCAAGTTCGATTCCGCAAAGGGGCGACGTTTGGAAACTTTCTAAATGGTAAACAAAAGTGAGTTAAAAAAAATCTAGTTACTTAAAATATTTTTGTTACCTTTATTATCAGATGTCTAGTACCCGTAACTCAAGCTCGAAGGTACAGTCAACAGCAAAAGAAACTGATGAAAAAGGGTCCCGAAATAATATAATTATACCGTAAATTAAGTCAAAAGTTACAGACTATTGTAGATTGTTAGAAATAAAGGAACAAAAGACGTGTTTTAATTATTGTAATGATCACATTTAGTTTGATACTCGGTGTTATTATGATCATTATCTTTTGACCGATAAAAAGTTTATTTAAAATGACACTTGTATAATTTGTTACACCTGACACGTCACACCAGAGATGTTTCATACGTTGATTTTGATCACTTACTTTGCTGTTGACTGTACCACGGGCAAATGTTTCGGTGTATAATAATGTCATGATCAATCCAAACATAGACGAAAACCACTAACTGACCTAATGAAAAAAAACGACTTCTAAAACTTAAAGCATTAAATAATATGTAATGTCTATTTAAAATTAATTTTAATGAAGTTACAATTATAGTTTTAGTTGGAGTTGGTCCAGATAACAACATACTTTATCCAAAATCGACAAATGGTATTCTTCAATGTTGGGAATGATCATTGAAATGAAAATTTTCTCCCTTTTTGAAATCGGTTTAACTCATAATCATCATCACCCTTTTAACGTTCCCACTGCTGGGACACAGGGACGTGTAAGATAAGGCCTTTATTCACCACGCTAGCCAAGTGCGGGTTGGTGAATGTCCTTCAAACTCTTTTAAAGTTCTCAGAACATGCCGGTTTCCTCACAATGTTTGCTTTCACTTTTAAAACACTAAAGAAGCGCTAAGCAATAAGAAGTATATTGAGCTGAAAACCTACATTAATATTTTGTGAGAAAAATACCCACACTTATGTCAGTCTTAGCATTTAAATCGAACTATCTCTGCCATCCATCCTCATCTATCAGGTAGCTAATTATGTGCGTACTCACGTTGACTCATACGCGAGAAACGGACAATTTCATTAATATGCAACACGTAACAGGCACAAATTAGGAACGATAACTAGAAACTTGGAAAAGTCGGCTAGATTCACTCATGACGTGATGGGTCCAACAGTTTACAATCAATTACCGGATTCGGTGACCGAGGCACCCACTGACTCCATATTCAAGGCCAGATTGAAACGCTGGCTCATAGAAAAGTCATTTTATAACTATGACGAGTTCATAAATGGGAATGATTTTTAATTTAAAAATAAGATAAAATTACCTCATTATTTATTCTATTATTTTAATTTATTTGACATTTAAATAAAAAAATTAATTAGAATTCTTGACATTTGTAATCATTGTTAACTAAAATTATGATAAATTGACATTATTTATATTTCGTGTACATACTTAGTTATAAATAAGACATTATTTTAATTGTTTATAAAAAAATAATTATGTACTTATTTCAGATTTTGACATGTAAATTAATTGTGTGAGTGTTATTAGTTATTATTATATTTTGGAAAAGTTGTGGCTATGGGCAACCACATTAAAAACCATATTGTGACTTATAATGTATGTTATCAATAAATGACTATTATTATCCTTGAACGGTTTTAAATGAATAGTGGCACACAGAATAAATAGGGGTTATTCAAGCATTTTGGTGTGTCCGGAGCAGAATGTGGCCCGTTGGACATGGCCGCGGGCGCTTCACGTCACACACCGGAAACGCCGCCATTTTACTTGAAATACCGCTGAAATTGAATCGTCTAGAAGCAGTGATATAGTATTTATATCACTGTCTGTCTGTGCATGTGTATGCTTAGATCTTTAAAACTACGCAACGGATTTTGATGTAGTTTTTCTTTAATACATAGAGCGACTGAAAAAGATTTATTATGTATTGGATAATATACACTTTTATTGCGGGAAAATTATAGGTGTTCTATTTAGTCCGTCTGATTTTACGTCCATAAATTCTAGACACCTAATTTTATTACTAAGAAAGACAAGATAAAGAGCAACAAAGCTCCGGGCTTTTGACGAATAAATTTAGTACCCTTCTTCAAGGCCAGTGTACAAATCACACAAAAGCGATACTTTAATGCACAGTGCATCGTCTTGATTTTTTGTTTGATATTATTTTTAATAATAATAATATCAATGAAGGACTTATTATTAGGTATTTTAAGTCATTAAAAGACTAAGTTGTTCGAGAGCAACATCTAGCATCCAGATATTAATATACTCAAAACAAAGACACACATAATATTTTTTTTATCAGACTATGTTTTGAATTTATTGTTTTTTGCAGAACATCAACAATAGAACACGGTTCCATCTCGGCCGGCTATCTATTGCGCTATATACGGACTTTCCAAAATCATATGACCTACATTCATATTAAGGATACCTAAAGAAATTACTATTTAGGACTATTACAGGAATGAACCGCGAAGGTTATTATAAGGCACAAGAAAGCTATCATTTGCAATACCGAAACTACGAGCGGAATTTCCGTGACGTCATTACATTGGTGCTAAGATTTTAAAGCCTCCTTAAAGGACTTTACAAATTCTTTTATTAAAGATATGTAACAGGAGGCAGTGGTTCGGTTGTATTTTTAAACAACAAGCTTTGCACTTTAAAAAGGCAGAAACTCGGAAGTTAATTTTAAGTTTTAAGATTGCTATAAGACTTCATTGTACGGACTCTCTCTCTTTCACACCTCTTAAAAAGAAGATGAAAATAACGTAATTTATTATGAAACTTTATTAATTGACGACTACGACTTGAAAATCTTACCAGTGTTTTCAGACCCTTCGTTACATCAAGTTATTTAACATACAATTGTTACACATAGTACTCATAAAATCACTTATCAATTATGAAGTATAAGCAACACAGTTTTGTTTTGCGAAAAGTTAAACAGCATGCGTGTATGATGGTTGATACGGTAAATAAATAAACCATTAATTAAACCCGTTTGACAGCGGCTCAGCAATGACAAATGACCGTACCCCTCCTGCACCCCTCCCCTACCCCTGCGGTTCTACATAGACTGATCCATCATCCAATAAGATCGTAATACAAGCTATTGGAAACATTACCCCATAGATACAGATTTTTGTCGTATTATGTAGTGTATAATTCTAAATTTAAAATTTAAGAATAACCCCCCATTCCAATGCCTTAATTTTCTTTAACGTAAAACACCATAATATTTAGTAATTTTCTCCTTGGTCTGGGTGTTTAATATGTATAATAAAAATATCAATATATGTATGTATATTATATTAAGTATATCAGATATCTAGTACCCGTAACACAAGCTTAGATCTTACGGGGCTAGATGTTGTTGTGTAGATTGTCCGGAAATATTTATTTATTTATTTATTTTAGTAATGTGCACCCGATGCGCTTTCATTAGATACCCCACTCGAGTTTATTTGCAGACTTTCGGTTATCCTTCCCCACTCTCATCATAAATTTAAACGGCTCAACCGATTTTCATTAAACATGTCTAAGAACACCCGCGCCAAACTCACCTTTCATACAAAAAAAAAACTAAGTTGAAATCGCTCCATCCGTTCGGGAGCTATGATGTCCTAGACAGACAGACAGACACGTCAAACTTATAACACCCCTCTTTTTTGGTCGGGGTTTAAAAATACATTTAGGGATTCAAACTTATAGTGTATTTGTCTGCCTACTCGCAAGTTCACCCCTATTCAGGTCCCAACTGTTGGGTCATTGGAACTTTTCTCTTGGGGAGAGAGAGAGAGATAAGACCGTTATTCACGACGCTGGCCAAGTGCATCTTGGTGAATATCACATGTCCTGCAAATTCTTCAAAGATCTCTAAACATTCCGATTTCCTTGCAATGTTTGTCTTCACCATCAAAGCACGTGGCGCCTATGTCCGGCAATGGTATCAGGGACCTAAGGTTAAAACTATAGTGATGATAACAAAGAAGACGCGTGAATAACAGATACCGTCCTATTTATCATGAATTCCTGAATAATTATGATTAAACACGAGAAATTTTAATTAAAATTTAATAGTTCATTTTGATAATCCAATCCGCTAATTGCGTAATTCCGCGGCGCAGCGTCCTAATTAGCGTTATTAATTATCGGCTCGTGACACTGATTGCGCTTTAGTACCACTGCACCACTATGCCATGTGCGCAGCAAGGGTAATTTCCATTTATGCGTATATTTAAGTAAAAGCTTGTCTTATACAAAGGGAATTGGGCTCTGAATTAATTCATAATAATATCGTCTCTAAGCTAAAACGTTAATTTAAAATCAAACAACTATATTTAGTTGTATGATTTTAAATTAACGTTTTATTAGACGTCCTTGTAAAACTATATCCCACGAATAAAGTCACAGTCGCCAATGTGACCTAATATTTTTATTGTATTTAGGGAATATCGAACACGAATAAAATGTCCTCAATTAAATAAATTTTATTAAGGTTTAAAGTAAACACACTATAATATTGATGCGCATAGCCCTGCGAAAAAGGTCACAAACAGCTTATGCACCTTTTTTTTTAAATGCGAAAATGGATGCTCCGCGCGGATTTCACAAATGGTCACAATCTTCACAGTGGGCAAACTCTACTATAATGTAACTGCAAACTTAAAAAAACAATTATAATAGCTTAATAAAAAGTAGCTTAATATGACCACAATGTCACCTGATGTTAAGTGACGATGTGGTCTAAGATGGTACATGAAGACATAGAAGGTAGGTAGATGGCTTCGGATATTACGGTTTCTCCGGACCATTTTACGAGACACGGAAAAATCGTTGGCCCAGCCCGTAGGGTGATGACAAGGCGCGGCCGAAGCCTACCACCAGAGACTATTCTTAAAACTTCCCGGAGGTCACGTGTAAGGATTCACCTATGTCGTCATGCCTATTTGACAACATGTTATTTAAGCCGTAAGCTAAAACACAAATTCACTGGCCTTGAAGGAATAAGGGAATATTGGTTTAAGTCCAATACTGGTTATTCTACGGCTGAACTTGAACTTCCAGTTCAAGAAAACTAATATTTGTAAAATGCATATGGGACCGAAGTCGGGCTAAATTTTTCATAATATAAAAAAAAATCAAAGAATTACCTCCCGCAATACAGGCTTGCCTCGTGCGGGGACCGCTGCTGAGTGAAATTGTAACGTGTGTGTTGATAGATAAATATATTTTGTAATTTGTATATTATTTTTTATTGATTGTTTTATTTTCAAACACGTATTTTGTACCTATAGGTGCCTATTCTGATTTTAAAAACATTCCTTTCGAATGATTTTATCCATTGCTGAAAACTGCAGCTAACATCCTCTCTACTATTTCGCCAAGCTTTACAGCAGCCAAGTTTACAAACAAAACCCCAAAGTTAAAACAAAACGCTGCAAAGAAACGGTTTAACTGTCTGACCCACAGCTAGAAAGTTAAGCGATTCCCAGCGAAGTGTACTGAACTCTGCACAACTCGGACTGCGCTAGACTCATTGTCTCTTAATTATTTTCCGTTCAGGATAAATTGTTGAGTTAACTGGAGATATATACTTTGCTATAGGTACTACGAGTAGAGTTTGTTAGACTTACTAACTTGTTAACTTGTTAACGGTAGGTCTCTTCATGATTTTAATAAGTGATACACCTCACTTTGGTTGAACTATTTGAAATTTTATGCGGAAAATTGTATTGAGCAATTTCGATCTATCTCGTAATTGACGTGCTTGTGTAATTGGTAGCCGTCGGGGCGCTTTCCCAGAGGTGCAGGTTCGAATTCTGCGTGCGAAGGTTATGGATGTGTCTTAATTTTATTCTTCATAAATTTAAAATAGGGTAGATCTCTGTTGGCGTCTTGAAATTTAAGATGATGCTAATTTTAACAGTTTTTTCATCGGGCATCTATGATTTCGTAGTTTTTCAGAGGAGAAATTATTTTTAGTAATTCTCAATCCTAGTATATATTGGTGGTTATATTTTTTCTTTGTTGCACCTAGGGCTGTCGTCGGTGCGGTCAGTCGGTGGGCTCATTCTCACCTTGTCATTGTTTGTAGTCAACTTTCTTGATTGGGTGGGCGAGTTTGGCAGAAGCGGTGATGCGTGCTTGTCTTACGGGTTACGTAGTAATTTATTATTCTATGGTACGGGTCTTGCGATTGGCTGGTCCGGAGTGTTAACAGCTGTTGGGGTCTGAGTTATCGAATTTTCCTAAAGGCCAATTGTATTTGGTACTTTATTTAGTAGAATAGATACCAAAAAAATAAGGATAATATCTACTAACTTAAGGTTATTTATCGAAGTCGTTTTAATATCATAGGCGCGAGAATTGATTTCCAGATCGAAATCGAACGTGGTGCAAAACCGCTCCAATTGTTGGATAAACTTAAAGAACGATAAAGATATCCAAAACACAAGATATGTTTATATTAAAATCTTTCATAATTACAGTACATTTACAGTATTTAATTAATACTCTACCATACCATTTTCAACAAGTTTTTGTGGTATATCTATACATGTGTGTGTCTATTATATTAAGTATATCAGATGTCTAGTACAGAGTTAGAGCTGACCACGGGGTTAGATGTTGTTGTGTGGATTGTCCGGCAAAAATATATATAATCTCCTGCAGTCGTATGTGGCAACTCGTGGTAGGGCTACAGGACGCGGTTATAAATGGAATCACTGTTCCAAGTTTGTACCGTTTTACCAACTTCCACAGTTTTAAGTTTCTTTTTCCCTGGTACTTTCGTTTATTGACTTACAAAGTTTGTGTCGAAGTGTTCAGCCGCTCGTGAGAGTTGAGATAGAGCGTGTGTTGCGGAATTGAGTGGTCGTTCGGCTTTTTAGTTTTGTAGATTGCTTCTATCTTTTATGTATGAGTTTTTAACCCCCGACCAAAAAAGAGGGGTGCTATAAGTTTGTCGTGTCTGTTTGTTGGTCTAGGACCACCATACACCATACACACCATGGACATTTTCGTATGAAGGGTGAGTGAGTGAGAGGTGAGTTGGCGCGAGTGTTCTTAGACATGTTTCATGAAAATCGGTTGTGCCGTTTAAAAGTTATGGGAGTGAGATTCCCCACTCTCACAACAGAAACAGAAAATCTGCAAATATACTCGAGTGGGGTATCAAATGAAAGCGCATCGCGTGGACATCACAAAATATTATGGTGTTTTACTTTTAAGGAATTTAAGGCACTGGAATCGGGGGTTCTTCTTTAATTTTAAATTTAGATTTATTTTGACAATGAGATACGTGAAGTTGCAATTTCGATTCGTATTAATTATTGTCTTAACTTATTTAATTCAGCAGACATTTTTGTACAACTAAATTTTCTGT
This sequence comes from Gymnoscelis rufifasciata, assembly GCA_929108375.1. Taxonomy (NCBI): domain Eukaryota; kingdom Metazoa; phylum Arthropoda; class Insecta; order Lepidoptera; family Geometridae; genus Gymnoscelis; species Gymnoscelis rufifasciata. Next base: position 16,738,507 of record OV815303.1, read on the forward strand.
AAAATTGGACACTATATAGTGCCCCTCGGGCAAATTTCATTTAAATCAGTTCAATAGTTTATGCGTGAAACAGACAGGCAGAGTTATTTTCACATGTATAATATTTGTATGGATAATTATTAATTACAAACGGGTGCTACTATACCATAGATGAATATGAGGCTGAGATTTTTCTTTTATATATGTACTATTATTATTATTGTTATTATTTTTATTTTACATGCTAATAATTATTACATTATTTTGTTAAGACAGAAAAAAAAATTTTTTTTCACCACGATTTGTATAATAATTGTTAAGAAATATATGAATATGAATAACGTCAAAATGGTTTTGCATTTCGAAGCAATTCATCGATAGATTTCATAGATTTTTATGCAGGAGCCTACGGGCGGAAACGCCTTTATTATCCGATATCCGGTCGACTACGCCGGATGTTACATCGTTACCGTATCCGTTTCACATTAGCCTTTTTTATTGTGTGCCTTATGCTAATTTACTTTTGTAATAAAATTCTCTCATTGCATTGGAATACAATGTTATGATAATTTCAATTTCTTGTCTTATCTTTTTAACAAGTGCTTTAACGGTAAAGGAAACAAAACAAACATCGATCGCGAGGAAACCGGCATGTTCTGAGAACTTTATAGAGTTTGAAGGACATGTGATATGGCAATATTATATATTCACCAGCACTTGGCCAGCGTGGTGAATTAAGGCCTAATCTCTCTCGCCAAGAGAGAAGTCCCTGTGTCCCAGCAGTGGGAACATTAATATGGTGATGATGATGATGATGATGTCTTATCTAATTTAATTTAAGTTATGTAAGTAATTTTAATATAATCGTAGATAACAGCATTTTACAGATAATATTCTCAGAAAATTTCTAATAAATAAATTTAATATTGACTATTATTAAATCAAAGGATTTATCAATAATTAAGTTTATTTTCCCGATATTTCGACACGGTTACATGTACCATGTAGCCCTACCACGAGTTACAACAACAGTTACGAGATTACAACATGTTGTAATCCCAGGCATTACTTTTACAGCCAAAAATTTATCTTTATCTGTCACATGCATGTGATTACATGTTGCAATCTCCAATAGTCGATAGTGGCAACTAATGGTAGGGTTAATAATCACGGTTGAACTGAAGCTGCAGCGAGTTTTATTGTCAGAAAAAGCGGCCTACCCTCTTTCTCATTATTTTATTACGAGTCGATGCATGGGACCTGTTTCACTGTCTGTCTATATGTACGTCTGTCAAGGCTGTATTTCAAGAACCGTCATATATATAATATATAAATCAGGCCGCTTTATCAAAATATAATAAAATCGCATAATAAATATAATTAAATATTTAAGGATGCTCCCTGAAACAAAAATTAAATTTATAAAATTAAGCGACGTTGCAACGACGTTTAGGCAAGCACTCTTTCTGAATTTTATTTAACATTTTTACCTATATTTTGTTTATTTTAATGCTTAATAATAATAAACTGTGTACTGAACCCTCAGTGTAGTATTAGTCCATCCCATGCTTATCAAATAGAATTTTGCAAAATGTGTTAAAAATTTCCGCGGAACCTACCGCGGAAGATGGGTAAAAATGTTTAAAATTAAACTAAAGCAATGGCTTATTAAGCAATATCATTATTTCAATATAATCTAATTATTTATTAATGAATGTCAATTCATTGTACAACTAATTTATTTTCAATATTTTAGGTTGTTTTTTTTGAAGTGAAACTTCTATAGAATCGTAGTGATTTCAAACCGGATGCAAAAAGATGAAACGGAAATGATGTAATAGACACAAAGGGGCTCAGTGACGCGGAATGACGCGGCTGAACATTACCAATAACAATTTCGCAGATCGCTTGTCAAAGGCTTTGTGCATTACAGAACGGGGTCACGCGTCCGCAGCTGCCGTCCTTCTCTAACTCGCTGGGTAGAAAGAGAGATATACATTATGTTAGTTCATAACCTATGGTACTTACAAAAACATTAAACTGAAACGATATGACTGCCTCAGTAGCGCGGTGGGGGAGATATAAATATTTTAAGTATACATATAAACACACAGACAAAGGAGAAAATCCTTGCACAACATACAGACACTTAACCCCTCAGCGGGAATCGAACCCGCTGCCTCTTGTACCGCAAGCGGAACTCCGCCCACCGTGCCACTGAGGCAGTCAATCGTAAAGGTACTTACAATAAACAATTGACTTATGCATAAATTGAATGAGCACGCCGCAGACAGAATAAAGTCATGTTCTCTGAACGAGTTCACAAAAGCAACGTTTTACACTTTGATTTTTAAATAGGCTTAAATTACCTTTTTTTTATGTGTTTTTATTATTTTGTTTTATTAGTTTTTGGTTTGTGACATTTTTTTTATTTGTGATAGTTGATTAATTTGACAATTTAAATTGATTTTAAATTTATGTAACAAACTTTTGACATTCTTCCTTAATGCGTTGGGTTTTTCCTGTAAAAATAGGTTAAGATAAATAAATAAATAAATAAATGTTTTTGTCTGTTTAGTCTGAATAGATGATGATGATGATTGTACTAAAAGTGGAAAAAAATACTTTTCATTGTGAAAACGGGTATTAATAATACGTATATCTTTACAATATTAAGAACTATTTGAATGAATGAAATAAATCGTATTTGCGACACAATACATATAAATAAAAGTAGAATTAATTAGTAAAGTCACATAAAGTGTCCATAAAGGGCTTCCAGCTCAGCATTTGTTGACTTGTATGTATGTAACAATACACCGCGATCTTCCGTTGGATGTTCCTTTGAGTCACAGCATGCCATTAAATAAACATAAATCTAAATTTAAAATTTAAGAAATACCCCCGTTTCTAATGCTTTCATTTCCTTAAATGCAAAACAACATAATATTATGTAATGTGCAGTGCACGCGATGCGCTTTCATTTGATACCCCACACTAGTATATTTGCAGATTTTCTGTTTTCCTTCCCCACTCTCACCCCCATAACTTTTAAACGGCTCTACCGATTTTCATGAAACATGACTAAGAACAACCGGGCCAAACTCACCTTTCATTAAAAAAAAACTAAATTTAAATCGCTTCATCCGTTCAGGAGCTATGATGTAACAGACAGACAGACAGACAGACTGACAGACAGACAGACACGTCAAACTTATAAAACCCTTCTTTTTTGGTCGGGGGTTTAAAATTAATTTGGAAATTGTAACTAATCCAGACAATATCAATAAAGAACAAAAATACAGCAACTACGTACGTATATTGTTACTATATCCTCTGACGTTTCAAAATGACGTTATTTCGCGCTACTTTTAACAGTGGAAAAGAAATACTTATTTGAATTACTAAAATTGACCAATCACAACGTGGTTCGAGCATGTTCACGTGTATCAGAGAATTCGTCGCATTTCATTGGTCGGCATCACACCGCGGGAAATTTCAAATTAGGACCCTGTACCTAGCATGGAATTGATCAGTTCGGAAATTCAGCATCTATTATAGTTGGATTAGAAACTTTTTACTTAGCGTAACTTTTAGTTCAAACACTATGAAAAAACTTAGTCGAAATAAAATAATTAATTGTATTGAACCCACATACTATTTATATATATTGTAAACTTTTTTTTAAATATCATAATGACGGATTATTATATTTTTGTTATTAACCCTCAGGTACCTTATTAATCGTAAAATTTTGTCGGCTCATGCAGGGAAATGTCATCATCACCCTATTATCGTTTCCACTGCTGGGACTTCTCTCTTGGCGAGAGAGATTAGGCCTTAATTCACCACGCTGGCCAAGTGCGGGTTGGTGAATGTCACATGTCCTTCAAACTCTTTAAAGTTTTCAGAATATGCCAGTTTCTTCACGAGGTTTGCCTTCTCCGTTAAAGCACGTGTTTAAAGCACACATTAATTTATCAAGAAGAAAAATACAGAGGTGCGTGGCGGGGTTTGAACCCGTCGTGGGTCTTCGGAATGAAAGTCGAGTGTCCTCCCACTGAGCCAACCCGGCTTTCTTAGCCAACACGGCTTTAAATGTAAATACTCCATTTTCTTACCGACATTATTGTAAAATAACAAGAGAATGACAAAGAAAAACACTCAGTCCAAAACAATTAAGCGGAGCCTGCAAACTTCGGACAGATAAGTCTCGAAGTTAACCAATATCTGTTTTGCATTGTAAAGTTTGGCCACCCTCGTACCGTACACCAGCACAGTTAGGTATGTGAATAATTGGGCCGAACGGATCGATGACGCCAGTATGACGTCATACACGCACACAGATGCATTTCGTACATGCCTTTGATGCCTGGCAGCTAACGAGATACCTCACTGTCGTGCAACTTTCAGCTGTAATATATTCTATCTGTTCAATCAATCAATACAGGAGTGGCTTAAGAAGAGTATCTTTGTGATAAATTTGGATAGATACCTTTAAGACCGAAGCGATCCACCCTCGGCCACATCACTAAAGTTCTCCTTTCTGCCTCTGTGGCAGTGGGCGAGGGTGACTAGGTACAGTGTGCGTCGGTAACTGGTAACCCTTACAAACCGCTACTGCGCTGTCACCACCCTCCGGGCTGGGCCAGTGCGTGAAGCGATTTTTTCGTGTTTCGTAATGTGGTCCGGAGAAGCTATCTACCTTCTAGGTCTTCATGTCCCATCTTAGACCACATCGTCACTTTACATCAGGTGAGATTGTGGTCAAATGAAGGCCTATCAAGCAAAAAAAAAACAAAAAAAAAATACTGCAAAGCGACGCATACTGTACATAGGCTTTTATGTGATCCACCTTCACCCAAATAATCAGGATTCTCTCTTTCTTCCCTAGTGACGCAGCAGTGGGCGAAGGCAGTTATCGAGCTACCGCACTGTCGCGCAAGTTTGAGCGATTCTATGAATTTATGCAAGATTATCTGGTGGTATATTGAGTAAGATAGAGTATCTTCGAGACACGAGTGTTAGATATCTCTTTGTCAATTTCTAATCCACCATCGCCCACATAGAGAAAGTTTACTGTTTCTGCCTTAGTGGCGTCATAGAATAATAAATTACTACGTGGCGTAGTGATCGAGTGAGTAATTATAGATCAAACCTCATTATAAATAAAATCCATGAGAAAAAAAATATTTTATTGTACAATAAAGTGTTTTTGTATTGTATTTCTTAAGGCAAAAATTATAGCTGTTGATCAAATTTTCTATAAGGGCAAAGTTGATAGTATCTAAATGGTATATTGGTCACCGAGCATCTGTATTACCTGAGCTTCTACAAGTTGTTTCAAAATTGATATATAATGCGGAAAGGGTGTGAAAGGCACGCTACAGGCGAAACTTCTTTATTATGCAATTTTTCGATTTTGTCGAATAAAAATCTCAAAAGAGTAAATATATCTATATTTTTTCCTTAAATAATTATTTTTTATATTAATTGGACACCTTGACAGGAATTTATTAAAGAAAAGGCCATATTCCAAAAAAAAGAAGAAGTCTCCAATTCGAAATGTTGTACAACAAAATATGTTCGCCTATTGCTTGCCTTTCTCAACCTTTCCACTTTATATACCAATTTTGAAACACCTAGTATTATTCAAATAGTCCAGAATAAGCTTTTTATTTTGAAGACTTCGGAAAAATAGTTTTTGTTCGTGCAGTTTAATTTCCTTGGTTACCTAGTGAACCGGAACCGGATGAGACCTTCCGCGTTATAAGCCGAGCTGAACAAACAGACAAACAAGCTATCGAGTTATGGATATTGAGCTGCTCCTTCCGCTTGGCAGAATACCTCAAAATCAAAGTCAAAACGTTTATTTCCTTAGAAGCACATAGCCTACATGGACAGGTCAACTTAAAATTAATAAAACTGAATCCAGCTTCCTTATTTCGAACTAGCTTTACCCTGTGAAATTTGAAGGGGAGGATGTAGATTCTGTGTCACTATAACAACGAATACCTACTGAAAACATTATAATAAACTAGTGGCCCGCCCCGGCTTCGCACGGGTTTTTATTAAAAAAAAAACCCGGCAATTATTCGATTTTTTCTCGCCTTTTAAACCTTCCCTAGACCTCCACGAACATTTCAAGACTATGATAAGATAAATCCGTTCAGCCGTTCTCGAGTTTTAATCAGACTAACGAACAACAATTCATTTTTATTTATATAGAAGATAATAACATCTCTTGTACAATAAACGTGATGCTTATAAAGTTAAGCAACCAGGTCACATCTTGTTTGGATGACCGCTCTGACAGCATCTTTTTACACCTTATAAAAAAAATCTACTCATCTTATTTGTGTTTTTATACAGCAGTATATGAATAAACTGTACACGAAACCTGGGTACGAGTTTCTTCAAAGAAGGAGTAAATAGGTACCTTCTCGGTCTTCATGCCCCTTCTTAGACCACATCGTCACTTTTCATCAGGTGAGATTGTGGTCAAATTAAGTCTTATATCATCATCATCATCATCATCATCTCAGCTTTTTGACGTCCACTGCTGGACATAAGCCTCCCTCAAAGACGACCAATCATTCCGATCGGTCGCCACTTGCATCCACCGTGAGCCAGCAAGTTTGACTAAGTCATCCGTCCATCTTGTTGGTGGTCGTCCGACGCTGCGCTTACCAATCCGCGGCCTCCATTCGAGAACCTTATATAGCATAACAAAAAATCCTAGGTGAAGTACGGGTCTATCTCGGACTTATTAAATTGATTTTAAATATTCATCATCACCCTATTAACGTTCCCACTGCTGGGACACAGGGACTTCTCTCTTGACGAGAGAGATTAGGCCTTAATTCACCACGCTGGCCAAGTGCGGGTTGGTGAATGTCACATGTCCTTCAAACTCTTTTAAAGTTCTCAGAACATGCCGGTTTCCTCACGATGTTTGCCTTCACCGTTAAAGCACGTGTTTAAAGCGCACATAAATTTCTCAAGAAGAAAAATCCAGAGGTGCGTGGCGGGGTTTGAACCCACGACCTTCGGAATAAAAGTCGAGTGTCCTCCCACTTAGCCAACACGGCTTAAAAATAATAATAATAAATAATATAGTTTTTTAAATATTGGTATATTAATATATCTATTGGTATTGGTATATTGGTAATTTATTCGTCGTAAGTAACATTATGTACACTTGACTTCGTTTCACTCTATTTAACTTAATATTATAATAATCGTATTAAAAAAAATAAGCACTCCGCCAGTCACAGACGTGACACCAATTAATTGTCATAGTATAAAATACAATAATATGAAAATATAGAACAAATTTTGCTAAAAAGTAGCATTGTCAAACATAAAACAAAGAAAGTGATACAAAAAAAAAATGACATAATAATTAATAAGTGAAGCTGCTGTACAGGGGCATTGTCAAATTTTGCTAAAATACAAATAAATTTTATAAAATAATTTCATTGTTGACATGTCGTGTGAAGGTAACTAGGTAATTAATTCAAAACACCATTCTGTTGCTGCTGTATAGGGGCATTGTCAGAAGTCGGTTAAAAATACATACCTACTGTAAATACTATCGTAACGCTATTTCTAAAACATTAGATTACTCACGCAAAACGTGGGCTCTGACCCGAGTGCCCACTTTCATAACCGAACAAAGTTCCAACTAAATACCTTCCTTATGGACAGATGCGTCTTTGATAAACTCAAAGGTATAAACGAGTTTCCGACGTTGGACGTCGATGATTGGATTACTGCTGCAAGGCAAAGCCGAGGTATGCCTGTTTTAATTAACCCTAGTTTCCTTTGCCTTTGAACTTTATGCCGATTATTGAATATAGACGAGATCTGACACGGATAACTCTTGACATAACTCAGAGTCAAAACGGTTATTTCCTTAGACGCTTATGCACACAAGGACAGGTCAACTTAAAGCTAATTTAAATAAAAACTAAGAATAATCAGAGAAATAACATTGCCTTGACAGTTCGCTTCAATTTTTTACACTTCTTACAGACAGATTTTGTTTATTACCTGCGGGTAATTTCAACAGAGCGGCACCTATATACCTAGATTGATTCGGGAGGCTATTGAAATTACTAAATATAGGAACTTCAATCGTGAAGATGGCTTCCAATTGTCAGGAGCATGGAATCCTGTAGTGCGGTTATGCCAAAATCAAAAATATGTAACACCGGTTATTCGCCAAGACACGGTCAGTGTAGTGTGTCGGGATCGAGTTGCGTTCGAGAATGAAACAAGTGGCAGTAGCACTAGTGAGTGTCACCCTCGCAATAAAAGACTCAGAAAGAGGACAACCGAACCAAATTCACCTTTCATACAAAAAAAACTTAATTGAAATCGCTCCATCCGATCGGGAGCTATGATACTACAGACAGACAGACACGTCAAACTTATAACACCCCTCTTTTTTGGTCGGGGGTTAATAAAATTGACAATATGGTATAATTTGTTACATCTTAGACCACATCGTCACTTTATATCAGGTGAGATTGTGATCAAATGAAGGCCTATCTATCATAAAAAAAAAAAAAAAAAAAAAAAAACTGGCACGTCATACTAGTCCATGTTTGAAACGTTGATTTTGATCGCTTACTTTTGCTGTTGACTGTACCACAACAGTATTGGTAATCGATTTAAATAGCATTTCTAGTACATATTATTTGGGTACATACCCAAAGTCATTCACAAAAATCGATTTCCTGAGACAAAAGTCCAAAGACAACGAACATAAAAACATTTTAACGAATAAGTGAGTTGGCAACCACCTTTTTATTTTAAAGTCAGGTAAGTAAAGACCACCAAGGCCCAAATCCAGCAATACATATATATAATAAATGCAGTTTTTCATGTTGTTTAAAAGTAACAATGCGTAACTATTTGTAGATATATATCTTTTAAAGAGAAATAGAATTACTCTACTGATTATTTCCGCGAAGTATTGCGAACGGCGCTAAATGCCCAACTCTAGCCGGTCTCAGAAACCGGCGGAATGATAATATTTTTTCCATCTCTTACCAAACGCCGTATGCCGTAGCCGTGTGCCGTAAAATAATAAACCATTTATTTATGTCTGGCCATTTATTTATTTCCAGCCATTTATTTCTAAGGCCTATAATAATAATATAATATGTATAACCCGGCCATTGTAGTTTAACCAGAAGAAAGGCAGCATCGTCTTCTTAGAACAACCCACCCGCCTGTGAAGCGTGAAGTATTGGCAAACCCCCTGACGCCAATGCCCTACAGTGGTTTTTCTGAGACAAAACGAACGAAAATAGCAACCGTGTGTCAAACTTGAGTTGACCTCGTTGAAGCTTATAAAAAAGGCATTGTGTTACAAGAGAGGAAGTGAGTAAATATTTCCAGAGGGCATCTGCAGAGCGGTGCAGCCTGCTGGATTATTAATAGGCTTATGACTAGGTGCCTCAGACTGGGGCATAGATAGTAGAAATATTAAACTGCGGTTAAGACAACCGAAGTACATCTTTATACTGTATCGTATCGTGATCAACAAAATTAGTAAACCACGGATACTAATAATAATAAATAATAAATATTCCCAGACTACTCACACAGCATTACCTAACCCCAAAGTAAGCTGAGCTTGTACTATGGATAATAATAATAATATTTATTCAGAAAATCACTCTATCATATTTTATTATGAACCCGAACTTTAACACTTTAACATTAGTTGAGTTGTATAAATATTGCGCTTGCAGTGGCTATTATATAGAAAGCACTAAAACTTAAAGACTTGTATGTTATTATGCTTATAAAGTGTATTTTCTTGTTGGTGGTCCTTATAATAAATAAATTATAAATTTCCTAAACCTTATTAATGTGAACTTTTCACTATTTATAATACGTTTATAAACTTTAATAATTTTGTTTAAGTACCAAGGAAGAGCATGATCTTCTAACGCAGTTATATTATACATACTTAAAAGAAGACTCAAAACATTTTTCTTTTAAATAAACACTAGTGTGAAGGTAAGTCTAGCGCGGAACTGTCATGGGACGAATCCAGAACATATCCTCATTTTATAGTTTCCCTCTAATATTACCCATAAATAACTAGCCAATCGCAGCACCATTGTTCATAACCGCTGAGCTGAATGCAGACAATAATGAGGGATTACGCGGGCGCCTAAATCGGAGCGGGTCGCATAAACCACGTTGCACAAAGCCTGCACGCGGAACACGCTTTTATGCGTATAATGCGTCCTGAGGATTACGAGTATGGACTGATATGTGCGGTATAGGCGTGCATTAAATTATATTTTGGCTTGCCGGTTTTCACAAGCTGTTCTAAACCATGATGAATTATATAGGTACTTATAGTCTCCCCGCTCTTAGATTGCATTCCTGACAGCTGTCATTAAAATCACGCCTATCAAGTCCTGAATTTCTTAATAGTACAGACGATAGCTTTCATTGTAATACTTAATGGGCATGCCGACCTATCTAATCTAGTGATGGGAGATGTATCATCTTGCATTATAAACTGGTATTTAAAAAAACGTATTTTATTCCATAGTTTTAAACTAAAATGTAACCTACATTTTAAAACATTATTTACATGCACACTAAATCTAAAATAATAGTAAGTACCTAAATAGAATCCAATCTAGTCTGGCTTCTTAGATTGTGTTTAATTTACTTACTTTAATAAATATATAACTTTTTAATTATCATGGTTTTTAACAATATTATGACTTAAAAACCGTCAAATCATGTATACCATGATTGAAAAAATATGCCTAATAAACGTAATGTTACAACGTAAGTAAATCTTGTTAATAACGTTACTAAATGTTATCTGAGGTACATCACTAGTCATGGCAAATGGACAAGTGTCAAAAACGCATTTTCTCAGTGGCCATATACTATAGTTGGATGCCAAGCATTCCATCTAACTCGATAGTGGCTGTAGACGTTTGAAGGATGATAGCAGTTCCGCGCGCTACTTGTTTTTGTTTCTGCATTTTTGGTGGATGATAGGCCACGCTTATGGATGGACAGGATCACAAACCAATCAATCAAACCAAAAAAACCAAAATTTATCTGGCTACTGTTACTCGACTTTTCTCGCTCTTCAAAAATATATAATTATTTTATTAAATGTTTTGAAATTAAGGCAGAATTTGTTAGTAAATGATAGTGGGTATAAATACTCATTGCATAAAATAAAATAGAAAAAAATTGAGGATGTATTTCGATGCGGCAACACTATTCGCAAAATATGCGTCGAACTCAGGTAGGTAGTATAGGGTCAAACACGCAGGAAAAAAAACGCTAGCAGAACATCTTATATATAAAATTCTCGTGTCACAGTTTTCGTTGCCATACTCCTCCGAAACGGCTTGACCGATTTTGATGAAATTTTTTGTGCTTATCCGGTATCTATGAGAATCGGCTACTATATATTTTTAATTTTGCAAAACAACGTTTGCTGAGGTCCAGCTAGTATTATATGAATACTTGACCCTTCGGCGGGAATCAAACCGGTATGATGCTATGTAATCAGTTGCTGGAAACAATATTATGTGACGCTCCTAAACAAGCCACTGTTGCAGATAAGCCGTGTCAAGCACAGAGCCGGTAATGCGCTCATTAATGAGTCTAGAGTGAAGGACGCATTAATGAGTGAACCCAGTTGCTACTCAATAGGGTAGAAATTCTTCGAATAACTTAACAATGTTATTGAAATTCTATCTCAATCCAAATTGACTTTAAAATGGTCTGCTCGTTACAAATACAATTACGTCTTGGTAGCATTGATAAAAAAGTTAAATCTAGTACCCGTAACACAAGCTTAGAGCTTACCGCGGGGCTAAATGGTTATCCGGAAATGTTTATTCGTATGTCAAAATAGCTAAGACAATTTAGCTTCCATTACCATTCCGTTGCATCGCTATAACATCTAACTACGAATTAGACGTATCCTTTCCTCTTAATTAAATTTGATCTCAATCGCATTTCGTGGTAACATGGGGAATGGTGATCACGTGGAAAATTCTAGGCTAATTAAGGCCTAATCTCTCTCGTCAAGAAGCCCCTGTATTCCAGCAGTGGGATTTATTTATTTTTTTAATAGGACCACCAACTAGAAAATACACTTTCAAATACACTTATATTATACACTAAATTATATACTAGTGCTTCCTAAATTACAGGTAGTCACAGTAGTAAATATGTGCTTATGATGATGATAATGACTAAAGAGCCCCAACATTGAGACAGACAAATAAAATTCTTTGAAGGAAATGCTACATTTATCGATATTCTTTAAATTATGGTGACTGTTCGTTATTTGAAATCGCTTTAACAACGCGATTTTGAAATGATTGCATGGTTTATAATTTTTCATCGATTTTCCCGCCATAATAACGAATCATCCCGTAGAAAGAGAAAGTAGACTAAACCATGATCAATACAGTTCTAATCAGCTGTAATTTTCATTGAATTCAATCACCGTTTCGGGTAACTGACCTTTGATTTCATTTACTTCATAATGTGTGTGTGAGCAGCATGTCAATATCAATAACACATAATTTTGAGGGTAGATCATGTTATTTCCTACTGTTTCTTACCACGAATTCACTTTTCGCCACAGTATATAAATGAATCAGAATCGAACCGGCGACCTCTACACCAGATCTACTAAGCCACTAAGGTAATCAAAATACAACTATTATGATCTCCAGCTAATTCCCAAATGAGTAGAATAGTGATATTGTCACGTGTCAACCCCCCCTAGCGGGTGTGGGGGTGGAGGGGGTATGTCTTACTAACAAACTTGTTAAAGCCCGGGAATAAACAATCGTTCATCATGCTGTCTCGTTCCCACTCGTGTGGTATGCTAATTTCACACTGTTTGTGGATTAGCTTCGTCTCCCTAGACGGTGGAACAACACATCATTTATCTATTGAAATTATAATTAATGTATATTAAATTATGGCTTATATAAGCCGTGTAGGCTAAGTGGGAGCACACTTGACTTTCATTCCGAAGGTCTTGGGTTCAACCCCGGCGGGCACCTCTGGATTTTTATTCTTAAAAAGTTTGAGAGCACTAAAACATATATGTTTAATAAAATTGACGCGTTTTTCGGATGATTTCGATGTGATTTGAATTTGAAATATTATTTATAAATGTATTTATGACTAATACAATGTAAAAATTGTGAATTGAAATTTGATGAATTTATAAATGAAATTAATAGAGTATTGTACAACTATGTTTTTTTTTTAATTAGCTGTGTAGGGTTGGTATTCATTAGAAAAACAGTTTTACACTTATTCACATTTATTCACTCATTATGTTACACTTAGGTAATCGCACATAGGTGCTACAAAGCCAAGTGACGCTAGTTACATAATTGACAAAACGCTCGGGGGTGGCAGAAATAATAAATCAATGATCGATAAAATATCGATAGTTAGTTTGCCCTCCGGGACCGCTCACTGTATTCGATTAATCGATACATTCATTGGATACAGATAATAATAGAATGGGGATTGGGGATTGGTGTTGCACCCTACATCTGTAAAAAAAATATTGTTTATATCTTCATTGCACATTTCTAGTCGCAGAGCACTATTGTGTAGAATTTACTGGAGAACAGAAAGCGTAGAATTCCTTAGTAGAAAGCATATTCAGTGAAATGTAAAGGCTTGAATATTCAGGTCCGCACAACGACAATACCCCGAGACCTGAAACATATCTCACGATGTGATCTCTAAACAAATAGAATATTGCAATCAAAAACATTATTAATTTCTCAGAAGTTGCAGTTTGCGTTGTTGACTGTCTCAGTGTCTCAGTGGCGTGGTGGGCCATGGCCCGCTTGCGGCACAATAGGTAGCGGGTTCTTTCCCGCCAAAGGGTCAAGTGTTTCTTAATATTTCAAGCACTTTTTTTCCTTTGGTGTTTAATAGGTATACTAAAAATATATCTATATATGTATGTCTATTACATTAAGTGTCTAGTACTCGAACCTATAACACAATCTTCTTATCTTATCTCTATCTAATCTTATTTATTGCTTAAAACTTTCACTCGAGGCTTTTAGCAAATCATCTTTTTTAACAGGTATCAAAACTAATAATGAACATGTCTAAACTTATGTAAAGGACTATAGAAATCCTATGCTACGCTTTCGGGTCATAATGCGAATAAGGCCACGTTTATGGACAAGCATAGCTTCAAGCAGCGCGTCAAGCGGGGCATTGAATGGGCGATAGGCGAGCGTCGAGCGGCGCGATAGGCGGGCGTCGAGCGGGGCGATAGGCGGGCGTCGAGCGGCGCGATAGGCGGGCGTCGAGCGGCGCGATAGGCGGGCGTCGAGCGGGGCGATAGGCGGGCGTCGAGCGGCGCGATAGGCGGGCGTCGAGCGGCGCGATAGGCGGGCGTCGAGCGGGGCGATAGGCGGGCGTCGAGCGGGGCGATAGGCGGGCGTCGAGCGGCGCGATAGGCGGGCGTCGAGCGGCGCGATAGGCGGGCGTCGAGCGGCGTGATAGGCGGGCGTCGAGCGGGGCGATAGGCGAGCGTCGAGCGGCGCGATAGGCGGGCGTCGAGCGGGGCGATAGGCGGGCGTCAAGCGGCGCGATAGGCGGGCGTCGAGCGGGGCGATAGGCGGCGCGTAAGGCAGCGCGTGTACCGGCTTACGGCAATTAAAACATGTAGCACACGCCGAGGCGTCCACAGATGCATTAGCTACCCGGCGTTGACCGAAGAGTGCGACGCTACAATTCAAACAGACGCTTACAACATCGCTTTTCCTTAAATAACCTGAACATTGCCATATGAACATTATGTTTGTGTTTCAAGCCACCAGCTTCTCGGCTCGCGCCGCTACGAGTGTCCTTAAACGCGGCCTTAGGTGTCATATGAAGTCGGAAGAGTTGTACAAACAATACAAAACGACTATTTTGTTTACAATTTCGAGTCGGAGCGGGAAGCGTTGAGTAGAATTCCTTAGTAGGAAGCACAGTAAAGATATTCAATGAGATGTGTAAAGGGGCATGAATATTCAGTTGGAGCGGTTCTCATCCGAAAATACCCCAGGGATCCTGAACGGATTCGGACTCCTCGGATGACATTAGGATGACGTAATCTCTGTAAACAAAAATTCAATAATGTAAGGTTATTTACAATCGTTGCGTTGTTTCTAACGATATTCAATAAATAAAATAATAGATTTTTCTCCACGCCTAACCAGGAATACATATAAGCTATGAAGAGGTTTTAGTATTGACTCTATGAATTTATGTAGATCTTCATCGTTTCTGCTTATCCCTTTATCTACCAAATTGTATTCATCCTCAGTCATAAATTTTTATACTAGATAAACCTGTATTTGACCACAATCTAACCTGATTTAAAGTGACGATGTGGTCTAAGATGGGGCATGAAGACCTAGAAG
The DNA here is from genome assembly GCA_929108375.1 of Gymnoscelis rufifasciata. Classification (NCBI taxonomy): domain Eukaryota; kingdom Metazoa; phylum Arthropoda; class Insecta; order Lepidoptera; family Geometridae; genus Gymnoscelis; species Gymnoscelis rufifasciata. The sequence goes on from OV815303.1 coordinate 16,753,962, forward strand.
GTAAAAGGGTTCTCTGGATTACGAAACACAAAAAAAATCGTTTTACGCACTGGCCCAGCCCGGAGGGTGGTGACAAGCCGCGGCCGAAGCCTACCACCAAAGACTGTTCTTAGCACCTCCCGGAGGTCACGTGTAAGGATTCGGAGGGTTAACATTCAAGGACGTGACCAGAAAAAACCTCAAAATAACTTAAAGATAGCTAGATTTACAAAACTAGCGATAATTAACTAGCTGCTACGCCGTAGAGGTTTACGCCGAAGCTGTGCTACGTCACGAAGTTTTTGGTTACAGCAATCACACTCACGAATAGACTTGAAGATTGCTTCAAATAAAAAATAGCTGCCACCACATCCCACAGCTGTTAATTATAAGGGAGGTTGAGAGGTTTTAGGTGGCAACTAATTTTTTGCGATATTTTATGTAAATTGTTTGTTTATTGTACTTTTAATCTTTTTATATCTGCATTATCTATGTAGTATATCAGTCACCTAACACCCATAGTACAAGCTCTGCTTAGTTTGGGGTTAGGTGATGCTGTGTGAGTAGTCCGGAAATATTTATTATTATTATTATTTTAATTATTATTATTGCCGCTTTAAAGGATCAAAGTGCAAAATAACTTTATTTTAATAGAATTATGTATTATAGAAAATACAACTGTATTTGTGTTCTAAAATACATTGGTTTCCAAAGCTTATATAAATCTCCATTACTACGTCTGAAAACACGAGCAAAAGTTTAGTTTCATACTTTAACTTTGGCTAGGAAGCCAAACGGTAAAATTCCGTTGAAAAGCTTAATCCTTATCCAATTGTCGATGTAAGTTACAGAAGTGAAATAAGCTTATAATGTAAACTATCAGGAACAATTGAGGTTGGGCGGGCGGGAGGCGGGTTCAGCGGATCCCCATCAGCCGTCGGTCGGTGTCTGGATACTTACTCCTTTCTTACACATTATCATCCATCACACATTCCATCAAACATGTTTTTAATCTAACAATTTCCACATAACGCTACTTTTCTTTACTTACTTAAAATAAAATATAGCTAGTTTCCATTATTATTCTATACTTTTAATAACTTTTTATGTGAAAGGCTATTTTAGAACTAAAATTATCTTTTTTTTTTATTAATATTTACTTATACAACATTTGCCATTGATTTATAATTTTGTATTAGTTTTATTTTGTTTGTATTTAGTGACATGAGATGTAATATTTGTGTGTTTCTCTAATTCGTTTTCAGATTTGCATGAAGATTTTTTTATGAACCTAATTAGTTTTCACAAAATATATTACCTAATATTTTTTAGTGCACATCTATTAACATCTTATTTTTACCCTTATAAATCAGTTGTCATAGTGCACATTAACTTTCCATACATAATTTAAAAAATACCAACTTAAAAGTGAGAAAGCCAAACGGTAGAGTTCCGTCGAAAAGCTCAATCCTAATCCAATTGCCGATAAAAGTTACAGCGAAGTGAAATAAGCTTATAATACAACGTGCGAACTATCAGGAACAATAGAGGTTGGGCGGGCGGGAGGCGGGCTCAGCGGCACTCGCGTAGCGGCGGCCTGCGAGTGCGGAGCGGACGGTCCGCTGCGCGCCAGCCGTCAAGTTTGCGTGTCGTGTTTGTTGTGTTGAACTTTGTTGTTGTTATAAATCGTGTTTGGATCGAGGGGATAATGTACTGTAAGTTTGTAATGTAAATAATTTTTATTATTCGAATTGTTGGTGTTTTTTTTTAAGTGATTTTGTTTGTAACTTGTTTTTTTTTTTTTGTAGCTGGTACATATTAGCTTTGAATTTTTAGGTTGTATAAAATTAGTTACTTTTTGATGAATAAAATAAAAATAGGCTTTTTCATTTTATTTATATTAACGAACTTGAGTTTAAAAAAATAATTATTTCAGTCATTTTATTTTTTAATTTTAGTTTACTTTTACTTATTAGGTGTGTTTAATTACTTCTTGTGAAGTTTATGTGTAAATTTTGAACTTCGTTAACAAAATTTACAATGGGTACATAAAATACACAATATTCTAGTCATTATTCAATATTTTAGTCTTAAAGGTAGTAATCGGCATTAGTTAATCATTTTTGTACTCTATGAAAAAAAAGCCATTTTATTTTTGAATATTTTATAATTATGAACATATATATATTGTTTTTTAGTAGAAAATCTATTTATAGCTCATTCAAATGCTTACTACAATTAATTATTGACGTTATTATATGTAATAAGGTAGGTAATTTACTAAGACAATACTTATAACACTAATATTATGATTTCGAAATTCCTTTGTGTTCCCTACCTATAAAAAAATTTCTTAATTTATGGAAAAATTTTATTTATATCTTTACATAATTACATGTTGCTATAACATACACGTACATTTTTAGATTATAATATATTTTTAGATATGTATCATCATCATCATCTGCCTGACCTTATCCCACATTACGTGGGGTTGGCACAACATGTTTTCTGCTTCCATTTCCCTCTATTCACCTCTATCGATCTAATATACATATATAATGTTTATGTATATTATATATTTTTATAAGGACTGAGAGGAAAATATTTTATTTTAGTCCAACTTAAAAAAACATAATGACTACAAAAAAAATACTAGGTATTCTCTTTAGTCCGTCTATTACTCCATCCAAAAACACTGGACACCTATTTTTCGCTCTTTCAATTTAATAAGAAAATTCCAGTTTCGAAGTGGGATTTTTGACGTATGTAGTAATAAATCTAAATTTAAAATTTTAAAAAAACCCTTGATTCCAATGCCTTAATTTCCTTAAATGTCTCTCTCTGTAGTCGGTCCCTCATGTCTGAGGATCGTGGTCAGCATCGGAGTTGCATCGGGAGCGGATAATTTGTCTCCATCGGTTTCTGTCCATCGCATCTCTGACAGTGTCGTAGAATTTGGAGGACGATGGAACCTTCATTTGATCTGTCCATCGAGTTAGTGAACGTCCTTGGGATCGTTTCCCTTCGGTGTTACCAACAATAATCAATTTCTCCAGACTCTCATAGCCTCTTCGCACTGTATGCCCGAAATATGCAAGTATAAAAAAACCACAAAATATTATCCTCTAATGTAAAACAACATAATATTATGTATAATGTGGACGCGATGCGCTTTCATCTGATACCCCACTAGAGTATATTTGCAGATTTTCGGTTTGCCTTCCCCACTCTCACAAACTCTCACTCTCTCTCTCTAACTTATAAACGGCTCAACACAGGGACAGCAGGGACTTCTCTCTTGACGAGAGATATTAGGCCTTAATTCACCACGCTGGCCAAGTGCGGTTGGTGAATGTCACATGTCCTTCAAACTCTTTTTTTAAAGTTCTCAGAACATACCGGTTTCCTCACGATGTTTGCATTCACCGTAAAAACACGTGTTTAAAGCGCACATAAATTTCTCAAGAAGAAACATCCAGAGGTGCGTGGCGGGGTATGAACCTTCGGAATCCCATGTAAGCATAGGCTTCTAAGGAAATAAACGTTTTGACTTTGACTTTGAATGAAAGTCGAGTGTCCTCCCACTTAGACAACGGCTTTTTTTTTGTTTTTCTTATATGGAAGTTTTCTTATTGTGAAGCTAAAACAAAATCTATTCAGTAATTTGAGTTGAAAGAGCAACAAACACATATAAACATCATCATTTCAGGCGTAGGACGTCCTCTGCTCATAAGCGTTCCCCATACTCGCATATTTATAAATCATCGCCTCAGCGGGGATCGAACCCGCTACCTCTAGCACCGTAAACCTCTCCTTAACCAACTCTACCTTTGCTTAGTAACAACTTAAGTTACATATGCGACCAATCGTAAACTTTAATTGGTCTACATCTTAGCTTTCCGCCAACTCGTAATTAACGGAAACATTACGATATATGAACTTCTATATCATATCTACTACTGCCTCAGTGGCGCGGTGGGCGAAACTCCGCTAGTGGCAAGAGGTAGCCGGGTTCGATTCCCGTCTGGGGCTAGTATTTTTATATCCTGCAAGCAATTTCTTCTTGGTCTGGGTGTTATCCTACTACTATTATAAAGGCGAAAGTTTGTATGTATGGATGTTTGTTACTCTTTCACGCGAAAACTACTGAACCGATTTAAATGAAATTTGGTACACAAAATCTCTAGAGCCTGAAAAATAACATAGGCTACTTTTTACCGCGGGAAAACGTCATTCCGCGGGAAAATCCATTATAACGCGGGTAACACCGCGGGGCACAGCTAGTACAGGTATAATAAAATATTTTATAATGTATGTCTTTTATATTAGATATAATCAGATGTCTAGTACCCGTAACACAAGCTCAGAGCCTACCTAAGGGCTAGATATTGCTGTGTTGATTGTCCGGAAATATCTATTATTTATCTATAAACCGCAGCTAGTTATCCTAGTAATTAAAAATAATAGTATTTTAATTATTAATAAAAATAATAATAATTTAGCTATTCATCTAGGAAGGCCGATTTCTGACAAATTGATTTATTTAACAAAATTAAATTTACATAAATCATTCAATAACATTTTGGCTGTGTTGAGTTTTGCCACTTTCTCATGGGTCAAATTATAAAAGGATTAATTTTATGATAGGTGAAATATCGAAGAGAACTTGATATTTCGTTAAAAATTTACTTTTGCGCGAAAATTTATTTATTTATTTATAAGGACCAACAACAACAAAACACACTAAAATTTAAGCTAAAAATTAAGGTACTTACAGAATATTTATGTTCGAGTGCTTTCTTAATTAAAGATAGCCACAGCAAGCGCAATATAATGTGTGCAACAAAAAAAAATAACATTATGATAATAATATTGTATACTAGTGGCCCGCCCCGGCTTCGCACGGGTTTTTATACAATTTTTTTTCCCGGCCATTATTCGATTTTTTCTCGACTTTTAAACCTTTCCTAGACCTCCACGAACATTTCTAGACTATGATAAGATAAATCCGTTCAGCCGTTCTCGAGTTTTAATCAGACTAACGAACAACAATTCATTTTTATTTATATAGATTTATTGAGTGTTCACTAGTTTTGATTGACATTGGATTGGGTTAATTAATGTTTTTTAAAAATAAAAAAATAAAAATATTGCCGGTGGAAAAATAATTCGTTTCATAAAAAATGGGAAATTTTAGTGACCAAAACAAAATACCTATTTAAGATACCATACTTTTATTTTCTATATAAATCAATAACCCTCATTATCTCCCAACCTATCAAGATCCGGTTATCGTGTCCATTTCAAGCAAAATCATCCAATATTAAAACAAACAGATCGCAAAGAGATCCCAGATTAAATTATACAACAAACTCAATAATTATTCAAAGGTATTCTGTTTGCAAAAGTAATTGAATACCCTAAACAGTTGAATGAAATGAGTTCGGAAACAAAAGCGAAAGAAAGATAAATTGTATAAAACTGTCGACGCCACCACAATGGCTGCTTTGACAGCGCCGAGGCAGATAAAAAAATAAACTGTAAGGAGTCAGGATTGCAGCTTTGTACCCTTATACACTTTTTAATTTGTATTTTATCAATTTATATAACATTTATCAATTTAAATTAACTATTCAATTATATTCAATTTGAATTTAATATTCAATTGGGGGTTTATTGCATTTATGCAATACAAAACAACACTTTATTGTACACCAAAACAAAAAAGAAGACGTGTGACACAAGAAAACTGCCGCGGTAAAGCTATTGCATAGCATTTTAAACAATAGCCAAAGAAATATAAATTGTCATAAACTGTCTGCGCCGCTATTTTGGCCACTTTGACAGCGGGGCAGATACTCGTATAATTTTTTATTTTTTTTATAAGCTTGTGGTGTTTTACTGCAGGGCAAAGGCCTCCCTACCTTCCTTATAAAAATATAATAAAATTAAAATGTAAGGAGTGGTCTTTATTTATAAAACTATAACCAGCTCAGTAGAACTGAGGCATAATCATAGAAAATTAAGAGATTTTAAAGGTGTATTCTCACCAAGTGGAATACACGGGCTAAATACATTTTATTAGTATGAGATAGACTGACATTTTGTAATAAAAATTAGGCAAAACATTATTTTGAGTGCAAAAAGATACATTCAGAGCGGTCACCCATCCAATTACTGGCTTTCAGAAAAATCTCTTAACATTATAAAAACACGTTTTTTGTATGGGATCGTATAAATTTAATTATTATGTGTTTTTGGGTACGCTATATAAACCTTCTATAAGTGAGTCAAGACAAGGTATCTCATAGTTTTGTAAGTAAGCCTCTACAGGCTTAGGGCGCCCCGGCCTTCGCCCTAGCATCGCCCCTGCCCGCTTTGTTTCTCACCAACTCTGCTGAAGACAGTTAGTTCGGACTTACGGGTAATGCGAATGTAATATTCAACTTGCAGATTTCATTTTGTGCGAGAACCTCACTGCTGCCAGATTTCGTAATTTCTTATTCGTACCTTATTCCGTATTCAATGGGAACTGCGCTAGTTTTGTTGGGTTCATATTTTTATATTAGTGTCGCTGTTATTTTTGGAAAATAAAACCGGAAGTTGAAATGTTGCTGTACCAAAGTTACGCTGGGAGATGTCGTTATGTTTACACTTTTTATATTATTATAAACTTAATTATAAGCAATTTAACAAAGATAACACAGTTTTTAACCCCCGACCAAAAATGAGGGGTGTTATAAGTTTGACCTGTCTGTCTGTCTGGGACATCATAGCTCCCGAACGGATGGAGCGATATCAAATTAGGTTTTTTTTGTATGAAAGGTGAGTTTGGCGGGAGTGTTCTTAGACATTTTAGACATAGTTTCACGAAAATCGGTTGGGCCGGTTACAAGTTATGAGGGTGAGAGTGGATAGGGAAAACCGAAAATCTGCAAATATACTCGAGAGGGGTATCAAATGAAAGCGCATGGCGTGCACATTACTAAATATTGTGGTATTTTACTTTTACGGAAATTAAAGCATTTAAATGGGAGGTTTTTCTTAAATTTTTAATTTAGATTTATTAGTAGGATAAGTTATAAAAACTGCGTTTATTTGTCTAATACTTGCTTTGGTTCTACGCTAAACAGAGAATAAATTTCATTACAAATATATCATCACCTTTTGATGTCTAGTAACATAACCTAAGATTGTGCCACTGTGCTTAATTATCATATAGGTGAATAGATTACCAAAAAAAAGATTAGTCTGTCATTAAGATTATTCGGTTTTTAGAGGTTGTGTCTGTTCACGTCCGTAAGTGGTAACCCTCTGAATCCTTACACGTGACCTCCGGGTGGTGCTAAGAACAGTCTCTGGTGGTAGGCTTCGGCGGCGGCTTGTCACCACCCTCCGGGCTGGGCCAGTGCGTGAAGCGATTTTTTCGTGTTTCGTAATGTGGCCCGGAGAAGCCATCTACCTTCTAGGTCTTCATGTCCCATCTTAGACCACATCGTCACTTTACATCAGGTGAGATTGTGGTCAAATGAAGACTAAGTAATCGAGAAAAGAAAAAAAAAATTCGCAAAAAATATAGGTCTATTTTGTATTTATATATTAAAAACGAAAAATTAAGAAGATACAGTGCCATGACATGACACTTTTGTGCCTTTTGTACTAAATTTATAGGTGAAAAACCCTCGCTTCTGAACTTTGATGCTCTATGTCTTGGCACTTTCTTATTAAATTGATAATTACTCAATTCAATTCATTTATTGCTGTTAACACATTGATTGACTTAAATATAAGACATAGTTTTTGGATTGTGTATGCATGTTTCACAATGTGGAGTCTGTTGGGCGTTACAGCAAGTGGGAGACAGACCGAGGCTTTTATATGTTGATTTTTTTATAGAATTTGTACCTACATGTCAAGATATTCATTAGTTTAATATAATTTAAAACAAAAACTAAAATCATATCAAAAAATAAAAATCAAATTAAAATCACATAAATAAATTCCAAATTATTTTTAAAAACAAAATGTACCTAATTAAAAAAAATATGTGTCCAGTATTTTAGGACGGGCTATCGAGTCGTAAGTCAACTCACACCATGCATCTTATCCCAATGTGAGTTGATGAATCGTAAAATATATTATTTTCATTCTGGAATTTAAAGAATTTAATGAAAAGTATAGCTTTTTTACGATTCGTCAATCATGGTGTGAGTTGACGAAAGACTCGAGTTCAGACGGCCTAACAGAATACCTATTTATTTATGTAGTAATCATGTCAATACTCCAGCGATATCATTATTACTGCCTAAGTGGCGCGGTGGTGGACCTTAGTCCGCTTGCGGCGCAAGAGGTAGCGGGTTCGATTCCCGAAGAGGGTAATAGTGTATGTATGTTCTACAAGGACTTTTCTTTGGTCTGGGTGTTTAATATATTTTATATATAAAAAACAATTCTTTATGTGTATGCCTAATGTATAATCAGATGTCTAGTACCCGTAACACAAGCTTAGAGCTTACCACGGGGCTAGATGATGTTGGGTGGATTGTCCGGCAATATTTATTTATTTATTAACTTAACGTTGTTACTTTGGGCCAATAACGCCTTCGTAAACCATGTAGATACTTTGTCTGTGTAAATTTAATATATCTTCTTCTGCAGTAATTTACTTGAATTTCGTACCAGTGTCACGTAGAAAATGCTTCTACTTTGTAAGCCGTATTGGAAACTGCAATTAAGGGCAGCTGTTAAACTTGCAACAAAGTGTTTTGTTGGATTCTAGAAGATTGATGGGACGATAAATAAATGGGATATCATTCAGACAGCTTAGTTATATCTTCAGAACTATATTAATTGAATTTTTTTCTTAACTTACTACAATATATAAAAAAATCCGTGTTGGCTAAGTGGGAGGACACTCGACTTTCATTCCGAAGGCGCGACCTTCGGTTCAAACCCCGCCACGCACTCTGGATTTTTCTTCTTGTGAAAATTATGTGCGCTTTAAACACGCGCTTTTACGGTGAAGGCAAACATCGTGAGGAAACCAGCATGTTCTGAGAACTTTAAAATAGTTTGAAGGACATTTGACATTCACCAACCCGCATTTGGCCTGCTTGGTGAATTAAGGCCTAATCTCTCTCGTCAAGAGAGAAGTCCCTGTGTCCCAGCAATGGGAACGTTACTATTAACGTTCCCATTGCTGGGATTGCTGGGGGTGATGATGATGATGTACCTGTATAGTAAAATTTCCTACAATTATTGTCAAAAAACCTTTCTTAATATTTTTTTGTAAATACATACATTACATAGAATACACACAGCCCCGAAGCCAGAAATTGTTGATCGTACAAAATGTGTTCCCGCGGCGGGAATCGATCCCGCAACTTACTGCGCCTCAGGCGGACTTTCGCCCACCGAGCCACAGTGGTCGTCAAATTTGGTCTGGACGGTCACATAACAGCCAATAGCAGAAACTGAAGCAAAAGTCGACGTCATTGAAATCGATGTGGAGGACTTTATAATATAATATGTATATATTATATACCTGTAGTGTATGTGCTTACACTGTCTCGAGTGCGCATGGGCAGGGTTAACTCGTCAGTACTACCAGAGCCGTGGGCGTGTGTAGACGAGTAACGGTTAGTCCACGGTGCATATCCGAGCCAGTGTTTAGGGGCGCCAAAAGCAGACATTACAAGTGGCGACGAGACAAAAGGTAAATAAATCATGTTAAAAACATTTTAAATCGAAAGGAGTTCCGATAATTTGGTATTAGAATGTACAAATATCATTTTGCAACGAAACAAACGCTTCTAAGAGTCTACCCTCATTATGGGTATAAAAAATGGTAGAACGGAAAAATTGCGACAAAGTTGCATTCCAACGGCATTATATCTACGAGTATGATAATGTTTGAATATCGAACTCATCTGTGATTAAACAATGAGTTTTTGTTGTAAAATGTATGATCTTTTGTTTTGAATTTGGTTTGGTTAATTTTATGACTATCTTTTATATAAGAATTGATATTGTTTGTTGTGTTTGAGTACCCAGGTACATATAATAATTATTGTTTTTTATATCATGATTAAAAAAAAAAAGTTGATGAAATTCGCACAAAAGTGTCACATAGATTTTTGTCTATGTTCTTACAGAGTAAATTCGGTGACATTTTAATAATGATTTACATAAACATTTAATAATTGTAAGGAATATTAAGTTCAAGTCAATAAAAGGAAAAAAAAAGATCTTTATTATATTAATCAGTTTTCTAGTAATCATAACAAGTAATTACCAATATTATGTAGTTAGAACTCGGTTCTTTACCACAAAAATACAGTCCAGATGAAATACTCTTATCAAGCTTAATGATTGTGTAGATACCTATATTACGTTAGGTCGGTAACGTAGGTCCTCCTATTTATTTGGAAATATGTTTGTTCCTATTCAAAGCAATCACCATTAAATTGGCAACTTTGGGTTTGACCATTAAAACCTCCATTCAATTGAAAAAAAAAAATGTTTTACTAACATAGATGCCTACCATTTAATTGGCGAATTAAATGCTATTAAATACAAAAGAAACCGGGATTTAGAAAAAAATTATAGGAAATCTACACAAGTAAATAAATACAACAAAATAAGTTGTGGCAGGTGTGGAAGTACTATGCATAGGGCTGATGATACTGAGTGCCCAGCAAGGAAAATTACATGTCATGGATGTCAGAAATTGGGCCATTTTGTACAATATTGCAAATCACAAAAAGGACCAGTTAAACGAAAAACTGAAGAAAGTGAAGAAAATGTAAATAGCTCAAGAAGTGGAAAATATGCAAAGAAAAAAGAGATTGAAGTGGACTATGTGTTTTAATGTTGACGATAAAGCGCACTATAAAATGTTCACTATGCGGAATCCAAACAATCATGCTTATTGATTCGGGGTGCAAAGTAAATCTTATAACAACTGAAATTTTAAAGAAACGTCAAAAAGCCAAGGTGTGAAAACTAGTAACCAGTTTAACAATCCTGATAAAACTCTAGTACCCTAGACCCCAATTAATGTAAAACTGCGTAATCGTTTGAAATAGTAATCATGATCAGCAATCACAAATCAAAAGCAACGTGGCATAAGGTCATATACGGAGGAACCCGTAATTCACTTCACAGTTTTCTTAAACAAATATATTGGAAGTATCAAAAACTTCAGAGCTCCACCCACAATTGAAAAAATACAAGGTTAAAAACAAAGCCTTTAAAGGAAATACTACGTAAAAAGCTTAGTAAAAACTCTGTCATCGAAACGTTTTGGAAACAAGCCAGGCTAACTCATTTAATGATCTTAAGGAGGTTACGACTAAAATACAATCACTGGGTTATTACGATGTGAATGACAAAACACAAGTTATTGCTGATGCAAGCCAGTACAGTACAGACAGCCAGGACTTGGTGCTGTTTTGGTACAGAT